>OZ026855.1:18363880-20849869 GCA_964023215.1 Eledona agricola | reverse complement strand
GTCCGAGCGATTTTTCCTGTCGCTCCCTATAAAAAAGTTATAGAATTAATTCCAACCCTTTTATCTACACTGTATGTGCATTAAAACAAAAGCAGCAAAAACATCGCTCTCCGCTACTCCTTTAGGTTCAGGACCAGGACATTTAGTTTTTTCTCTTAATTCGTAGCAAATTACTTAACTCATTCAACGACTCGATGGATATTCAGTAATAATTTTTAAAATAAGACCTAAACCAAAAAAGAGTAAACATTACAAATTTCAAATCCAACTTACAACCATGCAACCTACAGTACCATAAAACATTCCCTTTTATAAGTAGAGATGGGTGCTTGTTAAATCGGCGGCATGTAAACTATAGACTGATGAAAATCATTGAATCCGGTTGTACGAATAATATTTTATTGTGGTTCAGTTGTCGATTTTTACTTGGTGGCGATCACGGCCGCTTGAAGTACGTTCCTCTTGAAGAGTTTTCACCACTGGTGGAGTCACTTCTTCCGCAACAAATCCTCAACTTAGAACCGTGTTTCTACTTCGGAAATATGAACAAAAACGTTATTGCCGGACCGCTGGCCGTTGAAGACGACACCGCTTTCGTTCCCAATCCAGTGGACACGTCTATGGTGAGCCTCGCCAGCTACATCGAATCCATTAGAGACAAGCTGGCTGAAAACATACATGAGATGTGGGCGATGAACAAAATCGAAGCCGGATGGCAATGGGGTGACTACAGAGACGATTTGCGCCACGTCCATCCGTGTCTTGTCCCCTTTGACAAACTTCCACCGGCCGAAAAGAAGTACGATTCGCAGCTGGCAGTTCAGACCTTAAAGTACGCAATTGAAGCAGCGTTATCACCGGCTTGATTCTGTAATTTTAGGACGATCATTGCTCTTGGTTATTACATAACTATGGACAAACCGCCGTCACGTATCAAAACGGTACGCCTCCCAAACGAACCATTTATGCAATCCAACGGCTACAAACCTGCACCTCTGGATTTAAGCGCCATCACGCTCACTCCGAAGCTTGAAGAGTTAGTCGACCAGCTGGCCGAGAACACGCACAACCTTTGGGCAAAAGAGAGGATCCAGCAGGGGTGGACGTATGGTCTCAATGAAGACCCCGACATGTTCAGAAGTCCGCACTTGGTGCCGTACGGCAAAGTCGACGACGCCATCAAGAAAGCAAACAGAGATACCGCCTCGGAGACGGTGCGCACTCTTCTGGTTTATGGATACAACCTGGATCCGCCTACAGGAGAGCAGCACGAGGCTCTGCTGGCCGAAGCTAGCAGGTTGAGGAACAGCGCGTTTAGAACCTATAGGGCCGAGAAGAATTACGCGGTTAGCTCAGGAAAGTGGTACTTTGAGTTTGAGATTTTGACGGCGGGACCTATGAGAGTTGGATGGGCGAAGGCGGATTGCGCACCTGGCAGCATGCTAGGATCGGACGAGAATACGTGGGCTTTTGACGGATACAATGTGAGTATTAAACGATAAAATCGTGAATATTAACTCGGAACATGAGGACGATGTTGAAGTATTTTTTAATGAAATTGCGACTAGATGAGGAAAATTCATGGCGGTTCGAGCGAACCGTTCGGTTGCAAATACCTAGTCGGGGATATTATAGGAAGCTTGCTTGATATTGACGATTGTAATATTTGTAAGTTAGATGTTGTTTTTTCGATGTAACGTTTTTGTGATTTTAACACGACCGTTGTCTTGTTAGGAAGAAAAAGTGTATAGCAATACGGCCGAGTCGTTCGGGAAGCAGTGGCAAGTCGGTGATGTGGTTGGTGTATTCCTTGACCTAATCGATCACACAATCAGTAAGAACAGCAGCTTAAAGCTCACGCGCTTAGAAAGTTCTGAAAAATTTTAATTTCGCTTCTAGCTTTTTTCTTCCTTTTTTCTTCATTTTAGTTTGTTGTACAGTACATACAGGGTCCTTCATTTCTATTCTCAGAATTTTTATATTTTGCAGGGTTTAATTACATTACAGGAAACATTTCTGGAATTTATTTTTGATTATACAGTGTCCCAAAAAAGCGTGTCGTCGTAATGATATATTTTTTAAAATTGCATGCTATATTTTTTGCGCCTATTAGTTGCGTACATATTGCCAAAGAAAAATTTCAAATCGAGTCCAAATTAATTGTGAATAAAAAATAAAAACAAATAAATTGCTTTTCCACCTCTAGTTTTAAAAATTTATAAAAAACACAAATAGTCCCCCCTTAATAAAATTAGTAATAGATACTTATTAAATTTCTAACAATCTTGTTAATCTAGTTTGATTAATTCGCGTTATTACAGGGTGGATAAAATTTACTGTCCACTTTTCAAAATTCAAAGCCTTTTAATTTTTTATTATTTTTACACCATTCGCTGCGGAATTAAAAAACAAACACTTTTTTTGATTAGAAACTATCGCTAATCCTACCGCATTCGAAGTTATTCGCCAAAAACTCGTTTTGAAAACTATTTCAATGGCAATTTTAATTAATAAACGTGGAAGATGGCTAAAAATCAATTGTTAACATAACATATTTTGTAATTATCGAAGTTTTAATAATAACAACATAAATGTCTTCCGTTCTCTTGAATGCACAAACGAAGGCGAGTACGATATTGTAATATTTCCAAATGCGTTTATAATTCTTTGTTTTTTGGTGTGGTTGGAGGTTCCTCATAAACAGTTTTCTTAACGTAGCCCTACAAAAAAATCTAATTTAGTTAAGTCGGTTGAACAGCGAGGTGACTTAATTAATAGATAATAAAATAATTACTTAATAATTAAAATAATAAAAAAAAAATTAAATAGTTACAAATTATGTTATGTCAACAATTGTTTTTCAAGAAATCTTCCACTTTTATTCATTAAAATTGTCATTGTAATAGTTCACAAACGAGTTTTTGGCGAATCATTTCGAATGTGTTGGTATGTACGGTACAGTTGTATTTGGAAAAAATGTTTGTTTTTTAATTTCGCATTCACTGATATAACAATAAAGAGGGGTTCCAATTTAAAATAAGAAAAATAAACGGCTTTGGGTTTTGAAAAGTTTGCACTAAATTTTGCACACCCTGAAATATCTCGGATCAATCAAACTTGATTAACAAGACTGTTAGACATTGTTTAATAAGTACCGAGTACTAATTTTATCAAGGGGCCACTACTTGTATTTTTATAATTTTTCAAAACTAGAGGTGGAAAACCAATTTTTTTGGTTTTATATTTTTTCCATCTTTAAAACAATTTGATTTTTTTAGGAATATGTAAGGAATTAAAAGTGCGCTCTAATAGGCACAAAAAATATATAGCATGTAATTTAAAAAATACAACATTATGACATCAACATTTTTGGGACATTCTGTACTTTCAAAATATTTTTCCGAAACGCGTCCCAAAATGTAATTAAAGTCTGCCAAATATCAAAATTCCAACTTAAGTATGTAAAATAACTGAGCTATAGAAAACGGGAGCTGAGATGAAGGTCCCTGTATAATTGTTAGTTCGATGCAAGTTTGAATTGTGAATGGGTCTCTTCGTTTATACTTCAGCGGTATAGAATGCGTATTTTAGGTTTCTCCTTAAACGGGGAGCTTCTAATGGACGCCTTGGGTGGCGAAACCACCTTCGCCGATGTCCAAGGCGACAATTTTGTCCCCGCATTTACCCTCAACGTGGGCCAGAAAGCTCGCCTCTGCTTCGGACAAGACGTAACTCAGTTGAAATACTTTACGACGTGCGGTTTGCAAGAAGGTTACGAGCCGTTCTGTGTGTAAGTTGTAAATTGCAATAAATTACTCGTGCTACATTAAATTGTTATTAGAAATATGAAGCGTCCGGTGACGTATTGGTACACCAAAGATCAACCCATTTTTGAAAATACTGACGACATGTTCGACACGAAAATCGACGTAACGAGAATTCTGGCAGGTTCGGATAGTCCTCCATGTCTCAAGATCAGTCACAATACGTTCGAGACAATGGAAAAGGCGAATTGGGAGTTTTTGCGCTTGAGCTTACCCGTGATTTGCCATTCGAACTTTATATCGTAAGACAGATGTGCCACAAATTCTTTTTTTCAAAACTATTTTACAACTAACTGCAGGGAAGAGGAGAAGATGAGGCGTTGGCAAGAGATAAAGATACGACAGCACAGGCTGAAAGCCGAAGCGGAGTCACAAAATACACCGGCGCACATCGAGCAAATGATGATGAAAAGCGGTTTTTCGATGAGCGACATCAAGGGACTGCATCGAAACTATTCCGAGGATGCAGTGGAAGCAGACGAGGTGATGAAACCGCACGCTAAGTCCACGAAGAGCATGCCGGCGAGGCCTCCTAGGAAGGGTTCGCTTTCCAGAAACATAAACGGTTACGTCGAAGACAACCGTATGCTTAATTAATCGTCGCGATTCATTTTAACTCTGTTGTACTTTTCTAGTGTTGGGAATAAGCGCGAGCCGTGGCGTGAATCGTTCCAATAGCGAGCTGGATCTGAATCGTTACCACGACATGGCACCAACAAATCAAGAAAAAGTTGATGATAAGAAGAAACGTGGCAGGTCGCCTTTCAGGTAAGATTCAAACTGGATGAGGCGTTCGTTTTTACATTAACTCATAATATCGTTTTCTTGCATTTTTGAGCAGTGCCACTGTACGCAGGTAAAGACATATATTTTGTGTTTGTTTATTGTGAATTCACAAAGACGCTTTCGATGTCGTGTCAACTTACAAATTTACTAATTGCAATATATGGAGATTTCGAATTTTTAAATGTATTTATTGAGTTTGAAAAGCAACAAATAAGCCATATAAATTTTTTTTTTCAAATATGTTTTTCGAAATTGTATTTTTACGCTTTTTCTATTGCATAGCTTTCATTAGCAACACTGAATATAACAAAAATACATGATTAAATCATATCTGACTTCACTACTCAACAAATAAAGAAGTTTTTTTTAACTTCAATATTTTTAACATATTTTGAGAGATTCAAATCAAACTTGAAATATTCACTGAACCATCATTTATTTAAGTAATTACAAAATTGTACTCGAATAATGTCTGTTATAATCAGCTCACGGCCTGTAATGTTCAAGTGCTACAAAAACTAAAATTACTAAAAATAAATATTTAAGCAGACTGTGAGCAATTTTATTGTTAAAAAAAGTGCAAAGTTTTTTTTTAATTTAAGGGCTTATTAATAAACGGTCGACGAAATCGTTATTTAATAAACAAGGATGTTAATGAAGGCGATTAATAATTGAGACCGTTTAACGCACGAACAGGCGAAAGCGAGTGATGAGTGTCTTTAATTGTCGAGAATATTAGCTTTTTTAAGGGCCCAAATTTGTTTCTAAAATTATAATTCGTAAAATAATAGTGTCACCTATACTAGTAACCACTGAAAAAATCATGCATTAATAGAAAATCATTCATTAATGTAAAATCATGCATTAATGACCTACATTAACGAACGATTTCTTAGATGATATCATGCATTAATAAGTCTTTTAATAAACGGTCAGCGGAAAAAAAAATTAAGAGAGCGGTCAACGAAGAAATATTGTAGTCAACTCGTGTGCTAATGGGCGATTAATATTCTCGACAATTAAAAACATACTCAATTATAAATCGCCTTCATTGACATACTTATTTATTAAATAACTATTAATAAATGGTCGACGAAAAAATCATTTATTTAAAAGTAAGCGTGATTTAGAAAACCATCACAAATTGTAGAGTAAAAACCATTTTTGATATCCATAGATAACTATTAGCAAAGTTAGGAGTAATTTCTTTTTGGTAGTGCTACGGTGCGCTCTTTAAAATCACAGAATAGTTCTTAGCTTCCGTACATCCTATGATTCTTTAGATGGCTACTTGGGAAGACCAGAATTCAAGTCGTAATGGGTGTATAAAAAATTCTTCTCAACCCAACATCGACTTACAATAAATCTCATGGTTAATAAAGAAGCTTATGGTGTAAGCTACATTTTGAGCTTAATTTAAAACAAATAAAAGCAGTCAAAAGATTATTTTTTTAAATTAATTGTAATGTCATTTTTAAAGTTAAAGTATTTGATTAGGTCAAAATCGCTTAAGACCATTTTGAAAGGGCGTTTCCTTGTGCATCTACTACAGTTATTAAATTGAAGTTAATGTAAGTAAGTTTGGAGTAAAAGAATTCAAACGCATCCATATCCTGTATTCTCATCTAGAATTCACCTTCATGCATATTAAAAACCAGGGGCCCAAAAAAATTGTATGAGAGTTGCTATTTATAAGTACTATTGATATACCAAATTTGAATGGAATCTAATTTTTTTGTGGCTCAATGGTATGGAATTTCTTATATGTTAAAATTTACTCCCTCCGTTCCAAAATAAGTATCCGCTTTAGGAATTTTATTTGTTTCAAAATAAGTATCCAATTTCATAAAAATACTCTTATAACGTGTATTTTTCACAACTAAACTATAAAATAAAACATTTGAAAATTAACACTTATGA
Organism: Eledona agricola; assembly: GCA_964023215.1. NCBI lineage: Eukaryota > Metazoa > Arthropoda > Insecta > Coleoptera > Tenebrionidae > Eledona > Eledona agricola. Next base: position 20,843,339 of record OZ026855.1, on the reverse strand, counting down.
GTACCTAACATTTAACAAATTTATAACTATAAACCAAAAGTTCCTGACGTGGTACTTGAATTGCGGGTTTGGAACAAACTACATTTTGTAACGATATTCTCTGCAAACGCAGTTTGTTCTTGCTCATGCGAGGAAGCTTCTAATTGTTGGCTCCTTTATGAAGCATATTCAATTCCACACACTTCTGTAATATAATGAAAACTTTATTCGTCCCATGCTTTATACACGGCCCTAATGAGTTCATCAATACTGAACGGGGACTATTTGTGTTGTAATGATGGAATGGCGTTAAATAAGCCCAAATCGAGGATTGAAGATTCACTCTTTCCATGCTTAATTTAAATAAATAACTACTGATACTCTTACTTTCATTATTTCAGTAATCCCTTAGAAAAACTCAAATCGGACACTTATTTGGGAACGGATATTGTATTAAATAAATGATGATTCAATGCATATTTCAAGTTTGGTTAAAATCGCTCAAAATACGATAAAAATATTGAGGCTCAAAAAAATGACTTTTACTTTTATTTTTTGGGTAGTATAATTACAATTAGCAGTCAAACACGATTTTTTATTTTAGATTCTTTTCGAGAAAAAAAGGAGGACACTCTCCCGGCGGCGAGTCGCTCAAAACTGAAAAAGCCAAATCGCCGGAAGTTGAAAGGATGGATCGAATGAGTACGATGAAGCCTCCCCGGCGCTCACCCGCCGTCAATCAGTCGATGTTGACCCGAAGCCCCACCATTAAACAGTCACAAGTAATTGTTTAATAAAATGAGAGACCAAACTTTACATTTGTTATTTGTTTAGACTGATTTATTGCAATCGCCGACTGCACCTGCTGGACAGCAGAAACAACTCTCTGTTCCGCATCAATCTGGTGTTGAAGCAGTGGGTGACGAATTGTACGACGTGGAATGTCTCAAATTGATCAACGAGTATTTTTACGGTAACCAAATAACAATTATTTATACTTTTTTCATAAAGAATATTGCAGGCGTCCGAATCTATCCCGGCCAAGACCCTACTCATATTTACGTGGGATGGGTAACCACGCAGTACCACTCACATACGAAGGACTTCAACCAGAACCAAGTTCGCAAAAGTTCGATAGTTATAACCGACGACTACGAGCGCTTAATCGACTGGTACAATTATATATTTTTGTGTAAATGTTAACATTTTTAATTGTACTTTTTTATTAGCGTTGACACGCAGTCTTGTTACATGGTGCGTGCTGATGAGTTATACAACCAAGTGACTCAGGACGCTTCCGGAAAAGGCGCCTCACAAGGGATGTTCATTGGATGCTTTTTGGACGCCGCAACCGGTGTCATAACTTTTACTTGCGAAGGAAAGGCCACCTCGCACGTATTTCGAGTACTATTAAAAATTGAAAAAAAATTCCAACGTCTTACACGCGATTTGTTTCAGATGCAACCCGACACTAAACTGTTTCCCGCAATTTTCGTTGAAGCGACCAGCAAAGAAGTGCTCCAAATCGAGCTCGGACGAACTCCCACAAGCCTACCGTTATCTGCAGCTGTCCTACAGAACAGCGCCCGACATGTTATCCCGCAATTTCCGCCAAGACTTAAAGTGCAGTGTTTGAAACCGCATCAGTGGGCACGCGTTCCCAATCACAGCTTGCAAGTCCACGCTTTGAAACTTTCTGATATCAGGGGCTGGTCGATGCTGTGTGAGGACGCAATTTCGATGTTAGCGCTCCATATTCCCGAGGAAGATCGCTGCATTGACGTCCTCGAGCTGATCGAAATGGACAAGTTGTTGAGTTTCCATGCTCACACTTTAACGCTGTATGCGGCGTTGTGCTATCAAAGCAACTACAGGGCGGCTCATATCTTGTGCAAGCACGTCAGCCAAAGACAACTGCTGTATGCCATCAGATCCGAGTACATGAGCGGTCCTTTAAGGCAGGGCTTTTACGATTTGCTCATTGCTGTGCATCTGGAATCGGCCGCCACGACAATGTAAGTTATTACAAATCCTCGGTGGCAGTTTCCGGAAATGGAATTATAGGGAGGTATGTCAGAACGAGTACGTCATTCCTTTGGGTCAGGAGCTGAAGGAGCTGTACGAGACTCCCGACATGCGGCACAGTTTGAGGTTTTTGAAGATGGAATCGGTGCAGCCGCAAATGAACATGTCCGACATAACGTAAGAGTGTTTGTTTTGTGATCGGTTCATAATTTTTTCGCTCGCAGAGATACAATTGATAATATTAAAAATTTGTACTCGCCGTACTTTCCGTTGGATATTGTTCGGGACTACGTCATGACGGCTCTTGCCGAAGCCGTGGAAACAAATCAAGTGCATAATCGCGACCCCATTGGAGGATCTAACGAGAATCTATTCCTGTAAGTTTTATTGCAAATGCACGTTAACAATACAGGGTGATTCAAGTAGACCGTTTATTAAAAAAAATTCAATTTCCCTTAAAGCTAGACAGTTGAAATTTGGTGTATGATTAACATCGATTGTTCTGAATCGAAGTAAAATACTATCAAGATGGTGGTACTTCCGGGTATACCGGAAATTGACGACAACTCTGTTATTTTAAATGGCAACTCCTTATTTTTATGCACTCGTTAGTTTGGGCAACCAATGCTGAATAATAAGCGCCCAGGTTGTCGGCACTTATCTCTCATAGTTTTTGAAATATTTTTAATTTAATGTTAAAATTTGGACATGCAAGGATATTTTTAAAAATTAATATCTCTTGAACCATTTGAAGTATTGCAATGATTTTTTTTTCCAGCAATTAATATAACTTTAAAGAATAATTCGAGGGTACTTCTAATACATTTTAATGCTTCGGGTGGTCGTTGCGATTTTCTAAATATTACTATAACAAAATGCCAGAAACTCTATTTTTTCAAATTGCAACACCACAATTTAACAACAGAATTCGATGTAAATGTAAAAAAAACTTGACTTTTATAAAAGTATCATATGCCAGTTTTTCTTAGTTTTCACGATATTTCAGATTTTCTATAAAAATGTATTTTTGTTTAGATTTTGATGTGTGGCTGTGGAATAGAAAAAAAAGCGCAAACAATTGAAAATCCTCACTTAATTGTAGAGATAGATAATCAAAATCAGTTTCGACTAAATGTCTTCGCTTTGCTAATGGATGGTGAAGTTCAATACTTCATGTATGACGATAATTTAAATGGACAAAATTATCTCCAAATTTTGAGGGAAATTGTAGAACCATTTGTTGAAAATCTACCATGTGCCAGGGCACTTAATGCCGGTATCAGAAGGATGGAGCTGCGATTGACCCTTCTTGATTTTTATTTATGGGACCGTATAAAGGAAATAGTGTACGGCACAGCTATTTTAAATAAAGAAGATCTTAAAATAAAAATCGTTAGGGCATTTGATAACCTTGATCCAGCTGAAATAAGAAGAGCAACTCAGTCTGTAAAAATACGTGTCGTACAATGTATATGTGAAAATGGTGGACATGTCAATCATTTGCTTTAATTACAATGTTGTACTTCAACAATAATTGATTTATAGTATTAGTTAAATTAAAGTTTTGTTCTACTTTCTTGTTATTATTTTACAAAATAAATTTATGGTAAAGATAATATGATAAAAAGCATAATACTTTAGACATGCTAATTTCAATTGTTTAATGTAAATGTTTTTATTCCACAGCCTACACATATCAAAAGCTAAAGAGAAGATGCATTTTTTACAAAATGTGGAATATCGGAAAAACTATCGAGAATTGGCATAACAAACCTTTATAAAGGTCGAGTTAATTTTTACTTACATTGAATTCCGTTATTAGATGCAACACATTTTGAAAAAATTGAGTTTTTGGTATTTTGTTATAGTAATTTTCAGGAAATCGCAGCGACCACCCGAGGCATTAAAATGTATTAAAAGTATTAAGGAATTATTCTTTAAAGTGATACTAATCGATAGAAAAAAAATATATTGCAATACTTAAAATGGTTCAAGAGATATTAATTTTTAGAAAGATCCTTATTGCATTTCCAAATTTTATCATTAAACTAAATATATTTCAAAAACTATGAGAGATAAGATAAGACAACCTGGGCGCATTTTATTTAGAATTGATTGTCAAAACCAACGAGTGCATAAAAATAAGGGGTTGGATTCAGAATAATCGATGATAATCATACATCAAATTTCAACTGTCTAGCTTTACGGGAATTTTTTTTAATGTACGGTCTACGTGAATCACCCTATATAATCACATAATAATTTCACATTGATCAAAAAAACAGACCGCTGTTGAAACTCGTCGATCGTTTATTATTGGTGGGATTGCTGCGAGACGAGGACGTGGAAAAACTGTTAATAATGGTTTGTCCCGAAACCTGGGACTCGACGTTTATTAAAGACGGCAAAGACGAGCACCGCAAGGGTCTTCTCTCTATGAAAATGGCAGAAGGAGCCAAACTGCAGATGTGTTATCTTCTGCAGCATTTGTGCGACATACAGTTACGCCACCGAGTCGAATCGATCATTGCATTCAGCCACAGCTTCGTCGGGGAATTACAAGCCGATCAGCTCCGTCGCTACATAGAAATTAAACAATCAGATTTACCGTCCGCCGTGGCGGCTAAGAAAACGAGGGAGTTCAGGTGTCCGCCGCGTGAGCAAATGAACGCGATTTTGTCATTTAAAAACTCGGAGGACGAGGATAGGGAGAACTGTCCCCTGGGAGACGAATTATGCGAGAAGTTGAACGAGTTTCATGGCGAGTTGATGACGCACGTTTCGCTTCAGGCGCTCCAAGCACCGGTCGAGGAGGAGAATACGGATTTGGCGAAACCGGGACCGTTCAAGCGCCTTTACAATTTCATAAACGCCGTGAAGGAGCTCGAAGAAGAGCCAAAGGAAGAACCCGAGCCCGAGAAGAAAACTCCGGAGCAGGTGTTCAGGAAGGTGCTCATCAGTACCATCGTCAAGTGGGCGGAGGAAGCACAAATAGAAACACCCAAATTGGTTCAGGAAATGTTTAGTTTATTGGTGCGGCAGTACGACTCAGTTGGCGAGCTGATACGCGCGCTTAAAAAGACGTACATCATCAACGCCAAGACCAAACAGGACGTTGCGGAGATGTGGGTGGGTCTGAGTAAAATCCGCGCCCTACTCCCAGTCCAGATGTCTCAAGAAGAAGAGGAGCTGATGCGGGAGCGTCTGTGGAAGCTCGTCAACAACCACACCTTTTTCCAGCATCCCGATCTCATTCGGGTGTTGCGCATTCACGAGAATGTGATGGCTGTGATGATTAATACGCTGGGTCGACGCTCTCAGGCGCAGTCTGACGCACAACAACAGGCACAGGCCACGGAAGGGGAATCGGTGGTGAAAGAGAAAGATACTTCGCACGAAATGGTGGTGGCCTGTTGTCGCTTCCTGTGCTATTTCTGCCGTACGGGGCGTCAGAATCAGAAAGCAATGTTCGAGCACTTCGATTTCCTATTGGACAACAGCAACATTTTGTTGGCGCGACCTAGTTTGCGTGGTTCCACTCCGCTAGATGTCGCTTACTCTTCGCTCATGGAGAATACGGAGCTTGCGTTGGCACTGCGCGAACATTATTTGGAAAAAATAGCAATCTATTTGTCCAGATGCGGATTGCAGTCTAATTCCGAGCTGGTGGAGAAGGGCTATCCGGATTTGGGGTGGGATCCCGTGGAGGGAGAGCGCTACTTGGACTTTCTGCGGTTTTGCGTGTGGGTGAACGGCGAGAGCGTTGAGGAAAATGCGAATTTAGTCATTCGGTTGCTCATACGAAGACCCGAGTGTTTGGGTCCGGCACTGAGAGGCGAAGGAGAAGGGTTGTTGCGGGCCATAGTGGACGCCAATAAAATGTCGGAGCGCATTTCCGACAGGCGCAAAATGATGGACGAACCCGAAGGAACGGTGAACGTGACTCAGTTTTCGCATCCGCTGCCGGAGAGCGACGACGATGAGGATTACATCGACACGGGAGCCGCTATTTTGAACTTCTACTGCACTTTGGTGGATCTTCTTGGACGATGCGCCCCCGACGCCACCGTTATCGATCTCGGCAAGAACGAGTCCTTGCGAGCGAGGGCCATTCTTCGTTCATTGGTGCCGCTGGAGGACTTGCAGGGGGTGTTGAGTCTGCGTTTCACCATCCAAAATCCGGCGGCGGGCGAGGAGCGTCCCAAATCGGACATGCCCAGCGGATTAACCCCGCCTCACAAGCAATCAGTTGTGCTGTTCTTAGAGCGCGTGTACGGTATCGAAACCCAGGAGTTGTTCTTCAGGCTGCTGGAGGAAGCGTTCTTGCCCGACTTACGGTGCGCGACGATGCTGGATCGCAACGACGGGAGCGAATCCGACATGGCTTTGAGCATGAACAGATACATCGGAAATTCAATTCTTCCGCTTCTTATCCAACACAGCAAATTCTACAGCGAGGCGGAAAACTACGCCTCTTTGCTGGATGCCACCTTGCACACGGTGTACAGACTGTCGAAGAATCGTATGTTGACTAAAGGGCAGCGAGAAGCCGTGTCCGACTTTTTGGTCGCTTTAACCAGCGCGCTCCAGCCTTCGATGCTTCTTAAACTGCTCCGGAAACTAACAGTCGACGTCTCGAATCTGTCAGAATACACTACAGTTGCTTTGCGATTGCTCACGTTACATTACGACAGATGTGCCAAATATTATGGTTCGAGCACGGGACAAGGACTTTATGGGGCCGCCAGTGACGAGGAGAAGCGACTTACGATGATGCTTTTCTCCAACATATTTGACTCTTTGAGCAAGATGGACTACGATCCGGAGTTGTTCGGCAAAGCTTTGCCTTGTTTGAGTGCCATAGGTTGCGCTCTACCGCCGGATTATTCGTTGTCGAAGAACTACGACGATGAGTGGTATGCAAACAAATCGGCAAAAACCGGCCCCGACGGACCTTACAATCCTCAACCCATCAATACCTCTTCCGTCGCTCTCAACAACGATTTGAACAGCATTGTGCAGCAGTTTTCCGAGCACTATCATGACGCTTGGGGTTCGAGGAAGTTGGAAAATGGGTGGCAGTACGGCGAGGCTTGGTCCGATTCAAGCAAGACGCATCCGAGGCTCAAACCGTACAACATGCTGAACGAATATGTAAGTGTGTGAACTGGCTCTCATTCACTCAGAAAAAATTTCGTGCTCGGCTCCTTAAATACTACCTAATACAACCAGGGATACAGCTTTTGACAGCTTAATAACATCCAATAAAAGCAATAAAAGGATGTACCCGCACTTCAGAGGCAGGTATGTACATACCTTGCAATACCTGACAATCTAGTTTTCAATCTCTGTTCCTAACAGATTTTATTAAAAATCCTCGGAACAGACCGTTTAGTATCTTTGTGCTATTTTAATGACTCAACTCTATGATATCAACGTAGCTTTTTGTCAAAAAAATGCCAAACTGTATCAATAAAAACAATGTATTTTGTGAAAATCCCTACTTAAATTATAGAGGTTGCCAATAAACTTCAATAACAGAAGAGGGCGCAAATATGTCACTTTGATGAGGAATTTAAATTATTTATTCTATTGTACAGCCGTCTGACACGATCCTAATTTTAGTTCTGAATTTAGGACTGAAAGTGGGCGCGCAAAATTAAGGAGATTGTGGTTTATGTGCTGTCCAATTATGCACTTATTTTATCCTTCTGTGTCATAGAGTAACTTGGTATTTTGTACTAACTTGTAAACTAAATCTGCGCGCACAGTTTCAATACATACTAAATTCAAGACTAAAATTAGGATGGTGTCAGACGGCTCTTAGGCTCTTTTTTTCGAAAAATCCTTTAATGTGTTGTTAATGCTAAAATGTCCCATGTTTTTATTATGTTACAAATTTTTGTTTTGTTTAATTTTGTTTAAAGTCACCAAAACACAAAAACGTATAACTATAAATGGTAATTATAATCGTACTGTTCACTTGTTGTTCAAAGAAACAATGAAATTTTCTTGTCCAGTGCCATTTTTATATCTGGGGGATAAAATGTACCATTTCTTCATTTGACCAATTCAGACGTTAGGATTGTCGATGTCAAAGAAAATAATTATTATTGTACTTAATAACTCAATACTTCAACAATAATTTAACAATTGCAATAATTACAAATTATTTCATCAAAAGTAGATAACTCGTTACCAAAAATTCCGAAACGGTAAAATCACTTTGTTATTTGAAATAGTAGGTAGGTATTTAAATGATATAATAAAGTTTTATGTGATAAGGTTGGCAAGTTGAGCCGCATGCATATTCATATAAGTATTATAAAAAAAGTTGCTGTTTACAACTGGAAGAGATAAAAATATTATACTGACAAAAATGTTGACACCAAATAGGGAACAATATATGTATTATATATCAGAATCTATCTGAAAGTCTATCCGCTTGTTTCCAATACTCCTTGCGTAATCCATTTGGCAGTTTGAAAAACTTTTCACTGGCCGTCTCGTTCATTTTTTCAAAACCATTTTCTTGTCATCAATATTTCGAGATAGCCCAGAATCGACTATTTCCGGTAAAATAGCGCAATGAAAAAAATTGCTCACTTTTGGAAGAATGTTTGTGAAACTTTATTGTCCAGTGCCACCTTTATATCTAGGGGATAAAATGTTCCATTTCTTCATTTGACCAATCTAAACGTTATGATTGTCGGTTTTACCATATTCAAAAAACCAAGAAAGGGCCGTTTAAAAAGATTAGTTATCTACAAATTTCTCGGAACTGGGGTAAACCAGGACTAATCCTAAAATTTGATGCTAAAAAGTTAGCCGATACGCTAAAAATCCTATTGATAAATGTTTTCTCAATGAAACATTTCTCATTGTCTATGTCAAAGAAAATAATAATAATTGTACTTGATAAACTTGGACCACAAACCCAACTTCGGATTTTTATGATGTGCAATTACATCCCGTTGTGAAGGATCTACCTTCTGTCACAAATTATTACAAATTTTGCAACTAGCTGAATTTGGTGTAAGAAGTGTTGACTAGTTTTCATTTCATTTTTTAACAATATCTAAACACAACAACAAAATTTACAAGATCGGCCTCGGTATCGGGCTAGAATTTGCAACTTGAAACATGTTGGTGAAAAATGTATGCCTTAATTATCAACCGTATGGTTGTTTTTTAGAGAAATGAGAAAGATTTTCCAAAATCGCCCTCGGTAACGGGCTAGAAAAATACTTTCTGCTACCATTGCAGCTTCGAGCGGTTTTTCAATTCTGTCGGTATAGAAATAAAACTTGTTTGAAGTTCTGCTCATTTTACATTCAGTCCAAATCGACTATATTTAGTAAATTGGTTTTTAGGAAAAGGAACGATACAAGGAACCGGTTCGCGAGTCACTAAAGGCTCTTTTGGCAATCGGCTGGTCCGTGGAGCACTCGGAGGTCGATCTTCCTTCCAACAACCGAAACTCGATTCAGCGCCAAGCCGCCGAAGCTTCGTCGCCTTTCAACTACAATCCGCATCCAGTTGACATGACCAACTTGACTTTGTCTCGCGAAATGCAGAATATGGCGGAACGCTTGGCTGAAAATGCGCACGACATTTGGGCCAAGAAGAAAAAAGAGGAGTTGAATACGTGCGGTGGCGGAATTCATCCCCAACTTGTCCCTTACGATCTTCTGACAGACAAGGAAAAGCGCAAGGACAGGGAGCGTTCACAGGAATTCCTTAAATACCTCCAATATCAAGGATATAAACTGCACAGGTCGATGTTATATCCGAGACGTTTTAAATTTATAACAAGTGAAATTTTGCAGACCAAACCGAACAGTGCAAGGGGAGACGGAGCAGTCGACCGCCGGTCCCTCGATAGAGTTGCGATTTGCGTACAGTTTGCTCGAGAAACTGATTCAGTACGCGGACCGCGCCACTATAAACATGAAACTCCTGAAGCCGTCGGCCACTTTCAGCCGCAGATCGTCGTATAACACGTCTTCGCGAGACATCAAGTTCTTCTCAAAAGTTGTGCTGCCTCTGATGGAGAAGTACTTCTCCACGCATCGCAACTACTTCATTGCGATCGCCACCGCCACTAACAACGTGGGTGCGGCCAGCTTGAAGGAAAAAGAAATGGTGGCGTCCTTGTTTTGTAAACTCGCAAGTCTATTAAGATCTCGCCTCATAGCGTTCGGCGCAGACGTCAGGATAACAGTAAGGTGTCTGCAAGTGCTAGTCAAAGGTATAGATGCCAAGTCTTTGGTGAAGAATTGTCCAGAGTTTATCCGCACCTCCATGTTGACGTTCTTTAACAACACTTCCGACGATTTAGGACATACGATTATTAATCTTCAGGAGGGGAAATACAGCCACTTGCGCGGCACCCATCTCAAAACCTCGACATCTCTGTTTTATGTCAACACGGTCATCATTCCGATTCTAACGGCTATGTTTGATCACCTGGCGAACTGCGAGTACGGTAGCGATTTACTGTTGGACGAGATTCAGGTGGCGTCGTATAAAATCCTGCAGTCGTTGTACACTCTCGGCATCGATCCGAATTTAACTCACGATCGAAAATATTTGAAGACCGAAATTGAAAAGTACAAGCCGGCGTTGGGGTCATGTCTGGGTGCCTTCAGCTCGACGTTTCCAGTAGCGTTCCTTGAACCGCATCTCAACAAACACAATCAGTTCTCGTTGCTGAATCGCATCGCCGACCATTCGCTCGAGGCCCAAGGTGATTATAAGTATCACAAAAGACTAACTTATTGTGTTTGGGTTTGTAGACATAATGGCGAGGATGGAAGGATCGATGCCGACTCTCGAAACGATTTTAGCGGAAGTGGATCAATTTGTTGAGAGTGACAAGACGTACTCGGATGCTCCGCATATTATAGACGTCACGATGCCGATGCTGTGCTCGTATTTACCGTTCTGGTGGTCGCAAGGACCCGACAACGTTAGTCCAACTGGAGGGTAATTTCTAAACACAATTCCTCTTAAAATTTAATACAAATACGCATTATGTGTCTAGAACACACGTCTCGATGGTGACGTCCGAACATATGAATCATCTGCTGAAGAATGTCTTGAAGTTGATCAAGAAAAACATCGGAAATGAGACCTCGCCGTGGATGACTCGGATTGCGGCGTATACGCAGCAGATTATAATCAACAGCAGCGAAGAGCTGCTCAAAGATCCGTTCCTTCCATTGGCAGAGCGAGTGAAGAAGAGGACTGAGACCATGTTTCACAAAGAAGAGAGTCTTAGAGGGTTCATCAAGAGTTCGACCGATGATACGTCTCAGGTAATCATTATTTATTACACTGATGGACAATTGAATCGTTCCACCCTAAATTTTGGCAACATTTGCACCTGGTCATCCTAAAATATGTTTTTTTTTACGTATAGCCGTAGATCACTAAGAATAGATTAAGAAGTCATTAAATATACAGGGTGAAAAAAACCACTTTTTGACATTTTATTGTTGCCAAATTGACTCCATCGTAGTAGGCCACGGAAGCAAACTCGATTTGCCAGTAGGTAATCAGCGCAAGCAGGCGACCTTGAAGAACAAAACAAAATAAATTTGATGCCTTTATCTTCAACTGTTCGGAATATATGAATTTTTTAGTAGACCCCTACAAGTTGTCATTTCTGATTAAAAAGTGACATAAGTCAAAAAGTATGACCGATACGTACAGATAATTGAGGGGGCTGAACTCACGATTTAGAGTAAATTAGAAGTGTGGATTCAAAATGGGGTAGTTCTATTTAAAAAATCAAAGATGGCACCAATTTCCGGATAAGCGGTCATCTTGAAAATATTTTACTTAAATCCGAAATAATCAACTATGGCCGGGTATCAAATTTCATCTTGCTGTGATGTTTGTAAGTTAATAATTTTCTAATAGGCGCTTTAAAAAAATCAGCCTGTATGCAGCGAGTAATCTTACATTTTTCCCGCAAAAACAAGAAATGGTTTTTTGTTCACACACCCATTAATTTTAAACCAATCACTATCAAAATTACACGAAAACGTTCCTTTTTAGAGATACTTTATGATTTTGATCAAAGCTACGGAAAATCAGTCCTGCAATTAAAATTCAAAGGCCCTTTAAATTTTGTGGCTTCTCAGGACCGTGCTACAACTTTTACTTTTTAATTTCGATCGATTGCATTAATGGCTCTTTCGAACTTGAAGTTTTCAGATTCACGTGAGTAGCGTAAATTTGATTTTTTTAACCACAAGAGGGTTACAAAACCTCAAATAGAAAAACAGGTAATGTGGAATCATTTGTTTTAAACTTGGCGAAGAAGGATACGGACAAAAATAGCTCTAAATGTTGTTAGGGAGCACATTTTAGAAGCATTATATCAAGTCGAAAGAGCCTCTCTACAGATTGGGAACAGTCCAAACTTTAACACTGTTGCAACATGTTTATATTTCACTCTATAAATACAGTCTATACAGGTTGAGTCATTAGTGCGGGATCGGTCCATAACTCCTAAACCATGTAAGATACAAAAAAAATTTTAAATACAGTTTGTATACCATTTGGCAGGCTGCACAATTCCAAAACTCACGCATGCTACACAACTTTGTTTTTTCAAATACAACCACCTATATTTTATTTTACTGTTAGAACATTACATTTTGTATCACCGTTATCAAATTACAATTTTTTTTCACATTTTTTGTTATTTGCAGACGTTCACTTTAAAATTTACTGAGAGGCCGTTTTTGCAGCTAGAAGGCTGAAAGTTGGCAGAAATTGAATCAAGGATTGCTCTTTAAGCCCGATGTGCAAAATATCATTTTTACTGTACAGGATCTGCAATAATTTATGTCAAATTTTACTATTTTTAAATAAGCCTAACTTTAGTTTTTTAAATGGAACCCTCTATATTTTTGTATACTATCGAATGCATCTGAACTCTACGTTTTATTAAGGTTGTTCTATAGCTAAAATTCATAATTTACGAGATATTTGATATTTTTGGCTGCGATACAGATTAAGCCAGAATAAGGCAGATAGTGTGCCATGGAAATCATTTTAACTCGTATTTCAACACTGCACAGTTGTATTGTCACCGACTTATCAGTTGATTATCCATTCCATTATCCACAATGAATTTTATTTTACAAGAACAAATCGATATGATTTATTGTCTGGAAGAGGGCGAAAGAAAGTTTTGAAACCTCCTGTATATGTTAAAATATTTTTAGGTTGTGCAGCCTGACAAATGGTATACAAACTGTATTTAAAATTTTTTTGTATCTTACATGGTTTAGGAGTTATGGACCGATCCCGCACTAATGACTGGGGCTTTCACCTAAAGAAAACTGTTTTAAAATGGCATGCGCACAAAGAAAATTACACCTGTTTTAAAAACACCCCAGAATTTTTAGTGGATCGGTTGAATTGTCCATCAGTGTACTTGCACTTTTTAATTCACTTGAAATTGTAGATTGAGACTCAAATTCAAGAAGATTGGCATCTTCTTGTTAGGGACATCTACGCCTTTTATCCACTGCTCATAAAGTACGTGGACTTGCAACGTAATCACTGGTTACGTCACAATATCGCCGAGGCCGAAGATCTTTACAACCACGTAGCCGACATTTTCAACATATGGTCAAAATCACAGTACTTTTTGCGCGAGGAGCAAAACTTTATTTCGGCAAACGAGATCGATAACATGGTTTTGATAATGCCGACGGCGACGAGGAGGACGGTTGTGCCTGATGGGAGCCAACCGACGGTGGGCAAAAAGAAGAAGAAGCATCGCGATAAGAAGAGGGATAAGGACAAAGAAATTCAAGCGTCTTTGATGGTGGCCTGTTTGAAGCGACTGCTACCCGTCGGATTGAACTTGTTTGCCGGACGCGAGCAGGAGTTGGTGCAACATTGCAAAGATCGCTTCCTAAAGAAAATGCCCGAGTACGACATAATAGATTTTGCCAAAATTCAGTTGACGCTCCCCGACAAAATAGATCCCGCGGACGAGATGTCTTGGCAACATTACCTCTATAGCCAACTCGGCAGCAAAAAGAGTGCCGCCGCTGGTGGGGGCCTCGACAGCAACGGCAAAAACGTTCTAGAAGAAACTGTGGACCGAATCGTGGCCATGAGTAAAGTGCTGTACGGATTACATATGGTGAGTTGCTTGAAACTCATGGACGACGTAACACGCCTCCACACAATCATCCTTTTCTTTCGTTACTTTTCACCATCGGACATGATTCTTCTTGGTTGTTAATTTTTTTTCGTTGCGCGCCAGATCGATCACCCCCAGCAACAACAAAAAGGCGTGTACCATAGCGTGGTCTCGACTCAGAGGAAGCGTGCTGTACTTTCTTGCTTCCGACAAGCTTCTTTGCACAGTTTACCCAGGTTCGTCAGACGTTCGCTTCTAGTTGTTCTCGAGTCTTTCTCTAACACTTTGTGTCCATTTTGCGTTTTGACGCCGTTAATCGTGTGTTCGTTGTTGATGCTAACAGGCGTGTAGGCCGAAATCTAACACGAATGGATGGAAGCGAGTGTTGGGAGCTGCGCGGAAAAGGGCGGCTCTTGCGTGTCTGAGATCTCGTCACTTGTACAAACTGAGCAGGTTTGGAACTAACCCCAGTCGCTTTGCCCCGATCGGTGCATTTCTAGCAATCGCTTTATTTGTGCAGACATCGGGCCATTAACATCTTCATTCGTTCGTACGACGAGCTTTGGCTGCAGGACGAGAACGTGGGCCAGGAAGTGATGATTGAGGATTTGACACAGAGCTTTGAAGTTTCCGAGCTGAAGAAGAAGGATGGAGAAGAGGAGGAAGGAAAGCCGGACCCGCTCACTCAACTGGTCACCACATTCTGTAGAGGAGCCATGACGGAACGATCAGGAGCTCTGCAAGTACGTCCCGTTGTACGTACCTGCATTCAAAATAGATAAATCTCAATTTCAACAGGAAGATCCTCTGTACATGGCGTACGCCGAAATCATTGCCAAATCGTGCGGAGAAGAAGAAGAGGAGGGCGAGGAAGAAAGCGGCGAAGGTGAAGAAGGTGGAGCGTCGATTCATGTAAGTTGTTACGCGGTGTCGTGCTTGCAAAAACAAGTATTTTGATGTTATGCTAAATTAGAGGACTATGGATAGGTTGATGGTGAGCGATTTTATGTTAACTCACACACACGATTTGTAAACAATTACGTAAACTAATGTCGTTTCAGGAGCAAGAAATGGAAAAGCAGAAGTTGTTGTTCAATCAAGCTAGACTTGCCAACAGAGGCGTGGCGGAAATGGTCCTTTTGCATATATCAGCCTGCAAAGGTGTGCCATCCGAAATGGTAATGAAAACGCTCGAACTGGGTATATCCGTGCTTCGTGGTGGCAACTTCGACATTCAGATGGGAATGCTGAATCATCTTAAAGAGAAAAAAGACGTGGGATTCTTCACCAGCATCGCGGGCTTGATGAACAGTTGCAGCGTTTTGGATCTGGACGCGTTCGAACGCAACACCAAAGCCGAAGGCTTGGGTGTGGGTTCTGAGGGCGCTGCAGGCGAGAAGAACATGCACGACGCCGTATTTACATGCGCACTGTTCCGATTCATCCAGCTGACATGCGAAGGCCACAATTTGGAGTGGCAAAATTATTTACGTACCCAAGCAGGGAACAACACAACAGTAAACGTCGTCATTTGTACCGTCGATTACCTACTGCGACTCCAGGAATCTATAATGGACTTCTACTGGCACTACTCAAGCAAGGAACTCATCGATCCCGCCGGCAAAGCTAACTTCTTCAAGGCGATCGGTGTTGCAAGTCAAGTTTTTAACACGCTGACTGAAGTGATACAGGGCCCGTGTACCCTCAACCAACAGGCATTGGCTCATTCCAGGTGAAGTGTTACTAACGGAGGCGTAATAAGATGTTAATTTTGAACGTAGGTTATGGGATGCTGTTGGCGGTTTCCTGTTTTTGTTCTCGCACATGCAAGAGAAGTTGTCCAAACACTCCAGTCAGGTGGATCTACTCAAAGAACTATTGAATTTGCAAAAGGACATGATCACGATGATGTTGTCTATGCTTGAAGGAAACGTAGTGAACGGAACCATCGGAAAACAAATGGTGGATACTTTGGTGGAGAGTGCTTCCAACGTCGAGTTGATTTTAAAATATTTCGACATGTTTCTGAAACTCAAAGATTTGACTTCGTCGCCTAGTTTCCTTGAGATCGACATCAACAACGACGGCTGGGTGTATCCCAAAGAATTCAAGGAGAAAATGGAGCAGCAGAAGAGCTACACTTCGTTAGTTAGATTTGTGTGGCGATCGATTAATGATTTGTTTTTATAGGGAAGAGATCATTTTCTTGCTGGCTTGTTGTGAGGTGAACCACGACGGCAAGATCGACTACATGGGTTTCATCGACCGCTTCCACGAACCGGCAAAAGAAATCGGTTTTAATTTGGCCGTTTTGCTGACGAACCTTTCCGAGCATATGCCGAACGAGCCTCGCCTCGCCCGATTTTTGGAAACCGCCGGCTCCGTACTAAATTATTTCGAGCCGTTCTTGGGACGCATCGAAATCCTCGGCGGAAGCAAACGTATCGAGCGGGTCTATTTCGAAATCAAGGAGTCGAATATAGAGCAGTGGGAGAAGCCCCAGATCAAGGAGTCGAAACGTGCCTTCTTCTATTCCATCGTCACAGAAGGCGGCGACAAGGAGAAGCTCGAGGCGTTCATAAACTTCTGCGAGGATGCCATCTTTGAAATGCAGCACGCCAGCGGCCTCATGGCAGTGGAAGACAGCGGAGGCGGCGGTCCAACAAGAACGGCCAGTTATAGCTATATGAACGTCGACGACGAGGACCGCGGCAAGGATCCCATCAGACGCGGCTACCAATCGGTCAAGGAAGGAATCGCTTATGGTCTTTCCGCGCTAAGTCCGTCCAACATCAAACACAAAATCGCCGAAATGCAGCAGATGACCATCCCAGAACTCTTTGTCGGTTTCTTCAGATTGATCCTCTACGCTTTCTACTATTCAGGATTCGGAGTAGCTATTATTTTCAAATACATCTTTGGAGTTTTGTTGTCGCTGATGCGCGGACCCGTCGAAGAACCAGTTATCGAGATTAAAGAGGAGGAAAAGGTTGGGCTGACAAGGATGTTGCCTGCGCTGCCGTCCACCGAGGACCAAAACACGCAGATACAAGCGTTCGGATTCGATGCATCGAAAGAGGATAGTGGACAGTATAAGACGGCGGCGCACGAGTCATCCACAACGAATCAACAATCGTCGGGCGAAGGTGAAGGCGAGACGACTCCCGAAGAAGATGGAGGAGAACATGTGGAAGGCGAAACTTCCGAGGCTCCGCTGTCGTTGTCCGATCTTTTGGGGTACATTTCGTGGATGTTTTGAGCTATTAACGTTGTTGGATTTTAGCGGGGAGCAAGCCAAACGTGCAGCCCAAGAAAAAGTCGAAGCACAAGCGGCTCAGCAAGCTGCAATGCAAGCGATCGAGACGGAATCCAAGCAACCGACTACGTCCGAACCTTCGGCAGTGTCTCAAATCAATTTCGGTGCCTACAGCCATCGTGCCGTTTCCTTCCTCGCTCGGAATTTTTACAATTTGAAATATGTAGCGTTGGTGCTCGCGTTTTGCATTAACTTCATGCTGCTATTCTATCGAGTATCTATTTGTTGAATCATTGTTTCAAATGTGCAACATTTTTGTTGGTTTTAGGTTTCAACACTTGGCGAAGACGGGGAAGGTAGTGGTAGTGGAAGCGGAAGCAAGGCCATCTCCGATATTCTCGAAGGCTCAGGCGAAGGCAGCGGTTCTGGAGAATCGGGAGAAGATGACGATCCGCTCGAGTTGGTTCATGTAGATGAAGATTTCTATTATATGGCGCACGTAATGAGACTTGCAGCCATCCTACACTCTATAGTTTCTCTAGCGATGCTGATAGCGTACTATAATCTCAAAGTGCCTTTAGCTATTTTTAAACGCGAAAAGGAAATCGCTCGTAGATTGGAGTTTGAAGGTTTGTACATTGCGGAACAGCCCGAAGATGACGATTTAAAATCGCACTGGGATAAATTGGTGATTTCTGCAAAGTAATACTCGGACGAATCAGACAATCGTTTGTTAATGGCTTAAGTTTAGGTCGTTTCCGGTCAATTATTGGGACAAGTTCGTGAAGAAGAAGGTGCGCCAGAAGTATAGCGAAACTTACGATTTTGATTCCATCAGCAACCTACTGGGAATGGAGAAAACGTCGTTCCAGCAGCAAGAAAGCGACGAAGGAAAAAGTTTAATATACTTGTACGAATCGGTTGGGAATTGTTTGAAGTAATGGCTTAGCGTGTTATTTCAGCATTATCAACATCGACTGGAGATATCAGATATGGAAGTCGGGCGTCACAATAACCGACAATTCGTTCCTGTATTCTTTGTATTATTTTATTTTCTCGATCTTGGGTAATTTCAACAACTTTTTCTTCGCGGCTCACTTGTTGGACGTGGCCGTGGGTTTCAAAACATTGCGTACAATCTTGCAGTCGGTCACTCACAACGGCAAACAATTGGTTTTGACGGTGATGCTGCTAACAATCATTGTGTACATTTACACGGTGATTGCGTTTAACTTTTTCCGCAAGTTCTACGTTCAGGAGGAGGACGATTCAGTGGACAAAAAGTGTCACGATATGTTAACAGTATGTATTTTTTGTGTGCATATCGTTGGGTACTATTCTTGTTTCAGTGCTTCGTTTTCCACTTGTACAAAGGTGTAAGAGCTGGTGGTGGTATTGGGGACGAAATCGAACCTCCAGACGGCGACGACTATGAAGTTTATCGAATCATGTTCGACATCACCTTCTTCTTCTTCGTCATCGTCATTCTGTTAGCCATCATTCAAGGCAAGATGAGTGTTTATCATGATAACTGTGAGCGACGCTACGACTGATTGCAGGTTTGATCATCGACGCTTTCGGAGAGCTTCGTGATCAACTGGAGAGTGTTAAAGAAGACATGGAGTCGAATTGCTTCATATGCGGTATGGGGAAAGACTACTTCGATAAGGTACCTCACGGGTTTGATACCCACGTGCAGCAGGAACATAATTTAGCAAACTATATGTGAGTATTACGCTAGAAAATAAATGGAAGGTAATTGGGGTTGGGTAGGTTCTTCTTAATGCATTTGATCAACAAACCCGATACGGAATACACAGGGCAGGAGACGTATGTATGGAACATGTACCAGCAAAGATGTTGGGACTTCTTCCCCGTGGGTGATTGCTTCCGCAAACAGTACGAAGACGAATTAGGTGGTGGCGGGGGTTAATTTCTGCTCAAAGTTTAATTCTAAGACACAGCAGAACGCTGTTTGATAGTTTTATTTGATAATTTTGTTTTGAACGTGTGCATGTTGCAATAGGTTCTTGTGCTTAGAAATCGTACGAGGTGATTTCGAAGCTAAAGTCCAAATTTTGCCTTAAGATTTTCAAACGAAATTCAGAATTATATTGTGAAATGCATTGCGGAATTTTGACTCTAATAAATAATTTATAGTTGTTCCTTCTGTATGTTTTGTACTGAACCTTTTTACACAAATTCCTTGATGTTTTTGGGAGCAAGTAAAAAGTTCAAGCTCTATCGATTTGGGGAAGGCGCCTGCGTCTCCAGACTCGCCCAAACATTTTATGCTCAACTCGACAGGGTAAGCTCTATTCAATTTACAGTTGACTCGCCGCAATCCCTTGAAATGTAGTCGTGCAATTCGTTTTACAAGCAGATTGGGTTAACAACATTCAAAATTCAAGGCAGTGAATGTCTGGTCCGCACGACGCAGCATCCCCATGGATGAAACCGGGATATTCCCTGATTCTAGTCGTGTGTTATGAACGTTCGCCTTTCCATAGTGTATAATTTTTGTTTTTGGACCTTTGCAACATGTAAGTGAAAAAACATGTTTTATTTTTTATAATAATCGCTTTTTAGGTGCTATAAATTCGACATGGAGACGCGCGGCGGCGGAGGATTATTACTTGAGTTACGATTACGAAAACGAATCGGCCAATTTGGAGTTGAAGCCGGACCCTTTCCTGCTTCCGAATCCCGAAAATATAGATTCCAAATACACGGTGGACGTACTTCCCAACGTGGAACTTCCCGATGACTCTTTATCGGACACCGACTTGCGGGACCATGATTTCATCGACAATTTAATGTATGTTTATTATGGTTCTCACAACAGAAGCGGAAGAACTTATGGTCCAGAAGTGGTGATAGTAGGGTCTGTGCTGAGTTGCGCTGCTCAGTTGCTGACAATTTGCTGGGTCCTTCTTACAAATAATTTCAACGGAAAGAAAGAAACCAGAGCGTTGTTTCTCCAGTTGTTGGGAGCGTTCTGTTTCTCCAACTTGCTCTTCATGTTAGGAGTTTATGTGAGATAAGACTGCTGCATTTCCAGTGACTAGTGAATGACCAAATATTTTTCAGGCGATAAGGAACACATTCAAGTGTCTGGTAATAGCTCTAGTTTTGCATTACTCGCACTTACTCAACGCGTTTTGGGTATTTATATATTGTTACTATATTTATAAGCGATTTTCAAGCAGCAATATTGCCAGCTATAAATATTTCATCTCGGCTGCGTATGTCATTCCTTTATTCGTCACCACGGTAAGCCTCTTACACTGTTTTACAATATCCACATTTGAATGATTACAGATTTCGTTTTTGGCGGCTCCAAACAGCTTTGAAACGAAACGTTTCTGCTTTATTTCAGTCCAAAAAGGGATGATAATAAACTACATGCTTCCCGTTTCTATACTTATCGTTACAACTACCGTTTATTCGCTCAATGGTATCAGAAAAATCAACATAGAGTTGACCAAGTTGGAGTTTAGTAGTTCGGCAGAGTCGCTCAATGCCCTAAAAAACGAAATTGAGGGCGTGGAGAAGAAGCAAAGTGGCGACGAAGAAGTTACAGGGTTGAAGGAGTCGAAGACTTGTCTCAAATTGTTGTGTGTGCTCCAAACCGGATACGATATCGTGTGGTTTGTTGCAGTGCTAGCGCTGGAAAACAACACCGATACAAACAGTATGGCTGTTATTTATTCAGTGACTTCTTGTCTTCTGGTAATTGTGTTATTCGTAATTGGTGTGATCTGATTTAATCGTTTTCAGTATTGGTACATGTTCGTCAAAGCCAAATGTTTTCTTCCAAGACTTATGCATAATGCCCGATCTGACGATCATTTCCTACCTCAAATCCAAGCCAAAGTTAATATGAATAATGAAGAGCTGGAGATTTCGAGAGGTTCGTCCGATAGTGTTCCGCTTTTGGTGAACGTTGAAAACTCCACGGAAATGAAAGAGTTGCGCCTTGATTTTATCAGTACTATAAGTAATTAGCTGCCACATTTGCATAAGGAACAAAATTTTATGTTAATAATTAGATAAATTATTGTACTTTTACAAAATGTTCAGTGGCCCTTACTGTTTCAATTTAACTTTGACTATTACTAGTAGCAAAGTTAGACATCTACCTACATCAGTATTATTAATAACTGTAAATGAATTAATTAAAATAAAGTAATAATTGAACAAATTGAATGAGCTTCTAAATAATTGTCGCCAAAGATGTCTTCGCACTCATATGTTCCTGGTCCAAAGTCCTGATTTTGGCCAAATAATTTTGTAAAATCTAAGAAATTGAATAATTGGCGCCAAAGATCTCCTCGCACTCATGTGTTTCTGATCCTAACTAATAATTTTGGCCAAATAATTTTGTAAAATCTAAGAAATTGAGTAATTGGCGCCAAAGATCTCTTCGCACTCATGTGTTCCTGGTCCAAAGTCCTGATTTTTGCCAAATCATTTTGTAAAATTGAACAAATTGAATAATTGGCGCCAAAGATCTCTTCGCACTTATGTGTTCCTGGTCCTAACTAATAATTTTGGCCAAATAATTTTGTAAAATCTAAGAAATTGAATAATTGGCGCCAAAGATCTCTTCGCACTCATGTGTTCCTGGTCCAAAGTCCTGATTTTTGCCAAATCATTTTGTAAAATTGAACAAATTGAATAATTGGCGCCAAAGATCTCTTCGCACTCATGTGTTCCTGGTCCTAACTAATAATTTTGGCAAAATAATTTTGTAAAATTTAAGAAATTGAATAATTGACGCCAAAGATCTCTTCGAAGTCATGTGTTCCTGGTCCTAACTAATAATTTTGGCCAAATAATTTTGTAAAATCTAACAAATTGGCGCCAAAGATCTCTTCGCACTCATGTGTTCCTGGTCCAAAGTCCTGATTTTTGCCAAATAATTTTGTAAAGTTGAATAATTGGCGCCAAAGACCTCTTCGCGTTCATGTGTTCCTAGTTAGCGTTTGTGACCTCTGACACAAGCATCTGATATTATTATTACTTACTATTAATACTGGTCAAAATGTAATAAAAAGAAACTATTGTTGTTTACCAATTTGCTTCTAATTAGTTCACGTTTGTGTTCTTGATACTAGAACTGCTAATTGTTGCTAAATTAAAAAAAATATGTACGTTTAATGCAAATATCTGTGTATTTATTATCTGAAAAGCTGCTAGACTTCGGTGGGGCCAAGTAAAATATTTTCCTCTTGTTAGAATTGAATGTCGTCTACTGTTTGGACTGCTTTGAGAATAAACAATTTGTGGGGGAAATAGTTCCTTTATTCATTTCTTCACTGTTTACATGTCAGAACTATACTTCATACAGTAATCTCTAAATTAAGACATCATAGTTAAAAGAACTTTAAACAGTATAAATTCCCCTCTTAACATAACACAAATTAAAGTCAAACCAAATAAATTTGGCGAAACGATTTCATTATAATTTATTACAATTTCCACTAACTGCAATGTGATACAACACCTGGACAAAAATCAAATTCTAACCACAACTTTATCAAAAATAAAATAACATCACTTAAGCACTGCTTAAAATTCTTTTTTTTTAGTCATTTGCTGAACACCACTTCGTAATCCACATATAAAAAATCGTAAAATATTACCGCAAGTAAATCATTTAGTCTAGCCAAACTTTTTTTTTTTTTCAAAATCAGTAGTCTATATACACGTTGCAGAAACACATTCACGCTAATCACAAATACACAAAAGCTAAAATATGGGAACAAACATTGCACCATGTCTGCGATAATATTTTACCATTCTCAAAAATATTCTTTTTCAGATATTATACGTACGTGATCGATAGTGCTCTACGTAGGTACGAGGCTCGACCTAAAAATAAACTAACATTTCCAATTATTCTTATTGACTTACAGCGATTGTGTGTCGTTTTGAATGCGAATAAAAATAGATATATTATGCATCAAACATCCCTTTAAAAAATGTCGCAAGGCATTTCTCTTACGTTTTATGTACAATAAACCGTGCAGCTGCGGCAGCCTCTACAGAGCGCTATCAGGTACAGACAGCTTCTTGCGTGGTTGGTGGGTTCTGAGCGGGCGCCGCGTGGGCCGCCTCTTCCGTCAACACGCTGATATTGCTGTTGGAATCGTCGTTGCAGTTCAGACCCATCGAATTATTCGAGCTGTCGTCGTACTGAAAGCAAACGTTCCAAAACCGCACGTCGTCTATCCGCTGGCGCCTCTCACCGTCGACTGCAGTTCCTCCGACAGACGCATCTTCTTGCTGGGAACCTCCGAATCGCCCAGCTCCGACGAGGTCCGCTTCTTCGACTCGGTACCGTTCGCTTTCGCCGACACGCTCGTCTTGCGTTCCCTCTTCCACAGACTCGGCGACAGATACTGGTACAGCTGTTTCCGCTTGACGTGTCGGGCCTCCAGCTTCATACCTTCCTTGAGCATGTTTATGACGAGCGCGTGATTCTGCACGGTATCCGTGAACGACTGGATGTCGTAGGTGAGATTTATGTTTAGGTTATCCGTCTTGGCGAACTCCAGACCTATAAACCACATCGAGCATTGCGAGTTGGGCTCGCACTGCGATTCTAACTGGCTGAAGCTTTCCGGGTTGATGTGGGCCAGGGTGATGTACTGGTTCCTCTCGAGATTACCTGAAACCGCCGAGAAACTAAGTTAAAGTGAACGCTTATTACGCCTGGAAATTACGAAATATGCAACTCATCACTTTTCTTCATTTTCCCTTCGTCAAGCCGCGGCGGCCTTAATTTGTTGTAACACAAAAACAAAAAATTAAACGAAGATCACTCAAAGGTAGATGTGCCAAAAAATTTACTTTAAACGATCAGTCAACCCATATGCATTGGCAAGTGCAAAACGCAATAGATTTACATTTATTTTTATTTTTATGCCCGTGCTAGCAAGTTCGATGTTCTGAATAACAATAAGCAGTTCCATTTTGCACAAAATACATTGATGAGTTAAATCACGACGAAACTAGCCGGGGAAATGATGACACTTTATTCCTTACTGAGATGTTCTCACCACCACCACTATGTAGTTATTTCAAAATTATTTACAGATTACACATTATTGGCATTACAAATGTATTTCGGCCTAATTTTTTTTTAAACTCAAACTGATTTTGCTTGTTTTTAATTTTAAAACGGGTTTGTCTCAAGCGACCATAAACCCCATTCGACGATTCTCCTCTGAGGGTTTGTAGCATTTTCTTACACCATTGAACGTTTTGAAATTGTATGAAGTCCATAAAGAACAGTGTAATAGTAAACATATTAAATGTTCATGTAAAATCGCATGTATTTGACGATGGTGATCTTTAGAGATCTAATCTCCCAGTGACATGTCGGTCCACATTTACCATTTCCTTCACAGCGTCATTTTTACTTTTTTTTTATGGCAACCCTAATTTTTGATTGATTTAAAAAGCGTGTTTTTTTGCATATAAAATAATCATTACATAACAATATTTTTGATAATTTTTAATCTATTTACGTTCATTTGTATTTGGAAATTTATTCACTTTATCTACATAACTCAACATTTACTTTGATTATTTTTAAGTTTTTTCACGTTATGTAAGTACACTGCTTTTGTTAAAATAATAAAATCACAAAATAAACCGATGTGAATACATTGTACAACCGTGGACAGTCAAGAATAACACTTTAGCCGGCGGGTGTGATGCAAATACCGACTCAATGACAATATCTCATAGAGTCGGTTTTTGCATGACAGGGGTGTTATTCTTTACTGTCCACGGCTGTACCAACGACGATTCATTCTACAAAAATAAAATAACAATTTTCAAAAATTTTGTAATGTAACCTACTACAATTGTTATTGTTTTATAAGCAAAAAACATGCTGTTAAAAACGACGCATCAAAAATGTGGGTTGCCATTAAAAAAAAACAAAATGACATATCTTTGACAGAGATGACACAGCAAAGCTGATTTTTAAGTCAAAATATGCGCATTTAAAGTTTTAAGATGACGAGTCCAAATGATTTTTTTACGCTCCCCATAAAAAAATAATCGAATAAATTCCAACCTTTTCATCCGCAATGAATATTTCCTCGCGTCAAAATGCTTTAAAAATATGAAATTATAAAATGTATATTGTCATAATATTCATTACAGAAGAAATATGTTATTCCTGAAACTTTTCCAGTAACCAACGAAGAAACTGTAAGATAGGAGAGCAAAAATAAATTTAAAAAATTGAAATAAATTTGCTACTGAGCTCGTGGACATTGTTTATCAGTTTGGGACTATGTAATGTTTATCAAATCTAAAGCAGCACGAAATATTATTTTTTATTTAAATATTTTGACGCCTTCTATGTCCGAAACCCTGCTTTTTCCGAAATAACATTATACAGCAAAGCATACATCTTTATTATACATATAGCATACATATATGTTATAGAGTCGTTAAACAGTATGGGTACAGTAATATGTATATTATTAAAAACGATAACTTTTTTTCAGTTGCCTTTAATTGTATTTGAAATATAACTTGATTTTTTTTAAAAGCACAGGACAGATTCAATATTTTTGAAGAAAGCATTTTTTTTAATTCAACATTATAGCACACGCATATTTCATTCGTTATCAAAATTTTAAAAAAATTGAATAACAGTAATATGCCACAAAAAATGAAAACTTTTGACCATTAAATTTAATTAAGAAATGATTCCTTATACATTTTAATAAAAATAAAAAACAAACAAAAAACTCTAAACACATATTTTTATTTTACATTGGTTTCTACTGGTATATTTCGATTGTAGTGGTTTGGGAATATTTCCCTAAGTCGAGGAACAATAAATTGGAAAAGTTGCAGATTTTTTTGGTTGTAATGTTAAATTGCCATTAATGAAAAAAATGACCTACGACATTCTGAACAATGATACCACACTAAACATTAACATTTTGGGGATATTGCGTATGAATATGCTTCATCCAGTGTAGATTTCTGTCAGACCAATCTCTCCAGTTAGGCGGTTGATATGCCCATTTAAACAAAAAATTGATTCATCAGAAAAGAGGACACGATTAATGAAGTTACCATCCGGATTCATTCTGTGCATTATAGTTTCACAAAATTCGATTCTGCGGACAAAATCGTCTTCGCTCAATGCTTGCATCAGGTGAATTTTGTATAGATGATTATTTGGTGTTTCATAATTTTTTGGATGAATCCTCTACTTATATTGTGGTGCAAAGCCAACTATAATACTGAAAATTACTGAAAGTCGGTCGTTCAGAATTTGCACAGTCTTTAACGCTCCCAGCTTCATAAAATATCTATAAAGGTTTTGAAAGTGTCCTCATCCAGTTAGAATAAATTTCAAGATTTACTACTCGGCACAATATCGTTTTCTATCGCCATATCAAACCATCATGAGAATTTATAGAGGCCCAGTTTCACTTAAACTTTCCATATTAAATTAATTATTACACACTAGTTTAATTTTCAGCTAATATGCAAGTGACAGACAGCTATAATAAACATAATTTTCAAAACTACACCTTCTCCAAGTGTAATTCAGAAAAGATCAAGTATATTTCAGAATGTATCGATTGTAATTGAGATTAGTCAATTGTATTTCAGAAAGTATCAATTGAAATTCAGAAAATAGCATTTGTAATTCAGAAATATTTTTTTAGTATATCAATTACCATGACAAATTATTTGACTTATCAACAAATGTTTATTGTTTATTAGGAGAGTTTACATAAATTGGATTTAAAAGCAAATGTTGTATTTGAATGTTAGTATGTTCTGCATGGTTAAAATTGTATTGATTATTTTTTAAATCTATACTAATATTATAAATGTGAATGTTTGGATGTTTGTTGCTCAATCACGCCAGAACGGCTGAACGGATCTGGATGAAATTTGGCACAGAGATAGATTATAGTCTGGAATAGCACATAAGCTACTAATTATCCCGGAAAAATGTTCCCGTGGGATAGGTGTTATCAATTTTCATAGGGCACTTTTCAAGCCATCACTAGATGGCGGTGATGGTCGTTAGCTGTCATAAATCATTTTTAGGATAGTTATAATTTGTGTGATTTGTTATTATTTGAAGGTTTTTTGAAATGCATGGAAAATGCAAATCTAATCTTTCGCAGAGGAGTGATAAAGCTCGGGCTATGAAAGTAGCTAGAAGTCGAGAGACGACTTCTCAAGTACAGTTTTGAAGAATTTTTAACGTATTAGGGACAGGATTAAGGAGAGGAAAAAGTAGGGAAAGAAAAAAAGCTTCTAAATGGGAGTTTATAGATAAATAAATTGAGAAAAAATTCGGATATTTCGACCTGGAACGAAAACCCAGATCCTTCGTTTACATGTCGAGAACTGTATGTGATGTTGTATACAGAACGGTATTGGAATAAATAAATAAATAAGTCAATCAATGAGATACAAGTTTCCTAATTTATATCATGCAGTTCACAAACATACACATCAAAATTTCCACGCGAACGAAGTCGCGGGCAAAGGCTAGCAAAATATAAATAGTCAATTATGTTATCTGAATTACAAGTGATATTTTCTGAATTACACTTTTTTAAATTTAATAATTGAAATATTTTTTTACGTTTGAGTACAAATAAAGATAACAATTACCATGTTTATATCGTGAGCGTTTAGGCGGCTTGAATGTAGTCGGATTAGACAAGTTTAATCCGACATCGTTTATATCGGAGTTGCTATTCGACCTGATTATAAAAAGTAGTAGGGATAGGTTGCTAACTTCACTTATGTTTGCCACGTATACTCCTAACCTAACTTTCAGTAGTTGTCAAGTTACAGGAATGATGGAAAATGAAGAAATGCCGTATATAATATGCATGTGATTTTGGTGGTTGCTAAATGTTATTAATTTTTTTAACCAGCAACAAAATATTTTTATAATACTATATTAAATTGGAATGACAATGAAGTTAGCAGCAGTAGTTTTTTTTGAAGCCGCTTACACTTTATCCAAGCCGGTTATTTTGTCGGCTTGGACAAAACGTCCAAGCCGACTAAACTTTCAATCCTCAGCGTTTATATCCTAAAACTTCAAGCGGCTTGAACGGTTGAAGCGGCTTAAACCTCACGATATAAACAGGGTAAATGTGTTACAATACTAAATTCAGACAAAAAATGTTCTCTTCAAAAATATTAAACTATAAAAAAATCAAATCTTTTATCTCAAAAAAAACCTTAACATGATAGAATTTAAATAGTAATAGTAGAATTTAAATGTGCCAAATATTTCAACGAGTTCCAATAAACCGTTTACAAAATATTTAACTGTATCCATAATTTTTAGCGACCTGATAATTTATTATTGTGAAGTAGAAGGACTAAAGAACAAAAAGGTTCATAAATTGCCTTTGGGAATTTGTTGGTCAAAGCTACATAAATTCATTCATAGTGCCACCTACCAAATGTGCTAATTAACTACGAATTTGGATCTCAACTAGAGATTGCGATTATTAAGCAAGTGGCAGATGATTTGTGGATATTGAAGATTTGAAACGTGTGTAAGAGGCGAAAAATTACAAAAATAGGCTCAAAGCGGACTTACCTATAAGCAACCGAAATTTACTCTTGACCAAGCCGCACCACTCCAGATGATCCTCGGGCGTCTCGGCGCTCACTAGTAAAACTATAAAATGTTTATATTTCATAAAAAACAGTGGCGGTTCGAATAGTTTGTCCCACGTCTGCTTGCTCAACATAATATCGTCGGTGAGTTGCAATCCCAGCTTGAATTCCTCGATCATGACATGCCTCGTCGACGCCGAGACGTTGAAAGTGGAGTTCTGCTGCGGATAGGCGGGCGTTATGATCGGCATCAGATGGTATCGGTCCTGCATGTTCACCTGTCGCAAATATGAAAACGAGCGTTGATTATTATAGCTCCCGGGGGGGCGGTGTCACCGGTTTAGTATTTACCCTGGGATCCCACACCGAAAACCCGAGGTTGACGTTCGACGGCTGCTTGAGTAATACCGGCTGGGGCCACTTCCACTGCGAGAAAACGAGGAAAAACTTGTGAACGAGAGTGGCGGCGGCGGCGTTGGGGTAAAGCTGACAGGTGCGCGCCACCAGCATGGCCCACGACACTCCCCCTAAATACCCTAAAACGTTGCTGTATATACCGTGCCCTGCAACAAACCATTGCGTCAGTCGTTCAGCCTCTTCCGTGTCTGTGCTCAATACTTTTGGCCCACAATTTAATCGCCCTAAGTGCTAATCTAAAATTATCGATATTTGGGACGAGACGCAGGATCTCGTCGGTTACTCTACACCCGTTCAGACTTCGAACACATTTCTGGTCCAAGTTTTTGAGGAGGAGGTCGTCGCGCAGGTCCATCGAGTCCGGAATCTCTTTGAGGAACAATCTCGCAAACAGCATGTCGATCTCGATTCCGTCAAAGTTCATCATGATGACGGGCACAAACGCCTCTTCCACCGCCTACCAAAATAGACCGTTATAAACAATACGACGCACAAATTGTAATACCGACCCTCAAGTTCGTCACTTCTGACTGTTTCTTAAGTAGTTCATAAAACGAAGTGAAAAAATCGGCCCTGCTGATGTGTCTCGGTGCCACGCAGAGGGCGTCAATGTCGGAGCCCTTGTTGTGTACCTGAATCGGGAACGGTCAGTGGCCTGCGGCGGAATCTAATCAGATCGCTTACCCCCAGTCTGTAACTGCCGAACGTGTATATTTTGCCGCCTACGTGCTCGGCCACGGTTTCCGGCATATTTCGCGATATCGACAAGTCCTTGATCCATTGTTTAACTAGCGAATACAACTTGCCTAAAATAACCATCTGATGGTTCAACTCTTGCTCAGTTTCGAACACATCGAATGGCTTGAGCGCTTCTTCTAATTCTGTCGTCTTTAAAAGATCAGATGGTTTAGGTGTTGCTGTGGATATAGCTGAGGTCATACCCAAGGTAGGTATTTTCGAATCGCTTTTATGCGTGACATTTTCTTTGTTTTGAATGCCATTATTGACTGGTTGAGATGACCACATTCTTGTTGTATTCCTAAAAAATTACAAAGAAACCGTCAGTATTTCCACGAAATCAAGCAAATGTTCAAGGTTTGAGCGAGAAAACGGAACTAGGAAGTGCTCCAAACAAGACAATTGCTATCGCTACTTTGAGTACATTTCAAAGGCGTACTTACTAATTATTTCATCGGGCCCCACTAAATCTAATAAATCAATATCAAATTATAGCATTTGGGTTTAAATTAGTTAAAAAAACATCGTAAAAATAATGATAACGTGGTTCTAGACTATCACACTGTCACCCATTATGGAATTTGCACAAGATGACTGACAGAAACGGTAACAAACAGAGACAATGCAACCAACTCGGCGGCGCGAAAATCACCAAAAACACAACATTAAACTTAATATCACGGCAACACATAGATTCCTAAATGAAACTACCCAACAAACCTAATAATAACGTGCAGATAAAGCGATGCGAAAAGTGTAGACATTTTTTACTTTGGGCAGTCAACAGCTGCATCCCTACAATCTAAAGTACTTCTAACATTACGTACTCTGAACCTTTTTTTTTGTACGGCCGTTATTTAGTGTGTTTTATTTTTCACAAATTCCATCTCAAGGCGTCGGTTAGCAAGAGTTTAAAAAGAATAGTGGTGGTTTGGACACATTTTTGATTATTTAATTGTTAATTTCATAACTTGTCGA
Organism: Eledona agricola; assembly: GCA_964023215.1. NCBI lineage: Eukaryota > Metazoa > Arthropoda > Insecta > Coleoptera > Tenebrionidae > Eledona > Eledona agricola. Next base: position 20,812,119 of record OZ026855.1, on the reverse strand, counting down.
TGTCAAAACTCTACACTGTAAAAATAAGACAAAAACCTAGGTGGCGTTTATTTGTATGCTCTACATTAAAATAAACATAATATAAACGTATAGAACGTATAAAAATCAGAGGAGCTTGTTAAGGATGAACGAATTAGACGTGTTCCCAGGTCATGAAGCCAGATGATGGTTCAGGAATTTGCTGCTTAAAAAAATAAATAGTTTAATTTAAAATAACAAAGTTGATGACCACTTCCGGTATAACCGAAAGTGTCATTTTGATCAAAATATTTTAGGAAAATCTCAATTTTTTTTCGAATTTGGGAAATATCTAACGGGTCATTTACTATGTATAACTTTATCGAAAATTATGTAGTTAAAATATTGCAATTGTATTTCAGAAGAGTCGAGGTGATCAATAAGCGATCTGTATATTTACAATAACGACCAGTTTCAAACTAATTAAAAAATTATTCATTCTGTTGGCGCTAGTTGCAGCAGCGTATTATGTGTTGCCTGCTTTTTACTTATTTAAATTTGTTAAAATCAGAAAAAATAGATACAATTAATTCAGACAAAATAAGGTTACTGATGAGACACACATTGTACTTTAATTTTACGTGCATTCTATTACCAATTTCTCATGCTCTTACAAAATGTTAAGGACCCATACTTGACCAAATCCTGGATCTCGACCTCGTTGCATGTCCTTCAGTAACCTCCACCATTATACCTATTATGGTATCATCTGACCTGACTAAATCGTTCTTACTTGATCCAACCTGACCAAATTCGTCATGGTTGGCATGACCTGATTTGATTCATTCGATTCGATAGTCGAAGAAGAAATTCCATGGTCACGAAAGCTTGTCTTTAATGTTCACCTTTTCTATTGAAATCGTTTTTGTTATTTCTTCTTGGCTTGTCTACTTTCTCATATCATTCGGGGTGCCAATACATATTCACTTCTTATGCCAGTGTTGTCCTCACTTCTTATTTACACACCGCATCGTCAACATAAAGTGACCTTTCTCGATCAATTACACTCGTCGATTTTTTAATTAGGTTTTGTTAGGTGACCGTTCATAATAGACTGGGAAACCATGACGTCACAGACGCGTCAGTTTCCACACAAACACAGATTATCATTGAAAATCCCGCAAGAGAATTTTCAACTGCGTTTTTTGAGAACTAACACTTTATTTTTCCATTACACAAACATTTTTTTTACTCTCTTCTAAATCTTTATATCGAAACATAACTACAACCATCGTTTATTTTTGAAAAATTTTGCTTTTCTACCTTTTACAATGATCAATAAATATTTCTGTACCGTAGAGGAAAACTCCACTTTTTGGTTAAATGAAGTTAAGACTATTTTCAAGTAAAAGCACCTTAAGTATTTCTTCAGGTTAAAGTGTTGTATATCTAGATTTACTAGTTGAATAATAATAGTACTGCAAATTCACGCTAGGATTTAAAAAACAAACTTGTTGTTTTCTCAAACCATGCAAAAATGGAGTTACACCCTTTTACCTTTACAGTATATATTTATGTTTTTATATGAGAATATAAGGAGAAACGTATTTAAAAAAAACGGGAACGAGCGGTTGAAAAATAATTGACATTTTACTCACGCGGTATATTAGTCTGTAATACTCAAAGATAATTACAGTGTGGAAATGGTCCTGAGACTTTAAAGCATAATTAGTACATCTGGCCAGTGATAGGAGATTTTAAGACGGTTGGCTTTCTGATAGGAATTCAAGACGGGTACCTTAAAAATCCTTGCAACCTTTGCTTATGGGACAGTAGAGCAGACAAGACCCATTACCAACATTGCTCATGGTCTAAGCTAAGCGGACCGACTTTGAGATAAAACATAATGGACCCAATTGGTGTTGATGTCTTCATTGCATATAAAATTAGGCGTTATGAAGCAATTCGTTAAAGCTCTTCATCAAGAGTAGTAGCCCCTTTTCTATATTTAAAGAATTTATTTCCTAAGTTATCCAAGACCAAAATAAAAGCTGCTATTTTGGTCGGACCACAAATAAAGAAAATAAATGCCAATGAAGAATTTATAGTTACACAATTCTCATGAAAAACAAACCTGAGACAACCTTAAAGTAGTAGATCATGGTTTACCCGGAAACAGCCGAACTGAGAATTATAAAGCACTGATAGAAACAATGCTTGTAAGTTTTAAACTCATGTCCATTAAATTACATATGTTACATGATTACTTGGACCAATTCTAGTATACTATGGGTGCCTATTCAGAAGAACAATTGCAGCAAGATGTGATGGACTTTGAACGACGTTATCAGGGGCAGTATAATGAGAGCATAATGTAAAATTACGTTTGGAGGTTTGATACGAGAAAATCTTTACAAACATAAAAGAAGTACGAAAAATATTCATTTTTGAACTTTTTTGTCAGTACTTCTACATTTGTAGATTATAATTAATTAATAGTATAATTTATTAACAAAAGTGTTTTAAATGCAAAACTAAAGTTGGTTTCATTGTTATTTACAATAAATGTTTGAGAAAATAGGTAATTTTTCTTAAAATCCGTAATATCGTTCCGGTTTCTGCAAAAGCAAATTTTATGTAACATAACTATTTTTAATTACGAGTTAGTTACTTGAAGAAGTCAAAATCTGGCATCTAGAATCCAGACTCAAAATTCCTGTTGACTGGTGTCATCGATTTCATTCGATGACCTGAACTGCACAGCTTCTCATCGTTATCAGTCAGAAAGCATCAGGAATGCTATGCTATCTTATCTATGTTATGCTTGTATAATATTTTGAGATTCTTGCATATGGTTCTTTTCTTCTCATTCCACCTTGGCGCATAAAAATAGTATCTTGGGGGCTAGAGCTTTCGCTCGATTTTTTTCTTATCCTTTTTAGGATGTTTCCAAGACAACCATGACACAATTGGCCGAATAATGATCGCTTGTTATTTTCCTCGTCCTAGCATTTGCAGAGCCTTGTTATGCTGATAAGGTTCCTTCCCTTGCTATTATTATATTTCTAGGCGCCCCAAATCACAGAAAATTCGTCCCGTGTTAGATTAATTGACAACAAGCATATTATTCGCGTCTTGACTTAGCTTGACCTGATGAGACGCGAGTTCAATTCAACTAAAGTGATCTTTATCCAATATTTATACGCCCAAACCAAAACACCACTTGTAATTATTGTTGTTGTATTATGTTGTATTTATATGCAAAAAAGATAAAACAAATCGTAATAGATTGTTTGCGAAAGCGGCGTCAACCGAACAATTTTTACATGCCCCGCGAAGCCATTACAAGAAGTTTCAGAACAGTTGTAGGATAACCAGTTTGGTAAAGAACTGCGATAATCTTTATCCTACATTAACAGGTTGATGTGTTAACCTTTGCGATAGAAAGTGTAATATGCGACAAGTCGGAGGTGCACCACCAGTTACCAGTTACCGTTTTTAGAATAACTGAATATATTGATTGATAAAATTAGTTGTTAAAATGCTTTACGTGGGTGAACATCAAAAACGATAACTCAGTAATTTTACAAGTACGTATTTCATATTTATGTGCACATTTTACATGCCACGAAAATACCAAGAAACTTGACGATGCACAAAAATATTTGGTCAAAAATAGTGTCCTAAAGTGTTAACAATCAAGGTATAAATAAATAATTAGAACAAGAGTGATAATTTGCGGAGAACATATTTACGAGTATTCTTCTATTTGCAGAGTTTAGCACTTTGAACTATTGCATTACTCACACAGGTGTATTTTCCTTTCAATATTATGTTCGTCAGTTTTTTATTACTTGCGACTTGCGCTTACAATTTCACATCTGACTGAACGATGTTACATTTCGCAAGATAACTTCGCCGCCTTTAAAAAAATAATGTTGTCGTATCAAAGAACAAACAAATTTACCTGTATTTTAATTTATTTTTCCAGCGGGGAGTTCACTCAACTTGATCCGTTGCTCAATGAAAATGAGGCAATATTTTCGTGTTTTTTTTAAATTCTGCTCGTTTTCCATCACTTGCTTATCGCTTGCTATAAGTTGTAATTTCATACCAAATTAGGAATGTACAAAAACATCGACAATTTATTAGCATTACTTTAAATTTATGAGGAAGGAAGTGCAGCACATTAAATTTAAGGCATTCGCCGTTACGATTATATTATTTTTTCATTCATAGCTGAATTGCAACGATTATTTTAATTTTAGATTCAAGGTTGGCTTACGAAAGGGGGACACCTTGCATCAACTGACAATTTAATAAAATCATTTTTTCATAAGATAATGACAACGTGTTACTTAACTGGAACAACATAAGTGGATAAACAAATGAATCTATGTGAAGGAGCCTTTGATAACAACAATAACGACTCATTTCTTATTAATCAAACCTCTTCCTTCTTGATTCGCATTTGGATACACCATGGAATCTTCTAATTAAATATTGAATATTGAAAACAAAACATTTCTTCGGCATACTGATTGGTTTTGTTGCTGCTTTTGACCGGATCTTGTAAGCCGAGTTATTCTCTCTCATTATCACTTTAAACATTGTTAATTGGAATTGTACACGTAAGCGGACGACACTCACAACAATCGGCTCATTGAGACTAAAAAAACATCGGAGTTTTCCAGGTGTAGTAAAGGATATATCTGAAATTCGCCTGAAGTGTGCGTCTTAATCGTCGTCGTGTGTCAACAATCAGCGACTTCTTATAAAAGCGAAGGCTCTAAATGTGGAGCTTTTTGTTGACTGTTCGCACCGCCGATGTTCACAGCTCAATCGGTTTCGCGTTGTGTTATGTGTTTTGTGTTCGAACACAACAAATTGTACGGTTTCAGCACAAGTCTGCCAACCTGACGGCCGTAAGATCCGTTCGCAAATAAAACGAACGGCTGCTGTAAGTTGCGAACGCACGAAACTATTTTTCTAAATTTGAATGGTTCAGCGTCTCAATTAAAATGACACGCGGGTCCAGATTTATGACTCGTACTTGTATTTTATTTTAATTACATGTAAAATGTTTGCGTTCCGGGAAAACGGAATTTTTCGTCGGTTCACACTAATTTATTATATTTACTCGGTTCGGGTCCCCAGTGTACGAATAAAATTCTTACAAAAGCGCGCGTTCGTGCAACGGTAAGCGTTGCGTTTACGCGACAAATAATTATAGAAATTAATTAATTTGTAGAAAATCGGAGCCGATCTGCGAGTCAAATTAAATGAGCGTGGACACCAATAGAACCACTTTAGCTAATTGATAATAAGCGCTTTCCTCAAACGATTTTATTGATAAATTATTTTCGCAATGATAATCTGCTTGAATTGCATAATAATATTATAATGAACGTCAGTGTTTAACCCACACACGTGCACCGAAAGTACCGTGGCCATTCATAAAATTAAGTAGTTATTTACGACAGCGTCTTTCTGTTCTTTCTTCGCCTGGAAATGCGATAATTGTATATATTAGTAATATTATATGATATGGTCTTAAAATCTCGTTTAAACCAGTTTTCTAAACTTTTCCACGTTTTTATGAATTTTTGTTATAACTTAAGCTGGTGCAATTCGTGCGAATTGTTGACGATAAAAAATACATTAATGCACTAAACTGCGATAACAAAAGTTTGCGCATACAAAAATCGTTTGTGATTTTCCTTTTGGAGTGGTTTTTACGAAAAGAGGGGTTTAGTGGAGTAAATTAGATCTTGTGCGGACACGAGGTCAACACGAATTTTGTTAATTAGTTTATTTGGCCGTCTTTTGTTTACGATGGGATCGCTTATTGAGAGCTAATCCAGCCTCATAAACAAAGCTTAACGCAAATGACTGTAATCCTCCTATTTAATTCTGATTTTCCACTTTACGAGATATCGGAAAACAACTGTGACAATTACAAAATAGTACGATTGCATTGAAAACAAAATACTTAAAAAATCAATTACAATGCCAACGAATCTTTCCACGTGTTCTTCAAGATAATAATCGCGCATAAATTACATTTGCATCGTTGTTATTATGCAGATAAGTCTTCGGTTTAGCCATTTGTACAATAAAATAATTTTTTACCAATTTAACGTTAGGCAACAATCGGAAACTTTCCTCTGTTTGCGTTATATTTTTATGTTGTACGGATTCCCGTAGGTGTTTCTGTTAGTGTAAAAATTAGGGAAAATAAATAACGAAGCGAACAACCGCAATATGCAAACCCTTTCGGTTTCGTTTCATATTTGTGCAGCTTGTGTTTGATTTGATTTCGCAAGATCAAAGAAATGATTTGTTATCTATGGATCTATATTTAATTTAAGCAAACTTTATGGCAACATTACAGTTCAATGTCAGAAGTAACTTTAAAATTTTTATTGCACCAATTCTCGCTTGACGTGAATAATAACTAGAAAGAGAACTTTCATTATATTTTCAACTCGTATCTTAATTAAATTACAAATATTTTAACAACTTTTTGTTATGGTTCCAGCTTGGAAGTGCGAACAACGCTCAGTAGAATTCGGATAGTTGACATGTCAAGTCGGTCCCCAGTCGTCTCCAACAATTTTTAGGATTTTCCGCAAGACGCACAAAAATGAGTAAAGAAGTCGACAATCCGGGGTTCCTGAACGACGAAGGAAAATACAATCACAGGTAATAGAGCACCGCCTAACAACCCCCAAATAACATTTTGACAAGAAGGTCGCATTACAAATTGACCGGAAGTAATAAAACGCTCCTTAAAAGACGCACGTTGCGTACATTTTCAACAACAACTTGTGTGGATTCATTAATTGAGAAACGCGAAACCCTTGCAGTTTTACAGCGGCCCTCAGTTCCCCGGACGACCGGAGGAACGGCAAAGGTCACGTGGTGGAAATGAACGACTTGAAGAAATCCGAAGAAGCTTCCGGCGAATACGAGCCGTATCTTCATCGCGAAGTGGAGCATCCGACGACGTGAGTGCTATTTTCCACTTCGCATAAATTTTTATTGATGTCGTCGAGCTGTTAAAGCTGCATAAACGTTTTTATTTGCATAAGAAACGTTTTCGGCTCGGACGTAATCGCACTTAATTCAATGCATGTTTACAGAAACGCGGAAACGTTTTTGCATCTCCTGAAGGGAAGTTTGGGCACCGGAATTCTGTCGATGCCTTTGGCGTTCTACCACTCCGGGTACGTCGTCGGCATTGTCTGCACGATTCTCATCGGCGCCATTTGCACATATTGCATATCCATGATCGTGGAGGCGGAGTATGAGCTCTGCAAACGGAAAAGAGTGGCCAGTTTGACGTATCCGGCCACCGCAGAGATGGCCCTAATGGAAGGGCCGAAAGTTTTCCAAAAAATAGCACCGTACTCCGTGTAAGTTGTCCCACAAAACTGGCGACCGAAACCGTATTAAAAGAGATTTCAATGCCGCAGACACGTAATCAACGTTTTCTTGTTGATTTACCAAATGGGCGCCTGTTGTGTCTACACGGTATTCATCGCCGAAAATATAAAACACGTGGCTGACGAGTACATGGAGCCGCTGGATATAAAAATCTGGATGCTGATTTTCCTACTACCTCTCATCCTGATTAACTACATAAGAAATTTGAAGTTTTTGGCACCGTTCTCCACCGTCGCCAATTTCATAACAGTTGTTAGTTTCGGGATCATTTTGTATTACCTGATTAAGGCAGATATGACCTTCTCCGACAGGAACATGTCTGGAAATCTTGCCGATTTTCCTTTGTATTTCGGAACGGTCCTGTTCGCGCTTGAAGCAATTGGTGTCGTGAGTCTCTGAAAACCAAAAAAACATTTATTACAAAACGTGTCGCAGATCTTGCCGCTGGAAAACGAAATGAAGACACCCAAGTCGTTTAAGGGTGGTTGTGGAGTTTTAAACATTGGGATGATCTCCATCGTGGTTCTGTACGTGGGGATGGGTTTGCTGGGCTATTTAGCGTACGGATCCGACGTTGCAGACACCATCACCCTCAATTTGTACTCCAAAGACATGTATGAACCGTTCATTATTTGCAAATTTAAATTCTAACTTGAACTATGTGCAGACTTGCTCAAGTGGCGAAAGTTATGTTAGCCATAGCGATCTACATCACTCATCCTCTCCAGCTGTACGTTGCCATAGATATAATCTGGAACGAGTACCTTGGCTCGCGATTAGAGAAATGCCGATATCAACTCTTCTTCGAGTACGTAGTGAGAACTTCTCTAGTCCTTATCACATGTAAGTAGCAGCACTTCTGTTCGAATTTACACGAGTCGTTAACTTTTATGTAAATTGCAGTCGCTTTAGCAGTGGCCATTCCCAAATTGGATCTATTCATTTCGCTTTTTGGGGCGCTTTGTTTGTCCGGTTTGGGCCTGGCGTTTCCGGCCATCCTCCAGACCAGCACGTTCTGGTACTCGCTGACCGGAACAAAGGGCAAATTAATAATCGCCAAAAATTGTTGCCTCGTCTTGTTCGGCTTCGTGGGGCTAATCGTGGGAACGTACACCAGCCTCCAGAAGATTGTTGAGTTTTTCAATCAATAGTATTATGTGCGCGGAGCTATTTGTATTGTGATATTATGTTTTGTTGTAAATTATTATGATTAAGTGTTATGGAAGTATACAAACTAAGGCTGTCTAACTTTAAATTTAAGCAAAATTGTACAAGGGAGTCTCGTCGAGGAACTTTAGCTATTTTCTTACGACCGTGTTATCTCGTTTTGTTATTAAATCGCACCACACGAAGAAAATAAATCAGTTACAAGTACAAGTCTTTCATTGTTTTCCGACAAAAAATTTAAATGATGGAATAGTTTCTACCAACCTCAACCCAATTACTGGACGTTGAATGATACCGAGCAACCAAACAATAAGATTGTGGCGGTTTCCAAATTACCGAGGTTTTTTTCTCTTCTAAATGGTTTCTCCGAAACGGTGTCGTTACCTAATTTTTGTCGTAGCTTTCCAAAGACAAGCTAAATTAAAACGTTTTTAACTTTTATACATCCAACACAATTGTAGAAAGTAACGTTACATTCATTTATAACATTTGTACCATAAACAGAATTTACGTTGATGACTTGCAAATATATTACTTATTTCGAAGTTGGTTCCTTTGAAGCAATCGTTCTGAAATTGCGATACCATTCATTGATTAAATTTCGCAATGTCATGGTCGTCGCTTGCAAATTTCCCAAATTATCTGTTAGGTGCACTTGACGTGACATCAAATTATTTATTTGATTCGGCCGATCAATTCCGATTTATACAATAACAAATTTTCCGTATTTTTTAAATAAAACTGAGGTACAATCTTTTGTTAATAAATGTATTAAAATTCAGTGAAACTTCATTAATAAAATGGGAAACGTGTGTGGATCTAAAACGTAAATAAAGATAAGAAGAGATAATGCTTGTGTTTATCTCTTCAAACAAATTAACTATAAAACACATAAGTTGATAAAATAATGTTATTAATGAAATAAATCGCAAAAATGTGGTCAAAGTACTGAAATTTCTTGAAAAATCTATGTGCCGAGATTGTTTTGTATTTTGATTTTTGTAACAAAGCAAATTTTGCTTTATAATTATTATTCATCCAACGAATCACATTACATTTCTTCGGTTACAATTCGCAATAAACAAAAACTCGAACTTAGTTAAACTAAATATTTTTCTACGAACCAGCCTACCTAATGTGTCATCAATCAAACACTGCAAAATTAATACAAAGCCAAACGATTTTTGCACACACACAACAGCATGTGTCATTAAATAAAAAAATCAGCAGGAAATGTTCTACTTTACGCGTAATTCGGAAACTAATTGTGTGCATGTAGACTAACAAATTTCTACACGTACTTGTGTATCGTTATCATTTCAATTTTATAAAAGTAACGCCGCCCATGACAGACATTCCATTAGTTGGTGGAAACAGTAATGTTAAAGAGTTGTCCCAAGAGCTATGTGACAGTTTTGGAGCACTGCAACACCAAACAGTAAGCTTTATGTAAGTGTAAAATTATTATACTTAAAAAAAGTTTAAAATTCAATTACACTTATGCATAACTTTCTAAAATTAACGGTGTTCGTTATACATTATCGCAAGGCTGTCAAAATATTTTAAAAAGTTTTTGTATAACATAGACTCATAAACGATTTAACTGACTATAGATATAATATGTTATATTTCAGGGCACAATCGAAATAATATTGAAATAAATCGTGATTTTTTAACCGACCGAGATGAGTACATTCGAAAATCCGACATTCGTCAGTAGCGAAAGTAATCAAAGGTAAGCCTTTTATCCGCACGTAAAACGCTGTTTTAATTTGCTAGGTTTCAATCAGGCACTCAGTTATCACTAATCCCTTCAATAAATCCATGTTGATTGCACACACTCTGTTTTAAAATCTGTACTTTATTATTTTTCTGCCTATATTTTCTATTGATAAAAATTAAATAAAAAAAAACAATGATTTCAGTTACAACAAACAAGAACACGTTGGCGACTCTTCTGCAAAATCTAAAGACTTATCAAAAGTAGAAGAAGCTATCCGCGAATATGAGCCTTACCTTCACAGAAACAATGAACACCCGACCACGTAAGTGACGCCTACAATTAACATTATTCGAAAATGTTTGCTGATTGGTTAAATAGACATTAAAATGTCATTTTAAAGATACAATGCAAACAAAAACTGACTTCGTAAAATTTTACTAGAAAACTGAAGTATTATAGATCAATCGTAATTATGATTTAAATCTTATCAGGGACTTAAAAAATATATTTCCACGAAACAAGCAAGGAACACGTTGCGCATTGACTGAAATGTACACAAAATTAATCAAAGGAGATGAAAATTTGACGTCTGTAGACAATTGGTGTTATTGCTGAGATCAAAACAATAAGATGTAACTTATTTCAATTCTATTTCCAATAACGACATTGACGCGCATAGTTAATTTGGTTCAGAAATTCTACAATTATTTATTTACTAGTAAATACATTGAGGTTGTAACTTGCGTACAAAAATAGAACAAGGCTGCGTAAGCAATGGAATCACTTTGACGTTCAAAAGAGTATTGCAAGATTTCGAGCTTGAGTTGGAGAAATTTGAAATTAAGTTCTTTGTTTAACAGTCTCCGACACATTTTTAAATGTCATGATTTGACGTTTCAAAAGCCTACACTGTAAAAAATAAGACAAAACATAGATTTCATGGTCTCCAAAGCCTCCGTTTTTACTTGACCGCATGTTACATTATTATTACAATAAGAAATTGTTTTTTCACAAATAACATAAGAGCACATTAACATTTTTTTTTTAACTTTTCTGTTCTTGTATCTGTGCATATACAGTGCGCGCGACAATCGATTGCTTTCATCGTCATCCGATAAGAAATCTTCTGCAAAGAAGATACGAATTTACACAGACAGTAGATACTTCAGCTCTTCAAATATCATTTAAAAAACACCAGGATTAGTAGTTAGAGATGGAAGAATCATAGTATGAAAGCTGACGAGTTGCAAAGAAGGCAGCCAAAATAAGAGTTTTTCGCCCCTTCAAAACACTCTCAACCTGATCTAAAATAGGTCATAGGTGACACCCACATCATTTTGAAGGAAAAATGGGATGATACAAAGATCTGTCGTTTTGCCAAGGAGCTACTAATGTACTCTACCAAAGATATCGCAATGAACTTTTTCACAACGACTTAGAAAAAACCTACTTCCCCGGAATACGCATTCTGAGCGAAAGAAACCATTTTATGAAATAAAGTTAAGGCGACGAAGAAGACAAAAAGTCGAATAGTGCTTTTCGAGTGCCCCCACTTTAGTTCACACTAAAATTAATGTTGACTGATTAATAGACATCCCTCATGGAAGCCTAAATCGTGTAGTAAGCCTTATTTATCCAGACATTCGTCACTTATAATGGAAAAAATATAGGGGGAATAAATAATCAAGTATCGCACACTGTATTTAGTCAGACATGGAATTAACTAGAACGTTTATCGTGCCTTAAAATAATTTACACTCAGGTTTTTTTCTGAAGAAGCCATATACAATTCAAATAGTAGTTTGGGCAGTTCTTCAACGAACTAATATTAAAGTATTACAGGAATGCTGAAACGCTCTTTCATCTGCTGAAAGGCAGCTTGGGCACTGGAATCCTTGCAATGCCTTTGGCATTTTTGAACGCTGGATATCTCGTGGGGTTCATCTGCACAGGGCTAATAGGCGCAATTTGCACCTACTGCATCCACATGATCATAGATGCAGAGTACGAGCTCTGCAAACGACGCAAAATCCCTTGTTTAAATTTTCCAGCAACCGCCCAATTGGCACTCGAAGAAGGACCACCGATCTGCCGAAAATTAGCCCCATATGCGCCGTAAGCACTCGCAAACCATAGCGTCTCTTAATTTTTTTATTTTTATTATTATTCAGGCACATTGTAAACCTGTTTTTGGTGGTTTATCAGTTGGGCGCTTGTTGCGTGTACACCGTATTTATCGCAGACAATATAAAAGCTGTAGCCGACAAGCATATGGACCCTTTAGCTTTGGAAATTTGGATGGTCATCGTTCTGCTTCCGCTCGTTTTAATCAATTTCATACGAAATTTAAAATTTTTGGCGCCCTTCTCCACCGCTGCCAATTTCATTACGATTGCCACTTTCGGAATAATTTTGTATTATTTAATTAAGACGGACATTACGTTCGAAAACAGGAACATGGCTGGTAAGATTGGTGACTTTCCGCTGTTTTTTGGAACGGTTTTGTTCGCACTCGAAGCAATCGGCGTGGTAAGTTATTTGGAACTTATAAAACGTAAATATTTTTATTTCAATCGTAGATAATGCCTCTGGAAAATCAAATGAAAACGCCCAAGTCCTTCAAGGGAAGTTGGGGAATCCTTAATATTGGAATGATTTGTATCATCATTTTGTACATGGGAATGGGTTTTCTGGGTTATTTAGCTTACGGATCAGCGGTTCAAGACTCAATCACGCTCAATTTGACACCCGAAGAAGTGTAAGTCGTCGTTAATAATTTTGACAGATTTTTATCAAATTCTCACATTTCAGACTCGCACAAGTTTGTCAAATATTGTTGGCTGTTGCAATTTTTATCACGCACCCTCTTCAACTTTACGTCGCCATTGATATTGTTTGGAACGAATATTTATCATCAAAATTCCAAAAGAGTCGATATCAGCAGTTATACGAATATCTCCTTCGAATATTCCTCGTACTCATTACGTGTAAGTGTAATGCAAGACATTATTATTAATCTACACACGCACAATTCCAATTGCAGTCGCTCTAGCAGTTGCAATACCAAAATTGGGACTATTCATTTCACTGTTTGGGGCTCTTTGCTTGTCTGCACTGGGTTTGTGGATCCCTGCAATTATCCAAATTAGTACCTATTGGTACTCTTTGGATGGGTTCACAGGCAGATTAATTCTAACAAAAAACTACCTAATTGTGATATTTGGACTAATCGGAATGGTTGTTGGATCCTACGTCAGCATACAACAAATTATCGATTCCTTTTATGAGTAATTGTTAATTATTATTATCATATTGTGTTATTACTTTTTATGTATAACTTTATTTATTAAAAATAATACGTGTATTTTATTTCTCTAAGTGCGCACAATTCTATTTAATAATACGGTATCTACAGTAATCGGTAGATTAGTATTATTAGTTTAACTAATCGTAAAATCGTAATCTCGGATTTATTTGAAGATAGTATTGTAGCGGCTGCGACCTTCCTACGTCGCAGGCCCCAGCTGCAAATTAACACCCACAGTATATTGGAAAGTATTTTTTGCTTTATATCGAAAACAACAGAATTATAAAAAATATTTAAGGAAATAAGGAAATATTTTTTGAGGCTTGTATAAACTTATTTGCCGATAATGTGTGGTTGTTTCAAATACTCTGGAGAAATTAAAATAAAATAACAGTTCAAAAATTGAGATTTGAATCATACAAATACGACACGCAACCGAATCTAGATTTTGCGGAGGTGCTCACAATGGTGACCATAGAGAAAGAAGATGAACGATGAAATTTGCAGTAGTAGCACTTTTCTAGTCGCTTGGGAATTAATCAAAGAGGAGATTGACCGTAACTGTTTTAAATTTCATATTATCGAATCTTTTATTACTTATGTATCTGTAAAAAGGGGTCACCAAAATATATCGATTTCTTCCTAATTTTGCATTTTGCAAGGCAGCAAATATACAGACTGTTCCAAAACTAAACGTTATCCCTTGGAGAGTGATAGACCGGCTGATGATTGACTCGATGATTCAAATTAACATAAAACTGTTTGAGATATCGGAACTTTTATGAATTTTTGATCAGTTTTTCTAGTGCCACAGCTACAGAATTATAATTTTTAAGATTTTAATTTTTGGTGCACACAGATAAAATGTGCGTTGAACATAAAACTCATAATAATGCCCTTAGAAAAAGACATTTGTGCCCGATTCATTAGTTAATTAATGACTAAATTATATAAAAAATTACTTAACTTTGACTCTTAATACTGCAAGAAAAATATAATACTAACCTGGCAAAAGTTATTTTAATAATACTCCCATTTAGTGCTTTCACTTTAGAAACAAGGATAATCCTAATTTGCTCCAACAGGAGCTCATTGTGAAATTATTGCAGTCATTTGGAAATTGAATGAAAACACATCGTTAAATTATATTTATTATAAATATTTATTTAAAACTAAACAAAACACAAATAAAAATCAAAGAGTTTGTTCAAATTGCCTGCCACAAAAAAATGCAGGCATCTTTTTAAAAAAATTGCCAAATCTTTTAGAAGAAGTGCCTTTGTTCTCACGGTTGGCAATCTGGCTTGAAAATGATGGCTGTCCAGCTCATTTAGCAGAAGTGACAAATTATTTGGACCAAGTTAGTCCACAAAGATGGATCGGCCGTTCTGGTTCTATTTTGTGGCCTCCCAGGTCTCCGGATTTAAATCCTCTAAATTTTTTCTACTGGGATTGCATAAAGGTCTATGCAAAACCAATAGATAACATAAAAAAACAAAGACACCGTATTAACAAAGCAGCACCACAAATAAATATTGCAGGATGTGGAAGACGAATATAAAGATCTTTTTTAAGAAGATTCCACGCCTGCATTCGACTGGGTGGCAAGCAATTTGAACACTCGTTGATTTTTATTTGTGTTCTATTAAGTTTTAAATAAATGCCTATCACCTTTATTTAACAAGTGTTTTCGTTCGAATTCCTAATTCCATACTTTCTGGGAAAAAGAGGTTAACTTTTTTTTAATGGGATAGATAGCATGATTTACAAAGTATTATACATTTCTTGTACGATGTTTAAAATTTTAAAATTCGCCCCTTACCATAAAAGATAGCGAAAAAGTACTTGAAAAGTACATATCGAAAGTTTGAGAGCCCTACCACTAGAACTGGAGTTGCAGCAGCCAAATCGATAATTTCCCTGAAGAATATCTAATTTCAACTTATCCCTTTTTTCACAGAAACTACGGATCAAACTCCTCTTTCAGCAAAATAGAATTTTTTTTTCTAAAGTAAAACAGCAAATGTTATACCAATTGAATAACTACCCTAAATGAGCAATTTATTAAAATAACTTGCCAGATTAGTAATTTTTTACAGTATGAAGAGTAAAAGTTAACTAATAAAAAAAACTTCTGAATAGAGTACAAAAGTTTTTTCCAAAGGTAATAAATAACACTCTTAAATTTATCTTGGATTGTGATCAGGGTTGCGTAAAAAATTACAATTACAATTTTGTAGCCGTGGTACACGAAAAACTGATCTAAAATGTCGACTTTCCCGAAATTCATAAAAGTGCCCTCGAAAACTACTTTTTACTAATGTCGTATTTTGACACTCTTGTCAGTCATGAGCTGCCCTATCAACCCTTCAAGGGATGACGTTAAATATAATATATAATAAACATTTGTACAGCGTTTAATTGCATGGTAATGGTTTTATAAATAAAATGCAATTTCAGATCTGCTCTTAGAGGAAGTTATGCAACCAGTTATATATTTCTTTTCAATGATGATAATATGCCAGTTCGTATGTATGTATTTAAATTTAAACAGCGTTGAATCTTTGCAAGTTTATTTAATCTGATAATAATTATTGAAACTAAAATAAAGCTAATCGTCGTAATAATTATTGAAACTAAAATAAAGCTAATAGTCTCCAAAATCGTAATAAATCAAGAAACACACTCGTTTCTCAAAATCGGGCCCAAACACTAAAGATAATTGAAACTCCAAGCAAATTATATGCATCCATCACTCAGTTCAATCTAAAGCATGAGCAGCTACCAATTAAAAGTGTCGCTATAACAACAAGGACCAACTCGTAATTCGGATATGACAGATGATGCTTCCCGAGTGGATCTACAATTCATTTCTAAAAGATACGTCCACACGTTTGAGTGATATAACATTTGCAATTAATTGTAATCGCACAAATAATAAAAAATATAGGAAAACGCATTATTCCACCGATTTATGCCCATGACTAATAGCACTTTGCTTTCCTTATAATAATAGCCCATTAAATCAGCCCGTCAACAACACTACCGACTTAGTATGTTATTCTTCATTAAACGCAATCGCCACGAAATTTTTTGGTGGAATTGAGTTTAATTTAGAAAATGATTCGGTGAGTTGCGTTCGCCTACCAGCCAATTATTCCAATGACTGGTAAGTCTCAATAATTTATATCGTTTAATACTTCTTTATCTCTGATTCACTCACGTACTCTAGCAAACTTGGCGAAAGAAATGGTTTAATGTCTCTGGGCTTCCCTTAAAGGGTCGGTGAATGCAAAGAGCGGTTGCAGATGGCGTCGCGACGCGTTTTATAGATTTTAAAAATGGCGACGACGCTTTTGCGGCTATTTCAGGACGTGTGGCGTCGCGACGCGCACGTTGTTAGAATGGGCGTGAACGTATTTGAAATCACACATTGCGGGTGCTGTTGGTAAGTTGTCGCATTCTTTCGTATCCAGTCATTTATCGTGGGAATTTCATGAGCGTGTTTCACCCCTCGTTCGTAGAATAATGAAGAAATTACCACGTGACAGCGCGGATTGGCGCAGTCGGTCAACGACCCCACGATACGATCAATTGCAACCCCGAACAAGCCAATTGTACAATAATTACGTTAATAATTCGCCTCATTATGTAGCTTCTCATGGTTTGCGATGTTTGGAACGATTGAATTAAATGTAAGTCCGGGAACTGGGCAAAATGTTTGTTCGAGCCGGAGCGAAGACGATTGATTCGGGTGGCAAGGATGAAAACAAATTAGGTTTAAATGAAGATAAATAAACCATCAAAAATGGTCCAAGGTCAAATTGTTTTCAGATAATTGCAACGAGTCTCGTGTCACGTATTTGTAAATAGCGAACGCAAAAATTTCGACAGGATCAAAGTCAGGAGTAAAGTCGAAAAATCGGTGTTTTTTAAAAATACTCTTGTAAACACTCGGGCTGTCGGCAACGTTTCTCAGTATTTTCCATTCAGAATATGCGGAACGGGTTCAACCCCTGATCCTGACGAATGACGAGCTGCAAAATCCTTGACCTTTGCAGCAGATGGCCAATTCCGTATAAATATATGGTGGCGAGTACCGATTGCCAAGATATTTTCCAGACAATTATAGAGTTTGCAAAAATCGGCATACGCGGGGATCACTCGCGTGTTATCGCCCTGACAGATAGGTGTTATTGCTGCCAGTAACCCAAGAGGAGCAAACGC
The DNA here is from genome assembly GCA_964023215.1 of Eledona agricola. Classification (NCBI taxonomy): domain Eukaryota; kingdom Metazoa; phylum Arthropoda; class Insecta; order Coleoptera; family Tenebrionidae; genus Eledona; species Eledona agricola. Next base: position 20,794,288 of record OZ026855.1, on the reverse strand, counting down.
CAAAGTGCAGCGCAGAGGGAGAAAGACGCGCGGTCAAAGTTTTCATTAAGACTATTTGGCCGACACTCGGTGTTCTATATCAGCTAACAAACAAGCCATCAGTCTATCAAGAGGTCTCGGACGTTTGACATCCTCTCGTGCAAATTGGTCGAGTCCGCGCTTAACTGGACCTAAACTAATCGTCACGTAAGTGCATAATTAATTGTCGACTCCACGAAGAATGCTTTAATCAAACTAATGCGTCCCCCAAAAACTAATCAGTTAAACGATGATAAATCGCGGCGAGCGTCCGTGAGATTCAATTCCCCACGTGCAGGCGGCGAAATTTATGCCAGGAACTGCTATTTCAGTCTTCTTTCAGATGCACGAGTAGTTCCGATGCGTTTCTGCACACGAAACTGAAAACATGGAGAACGAATCGATGAAACTGAAGCCGTTGAGGCCCAACAAGTAAGTGGTTCCGCTAAAAATACGCTCGGATGATCGGTCTAATTCTGATTAAAATGTGCTGTTGTAATGAGAGCCCGAAAATACTTGGCACGTCTAAAAGGTGAATATATCTTTGTAGATATGGAGAGGGAGAAGGAGGCAACGGAAATTCACCGGGTTCGGGGGAGGACTACGATCCCCACCTGCACAGGGAGGTTGAGAACCCCACGACGTGAGTTTTTATAACACCCGCCGTTTTGCGGTTTGAATAGACAAGATTTGCAGAAACACCGAGACGCTTATACACTTGCTCAAAGGGTGTTTGGGAACCGGAATCCTGGCGATGCCGGATGCTTTCAAAAACTCAGGACTCTTCAACGGCCTGGTGTCCACCATGCTCATCGGAATACTTTGTACATACTGCCTGCACGTTCTAGTAAGGTTAAATGGTTTAATGAAGATCGAAACCAATTAAATGATTGGCGTCAACGCTTGCAGGTCAAATCTCAGTACGTCTTGTGCAAGCGCCTCAAAATTCCGATACTCAGCTATCCGGAGTCGATGAAACTAGCGCTGGAATCAGGTCCGCAGTGCCTTCGACCGTTTGCTAAATTCTCACCGTAATCAGCGCCAGAAACGCCCCAATCCCATCGTAATCGTATTACTTGCAGATTGTTGGTCGACTTCTTTTTGATCGCTTATCAGCTCGGAATTTGTTGCGTCTACGTCGTCTTCGTGGGAGTCAACGTCAAAGCTGTCGGTGACCAATACCTGGCACCGACAAGAGTCGAATATTACATACTGGGAAGTTTTTTTCCATTCATTCTGATCAACTGCATAAGAAACCTGAAGCTACTGGCGCCGTTTTCCACACTTGCCAACCTCATAACGTTTGCGTCGTTCGGAGTTGTCTGCTACTACGTTTTCCAAAACCTTCCAGACATCAGTGAGAGACCCAGTTTTGGACGATTGTACACCTATCCTTTGTTTTTCGGAACCACTCTGTTTGCGTTGGAGGCGGTCGGAGTGGTAATTGCATAATTTTTCTAGCATATTAGTAAATATATTACTGTTATTAAATGTTATCGATGCTCCCTCATTTCACACAAAAGTCTGGAAAAAACAATTAATGTTTTTCAACATAAATCTATTCATAATTATATAAACAAGTGATCGGAATGTTTCTTTATCTTTGCTTATGTAATTTTAGGTAATTGCTTTGGAAAACAACATGAAAACGCCGAAAAGTTTCGGAGGATACTGCGGCGTACTCAATATTGGAATGGTCTTCGTGATCATCCTCTATGTGGGGTTGGGTTTCATCGGCTATTGGAAATACGGCGATGACGTCGAAGACAGCATCACGTTGAACTTCCCCGGCAACGAAGCGTAAATCTCACATATAACATAACACGCCACGACCTAACAACTTTTTTAGTTTGGCTCAGGCAATCAGCATTCTATATTCAATCGCCATCTTCATCTCGTACGGCCTCCAAGGATACGTTCCCGTGGCCATCATTTGGAACACTTACATAGTAAAGAAGTTGGAAGGAAGCAACCATTTAGTGGCATGGGAATATCTCCTGCGCTTCGTCTGCGTCATCGTCACTTGTACGTAGACAAACCGGAGAGGGTTTTGAATCTGTTCGTTCAATATTTGTTTTAGTTATTCTCGCTTTGACTATACCGATGTTGGGCCTCTTCATTTCGCTTTTTGGGGCTTTCTGTCTGTCGGCTTTGGGAATCGCCTTCCCCGCAGTCATGGAAATCTGCGTCAATTGGCCCGACAATCTGGGGCGTTTCAGATGGGTCTTGATTAAAGACATCCTCTTGATTATTTTTGGCATCATCGGGTTGCTTGCCGGAAGTTATAGTTGTATAAGTGAGATCGTAAGCGAGTTTGCTAGACAAGCGCAAGCTCAACCCATCGAGGGTGTGTAAAATACTCCTAATACAGACGTGCAGACGACTCCTATCTTATATTATGGCAATTGATATTTTAGTTGTCGCTCTGACATATCATTCATGTCGTTGATTAAATGTTTCCAAAGATCAAGTTTAGTTGAATATTTATGAAATGAGTTCTAAAAAGAAATTTACTTTGCTTTAAACTTGCAAAAGCACAAACATAAGTATACTTGTGATAAGCTGAAAGACATTATTTATGGTTTTTAGATACAACGAAATTTCTTTTTCTACTTTGTATGTGAGTCCTGCTGTGTTACGACAAAATCCTAGATTTTACAAGATAATACCATGCATGTGCTCAAACAGGTAGCACAAGTACAATGTAAAATATAATGCTGAGAGAAAGAATAGAAATATTTAGATCGTCGCTTTATTCCTAAGTTAAAAAGTTATAATTATATAGCAGTTCTTTAAATAGTTAACTAATTCTAATTTGTCGTATTTTAGACTGTACATATTAGCTTGTATAAGATTTAGTGGTCGTTACTGAGAGGATTTGTGCAGTCGCAAGGTATATTTGATAATAAAATTGAAAGCAGGTTCGGTGAACTTAAAAACGCTTCCAACACTTTAGATGTAACTAATTTAATTATCCACTACAGTCAAAAAGTGGGTGAAAACACCTTGCACCAACTGAAATGTCAAATTATTATAATGATCTATGTTGGTTTTCGGTACTTGTATTTTTTTTTAATAAAGTGTTTAAGTTTTTTTATGGTATTCGGTACGAAATCGCTCTTCCAAGTTTCTAATCAATAGTTACAAAAAGTGCTTTGTGTATCTCTGGTTGTATCCAAACGGAATTATGAGGTGTAGAAAATTTCCACAAAACCCTTTCGCATCTAACATCTCCAAAAAAACAATAAAAATGATAAACAGACTGCAAGATTCACTTGACAGCCTTCGAATTGATATAACAGCCGCTTTTCCCACACAAACTAGTATTAACCTAAGATACGCCATTCAAATTTTTGTGTCAGAGACGCGTAAATGTTTTTCTTGTTTTCGATGGACCTTTTTGGAGTTGTGAAAAGTGAGAGTGAATTTGGAGTGGACATGTGGGTAATACTATGGTCACAAACGGATTGGTATTACCTGGTTGTTGAGGATAATTTGTTATGATAAAGGACGGTGCTCAATGAGTTGATCACAAACTGACACAACTATTGCAAACGAGTAATGCTCTCAGTTTATGAATTAAAATAACTCATCAAACTTCAAACCCTCCTTGTATTGTATTGTATTTGTAGAGGGGTCGTTTGGCTACTGAAGCCCTTCATCACTGCGACCATTGTTGGTCTATTGCGACCATTGTTGGTCAAAACGTCCTTAGAATATTACATCCTTTTAGTTTTTTCACTGAAATTCACTTCAGTTAGATTATAACCGATCAGTAGTACGAGGTACAGAGAAGAACACTTTCACAATCATTTTATTAAGCACATGATTATAAATACAAAATATGTAAGCTACAAGTTCGCTTATTTTATAATATTATAAAGTACACACTAAACATGTGGTTCTGGTACAATGTTATATGCCTAAACAATTCATTCTCTTAACTCTATTCGACTTTCGGAGTCGGCAACATTATACAAAAATCTATTTTTCTTCATAGTAACATACAAGATTATAAGTAAAATACACATAATACCACACAAAAGAAATGCCACAAAGTACATCGCAACTTGAGAACTTTCACCATTTTTGCCGGTATATTCGCCGATTAATTTTTCTTGCAAAGCCAAGTTTTCAGTGTCATTTATACCACGGGTCAAATTTAAAATTATTTGAAGCAATTTTTCATTAACAGATTGAGCCTTGAAATTTTTAAAGAAATTGTAAAATGCTGTATTTTCGAAATCAGACTCATAAAATTTAAAAAAACTGGACCTTTCGAACTGCTCATTAATTTTTTCCATAAATTTGTTAGTATTTACCGACGAATTTTCCACAAACTCTTGAGATACCGATACGAATTTCGTATGATCGCATGCAATTTTGTGTATGTTGTGGGAATCGTGCACGGTCCCGTCGAGAATGTAAGTTTCGGCTTTTTGTAAAAACGCCACTATGTTCGAGAGGTCGCTACATTTCCACAAATTATTGTCTAACGATAATTCTGTAACTTTGAGAAAAACTTCGGTTTTCAACACTTTTAACCGGTTGTTGTCTAAATACAATTTCAAATGTTCATGTTTACTGGAACGCACGTAATTGAAATCGCTAATCATATTCGTAGACAAATTCAAAATTCGCAAGTTGTGTAAAGATTCAAAATGTCCGTAACCCAATTGTTTGATTTTATTTTGTGACAAATCGACATGTTGTAAAGACAACAGTCCATGAAAAGCACCCTGAGAAACAACAGAAATTTCATTATGATGGAAATCGACAGCTTCTAATCTACCCGAATTATAAAACGTGTTAGCGTAAAGTTCACGTATATTATTGAAACTCATGTTTAAAAGCACTAAATTTCTTGCATTTTTGAAAATCGAGCCATTCAAAAACGAGATTTTGTTGTGACTAACCTCTAGGACTTGTATCTTTGAAACGGAAGTTGATATGGCTCGGTTTTCGTCTATGATAAAACGTAAATTTAGCATATCGGCGCTGACATTTCTAATTCCGAGGTTTCTAACATTTAGTTCGGTGAGGGTTAAGTCCAAATTACAAGCAGCTTCCAACGGATTATCGCCTATACTTAACCGCTCCAGTTGAAAAATGGGCTTGAAGACACGATCGTCTAAAGCAACGATGTTATTAAAAGCCAGTGATAATAGACTTAAGTTTTGAGCCCCCATAAAAGCGTATTCGCTTACGTAGTTGATTTGATTGTGGTCCAGGTATAAATTTTTCAAAGCGTTTAGTGAGTTGAACAAACCGTCTGTAATATTGACCAGTTCATTGTTTTCTAAATGTAACTCGGTTAAGTATTGTAGATTATTGAGAGCGCCCGGTTCAATGGTTTTTAAATATGTGTTGTTTAGAAAAACTTGGGTGAATCCATTACGATTTGGGAAAAAGTTTGCTTCTGCAGTAGTTAAAATTGTCTTCAAGTGCAACATATTACATGATTCTGGATAATTTAAATCGGTGTACCAACGATAAACGTTCTCATCAGATTCAAACTCCGGGTTCACTCCGGCAAAGATGCATGTGCAAACGCGATCTCTTCTGCCGTAGTTATTGTAATTATAGTTGCAGTATGCTGTGGTGTTGGTTGCGAAAAATGATATTATCAGTAATATTGCGACGGAAGAGCCGTTTAACATTTCGGGATTCATATAACCTAAGAAAAATTAAAAGGAATAAAACATTTTACCTAACAAAGTTATTGTAGAAAACAAAACAAAATATTAAACTAAACCGACTTAAAACCGGTACACCCCAAGCAGATTGCCCCACAATATGAATGTCTGTATAACCCAAAACCTCGTAACTGAACAATTTTAGAATCCAGAACTCACCGCTTTGTTAAACGGAGGCCACAACGAAACAATGAAACTCAAACAAATTAATCAACATTCGTTAATATCAGCATATTATCAGTCATAAGTGTTGGCTGACACTGTGATATAATTTCCGGAACAGCATTTTTTCTTTTGTTAATTATTGCACAACTTTTATTTCTGTCTGTCAAAAATTTTGTCAATTTTGTTATTACATTCCATGGCCCACAGAAACAATATTTTTTCTTCTGCATGTGCGTATGTAAGTGTCAAGTGTAATGTAAAGTTAGGGCAAAGATATTCTATTCTAAATTTCTATCATTGCAAACCACAAGGAATAGAAAATGGCAAAACGGGTCAACAAAAATCACTACGTCATCTCCTCATCATCTCCTGGGAAAAATTATTTATCTCCCACACACATCCACATATCAAAAAATATATATCATACTTCTGAGGGAACATTCTCGGAATATACATCAGTGGCAATGATATGAAATTTTACCAAAATTTTAATTATGCACAACTGATGCCACTCAAGAACCTTGTTTTCTACCATAGTAAATAAAAGAAATGGTCGGAGCAAGTACCAGAATGGAAACAGGCAATGGTATTTTAGTTGTCGCCCTGACATATCATTGCTTAAATGCTTCCAAAAATCAAGTTTAGTTGAATATTTTATGAAATCAGTTCAAAAAATTAATTCAGTTTGCTTGATACTAGCAAAAGCACTATAGATTGTAATAAGCTGAAATACTTTATTTATCGCTTTTAGATACAACTGGCCATTCATAAATTAAATAGCCTATCAAAACGTTACAACACAAACGTTTCAATAGAAAAAACCAAAACCATGGAATTCTAACGAAAAGATCAAACTCGAACAAAAATTGTAATTGAAAACAAAATTTTAGAACAAGTATCACATTTTAAATATCTGGGATGTGATATTACATACGAAAACAAAAAATACATTACTAATATAAGAAATAATTTCCAAAGAATATTACGAAGAACCGAAGAAAAGACAAGACCACGAAAGAAACCCAAATCAAATTCTATAAAGTGATGGCAGTCCCTCTGCTACTATATGGATCTGAATCATGGGCATCAAAAAAGAAGGATTACAGGCTGATACAAACATTTGAAATGAAATAGCTGAGATCAGTATCTAAAAGGCGGTACAAAATTAGACCACAAAAGGAACGAAGTCATAAGACAAGAAGTAAAGTACAACCGATTCTAAGAACAATTCTTAACTACAAGCCAACAGGACGAAGAAATGTTGTCAGACCGAGAATAAAATGGTGGGCCGAAACAGACGACATGTCTAATACTGGGAAGTTAGAGGAAGAATAATAAGATACAACGAAATATGTTTTTCTACTTTATATGACTCCTACTGTTACGACAAAATAGAGAGAGTATATGAAACCCATGCATTTGCTCAAACAGATAGCACAAGTACAAACCACGTAACTTATAAGGCTGAAAGAAAGAATATGAATATTTAGATAGTCGCTTTATTTCTAAATTATAATTATTATAAAGCTGCTGTTTAAATTGTTAACAAATTCTTATTTGTTGTATTTTAGTAGTACATATTGGATTTATTACATTTTATGGTACATATTAGCTTGTATAAGATTTAGTGGTCATCATTTTCAGAATGTATGCAGTTGCAAGATATATTTGATAATAAAAATTAAAAACAGGTTCAGTGAATTTAAAAACCTTTGCAACACTTGTAAATGTAACAAATTTAACCCTTCATTAAAAAATTGTCAAGAAGTGAGTGGTAAACGCCTTGCACCAACTGAAATATCAAATTATTATAATGATCTAGATTAGTTTGTCGGATATTTTTTTCTAGTAGTGTTTAAATTTATTGTGGTATTCTCTACTAACGCGCTCTTCCAAGTTTCGAATTAATGGTTACAAAGACTGCTTTGTGTATCTCTGGTTGTATCCAAACAAAATTATAAGGTGTAGAAGCGTATATACTTGAGTTCTTAAAAACTTTTAGTTAGATCGTTATAATTATTAACTTTTAGTTGTTAAAATTGCTCAGTGAGGATCGAAACCAATTAAATCATTGGCATCAACACTTATAAGTCAAAGCTCTGAATGTCTTGTGTAAGCGTCTCAAAGTTCCTATACTATCGTTGATCTGCATACTTCGAAACAGTCTTATTAAATCGTGCTTTGTGTATTTCTGGTTGTATCTTAGAAAATTTAACACACCTTGTGTTAGGTTTTCTGTGGTTGTATCCAACCAGAATCATAAGGTATAGAAACGAAGATAGTTTAGTTCTTGAGAATTTTTAGTTGTTACAATTGCATCCAACCATCATCCATAAACAATTACAAAAGATGCAGAATCGCCCATACAAAACCTCTTCGTAACAAACCGGGTTTGTGTCGCAACGCAGCATCGAAATCACCGCATTGTTAGCGGAACTGGAACGACTTATCTGATTGCACTGGAAAAATGCACTCAGAAAAAATTCCAGAGAACTCTTTCGCATCTAACATCTCCAAATACAATAGAAATTCTAAACAGAGCTGCAAGATTCACTTGACAGCCTTCGAAATGACGTAACAGCCGCTTTCCCCACACGAACTAGTGTTAACCTCAGATACGCCATTCAAGTTTACTTTGTCAGAGACACGTAAAAGGTGGTCTTGTTGTCGATGGACTTTTTTGGAGTTGTGCATCATTTGAAAAGTGACAGTGATTTTGGGTGTACATCATAGGGCGAAATATGGGCGATGAAGTGGACAGAAACGGGTTGGGATTATCGGGTTGTTGAGGATAATTGTGGTAAGTGGCGGTGCGCATTGAGTTGATTATAAACTGTCACGAATTGACCATTTTGCAAACGAGGTGGTTACAAATTCATACGGCAAAAATATCGTTCGACTAAACGAAAATAACAGAAGAATTACGTTCAACAAGTATTTGCAGCAGTGCTCTGGTTGTCCCGTTTCGTAACTGTCTTAAACTAAGAATACTCCGGGTCACGGAAAAACCAAATTTTACGTGTGATCAATTAACATCTGTAACACAACAATTGTAAATTCTTTATTTTTAATCGCGACTGGGGCGATGTTGAATTGCACATCGATATCTGTGTCGCTCCATTTAAGGACCATTCAAGGATAATACAATATTGAAGACAGACATCTTTATGCATGACCCATTGCAAACAGCAACCTGTTCTTAAAACCGACGATTATTCATAATAATTTGTCAGTTTTCTTAACAATTAGTATCTATTTAGTCTGACCTCCCACGACAAGATTTTGTTCACCGACTTACAAATATATTCGTCTTTTTACTCACAACTACAAGATATGATCGCGTTGTGTTTTTTTACACCTTCATGACTTAATTCAGTGTTCATAACCTTCGGTAAGCGATGCGTGAAAGTACTTAACCGTTGTTCGATATTTAGGTTGTAATATTTCAGACGAAACAGTTTCGTTTCCATTTTATCTCTTTGTCCCGTACGGTTAATGACGCGAAAGATTTAACACATGTTACGTAAGACAATATAAAGGTGAAAAGTTGAAAACGAAAACAAACCGGTTTCTATTTTAAGCAGTTTTCAAAACTCTCAATCCCACAGTTTCAGTTATTTTGTAGATTAATATAGAAAGCAAATTAAATGTAGATAAAACGCTAGCTGAACGGTATTTGCAATATGTAAATGCAGCTGCATATTAATATCAAAAAACAATATTTTTAAATGCTTAATGAATTTAAAAAAATATCAAACTTTAAACCGTCCTTAGCATCTTACCTTTAATTATGCTTTTGTTTCTTCACTCAAGGGAACTACAAAATCATATTATAACAGATCAGCAGCATGAGGGGGAAAGAAAATGTTCAAAGTTTGTCAGTTTATTAAGCACATAATTACAAATTAATAATATTTAAAGTATTACTACAAGTTCGGTTATTTTTATGATATAAAGTACACACTAAACATGTTATGCTGGTACAATAATGTAATATAAATAAACAATTTATTCTCTTAACTCTATTCGACTTTCGGAGTCGGCAACATTATACATAAATCTATTTTTCTTAATGATAACATACAAGAATACAAGTAAAATACATATAAGGCCATACAAAGCAAATACCCCAAAGTACATTGCAACTTGAGAACTTTCACCATTTTTGCCGGTATATTCGTCGATTAATTTTTCTTGCAAAGCCAAGTTTTCAGTGTTATTTACACCACGGGTCGAATTTAAAAGTATATGCAGCAAGTTCTCATTAACAGATTGAGCCTTGAAATTTTTAAAGAAATTGTAGAACGCTGTATTTTGGAAATCCGACTCATAAAATTTAAAAAAACTGGACCCTTCGAATTGCGCATTAATTTTTTCAATAAATTTGTTCGTATTTGCCGACGAATTTTCCACAAACTCTTGAGATACCGATACGAATTTCGTATGATCGCATGCAATTTTGTGTATGTTGTGGGAATCGTGCACTGTCCCGTCGAGAATGTGAGTTTCGACTTTTTGTAAAAACGCCACTATGTTCGAGAGATCGCTACATTTCCACAAATTATTGTCTAACGATAATTCTGTAAGTTTGAGAAAAACTTCGGTTTTCAACACTTTCAACCGGTTGTTGTCTAAATACAATTTCAAATGTTTATGTTTACTGGAACGCACGTAATTGAAATCGCTTATCATATTCGTAGACAAATTCAAAATTTGCAAGTTGTATAAAGATTCAAAATGTCCGTAACCCAAATGTTTGATTTTATTTTGTGACAAATCGACACGTTGTAAAAACAACAGTCCATGAAAAGCACCCTGAGAAACAGCAGAGATTTCATTATGATGGAAATCGACAACTTTTAATCTACCCAAATTATAAAACGTGTTAGCGTAGAGTTCACGTATATTATTGAAACTCATGTTTAAAAACACTATATTTGCTGCATTTTTGAAAACCGAGCCATTCAAAAACGTGATTTTGTTGTGGCTAAGTTGTAGGACTTGTATCTTTGAAACGGAAGTTGATATGGTTCGGTTTTCGTCTAAGATAAAACGTAAATTTAGCATATCGGCGCTGACATTTCTAATTCCGAGGTTTCTAACATTTAGTTCGGTGAGGGTTAAGTCCAAATTACAAGGAGCTTCCAACGGATTATCGCCTATACTTAACCGCTCCAGTTGAAAAATGGGCTTGAAGATGCGATACTCTAAAGCAACGATGTTATTAAATGCCAGTGTTAATTGAATTATGTTTTTAGCCCCCAAAAAAGCGTATTCGCTTACGTAGTTGATTTGATTGTGGTCCAAAAATAAATATTTCAAATCTTCGAGAGAGTTGAACAAACCCTCTGTAATATTGACCAGTTGATTGTTTTCTAAATGTAATTCTTCTAAGTTTTGCACATCATTGAAAGCGCCAGGTACAATAGTTTTTAGATATGTGTTGTTTAGAAAAACTTTGGTGAAAAACGGGTCACATGATCTATAATTATTAAAATGTCCGTACGAATTAAGTTTAAGCTCAAAGGCGTCGTTAATGTTCCAGTTCGCTTCGGTCAAGATGCACGTACAAACTGATCCTGGCCCCCATTTAGTGTCCCTATATTCCTCTGTGCACTGTGCTTTAGTGTTGGTTACGAAATATGAGATCATCAGTAATATTGCAACAAAAGTGGCGTTTAACATTTCGGGGTTAATGTTTCCTAAAAAAAATTAAACGGAATAAAACTTTTTATCTATGAGAGTTATAGTAGAAGACAAAACAACAAATCAAACCAAAACCAAAAAAAAAAAATCGGCATTTATATCTGGTACAGCATGTGGACTAACCAAAAATATGTGTGTGTGCATCTAACTCAAAATTTTAGCCATAACTTACCGCTTCGTTTAACGGCGGTCACAACTAAACAATGAAACTCAAACAAATTAATTTGTGTTAACGAAGCTAATCAGCATTTCTCGAATATCACCACATTATCAGTCATAAGTGTTGGCTGACACTGTGAGATAATTTCCGGAACAGCATTTTTTCTTTTGTTAATTTTTGCACAACTTCTATTATATGTATCTATATCATTTCAGACCACACCGAATAAAAAATGGCAAAACGGGTCAATAAGAATCACTACGTTGCATCTCCTAGACACAATTTATCTCCCACGCCCATCCACGTGTCAAAAAATACGTCATACTCCGATGGAGAGGAGAGCCAAAGAGCCCCTTCTGAGAGAACACTCTCGGAATATACATCAGTGGTAATAAATCTCTTCATGTTATCATCATTTGAAATTTTTGAATTATTAATTGTGTACAACTGATATCACTAATCGAACGTTGTTTGCAGCCATATACCATAGTAAATGAAAGAAATGGTCGTAGCAAGTACCAGAATGGTAACAGTCATCCGCCTCGAGCTGCTTCTGTTCTTAGTCGAGGAAGTGGATACGACAACGGATCTGATATTTATGTCACCAGCGGAGCTTACAAGGCACCTTCGGAAATTAGGTAAAAATACCGTCATCACTTTTATTAAATTATTTGAAAAAGAGAACACGTCGTCATGTATGTACATGATTGTATTGTATTCTCATAAAGTGTTACGTATTTGTAAGGCATCTGCTTACGTAAACTTTTACTTTCGATCATTATTCAGGGAAAGTTGTTAAAACGCATACGTAATTGCTATAATTTCCAACGAAAAAAACCGTCACAACAATACACCGTTTCCGCTCCACTTCCAAATATTGTTAACTAAGACGAAATGTAACAATAATAACTATTTCAATGCATAATCGAAAAAAATTTATTTTCAGTCGCAACTCAAGAGCGAGAGCCCCCAGTCATTATTCGTACAGAAGCGGAGTCGCCCCGTCCGTGACCAGCACAGTGAAAACCCGCACCTCGAGAAAAGGGGGAGTGACAGTTGAGACGATGGCGGCCCCCAACCCCTTTTGTCCCAACATCAAAGGAATGTGTTGTTTGATGCTTTTACTCAATCTGGGCATCATTCTCGTCACTCTCGGCTTCGTCATTGTCATACAGTTTTTCGAGCCCGTCTACGTTTGGTAGAAACAGCCATCTGTAATATATTCAAGTTTTCGAAGTAACGATTGTATGTTCCAGGGTCTTAGGTATAGTCTTCCTCATATTCGGCTTCCTGACTCTCATCGGGAGTCTCATTTATTGCGTGGTTATATGTAAAGACGTGAAATCACCAAAAGACGTCAATCCCGAAGATTTGTATTGGACTCATCACTGGTCGAAGACGATCGGCTCGCCCGAAATTCACTACAAAAGCGAAGAAAAGTTTGACGACAGATACAGTGATCGATATTCACTTAGTAAAATGTCCGCTAAATATTCGGACCGAAACAGTAGATACTAACAATGAACCAAGCGCAGCATCACTTAACACTCAATGCGACTGTTGCGTTTCTTCATAACAATATTAATAACGCTATGTTTAAAAATCGCTGGATTTTACTGTTTTTACTTTGTCCGATTATAAACGAACGGCGTTTTATAACAATTTTGTACGAATTTGCTCGTTTTCGTGCGATTGGACTCACTTTACAAGACCTTCAGAATGTGTGTTATTAAATGCAGACTAATTGTTTAATTCCTATTTATACCTTTATAAAATTTAACTTATAGAATAAGACTGTTTTAATTATTAACACCCGTGTAAATAATTTCCCAATTATACCTACTGTATCTTTGTGCAAATAAATAAAACTTTAGATCTAATCAATATTAATGAGTTATTTTTGACTCCGTGTTTAGTTACGGAGTTTTACAGTTGAAATGAATATAAAGCTTACATTTTTTTAATTTATGTTATTATTATTATATTATGTTATTTGTGTAATACACTCCGCAAAAAAATAATCGCAACATTCTCAGATTTGTAATATTAATGTAAAGGCAAATTTTTTTTCTGGGTATAAGACATGACAATAGGGCACCTTAAATTTCCTTTTAATGTAGTTATACCATATAAATTGCTGTTCAAATATACAATAAAATGTACAGGTTTTGGGATAATTTTTGTCCGGAGTGTATATTGCGACTATACCTACTGGAAGGAAAAAGGCAGATAGAGTAGTAAAGAACGCTACGTTATCGACTTATTCAACACTTCGGTTGTTGGTGCGCTCTGGCGGCGGCATTAATAAAATACAAACGAAAACTCGTTCTCGTTTTATTTATATTTATTTTTATTGAAACTTTTAGAAGGATAAATTGCTGCGAGTAAGTGCAACCAATTAAAATATAATTTATGTGGATTTTTTTTAAATCTAACAAATAAAATATTTTTTTGAAGAATACATTTTGAAGATAAATTTAGCGTGTAGTTTAATAATAGTACTGGTTCCAATTTCAACGAAACACCTCCAATTTCTAGGGGTACTTTCATGTATGGCGATTAAGTCGCAAGTCGGCGATTCGATCCGAATGCATAATGCAACCCCGACTTTGCCTCGCAGACGAGAGGCAATTTCTTATCTAAAAATAAATCGCTGATTCAGTGGCGTAAATGACATTATTCAGTTGTTTTTAGACGGTCAATGCTCTCTTTCAGACCAAAGTAGCTTTTGATGCGGGTAGGAATTTGTTGGCGTGCTGCAAATTTACATGCCTTGAACTGCACGCGACAGGGTTAAATTATTCTTAGAAGAACACCACCGAAGGAAAAACGTCTTGAGGATTGTAATTGGGAGAAGACCGCCGCCCATCGGTGGTAATTGCAGTCCGCGACAAACTGAAATTATGCCAATTTTTCCCTTCGATGATTTTAGCTGATCAATTAAATGTCCGCCTTTGAAACTACACGCTTTCATCGCCGTTCCCGCTTTGCAGTCGCTAGAGTGAATGTTTAGTTTGTCGTTTTGATTTTTATTAGAGATAAATGCCCGATGAGACTTCCTCGTATTGAAATATGCACATGCAGGATGCTCGTTGCATTCCATTTTTCATCTTCTTATAAATTACCGGAAATTTAAACTAGAATCTTTAAGTTCACGCTTCCTCGGACATCGAACATTAGTTCCTAGCACAAATTTATTATCGGAATCCTCGAAACGTTTCAGTTATAAGGGAAAGAGGCGGAAGAAAGTGGCGAGTGAGCGTTTGATGTTTTCCAAATTGTTAATTTGGTCGAACGCGCAAATCGTATAAGCAATTTCGTTTTTAATTCGCTCCATAATCGCAGATATTCCAGTTAGCGGCTGGCGTTTTGCATTAATAAAGATGAGGTTAATGGATGCTTCGAGAGATTTGAATATTTTCTATATTAAAACGCGAACCGTTCTAAAAAGTAACATAAAACGCCTTAAATAGGTCATGAAAAAATCAATACCGCTAAAAGATCCAAAAAAAGAGCGGTACACTTCGGAGTAAGGCAACAAAGATGGACTTACTCCGGCGTGGAATGTTTATTGGAGACCGGCGATTTCTTTTGTTTGTAATAGTAGCAATAAAGGCATCAAAACAGTTCATTCATCGGCCGTGAAACAAATAGATAAGTAAAACAACGTGAAGTTGTGAAACTCGAGTGCTCAAAAAGAGCAAATGGAGTTGGGACGAGATGCGCCGACCTGGTGCGATCTCTGTCGGGGATTCCCTCAAGCTGCGACGGCGTCGGCTGCTGCATCCTGGCGAAGGACGATGCGCCCGCCGCCGTCGAGCACTCCCAGCTCAGGACTGCACATAAAATTAACATCAAAAATGGGACCGAGATTATGTGGATATGTGCTTGCAGTTAGCGTAAATGGGTTTTAAAGTGGATACCCAACGACTTGATCGCGCCGAGTAAAACACGCGACTCCTCCATCCTCTATTTTGGCATCATTCATACAGTAATTGAGCTGTCATCGGCTTTATCAAATACAACAAAAACTATCATTTATTATTTATTCACCGCCGGAATTTATGCTTACGGCTCCGTCAATCGCGTCGTCATGCGCCGGTGCCTTGCATTCAAATAATGCGAACAATTCGGTTCATCTAACACTTAAGCGCATAATTACAAACAAAAGTGTTATTTACAAAATATTTAACAAAAACTAATTGCAAATTTCTCAGCTGCTTAAAGCAGGAACGTTTGTAATAGGAACAATACTCATGCAACTAATCCTAAGGTTCCCCAAAAATCGATTACCTAAGTTATTCAATGTTTTAATAATAATAATTTTAAATATACATATAAGTGTGTTATTGCATAGCCGATTTTAATTATTTTATCTGTCATGTCCGTCGGTAAAACCATATCAATTTTTTTCTACATTTAGCAACAAAAGCGAGTTTACCTAAGTTGATAGTAAGAAACTCGTGTTCTCAACACTCAAAATGTGTTTTGTTAATTTACACTGATTGACAATAGGACCCTTGCACCCAAAAACAGGTGTTTCTTTTTTTGTGCTCATCCGATTCTAAGACGGTTTTCTTCAGGTGAAAGCTCCATTATATATCTACCAAAAGATGTCAAACTTATCATGTAATCAGTACAGTATATACAGGTGAAATGTAAACATGTTGCAAAAGTGTTAAAGATTGGACCGTTCCCAATCTGCGGAGACGACCTTCCGATTTGATATAATGGTTCTAAAATATGCTCCCTCACAACATTTAAAACTATTCTTGTCCGTTTCCTTCTTCGCCAGCTTTCAAACAAATGATTCCACATTATCAGTTTTTCCATTTGAGGTTTCGTAACCTTCTTATGGTTAAAAAAATAAAATTTATGGTACTCACGTCAATCTGAAAACTTCAAGTACGAAGGAGTCATTAACGCAATCGATTGAAATTAAGAAGTAAAAGTTGTAGCACGCTCCTGAAAAGTCACAAAATTTATATAGCCTATAAAATTTAATTGTATAAACGATTTTACGTAGATTTAATTAAAATAATAAAGTCTCTCTAAAAGTAATGTTTTAGTATAATTTTGATCGTAATTGTATTAAAATAAATGTGTATGTGAACGAAAAACCCTTTCGTTTTTGCGGGGACAATGCGGAATGACTGCAGAACCAAAAACTAAATCAAAAATCGGCCAGTAGTAGATAATCAAAGACTTCTCTTCTTACTTATATATGGCGATAAGTCTCCTCCAAATTTAAAAACCGTCTTTTAGGATGATCCTGCTCAAATGTATAGGTTGTTAGTTACTAAGTAGCGATAACAGGACTTGTTGCATGTCAAAATCACCCGAAAAGTTAAAATGAAGTTGTCACGATCTTCATCGGGTAAAATTCAAAAAATGTATAACTGTTATAACTCATGAAATGTAGTGCATGCGGTAACAAGTTCATTTTAAAATTTCTATTGATTTTGACATGTAACAAGTACTTTCTTACCGTTGCTAAGTAACTGTACATAAGCCGGAATAGCAAGTTTTATGCAGGATCATCCTAAAAAAACGGTTTTAAAATTTGGCGGAGCCGGAGCCATAGATCACTAAAAGATTAAGAAGTATTTGATGGTATACTATCGACCGATTCACGATTTAGTCTTCGGTTCGGCAGTAATCCTGCATTTCCTCCGCAAAAACAAGAAACAGTTCTTGTGTATACTGCACTAATTACATGGCGATGATAAGTTTTACATCCTTTGGTAGATATCAAATGGGACTTTCACCCAAAGAAAACCGTTTTATAATCAGATGACCACAAAGAAAGTTACACCTGCTTTATAAACACCCAAAATTTTGAGTGGAACAGTTCAATCGTCCATCAGTGTATTTTAACTCTTTTCACTTAACAGCTAAAAAATGAATTTTTATATAATATACATGTCATAGAAAATGCCACATCAAGAAGTAGTCGATATACTTGAATGAACCACAGACTTCTTTACTTTGAAATAAGCGAAAAATTAGAGTTTAAAAAAATATTGACTTTTTCAGCAAGCTCTCTGCTGTGTTCATTTTCCTAGAGATTCTTGGTATTTGGTACTTTTATTGTAATGTTCAAAGAATACTCCAAATCAGATTACGACAAGAAATAATTAATTCGAATGCCTCATTAGTTGTTTTGCAACAGTTCGTTTAGAATCAATTCCTTAAGAGATTGGCCACATTATTAAAAGCCTAGGCCTAGGCGAATCCGATAGTACATTATAAAAATATGTCTTCTTCAATTTATAATCATTTATTACTTATAACAAAGTAAAGTTTTTTTGTGTTGCATTGTCTATGATAAGCAGTATATGTTACGCACTCTTATGCCAAATATTTTCATTACTCTGCATTATTTCATTAAACTTTGCAATATTCTAGCCAAATTCATTGCAAAAAATGTCTTTCAGTGCTTGCCAATAAATGGCAGCTGCCTCAACTTTAGTCGAAAATTCTTATTGACATTACACTTCCAGTTGCAATCAAAAAGCGTCTTCACTACGTTTTGAATTGACAACGCTGTTGCAAAACACAGTAAATGGCTTGAAAGTGTAACTTTATCCCCCGTAACAAGCTGGTTGACATTAGAAGAGTAAACACCTATTTTATTTAATTATTGCACTGACTAATCGTTTGAAAAGGCAGTACTTTTTTACAAGTCAAATCGAACGCTAAAAAATCACAATTTCACTAATTGAACGATCAAACCGGGTCCGCAAATATTTGAATATCGCTCAAAACGTACTTACTTGCGGCCGATTTGACCGCTGCAAATAATTCCGTAATTAGTGCAGGCGCGCAGCATCGGCAGATATTCCTGCTTATGCATTTTTACACAAACAGGATGCTGGAAAGATGAATAATTTGCGGGTGGCCAAGCAGCGGGCTACGAGTAAACCAACTCAGTTCTAGGCAGACACCTGGTTCTTTGCATCGGACTGTCTCAATGTCAAATGCCTCGACTGCTGCTCGCGAGACAGTCTGCGCTCGCAAAAATTAACTTTTCCCAGAAAGGGTCGCAGCGGGGAGATTTTTTTTAAAGACACGGGATTTGATGGAGTGGCGTCTCACCCCCGGCGCTCAAGTTCATCGCATGCAGAAATTACACGTCGCATTATGTTAATCCCAGTTCGATCAAATGCAGCATAATTAGAGTGCACGGGCAAAAAGCGAAGGAAAATAAGGTCGGTGGCGTGGTCGGTAGCGCGCTAATGATGGATATTTGAACTCATTTAAGCGACATTCTCCGGGATTTTAATTGATATAATGAGCGATAGAACAAGCAGATCTATATTTGGCGAGTTCTGACGGAGTCGACTTTTTCCGACTTATTATTGTTGGAGGAATGTAGACGTCGTTCTACCATAAAGTTATATCAATGTTTTAATTGGATCTACCTCTTCATTACAGAGATGTTCATTGGAATTGCTAATTGCTGCCGTGTTTATTACATACTCTCTACGTACGTACGCTCTTTATAATTACCATTAGTAGGCAAATAAAAATTCGTGCGTCCGTAAAAAACGCTTAAATCATCGAGCCATAATTATTAGGATTTTTGTGCTTCGGGCTGCCGCTTCCTGGCTTGAACCTACCTACGAAGAAGGTGGAGTTTCTTGAGACAGCAATAAATTAATGAACAGCAACCAATTTGCATTTAAACGGTTGACTGATTTCGCAAAAGTAATCAATTATTGGTGGCGGGTGTACGAAGAAGTCGAAGTGACACTAATGTCTTTCGTTCGCCTCACCACACGACCGCCACTTTTGTATCGTTAAATGAGATAATGAAATGTTGCAAGTTTCATTAAATTTACATTACGGAACATTAATTTTAACCGGTCACGAACTTTTTACACCTCGAACTGCATCCGTTTCGACTGCTGCCTGCCGAAGACGTCCTCTACTTGCACAAAGCTTGCACAACCGACTAAAAAATACCGGACATGTCTGTACTGCAGGCAGTTCTGCAAACTAAAAGTTATAAATCGTTTATCAATCGATGTTCTTCCACTTGCAATATTAGTCAGCACTTTTTATCTCCTCTAAACCAATCGATTTGTTTTTTAGCCATCAGAAAGAGCTAATTCAATTTGTACCAAAAAGGGTTTCTTTAGTATCGACTGTCGTTACGTTTACACTCTTAATAATCGCCTGTTTAATTATGTCAGAAACGTTTTCTTTAAAACCTTAGAAGTGTAACGCTCACCTCATCATCAATAGTTTTTTTAATCATTTTTAATTAATGTGTCGTTTCTTTTTTAATTTTTTGGTACAGTCAAGTACTCTATCTTGCTTGGATGTACTTGAGACGAAAAACGACGATTCAATTCAGAACAAAAGAAAATAACGGATGGGTTAATAAATAATAATGTTTATAATTTTTTCAGGCACAATTTGAAGAAAACACTCTTTAAATGAAAAATACATCATTGAACATTTCTATCTCTAATGTCTTCCATTATAGCTTCTCTCGACTTTATTCTTAGTCTTCCTCTTTTTTTGCTCTTAGGTCTTGTCCAAGCTATTCTTTCAACTGTTCTTGTCCATTCTCTCCAAGTGTCAGCCATTGTAATATCTTTAATTTATTTATTTATTGATTTATCTATTGTGGGTTTGTTGAACAATTCATATATTTCTGAATTAGATATTCTTTTCTTTCCTCCTCTTTACTCCCATATTTGTATTTTTGCGTGTTCCTTTTTTGTCATGGTTGTTCATGTTTCACTCCCATAGAGAAGAGTGGGTCGTACCACTGTTTTATTTACTTTTTTCGTTTCGTTTCCTTCTTTCTGAGTTATAGACTGGTCCTCGTAAATATACGGTCTCGTATTTGAGCAACAATTGTTTTAAAATGCATTTATGGGGCGATGTAAGTTTATTTATGTTATCATGCAGTACTTAATTAAATATTTTTATTTATCAAGTCTAAAATGAATATGGCTTCGGGGACAAAATATGAACATAGTCGACGTCTAATTGATGACGAAATTGCTGTATCAAATTCAAAAATAATGAATGGCGATGATTAAACACCAGTGGCGAATTTGATAATGTCCTAATAGACTGGATAACGATGAAGAGAATTCAGACTTAGATGATGATGAACCTCCTGATACTCTGAACCCAACAATGACGATGTTGAGTTCAAGCAATATCAAGATAATATTCCTTTGTCAAGATTGGTCAGGAAAAATAGGATCATAAAACGTAATAAAACAAAATTAAAAGGAAATATTGACATAAATGGTCTACAATTATCACATTAAATGGTGTAGACATCTTCGATTGGTTATGTGCTAAAATGAGCTGCTGGCCAATGATCATAACTATTTTATAACATGCCGAATATAACTAAAATAAATGTATATGTTATTTCTAACTCAATACCTTTGCAGGAAAAATAATAAATCAATAACCCGCAGAATTATTATGCTTAAAATAAGTAACCCGTTAATAACATCTTTGTTAGAACTGAGATGACCGTTACGACAAGATTAAGATATTTATAATATAAAAAAATGTGCCAGGAAAGTTCATTTCAAAGTGAATCGAGACCTACTATTTGCTATCATTGTCCTAATAAAAAACAGAATCTCTATATATTATTTGTCAAAGGTGTTTTTGTCGGTACGCCATATCTCCCTTAATACGTCCTCAAAACCAATGATTGAGGATCAGTTTGAAGATTACCTTCACAGTTATCTGCAAAAAATAAACAAACAATTCAACATGTTAATGTTTCTTTTAAAATTTGGTTAAAATCTTAGTTTGGTCTTAGCGCTATTTATTGATTTTTTCCCACTACTCAAGCGCATATGCATTCGAAGCGGTAAAATGGTAAAATAACCATGATGCGATGCGAATTATTCGCACGGGAGCCAATTAGTGACAACTTTTTTCATTAACTGCGAAAAACTATAGAGGGTGTTTCGCCTATTAGACAGATAAGGAGAACGGAAAAACCGAGAAAACTAATACTTTGCATATTTGTATAAACTTATATGATCTGCCTGCTGAAAATATTTTCATGATTGTGCCACTTCCGGTTATAGCGAAAGTTGGCACCAACTTTGTTATCTTAAATACAACATACCTATTTTTAATGTATTTTCAAATTCTGCATTAAATTCTGTGTCGTATGGTATAAACGTTTTTGCACCTTCTTGTATTGCTTTAGAGAAAAAAACATATTTTTTTTGTAAAAAAGGCAAAAATCCAGTGCAATAAAAAAATTAATTATTAATAAATCCTAAAAATCAAGTCGACGAAACTTGGTCAACGGTTGTGTGCAATGTGCTTTAAATATTTTTTGGTGTTTGTTTTAGTTTATGTTTTGTTTATTTACCCTGTACTTACAAATCAATAAAACTTTAGTTTATTTATGAAATATTGTCTATGTTTGAATATTCGTAAATTTTAATGGTCTGGTAAATATGATAGATAAATAAGGGTTAATATTTTCTTAGTATTGTAGATATTACTTTATATAAACTATGTCCAATAGTACGATTTCTCGGTAATTGTAACATTACGCGATTTCTCTCTTTTTATAAAAAGACATCTTTTCTTCTGTCCATATATTTCTTTAATAACTTTTTTATTTCTTTTCTTAGTGTTTTCCCTCCATATTTAACATTTCCTGCAGTTATTTAAGTATTGAACTGTGTTTGTTTTAGTTTATGTTTTGTTTATTTACCCTGTACCTACAAATCAATAAAACTTTAGTTTATTAATAAAATATTGTCTAATTTTGAATTATCGTAAATTTTAAGATGGTCTGGTAATCATGATTGAGAAAAAAGGGCTAATCTTTTCGTTAGTTTTGTAGACATTACTTTATATACGATATCCAATAGTACGATTCTTCGGTAATTGTCACATATTGCAATTTCGCCCTTTTTATAGAATGGAATCTTTTCTTCTGCCCATATACTTCTTAATATCTTTTTTATTTCTTTCGTTAGTGTTTTCCTTTTTAAGATTTCCTGCTGTTATTTAGTATTGAACTTAGTATTCGGGTAAATTGTGAATGAGCCCCATTTTGAACCTTTTCTTATTTCATAATTAAAACTAATGTCTCATGCCTTCTCCGTCTTCTCCATAAATCATTCTGTAATTTCATCCTTCTTACTGTTTGACTGCTCGAAACCTATTAGATTATGTCACATCTGGATTACGTTGTAAATTGTAAAAACCGCGGGTCTTTTATTTTTTAATCGATCCCCGCCGATCATTCTGAATGTTGCACGGATTCATCAATTTTTCGTTGGCCTCGTGCGACCCGAAAGATGTTTAATGCAACGGTGCAGCGGGTGGCGGCAAAGCTGCATTATCTGAAGACGGAGAGCACCGTTCGTTGTTATCGCGTCGCGGATCTCTTCGAGGGGAGGGAATCGCTGTCTGAGCCAAGCCGTGATGATGATGAATGAGGCTGTCTCGCCCCCCCGAGGCTCCCAGTCCTGCTGCATCCCTGCATCCATCGGCTCGGTATTCCCACCGAACGAACACTTTTATCGGCACTACATTCCTCGATGGATGCAGTCTCTGACATTCGCCCGATGCTCTATTTTAATGCAGCGCGACTATTTATCGCATTCACACATGAATTATTAACCGGAACCATTTTCGGTGACGGCTCGGGTACGCTTCCAAGTAAACTCGGGAAAGAACAGAGGCGCAAAGCGCAAACCGAAACCAGGTGCGTGAAGTTAATAAGATTACCGGGAACTGGTGGCAAAAATCACCGGAAAAAGAAATTTATTTGTTTCGCATGATTACTGAATTGGAGAATGAGCTGTGGAAGACGATGTGGGCGTCTCCAGTATGACACCACTATGGCCAGCCATCCATGAGGAATGCGGGAGCACTCGCGACTAACTCCATACATCTGTTTTGCCCACCGGAGACCGAGTGTCTATCCATCGTACAGAACCAGCGACTTGGAAAAACTAGAACATGTCGAAACCATCTCGGTGGTGTATCGAGGAAAAAAATAGATTGTTTCAAAATTAGTCTTTTTGCGAGGTAAACCGCTCGAATCGGCTCTCGCTGGAATATTGAATTAATTGAATTCACTTCGGTGGCGGTGTCGATTGTGTTTTAACGCTTCAACGGAGACATACCATTAGCACTGATATAACTGTCCTTTCTTCTAAGAAAATTATTGTCATTTTTTACGTCGTTCCGATTTCAGCGCCTCGTTTGTTCCTTTTGCCATGAACGGGCGATGAAACACCTCAAAAGCAAACCAGGCAAAAATACCCCACCGTAAATAACCCTGAATTTCACCCCTTTCAAACGTCACATTATGGTCAGCAGGAAAACGACTCAACAAAACTAAAACGAATGTGAATTGTCTTCGTTCTTCGCCGTTTTTATTATCTTCCCCGTTTAGCAGTGTCAGAGGTGCGCACAGCGTTGGTGCCGTTTAAAAGTTAACAACGGTTTTCGTGGAAAAGCGTCCCAAGAAGACGCGTTACTGTCATCGGTTCATGTTTGGCTTCTAAAAGTCCCATCAAGTGGCGGTTTTTGTTCCGCGATCAATAGAAATTGTCGATTTTGTTCGAGCAATCGAGGCGACAGATAGTTCTCGGAACGCTAAGGACAATTCGGCGTCAATCTCGTTGCATATCTGTTCGGATCGTGTAAGTCGTTGGATGCGGTTAATGATGCGTGAATCTTCTTGGAGAGGCATTTATTTATCTCTCACACAGTGGTAGCGCAGTGTCGCTGCCCCGCGAAGATAATAAGGTACATACATGTGATGCAGCCGATATATTATCCTATGCACTGAGTGCATATTGCCCGTGACCGCGGGCCCGGGTTCTTGTCTGACTCCGGCGGGGTTCAGAACCCTCCACGCCGCTATCTGCTCATGTTCTCACGCCACAGCAGGTGCGTTCTTTGGCCCCACACATCCATGAAAAAATTCAATCTGGTACCAAGTATCGACGACGCCTCGCCGATTTACAAGTCTTAAGTTCAGGTTTCAAATCACGAAAACCATCAAGTCTAATGAAACCGCGACCGAAGGAAGGAGCATTATTATTATTATTATTTGGTGACAGCGTTATAAAGAGAAACGCTGATAAAGAAAGTCTTCCTTAATTACCTTCATCCGGTAGGGAATCACCGCAGAGATATTTATACAAGTGTGGAATGAACCGAAATATTCTTCGACTCAATGGCGCATAAGCGTGAAAATGTTATAATCATACACAAAGCTACGCCGTTCCCGCGGCAGGTTTATTTGTAGAAAAGCTCCAAGATTTTTTTGATGCTTGAAAGCGCACAGAAAAATCTAGCGAACGCAGCTAATGAATTTCGCTTGTATGTATAATTTTTTACTGTTTCATTAAAATGCTCTAGGCGCAGAAACTGAATAAATTGAAAAATGCTGCTTTGTTATCAGGAAAATTCTGCACCACACTAAAAAAACTCTTTGTTATGTGCACTTGTATGTTTCAGCGTATGAAAAAATTGAATTGTAATCAATTGGACGAATGCGAATCGGAAAAATGGGATTTGCGCTGAAATTCGCAGTGCGAGATGCAGATTATAGTCGGGGCGGAATTTAATTTCTCGCAAATTATTTTTCTATCTGGAGCGTCAGTGCCCCCGGACGCATTGAACAAATGCGCGAGATCAAACAATAATAACTATATTCGCCAAGTTCAAGAGTGTTCATTTAACCGTAGTGAAGGCCGACAATCAACACTTGTTTCTCTGTTTTATTGAATTTATATGCTTGTATGCACTACATGAAATGGGATTAACGGTACTAATGTTCAATAATGCATGCTGTTATTAACTATGATTCGCGATTTCCTCGCAATTCACTTCATAAACAAATGCCTCCAGGGATTGTTTTATATTCTTCGCAACGGTTCATCACGTAATAGTTGTTGTATTACCGAATGCGCGAAAACAACAACAGGTGCTCTCGCTCGAAGACCAAACGCCCAAATCGTTGCAGAAATAAGAGAAATTTTGCATTATTCAAACGGAGGCGCCGAGCTTGATACCGTAAACAATCTCCGACGTTCGGTGGAAAATAATGTCTTTGTCTACTCACCGGATGCTGCTACAGACATCTAAAATTATAAATACGAAATAAGAACGTTGTTTCCTGTGCGGTATCACCAAACGCTGTCGATTTACTAAATTACACACGACCAATTTACTGCGGCGACACTGAAATCTTTAACTGCATGCGTGAATGCACAGGACGTGCATTAGAAAATTTAATGCTACTTCATAAATTTTACATCGGCACTCGACTGCCAACAGATTCTACACAAAGCAAACGCGTTTTGGGCCAAAATATTAGCCTACAAGCACTGCGAAACTATCTAACACAACGTTAGTTGCATCAACTCGTAAATCAAGAGCTGACGGACTGCGCTCGGATTAAATAAAACGTACTTAAAATAGTATATTTTGTAACTAGTTTCAAAAACGATACTTTAGTCACGAGTTTTTGTGCTAAGCACGAGCGAATCGAGTGCATAATAAATGAGTGCATCTGGAAGAGAGAGAAAATGATTTGGTAGGAAAATACAATCATTTTTTGGAAAAAATACCATGGATATGGTTGCAGGCGTGCGAATACACCAAACAAGTTTTGACTTAAAACTGTTTTCATTACTTTTCAAATGAAAAATTGCAGCCATTATTTGGTACTTTTGTTTCAGTTAAATTGTTAAGCATCTAAATAAAATAAAACCGTATATAGGTATATTTTAATTTGTTTAAATTGTTGTAGCTGTTTGTGGTATTGATTGATTGATATAGTATGAATTGATATCAATAGAAGTAAGTGCTTTACAAATCTGATAGTTTTCGATTCAGTTCCAATATTTTTAATGTGCTCCAGAAACACGTTCCCTGTTAATTACTTGAGTTATTTCCTTCAAACCATGTTACCGTCAGTCTTAATAATATCGCATAAATAAAGGTAGCACTTGATACTTGAAGGCATAGTAATTATGCCCCCAGATGGTATATTTTCAGCTTTAATTATTATGTAACAGGATCTCTATTTGTTCTACCTCATAAAAATTACTCCAAGAAATAAAAATGATTTAAAGCAACCGCGATTAATATAGTTAACGTCCCGATTACAATGACCCTGTTTCAGTGCGAAGAAAAGCTACTCATCCACAAAAAACTATTGATATAACGAGTAGTGAATAATCGGACAGGAAACGCGTTAAACAAAACGCAACGAAGAAACGAGAGGTCGGCTGCAATGGAAATTAGTGCAAAGAAATTGTTTACCATTTCCGACTCCTGCAATTGTAGCTAAAATATTGTTTTTTCGATACAGGAAAATATTACTTAATGAATCTACTAATGGTTAAAAATAACGAATAATTTGTAAATAAGCATCAATTCAGGGCAGCGAGTATAAGTTTCAATTAATTTAATGCATTCTGTAAAATAATACGGTGTTGAGCTTTGCAATTATTGCCGAGCCCTGTAATTTGTGCCGAAGAAATAAAAATGAACTTCGTTATTATTATCTGCGTTACAATGATAACATGAAACAGCACAGCTCGGCACTCGTCGAGATTTTTTCCTTCGTTATTTGATGTTAATTGCTCGGCGATGCGCTGACATTTTTAATGAGTTGAATTCATAATTTGTAGTAGGTCAGTGTAATTCGCTTATACATTTTAATGGACGACGTCTTATTGTGTGACCAAAGCTCGCCGAGTTCGGCGCTTATCTGAAATGTTTCTAGAGCTTTAGTTATTAATTTAATAAATACACGCCCGCGCGAAAAAAGCTTTTCGTTGGACTCGTCGCCGTGTGAATAAATTATTCATTCCATCATTTATGTAAGATCTTAATGCAACTTAAAATCGATACAAAAACGGCATGCATTATTAATGAAACGGATTGATATTATTTTATTTTTGAGCCGTTGGGTGCACATTAGCCGCGTTCGCGGCGATTTGAACGATGGTCGAGTAGACCCAAATCTGGGCAGCTGTTTTAATTGGACGGATTAATACGATATGGATTTAATGACGATTTATGAAACTGTTAAAACATGCAAATTGCTGATGGAAGCGGAGAGTTTAGTGTAAAGCTAATCGCTCCGATGTACGGGAGATAAATAAGGCGAGCAGCAAAAACTGCACTGGATAACTTAAATTAGAATAGCTGTATATGTCCGTTGTTTGGAAAAAATCTGCGGTACAGTTAGTAGGCGCACGATTACTTTCTAATGAAGCTCAAATCTGCATGTGGAAATTGACCGCACACCAATGACGATACTCACTGCAGTTTACGACTTTTAAACGGCTAGTGTTTCAATCGACCGACCATATCCAATGACCTTTTTTTAATTATTCGCAATTGGCTTCTCATAAGAGAATCTTGGAAACGGCCGGCCACTCAAATCACTCGTTAAATCTGCTTTTACGAACCCGTCTCGCATTTTTCCCCCGCCTTAACACGAACTTCTCACGGAAAATGCGCTCCGATTGAGTTGTTAAGACGTCCTCTTGCTTTGTTTTTCCACCATATTTGGATTATAAGAGCTAAATTTTAATCCCGCCGGCCATCATCCTTTACATAAACTCCTTACGACCACAATCTTGCCGTTTGCATGTGCGCGTCGCTCGCGACGTTTCCGGCGCACTTTTATTTTTCAAAATCGAACAAAACGGAACCGAATTAATCATTCGTGTTTATTTTCATGTACTTGTGCCTTAATTGCTCGCATTAAACATTTAATGATTTTTATATTTAACGATCGACCACGTAAAAACGACGCTCTCCACCTCTTAAATGCTTTCAAATCACTCTACTTTCGAACGGAATTATAAGGCGCTTTTTATTAAGTGTCTTTCCAGAAATAATTAATACGTGCTAGCATTAATCTGTTAATGCACCAAGATTTAACAAATTAAAAACGACTGCATTTTCTAATAATTGCTCGCAAGACCGGATGAACTACTAATTGCACGAGATTAATCAGTATTACAGAAGTAGGTTGAAACGATACTCAATGATAGCTGGCAAAACAAACTAATAAATAATCGCAACTATTGAGGAAGTACCATTTTCAAACGGGATGATTTTCTTTGTGATGCTGACCTTAAATGCAGTACGAACGCATTTCTTATCAAATAATTGAATTCAAAGTGACAATACATAAAACGCAATCCTTGTTTAATTAATACAATCGGTTTCTAAAAATTGCTTGCTTCGATGTCTACCAGAGTCGTCACCCCTGCAGATAATTTCGCTTCGAGTTAAATGACCAATGTTCGAGATGCCGTTAAAAATTTCATGTTCGAAATGAGTGCGCTCGCTCTGCCCTAGTCGAAAAATAAACATTTTCAAGCCGGCTCCATGAATTTCAAACAACTTTTTTAATAATTCTATTCAAATTACCGCATTTGCATTTGTTTGCAACAATTTTGCATAAAAAAATAAATGCAGCAAGTTCGTAACTGTGAGAGGCGTTGGGTTTGCAGCCTCGGGTGATTACAACGTCCTAGGTCAGTTCGACCTTACCGAATTTATTTATTGCGACCTTTACCAAACTCCAAAATGCATAAAAAGTTGTTTGTGTTTGAGCGGCGGTCGACTCCAATTCCGCCAAATCAATTAACATTCATACCGAAATTTTCGGATCGGGGCCCAGCACGGCTACATTTTGGAAGTTAATCTAGCAGCTAAGAAGCTAATTTGTCAGGAGGCAAATTGCAGGGATTAAATGAATCGGCAATGAATAAGAAATGCAGAGCTGGTTTCTTAATGCCGAGATTGAATTATAATACGGTCTGCGGAGAACAGCGAGAGCTGTTCAAGTTGAAGGCCGTCCGCGATGTTCTAATGCGACTAGACGATTTCAAATGTTGTGTTAATAATAACCAAGACAAAAAAATGGAAAGGTCAGTTTTGCGGCTTGTGATGCTGTTCTTTCTATTCTACCATTCGCACTGGGTGTTGGCCCAAAATGATCACACCTTGTGAACCGTTACTTTGGGATTCGTTTTTTGCCACAAACAATTAAACACCTTTCACCGTAGGATGCGGGATTTCCATCCGAATTTTCCCTGCGCGCACGCCGACATTCGTTGTTACAAATTAGCGCATTTACCTCGTCTGGCGTGTTCAAACATCTAATTACACTAAAAATATGAGTCAGAAGAGAGGTCGCTTTGTTTGGTGTCGTTCGGGATTTACTGCCACCGACAGAGGTGAGAAAATAATTGTTATTGTGGATAATACGACTGGTGTTGAGCTGGCCAGACTGCTTTGAAATGCCATACAAATGTCAATGCCGCAATGTTAAACGACATACGCTACAATTCTACATGAATGTTAATTCATGAACGGTCTCTAAACAGGCGATTGATGACTTCATTTCGTTTGCAACAACAAAAGAGATTAGATGCGAAGTTGGGGCAGGTCAAGGTGTAACAAAAACAAAGCGAATTTTTTGTCAGTCTGCATATTCGAGTCGTTGCTATTAATTATGTTATGGTTGTTGCTGTGCTCATCCAGCGTAAATTCTGGTCTTGTTTCGATAAAGCCCGGTAAACAATTTTCCCCCCGGTAATTATTCAGGCGCAAGTAACTGCTTTATGAGTTAATCCGTTTATTTCAAAAAACTAATTCATTACTATCCGATCGGGTAATAAAACCAATTCGCCTTACTTCATTAAACAATCTTTATCACGTATACTTGGCTCCGGTAGCCGGTTAATTACTTTATTTTTGAAAAAGAAATGTATCTGCAAGAGGTAATAAGGCAGCATTAACACGCAACATCAATTGCTTTTATTTAGGTAATCAAGACAGGAAGTTTAAATTGAACAAGATAGACGAGTCGAAAAGTATGCGTGGTGCTATAATCCGCTGAAAAATGCACTGATAAAAGATTATAATTATATGGAGAGTGCGTGAGATTGGATCTTTTACACTGGATTGACGGAAATGGCTTGTATCGACATGATTAATAATTTCATCAGTTTCAGGTGTGCTGCGGGCTGAAATTGAGCAGAGTGGTGGTGGTGTTTCGTACGCACACAAAAGACTTGCTATCCGATGGACACTGAAACCGCTGCATTCCAGCAGATCAATTTTAGATTTTCACCCAGATCCATCTTAGATCGAAGGAAGAAGTGTGCTGGAAGCTGCATATTTATGGCGGGTCGTGCAGCAGCAGTTGCAGAAGAACAAGAAGACTAATAGATTTCTACGAAGCTTGTAGAAAATTACACTACTTAATCAATTACAAGTTGACTATCAATCAATCTTGGCTTCCATTGGCGCACTGCATCGCCGGACCAACCGTGACTTCATATCTCAGCTCGAGATCATGATGAAATGCCCGACAACACGAATAGCTGTACATCATGGAGGACTGATTATCTTTCTGCGTTTGCTCCCTGTTAACTCGCCAAAGTTGTTATTAATCAGTCGCCGGAAAAGTCCCTCACATCCATATCATTAATATGGCCGTTCTTAATTCGTATCACCCACGTGGTAGATAATCCCACAATTTACCGGAGCCCTAATGGCTAAATAATAACGCAGCATTTGCCATGCACCAGCTTCTGAAAAACCCCAGCTTCAAAAGCACAGCTTGAGGTAATGCCGCAATGAAGAAACGATTATCAAAATCAACGTTTCGTCCGGTACTCTTAACGGTGCATCGTTCAGAGTTGATTTCAGCGATACAAAAATTCATAACCTAAATTTAAAAATCGGCTCCTCACATTATCCATATTATTACGTGGCTCGTCTTTTAAGTACAATAAGTACAATATATCTTTTCCAACACATTTTCATTCTTCAAATAAAATCAGAACCGGAGACGGATTACGCTATTCCATCTTTGCAGAAAAATATGGGAGCAAAAAAAATGGAAAGGAGTCTGTATTCAAGGTTTTTAATTTGTGGCTAAATTTTGGTATTATAAAATAAATTCTAAATAAGTGCAAATGCAGAAATGTAAACATGGATGATTTGTAATTTTGAATTTTTAAAGTTCTCATTTGTAACTACAAACTCATAACGTGCCTACAACAATATTGTAAAACGAAGCTGGGTAGGCCATGGAAGCACCTTGAAAAGGTTTACAGTGTAGAAACATTTTGACGCGAGTTGTAGAAATTCGAAATTAAACTCTCTGTTGACAACCGTTTCGAGCATGATGCATAAGATACAGTAGTGTCTTTAAAAAAAATCCATATCGGTTTGGACGTCGTTTGAACAGCTTCTTGATTGACAATTCCTTTCAAATGTCATGATTTGATAGTTACAATAGTCTACACAAAAATAAAACAAATGCTAGATTCCATAGCCTCCTGAGCTTCCGTATTTACGCTCTATAATATAATTACATTAATTCTATCTAAGTGAATACCTTGTAGCGGATGAAAGGTGTAAGACTCAATTTCTTGGAACTGTTTCTTTGCTGTTATTTACAGTACACGCTGTAAAAATATAGAGCGCAGAGAAAAAGGATTTTGAGGATCAAATATTTGTTTAATTTTTTTACAGATCGATGCCTGACAGGAAAACAGTGTGTACCTAATATACGATTTTCTCGAAATTCTACAACTGAAGGGTCATTATCTACACTCTAATAATTTCCAAAATGATTCCTGTCTGTTTTGTACTCGTACGCCTTTACAATAAAAAAATTCTCCTTCTAACATGAACACTATTGTAAAATGATTAAATAACACTTCGTCAGTGGAGAGCTTTTAGTTTAGGTAATACCTATTGAGTTGTCCCAATCAATCAAAGATCTGAAAAGTATTTACCATGCCTTTTAAAACTTTTTGTACAATCATTTGAAACGACTTGTAAGAAATGCAAGTCGTTGTGTGGTGAAATTGGCCGTCGCGTTTTGTTCAGTTTTGTTTCTAACAGTTTTATCGCTTCGCTAGTTTGACAGAAAAAGTTCCATAATTAATTTTTAAATTCGTTTTAGATTAAGCATTTTTCAATTGGCTGTTTAGTGAGCGCGCGAAAAAATTGTAACCACTCAACGATGTTGTCCTAATCTGGAATAGGCTTTTTTACTGAAAGTTTGAAAATTAGTTATTTCCCGGACTCGTCTTATTTTCACGCAAGTTTTAGGTTTCTAAAAATAACAAACAAATGAACAAAATAAAGGACACAAATTGAAACAATTCCAACTACACTGCTTTTCAATAACAAATCATCAACAATATTAAAATGAAGTTTTGATAAAGTAATTGAAAAATAAAATAAATAAATTAACTCGCTCTAATCGATTGAAATAACATAAAAACACAACAAAATGCCTTACTTATTTTAATTGCAATTGAAAAAAGCAATTACGTCAATCCTTAATTCCATAAATACATTTCGTAATCTTGCTTTTGTCGCCATTTTTATTAACAACACTGACTTTTAAAATTATTTAACAACGAGCAGGTTGAATATTAAATTTGCCGTACAGGGTCCCCTAATTAAGTCATTAAAAATAAAGTGATTAATCTTCGTCTAGACTAGGTTCATGATGTATGTCCACGACTCATGTTTTGTTTAATTTTTTTATAAAATTTATGTTTTTAGAACACGACAATCGATATTATTTTACTAGAAAACGTGCATTCTTTAATTAAAATGTCTATAGTTGTTTTCTGGATTAGACATGAAACCGCAACATCAATCATTTTATTATCTAATGCATAAATAAGAGAGAATATCAAGATTTTGTTTGAATTTAGGAAAATATAAAATGTTTGCCAAGAATTAACTGCAGCTGTCGTTATTTGGGAATTACAAACTGAAAAAATGTATATCCATGTAAATAACAACAAATAACAAAACATTGATAAAACTACTGATTTAATACAGTATTAGCACTGCTTTTGTTCAGAGATGGATGATAAGTGAATTCGGTTTACTAAAACAATGGAGACAAGTGTAAATGCAGTTTTTTATGTTCTAGGGATTATCATGACAAATTGACTACAAAGCGTAAACATTTTTTTTAATTTATGGATAATAATGATTTGACAATTAAAATTCAACAGTCATGTGTACAAATTAAGACCAGATTTTTATTCGTGGTTACCTGTTACGCTGAATTCAATAAAAGTAATAAAAAAATCTATATTTCAAAACAAATTGTTTAGTAATTTAAGTCACCTTACGCTCAACTTTGATCGTGGATTTATTTACGAATCACCGACCAGAATGATGTTTTATTTTTTCGTAATTAGGCGAACTTAATTTTTACAATTTCCTTGTCATGGTGCCGTAAGTTTTCCCATTCATTGAAAGGAACGGCACGACGACGTTTTCTTCTTCGAAGCACGTCCATTTGTGCTTGTCTCGGCCCGCAGGACATCGGTACGTGTGCCTGCAACGCTCCGCCAACCGAATTTCACAAAAAGAACTCTGCAAAAAGAGTACGTGACATCGTGCATCAACTCCCACAGCTGCATTTCGGCTCGATACCGACGACGACGAGGTGATCGTCTTGTACCGATTAACGGACCATCATCCGTTCTTACCGACTCACCAACGACGCATTTTTTATTCCAGCTCTTAAAACTGGCAAATATTCTCCAACCGTGGGCGAATCAAGAAAATCTCGTGCTCAGGCCGCTTGAAATGCTTGAGTTATTTTACTTCAAACACCTCTGTTCCATTCAAATTGTAACAAACACATAAAGAGACGCTGATAAATTTGAAAACGAATAGATAACATTACAAATTCAGCCAGTAATTGGTGCAGAATCGTCCTAACTGTTAAACAGCCTCACATAGAAATCACTTTTACACGTCAAAAGTGTTTCAAACACAAATAATCGCATTTTTTGAAATGAATTTGCAAAGAACAACCCAATTTGATTACATATTATATCGAATGCGTTTTGAATTTTATTTTGTAACATTTTGTATGGTAGTTTCCAAATCAATATTTTTTTCTTGAAATTGTTGTATCTTAATTGTGTCAATAATTATTCTGGGTTTGAATGTGCAGGATTGCAGTTTAGAAAAATATAGCTTTTCTATTTAATAAACATCATTTTTTCCTAGACAGGTGATACAAATTTGAATCAATTTTTGTTGTTGTCAAATTGCTTAATATTTTCGACTGACGTAGAATAAAATTAATTTGATGATTACATACAGGTCGCTAAAAAGTACGGTTAAAGTAATCATAGTAGATAAAGTAAAATATGTAGAGGTATATTAAAAACGATTTATCTGAATTTTCTGAAATTGTACTTTTTCAATTTTATGTCTATGAGTCTTTGGAATAAGGGTAACTTGATTTTATTAATAGGCACTGATAGTCAAATTCAATATGTTTGAAGAGGGCTTTTTTTCTAATTTTACTCATATAGCACACGCATATCTGAGTATTCTCAGTATTATGCTATAAAAAATATATAAATTTAGCTAGTCTTCAAAATGTTGTTTTAGTCGTTAGCTCTTTGCCATCTGGATAATAACACTTTTAATTATGAAATTAGCCCTTATACGATTTAATAATATGGAAAAATACCAATATTTATTTGTTTTTACAAAAGATGCTGAAAATGCTCTCCATTTACATCCTGACAATAATGAATTCGTTGAACAAAATTTTGCAAAGAATAAATCAATAAATAATTTAAAATAAAATTAAAAAATTGGTCTGACATAATCTCGGTTTTTTACCCGACTAAAAAATATCAAGTGGAGTTAAATCAGGTGATTTAGCTGCGCCTTTATTATTTTTTATTAATTTGAGAATTAATAGTTTTTATAATTATAATTTTGAATTTGTTGAATAAATCAAAATATTCGGAGTAATAATGGGAAATGCATTTCTCATGCGTTCAATCATGCGTTCTTCGAATTAAAATAGATTTAAAAAATTGGTCTGTTGACATAAACTCGGTTTTTTACAAGACCCCACTAGAAAATACCAAGTGGGTTTAAATCAGGTGATTTAGCTGGACATTCCAAAATGGGGCAGTGCTGCGTCTTGAATATTTTATAATTAATTTGAGTATTAATAGATTATAGGATTAGAATTTTGAATTTGTTGACTTAAAAATGTATTTATAAGTAATCATATAAATGCTTTGATAAACTGAACAAAAACAAAATTAAAATACATGGTTTCTGCTGATATATTTTGGTTATCGTGGTTTGGGAAAAGTAGGAGAACAATAAGTTGTCGTAAAAGTTCCAGATTTTCGTCGGTCGTTAAATTGACATTAATAAAAAAAGAACCTATGATATTCTGTACAATGATACCACACCAGCAAAAAATTGATTCATCAGAGATTGATAAAGTTACCATTCTGATTTATTCGATGCATTTTTATTTCACAAAATGCGATTCTGATCGTCTTCAGTCAATTCTTGTAGCAGGAGAATTTTGTAGGAATTATATTTTTTATTTCATTATTTTCGGATGGCTCCTCTAGGCATTTTGAGGTTCAAAACCAACAGTGGAATTAAAATTTTTGGTGTTTCTAGCACATTAACATTACGTTCAAAGTAGGTATTTTTTTAGATGGTAACAATTTTAGGTCGTTCATGTTTTGCACCGTTTTTAACGCTCCCAGTTTCATAAAATCTCGGTAAATTTTTTGAAACTGTTGTCCTCGAGATCATTTCGCGGTCAGGATGAATTTTATTATAAAGATTTACTACTTGGACACAATTTCGTCTTCTATCGCCAGATCCAACCATCATGAGAATTTCTATAAGCTCAGTTTCACTTAAACGTACCATTATTAAACTAATTATTACAAACAAGTTTAATTTTTAGCTAACATGCAAGTGACAGACAGCTATAAGCTAACTTGTTCAACATTTTTTCTATATTTACTTTGTTAAACATTTTTTTAACGTTTTAATGCAAATAAATACAGGAATGTGTTAACAAGACAATTCAGAAAAAAAGTTATCTTCAAAAATTATCAATTTGATTCCCCGTGCAATTGAAAAAAATCAAGTTAGCCTTATTCTCAAAAACGAATAAAGGTGTAAAATTGATAAAAATCTTAGATGACAGAATGTAAATACTCCTAACCATGTGCCAAATTTCAAGGAGTTCCCATAAACCGTTTTCAAAATATGGAGCATATTTTGCAGCTTAAGATCTCTACAATAACGATGTTTCAAGGAAATTGTATCTATCTTGGTTGTTTAAATGCTAGTGAACGATCCTGAAATATTTACTGACTTTAGACCTAAATTCAGCTTACTGAAAATCACAAGAAAAAAAAACAGTAAACGTCAAAAAGGTTTCTCAAGTAATTATTATTTGATTATACAGTGTGGATCAAAAGGTTGGAACTAATTCGATAACTTTTTTATAGGGAGCGGCAGGAAAAATCGCTTGGACACGTAAATTTTTAATTTAAAATGCGCTGATTCTGACGTAAAAATTTGCTTTGTTATGTCATCTCTTTCAAGGCCATGACGTCGTTTTAATTTTTTTTTATTGCAACCCTAATTGTTTAATGCGTCATTTTAAAGAGCATGGTTTTTGCATATAGAACAATAAAATTTGTAATAAGTTACATAACAATATTTTTGAGAAAAAATGAAAATTGAAAAATTAGAATTTTGGTAATCAAATTTTAAATAATGTCATAAAAAATTTGAACATCGTCTTAGTCATAGTCAACTTGAAGAAGGTAGGCAGTTTGAACATTTAATCTGATTATTTTGATTAATAAACAAAAATAATAATTTTTTTCTCAAAAATATTGTTATGTAACCTATTACAAATTTTATTGTTTTATATGCAAAAAAACATGCTCTTGAAAATGACGCAAATAAACATTGTAGTTGCCATTTAAAAAAAATTGAAATGAAAAAATGATTGAATGAGTAAATTTTTATGTTAGAATTAGCGCATTTAAAATTAAAAATTAACGTGTCCGATCCATTTTTTCTGTCGCACCCTACAAAAAAGTTATCGAATTAGTTCCAACCTTTTCATCCACAGTGTATATTTTTAGTATGGTATATCTTGCGAATTTTAAGAGTTGCAGATTTCTGCTGCAATTATTGTATGCCAATGGCAGGTGTTGAAAATTTAAATAAAAACATTTGTCCAAGAAAGACTAAGTAGTTGTGTAAAGTTGGGGGGGCTACATGGCTGGAGGTTGTAGAGTTGGGGTTGAGTTGATGCAAGACAACAAGACTCGAAACTAGGGGATTATTAGCGTTATAACCGCACGGCATCCCTTCGGTCGTCCTGTCCTGATTGAGTGACTAATCGGCCTGTGGAGATCTGCAACGAAGGCGAAGGTGAGGCGAAGCGGCTTCGCAGGCCCTGGCTGCAGATCCTGTATTTGGGCCCCGCGGCGGGCCAGGTACAAAAAATGCGGCGCATAGCTGCAGGTGTTAATGCAGATGAATGCATGCGCGGGCAAGGGGTGACGGCGGGGGCGACTAATCAAGTTCAGGCGGAGGAAATGCGGCGGTGCATGGCTCTTTGGTATGGCCTGCCCTGCCTGGCCCCACACTCTACATCTACATAGCCGGAGTTGGAGTTCGCTTGGACGTACGCCGTCGTTGTACATCGAAGCGCACACAAATTTATCGTCCCTTATCTCTCGACAAAACTCCCACTGCTAATTTACCACCAGAGATGCACGGGAATATGTTTACACGGCCCCGTTCGAGTTGAATCGGCTTCGATTGGTTATTTATTTAAGCATAATGAGTTTTTCGTAATTTTGGGGTCTGCGGGGCGGGATTCTAGTGCAATTTTCAAGGATAGCAGCTTTCGACCGTACGTTCGAATACAACAGATGACCCTTGCTGGAAATAGCTAGCCTTTTTACATTTTGAGCATATTTATAGCATGTTACATGTGAATTTTAAAACAAATCATTGTTCGACCTGCTTCAAGCATTTTTTTTGCAGCAGTTGCATTAGATACGATTTATGTTTATTCTCGCTCCTTTTAAATTAATAAATTATAATTTTTGCAAAAAGTGACACTCTTATTTCTTGTTACCCACAAACTATGCAAATATATTATATCGCCACAATCATTTCCTTAATTATTGTATTCCTGTGTTTTTTCCTTTCTCTCTTTCACTTTAATGTTTTGTCCCTTTTATATTATTTCAGTATTAAAAAAGCGTTCTCTAAACTATTGAGTAACACAAAGATTCATTTCCATTAAAAAGAACAATATTCTCATACATTTTAAAAGCATTTCAATAATTTCGGCTAAATGATGAAGATAAATGAACCAAAATCCAGAAACAAATCTTAGAGATGTAGGAAAAGTTCGCCGTTTAGCAAGTTCTATAGGACAGAGAATTGATTCAGGAGATGCAATGTGCGGAAAGTACGAATCTTGGACGTAGAAAGACATCAAAGTTCAGGAAGTAATCAATGATTTCGATTTTGTAGAGACAAAATATGCACTCAGCGCTCTGAGTAAGTTCTTTATTTCCTAATCTGAATTCGAAAAACACTTTTCTCCAATAAAGAACTAAATGGCGTCGATCAGGATAGCAGACTTACTGAATATGTGATTTTCTATTAGTAAATAGCGTAAATACCAAGTAACTGTTAAAATATTCATTTCATTTCCTCCACAATTCCCCTCTTCCAACTCTAATCCTATAACAATGTTACGGTTAAAGTGTTTACTTGGCTAGTTTATATACTATCCAATTAGTTTGTAAGCTAGACAAGAACTTTGGAAGTATAAACCAAAAGCAAGTAAATAAAATAACCAGTGCGTTTTGGCTAGTATATAAACTGACCGAAATTATTAACTGAAAAAATTATTCTTGAAAACCGCAACTTTTATTTACACTAGAAAACGTAAACATTAATCAAACAAAAATAATTACAAAAAGTAACTCATATGAGTATGCTCAATACGGCACTAAACAACAAAAAAATAACTAAACTATTAAATTATTCAGTTTTATTTACTTGTCTAGCTTACAAACTAATTGGATAGTGTATAAACTAACCAAGTAAACATTTTAACCGTAACAACAAAAACAATAAGAAAAATAAAATGTTTTATATTAACAAATGCCCATGCAAAAATAGCCACAATTCGAACTACTGTTTCCTTTATTTTTTATAAATATTTACTGAAAAATTTTAAAAGGGAATAAATGCAAGAAAATTGGTTTATCCACAACTACCTACTAACAATTTGTTCCCACTTTCGTTGTTGTTATTTCACATTATATCGATTTCATTTGAGTGGTGGGCGCTTAGTAATTTATTAACTAAATATTTGTAACTCGACATCTATTTTCCTTCTCACTGGATATAAACAATAACCATAAATTCAGCAACTCATTGTTTTTCATAATAATTACATATATTATATCTGGTAATTATAATTATAAAAGATTTTACGTTTTATTTTGGAAAGAACCGAGCGAAAGTGCCACGTGCTTCTACAGCTTCAGCCAAGTAAAAATTATAACGGCATTTGTGTCTTTCAACGTGATATTTACATCTATTTTTAATACTTCCTTTTCTGTTGTATTCGTTTTGTCCAACGCTCATGCATCGGTGCAACAGAAAATGATGTTACTTTCAAACATATTTTAGTTATTTCAGTTGCAATCAGTACCTTAATTCCTTTTTTAACCCAACCTCAAATAATGTTGAATTCTTCTAAACACTATAACCCGCTAATAGTTTTTTCTTGACATTATATTGTACAATTTCATAATCGATTTTAACTACTTAGGTTTTATGATACTCTCTCTCGAAGATTACAGTTCTTTTAGTTGAAATTTCGATCGTCAAATTATTTGCATTTTTCGCCTCTGAACTTATGACATATGGTTCTGTTAATTTTTAATTTTAAGTAAATATCCTTCGCAACGAAAGAACATTTCAGGGGCGGTCTCAGTTTGTCAGAAATCAGCATTCATCTTTCCAGTTTATTTTAGAATAATTATTTGTTTTTTTTCTTAAAATTATTATTTGCTATCTGGAAAATTAGGAATGCAAAATTTCGCAGCCCGTGGATCCAATGCACCAATTAGACGGCATAAAACCCGACATAATCTCTGTTAACACAGGACCGTATTAAATATTTCAAGCGTCCGGTCGTTAAAGGACGAATCGGTCGCATGGTAACTGTGGTCTCCGTAGCGTTTGGCGTGGCAGTGATAGGTGATAAACAACAGGCTGTATGCTGTCGGTGTTTGCTGTAAGACCTACCCCGAGGGTTGGTTGAGTGGCGTCGATGACGTCACGATGATGGCGCGCTGTCCGGTCATCGACTTCGGATGATGACGCCCTGGGCACAATTCTGTGCATACTCGCGGCCGAAACGCTCGATTTGCGATTTAGAACTATCATTTTTGAAATGCGAACAGGAGCAAACATCGCCGCAGCTCCGGTCGCTCTTTCTCCGCCTAACCCGGACTCTAATGCAAAGCGCCCGGAGCCTCCACTGCACTCTTCCTACTCGTTATGCTAATTTCGCATCCGCCAGACGTATTCGAACTAAATTCCGTACGAAAAATTACGCACACAAAAACAAGCGTTGCATTATTAACGCCTCTAAAAATTTAATACTCGGCAAATTGGACAGTTCAGAACTGGTTGGGTTTTTTGGGCCGGGAAATGCGTTTATTGCACCATTTTATTCATTATGTTCAATTATGTGCTTTTCTTTCCACACACATGCGATCGTTGGAAAAGTATACAGCCGACTGAATTACAGTGATCAAGGAAATCAGTGTCTTTACAGTTACGTAAATTATATACTGGTACATCTAGATATGTATATCTAAAGTGATTTGACGCAGAATGAGGAATTGGGTCGACAACTACCGGCCTTTGTCTGGGTTAAAAAAATTAAGCTCGCACATATCCACCACCATGTACACCAAGCTTTCATAGTTTCAACACTCCAGCCAAAGCTTCACGAGTGTTAAGGCTTACTTGTAACTTCCAGATCTGCGAAACTGATACATGACACAAGTTCATAAGCTTAAACTAATATCAACAACATGGCATCTCCATTCATCTAAGACGTCAAACATTCTGAATTTATTACGAAGTGCATGTTAAGTTTCGGCAACAATTTGTATAGTTTAAAACAAACAACTGCCAAACTAAAGGAAATGCTTGATGATCCTGCGCGTTCACCGACCGAAAAAATTAAGACTACAAATTGGCTGCGTTTTACCGATTCCTTGTTGCAAGTCATGTAAACGAAAATAAAATGTGATAATTAAGAAAAAGTGACCGTTCAAGCAGAAACTGGACGTAAAGATACTCTGGAAAGCTGCTTAAGCATTAAATCACGCAATACCAGGCACCAAAAACACACAAATTTCGGTTTGGCTCCGTTTTTAGAGGTGTCGCCAATGATATTTAGGGTCTCTTGTCGTAGCGATTCTCGGAAACATGTTTTAACGCACAAGACGTGCGTAATGTACGGCATCAACCGATAGAAAACGTTTATAAGGTCTATATATTATTCAATGGCCATAGAAAAACAATGTTTTCATAATTCCGAGGCGGAGTAATTGATTCGGCGCAACGATCCATTCATCTCGGTAAATATTAATGGTACAGTTTCTCATTGTACAGTTAACAAGACAAATTAGAGATTGTGGAGCTTAGAAGTCGGCACGCGATAAATGGCAGATTAAAGGTGTT
Organism: Eledona agricola; assembly: GCA_964023215.1. Classification (NCBI taxonomy): domain Eukaryota; kingdom Metazoa; phylum Arthropoda; class Insecta; order Coleoptera; family Tenebrionidae; genus Eledona; species Eledona agricola. Next base: position 20,751,868 of record OZ026855.1, on the reverse strand, counting down.
GTTGGAGTATTGATCGTGCAATTATATCAAACGCGTTTTTATTACGAGTCCTTGCCGTTACCGGAGGACGCAGTTCCGCACAGCAATGATCCGTCGACGTCGATGCGCCGCTAAAAATGCATTTTTTCAGGCGGCAGGATAATTTTTCATTGGCAAGCAAGGATAGGAGGACGTGAGTTCGGTGCAGCGGAGCCTCGCATGGCCGGAACACTGAGCCAGATCGATTTTTACGGGCTCTGAGAGAACTGCGTCTGGTGTCGATATGGGAACACTGCAGCGCAAACTTCTCGGCCCGGGCGCTGCATCAGGGTGCAGGAGGCGGAGTGCAGGAGGATAAGCGTCGTCCTTCCGCCCCCGTCGACTGGCGCCGCGACGTTAACCAGCCCGCTCCTTCTTCGGAAGATTTTGTCGGTTGTTTGTCGACGATTTTACGAGCACCGGTGATTATCAGTTTACGACTTCGGAAACCCGCTGGCCGCCGACAAACACGTATAAAACGCCGTTTTACAATATTTGCTGCAGATAAATTTCGCAATGCGCCGCTCAGGGAAAAGCGGTCGCTCTTGCGGACACTACGCGGCTACCACTTGCGTTGTTGCTTCGTCAATGGAAAAGTCGCAAACAACACTTTGTCCACTTCTAATCGTTTGAAAATGTATTTAAAAGTAAAAACATCTGCATAAATATAAAAAATCGCACAACCGTACAAAGAAGAGTTGAAAAAAATTGATTGGAAATTCTTCTAATGCAATCCCATTCGGGTATTCGGCTAAAAATTATGGCACAGTAATATATGTATTATTAAAAACAACTTAACGCAATTTCTTGAAATTTGATATAGAGTTAGGTAAATGTATTATGTACTTGTATTTTTTTTCAATTTTATCTCTTCTATCTTTTTTCGAGATATAAAAAAACTTTATTGATTTTAAATAGCACGTGGAATCAAAAACATTATTTTCTTAATTCAACGATAAATACGACGCACATCTCATTTGTTATCAAATATAAAAATTAGAAAATTGAATGCAATATTATACCAAAGAACAAGAAAAATTTAGCCTTCAAAATGCTGTCTGTCGCATAATGCATAATTGTAAAAATAACACTTTTAATTACCGTGCATCTTACCTAACTTGAACTTCTGTAAATCAAAATATGGTCCAAGTCGAATTTTTGTTAACATATAAGGTATTTAACAATCTTACCTAGTAGTTTTTTCTGCGTAAGTCGAACTTCTATTACTCGAATATTTCTAATACTCTGATATTTAAAACGTAGCCAAGCCGAACTCGAATTTTTCGAAGAAATACATACTGCATTTCGGAAAAGCATATTTTCTTGGCGTTTAGTGAAGTTAAGCTGATTAAAGTTAATTTGCAGTTATTGGTGATATTAGTGATATTGGTATAAAAGTGAAAATGTCGAAGCGAAATTTAAAATGTTTAACGCTTAAGGAATTGAAATTAATCGCTGAGGTAGAAAAGTACGAAAATAAAAACAAAGATATTGCATAAAAATTCGGGATTCCGCCTAACACATAATCGATTATTTAAAAAAACAAGGAGAAACTTCTGTAATGTAATCTTTAACACAAAAAAATACTAATTCTTTCAAATGGTCAGACTCCTTTTTTTTTCATTTGTTGCTTTATACAAGTTGCGCAAAAGTATGGAATCATGTGTATGTATGTATGTAATTTTTAATATGTAATGTAATGAACCAGCGTTTTTTTATAATGCCTATTAGTCTTAAGTTTAAATTGGGCGTATTTTTCTATATTTAAAACTCGAAGTAAATTTTCGGTCCCTTGGAGAATCGAGTTAGAGAAATTCCACTGTAATAAATTGGTCCTTATACATTTTAATTATAATGAAAATTAAACTTCAAGATTTTATTTTATTTTATAAAAGATGCTCAAAATGCTGTCCATTTACTTCCTGGCAATAATGAATTCGTTAAACAAAATTTTGTAAAAATAAATCAAAGTATTCAGAGAAATATTGGAAAATTCATTTATTATGCGCTCTGTCTGTCTTCGATATGTCTGTTGACATTAACTTTTACATAACCCTACCAGAAAAAATCAAGAGGGGTTCAATCAGGTGACCTAACTGGCAATTTATTGCTCCCCTTCGCCCTATGCCATTACTGAGAAAAGAACCTATGATATTTTGACCAATGATTCCACACCAAACATTAACTTTTTGGAGATACTGCGTATGAGCCGAAAACAAAAGGTTTATTCATAAGAGAACAGGACACGATTGATGAAGTTACCGTCCTGATTTATTCTGTGTATTACAGTTTCACAAAATTCGATTCTGCGCTCAAAATCGTCTTCACTCGATTCTTGTAGCAGGCGAATTTTGAAAGAATGATATTTTTCATGTTTCATCATTTTTGAAGGAATCCTCTACGCATATTGTGCTTCAAAATCATCTGTTGTATTAAATTTTTTGATAATTACAATAATATTACGTTTAAAGAATTTTCTTCGTCGGTAACAATTTTAATTCGTCCAGGTTTTACACGGTCTTTAACACTCCCAGTTTCATAAAATATCTGTAAAATTTTTAAAATTGTTGCCCTGGAGATTACTTCCCCGTTGAAATGAATTTTATTATAAAGATTTATTGCTTGGGCACAAGTTCGTCTTCTATCGCCATATCCAACCATCAGGTGAAGTTGTATAGGCTCAGTTTCACTTAAACGTACCATTATTAAACTAATTATTACAAACAAGTTTCATTTTTAGCTAACACGCAAGTCACAGCTATAAGGCAGCAATATTTTTTTACGTTTTAATACAAATAAAGAGGAATGTGTTACATGACTGAATTCAGAAAAAAAAATTATTTTCAAGACTATCAAATTTGACTGCCCGTGCGATAAAAAAAATTAAGTTGGCTTTGTAGCGCAAAAAGAAATAAAAATAGTATTACAAACAAGTTTCATTTTTAGCTAACACGCAAGTCACAGCTATAAGGCAGCAATATTTTTTTTACGTTTTAATACAAATAAAGAGGAATGTGTTACATGACTAAATTCAGAAAAAAAAATTATTTTCAAGACTATCAAATTTGACTGCCCGTGCGATAAAAAAAATTAAGTTGGCTTTGTAGCGCAAAAAGAAATAAAAATTTAAAATATATTTTTTATCGACCCGGTATATTATTATGAAACCTTTCAACAATACGAACTACTATGAAAAAATCTTACTTGAAACTGTACAATAATTAAGACTGTAAACCAACTACAAAAATGTTGTGTCAAGGCCCATATTTGTGGCAGGCAGATCTTATGTGCAAATCTAGTACCTATCTAAGTTTTAATATTTTCACTGCGCAATTTGTTTTTCTTTCAAGAAATCTCCTTTCCGTTACAAGGACTATGTTGCTGTATTACTCTTCTACTCTTCTGCTCGCATCGCAATATAATACGAAAGAGGACAAAGACCAAATCCGAGTAAATGTGTCATTTGGTCGCCTAAACGCGACCGTTTCCTTATCTTTTATTTTTGAAATGCAGTGGCGTGTTTATTAGTCGGATGTGTATCAGAAACCGAGATAAAAATGCATCAGTCTTGCGAAGTAAACGGGCGGCGCACGCGACGCCGTTATATTTAGGTTTAGCAGGAGGGGGCAGTGAACAGGACGGCGAGGTCGACAATCGTACAGGAATATCCCCTTGCTTGCATTGAAATTCCTTCTGTCAAAATCCCGCAAAACAATCCAAGACAAGACGCGGCGGCACTCGAATAAAGCGACTTCCAACTTGCTTGTAGAATCTTTGCAGATAACGCACGTCTATCTCCTGTCTGAGTGCTGGAAAATCTTATTACTTATTAGATTCCTGGCTTGTGCTTCCTGCTAAATGCTAATCATTCACCGTTCACTTTCAGCGTTGCGAAAATTGACGAGACAGCTCGTTGCACGGCATGTGCAACTTCTCTAATTATCCCGTGCAAAAATCCGCCTTGGAAGCCAACAGCATCGAAGTCCTCTCTGAAGGCTGTTCCAAATCTGATGGCGGTTTTCAATCAGAACGAATAAGCTCCATAGAGTAATCACAGCCGACGTTGTGCTATCTCGCACAAGTAGTAAACACCATCAGGTTTATTATGGCTTCCACAGCCACCGAACGCACTCGACAGGTCAGCGGTGATTTTATGGCGCGAGATAGAAACCACCATAAAACAATCAGAGATGAGGGAATTTTGTCAATGATGCGGGATTTTTTTCGATGGCGGCGTTGCCAAGAAGCGCGCGACTGGTGATTGGCCTCCGCGATTCAATACCAACCCTTTCTTGATCGTCGCACCGTGTCTAATAAGCAACAAAGAAAATAATTGCGCCCTCAGTATTCTCGGCTGCATCCGATTCACTCCGAGATGCCGTCAAATGTATGATTAATTAAACTTTGGTTGGCGAACGGCTAAGATGGAAAGAATGTGTGCGATGGAAAAATGAGAAATTGCCGGTGTAGTATAATCATGGCGAGCTGATCTAAATGTCCTCTTTTAATCAAGATAGAGGTGTTGTGTTTTTTTTTTCTGCTGAACTAAATACATGTAATTATGCGGGATTCTAGACTTCGGTGATTGGAATTGCGTGTAATGAGCTTCGAAGAGGCTGCATAAAAACTGATTTGCCAACGGACGCTGCTTTGCATGACTTTTCGAAAAACCCCAACAGATGGTTATGCGACTCTTGTAAAACTAATTCACATTTCTAATTGGCGTGAGACTAGCAGTTGTAAGTGTTTGTTTCAGAAGTAAAAATCCGAGAATCGCACGTACGGTGTTTTGAATTTCAGATTGCACCGATACTAAATACGACCCCTGTCGTTGTGGCTTGCCACGATACAATTACTATCAAACGCTCCAAGTTTGGAGTCCGAGTCCTACATCGAGTTTTCTCCACGTTTGCGTTTTGATTCTAGGTCAAGTTTCATAATATATCCCAAATATTTTTCAAAAATCTTTTTCGAAATTATTTTTACCCGCAAATTTGCACCTGAGCTTTCGTTATAGATGTGTTAATAATAATCATGAGATTAAGGAAAGAAGCAATTTCTTATGTAGCAAACATTTAACATAGTTTGTGGGATTTCAACATGCCTGCTTGTTTTACCACGCATTTTCTTGGAAGTCTTTCACCGAAAAAATGCTCTGATCATTGCATTGTATTAGTTATGCTTCGAAAACGATTAACTCGCATGTTCCCAAATATTTTTCACAAATCTTTCTCTAAATGCTTTTACCGGAAAATGTTCATGAGAGCTTTCTTTGTAGGTGTGTTATTTAAATCATGACATTTAACATTATTTGGAAGTACATACACGGTGACTGGCTACTCGTTTTACAAACTTTTCCAGTGGATTTTACCCTTTAAAGGGAACAAAAAAGTTTCTCTCGAGTATAGTCCGATTCTCACTCGTTTCAGAGATTCACCTTTTTTGATTTTTCAAGATTTTACGACTTTTATTTAAGAAAACGCCAATAACTTCGGAATTACTAATACTACAATTAACTAATCTGAGTGTACCGTTTGATTCGGCGATATTTGTTCTACAAAATGCGACCTCGTTTGATCCATAAAACTGATTTCAGTCAGGAGCTGTATACAAATTGTAAAAAAATTAAAATTTACGCAACTGTTAACATTTTTAATCATGCATTTCACCCACAAATTCCAAACCTAGGAAGCAGCAAATATCAAAAAAACCAACTAACTAACTACGCTTTTTAATGGCATAATTTTTTTTTGTTACTTTTTATCAAGTTCTACAAATCGTTCAGGAAATGTGAACAAACGTGCTGTAGAGAGTAAATATGGAGGAGATTTGCAAGAGAAAATTCAGACATCTGCTCATTTCTTACTAATTTTTTATTTAGTACAATTTACAGATCGATTTATTTGTTATGTAACAAAGTGTCACCCACCTTCAGCAATACATAATCTCGCTCTTTTTCGTAAATTATCTACTATTACGGCACTCGCAAAGTTTTTCCACAGCGGCAAATATCCGGCGCTTCTCTCTTATTTACGTATCTCTGTGCGGCAACCGTCTTCTTTCATGTATCGCCACACGAAATAATCCATAGGTGTTAAATAAAAATATTTTGGTGGCCGTAGTACAGTCCCCCCATGGCCCATCCATGTCGTGAAATAATGATTTAGCCTGGAGAAAGGAGAAGCATCGTCATGCTAAAAGATCATATCCCTTCTGAAATCTAAGAAGAGATCTTCCGGCAATAAGGAAATAGTGTTGCGGAGAAAGACCAAGTAATTGTCTTTCAAGTAATTCAAGTAATTCAACCTTATTGGTAAATCCACAAAATGAGATAACAGAAACAAGTCGATTTACAAATTGAGTTAAATAAAAAAATTAATAAGAAATGTGCAAATGTCTGAAATTTCCCCTGCAACTCTCCTCCCTCCTACCTCCTTGCCGCACGTTTTTTCACATTCCTTAAACGATTTGTCGAGAATGGAAAAAGTATTATAACAACAAAAATTATTATACCCTCAGAAAGCTTAGTTAAAGGAGCAGTGTTTGTGATGGTTCAAATGGTTCAAATCCATCATAAAAATGTTCAAAATTGCGTATATTTTATTTTTTTTTACATTTTGGAGGCACAGCTCCTGACTTAAACTAGTTCTATGGATCCATTTGCATTTAGTAGAAAAAATTACGTAGAATCCCACGGCACCCTCAGGTTTGTTCTATCATTAATAATTATTAATATTAATTAATAGTTATTGGTGTTTTCTCAAACAAAAGTGGTAATCTTGAAGAAAAAAAAGTTAATTATCTCTGAAACCAGTGAAAATCGGACTATAGTAAAAAATACCATTTTTGTTCTTTCTAAAGGGTAAAAATTCACTGCCAAAGTTTGTAACACGAGTAACTGGTAACTTGCCACCCTGTATTTATTTGTGTGCTCTCAACATGCTGCTTGTTTTAGCACGCATTTTCTTGGAAGTCCTTCGCCGAAAAAAATCCGCGGATCATTGCATTGTATTAGTTTTACTTCAAATACGATTAACGCTAATGCCGACTTCTACTAGAATTTACATTATCGGACGAAAAAACCACATTCCGAGTCGTCGTCCTCCTTGTACGCCAAACAGTTATTATCCTTTTTTAAACTAAAATCTTAATAATATTCGAGTACACAACTCGGGTCTCCTTTGACTCATTAGGTTTCCCTTTGGATCATCCTCATAAAAAGCGTGTTTCCACCGCCATCCTCTCGCACGTTTCTTTTGTTCTTGTTTGCGGATGCTTTGGGTTAGTGTTTTGTGCCACTGCCAACTCTTGAACATTTATTTTGTCGTCTATTTTGGTAGTAGTGTGCACAACTCGTCGATTTTCAGCGTCGGTGTTATCTAATATTTGTAAGATGGTTTTTTCGCTAATTTTTTCGTTGCAACGCTGCCTTGGTGGTTGGCAAAATTCGAGTAGGTAGAAGAGGTATGTGCAAATGTAAATCGAACGTTGGTCGGGCAGAGTTCGGCTCCGGCGAAACAGAGAACGATATTATACAGCATGGCACGGTAATGGCAATCTCCTCCGTCACAGTCACCGCGACCTTCTCAAGGGTTTCGAGTTCCTCCTTGGTCTTGCTCGGCCGCGGCGTGTCGCGGTGCCCCTTCCCCGCACTTGCAGACGACCCCGCGGCCTAATATCGAACCCGCGAACCCGCCGTGGCCGATGCACCGCAGTAGACGTTGCCCGCCGTTCGCTTACACCCGAATATTTCTGAAAATGTTGGACGCGTCTTTGTCCTTCCGATTCGTCGATTACGCTCTCCTGTGTCATACGAGCGCGCCATGCACCGCTTTATTTTTTATTTTTTTGCAAATATGTCTTATTTATGGACGGCGACATGTCGTCCTGCCCTGGGCGAAAACCTGAATTTCATTTAACACTTGCACGTCTTGCGAGGATCGCTTCGGGCCGTGACCTAGGCATAGTTTGACACAATTTATCGTGTCCTCCAAGCGCACCAATAAGACTAAATACGCGATGGAAGTCCTCCAAACTTGTGATATAATTTGTTGACAAACAACGCAACTTCCCCACTTGCTTGTTGTAGCTACTATGTATTTTGCAAGCGAGTTTGGGACGCGGACGTCATAAAGTTGGAGGAGCAACACGTAACTCGAAAATATGCACACTTGGTAATGACCTTATCCGGCGGTTGCTTTTATTAAAACCCGCTTTATTATTTAGATGTGCCCTTTTTGTAGGTTGTGCCAGAAACGCAGGATTGTACTTACAGCTTTATCGCTTCTTTCGCGCTACAAATGTGTCGATGATAAGTGGCGACCGGTCATTGTAAATTACGTCCATCAGCCAAAGAATGGCCATTATTATTTTCAGATAGTAGTTGCCGCTGATTTATTGGCTAATCATGTTGTAGAATTTTTCTCGGATTCGTATAAATCTAGAAAATCTAAGGATGTCGACGTTGCGGGATGACTTCTTCGTTTATTTTTGTTGAAATTAAAGGCGCGGTACAATTAGAGGAGTGATTTGTGTTATGATTTCGTAAATAAATCAACGATAAAAGATAAAAGCGTTTTGTAACTCTATCAAGTATATGCCGAGTAAAGAGATCTAAAAAGTCCGAGGCAAATGCGCATATACGAGGGGGTATTGATATCTAGTTAGCCTAAAAATTTTGTTACCATGGCAACAAACAATAACTTATTAGAAATGTCACTGTGAAATTTTACTTCAACAAGTTGCAGCATTGTTGTGGAATAAAATTTGAAAAAAAGCATGTCAATCACAATTGTAAAATTCGATAAATTTGAGTATCGAGCCATCATTAAGTACCTGTATTTGAAGGGGTTAAGATGCAAGCAGATTTATGAAGATATGCTTAATACACTCGGGGATCAGTGCCCTTCATACGCCACTGTGAAAATTGGATTGCGTCATTCAGAAGAGGAAAACTTTCCGTTGAAGATGAAAAGAGACGAGGAAGACCAATTTCGGTGTCTTCCCCTGAAAATATTGATGCAGTTCATGACACGAAATTGTCAGACCGTCGAATTGCACTGAAACATTAAAGATTTCATATGAACGCGTCCATCATGTAGTTTAAATCGATTTAGTTATGAAAAAAGTTTCTGCTAAATGGATACTCAAATGATTGAATGCCGATCAAAAACGAGCAAGAGTGGAAGCATCACGCTCAATCTGTGCTCGTTTTCAAGAAGATCCAGACTTGTGTTGTGACCATGGATGAAACTTGGGTGCATTTTTACGACCCAGAAACAGCAGCAGTCAATGGAGTGGAAACATCGTGGTTCTCCTAGGCATAAAAAGTCTCGAGTCCAAAAATCCGCTGGAGTTTTTTGAGATATTCATGTAATAATTATTATTGATTATCTAGAAAAGGACCAAATAATAACTTTAGATTATTCTAAATTATTAACCACCCTAAGAGAAAAAATAAAAAAAAGACGTGGCATGCTAGCGACAAATCACACTTTGCGATGAGTTCAATTCGGGATTTAGTATTTGAATTATTGGAACACCCACCCTATTCGCCGGATCTTGCTCCATCGGACTATTTTCTATTCCCTGGATGGAAAAAAGGCCTAAAGGAACATACATTTTTGTGTAACGAAAAGATAATAGAAGCTGTGGATGGCTGGTTTTCTGAGCAAAAAGAATACTTTTTTATGAGCTAGAGGCATTGTACGAACGCTGTAATAAGTGCATTAATTTAAAAGGAGACTACGTTGAATAAAAATATATTTTGAATTCCAAAGTTTAGATGTTTCAATAGTAGGCTAAGAACATATTATATAATACCCCCTCGCATATCTTGTGCTGTATTAATAAACTGATCTCTACTAATTTATCTTCACCCTCGATTTCAATTGTCATATTTATATTTCCTGTAGCAATATTCGTAATACAATCTCTCGAAGAGGAGGCTGCCGGCTCTCCAATATTGGCTTGTGAGCTTCCTTAAGACTTAAACCAATTGTAACGAAAAGAAGACGCAAAGAGCCAATATGCTGTCAGCGACACAGATTCATCGTTATGTTGATGCATTTCTGTCCCTGAATTAACTTTAAATTCCTTAAATTGATTTGTCTCTCAGGGATTTAAATGTCTACTACTAGATAATGGGCGTTTCAGTTCGACTAGTAAATATTTATTTCAGCAAGGAGATATTTTGAGTAAAAAGTTCTAATGGACGTGAAGCATCGGAAACACGATGTTGTAGACGCACTCTTCCAAAAAAAACGTCTTTCTGTTGTGCTGGATCTGGTACAGAATTTATTTCCACATTTTGAATGAAACTTTTCTGTTCCTGAATTAACTTTAAATTCCTTAAATTGCTTTGTTTCTTAGGGATTTAAATGTCTACCACTAGATACTGGGCGTTTCAGTTCGAGTAGTAAATATTTATTTCAGCAAGGAGGTATATTGAGTAAAAAGTTCTAAAGGACGTGAGGCAACGGATGGACGATGTTGTAGATGCATTCTTCCAAAAAAACGTCTTTCTGCTGTGCTGGATCTGGTACAGAACTTATTTCCACATTTTGAAACAAACCTTTCTGTTCCTGAATTAACTTTAAATTCCTTAAATTGCTTTGTTTCTTAGGGATTTAAATGTTTCAGTTCGTGTAGTACATATTTATTTCAGTAAGGAGGTATCTTGAGTAAAAAATTCTAATGGGGGTGAGGCACCGAAAGCACGATGTTGTAGACGCCTTAAGAAAATAGCATTTTCCTCGTCTTCCAAAAAACGTCTTTCTGCTGTACTGGATCTGGTGCACGTCTTAAAAGAAATCTGAAGAAGCAGCAGAGTTTGAACGTCATTCTGCTGTACTGGATCTGGTACACGTCTTAAAAGAAAATGAAGAAGCAGCAGAGTTTGAACGTCTTTCTGCTGTACTGGATCTGGTACACGTTGTTACACCCTTTTCCCTCCGCGACTAGCTTCAGCGGCTGGAGGGAGTGGGCGATTTCTAAACTTTCAACTAAATTAAGGGCGCCACCAGTTTGTAGAAACTTAAAAAAAAAGGTCAAACTAGAAACCAACTAACGAAAAGAGGAAAAAAAAAGAAATTAAACAATTCAAGACAACAGAACCAAAGTAACAAATTTATAACAAAAGAACAACGAAAAATGAATATGTCAAAACAAGGACAACTTAAAAACTATTAACAATTTTGTAATTAGTCCGCGTTCGGTGCACCCGCGCGAACTTTACATAAAAATTGACTTATCTTATAACTCCTGTGCCTTTTCCGTTCTGCAACTAGCCTCTCCGCCTCTCTACAACTTCTCTTCTCAAAAACCAAAAACCCTCTCTCTAATCATCAATCACAACCCTCTAATCATTATCAACCTTAGCAACCCCTTGACAACCAACAAGAACAAAAAAAACTACCAACAATCTCTAATCTAAATTTGGAACGTAACAACGTCTTAAAAGAAAACTAAAGAAGCAGCAGAACGTCTTTCTGCTGTACTGAATTTGGTACACGTCTTAAAAGTAAACTGAAGAAGCAGCAGAGTTTGAACATTATTATAAACCAGAAAACCATTTTTTGGAATGGTTTTGGCTCTTATGTAGAGGTTCAATTTTGACGACGTTCTAAAATATGTACTATTTCTCCGGAAACACTGCATGGTTCATCTCGTTCTTTTGATATGTCCGTGTTTCGTCCGTGGTTCAATTTTGGCAAGTGCGCCAATCGCATCTGGAGATTGGAGCGTCGGGGAACAAAGACCTGGACCTGGGGCAGGAGGTTGCAGGACGACGAGGCGGTGGTCTCTGGGTCGGCCGCCGCCACCAACACATAGTCTGGTGGACGCGTCTCGACGAACAGGCTAGCAGCAAGCAAGGTGCAAAGCCCCGCTTCAAGTCGGGTCAGTTTTTTGTGATAATGTGTGATATTGATTCGGGTGCAGCAGGCCGGCGCGATGCACGTGCATAGGACGGAGGGGGTGAGGTGGGTGGTGAAGTGCAGCCAGACGGTTCGAGCACGGCGGCAACAGCGCGGACTCCTCATCTCGCGAGATCGCAGCGGCGAGCCATGAGGTCGTCGGCAGCCGACTCCGCCGACCCACCAGCGTCTGCATCCCCGCCACCGAACTCGAACTTGGGCGAAATCACCGCATGCAGCCAGCTCCGCTGTTAATGCTGCTCGTGTTCGCTCGCGTCGCCCCAAATGGATGCTGCTGAGGCCGCCGTCGCCCTCGACGTCGCCGCCGCCGCGCCCCCGAAGAAGAGTGCTTCGCGCGCGCTGTCAGTGCCAGTGCCATGTGGTGCGTGCCGTCTGTGAGTGACTCGAACCCTCCTCCGCGGTGATGGCCATCAACTTCTCCGCGTCGTTCGCGGCCTGTCTGGCCGCCGGCCTCAAGGTGCCCCGACAGATTATGTACTGCATCTCTCAAGGTACTCTTCTTCATCTTCTTCCTCTTCTTCTTCTTCTTCCTCCACGGCTTCCGCTTCCGACGCACGCGACGCCCGCCGTCCCGACGCACACTTCACTTCGCTCACCCGCCCGTCCGTTCCTTGTCTCTCCTTCGTCGTCTTCTGCGCCGAAACGACAAACAAAAGGAATTCGCCCGCGATCACGACCCTCCACAACACACCACCACCGCACGCATCCCACGCACCCTTCACTCACTAACTCACAACTTGTGCATTTTTTTACGCAAAAAATCATCTTTAATTGAGTCACGAGTTGTTAGGCGGAGACGATTGGATCCTAACACACAGATCAAAGTTTCCATTTCGATTCAAAGAAACCCCAAACAGTCAATATATTCATAGACGTGTCGACACCCGGACCCCCTAACTATACTTTATGTGGTGCCGCTGAATCCTGCTGATAGCTTGATGAAAATGTTTGTGGCCAAACAATCGCTCGAAAAATATCAAATCCTTACGATCTTTACCGCGACAATTTCAAACAAATAAATAAAAACTATCCAAAGAAAAGATGAAAGGTATTGTTTCTCGTTCGGTACGATGCATTTCCACGGATCACATATTGACAATCTTTTGAATATGAATGTACCCCCTGTAATGGAGACTGCGTACTACTGTCACCGGAGCAGTTTCTTTGTCTCGAAAGCTTTAAATTTCGTCCAAGAGACGGTAAACTATTCGGCGATGTTAATTTTTGCAAAAAACTAGAACCGTTTAACTAAAGGACGTTTCGAGTCTTCACTATTATTCTACGGTTGTCAATTTGCATAAGGAACGTGATTGATCGAGACCTGACATCCGTCTCAGGATTTCGACAGAAAACGCCATTGTCGAAGCCATGAGACTTTTTGAACGCATAATCGGTAAAAGCAGAAGTAAAAGCAAACCAGTTTTTTGCACCAAGTGTTTGTGCTTACGAAAAATCGGTTAACGATAAATTATACGGCTCACATCTGTGTGATTGAAAATCAACCAAAGAGGAAAGTCATTATGGTAATACCTGCAATTCGGATTATTGTCGTGTGTATGCGTTTTTTCTCTATTTAGATTACGAATTCGACAGGTAAGAACCAGTTTTTTGGTGCTGTCTAGACAGCACCGTGTTTCCTTGGTGAGCGGTGGTGATGCTGGATGCAAGGCGATTAAACTGAACCTTAGACGATTGCGTAAAAGTTAGTTTGGCTTTATTGGCCTTGTATTTACGGCGTTGCATTAGTTTTAACGGCCGGGCAATTTCGATGCGCGGTTAAAATCTCCAAGGAAGTCCAACCAGACAAGGGACTCCACAACGGAGACTCCAGCGCTAGTTTGCCGTTTTGTTTGCATACTCTGTTGCCTTCGTTTGTATATTTTACGGTAGCACTTCTTATTGCTCCATTAGCAGCTTCATCGCGTTAATTCCGTTCTGAACGTCTTTATAATCGTCCATTGTAAAGTAACGATGATATTGTTTTGGCCGAGTTGACACCAATTTATCAAATTTGATTGGAATCAATTTTCATAACGCAAAACATGCCATTGTTTTCTCCTTTTTTAATCAACGAAAATAAAACAGGGTTCTCCAATAATACTCGCATGCTTTATTTATTTTTCCTAACAAGCTTGTCTTGATACTCTGGTAAATCTAATAAAATGTTGCGGCAAATTCTATCGGCAACTTGCCAATTTTATTACTATGAAATAGTGACACATTCGATATGTTAATATCTGTATAAATTTCGTTTTATACAGCCCCTGGGTTTAAATATTTGACCCGAATTTACATTCCAAACAATTTGGAGAAATGCATTATGTTTATGAAATAGATACAATGACCTACGCAAGCGTATAACAATTTTTGGCATTGTAGATATTTAAATTGAGACAATATACATTTTGACCAAAGTGATCTTTCGCACAAATGGGTACAAACACAATGATTCACCATAATTCTATTACATTTTTCCATAATAGTGTCGTTATTCTATGCAAATTGATGTAATGAATCACTTTTAATTTAATATTCTCGTAATGACAAAGTCAAAATTCATACAATTGGAACATAGTCGCTAAACTATACCATTTTAAGACTCAATCATACTAAATGTAGTTAAAGTTTATGTTGACGTTATAAATAAAATACAAAGTAAATATTTTATTTGTCCGCAGACGAGGTTCAACTTATTTCTGGACATAATGAAAAAGTTCAATATGTACCAATACAACGCCCCCAAAGCCAGATTTTTGCTAAATTGGTTGTCACAGCCTGTTAATTAAATCAAAGTTAAAAATCAAACTAGCCAAATTTGAATTATTCATATCATTTTAGTTTTTAAGTGTCGAAAATAATGAATCATCCAAATTTTGATTAACACAATAGTAATAACAACAAAAAACAGTGTCAGAGTAACAGAGGTCCCCACACCTTAAAATATGCTTAATTTCGTTTTAATTACGACCGACCAGTACTAATTGTAACAATTCCGAAAATACAATAATAAAACATTTATATTAATTACGCCCGTTTGATACAAATCTATACGTTTCTGTAAACAACAACACTGCACTTCTTTGTGCGACCAATTATTTTCGGTCGCTCGGTTAATCGAGAATGCAGCTCGTCGTCTGGGCAGTGCTTATATCCATCCAGACGTAAGGTCATCATTATTAACCATTTGTGCAAGATAGAAAGTGATGACTTGTGGATGATAATTCGTGTTAAAAATAGATTTGCATAGTTTTATCTTATTCACGTAATCGTCAATTCGTATCGGAGAATAGATAGCATTCTTGCTGACTCCCCAACGGATGTGGTGCAGGTTTGCCGGTGGCAATTGCCGCTCGCTAAATCGGCACACGTATACGGAGCAGTGCCAAAACAGCGCAAAAATTTTGACGTTAGAAAGGAGTCGTCGCTGAAAATGCAGATCTAGATTTCTTAATTGCTTTAATAACCTTTCTTTCGTTGCGTTAACGCGACAAAAAGTGTACAACTGATTAATCCACCAGTTAACGAGGCTTTCACTGCGGAATATTTATGTTCAAAAAGGTCGTAAAGACTTTTCGCCAACTGCTGGCAGCTACCAATTTATGGCGGCCAATCTTCGGACTGGTCAACAGTCATTTCCATCCAAACTACTCGGTGAACATCCAACATGTTGACCTATCACAATATCAGGTTTATTTTTTGTCGGAGCAACTTAGCATAATCAACTCGATTCGAGGTGGACAGAAAAACAACTTGGGATAGGTAAAGTCGTCGAAGTTCGGCATTTGATTTTAATGACGTCTGGTTTAGAAAAAACCCACGAATGCGTTATTTATTTTACCGGTTTCCAAATATGTGAACGGTGTTTTTGGCCGATGATGATAGTAAGTCCTCATCGGAGACGTGTGGCTATTTTAAGACGATAACAATCGACGTGAATTTATCATGGATATTAATTCGGTGTGAAGTGCAATAATACTGAAGTAAACTTAGAACCTCTCTTGATCTTGGACAGCGATTACATGCTCGCACATATTACGTTACGGGCGCCGCGGCTTCTTGAATAGTTTTCTACAATTCCGCATTAGTGGGCATATTATGTTCATGGCAATCGTTTAAGAGTCAATTTACATGAATGGCGGCGAGATAAAACTTATTATAGTTAGAACTCGATAAATTCAAGCGCGCGATTAACTTTACAAGTTTATCAAGCGAAAGCGAGTTCCTCAAAATATATCTACACACAACCGTGAACTTCCTAGTATTGCCTCCGCACTAATTAGGAAAGAATTAGCACAAAAACGACGGGATTCTGTTGACTTCAACATACCTTTGAAACTATTTCATTTCGCCGGTAAAGAACTATTTTTATTTCTGTTGAGTGTTCTATGCATTTCATTCGCATTAAATTTATGCTCAGGCTCTTAGGGTAAATTACAGTTACAAACAACAGTATGGCTTCTTTTTTATAAAGTGACATGTAACGCCTTCAGGTCAGGTAACATTTGAGTGATCCTTCATTCGACACTTACCTTTGAAATGCAATAACAGACCCAAATTTTTGTGTACCTAATACTGAATCAGCAATATATAAAATTATAGAATATACAGGGTGATTCACATGAACGGTTTATTAGAAATTGAAAATGGTGCATGATCATTATCGATTATTCTGAATCGAAGAAAAATACTTTCGAGATGACGGCAATTCTGGTTATACCGAAAATTGACATTAACTTTGTTATTTTAAATTGCAACTCCCTATTTTTATGTTAATATTGATTCGATCACTCAATTGTGAATCGAAAAAAAACAGATTGTTGTTATCTTTCAGTTTTTTCTGAAGTAGTAGTAGTAGTTCTAATACTTTTTAATGTTTCAGGAAGTTGTTGCGATTTCCCGAAAATTACTATAACAAAATGACAAAAATTCAATTTTTTCAAATTACAACCCCAAGATCTAAATACAAAATTCAATGTAAAAGTAAAAAATAACTCGTCTTTAGCTTTTAATGTGTGTAGGCTGTGGAAAAAATATTTGAATTAAACAATTGAAATTAGCATGTCATATGAATTAGCTTTTTATCAAATCTTCACTATAAATTTATTTTATAAATTAATAACAATGAAACAGCAAACAAGATAATAAAACAAAACTTTAACTTAGCAAACATTGTGATTCAACTATTGTGAAGGTACAACATTGTAATTAATGTAAATGTTTAATCAAATATTACTTCATTTGTGTAATAATTATTTACTATTACAATTCGACATCCTACAGATATTAAAATCTAAAGAAAAATACATTTTTATAGAAAATGAGAAATATCGTAAAAACTAAGCACAACTGATATATGATACCTTTATAAAGGTCGAGTTGCTATTTAAAAAAAAAAGTTTTTGAAATTTTGTTATAATCATATTCAACAATTCGCAGCAACCCTTTGGAACATTCAAATTGTATAAAAAGTACTTTAAAATTATGCTCTAATGTTATGCAAAAGGACAAAAAAAACTATTGTATCATCTGCAACGAATCAAGATATTATTTTTTTTAAAGATCCAAATTTTAGCATTAAATTATGCTGGAATGTCATGCAAAAAGACAAAAACCTGTTGTATCATCTGAAACGAATCAAGAGATATTAATTTAAAAAAAAAAGATCCTTGCATTTCCAAATTTTAGCATTAAATTGAAAATATTTTAAAAACCATGAGACAATTGGTGCGTCTTATTCAGAATTCAGTGCCCAAATGAATGAGTGCATAAAAATAGAGGGTTGCCAATTAAAATAACAAAGTATAACCGGAATGCCGCCATCTTGAAAGTATATATTTTACTACGATTCATAATGGTAAATAATCATGATGCACCAAATTTCAACTTTCTAGCTTCACGGGGAAATTAAAAATTTTCTAATACGCGGCCCACGTGAATAATCCTGTTTATTTGTTTTGTACCTCTTTCCAAACCCTTTTTTAGTTCATATTAGTTAAGAAACACATAATCTTTATTCAAGAGCAGCTGAAATCTCCTGCTAAGACATTTATCATTCGTTTGCAGTTACAAATTTTCATCAATTCACCGCTTCATTACATCTATTAATCTATAATTAATCAAGAAATGGAAAATCATTAAGTGGACTGGTGACGGTAATGTATATTTAACGCTACCCTCATAGGAGCTCTGGTATGCATTTTTCATTCGCCAGAAAATTGAACGGTAATGATGTTTTAATGCATATTTAAACTTTTAATTAAAGCAGGCATTTATAGTTACATCACGCTTGTTCGTCTATTATACTTTGCATTATATAATTTTTAACGATTTTCAATTAACAACAGTACAAATTAATTCTGGCCAGTCACTTACCGGTGAAGTTGAAGGTAGGAGGGAGGATCCTCAAGCACTCCACTAATCTGCAACAAAGAACGATTTATTATTATTTGATTTTGAACTGGCACATTTTTGACATAGATATATACTCGTATTGCATGCCTTATAATTAGGTGTCCTGACATAACTAGATTTATTTATATAACTTCTAATTAAGGTACTTATGTGGTAAGCAAGCCCAATAAACGTTCCTTGTATAATTCCCACTTCCTAGTGGGTCATTATTCTTATTGCCCAAACACAAAAAGACGCTTTTTTTTTTGTTAATTTGGGGGGATTCTATGATACTAGAGGACTCGATTTTTGATTTGAACCTCGGAAGGATTGAACTATGATTGTTTTTGTTTCAGATACGGCCGCCCCTTATGTGCTCTACAAAGATGGAATGGACCAAACGCGCGGTCAGTGGGGCGCCCAAGACGCCTATCCGCCGCCGCAGCAAGGAACTTCTGGCGCGGGCAGCCCCCAACAAGCCTGCGGCCCCACGGTACCGCTCGGCGTCGAAGCGGATGCCGTTCCTCCCCGAGACCAAAGCCTACCTTCTCCGGCGCCCTCGCCCTACCCAGCCACCCAAGCCGAGCCCCGTGACGACGATATCCAACCGGATCCACCCACAATGGATTTGGAACCGCGGCCGGCGTCGCAGTGCTTTCCCACAGACCTGCAACAGCAGCAAGCGTATCAGCAGTACGCCCGAGCACCGCCACCTGCTGCACCGCCTCCCGTGCCACCTCACATGTTGGGGGCTGGCAGTTTCTCGGCGTTGCACTATCTCAAACAACCGGGTGTCATGCTAACCAGTCTGGGAGCAGAAGGTAATTATGTAAATACGGCCTGTTGGACTAGGAATCCGAGCGGAACGGTCGTCTCGATCATCGGAAAGCAAGATGTATTGCTTTTTATCTGAGATCTTCGTGTCACACGTTCAAATTCAACAAACCACTCTGGGGAATTTAGTGGCAATAACTGTAGCAGCCTACTAAAATAAATATCTAACAACGACGATCCATAATTATTGTGTAGGGTAAAACCCGAATAGTTGCCTCGGTTTTGAATATATTGTGTTAGGAATAGGGATGGCACTAGTACTCTTCTATAACTAGAAGTGTCTTTCCCGCCGGCCACAATGCCATATAAACCGTAGGATTAGGCGCACACTTTTTGTTTGTGAGAGCAAAAATCTTCCGCAGCAAGACTTTGATGAGTATGAGTAATTTTTATTGAATATTTTTATTACTGATTGTAGTTTCAGTCAACTTTTTGTTTCTTTGCATGCATTGGAGTTTAAATTACATTGTTTACTACGTTTTATTGTTGAATAGTTTTTATTTATTTTGCAAATAAAAAGGGCAAGTATCAGTATCGAAAAGGATAGTCGCCCTATTTACTTTTGCGGATAGTTGCTCTATACGCAACTATATATTCTTTAACGATCAAAGACATATTTTTTCTCATGCGGTTTTTCCAACTTATTGTGACTATAACTTGTTTTAAATAAAATAAATACTTAACTGTTTCAAGCTCTAGGTGAGCAAAATGCCTCGTAAATATAAACGAAAACCATTGATGCCGCAAAAACATCTAAAGGAGAAACCACCGAAGGGCTACCAATCAAAAGGAAAAAAGGACGAAAAATCGATAAGAGACACCGAAAAGATATTAAAAATAAAAAACGCTAATTCAAAAATAGAAAATACGAATAAAAAAGTTTCAGTTGATGATTATTGCGCAGAATGTTTTGAGAATTACTAAATTACATTTACTAAATCGAAATCAGATTGAATTCAACGTGAGATATGTCGAATTGGTTGCATGAGTCTTGTACCACATTCAAAAAACATTGCATGAGATGTGGAAAGTTGAAACTCCTGGCTTCTGGTGATAATTAAGGCTAATGCCAAAGTTGATTGCCATATTGTTCTATCTTTAAGATAAATAATAAAATTTAGTAATAATTTACCTAATTCGTTGTTTTTTATAAATTAAAACGTTAAAACTTAATACTATTTTATAATATTGATTAATATTTTGATTAGTATTTAATAAACGATCTCAATAAATAATAAAGATTACTTATTTTGACATACGAAGTATCGAGGACTTATTGTAAATTTGTTTCTATCAAAAAAAATCATAGTGAGTGACGAGGCAAGTGTCCCCCGAAGCATTTTTAACGTTAGGCTACTATCCGCTACAGTAGGCAACTATCCCTTTTTTGAGAGGTCAAATAAAACAGGATTTACTCAAAACCAATATTAATTATGTTTACAAAAATAGGCTACTATTAAAGATCAAAGACCGATGTTTTGTATTCACGTTGCATTATTCTTAGTAAACATATATTTTTTAATAATAGAGCTTTTTAAAAAGTGTGGCAACTATCCGGCATTTACCTTCATTAATTAAAAGAGGTACAAATGTTGATATGATTAAATTAAATTAAGTAAACCTATGATAAAATAATGGGAATACATAAAATTCAGAATGGTTTTGGAAATACTTGAGCAATTCGCTTCATAGCCACAGTGTTGTAATGCATTAGTACTTCTTTCACTTTGTTGAATTTAATTCCTGGAGTAATTACAACAAATCTCTTTGAACCATAACATAGAGTCTAACATTACCCGTTTTCTTCAGTTACAAGAATATAAGAACACCACAAGCGGCACGGCACGCACCCATCCATTCTTAAATTTCATTGATAACTCTTGGAGGCAACATGACTTGGAGTCACAATTTTGATACGATGTGAAGTATCACCAGTTCCAAAATGGATTTGTGTACTCATGTCACAAATCCTTTAATTCTTGTTGAACCCATAAATAATTACAATAAAAATAGCCCGTTGTATGCATCAAAAACCAAATATAGCTTGGCTGAAATGCACCGCTGCCTCACAAGCATTTAAAATATTTTTCGTGGTGGTTGGGTACGCTGCAAATTATTAGTAAAAACTCGATGCACTTCACTTTGTTATTCAATGACCGAATCCACACTAGCCCAGATGATTTCCGTCCGACTGAAGCGATGATTGTACAAATTGATTTTACAAACCGATCGTTCCATTCCAAAACAATTAAAACTGAGGCAAATTTTGTGTGTTTGAACTCGTTGGACGGATCAAATTGAATTACAGGCCATTAAAGGCGCGAAAGCACGGATTAGTTGGAGGAATAATTAAAAGTAATGTTCTCCGTTGTTAACCGCTAGAAAAAGATAAGAACTGAAAAATGGCGCGGTTATGCAACTTAAAAACGCGAAATGCAATAACAAAACGATAAAACTCGATTTTTCGCGCATATCTAATGCGACTAATTAATTACCAGTAATAGATGCTTACATTAATCAGTCACATTATGATTTTTATTGACATTCTTTGATAGATAGGGACACGAGCCTTAGATCAAACCGTACTACACTTGACCCGGATTGCAAATACGATCGAGTTAATAACAAAACATAAGTTTGGTGGAACCATGTTATTTGGAAAAAAATTCAGCTTTATGTGGCTTTGTCATGACGAAGCGCAATGCAAGAACTAAAAAGTGCAGTACGTTAAGATAAGAAGTTATTTTTACGAGTGGTATTTACGTAAAATGATTAGCAGAAGCTTATATTCGATCGTCTAACTTTTTCATGCGGTTCCAGATTTTACTGGTGCATCTTAATTAATTCGATTCGCCGCGATCGATTTAATCGCGCGCAATTTTACGCTAGTTGTTTTAAATCGATCTTCTTGCATCTGAAGCGGCCGATAATTAAAAATTAAGAATAATGCAGTAGGTGGTTCGACGTTATTATGTTGACATTATGAGGGGACCATCGATCTCCAATTCAACGTTTTACCCATCCATTATAACACAAATTGCCGGCAACGGATATGCACACCCGTTACCCGCTCTCAATTTACATCTTGCACTTTCTGTCAATATAGATGAAATTCTATCAGAAATAATAATAAAAGAACGGAACAGCAATTAGGGGTGCATTGTTTATGCCGTCGGTCGTGGCGTTTCTTTTGCCGGCGCAAATTAATCTCGACCCGATACGATTTTAATTAAATATTGTCACTTCATACAGAAGTTTAAACGTATTTTCACACATCACCGCCAAACATAAACACTACAATATCCATCCTCCCGTGTTTGTTTTTCTTGACGCATAAAACGGAGGATCTGGTCATAAATTGAGTCGTCTTGACTTATAACCGGGGAGTTGAAGTGGTACTCGTATGAGTATGGAAAGTACACGAAGAGTACATGCTACTAGTTTCGTGACTTCAAAGAATAATATACTGCACACTTCTGTTTCTTGTAGTTTCTTGTTTTCTTGTACTTTAACAGCGAAAATTGTTGCAGGGAACGGACAGCTCGACCAATACACGAGCAATATGCAAGACTTGCGATCGGCCAGCTTGCCGGACGTGATCCAGCAGCAGCAGGCAGGGCTGAAGCCGTCGAAGAACGGTCTCGGGGGCGAACTGCGCCTGTTCAAGTGTCTGACGTGCGGCAAAGACTTTAAACAGAAATCAACTCTTCTGCAGCACGAGCGCATCCACACCGACAGCCGGCCGTACGGGTGCCCCGAGTGCGGCAAGCGGTTCCGGCAACAGAGCCACCTAACCCAACACCTCCGAATCCACGCCAACGAGAAGCCCTACGCGTGCGTGTATTGCGAGCGCACCTTCAGACAGCGGGCCATCCTCAACCAGCACCTACGAATCCATTCCGGTGAGAAGCCCTATGAGTGCCCGGAGTGCGGGAAACACTTCCGCCAGAAGGCCATCCTCAACCAGCACGTCCGCACACACCAAGGCGAGCGCCCCTCCTCAAAGGCGGCCACTCTCGCGGCCCCGTGATGTTTGATCTCATTTCTTCTGCCGCACGGGCGGTTAGAGTTGGTCTGCTGCACTCCTCACATACTGTTCACTCTATTATTGTTGTTGGTGCTGTTGTTATTGTTTTGCGCCGTCGCTGGGCCCTAATTACAACATTTAAATCGCTTCCACGTTCAAATCATTTCGACTGTACATATTAAAAAAGTTGGTATTTCCAAGATAACCTTCGAAACTCGAACTCGACAAAACGCAACGTTTTTACCGTGTTTTTGGTTCGGTCCGGATACGATAATCTCCTGCATTGAGAACTGTATACAAATTCAAATAAACTTACCTCACATTTAAATAAACTCGCGGAGATTTTGACGCCTTCTTTGCAGAGCACTCGCGACCTCTACTGGCGACGACGAAAACAATTTACACGGTTACAGTTTTTTTAGCAAATGTAATTCATAAACAACAAGAAATAACAAAGCAGTAAAATGGTCGACAGTATTGCCAAACTTTCAACTAAATTTCCAATAATATCACATTAGAGTCCTTGAATTGATTCGTTGCAAAGACAACATTTTATATTTCAGTTGGCCATAAAACAAAAGAATTTGGGATTTTTTAAATTAGACGGTTGCCTAACATGAACACCAAATCCTTAACATAGAATAATTTAGATTTGGCGAGCAAAGTTGGAGTCAGTTGTAATGATAAAAAAATTTAAACATAAACGTGATTACAATAAATGAAAGGTTTAAATTCAGCCAACCGACACAATACATTAACATATTTTTTAGTTTAACAAAAGTTCCAGTACACTGAATTTATGTAATTAGAAACAACATTTACGAAGCACTAAGTCTTGTTAAACTCAGTAACAGTTCCACTTGTATCAACAGTCCTTTTAAATAATTTTTATGCACCACAAAGAATAATGTAATGTTTCAATGGTAGATCTTGAGTAAATAACGGGCGAAAAAAATGACTCAAAGTGAGGCACTTTGTAAATGATTAGAGGGTAGCAAAGTTTTGGTTTTGGTTGGAGAAGTTCGAAATTACATTGTCTATTACCTACCGTTTCAGATACGACGCATAAGTTACATTTCAGTGGTTTCTGGGAAAAGATAAGACTTTGTATTTTTGGACAAATAGGATATTTATGAGTTCACACGTACGTTCCATGCACAATTTTTTTAAATTCTCAACCTACCATCAAAAGGTAGCCAAAATAAGAACGAATTTGAAAATGATTTTATTCTACGAGTCCAAGTTTATAAAACGACTGGAGTTATATAATGGACGAGTGCCATAATAGCCTTATGAACGAGTTTTTTATAGTATTTTCTACTTTGCATCTTTTATGCAATTATTAAATAAAAATTTGCAACTTTTAAAATTGGGGAATTTTGCATGGGTTTGTTGACAATTGTCAAAATCGAAATTTCGATTATTGTGCACAAGACCCATCCAACGTAACGATTAATGTTTATAGTAATTGTGCCCACCTAGTTTAAATTTAGATAATTTAATATATTGTAACGTTTTGTTTTGGTGTTTACTTTGATGTTTGACATAACATCTCTGATCATAACAGAAACACACATCTCTGATCATGACAGACACCCTATAAAAATTAAATTACACTACTTTTAATACGAAACTCAAAAAACAATTAACGCACTCAACTGCGTGCTTTAACAGTTTTGTAGAAACGAAGTGGAAAAGTACTTATATTGAAAGTTTGAAAACCAGTGTATTTGCAGCATCGATTTAAATCAATTTTCCTGAAAAATGTCTAACTTTAACTAATCCGATTTTTTCCACAAACCACGGATTTATTGTGTCTTTAACAAATTTCATGTCTAGGCGTCGGTTTAAAGGGCAACTAGTAGTTTTTGTCAAATTTTGTATTAGTCAGTTCTAAAAAATAAGACAAAAATCGTTTCGAAAACCTACTGAGAATCACTTTTTTGTACGCCTTTTATAAATTCATTGATTTAAAGCAAGAATTGCCATTCAGTTGGAAGTGAAACAATAAAAAAAGGAACTTTTCCATTAATGAGTTATGATCTAACTTGGTGCAGGATAATTACGATTCGGCGAGGGTAATAAAACACGATGCTGATAGTTTTGATGATAATGCGATTTCAGTGTTAAAATAATTACAAACCTAAGCAATTTATCGTTTCGAATTCAGCCAACTGACGATTTAAATTTAATTCCATTTTTATAACATTTCAAAGACATACTTGAAACGTACACAAACACGCAAGTTAAATTGAATTAAGTTACGGCTTTGTGTCTAATTATGACTGAGATAGTTTTGAACAAGAATTCAAATTTCAATTGATGAGAAGTATAGAATAAAAAACTTGTATTTAGTAGCTTACATATCGACGTTCCTAACGAAAACTATAGTACATTGAAGTTGTTTTGAATCTTTGTATGTTAACAAGAAACTCAAGGGATTGTTTAATATTATTGAAAACTGTGGAGGATCTTATTTTTGGTAAATAATTGTTTATTCAGTGGAAGTTTTTCTAGGGAAATTGTACAATGCATTCATACCGATTTCTTTGAACATGGTAACTCAAACAATTGTTATGAGTCGTTGGAAGGGTCGATATAAGGATGGAGTGACATAATCCTGGTGATTTCAATGCAACGTCCTATTGCAGACGTGAGTCCGCACCTCGTCTTTAAAAACGGGATCAACCCGACTCTGTGGCCCCAGGACGTACCGTTTCCACCCGACGAAGGCAAAGAAGAGGTCGCCTCGACGTACGGCGACGGCGATACCAACTCACAAAACGACCGAACCGGCTGTTTTTCCCCGAACGGAGTAGCGGGCAACTTGCAGTATCCCGCATACTTCAAGGACGCCAAAGGCATGAACCATTCGGTGTTCGGCGCGA
This sequence comes from Eledona agricola, assembly GCA_964023215.1. NCBI lineage: Eukaryota > Metazoa > Arthropoda > Insecta > Coleoptera > Tenebrionidae > Eledona > Eledona agricola. The sequence continues at coordinate 20,725,775 of OZ026855.1, read as the reverse complement.
GTACGAACTTCGGCGCCCTGCAATATCTCAAGCAGCAGCAAGGCGCCAAAGTCCTGCCCGACGTCATCCAGCACGGACGATCGGCGGGGATGCCCCTCTACGTGCGTTGTCCCATCTGTCAGAAGGAGTTCAAGCAGAAATCGACGCTGCTCCAGCACGGCTGCATACATATCGAGTCCAGGCCCTATCCTTGTCCCGAGTGCGGGAAGAGGTTCAGACAGCAGTCGCATCTGACGCAGCACTTGAGAATCCACACCAACGAGAAGCCGTACGGGTGCGTGTACTGCGGGAGGAATTTCAGGCAGAGGACCATCCTGAACCAGCATTTGCGCATCCACACCGGGGAGAAGCCGTACAAGTGCGGCCAGTGCGGGAAGGATTTCAGACAGAAAGCCATCTTGGACCAGCACACGCGGACCCATCAAGGTATGATGTAATAACGTGTGTTCAAAAAGAAAACGAGGCTGCGTTGGCCATATAATTTATCGGCTTTCCAGTGTAGAAACCGTAGAAAACATAAACATATAGATTTGACAAATTTCCATCAAAATAAACTCCTGGACAAAATTAACGCACCACACAATTAAATTTGTATAATTACAGTACTGAAATTATTATTGCAATAAAATTGTCATGGAAGCTTATTGTTAGGTACTGTCAACTAGCTTACACATGAAATCAGCGAAACTTTTCGTTATTTTTAATCATTTTTTATTAAAAATTGTTTTTTGTTTGAAAACAACGAAAACATGCAAACAAAAAACAAACGAAAACAATATAATTTATATATTTAACGCTATGCTAATATCGTGTATGTCCTCCTCTACTTCTAATTACTGTTTCAATGCGTCTTGGTGTACTGGAGATTAAATTTTGATTGACTTCTTGAGGAAAACCTTCCCATTCTTCAATTGCTGCGTCTACCAGTTGATTATGGTTGGCAGGTGGAGGTGTACGACGTCGAAACCTTTTTTTAATATCGTCCCATAGTTGCTCTATTGAGTTCATGTCAGTACTATTGGCTCGCCATTCCATGAACGGAATTGCAACAACATTTAAGTATGTAGGCTTTCACGGTCGGTGTTATTAATTATAACGATCTTATTCGGGATTTTGGACCGTGTTCCATTTGAAGTTCCATTAGGTGGGGTGTAGTGTAGTTCATTGGGGTCACTTGTTGAATTAGCTCCTCGGAGCGTTCACTACACCCCACCTAATGGAACTTCAAATGGAACACGGTCCAAAATCCCGAATAAGATCGTTATAATTAACATTTAAGTAGCGAATAATTTGCATATCCACATGAAGACGAGCATTATCCTGCATGAACAAAATTTTGGGCCCACAAAAGGAGCAAATGGCATTACATGGGCAACAACGATGGGTTCAGGATAATAATCCACATTCATTGACCTAACACATATAGGGATCAACTCTGTGCGGCCATCGAAACAGATGCCTACCCAAAACATTACAGAGCCACCACCGAACGGGACTCTTGGAGAGATATTGCAACTAGCAAATCTCTCTCCTCGCCTTCACCAGACCCCTCACGTCCATCAGGAGATTTAAGGCTAATTCTCGTTTCATCTGAGAATAAAACCATCTTACAATCATTAAGAGTCCAATTTTAATGATTTCTCGCAAAACGCAATCTTTGAATTTTGTGCTCTCTGGTGAGCAGGAGTTTCTTGGCCAGTTTTCTGCTGTACAATCCAGCTTCAATTAAGTGTCTTCTAATCGTTCGAGAAGATACAAGAAGATTGCGAGCAGCTACGAGCTCATTTTCTAGCATGGTACTAGTCGTTCTCCTGTTTCTTTGAGCGGATTGTCTAAGAAAACGCTTATCTATTGGATCGGTACACCGTTTTCGCCCTTATCCCGGTCTTCGTAAGTGAGAACCTGTCTCGTTAAATCATCTAACCATACGATTTAAGGTGGTATGATTTCTTCCGATCACATTAGCAACATGACGCATCGAATATCCCGCATCTAGCAAAGTTGATGCTCTTACTGCTTTCTCCTCTGACAAATTTGTTCTGCGATTCATTACTAAAATGTATTACACTCGCACTGACACTATCAATAAAAAAAATTGGTGGATAAAGACAACTAGTCTTAATAAGCAAAAATTTCCGATAAGATTTTAAATCAATTTTTGCCAAAAATGCTTTTATTTGTAATTGTACTTTCAAAACAAAACCCTTGTTGACACCATTTACTTGAACTGTCTAAGTAGTCCCATAACCAACTTGTAAGAAAGCTAGAAAACTAAAAATCATTATTATTTTGGAATAACACAGAATATATGCGGTGGTGCGTTAATTTTGTCCAGAAGTTTAAAATGAAACAATTTTATTTAAATTGTTAATAATAAATGCCACGACATAAACATACTGCTACCCTCCGTTGCGTCCATTTACTTCAATTTGTTCCAACAAATTGTTTTTGTTTTACTTTCTGTTCCAAAGATCTTCTGAGTTGTTATCAAGTGTTTTGTAAATGAATTGCTCGAAGGTTGTTGGGTTTTCCACATTTCAAAATTGCAACCAAATTAACTGTGACGACATCTCCCTTCCCTGAACAAGTTGGGTGGGGTAAGAAACCACCCCACCGCCCTCACCACTGATAAAAGGGCGGAACATTCAGTTTTAAGATAGATAACAAACATTTTTGCAAGCAACAAGCAAATCGGTAGCACGTATACTCTGTCCATTATTCCTTATATTAAACACATTTATACAAACTGTGTCGTGTTTCATTATTTTCCAAAAAAATCAATTTCGCGAAACAGATATCGTGGTCAAAAGGCTGACCACGCAACAAAGGTAAAACCGGAAAGTACGATATCATTAGATCCAAGTTCACCTTGCAAGTTCAAATCATTCTTTGCATTCCGGCTAATAAATCTGGTGAGCTTAAAAATGATTTCATGATGATGTAAAGTCTATTACCTGCTTCTTCCACATTGTGTTCGTACAAATAAACGGACTTATTAGACAAAACAGCAAATAGAAGTCTGTAGTACTTCATTCAAAATGTGTCTAAGAATTTCAGAAGCTCCGAGATCTCATTAACATCACGAGTAGTGCTATCAGTTTTCCGCAATTAATTCATGACTTAGTGTTCGTGAATTTGATCAAGAAAACACTAAATGCATTGTATACGAAACCATTGCCAACAAAGAACCCAACCAGTTCGAAATTTTGCTACACTAAATTGATGCACAAAGTTTTTCCATGGCCAACGCGGCCTCGATTTCTTTTTGAACACTGGTTAAAAGTCGTGGGTGGCGAGACGAAGAGTGTTTTAATTTTTGCAGGGGACCGGCCGTTCTGCTGTCCCATGCCCAACTGCAGGCGCCGCTTCGCCACCGAGCCCGAGGTGAAGAAGCACATCGACAACCACATGAACCCGCACGCGGCGAAGACGAGGCGCGACTCCACGGGCTCGGACAGCAAGCTCGCGAACGGGATGTTGTCGCGCGGATTGACTCCGACGACGGTGGTCAAGCCCGAGCTCTATTTCCCGCAGTGCTACGCCCCCAGCTTCAATCCGCCGACGTCCGTGGCCCAGTTCCAAGCCGCCAATCCGGAATTCAAGCCGCCCAACGCGCTACCCACCCAGTGACTAACAGCCAACTGGCAGCTGGGTCCGTGCATCGGCTGACCCATTGCCAGTCTTCTATCGGCGGACTGAACCCTCCGTCACTTAGTTTCAAGCTTAACGGACTCGTCTCCCGATAGTTAAGTTCTATTTATTGGTGATTTCAATGAAGTATCGCGACGCGACGATATTTTGCTGAGTGATTATCACATGGTGCTGAGAACCGCGGGGCTGGTTCACTGTAACATACGGAATGTAGCACGTACGCCACGGCGACTAGTATACCTACATCCCCTATATATATATATGTAAAATGTATTTTAAATTTTATCCAGATCGTGTCCCGTTCACTTAGTGGCAATACTTTTAAGATGAAAAAGTACTTTAATAAGCATTAACTATATTGTTGTAGGTAGATTTTACTCTTATGTGATCTCTTTAATGTAAATTGGCAAGAGAGAATGATAGAACTGTTTGACGGGTTCTAATGTTGCATATTCGCGTTTCGTCGTGCATTCTTCGCGTTTCGATTCTCTCCAATTCTCCAGCATCCACCACAACATACAATACAGGTTTTAACATAATACAATACATACCACACTCGACAGATTTTAGGGTGACGGTGTGAGAAGGCAATCCTTTATATGATCTACAGTTTTTATAGATATATTATATTCATATACACGATTATTACTTAAGAGATAAACTTTTTATAGACGGTCTACACACCTTCAGTTCAGTCATATACAGTAACAAAACAGTACTTGTACTTCTTCATGCCAGCTTGCAGCTTTGGTCAGAAAATTTCGGCAAATCAGCGAATGTAAATTGTACATACAAGTGTTTAGGTCCCGTCAAAAGCACGTTATTGTAAGAACAAACAATGACCAAATCGTTTTGTAAATGTATTTGTTTATATAGATTATTTGTATACGATTAATTTAGTAAAAATGATATATTGAACTGTTCTAGGATTCGAAAGTGGTGTGCAGGCCTACCTTTTTTAATTCTGACGATACTCGGCTGTAGCAGCCGAATTTTGTTGAGCTACAAGACTTATATAAAACGTGATAGCATTTAATTAGTTGTAAGTCATTTTTATGTATATAATTAAATTTTTAAAGATCATTTTTACTGAGATGTGTTAAACTGTAATAATATGTAAAGAGATAAGACGAGATTAAGTGATTGTGTGATATCCCAGTTGGGCAACTTTTTGTTAACTACTATTCTACGCTACTGACTTCGAACCGGCGACCCCCTTTCCAGACCGACGTCCCTCCACCATCAGAAAGACTGACTGATTCAAAACACCGATCACGAACGCCATTCCCAAATTTCATTCCAGTCTCGGAAGCGGCGTCGTCGGTTTGGCGAGGGGTGCGCATCGTTGTTAACAATTCTTTTACGTACGAATGAACGTAGTTTAACTACACTCAATACTCAGACGTAGTTGTTAGGCGATCGTGTACCAAGTGCAGCTAAGATCAAGAGAAAACTCGTTCTGTTTCTTTGGTATTTTTTAATGTAATATTAGTTTGTCGTAAGCGTTTCATTTTATAACATGTTCTACCACACTACTAGCAGCCCTAAATTTCAAGATCTCTTATAGTGGAAACGGTGTAGAGATACATACATATATTTAAGTGCCATAGACTAATAACACTACGATAAGGTTTTTTGTTAATTCGGTTTCGTATAGGGCGAGGGACCGCCACTCAAAAATCAAAACTGCGGCTTTTGGCGGTCCCCCGCAGACGTCAATAGGAACAGACAGTACCGAAAGACTGGGATATTGAGAACAGGGTTTAAAAATTGTCTTGTAAATGTTTTTAGTCAAAGTGTTTGGACAATTGTGCGTTTTTTGTAGCGAAACGCCCTGGTTTCTGTTCGTGAGACAATCTCTAAATCAAACATGTTTATCTTGTAGGTCGTCTCTCTGTTTCCGCAATCGGTTCGGCTAGAGTCTTATATAAAGTAGCGTCACACTCGGTTCGATGGAAATCTATGAGATAAACATAAATACTTCAAAAGTTTATCCAATGGTATATGTGTTTATAAATCGAAACTATTTTGCGTCCAGCGTACTTTTGAATAAGAGAATCATTTCAATTTTTTTAACTACAACTACAACTCGCAGCAACCTCAATAATGCCATTACACAATGACAGTTACTAAATGCTCAACCAATGTACAATAGTCGTATTTTTTTTAAACACATGCAATACAAGTATTTGCTCAAAAGTACAAATACTGTAAATAATAGATACCGGAATTGTTTTATATTATAAATATATTCTAATAGAAATATATGAATTGATTCTCTTTGTATTGCATATTAAATAAATATGAATGTATTTGTTAAACTCCACCTTGTTCTATTTCTCGTCCCCAACAATAAAACGCAACACCTCTACTTTCTTAGTGATTTAATGCACAATATGAACATAAATATCATTAAATATGAAACACGCGCGCGCTAGTTTTTTATTTACAAAGAGATTTCCTCGGGTTCGCTGAACATCCCGATTCGTTTGTGTATATCGACGGGCCGCACCGCAAAGTAGTACTTATTTTTGTCGGCGAACTGAGTCAGAGTGCAGGCCATGGGCAAAGCGAGCGCCTTCACGTCTCCCACCTTCCGCCACATATCCGTGCTGGGACTGGCGCTCGTCTCCTGATACGCGTACAACTGATAACTTGCGATCACCTCGAACATCTCCAAATCGTACGGCATCTTCCACTGCAAAATTATGCCCGTATCCGTTTTCCTTATGCTGAGCACCGGCTTCGGAGGAATCGGCTTCAGCGATTTGTCGTTCATCATCCTCGGCGGCGGTGGGTGCGGCAAGGGCGCGGGATGTTTAGATTTCGCTTTGAAGTTCGTCAAGGGCTTCGTCAGCGCCCCCACCGGCTTCAGTTGAATCCCCTGCTTGGGAATCATCGACACCGACGATCCGTTAAGTGTAGACGCTACAAGAACATACATACATATTTAGCACTAACTCACGTCGCTTAGCCTCGGAGCCGCTTACTTAAAACCCCATTCGTTGACTGAAAGTTGACAACGACTGCTTTGGGTGTCAAGGGTGACAAAACGTTTTGTGGGGACGATTGGACGACATACATGAGCTGTGGCGCGCTTGAAGTAACCACAGACGTAATTGGAGGACCTTTATTATTTTGCGCCGCGCTCAAACGAATACTGGGTGGATTGGAATTCACTCTTACTGTCGCGTTTCGTAGCGGCACAATTTTCGTAGTGATCCCTTTGTTTTTATCTTTTTTGTCGTCTTCGTCGGTTAAATCGATTACGGAGGAAGATGGCGTCGCGTGCTGTTTGGGTTCGGGCTGCTTCGCCCGCGCTGCGGGACTTGGAGTTTTGGGGGAAGAATCGGCGGTGACGTGTCTTCTGTTTTGGAGTGCCTGCGAAAGCAGCGTTGTGTTAGATTTGGGTGGCTGCGTCTTCGGCGGCGCCGTCACCTGAACACAATTGCACATAAACCCTTGCTACTGCACCCAAACCGTAATTACTCACTTGTCGGGGAGTTGTGAGAGTTCCACCATTCATGGAGGACGGTAAATTCCGATTCATCCTCGGCTGGGGCACCGTCGGTGCCAACTTCTGCGGGGTAATCGGAACTTGCTGCGGGGGCTGCTGCTGCCTCCTCTTGTTAACATCCGCCGCCGTGAACTTCACCTGCAGTCCCACCGATCTGGTGATTTTTAGCGGAGTCAGCGGTTTCTGCGACTGCTGTTTCAGATCGTTCATCAGTTTCTTGTTCACTATTTCCAAATCGCGCGTCTGCTTCGTCAGCTGCTGTATTTCTTTTTTCATTGCATCGATCGTCTGTTCTTGGATCTTGAGTTGGCGGTGGACGTCGCCCATTTCGCTCTTGTGCGCAATCGCCTCGCAAATCTTTTGCAAACAGAACTCTTCCACGTCGTGCATCGTCAGTCTTTTATTGTTACATTTTTTATTCTTCATAAAGTCGGAGAACGAAAGGAGTGTCTTTAATGGCAGTTTCTCTTTCGGCAATTGATTTTCTTTCGATTCTGATGCATCCGCCGCGGGTTCCGTTCGCATTTTTTTAGTTGTTTTTGAATCATCTTCTTCGGGCAGTGCCCGTTTCCCCGATTTCTTCTTGTGAGAATCTGCGAAATATATACTTCTTCATCTGCTGTCTTGCTTCTCAATTGACATGAAAAAGTTTCAAGTCCTCCCAATTTGAACAAATTTCCAAATATAAATAACGAGCATTAAATTTCGATTGGAACCAACACTTTATAGTCGAAAATCTTCGTTAATGTTATCACAAATAAAATGTTCACTTAACTCAATTTCATAAATCTTACCTGTAGCCGCGTCTTCTGTTTTTTCTATAGTTTCGTCACCAACCTGCAATGGCACATTTTTTTTACCGCTCGTCTGCTCGTCACTAACATCCGCACTACTGTTTACACTATTAGCAACGGCACTCGATTCTTGTCCACTGTTTTGCACCAAATCAGTCATGTTGCTTGCATCACTTTCCCCCCCGTCACTGGCTTCTTTGCCGGCATCACAGTCGAGTTTCAAATTTGCCTCTTCAATGTCGACATCGTCGTTTTTCAACGCGTCCTCCTGTTTATCGGCATCCATTTCTTCCTCTTCTTCGTCCAAGCCGTTTGTCTTTCCGCCATCGTCGGTTTTTTCGTCGAGCCGATCGTCGTACCCTTCGCTTTCCTCCGCATGGTTTTCTTCGTTATCGATGCTTCTCTGTGCATTGTCTTCTTCAGCGTCCCGAATGATGCTTATATCAAACAAGTCTTCCGAATCTTCCGTTTGAGGTTTGGAAGACGAGTCGCTGGAGTTGTCGCTTTTCTCGTCGGATTTCACATCATCGTTTGCCGGACTTTTTGTTTCATTCAATTCGTTTTGCGCACATTTCTCTTTTTGTGCATCTTCAGCTTCTTCAACTTGTGTACTTATTTTCTTCTCTATTGCATCCCCGGAATCGTCTCCATTCGCTATCGTATCTTTAACCGATTTCTCTTCATCACTTTCCAATTTCTTTTCATCATTCTTCCAACCATTGACATTCGTTTCAGGTTGGCATCTTTCCACATTTCCGTTCAGTTCAATTTCGACATCATCCTGCAAGAGTCGCCTTTCCAACTCTTCAGAAATACTACTGAAGACCTCCTGCTCTCGGTCATCGGTGCCGGTTCCATTTTTGAAGGGTTCTTGAAATGAAACGAATTAATGACAAAAATGTGCGGTCAATGACTCTTGCGCTTACTTGAGTCGGACTCGTCGTCGTCCAAGGGCAAGTGGAAGCTTTCCTCATCCGAATCTTTATCTTCCCGGATGAAAGAAGTATCGAAAACTTCTAGCGAATTTGACAAGGTCGTCATATCAGATGACTTAGTTGCACACTGATCTACAGATGGCATGACAACTGGAACCAAGTTCTACTCTCAATGAAAATCAATCAAAAAGAAATACAAACTTATAATATCTGCACGCTTGTCGATACAATCGATTCCAAAAATAATTTACTGGTAACCCGCGTACAAATAAAAAGGGGTTCAAAGTAAGCCACGGATTTCACTTTGGAATTCGTTAGAGTGTAAAAATTTGAAATTATGTTTTCTGTTGACAATCGTTTCGGGTACGACATATAACGTACATTTAAACTATATTTTAACAAACTTCATCTCCGGGCGTCTCTTTAGTCGAGAAGTCTCGTCGAATGTCATGATATGTCAATGTCAAACATCTGCACTGGAAAATATAAATTAAAGCTAGTTTCTATGGCCTACTCTGTTTCATTTTTCATTTTTACATTATATTCGTGAGGCCAGTCAAGTGTTCCGCGAAAAAATCAAATACACAATTAAAAATTGTTGCAAATATCGATACAACGTAAAATAATTGGAAACAAAGAAACACCAGAACCTGGAAAATTTACAGGGAGATGCGAGTGGATTTATCATTTATTCGTCCCAATATTGCTAACATCTGCAAAGATTACAAGTTCATGTATCGCAATAAATTAGTTTTTTCCCTGCCACGATCCCCAATTAGGAATTGGAAATTTTTGTGTGTGCTAATTTGTGATACGTGATTGTTTTTTCATTGCTCTGCCACAACCCTCATTCGTCGTCATAGAAAATGTAAAATATATTGAATACAGCTTATGTTTATGGTATTATTATAACTATATTGAATGTTTTCAATTTAAATAATTATTAAAAAAAAAATTCAAAAATTTAAATTTGACATTGTGTTTGTAACAATCAACATTGGTACTTAATTCTTTTATAAAATTAGCTTTAAATAATATGTTGTATTTTAAGTGTGCGCTCAAATAATGACAAAATATTGTTCCCCGGCCTCAAAAAATTGAGAACCACGGCTCTACACAAACATGTTAAATCGGAAGAGATTTCGAAACATTTCAATGATAAATGCGCAACGTTTCGGTAATAAACAGCCGCCATGTTGTGACGCGCAAGCATATCTAAATTATTCAATCAAATAAGTTCCATACTAAATCATTAGTAGTAAAAGTTTTAGCAACATGGCTGCGAAAATAAATAAGTGCGCAAATACAGACAATTATTACGTAAAAGCGCGGACGCCAATTTATAAAAAAGTCGCTCGGTCGATCTGTTAGAAATACAAAAACGTTGTACGGTATGGCATATGTCGGCTATGACCTATGACCATGACAAATTCCATAGCCCCCACCACCGAATGCTGTTGCATTATGGGAGATAACCTACATGTCGTCAATCACAGGACTCGTCAAAATTCTGAACACAGCGTAGCACTGGCATGGTGTGTATAACACAAACTACATGTAATTAAAACTTCCGAAAAGGAACGCCACTGAACTCGATCCGCAACGAGAAATTCAAGATGGTTCGGAAACTACGAGAGACGAGACTGCAGATCCCAATCCGATATTCAACAATACTACATTCTACTTTTATCCTGCGCATGCGCATGGTTCCGTCTACTGCATAGGCCACAAAATCCAACCGAATTCCCCGTAAAATATGCATGTTGTATGCTTTTTATGCAGACACTGTTGTTTGGTCGGCGAAAGTTGCGAATATACAGGATGACCTAGCGAAACAAACGGAATCCGAACGCCTCCTTCCTTCTAATTAGTCCCCCAAATTGTGAGTTCTAATTGGAAGTGAGGCGCGTGTAAGAGTTGGATAAGTTGGAGTTGGTTGAAAACGAGAAGAATGGAAAACAATCGAGGTGTCAAGAACCGGGCAGAGGTGTGGACCGCGGAGTGAATCCCAGCCCGGGCCGCGACATCTTAACGGCGAAGTCGCGTCTATTCAGCAACAAAAATCCCCCGAACAAAGCCACTTTTTACCAAATAGGTGGACTTTGGGAAAGTTCTACGCTTCTATATTTAGACCGTTATTTATAACACAGGAGATTTTTGATTAGAATGGAAACGCTACAACGAGATAAAGACGAAATAACAAGAGATAAACAGAAGAGGTACTGACTGGCGCGAACGGGCGAAAACGGTAGAAGGAAAAAGGGCACTTGGAAATCAATACTGCATATGCGAGACCCAAGCTGCGGGCCATGCCACAAACGGTCTACATCTTATTAAACTAAATCAACGAAAATTTCGCAAACAGAACAGGAAAACGAAAAAATCGTTAAGATGCGATGAAGGTCAAACAAAAGCATTGGCCGTACGCGCATGTGCCCCACGATGACCTCATATCTACTTCTCTCGATTCCTGTCTCTTTGAATTTAGCAAGAGATTATGTTGACCACGATCCATTTTGGATTCGCCGCGTTAAAAATACAAAACAGCAACGCGGCTATATGATTTCTGAATTTTCTATTTTTCCGATCGGGGGTTCGATCTTTGGACTTGCTATTTTTAAATGCGCTCCTGCTTAATTACATAACCGACGAACGGAGAATTGTTGGAAATTTAGGGGGTATTCTCGGTCCAACTTCGAAAATCATCCCCGCCCGCTAATTGTGGGGCAATTTTGAAAATGTTCGCGCAAAATTCATATTTTTTTTTGGTGGGCGCCGGTATAAATAACATTTTGAAAGCATGAAATAACGAAGGGCTAGGAAAATAAGGATGTGATATAGTAGGATAATTGTTGCGATCTTTCTGCGCCTGAAGTATCGTTGGACGAGTCTATTCGCTAGGCGTCGTAGGGGTGTACGCTTACACGTCTCGTGGCCAAATGTATACAAAACTTTTACGAAACCGATAATTCGGTACTATTCTAAAAAACATGGTGTTATGTAAATTTCATGACACCAAAACTGCAAAACTTAATTTCGGATATAATTGTTTTGCGGTCGAAATATACATGATTCCGTTTTAGCGATAAATAAAAAATAATAGCGTTAGAACTTGGATTTATTTCTGGCACTGATAATACAAAGACCAAATGAAAAACATATTTTGTTTTCTGTCACGGAATTAGCGTTGCGTTACGTGCCTCGTCGGCGCTGTTTGACAACGCTCAATGGCGCCGTATTAAGTTGAAAAAAAAAGTTGAAACCAAGTAGGACCATATCACCAAGTATATCTTTTCATTCCAATATTTCGGCGGTTTTAAATTTCTTTTCTTCGAAATCTTTTGGCAAACGCCGATCATTTATCAAATACACGCTCTACTAAATACGTATTTGCTTGGTCGACATTTAAAACAAACTTATTATCTTTGAGTAAGTTTTTATTTTTTGAAGCAATTTGATTTGGTTGAAAGCTCCTAGTCCGGCAAATGGACCGGAAGGTATGGATCCAAAACAAAGTTTCGCTCGAACGAAACTTTTATTCGTCACATACACTTTCTAGTTCTATAAGAAAAAGTTTGTTGTCGCCTATAACAAGCCAAATTGTATAAAGAATATACTGCGTACTCATGTCGTGATTGACCAAATCATATCCAGACCGGTCGAGTCCACTCCGTTCGCCGCAGGGGGGTGTCCGCTGACGTTACAATGTGAGCCGTTTCTGCTTTTGCTGTCCATGGTCTTTATAACATTCCGTTTTCATCACGAGTTGCGTTTTTTACTAAATCCTCGAAAATCTCAAAAATATGCGCCAAGACCGGACAATTACGTTGTGCCCATTGAACCCCACCCTCCCCTCAAAACATAATAATTTAGCCGAATTTTGTCAAACTGCGTGTATTACTTTTCAGAAAACTCTTCGTTCAGATCGATAACATGAGATACCATTGATCATCTTAGAAACGACTTTTTATCTTATGGCTTTATGCTCCCATTACCCATTGTGTGGGATATTTTCATTATGACCTTGAACTATATCTAACAAACGTTAAGCGTTGTCCTTTCGGTTACGTGGCGTGTTAAATTTTCAGTCTGCTTATGTAAGGCCCAAATTTGACTTTGGTTATACACGAGCTTATGCTCCAAAAGGATATATTTTTGTTCCGTGTTATTTATTTTGACTTTCTAGGATGTTTTACGCAGCGTACAACTGGCACCGTAGGAACGAGGTAAACGAACGGATTCCCCTTCCACTTCGACTCGCCCGTGTATTTTACACGACGCATTTGTTCGACAAAATGGCGAACTCTAGACTATATCGTTTTTCCAATTTTCGATTTATTAGCACCACTCTCGTTGAGGCTCGGCTATAATGTTTAATTCGCAATATTCCGACAGGTCCCCAGTCACACATTTTTTGTGTCTATTTTGTCCAAGACGGACGCTCGCCCTCATTGTCGTTAGTTCCGAAAATCGAGACATACGAGATATTTTTCACGGAAGCCACGTAACTGTCAATAAACTTATTATTTTAAGAACTAGGATCCGCGTTTTGATTACACGAGAAATAACGAGCGTACAAATAAAAAAGGATTCGGAGTTTTCGTTTTATTTTTTATAGCGTAGGCGTGTGACATTTGGCAGGAACTGTCAACGGACGAGATGCTCAAAAGACATCTAAACCGAAACGCAGAATGGAATTTGCTAAAAGAGACATTGAATGAGTCTAGTTGTAATATGTCGTGCCCGAAACGGTTGTCAACAAAATATTTAATTTAAATTTCAAGGTCAAACATTTTCTACCCTTTAACGTTTCCACGGCCTACGATGAATTTTTTTATTTGTTATGTATGCAAACAAAGTTTCGTTTCGAGGCACTACTCGTGGAGAATTAGAAATTACGAAAGGAACGTACTAGGATATTTTCTTGAAACTTCAGGCACTTATAACTTTAGGACTGGTATTGTTGCGGTTGACCGTGTCAAGACATTTCTTTTCTATAATAATTCTAAAAAGCTGCATACAAATAGTATTTTTTATTGTTATTTCGTAAATTAGTTGTATCACAGGTTATATCTTCATGAAGCAGTACAGCTGCGTGGGCCACGGAATTAAATTGACGTTAGGAAGAGTGTGGCAAAATGTTCTGGAATTAAGTTCTTTGTTAATAACCCTGTCGGACACAATACATAAGACACAAAATGTCTTCTTCAACAAATGCCATCACCAGGTCTCGATTTACGTGCCATTTGAGTAAATATTTGAATGACAACTCGTGTCAAATGTCATTATATGACAAATTCAAAAGCCCACCTTAAAAAAATTAAACAAAAGCCAAATTCCATGGCCTCCTAAACCTCGGTTTTAATTTGTTTTATTGTTATTTAGGGTGAAGCATCGCAAAACCCGATCGAATTAACAAAAAAGAACAAAATCAACGGCCTTTTGCTTGCCGCTAGTTTCACTTACTGTGGTATACTCTTCTTGATTTTCGAAAGTCGAAAACAAATTTCATTACTAAACAAAATTCTCAACAAAGTAGCAGTCATTTATTAGATAAGCACTACTCCTGGCTTTCGAAAGTAGAAAAGCAGTATTGCCTCCACGTGTAAATTTAACAACATAATTAAAATGCATACAAATTAGGACTAGTGATGTTATATTGGTATAACGCAGCGCCAGAACCCATGTCTGTACAAAGGTGAGAAAATTTCGATGTTTTCTGACCGTTTCCACTGTTAACATACAGCTGTATACTCTTTCCAACTTTCGAAAGTAGAAAACCGGTGTCGTGTCAACTCGTACAGGTTCGTTCGTCACCGCCTGGCACCCCCCTCCCGCACACAGACGAAAGCCATTTTGAAAGTTAAACACAGTATACTATTGCATTATCTTTCAGACCTGACTGACTGAAACGGTTCGGTTTTCTAAATTAGGCGCGCACGACAATGTATAACCGCACTTTCGGCCGGACTGATGCGTGTCCTACTAAGATCGAGTATACATACTTACATTACGGAATAGTGAGCAGCATAGATGCACAAGAAGTCGTTTTTTAAAATTGTAGTTAATTTTTAAAAGGACTATGCCGCCACAATTGCATGCTCGAGCAGAGCGTAACCACCATATCACCAAGTCGAGAAAGACTGAGCGGCGTTGTTGCCAAATGCTGGAATCCACAGCGCAGGCGGTCTGCGCCGTTTATTGTACCGTATAGCCCGGTGAACGACGTCTAGCAATTTTTCTTTTGCTGTTTTGGGCAGCATATTTTGATTTGACCAAGCCACTGCAAAAGATCGAATGAAACCAAGCGGATGATCTCGGCAGTGATCTTGTCTGTTCCTCCCTGCGCGACTTTCCAATTCAAGTTCCGCCTTGGTCCAGCGGCTAATTTATATTTAGCAACTGTTATCAATACCGAAGCCGTATTGCTAATTTTGGGGAGGTGATAATTTGTCTTTCGAGGGCCACAATTGATCGAAAATGCAGCTCCTTGGAGTAAAAATTCTAGTTGGCGCATGCCCGAACATGTTTTTTCTGGACGTGGAGATTGAGAACTTGATGTCATTGGTTGGCTTCTCCATTTAATTTAGCAATAAGACATAAATAAAATCCTTACGAGTGATAAATGCATGTAATTTAAGAACTGAATTTTAGCTGAAAAAAGCTTATTTGGCTTCGACCATGGAACCAATCAATAATTACTCAAAATTACTAAATAATTACTAAAAGGATGCCCTCCTTATAGCACCGTATTTTGTACATTTTGTACAAAAGTTTTCAAGCGAATGCCCTTTGGATCCAAATACAATTTTCTGCTTATTGACTCTGGTCCATGGTGTCGCATTGCGCAGGAGTAAAACCCAATAAATCTATCAAATCGATATTGGCATCTAGGAATAGTGCAAATTAATTAAAACTAAAGCTGAATATAACATCTCCAAGTCTCATAAATCTCGGGTCATTAAGCTGTCATTAAAATTATATATTCACTCACAGTTATCATACCATGAATTACTTATATTAAGATTACTCTGAATGAAATGAAGATATTTGTTGTTGTGGTGCATATTTGAAGAAATTTTTTCCCATATATGAATAATAATTTTAGGCATGATTATCATTAATTACCTACTTATGTAGATTAGATTCAATATTAGAGTCCTAGTTAATTCAATTAATTGTAAGTCAATTGTAGAAATTAGTTTTTTACCACAGGAATCCCGACTGTAAGAAGCTGCATTAATTAATTTCAAATTGTAGTTGAGTTCAGGTCATGTTAGGTAATTATTGGGTAAAAACATGTCCTGCAGTTGGATTAAAAGTAATATTAAATAAACGAAGTTATAATTTTTTTATATGTAATAATTGAATTACTTCATTAACTTATTGTGTTAATTATTTATCAATCACTTCATTACAGCAAACTGATTCATTCCAATTTCATTTCTGTTCGTATTTAGTCGCGTGTTGTGTCACCCTTCCCGATTCAAAACCTATCATTTAATTTACCTGTTACCAATGAGTCTGTCTCTGTCTGTCTGTCTGTCTTTTTTACATTTTTAATAATGTGAAGGGGTTGGATTGCTTAACAATTGTATAATAATCAATAATTTTTTTCAATTGTCTTTTAGGTTGCACATTGCTTGTTAAATTGCACATACTTGTATTTAAAGATATGATTTGTGTACATATTTTATTTCAAGAACCTAGAGTTTGCGTTCTGTACCGGCCATACATAAAATATTGCTTATGTTATTAAACCCTTGCAGTTCGAAGGGGTTATTTGTAAAAACTTTGCCTTTTAACCTGCGTACATAAATAAAACGAGACTGCGTAGGGCATGGAATAACTTTAACATACAAAAGAGTGTATAATAGCAACAATTCGCTCGTTGGAGAAATTTGAATTTATGTTCTTTATTAATAACCGTCGCCGACACAATGCATAAAATACTTTTAATATAATTCTTTAACAAATTCCATCTCCAGGTCCCGAATTAGACGCCGTTTGAGCAATTTTACACAAAAATATAAAACAAAAGCTCGATTCCATCGCCTCCCAAGCTAAAACATTTTCTACCCTCAAACGAATTACAAAGTGACTATGTCTCTGAATCCTTTTTTATTTACTCGCACGTTACTTTTTTTTACATGCTTCAGGTCTTTGGGCGATACCCAAATAAGAAACTGTAGCTTAATTAATCTCTGTAGATTTAGAAAAGCGTTCACAAATATAACAAAAATGCATACGTCATGAAAACACTTCTAAATTATATACGTATAGAGTGTGTCGGTTGGAGAAATTCGAGTTTAAATACTGAAGAAACAAGATTTTGAAGTAAAGGACAATCCGTGGGAAATGTCTATATGACTACACTGTAAAAAATAAAACGAAAGCAACACTTCAAGACCGTCTGATAATCAGTTTCCTTTTGGACGCTTTTTAATTTTTAATTTTTTTATTAAGGTTTGAGTTTTATTGCCATCTATTAGTCGCTTCAGTTTCAACGATTTATAGTAATCTGTAAAAAATAGCTTACAAAGTGTGCCTTCTTACGACGATATAACGAACTGCAGTAAATACACTGTAGGAAACTGAGTTCCTATTCTTTGTAAATAAGAAGACCAAAAAAATATTGCACAACATTAAATAAGCGTTGAATGCATCAACTAATACACCTCTGATAACTTACCAACAGGACGACAATTTTTTTCGCGGACATGTCGGCGATAATTATCTTTTCTGGTAAAACACTCATCACATACCGGGCATATGATAATTTTAAATGCAGGATCTAAAACGGTTTCTGCTTATAAAACAATTAATAGCACTTAAACTTACCGTGTATTCTGATATGACGTTTCAGATTGAAATGGGTATTGAATCGTTTATAGCATTGTACACACTCAAACATGTTTGTCTTGCACTTTCTTCTTGATTATTTGTAGTGTTTTAGTCAATCTAGACACTCCTCTTTCAAGGTTGCCATAGACCAACAGAGAGATTGCTCCTCTCTGTCCATTGTGCGCATGTGCCGCTATCCAGTGCCTGGAGTACCAACACATCACAAAAAAAACCAAACCGATTAACATGGCGGCAATTTGATTAATTGCAAGGTGGCGCCAAATTTGCCTTCTGCCACAAACGCGACACGATGCACGATGTTTCTAATCTTTATCAACTAAACATACAAAAAAAGTGGCTTTCTCTATTTAAATTTCGCATCCGACTGAATTGAAGTGCCATCTACTAGATTGAATTTCAACAACTTATGACACTAGCTGATAATACAGGTTTCAATATGAAAGAATTTTTGACGTTTTAAAGCTGACATTGACAGGTGGATATTCTGGGGCTTTTGAAAATAATTAAAGAATACAAATACGAATAATAACAATATATTGGAAAATTAATTAAACTGAAACTTAAATATATAGTGGTTTTGTTAAAATGTCCAACGACTCTAAGAGCAATTCGGCTGTATGTGGGGAATGCGACAAGAAGTTCTCAAACATCTCAAACCTGCGGATGCACATCAAACGACAGCATTCAGGTTATTGTTAGCGGCTCATAGGAAATACAAACTAATGGTATTTAATCCTGCAGTTGAAAAACTTGAGGAATTAGCCCCACGCAAGAAATTCAAACCTGCCAGTCTGTGTTTCGAGTGCGGTGCAACGTTTGTCAAGCAAAGCAACTTAAACAAACACATAAAAAATAAGCATCCAGGTAGCGAAACAATGTTTCACCCACTTGAAAAAACAGGAAACCCCTATTTGTACTTTGTAGATCAGTTGGACCTATTTCTGCCCACAAGTGCCAAGTCTGCAAAGACAGTCGAAGGAATTATATGCATTTTGTGTTCAACGCGACACAAATCTCGCACACAGATAATGACCCACTACAAGGAAGCCCACGAAATTAACATAGAAAACATGCAAATTGAGTTTGAATCTTTTGACGATTTTTTACTGTGGAAACGAGAAGTCGAGGAGAAAACTGTCGCTTCATTCGTCAACATGCATGGACAATACAGAGCCAGAAACTACTGCAAAGTAAGATACGAGTGTCACAGATCAGGTCGGGTTCGTTCAAGTGGAAAGAATCCGAACAACATGAAAATGCAAAGAAGCCACAAAATGAACGGACATTGTCCGGCCAGCATGAGCGTTTTCGTTACCGAGGATAAGTGCGAGGTTCAGTTTTGCACCACGCACATCGGTCACCAATGTGAGCTTGAGAAGCTGTCTCTAACTAAAGATGAGCGGCAAGAGTTGGCTGAGAAAATTGCTTCAAACGTGCCTTTTTCGGACATTCTGGAGGAAATTAAGAGTTCTGCAGAAAATGAGGCCACTTTGCAAAGAATTCATCTGGTAAGAAAGAAGGATCTGCACAACATTAAAAAATCATTGTGTGCCTCAGCTGATACTACCAATGAAGAATTTGTGCAAGTTGAGGTCGTGGACGAGGAAGGTAAAAATAAAAAAAAATGATAAAAGCATAAAATAGAAAAAAAAACAGTTGCGTAATAAATAACAAAATTGTGATGTGACGTTAATGTGTGAGGTTATGTTCAAGGTCGCTTGTTTGACTTGTGTTATATTGAGGTTATGTCAGTGGGACTTTTTTTTATAGAAAATTATGAAACAATTACTCGCCTGATGCATAAAGCATTTTTGTCACCATTATTTAGGAATTAAATAAGCGATTACACCTAACCAAGTATGCTTTTTGCAGAAACTAAACTGTTTAGGCCCCAAAATGTTAAGTACCTGGTAAATTTTAAGAACATGAAAACATGAAAAATTATTGATTTGTTCAAGGTAAAGTTTTTACGTTCGGCTGCTCCGACGTCCTCAAGTTACGAAATAAGTTTAATGTCCAAATTTAACGATGTAGAACAAGAGAAAATTCTGTCGGTGTTGAACAAGTCCAGCAAAGACGATTTGTTAAGGTTTGATGGGAAGATGGGTGTACAGCATCCCCGACTGTTTATGTTTTCCAGTTTTAATGTAGGGCAGAGTAAAATCAAGAACTTGGAGAACTACAAAAAGAGAAAGGGCCTCTTCAAGTCGCTGGATGATTTGTTGGATGTGGACGGCGTCAGCTTGAGGTTGTTGGAGAAACTGTGCAAACAGATAATTTCAGACACACCAGCTCAGACCACAGTGAAACCAGTGAACAATGATAAAAAATTGAAACAGATATTGTCACCAACATTGCCTGCAAATCATGTACTGCTCTGCGAATTCGCCAAACGGTTATAATTGATGTGTTTTACAGTCAATTTCATCAGCTGTGGGAATTCATTTGGCCACAGTTGGTGTGAGTTGGGCAGAGCATCATACTGATGGCAGTTTAGTCTCATGGAACTATAGAGACCTTACCGATCTCCCAAAGAAAATGTTACCAACTGACACATTCAACTTGGTATTAACTGCAAGTTATTCGCTTGTAAATTATTAAACACTTGCAGGCCATACACGTTTTAAATCAATTGCCCGTGGGTGATGTGTACATTTTCGAGGGTAATTCGAATATTGGCAGCTTGCAAGGACAAAAGCAACTTTCAACTGTAACTTCCTATACTCAGCAAATGGAACTGATGTCGATGCTAGTAGCACTGATTAACACGAGTGCTAAACATAACAACCAGATTCGTGATGACCAAGACGAATGTCCTAATTGTGTGTATTTTTTGCGGCCAAAACTACCAGCTAGGTAACTATCTCCTAACATTGAAACTCAATGAAAGTACTGTGATTTTAGGTTGTTCAAAACACTGGTTGGAAACGAGTGTGTGTCAAGTACAAACAGCATACTCAGATTATTAGGAGAATTGCCAAGTGAAGGCACTCCCTTGCCACTCACTCAAGTTAGTTTGGATAATGCACTCAAGAATTACTATGTTAGTCAGTCGCCAGCTCAGAAGGAACTCCTGGGACAATCTTTAATGCTAACACTTGCCTTTATGGATGTTTGTATCCGCAGAAATCCAGCAAGTTTGAAGGCATTGCTTGTTAGAAGGTGAATTCCAATTTTAATTTAGAAGTAATAAACTTTTTGAATAGGTAAAAATGTTCTTTTAATTCGCTCTCTTAATTTCATTCATATTTTTAAATTACTTGCAAAAAATACGTTGTTATTTTCAAGCTATTCAAGTCTGAATGTTTTTGAAAATAGATAGTGTTTTAGATGGGATTCGATGCTTACTGATATCCTCACATTGAACTGCCTGCAGTGGAAATTGATTGAATTCCTAATTTTGCTTCGTTTTTTTAAATTTGCGCCCTATCATTAAAAAATAGCCAAAAAGTACGTATCATATTGTAAGTTTAAGAACCCCACCACTAGAACTTTTTGAATAAATTTTCTTGAAAATATCTAATTTCAACTTTTCCCTTTTTTCGGAGAAACCACGGATTTTTGTGGTTATTTTTTGGTGTTCTCGGTACGCTCTGGCTCGTTCCGCTGGACTTTTGGGTACTTTAACTCAAACTGAGCTTGCTGGAGAGAAGCAAAAATATTGGGATTTGGGATGTCTGAAATATTATTTGGGTAATTGGACTTGTTAGAGAATATTGGCTTTTAGCTTCGACTTCTGTGGAAGTTCAAGAGAATTATAGAAAGTGCTTGCGTCCCTCACACGCTTTTTTTTTCTTCTCGTTTCTTTATTACTCTTTCTGAAATCTGGCGCATGTTTTTTAATCTCGGGCGTTCTCGTTACACTGTAGCTCATTCTGCACTGTTTGGTGTTTTAATTTTGGTCGAATTTATAGAATTGTATCCAGCTTGAGAGGTTGGTTGCTTGGAACTCGAACAGAAATTCTGTATTAAAATTTGGGCTCATTGAAAACGTTGTTTCCGTATTCTTCTATACATGGACTTATTAGTAAGACTTGTTTTGCGGAAGTCGAAGACAAATGCAAAAAATGTTTGAGATTACGTTACGTGGTAGTTCTTTCATATCCTTGTCTTATTGGAGCATATTTTTTAGGCCCCTCGCATTCTTGGTATGTCTTAGCTTATTATTAATTTTTTAATTTCCAGTTTCAATATTTTCTCGATGTGGAGTATTATAAGGTGTTGTTTCTCGAATGTAAATTTTTAGACATTTAAATTTTATCATTGTTCTTAATATATATATAATTTTGGCGGTTACAACTTTTTAGAGTAGTCCTGTGTAAATTAGATAAAAATTGTAAGTTTTTGCCGTATTTATTGTTTCCCTTTTTTTATTGTTTTTGTCTTGTCGATTATGATTTAAACGCTTCCTTTCAGTATTGGGTTTTTCCTTTACTCCTGTTGCACATTTCTAGAAGTTGAAACAGCCTTCTTTATTCACTTTTATACTTTTACTCTTGTCCCTGGTCCTTTCAATTCTTTTAAGCATGAGAACTTAAATCAAGAGATCCACAACTTATGTCGAATTATCCAGTCGTTGACCATAACTAGAAACTACACAGTACCGTCACTACATACAAAACTTGGTGAAAAACATAAAATATGTTTAGGATAGAGAATATAGAAAGAAAATTCTTCTTTCTAATGATTACTAGATGGCACTATTTAAGTAAAACCCAACTTGCTATACTGACTTTTTGTGGTAGATGTCACTGGTAAGAATTCCAGCGATAAAATCGAATTCACAAATAGTTTTCTTGGACCCCGCTTTGTGTATAAATCATAAACGACGAAGAATTGAATTGTATCTAGACTGTGTAATTTTTTTATCGCAAGTTAAAAATACATTCTACAAAATAGTGATGAAATGTACAGTCTGTTAAGTCTTTCATTTTCAATAAACGAAGATACAAACGTTGAGAGTTTTTGTCCGGTTGGTCGATACACTGTTTGCAATCCAATTACGCTTTTATTAAAAATCCATACTTCGTGTTGGCTGTTTTCTAGCATTGTTTTGAAAGAGTAAATATAATTGGGCTACAGCCTACAACCGACGCAATAATATCGATCAGTGCGGCACAGGCGACCTACAGTATTCATTCGTTTTCCTTGGCGCCACTGGAAAAATCGGTCTAAGCAGCATTTTGTGCATTTCCGAGTGATTTTTAGTAAGAACAATTTGAATGAAAGTGTACGAAATGGATTCGACCGATAATCGACGCAGTTGTGTGAGTACTGCCACTATTATCTTTGTCTTGATTCGATAATGATACGACGGGAAAATTGTTAATAAAATTGCCTTTCAGTCGATACATCTAGAAATTATGTACTATTTGCAATCACACTGATACGACCGAACAAACTAATTATAATAAAAACCTGAATAATTTATACAGGCAGCATAATTTTCATGTTTGTTGTGTAAATAATTACAAATACTGCACTGTCTTGTGCACGTCTGAATTAAAATAACAAGGACTTCCATTCGTCACAGAAAAATAAAAAAAAAGATAGTCACAGTCGTCGGAGCAAATTTAAATAAATATGGACAAGACGTTGTTTGAGTTTTCCATTCAATTGTATGTTTTAATAATCACTTTATTCATTTCATGAAAGGGTACTGTTGTGGGCAATAGAATTAATGTGTGGAAGATGATTGTACCTCGGAAAAATAGTGTTCTTATCGTTTAGATGAATGAAACATTTTTGAGTTGTAATTTTCGTCTTGCACGCAGCCACCAATACAGCCGACGTTTCTGTCCCAGCTGTGCATAGTTCGTGCAGTTTTATCAGTTCGAAAATTGTAAGGAGTAGAGGTCAGAACGTGGCAGTAGTTGACTAGTGGTTCGTTAAGTCAAACGCGAATTTAGTAAACAAACCAACATTTCGTCACCTGAAAGGTGTTAAATCGGACCGAATCGTAAACAGTGAGTGCTACTTGTGTCTCCGGCAGGACATCGACTTTGTGTGAAATAAATTTAAAGTAGGCCGAACATTTTTCCAGGTAAATATAGTTTTTGGGGCCAGAATCGAACTGGTTTCGGCTGTGTGACCTTTATCGACACGTTTTCCTCTGTTTACGGTACTTTTCTGCTCTAGAGATTGATAAAAAATCGAACGACTAAATTATACTCTCCCTGCCGCACGTACGTACTGACAACAATCTAAAAACATCAACAAGTGATTCGATGCTGACGTCTTTCAATCCGAACTGGCATTTTTCCACAAATGTATGTGGTGCTTTCGGAAGAGGCGGCTTTCTGTATGATAACGGTTTCACGATCACGAATTCGTCCTTTATAACGGGCATTAAGTTGTTGTTCTGTCGGGGATATTAAACTGCCAACAAGCAGAAGATTAAGACGAACTAAAGGATGAAATTGCTGTGTGCTATATGGCGAGCGCACCGTTTAGAATACAAATTAGTTTTCTAGAACAAAGCGTACAACAAATACACTCATCTACAATCTCTTAATTACACCATTATTCTCCAAATGTGACGATTTTCATTGACCAATAAAGTCAACCTATGTTGTACATTGTAGGGTTCCCCCGTTATTATAATGTATTGTATTATGTGGGCATCTATTTGGGGTTACTTGTTTGTGTGGTGGTGGTAACGCTACAACAATCCGGGTAATTCAATGCAGGCGTACCAACCGAATGTGAAAACGTGAACACTTCAACGAAACAAATCAAACAAACAATATTTACAAACAAATGTTGCTGTAATTAATTCCATACCATTAGTATGTTGCATTTCTTAACATAAATTAAAGATGAAAAAAATGACTTTTTTCTGTAATTATGCACGGATGGTTCATTATTTTGTTTACTTTTTTTATGCGTTAATTTGCAACGAACAGTCAACTGAGAGAGTGTTTACTCTTTCACTGTTCTATTGAACGTTTTGTGGCCGTCATTTGTGCATTTTTAAACCAGTATTTTTTACATTTACATGCCTACTTATAAATATAATGATTATATTTACCAGCTGCTAACAAGCACTAATTAAGCTTAAAGTGCATTAATAACGATTTCATTTTAAACTTTTCGCAAACCTTGGATCCCGATTGCTGTACCGTTTTCTCGTTTGATGGGTTCATTATAATTTTAATTACTTTTCGCATCACGGTCTTGCGGCCTGACTAAAATCATCAAATCGACTCATCCTAGGCCTTCAATTTTACCACGTGTCGATCAATTTGGGGTTGTGTTTACGTCAACTCTGCCGTTTTCTCATTATTATTCAATATTTGCACGCTTCTACTACCAAATCACGTTCTATTTGTGCATGAGCGTACGCTTTGTTGTCCGGTGTAGTTTGAGATGTTATCTATTTGTACAAAATACATTATTGTTAGCTAACAAACAACATTTTCATGCTGAAAATTCCTGACAGACATGTTTGTCTAGATTGTCCCCAGTTGAAATCTACTAGTTAACAATGCCTGATAACAAAGCAAAATTATGTGGCCAAATTCAGGCATGCACTTATTGTTTGTAAATATTGATTTCGTGTTGCGACTGGCGAGTGGAAATATCCTGACAGTATCATCCTGTGCTTGGGTTTAGGTAATGTAACGGGCGTACCAAAAAAGGGATTCAGAATTGGCCATGGAATCATTTTGGAATTTGTTAGAGTGTAGAAAATGTTTGACCTTGAGATGGAGAAATATGAACTTAAATTTTATGTTGACAACCGTTTAGGATACTATACGAGAGATTCATTTATTGTATTTTTAAATAAATTGCATCTTCAAGTGTCGTTTAGGCATCTTTTTAATCGACAGTTCCTGTCACGAGTTATGTCATTGTCAAATGTCTACACTGTAAAAAATAAAACAAAATCTAGATTCCGTTGCCTGCTGGATGGCACGCTTTTTACAAGTGTTTTCCTTGCCACGCCACCTTCAACATTCAAATATTACCCACAGAGGCGCACTTATTGCAACATTGTCTTTTATTAATAGGAAATTGTGTTCAACTAATGAATATCCATATTTTTGGAATACCTTCTTCAAGGATTGTATCACCAAACTATTCCAATTACTTGAAGCACTGCAAATCATGATGTAATCGTAGTAATCATATAAAAGCGTCAACACTTGATTGAGTCAATTGTGAAGATGTAGTATTTCACCATAATGATACGAAAGTGCACACATCTTCATGCCTAAGACACATGTTTAATTCGTCTAGTTTGGAGTATATCGCACGCTTAATAATGAACTGACCTACACAAAAAACTTGAAAATTAAGTTTCTTATAAGGATATATTCATTCTACTGCCATCAATCAAAATTACGATAACTACTCTATGGTTTAGACCAATATTATTTGCCTTTGAATTTATAATACGCAAAATGTTTAGGGTAACTCTCGTTTGCAATAAATAGTATAATTAGTATATCGAGAGATGTAAGCAAGCAATTATACACGAGGTGGAAGATTGCAAGGAAGACAACCAATGAGTGTGTAATTGCTGCTTACAACTCGAGGAGTGTATTATAGTTTTTCGACGACCAAAAGAGGGATTCCAATTCCATTTTGGCGACGATATTCAATGAGAAACGTCAAAATTGATGACAACGCGAGAACTTGAACTGTCAATCGGAACGACAAATGATACTAATGGCAGTTTGCGCTGCCAACCTTAACCTAATTTTATCTCGGAAATTACTGTAACTGTTACGTAATATACATATTATATGTTAGTAACTTTTTTCATTAGTAAACGGTAAACCGTAAGGGGATGTTTACTTGCAATAGGTTTAGTGCGTAATAGAGAATTTACTACAAGCGAGTAGAAAATAGTTATTTTTATTACAAGGCCTGAAACTGTCATTTTGCAAGTGCAAGCACTAAGACAGATTTTAATTAAAAAAATACATAAATTTTTAAAATAATTTCGGTTAAGAAATTTATTTTCCTCTGTTGGCGGTACCCATTCCCACGATATAATAATAAAATGTTTTTTTTTGACATTTGTAAGTTTTGAGTAATTTGAATACACAGTTCTACTGATGATAAGTAAAAATTTATAAAGACACGCCAAATCATATTCAAAAAGTAGCAGAAAATGTAATTCAGAATTTATTACCCGCAAAGTCAGTGCCGCCACCAAAAAAGCTTTCATTGAAAATTTCCATTTTCTTGCCTAGGTAGGCAAATGTACGTTTTCAAGACGATATGGACGATTGCAAAATAATAATTTGAGACGGAGGCCGAAAAACGTATTTTTCCGTCATAACCAGAAAATTTAATTTTCAGATTAAGTCAATAATTAAGTCATTCATAATATTATCCAGAGTTTGCGCTACCTGACTACCATTTATTTACCTTCCTTTAGGAAAAAATATTTTGGTGGAGCCTTAAAAACGTACCGGTGTACCTGTTCTTTTAAAAAGCAGCAGATTTTTCATTGCAGAGAACAGATCATTAAAGTAAATGATTCGTGGAAATTAATGTAATATCAAAGCGCATATCAAAAAGTTTTGGATTTAAATTAAGACTATTAGTATGGAACGTTTAATCAGTCAATTATTATGACATAATTCTGTAAAACACTGATTAAGATAGTGCACTCACTTGTAACTCACACGTAACTATGTAAAAATTAAGCAAGTTGTATTTTTTTTTAATTACCGATAATAAAACCGGGAAACATTTATTGGCTGAATTATGTTAATGGAAGTCATTATTAAATAAATTTTATTTAAATTATGTTTTCAGACGTTGCGATATTACATACTTAACTACATAATATGTGAATTTTCTCATAATTATTAAAAACTCGATTTTACCATAATGTAGTGACTTTCAATTTTAGTCGAAATACATGAAATATGAGTCAGGACGATTTTTTTACACGATCGATAAGCATTCCAAGTCGATGAGTTTTCCCTGAAAATACGAATTCCTCGTAATTGTCATAAATTCTAGCAAAAGTCCTTGCCGAAGTTTTTCTCGCCATAATGAATTGAATTTTTTAATTATTCCGTTTGAATTATAAATGATAATTAGTCGCCTTTTCAATAAGCACGGTGTTAAAAACAAGCTGGATGCATCGCTTCTGCGAAAAACACATAATTATCCGTATTACATATTACATGTTAAGTAATTGCTCGGAATAAAATTATTAGAGGACGCGAAATTGTGACTTTCAAGATTTCGAGATGCTCAATTATTGTAATGATTGCATTAGCTGAATTTGCGGTAATTGTTGCAACATCTCACGATGATTATTGTTGCGCGGGGTGCTCATTAGAAACTTCTGAGCACCGTTCGTGTTGTGATGGCACTTTTGCAAAAACCTCTCATGTTATTTTTCTGTGATTGTCTGCGTCACTGTTAAGAACATATCAAAATACGCGATTGGTTCATGGCCTTTGGATCTTGACTCAGTAGTGAGAGAAAAAACATAAATATGTCGTGAGTTGCAGAAATAAAGTGAAACGTGTGTCTGCGTGTGCATTATCTATTGTTTTCTCTTCATTTTAATTAAATATGTGTGTTGAGGGACTGCATTGTTTGTTTGTTATTCGGTTGGTATTATGTAATAACAATTAAATCGTTTGCCGGGCGAGCGAACGGGCAAATTTGGAATTCCGTAAAACCAGTGGAAATCTTTTGGGAGCAAAATGTAAATGCGTAATGAGTTTATTAATACTGATGTAGTTATTTGAATTAAAGTCCTGCAATAAATAGTAATAATTATTCAGTGACTGGAGATGACCTTGTTTGCTGTTCCATTATTTTGCATCTTAATCTGCTTCGATTTCAAGCGGCATTGAAAATATCTTAAATATTTCTGCTCAATCTCCTCTACTGAGAATGATTTATGGACATACTTTTCCACCGACCTTACAACATTCCTGCTATATTTTCGCTTCCACGCTATCGTGGATCGCCGATTTTGTGTTTATTAGTTACGGCCTATTTTTGAAACCCCGTCAATAAACAAAAACGCCCACGCTACGTTGTAAAATTGAAATTGTTATTTCGTCCATCCGTCCACGTCAAGCGGCGGAAAAATTTTCACTTTCCTCATTGAAATTCATGCAAGTCGGAGTAGAAAGTGGGTTGCAGAAAGTTAAAAGTGGCGTTCTTCGTTCCGATAAAAAGTCGGTCTAGTCGGAAGCGTAGCTTTTTAGGTTTTATTTGCTTCGCCGGATTTCAAACGCTGCATTTTCCTCGCTGACGGCGCATTGTTCCAGTATTCAACACAACATGTTTGTTTGTGTACTCCTCACCACGTCTATTCTTAAGTTATAATTACAAATGTTCAATTACAAAAAATCACTTGTCACTTTTAAAATCATATAATTTGTTTTACAACGTCGTAAAGGTTTAAAATTACTTAATTGTGCTAAACGAGACGTTTTGCTTTTTGTGGTCGTCTCGGGCGCGAAATATTTGCGTTTGTTTTGGTTCGGCAAAACGTAAACATCGTTATTGTCGGTGTTTTCTCTCCACCGAGCGCAAATATTCAAACAACAATTTGAATCGTGTCCATGTTAGATGAATCATCTCAGAATTTATCCGGACGCTGTTGCAATAAATGTCAAGGAAAAATGCTTTAATCGGCGGTTGCATTCGAACTTCTCATTTTCATTGCACTTGTGCACTTCCTCACGTAACTTTTTATCATAGCGTGCCTGCAATACGCCGTAATTGATTTTTTTAAACGGACATATATTCGCATTGTTAATTTATTCAACTTTGTACTTAAAAATGTTGTTTTGTTCTAGGATCGCGTTGGATTGTTCTTGGCGGCGAGTCGGCAAGATGGTAAGTTGGCTCATGGCTGCTGTCTTCGCCACGTTCCATCCTACGGCGATTTTCATATCGTCACGTGTTTTTGTTATTATTTGTAGTTTAAAAATAAATTCAGTCACAAATATTGTCGGCCGTCCATTTTTTGCATTCGAGATAACAAATTACGGTTTGTACTTTGCTGTGTGCGCATTAGAGATGAACGCGCGTTGGTTGCACCGAGTGGGCCTCGGACGTTGCAACTTTCATCAAATTCATGACAACCGGAAACAAATTTTCTAGCAAAACTAATGTGCTTGCAGGCGCCAAACGAACGAAAGCCTTGTTGGTGTTCACCTAAGTCCGGGGGCTCATTGCAAGATGACGTTACCCATCCAGCCACTCTGTGGCGATAATACCTCACTGCCACTGCGAGGAAGTGGAGCGGACAGGAGAAGAGTGTGTTTGAGTGCAGCCTGGGCTGATCCTCCAACACGAAGAGAAAAACGAAGAGCGATCTGCTCATGGTCGGTGGGATACGGGACGTTAACCGAACTAGAAGAGTCGCCAGTCAAACAAGACCAGAAGAAAGGTTCGCAAATACTAGTCCAAAACGACAAATAATGCACTCCACCTAGCTTATCTATGTATAACACTTAATTTATTGTGGCGTACTAAAATCTTATTTTCCTTGTGCGGTAGCCGAATTTATGTTGCTCCAAAACGCATTCATTCGATTTAGTCATTCAGTGTTAACAACCTTTGCACAACAAAATAAGTAATACGCGCATAAACTCAGGAACAGATTTAGTGGAAGTGTAAATATTTATCCAATTCAAGTAAGTAAATAAAAATAGCATCAATCGTTGCATTAGAGTGATTCAGGTTTCAATATTTCAAATGGAAATGTCACATTTTTACTGCAGGCAATGCGTTACTTCGTATTAGCTAAAAATATGAACAATGCTACCGCTATCGCTTATTATGTGCAACAAAAAAAGGGTTTGAACAATATGGAACATTAATTTTGATAAAAAAATGAGCAATTAAAGAATGTAATCAGAATCAGACGTCATACTCGGGTGTACTAGTTGTAAACGGATTGTTAAATGACTGTGAACAATGAGAAACAGTTTGTAGGGTTTCACCAACGGGATTTTTGTTAACACTTCAAGGTTTTCCGGATTTTCAAGTCAAGTGGAATTGCTTCCACATCATTTACATATGTGCACGAAACGTATGGAAGCAATTCCACGAAGACACGGCTTCAATACTCGGAAAACCTTCAAGTTTTCTTATCACAACATCTTACGAAAGAAGCTGAGAAAAGATTTATTTAATTAGAACGTGGAAGCTTTCACGGTCCCCATTTTGTTTTTGTTGTACAGGTGTATCTTTGATACAGCAAAAAAAGGAGCGATTTCTTGCAAAAAACTAAAGGTGGTCTTCTATGTATAGGTGTCCCAGAAATAATGGCATTAATTTTAAGCAGTAATAGAACTTCTCAAGACAAACACTTTTTCTATGTACCATTTTTTTGAAATCACAATTTTGTTTTAACATTTTACCTTCCCTGAAATTGACGGCTGGCTGCCTATGGATTTGATAAATCAGTGACATTTTTCATTGAATTCCAGAATTTTACAATAATAGCAACTGTCAAATTAATGAGTAGCTGCGTCGAAAGAACCAAAAGGTAGGGAAAGTTTTCTTGCAGTGTTCTGCGATTTTAATAATTTTAACTTGTTAACCAAAACGTTTGCAACAATACGTTATTAAGAAAAGTTGTTGGGTTTAACGAGTTATACTACTGGTTAAAATTAATTCTGGGATACCTGTATAAACTTATTTCCAAAAAGGAATTACGCTACGTTAAAAATCAGTTTTTATTTTATTTCCCAAATTTGGCGATTCGTAGTAGAATTAAATTTCGAATGTAACTTTACCGTATCAAAGACTTTCCCACAGTAATTTTTTAAAATCATCTGCTACCCTCGAATGGTTTACGAATTGTAACCCTTAATGATTTTTTTTATTTAATCTTTTTCGGAGTTATACATTTGCAATTTATAAAGTGCAATTTTAAATGTTTGGCTCACTCAGAAACTTTTCTGTCTCGTGTATTTTTCTCGTAAAATGTACCGTTTTTTGAGAAAAAAAAAATGTATTTAAACAATACTAAATACAATTACAGAAAGTGATGGAAATTGTGAGAGAAATCAATGAAAAATCAAGAAGACTAGTAGCGATGACACACATATTTTTGAATATTGTCATATTGTATTCCGCGAGTCGTTTTCTCTGAAATAACCGATACTGTTATATTATATTGCTTATAATCAGAGTTGTGTTCTGGTTTAAATTCCCGTCCTCTAACGCTAACAGAAATGAAGACCCTCAATTTGAATACAAGAGTGTATGGGTAAAGTGGTCAAAAATAAAAACTATTCAAAATAATTTTAATTTTATTATAAACTAAAATTGAAAGTATGTACCGATATTGAACTTTTTTTCTCGAAAAAAATACGTATTAGGCAAAAATGGTAAATTCTTTTTGACTTCATTTTTGTCGTGAGTCAACCCTCAAGATATTTCGGAACCATTACCTAACACCCTACACATGTTGGGACCAAATACCGATTTCGGCCAGTCGTCCATATCGTTTCCTAGTTATTTAATATAGATCAGAACGCGTTCTGGCCCTTTTCGTATTACTAGCATGCGAAATGGCAATGTAAACCACGAATTGGTTTTTCTAAAAAATTAACAATTAGATAAATCGCTTGAAACGGTTGTCTAAGGCTTAAATACGAAATGAAATAACTCGTTAGAAAATATTTTGATTTTTGGCCATTGGACGACGTCGTATTGATTGGCAAAGACAAAAATGCCTGGAGTCTGTCGAATTGTTCCACATGACGCGATAATGCGATTTTGTATTTTCTCCAAATCTGAGAAATAAAATAAAAACTGAATTTTAACCTACCTCTTTAAAGGGGCGTAACTCCGATAGAAGACGCTTTTGGAAATAAGTTTTTATACAGGTGTCCCAGCGGCGTGGGAAGTAAGATTACTCTCAAATGAAAACAGATATCGAGATACGATTTTCGACAGATGGTATAAATCCACTTACGGCAATAAAAGCCCCCTTTTTGAAAAATCGCTGCACCCAAACCAATGAACACTTTGGCTTGAAATTTTGACAGAAAATTTTCAAATATCTTCTAGTTCATAATGATCATTCGCATTTTGAATTGTAGTAATTTAATATACAGAGTTGCTCTTGAACGCAAATTGTTTATTTAAGCGAATTTTTCGAATGGAACACCCGTATATTTTGGTATCAATCGATTACATTGTTCGTGAGGTTTTTAATGATATGATTGAATAGTGGAATATCGATAATTTGGAAAATAGATTTTAAAATAATGAGTCATAAGGACGTCGTTAGAAAGCTTATCAAAAATGAGATCGATTGATACCAAATAGTACAGAGCGTTCCATTTGAAAAATTCGATTAAATTAACAATTTGAGTTGATGAGCCACCCTCATACCAAATTATTAAAACGTTTGACTTAAAACTAGACGATATTACAAATTTTCTTTCAAAATTTCAAGCCAAAATTCAAATTGGTTCGAGAGCAGCAATTTTTCAAAAAAGGCCTTTTTTTGTTTTAAAATCAAATATAAATAATAGTCTAGTGTCCGACCGAAACTAGTTTTTACGGCCGAAACCGAAATTTCATGTTTTCGTGGGAAAAATAAACTAAAAATTTATCAATATCAGTCTTTTTTTAATCAATCACCATTTAATCCTCAGCTTCTGATATTTTAAAGTAATCATTAACTTATCATTTTCTATTATAATCCCCCTTATTTCAAAAACCACAAATAAATATCCTTTTTTTATATTATGAAATAAAAGAAAACCTACAAAAAAAAATTACTTTTTAATGAAAAGAACTTACCTAATAAATATGTTTAGGTAGAACAAAAAAAAAAAACTCTTTCATCTTAAGAACGATAGTCATTTTTATTACAAGGCCAGAAACTGTCATTATGCAAGTGCGAGCAGTTTGCTGAAAAAACTAAACTTTTTCGGCCAACAAAATATGGTAATTAAAAAATTACATTAAGGTGGGAAAAAAGCATGTAAATTTTCCATAAGAGGGTTTTGAGGGTTTAATTTCATAATTTTCCAACAGATTCGTCTAAATGTTTTTGGTATAGCATTCGTTGGACATTGCACTTGAAATTAACATCACTTGAGATTCATCCTAATAGTAGTTATTTAAGAAAAAAATAATACATGCATTTTTTCCATAGGAGGGTTTTGGGGGTTAAACTTCCTTATTTTCCAACACAATCGTCTGAATTTTTGGTATTACCTTCACTGAACATTGCAATTTAAATTAACATCATATGAGATTCATCGTAACAGTAGTTATTTAATAATTAATTTATTAAACGGCCCTTACATAATGCCGAAAAAGATGACACCAAAGCAGATTATTTTGGAATGTGATTATGAAGAAGATGCCTCAGTTTACCAAAAGATGAATGCCCTAAATTGCCTAATAACTGAAATTACGCATTATTTTTAACGTGTTTCATGTAAAACCTACGTTCTCAACTTGAAAATGAGATGTCGCTGCCGATCAACTTTTCGTTCCTAAATGAAATATCGGCAAAATGTATCTCCAAAACTACTTTCTACAACGAATACTACGATTCATCGAAATCTTTGAGGCAAAAAAACTAGGGAAAATGCTAAAATTTGGCCGCCTGCCTTTGATGGATAAATAATCGATCATTGCGACATCTAGCGGCCGTGAATCGTAACAAATGAAAAATTCTCACCTTAATTGTTAAAATAATTTTGGTTAGGGGATTTATTTTTCCCCTGTTGGAGGTACCTAGTCCACGATATAATGATATAAAATATTTTTGACATTTGTAAGTTTTGAATAATGTAAGTGCACAAATACCGTAAGAAATAAAAATGTAATTTATAATGGAAAAAAATCTTAATTAAACTCCCCTTATTTTTTTAGCAAGGAATCGGTCCTTAACGTTATTTGCATATTAAAGATACACCTTGTATATTATGGTATTCAAGTAAAAAAACATAATGGGTCAAATTATATAGTAAATGAGTAAGTTAGGTGGTAATTTTGAGGCCGATTTAACACTTTCTCGACGCCGTATTAGTGATTAATTCGATACAGAAGTATGCGGATTTGATGATTGAGGCGCACTTGCAGGTAAAGTGGCTGACAACGCCACGTTGCTTGAACCGCGGGGCCGACGTCTTGTCACCTCCATCGCCCCCATCCATGCCTCCCCAACGGCGTCTCGCCGGTCCCGCAGCAAGGTGGATCTCTTGGCCATGCCTGGCCTCAAGACGCTGGTGAACCGGCGACGGAACAGCGGCACCGAAACGCAAATCCCTTTAGTCAAACAAAATGGTAGTTCGGCCACCATCAAGCCGGCCACCAGCATGGCCAGCTTGCGCAAATACGAGACGGTCCTCACGGTGCTGCGGTCGTCGTCGTCGTCGAGCAGCGTCGAACCTTTGCAGCCCGTTAACAGGCTGAGGGTGCCGGGTGCGACCGACGGAGGGTCGCGCTTTTGCTCGCGCTGCTCCAGCATCCTCACCTTGGCGTCGACGTCGCGTTATTCGCTCAACTCGTCGACGGGGGGTTTCGTTCCGATTCTGAAGGAGACGCTCCTGCTGTGCAAACTCTGCCTCGTGGAAGTGCCTTCCAGGGACGCGTGCTGCATCGAGGAGTGCAGGTGCGCCTTCTGCGAGGAGGTAACAGCCGCTTGGTGCGCCCTCCGACTATGATCACATTTTTGGTAATCGTTGTAGTGCATGCGAGTGTATGTGGAGTTTGAAATCGCGCAAGGCGCCTACGACATTTCCTGTCCGGACGCCCAGTGTCCCTCCAAGGGAGTTTTACACGACGACGAAATCAAAAGACTGGCCGGCGCTGACATGTTTGAGAAACACAAAAAGTACAGACTCAATAGGGGTAGGTAAACTGGTCGAGGGGTCTGAGTGTATTTCTCACGTTTTGTTGCAGAGATAGAGTTAGATAAGAGTCGCACGTGGTGTCCTCGAGCCGGCTGCGAGACGGTTTGCAAGCTGTGCCCCACCCAACAGTGCCAACCCCAAAGCGTACACTGTCCCAGTTGCACCACCGACTTTTGCAGCAACTGCAAGCTGGAGTGGCACCAAGGCCTGACTTGCGAGGACAACGGAAAGAAGTTGGCGAAAGAAGGGAAGGCCGAGGAGCCCGGAATTCCCTTCAATTCAGATCTCATCAAATGCTGCCCCATGTGTAACGTTCCTATTGAGAAAGACGAAGGCTGTGCGCAGATGATGTGCAAACGGTGCAAGCACGTCTTCTGCTGGTACTGCTTAGCGAGTCTAGATGTAAGTCTGGATTTGGGTCTATACTCCATTCACTCCCAAGATAGAGCGCGTCAAAACAATTCCACGCGCTGTTCACGTCAAATTCTGGACAGGGTGGTACTCGGGAATAAATCGACCAAAATACAAGGCCCAAATAAGTTCGAACGTTCTCAGATATAATTATTTTATTAAAAACTATAAAAAACCAAAAGCATAGGTTTGAACATAAAGTTGAAAGTATTGTTTAAGGTGGGAAAAAAGCATGCAAATTTTCCATAAGGGGGTTTTGAGGGTTTAATTTCCTAATTTTCCAATAGATTCGTCTGATTTTTTGTTATAGCATTCACTGAACATTGCACTTGAAATTAACATCGTTTGAGATTCATCCTAATAACGTGCGTTCAAAAAAAAAACGAGGCTGCGTTGGCCATGGAAAAACTTTGTGCATCAATTTAGTGTAGCAAAATTTCGAACTGTCAGTTCGAATCTGTCAGATAGTTTTTAGGTTGGGTTCTTTGTTGACAATGGTTTCGTATACGATTATTATGTTGGGACAAATTTCAATAAATGGACGCGAAGGAGGGTAGCATTATGTTTATGAGAGCGATGTACACATGTCCTGGCATTTATTATAAACAATTTACATAAAATTGGTCCGTTTTATTTTGGTGGAAAATTTTAGACTGACAGTTCTTGTCATTTGTTTTTTCTACACTGTAAAGCCGATAAATTCCATGGCCAACGCAGCCTCGTTTTTTTTTAACGCACGTCTGTAGTTATTTAAGAAAAAAAAGCATGCAATTTTTCCATAGGGTTTTGATAGTTTAACTTCCTTATTTTCCAACAGAATCGTCTGAATTTTTGGTAGTGCATTCACTGAACATAGCAATTTAAATTAACATCATATTAGATTCATTGTAATAATAGTTATTTAATAATTAATTAAACGTCCTTTACATAATGCTGAAAAAGATGACACCAAAGAGATTATTTTAGAATGTGATTATGATGAAGATGCCTCAGTTTACCAAAAGATGAATGTCCTAAATTGTCTAATAACTAAGAATAAGCATTATTTTTAACGTGTTTCATGTAAAACCTACGTTCTCAATTTGAAAATGAGATGTCGCTGCCGATCAACTTTTTCTTCCTAAATGAACTGTCGGCAAAACTTATTTCCAAAACTAGTTTCTATCACGAATACTACGATTCATCGTAATCTTTGAGGCAAAAAAACTAGGGAAAATGCTAAAATTTTGCCGCCTGCCTTTAATGGATAAATAATCGATCTTTGCGACATCTAGCGGCCGTGAATCGTAACAAATAAAAAATTTCCCTCCTTAATCTGAAAACTCTGCACTATCTTCTGAACTGTCTTCATTAGAATTTAAAGTTATTATGAGCGGTTCAACAGTTGTCTCAATCATATTGTCGAGGTTCCACATTTGTGGTTCAACTTTTTCTTCAACGTGACGAATATGTTTCTGCCATGTTTGCTTAGAAACGGTTTCTGTGGCCTGATTGAATAAAACTTTGAAATCTGCAGATTTAAATGTCGTGTTTTTCGAAGCAACATAATTTTTTATTTCAGCCCAAATAAGGCTCCATAGGATTAAGCTCGCAGTGATACGGCGGGACACGTAAAACTGTTTTATTGCAATTGCTCGCCATGTCATCAACAATATATTTACTATATTGTTCCCTGTGCTTCTTTACAATGTTAAGCTACTGAACTTTTAACAAGTTGTCTTCAAACGGTATATTTTTCGAAGACAACCAGTTATGGATAACAGCTTTTCGGGTCGCCGATGTGGGAATTTTTTCGAGTTTCCTCGAATGATAAGGCACATTATCCAAAACTATAACGGCATTATCGGGCAACATGTCTAAAACTTTTGAAAACCAATTTTCAAAAGATTATCTTCGTGGTAGTGTGGACTCAAAAGTCCACAGCACCAGGAACAAAGCCGTCATCACCGCCGATGTGACATACAATGAGCCTCTTTCGCTTTCCTAATAATGATACACACCTATTATATTTATTTTAATTTCTTTTAAATGGTTTTACCTGTAGGATTTGTTAACCCCGTTGACGGACCAGACAAAAATGCTTGCCTGGCAGATTTTACGGTGTCATCAACCCAAACGTGAGATTTTGTATGGCCAGCGTTAACCCAGGTCTCATCAAGATAGAATACTGGTTTCTTCTCATCTCGAAACGCTTTAATTTGTTTTAGGTACTTGCGTCTCCATACAATTATCTCGTTTTTATCCAATAACATAGAATTTATTCCGCGACGGTAAAATTAAAAAAAAAACTTTCTAGAACATGGTTCTTTTAAAACTCGGCAAACTATCGTCTTCATTCACTTCATTTAACACCTTATCTATAGTTGAAATTTATTTCTTGAAAAAGAATTGGTGGACCTTTCGACGGATTGCCATTTGATCAAACTTATTTTTTTGCGGTTTTGGTTTGTTTTCGGCGACGAGAGTGTGTGTGTCTTTTTTATTCACTGACTACATTGTATACCGATGCACTACAGACTCTGTTTACGATTTCTCGGACAATACCCGTACTATTTTCACGCATTTCCCATTTATAAACATTTAAAATCATACTTTTTTCTTCAGTGTTTAAATGACTTTTTTTGGTACGTTTTCGTGGTGGACTCAAAGTGTCGGCGTTTGACATGTTTTTTAATTAAGCTTGCGGCCTCAACTAACACTCGCCCAATCTCGCTCGACGAATCAATCGGTTTGCGACAATACAAAAAATTACCTGTTGATCACGCACTGGTCATTGTTTTGACGTGCTCTGTCTTGGGAATGAATGGAGTATAGTTGCGTCAACTTATTTTTATGTGTTCAGGACGACTTCTTGTTGCGGCATTACGACAAGGGACCTTGCAAGAACAAGCTGGGACACTCGAGGGCGTCAGTGATTTGGCATCGGACACAAGTGATCGGCATCTTCGCCGGTTTCGGTATCCTGCTGCTTGTGGCGTCGCCGTTGCTTCTGTTAGCGGCTCCTTGCATAGTTTGCTGCAAGTGTCGGGTGTGCAACGCGGGCACCACGAAACTGGACAACGAGGAAGATATCCCCATCGAGGAGTCTTGATGTGGAGATTGCTTTTCATCGTCGTGGGTCTAGTCTTGTGTTGCCTTGGTCCGAACATCACTGGTTTGTTAATTGTTTGAGGTTCAAACAGGCGGAATCTGTGATAGAACTGTGATTATGAACCGTCTGTGTCTTGAACTTGGTTCGTAATTTATTTATGGTTGGTATTTAGTAACGATCGATTGTTGATTTTTTTGCTGTTGATTAGAATGCTGTGATAATGATTTTGTTTTAACAAAGTATTAATCGCACAGACGGGGCGAAATTGATTTAGTAGTGTAAGCTATTTTGTTGTGTGCACTAACGGTGTAAGAATGAAATGTTCGTTTGCAGTATTCTATTACACAGCAGGTTAGAGCGATTTAAGGCCTTATTAAGTGTACAATTTTTTTTGTTTGGTTGTTGCAGTTTATTTCTTGTTGAAAATATGTGAAACTATAGTTTTTTAATTCACTGCTGCTTTCAAATACACCGATCTTACGATGGAGGACAAAATAATTTATGTATAGTCGATGATGTATGAATATATTAGTACTGAATTTAATCGTTTTATGGGTACTAAACTTTTGTTTTTTAATTTATGACGAAATTTTTCATTTGGATTTCAGTAATGACACTAAAGCAAGATGTTTTATAAATATAACGAACGAATGTACATACTGTTAAAAGTCATAGATTTAATTAGGTACTATGTACTTATGAATTAAAAATAAAAAATATATTATTAACTGACAAGTTGTTTTGTAATTATTTATTTCATATTTTAATAGCATTCGCAATTTACGTGCCTAAATAAATATAATAATATCGCCTTAGCATAATTCTGATATTCTGGTATCAAAACATAGAGTGGGAAATGTCAGGCCTCGTGTCTTTAGCTTGTGTGGTGACTGTCGCAAATAATGTCTCGATTTGTATATTGGTGCAGCAAAGGTAACTGGTCGTTCTAATATTTTCTATACTGTAAATGATCTTATCTTATATCTTTTCTTTATACTTTGTTATTTAACCCTATGAAAAAAATACATCATTGTATTCATAAATTCATGTAGATTTCTAATTTGGCAAGAAATGGCGCAGTTGCAATTAAAAAAAGATTTTTTAACATACCTAGCAGGCCTTGGAAAAATATTCACAAATACCGAACAACAATAAAACATACCAAAAAAATGTACCAAAAAACATTAGTTAAGAACATTTTGCTGTATCATTTACAATTTTAATGCGTTACTTTTGCCGCCCCTGTTATATAAAAAAGCATGTCGTACAACTAAACCCTTGTCAACTAAACTTCTTGTCATAACACCTTTCAGTTTTCACCTCAAGCTTTCTGCTTTTTCTTTACTAACGTGCGTTCAAAAATAAAACGAGGCTGCGTTGGCTATGGAATTTATCGGCTTTCCAGTGTAGAAACCATAGAAAACATAAACATAGATTTGACAAATGTCAAGTCTGTCAGTTTCATCGAAATAAAACGGCCCAAACGCTAGGCCAGTTTAATTTTATTTTTTAATGAGCATTTTTAATAATTATTGGTTTTTGAACCTTCGAATTCAAGCAAATCCGAACCTTTTTTTTCTAATGTATATTGTGTAATTTATAACTCACTACTGATCAACGTTCGTGTTTAACTATATACAACGATTGGTAGGTCACAAACATATTATTTTTAAATTGCTATTATTATTATCATTATTACTTAAATGATGGGGTAAAAAAAATTGGTACTTTAAATAAAATGTAAACATGTAAAAAAAATTAATGTAGACTTTAATGAAAGACAATCCGTAATTAAACTCCAAAAACAAACAACATTTCTCGCGATTGCTTTCGATTTTTTGCCTTAACTCGTCTACATTTTTTGGCCTACTAAAATAATAAACCTTCGAATCCAAGCAAACCCGAACCTTTTTTTTCTAATGTATATTGTGTAATACAACTCCCTAACGGTCGACGTCCGTGTTTAACTATATATACAACGATTTTTGAAATATTAATTGAGAATGCAGTTGTTCTTAAACTGAATTGGTAGGTCTCGAGTTGCGCATAGAGACTGATGACCCATGAAGGTTGACGGGCAACTGAGTGCTGCCAAATATTCTCAAGACATTTTTCGGTTTTGAGACTGATTCTTCTTCATCGATCTATTCACGACTTACAGTTATATCAAATTAATGACCGTCCTGGTCGTGCCGATATTCTCCTCAACAGAGGAGAAGCTGTAACAATGAATAGATTGATGGTTGGATTCACAACGATACCGGGAAATGTTTTGCACTTTTTTTATTCCATTGTCAACAAGGAAGCTAACCTAAACATGAACGAACAGACTCAAACTGACAGTTTGAAATTTTGCTACACTAAACTGATGCACAAAGTTTTTCCATGGCCAACGCAGCCTCGTTTTCTATTTGAACACACGTTATTATTTACTATAACGACGCCATGCAGGCCATAGAAAAAATTGAACGTTCGAAAGAGTGTGGCAGAGTTTCGTCCTTGAGTTGGAGAAATATGAAAAAAGATTTTCATAATGACCGCCTTCGACACAATACATAAGATTACATTAATGTTTCATCTCCAGGTCTCAGTTTTGACGTCGTTTGAGCAAATATTTGAATAACAACTCCTGTCAAATGTCTTGAGTTGACAGTTTTAAAAGCCTACACTGTAAATTCGTTCGTTTTCATTTCATTCACTTCTGAACCTTTATTTTTATTTATATTTATTTACGTTGTAAATTCACACTGTATATTCTTCCAACTGGTCCAAACTTTTTGCGATGCATGCAATATTACCCGATGCAAACGTAATAAACAAGTTTCACTCAAATCACTTTAAAAAATTAAAAGAATTTTTGTGAGATTTTACAAAAACCAACGTTTTATAGAAATAAAATAATGATTCTGGTTATATCCACATTTTGTGCCATTTATCTTAAACTGCAACAAGTTCTGATTTAACTTCGGCAGAAACCTGTTTTGTAATATTTAAATATTTGAACACTACAACAGAGTTTGCTTGAAATAGAGTAGAGTAGAACCATTCTGTTAAAAAGGATAATCGCAAATAGTTCAAAAAACTATTAAAATTATTAGTCATAGCATTAGACAGATAGATGGTTGCTGTGTATTTAAATAAATAAAAAAACTGAACTAGAAATTCCGTTATGTTTATCTTCACAAAAATGAAGGCCAGATTATTCAAATTACAGAAGTCGATGTCCTACCAAAATTAAGTTAAAATGTTTGTTGTTCTTTTTCGGTAATATCGAATTGAGGGTTGACTATATTAAAGTCCATCTGCTTTTTAAAATAAAATTTGAAGAAAACGATATTCTCCCATGTAAACAATGCCATGAATGATTTAAAATAAATGTATATTAAACGAGTTGTCAGCTGTGTTACAAATAACTATAACAATATAGCAGCAGATTAAAGTTAAATATACTAAAAAAAAATCCTAAAATCGAACCAAATTCTTTTTTAAATGGCTATAAAAACATTGGGAGACATCAGAGAAGAATTCCTCTGAAACGAAGTGAAGCTAACACACGCGAAAATAACGCTCGTAACTATTGAAAAGTTACAAGTGAGCCGATGCTGAATTACAAATAATTACACTCATTTCAAGTAATCGCGGAGATCGAAGCTTCCTACCGAGGAGAGCCTTATTATACCATTTGTAGTTTAGTTGGATCGGTTGTAATTTAAGGCACGTGCGAGCTGCGGATTCCAAGCTTCCAGTACCAGTATTCCAGGGCCAGATTTACACAATTTGCATGCAGCTACCGCTTTTTGCACTCGAATCAAAACAAATTTCATTTATCACTTTATCATTGTTGCATTCGGTGCCCAGATTTTAGCCAGTCAATTAAATTTTCTTTTTTTCTGTATTCGAGAGGGGAACTTGCCAACTACAGGAATTGGGTCCTTTTTACAATTGTCGTTTAGAGCAGCAGTTATTCGAAACCGCATTGGTCTTATTATGCAGTCGTAGCGAGCCTTAGTGGCTTTTGGTGTGGTTTGTGTCTTAAGCCCTCCCTGTTTTCTCCAAATATGTGAATAACAAAAAGCGTGCGCATCAAAGCCGTATAAGTCTCGATCGAAGGCCCTCATCCCTTATTGGGACGAACGCAATCAATACTCATGCCATTGTGAAGAGCGGCCGATGCTTTAAACAGAATAATAATTACATTTCTTTCTGTTCTACGCTTGTTTATTTGTAACGTCAAGGGACAGGCGTAATCCTAATTGACGCTAAATCCCCTTATCGGAGTATTAATACGAAGAAAGGTTCGAAATGTCACACACAACATTAACATCATGGAGAGGCTAATCAGAAGCGTTGCTAATAAGATCCTAAATTTTTACATATTGGGGATTATTAAACCTCCGTCAAGAAACCGTTGTAAAGGGTGTGCACTACCAAACGTTCTTTTATCGCGTCTAAATCCCAGCTTA
Source organism: Eledona agricola (assembly GCA_964023215.1). NCBI lineage: Eukaryota > Metazoa > Arthropoda > Insecta > Coleoptera > Tenebrionidae > Eledona > Eledona agricola. Next base: position 20,682,214 of record OZ026855.1, on the reverse strand, counting down.
ACAACAGGATTTATTGCTTAATAACACCGGATCCGACGAGACTTTTTGTTGGAATTACTTCTTCATTTTGTCGATGATAGGTAAAACATTCACGTACAGTTTTATAGTCGAAAAATAATAAATCTGTCAAGTGTACATGTCGGGGGCTCTAAAAACTGATGCTGTAAATCACACTAAAAAGCGATTGCGTAATTCTAGACATGAGATGAGATGGTACATGTTACTCGATATGCAGAAAAAAGTCAAATTGACAAGAAGCAGCCTCAATTTCTTGTGGCGAGTGTTCGGAAAATTGACCATTAGCAAAGAGTATATTTGCGCTAATCAGGTCTGGAGTGCTTCTCTTCGGTCGCCTCCATAATTTCCGCAACCAGAGATTTCAATTGGCCCGTAATTGGTGGTTTTGCTCTAATTTATGAGCGACGACCGGCTCCATATTAATTTTAATTTACCTCATTAAGATTTCATGGGTGATTACTCAAGGTCTGAAATTATGCCATCGTAAATTAAAAAAGGAATGGTCCGGGGGTATGTCGAGCGACGTAATAAGCACACAGAGGACAAGAGACAAGTTTAATAATTTTGAGTAATATCAGTTGAAAATTTGTAAATACATCGGAGCGTGTACCAAATGGCGTTCGTGATGTAAGAATGGCAAGGTGCTGTTTAACTGTTTGATAAGGGCATCTAAACAATTACCAGGTACTAATAGATGGAGAGTGTAGGATCCGCCCCCACTAGCATCTTCATGACTAGCGGTCAGCTTCTCATGACCCTCCGGGTCCCAGCGGCCTTCACCTCTCGACCACGGTTCGGGGGTCAGCGGCATCATCGAAAATTGCCAAAACTCCGTTTTTCTTGGAGTGTGCCTCGCGCAACCGCTATGAATTTATACCTGAATCGGTGCTAAAAGCGTCAATCACCGATACTATCCTGGACCACATCCCCGCCCGCGTCCCACACGTCTCACTTTCTAGACACATCCTCATCAATTAAATTATATAATCGTCGAGCTGCGGAGTCAAGTGCGAGCAGCTAAGTGATCACATATGTACGCGGCCTGCTTAAAATACCCATCCAACTACGCTGGGCCCCGGTCCCACGAGAAATCGCTCCCGTAGCGATTCAGGATCTCGAGGGAACTCGGCAATGTGTACTCCACATTTTCATGACCTATCTACGTAAGAACGGGTGTGAGCGTCGATTAGCTTCACCACTTAGATCCGGCTTTTCTGTTCTCAGACTCTGTTTGTTTGTTCATTTAACCACAAACACGGAAAAAAGAGAGATTGACTCCCGGAGGTGTGGGAAGATTCGGGAAGTGCCGCAGAAGGTCAATGCAACCGAAATGAGGAGGTTCAGAAACGGACAAATCCACATTAAATTACTTTGAGAAAAACTATTGAAACTTGAAATTGAAGGAGTCAGAAGCAAAAGGTTACAAGTACGTATTTGCTGAGGTATTTGCACCCTAAATACTATAATTGGTGGGAAAATACTTGCAGTAGGAAAATTTGAATCGACCTTCTACCTTTTGTACATACCTCAAATTTACCATGAATATATTGTTAAGTCTATGCCACACGAAAATTAAACTGCTAATAAAAAATTTCAAAAAAAGTTAATAGACACAAGATACAAAATCAAAAGTTAATATGTAATATTATAACTAAAGAAGGGTTGAATTAGGTTCTGACTGTGATGAATAGGGACATTATTGTTATTCATATTTTGTGCTTTTTATGAGTTTGTACTTTATTAAACTTTAATAAAATATTATTCCAATATCCTAAAGTTAATAAAGTTTTCAATAAATACATAGGTATACTAAAATATTGGATACCACACATTTACACATGATTTTCAGACAACTTTTCCAATTTTGAGCCAGTGATTTTATAAGAAATGAGAGATTTTAAGATCCATTTACTCCACTTTTACATTTTTGCACTTGAACCAATATGAAATTTATATTGTTACGTCTACATCATAATAAGGTGTGCTGAAATATGGCGTAATCACATATTAGGAAAGCAAGGACTGATAAAATTGATTGTTTATTTCAAAAAAAAAATTCTCGTAATTTATGAAATATGAAAGTTACTTTAGCATAAAAATGTCTAGATTTAGAGCGATAAGGACTCCAAAGATTCCAGGAAAATATGGAATTTTATTTTAAGTTCATAACTTAAAAAAGATATTGCCGATAAACTGATACCTACATAAACATTATTAAGTCAGGTTATGTTTCCTCCAAATGGACAACAGACAGTTCTTGTAATTCTCTTGTCAAAGGTTTCTAATCCTACCCTGCTGAGTAGCCTACCTGTCTTTGTAGAAATACTTCAAAATTTTGTTTTGTCAGATGGCAAAACTTGTGGCAAAAGTGATATTACCTAGGACTCGGTTTTAGAAAGCACTACATCCTATTACGGTACATTGTTAAATTTTGCAGTGTTGATCCCTCTAGATTTCTCCACGGTCTTTGCTCAGTCATCATTAAGTTAAATACTGAAGATGTCTATCGCAGTAAATGAAACGTTTGAAATAGTTTCGTCGTTGTCTCTGTCACACTTTTCTTTGAGCCGGATACGCTACTACTTCTTCTTCTTCATTAGCTTTTTCTGTTTTGCTAAGCCCTTGGTGAAAATCATTACAGCTTACTTTGATTCTCAGATATCTGCATCTAATGTTTTGTTTGATGGAGCTAATTTGCATCTGATGGGATTTCCAAATATACCTTGTCTGCTGATCAGCAAGTTAACCCTTTCTGTTGTTTTCTTCAATCTACATATTTGTCGCTGTAATTGTGTACCTTGATGCAAGTTTGCATCTATGTAGGCATATGATTAATGTAAATGAGATCAACTTCCAGATCCAATGAAATGGGTTGAAATCCGTCATTCGTAGACCCACTACTTTAATACGAGTATTCATAAGTAGCGTATAAATAAAAAACGATTCAGAGTAGGCCATAAAATCTATATTCTGTTTTATTCGTTACGTGGCACATGTTACGTAATGAAAAAACTCACTAACATGTAATATACATCTTACGTAATAGATATAATAATTTTCACTCGGTCCTAAGTTTACGTTGGCAGTGCAAACTGTCATTAGTAAGATTTGTCGTTCCGATTGGCAGTTGAAGTTCTCGCGTTGTCATCAGTTTTAACGTTTCTCGTTGAATATGTAATTGAAAAATTGAAAAATGTAATTGGACTCCATCTTTTGATCGTAGAAAAAGTATAGTACATTTTCGAGTTGTAAACGTAAATTAAAGACTCGTGTATAATTAATTACTTGCATACCTCTCTCGATATGTAATATACTATTATAGTGACGTTTGACATTAACATATTCATGACATCTTACAGAAACTATCAACTAAACTTTTGCTCAAAAGAGATCTAAATGGAATTTGTTAAAAAATACATTAAATATATCTAATACATATGTCGTGTCCGAAACTGTTGTCAACAGTTGCTTTGTTATTGTTGATTTATACCTGATTTAATTTATTTAGTAAGAATTGCGAATATATTTTATTGCAAATTACATGGTCTCGAGTTTGAAAAACGCTTTTTTGGGGTAGACATGTCCGATTTTGACGGAACTCTCTAAAATTATTACGAAATAAATTGAAATATGCGAAGACCGAGTTCAGCAACCACCACAAATGACCTACGAAAACACAAAATAAACAAGATTTTTATGGAAACCTAGATCCATTCTATTATAGCGCCCGAGGGGGATTAGTTTTCTCATACATAATCAATGCGATAAATGTCCTTTGAAGCGGTCTACCTTGGAAGGTCGCAATTGATTGCGCCACTCCGCTTTACTTTTAATTATTCGTAATCACTCACACGGGAACAAAGACCGGAAGTTGGATCGCACAGCATTTTCGATTTTCAATACGCCTCTAATGGAATCGTTGCGAGAGAGTCGCGTGTTCCAGTTTCCTAATCGATGGTATATTGCAGCAGAGCAAGGCGTGCCTCTGAAATCGTAAAATCTGCATTTCTGCAGGCCAAGGCACGTGTTGTGGGCTTGCGTAGGTTGACGACGTCGTCTAGGCGCACTCTTGGAATCGACACCAAGCCAAGCACCAAGTTCAATGGTCACCTGAGGATTACTTTGCCTATCCAACACTTTGCACGAGTGCTTGGATAAACACACCCTTGGTGATATTTAAATATTTTGATTTGTATTACCCAAGACATGGAGCAGGTGTCTGATGCTTAAACGATATTATTGTTATAACTTTAATGATTGTGATTATAAAAATGTGCCAGATGACGCAACAAAGGCAAACGAACGTTTGGTGAATGTGTGATTTTATGTATGGGTTTTCTTCGAATTCTGGGCCGGAGGTGCCGTGGGATAAGAGCTTGATGTGCCGTAATAGTACATGTGTTTGTCTTCAGTTGACTATTATATTTTTCATCGTGCACGTAGTGTTCTCAGAGACCGACGTACATATACAGAGGGAGACGGTAAATAAATCAGAGCTCCGATATATGGATGTGTTCTGTTTTTAATCTCAGGACGAACCCTTTGAGTGTGCGACGAAGGGGAAAATCGGGAGTCGTATTACCGCCGTGGTGCGGGTAGGGCTAGTTCGGAGGCACCCATGAGGTGCACCAACATCGAGAAACCAAAATTTGCGAATTATTAATTTGGGTTTGGTCGGATGAGTAAAACGGGTGTTTTTCGTGGCGTTGGGATAATCAATTAGCCGGCGGATCCTCGACGAAAACAAATTGTGATTTTTTTTCGTTGGGTTATTGCACTTCGTGGCGCGTTTCTTGCAGAACTTAATGCCGCCATAAATTGATTCTTATTGTGCCTATACTTGGACACAACCCGGCCGATCCCTCCACAAAAACAGAAATAATAGTCCATTAAATCGAATACCAGCATCGAGCAACACGTGGATAACAACGACCAAGTGATGATTCATGGGCGCGAGGAACAATGGCCAAATGGTCGGCCGAGATCTCGCTCTGCTGCTACCGGTACTAATCCGCCACCCTGGAAGATGAGGAATTTTCATGAAATACGATGCTGCGTCCTTCGGGCTCCCATTGGCAAACAAACACTTTCAACATCGATGCCGCATTTACAATAAACAAACAAAAAGCCGCAATCCGGAAAAAATGACAGCAGCTGCGAGCTGTTAAATTATTGTGTCAGCCTTGAATCCGATTCCACAAGTCCACAAGCAAGATTAATTATCAAATCCCGACCTGTGATAATTTGTCGATAAGGCGCTAACCGAAATGTCTGGAAATACCTCGTCACCTCGACCAAGGAATCCTACAAATCTCCGCTTATCTTCGGCTCATAATTGAAATTTATGCGTCCCTCCCGTTCCCCAAACAATGGCCAAAGAAGGGTGTCTCGAAAAAATAACAACTCCGCATTATGAGACTTGCATTCGAAATATTTGTTTCCGAGAAGGGGAAAAAGCGAGACGACAGGTAGTTTGGTTCTGGACTGCTCTAGCGAAAGGATGTGGCGATATGCAAAAATGTACCTGATCAGGCGGTTTCTTGTTGCAGCTCGTTATGCGTCATTATTTGTCTACTAGAGCGAAAAATATGAAATTTCAGCAGTGATCGGCGAGTAGATGATATACAATGTCCACCATATGTTACTCGTTTAATTTTACGATGGGTACTTTGCGTTTTATAAAGTCGCTCCTGTAATAAAAGGTAATAAAAACTTGAATGGATGCAAGGCTGGCGCCCGGGTAAAAAAACTCGAGGGAAGAAAATGGGAGTGATGCGGCGGTATTGTCCTCTGTGCGAAATTGGAGTATTTTTTATTGGCGTGATTTTTAATTGAGCAACAAAAATATGATTGGTCAACAAAATTCAGCATCAGTTTAATTAATCTTACTACTAAAAAATGTTCGTACTTCAAATACGAGTAAATGAACAGGTAAACAATGCCTGAGTAACACAATAATTGTGTAACTATAACTTCTTCGTCCTCTTTACTTCGATTTTGCCACCAATTTTATTGAAAAAGAGCGCGGAGCACGTGGTTGTTAGTGGGGCACAGTTGCACATCGAACAATTGAATAGCTGATTGAAAAAATGATATCATTCCAAAAATCCCAGAACGAAGAAACGCGAATAAATGTTTTAATTAATATAAATAATTCACTTATCGATAAAGGTGTCTCAGAGTTGCGAAAAGCTCTATAACTTGTTTGTTATGAAAGATATTAACTTTTGCACATTCGAAAAAGTCTTTCGGTATATATACAGCTTGTCCCAGTATTATAAATACACTAAAGTTATTTATTTTTTTAAATAGAACCTATCCAGTTCTATTTCATTTTTGAATTATATGCTAAATTATAAATCAAATCTATACAGGACGTTTCTACTTATCTGCCATGGTTTATGATCTGTGGCGCTTTTTTGACCGAAATTCAATTTTTTTTTTAGCAGAAGTGCAGCTGTCATCTAAAAAAAGACAAAGTTTATATCTTTAATAACATACAAGTTATGGAAATTTTTCGCAACTCTGGAACAACCTGTATAATGCCAATTTAAAAACTTTAAAGGATTATAGACTTTAATGAAAGCAATGTTCACCATTAGTTATCAATTTTTGAAGTTAATGGAATGTTATCGTTGCTGCAATAAATTCTGCTAAAGGTAACAAATTCATGGAGCAGAAGCTATGTAATTAAGAAAAAATTAATGATTTTTTTATTGGGAGAATGTTCAAATAATAACAAAACATACTATTTCTTGCATTACCATACATAGAAAATCAAATTTTTCCGTGAATTTTGTTTTCTATTAGTAATAGGTTATGTTATAAAGTTGTCGTACAAAACTGTTTATTTGTTATTAGAAATTTGAAGTTTAAACTGTGTTACATACATTATATTTTTATGTTTCTTTACAAAAAAAAAGACAATAAAATATTATAAGGATATATTGTGTTTATATTTTATCCTGAGCTTGTTGGTTCATTATAAATTTCGATGTCCCAATCTATTTTATCTATTTATTCTTTCTTTATTAGTTAAATAGTTGCTCAGTATGTGACAAAATAAACTCAATTGCATAACTATAGCCCCACCCCTGTTTATGGAGATTTTTTCTCAAATATTGAGATAAGTGAATATTGCTTTAGGAAATGATAAAACCATTTGTAAACAATTTGTTTATTTTATTTAAAAAAAAATTGAATTGGCATGTGCGTATACCGTCGCCAAGTTTTAATCAAAAAATTATTTGTCTTTTTTTTTTCAAAATTTTTACATTAATAGTGAGTCACTATATTTTTCTATGATACCATATTCTAAAATGTTGCAGTTGCATATCAAATTCATACCACATTCTTGTTGAAAATTGACTTTGGCCTATTACCACTCGAATTAAGAGTTTGCAAGACATGTGTTATATTTTTTATTTTCACATATTGTAGTTGGAAGCAACATCCAAGCCCTATTAAAAGGGGTAGTATTTAATTGAACATGAGATCTTAAATACTCTTGTTAGAGCATGAATTCAAAAATTTTCGATTTAATTAGACAAAATGGAGTACATTATTAATGTAAAAATTTTGTAAAAAAGATTAGCAAAACTTGAAAACGCTATAGTTATGCACATGCCACATTTACATTTTTTTGTAATATATTAAACAATTTAATTACAAATGGCTTTACATTTATTAATCATTTATTAATTTAATTTATTAAATTTATTTATCATAATTTATTTACAATGTTTTATTATTTTCTAAAGCAATATTCAGTTATCTCAATATTTATTAAAAAAATCAGGGGTGAAGCTAGGCTATAGTTCTAGGTGTAGTTGACAATTTTAGCTTTCTTAAATTCACAAAATTTGATATTTAGTCAGTATTTTTGTTGGCACACTAGTTTCTTTGCTTACCAAAACGGCAATAATGTTCAATTAAATACTACCCTGCCCACTATGTATGTGAAAATACGAAATATAGCACATGTCTTGCAAACTCTTTATAATCGAGTGGTAGTAATGGGCCAAAGTCAATTATCAACAAGAATGTGGTATGAATTTGATATGCAACTGTAACATTTTCGAAGAAGAAGCCCACACACTTTTATAATATGGTATCAATTTGCAACAGTATAACAGGTGTCGCAATGTGATACAGTTCAACCCTTGACGAGTGGGGCGAAAGCCACGATTTGAGAAAGTTAGATAACTTGCGCCAATGAAAAAGAACCACAACAAAGTGCCAACTTTCCATTTCCTCCGACCATGAGCAATCCGTGGTGTGATCTTTCAATAAAGCGCCACGGGCCGCGTCATCCCATTAACTCCAATTAAAGCTCGTCGCTATTTTCGCTCCAACAAATCACGAAACCATTCCAAACAACGTAAAAAGACCAAACCCACACATGCACATGCACATTAACCCTCGAGCCATCTCGAAAAGCTCCAACTAACAAGTGGGAGGCGCGCTCGGTCCTCTCCGCCACTCTCCGGAGATTTAAACCACTTGTTGGTAGGCCGCGAAATTCTCGCTCAGTCAGCCCTCAACCGTTGGTCAATTTAAGTGTGTTGGTGATCGCGTGTTGGGAGTTTTGTTTACGTTTTTGGAATTGTGTGCTATTATGGCACCTGGTGCGCCGTGATGTGTTTTTTCGCCAAGATAATGCCTCGGACATTTCCCATGGATTATGCGGTGGTTTTTCTGGTGATGGGACTGACGTCGGCGGCGATCATGGGCGACGAATGCGACTGGACCGGGAGGTAAGCGGGATGAGGACGATCCGCGGTCGGGATTCGGCGAATAAATCGTTTTTGCGATTCGCACATGTTGCGATTTTTTTCGTGAGAGTTGGCGCGGCTAAGCCGTTCCCACGACGCCTCCAGCATCCTCCCGTTTGCTCCCGAGGAGTGGAGCGAGGACCTGGAGCTCTGGCGTGTTTGTTTCAGCACGAGCCGTGGGCTACGTAGCCAATGACATGTAAATTATACGAACCAGTCTTCTCTGCCGTAATATGATGATTATTATTCAAGTGCATGCGGAGCGACCAGCGGCGCTGCTGCCATTATCTATCTGGTCGAAAACGACCAAGAGGATGGAATATCTGCACGTATTTAGGGATTTTTTGCCCTCGGGATAACGCAAATTAGAGCCGAGCGGCGTTTGTGAAGGAATCCCAAACATTTTTCGAGCACCGAGCCGATCGATTTTAATTCCAATTGCCCATTTCCCAGAAAATTGCACGAGATAAATTATACAATCCCTTGAAGAATGAAATGTGTCGAAAAACCTATGATTATGACATGAGTCCAAAAGTGAAATGATACAAGAGGAATCAAATAGGATTTTTTCTTTAGTGTCCTTTGTAATATGTTGCCCACTTCCCAGAAAATTGCAAAGAATGAGTATATTTATGGCGTTTACACATACGGTGAAAAAGACACAAGTTTTCTCGTTCGTTGCGATCTGTTTTCCGATTAGTTATCGACTTATTTATTGGTGGACAGTAAAAAAGCAGTATATGTACATTTGTGTTTGTTTACTGCTGTGGAGAAAAACTGCAATAAATTTGTAACGAAACAGACAGTAAAGTTGTTTTGTTTGCGTTTCTGTGAAATGATTAAAAGCAAATTACTCAACGCGGAGAGATTGCAAATACAGTAGATCCGTTTTAAAATTATCCACTCGATGCGTCAGCTGAATAATCTATTGCTGCATTATCAAAAAGCTCCATTTCGCAATAACACGTTTCACGACTAATAACTGGCGATCGGCATTTTTCTCACGTTTGCAGAAATCGTGTCTCGATTCCGCTAAGTCGAAATTAATTGCCTAGGCACCTCTGCGGGTCAACAATTCAGCATCTCACAACGCCACGACTCTTCAGGTGTCTGCATTGTTAGATCGGTAGCGCTGACAGGCATGTATGCAGTATTGGTATAATTATCACAACATGCACCCGAACGTGTTTCACGTTTTTGTCTGTTTGAAATCTGGTCGTGGACTGGAATCGGCACTTCTGGTCGGCGCAATTACTCCTCGGAGACGTTGCCGCTTTAATGAAGGCGCGTTTAATTGAGAGCAATCTGGTTCCATTTCGAATGAATAGCTGAAGCGGGGTTGAGTATCTTGTGGAGAAAAGAGTTGAAGAGAGGCGTGGGCCGTGGTGCTTCCCACACAAAGAGTCCACTGTTACCTCAGGGCTTTCCACTACACGCCAGACTAAAATACCTGACGGTCGGTCGGTGTTGTAATAAATAAGAAGCGATGCCTTTTGGATCGACCACGAAGGTTCAACGATCACTTTTACTCCACTTAACCGTTAGGCTTTTTTCTGCATTTTTAAGGAAGCAAATCAGTCGTCGTTGCCGGCGATAATGGAAAAATTGACGTTGAAGGCCGTTTGTATTTACATAATTAGAGAAAATTTAGCCATTGAGAGATTGCCGTAGGATGAGTTTAACTGCTGAAGTTGCGTGGGACAAGTCGCGACCGTCACACTTGCGTGCCTCTTCAAACTGTATTGATTTCCCAACATCGATGGAATTAGTGGTGTTGATGGGTGGCAATAACAATTCCGAATCTGGTGCATCACAATTTTTTTCCTGGCCCGATTCCGAGAAGCTTGACCACCACGTCAACCGGATGATGGTGATGGGTGTTATTAACGTCGCCGATATGGATCGCAATAAGCGAGAGTGTTTGGACCGATAGTTCGACGATGGCTAAAAGCTTTTTTATGGTTTTAACGCAGGACCGGCTCTTTGAAACCTCTATTTTGTCTTCGGGCCGAGACAATAATATCGCCCGTGTGATTTATGTGAAAGCCTCCGGGCCCCGATAAATCGCTTCCATCGTGATTTTTTATCGTCGTAAGAGCAATTTTGGAGGCCCCGGGTCGACCGTGCCTTTCCAGCAGCGATTATGCCAATTACGATGGGACAGAAAGAAATTTCCGAGATCTATTTACATGAATATTATCGCTGTGTATACAAAACGTCGTATTGTTAAGCAAACTGTTCGTTTCCGTCGACATCTCGTCAAACGCCGCTTCGGAATGTCATTGTCTTCGATGTTAATATCGCCGCGTATAATCCACGTATTATTTTACTACGTTTCCGATTTGAGTTGTTTTGTGTGGCTCGTGTCTTGCCTGAAAATGCGCCCCGAAAACCAATCGCTGCAATCGAGAGCTTTTGGTCGATTTTGCGCGGCGGGAAAATCATTAAATCCATTGTGGCGCAGAAAGCTGTGTCATTATGGGTGGAACTGTCTCTGATCCATCATTAATATCCCTCAGAACGCATTGTTCTCGGGGCCTTGACCACGCCGCCAAGAACTAGATTTTTTCGATTAGCATACGAATTTCTTAAATTGATCCAGGGGGGTTGGGCAGCGTCTACCGGGGACAATACAGACGTGGGTTGAGACGGGCAAGGCCCTCCATGTCACTCGACAAAGGCGTTGCCATATAAGCGAGGACATCGCTTATGTTGGGACACCCACACATGTTGCAACGACAAAAACCCAAGTGCTCTAAATCCTCGAAGTGCTTGGACTTTGCCTCGACGACAACTAGGAGCTGCTTAGTGGTTAGCCGCAAGTCTCCTAAGTAATCGTCAAAAACCCACCAGATTTCCGACTTTCGTCTGAAACAGGAATTCCTCAGTCCCCATTCACCCCATTTTTTTTCTTCAATTCCCCACATGTGGCAGTTCTAAATTTAGAAAGCGCGCGGGAATAGAAGGAACAACCTGCAATGTTTTTTCACCGGTCTAAAGTGCAGGTGTAACGGTACTGTAAATCACGGTAAGCTTTTGGGGCTTTCGTTTCCTTTTGTAATTTTGCAAGTTGCGTTTTACCCTGCAGGTGCCACATGTGTCGGAGTGTCTGCACTGATGTAACCTTATCCGCATCTTCATTCCCGCCAAAACTAAATCACTACTCCCTTCAGAGCGAGCATTGCATCTTCTGTTTGGTTTTAACGCCTTATTAATTATTCATGATGCTAATTCGTTCGATTGTTTGATGTTTACGGTTGGGACAATAAAAACGCGACTCGTAATGGTCACTTAATCGCATTTATTGTTGGGAATTTATTTAATGGCTTTCCTAAATGCAGGACCGTTTTACGAGATAAGTTACGAAACCCCTTTCATCTGTCCGAGGCACCAAAACACGAATCTCTCATAAGAACCCCAGCTTTTCGTGTTTAGTTGTTATTTGCAATTTTAATTGCAACCGCTTCGTCCGCTAAAAATACCTCGAGGCCGAGATTCCAATTCGTCATAACATGCTCTCTTGCATTCCTATTGATACAAAAGGCACAATTCCTCCGTACACGCTGCTTACAAAGCCAGCACTTAACCGCAGCCATATAAACGGAACAACATGCAGCAAATCCCGACAATACAGTCGTATACTAATGATTGTACGACCACAACTGGCAATAACGTATATCCACGCGATCATCCTTTGTCCAGGTGGACTGTATGCCGCTTGAAACATTTCGATGGCTCGAAAAAGGCCTAATGGATTCGTGATCGTGGCGTTTTTTCTTCATGAACACACGTCGCTTTATCTTCTCCGTATCTGGGTAGACACGTCGGTGGGTACAAAGTTTATAAACGTGCGTTCTTCTACGTTTCCGTCATTTTACGGTTTTTCGGCGCCGTTAAACAATGATCTCGAAGGGAGAGAATGTTAATGCGATCTACAAAGGCGTTGGCGTGTCCGAGTTCCGATCCGAGATTCGATAATTGTCTGCACATCACAAGAAGACCGTGACTGGCCGAAATGGAGATCGGATCATTTACTCACGGAATGATGGAGTGTTAGTCAGCAGAAAAATTAGGATATTTTCGGCGAAGCGTCGCGCTCCGTCGACTGTTAGAAACTGGACACAAACCAAACGGCAGTACTCGAAAGGAAAGAGCGCCAACCTACCTCTTCCTGGTTGTAATTTTTGCCCAAACAAGTCGATAACGGCCCGCTTTCACTATCTCGTAGCAGTAAATCACATCGTTTCCCTTCTTGATTGTCCGTGTCCCAGGTCAACGCTTCCATATTTTACCTGAAGACCAAGCAACTTCAGTCGGTCCCTCGCAGGTGTACTACTCCCGTACAATTTCAATCGTGGTAATGACAACCGGTCTACGATCTAGACGTAACTGGATCTGCGATAATCACAAATGGTCCACAATACTCGCATACACTTGACCTTTGCAGGGGTGAGCCATTTTTGCGCGTATTTTCCACGAAGTAAAAGTAGTCCAGTTTCACCGGGCACGAGATAATAGTACGGCCACGCCTAACACTCGCTGGCAGCAAGTAACATTCTATCCGGTTCTGCTTAATGCATGCTCTGCTACTAATTCGCGATTATTTGAGTCGATCCATTAATGTGAAAATGTCGAAGCAACCACCACCTGTCGTCTGGGGCTTCCCAGAATGCGGAGAATATTTTAGATAAAGCAGAACAGTTACCTAACTAAACCTGAAACTCTACTCCACTTCGATATGAGTTATATACCCGTCCGAGATGGAGCAACAGATTTGAAAGGTTACTCCGGTTTGACTTTGAAATGTATGCAAACGATGGACGAAATGATCTCAGATCAGAGGGCAGCTTACTGTACCATCCGAGACATCTGCAAACTGTTGCTTTCGTGTTAATTGGGACTTGGCTAGTGCTGTGCGAATTGCGTTGTTTTTGCTAGTGCGGATACTTTACGGTACCGCTTGCATTTTGTCCAGGTTCAAATTAAAATCGATTCATCGTCGATAAATTGCAGCAATTTATCCATAACCAGCAGTCCGGTTGCATAAGCGAGTTCACGGTGCCGTTAGAGCGGTCCTTTGGGCCATTTAATCGCGGCCCGATCTGGACCAGACGCTTTTTGTCCGAATAACCGTTCGGTTATTGCGAATAAATCGACCATTTTCGCACGCAATTAAGCCACGGCTCTTTTTACGCGCTCCGTTAAGAATTTATTGAATTTTAAGTGAAGGGTTGTTAAATTGCGGCTGGTTACGTGATGAATTCCGACGCAATTGGGTCGGCCACGGGCCTTTGATCGCCGAACGGTCTTTCGATGCCGAAATCCAATTAAATCGAACCGTTTCGATTGTCCACAATACCAAATGTGCATTTGTTGTTTCAGTGGTCTGAGTCCCTCGTCGTCGGGCAGAGGCGTCACCCCCGTTTACCTGCGCTGCACCGCGGGCCGCGTGACTTGGCTGTATCCCAGAGGCGCTCTCAGAGTGCTTCTCCGCCTCCCGGGGCAAAACCGCGAATTTCGGGCATGTATTAAAGTGCACCCCGACGAGAAGAAGGAACCGGCGGCACGCCTCTTTCTCGAAGGACCCAGATCGCTGCTTCCGCTCTACTCCACCGGCGATGGGGGAAATAAAGCCATCAGGTCGGTGTCCACGACTCGCGCGTTCTTCATCAGATAACATCTCTCTTAATTACAGGTGTTTCAACAGCAAGAACGGTCAAGCGGCGATTTACGTGGAAGCAGGCGATGTGGATGCCGTCACGAAGAGGGTCGCCGAAGTCGAGTACGACCTGCAGGCGCTGCCCAAAGGGGTGCGCGGGTTCGACCCCACCGAAGGTAAGCAGTTTGTTGGGATCATGGGAACCTACTACGTAACGGTGAAAGCAGATTATTTTTACTGATATTTCTTTTTTTGTAGAATGCCGGCCGTGTACTAGCGAGGAATTGGCGCACGCATTCTGCACCAGTGATCTCGGTGAGTGTCGTTAAGTAGATATCGCGAAAAAGTCCGGAAATTCTAAACTTCGAGCTCGTTCTCGCAATCAATTAGCGGCGGCTTGTTAAAAAAGCGAAAATTGCCCCACGTAATTTGTCTTATGATTTATAAGATTGTGGGCCGGAATAAAAAGCGAACGGACACGTACTGACAGTAATAACATATGTCGAATTGTCAGTCGGGTCACAAAAAGTGGATTGCGATGGGCGAGGATTTCGGTGCCGAACGGTTCGAAGAGTTCTTGGCCAAGGCAAAGGAAAGGGCGGAATTCACCGCTCAAATTCACGAATTCAGCGATCTGTGCTGGGATAAATGTGTGCAAACCACTGTCAGTAAGCTCGACGGCCGAACGGAAACTTGTCTAACGAATTGTGTTAACCGCTTCATCGACGTTTCTGTGTTCATCACAAACAGATTTGCCCAGTTGCTAGAGAAGAGTATTAAAATGTGATCCTGCAATAAAATTGGCTCCAAGAAGCACCCGTCCGACTGGTATTAATTGCGGTTGTATTTTTAGATGCTGCAAATTTATTATTAAAACCGGCCGCTTCCGACGACGACTTTTTTTCCTGATATTTCAGTATGTCAGCATCCAACAAGTTGGTTTAATTAGTAATCTTGGACATGACACGTTTCCAATTGAAGTGTCATACGTGCGCTAATTCCTTCTGTCTCTCATTCTGCAAGTTTTTGCCACACTTCACTTGGGAAAGTAAACAGCCGACTTTTGGATAATAGACTCGTGTTTTTGTCGGTTTCCATTAATTCCGGGTGGTCCAATTAGTCCCGAAATCTGCAATCGTTTAATTACGACGAAAAAATGGTAATGAGACGTCGACGGCCCAGCGTCTTGCCTAAATAAATAAGCTCGCCGCGTATGAATTAAGCGCCGTTCTGGCGTTTGCCCCCGAGAGGTACTCTTGTCCTGTTATGGCAACGTGTTTCCCAGCGAACATTAAACGAAAAAAATTACACGAGCGAGACCACCGTAAACCGAGGTTTCTTACGAGCAAGGGAGCGGTGTCGACGCCCACCACACCGCCAGAACAATGGCTTGCAAACTAACATTTGCTTCGGTTTCGGTGTTATCGCTCAGGTGAGGACGAGAATCCATTACCGGCCTCACTGTCACAAAACGCATTAATCTACATTAAACAGCGATAAGCAGTAATGCTGAGTCAACAGTAAGCTAGTATTTGTTTTGGCTGGAGAGCTCTCAAACAAGAAATAAGAATCGTTTTTATCTCGAGTAAACAGTGTGATAAATCGGTATCGAAAAACAAATATTGGACGACATTCCAGGAATCAAGGAAGAAACACGAGCGGGGCGTGCTCGCATTCAACGATTCACAACGGATCACAGAAAAAAAACCCATCGAAGAAATTGACCGTAACGACTGGGGTACGCGATCTTCGAATCGAGACCGATTAATTAAAAGCACAAAGCGCCCGTTTCTTTCATCTACGGTCGGATGTATTGTTCTTCGGTGCCAGTAGGCGGACTTGCTGATCTAGTTGCTTCGAAACTTTCTAATCCTCTGTTGCCTTTCCGACGACGTTAACCGACAATTTTGTGTTTTTGTTCAGTTACGCGAGGAATAATCCACGGCGTGGAGAACCGGGACGAGCTGGAGGTGTCTGAGATGTCGGTGAAGGTGACGAAGCTGATCCGGCACACGGTCGACGACGCCTACTCCATCGACACCAATCTCGTGCCGGACGACTCTTCGGATGCCCTGAAGGAAGTAACCCTGCACGTGGCACAGCACTGCGGAGTGGCGCACGGCTTGGGTGAGTTCGTCTTCATGGCAAGACGCAAACTGGGGGATCTCACCCTCCAATGTGCCCCACGTTTGGAGGACTGGGCCGTGCTGGTCAACCGACTGTCAGAAGAGGGCAGAGCCCATTGCGTGTTGAGGAGTTAGCCCCACCAAAGTAAAAACTTAGTGCGCTGCTGTGATTTGTACATACGTAAGAAGACTTGAATGCGACGGTGCTTAAGATTAAGCCAGATTTCGGGGGTTGTTGTGCAATAGTGAAATGATGGACCCCTGGAATGTTTCGCTGGTTTTGTGAATATAGACGTAGCTGTGCTCCATATTGGAGCTTGTGGACTTTTTTTGTAGCCGCTTCCATAGAGTTATGGTTAGTACATGAATTCCTGGTGCCAAAATAGACCGCTTCTCATCACTGTTCTCTCTCTCTAACCTATTTATATTTTATTCAGATTGTACTGTAATTATTTGTAATTTCTTAATAGTGTACATAAAGTCGGACGTTGTTTGGATCTCACGCAAGATGTGTTATGTGTAATAAAACGGAGTCGCACTGTTTTTCCCAAGAAAATGAGATGCGAATTCGTTTCGTTATATAGTTTATATTGAAGATAATCTGTTGCTTAAGGACACGACGAATGCCATAATCGTTTTCTGTGTGGACAGACCGCTGTGATATGTAAAATATATTTTATTGAGATATATTTGTTTGCAAAGAATATATGAATTTTAAATCGACGACGACTCTTCTTTCACTGCCCACAATCATACTCCCATATTATAAAACCGACATCTGCATCTCGGACCACAAGAGAATTGCTCAAAGAAGCTAATGGACGGCCATATGCCGCTCCCGCTGATTCATAGTTAAACAACAATAACTGTAAAAAACAGTTCCTGGTCGGCTTGACAGTCGGGTTTATTATTGCTGGATGACAAAAAGCGACTTCCTCGTACGGATCGGGATCATCCAAACATTGCGTAATTGATTCAATTGCCGCAAATTGTGCATTTCATGCACACTTGTGATAAAACGCGCATATTTTTTTCGTGACTTCCTCTCCGCACTTGCGGCGCTTCCGAATGTCTGCGAGCGGAGCGATGGGAACAGATAATTGTTTTATTAATGCATCACTGGGCTTTGACTACTGACGGAATGGTTCAATTGGGTAATGCTTCAAAACAGTACAACTTTTTGTCCGAAAACGAGGATTACATCGTCAAGAACAATACCAGTTCTTTTGGTATGTCGTTCGGAGAGAAAACTGTCGCGGCCAGTCCGCATTTTTATGTTAAATCTCCAGTTCTCGACACATGTATATTACGAAAAAAACTATTAAACAAGATGAGATACGACGTTATTGTCACGGGACTCATTACCATAGAAAAACCATTTATGGTAACTTCGCCAAAGAACCCACATAAAAGACTTGTATCGTAGAAGCTGTTTACGGCAATTAATTTATGGAACCCTTGCCGATAAGATTGTGGGTTGTTTAAAAGCAAATCTGGCGTTGAAAGGGTGCCTAATTGTTACCCTCGTTTTCAAATAGGACCCCCCGAAGATAAGGCGTCTGGCAGTCCCGGTTAAAAGGTACTTAAACCGATTAGATAAAATTCACCAAAACACAGCCGAGAGCAATGCTTTCAAACTCGTGCTTAGTGGTTTTATCAGGCATCTCCAGACTCGCTTTTTGCGTTTTGTCCGTGCAAAATGGACCGTTGGAACAAATTTCTCGATTCCTATCGGTAAACAACAAACAAATGGAAGACGCGTTCCGGTCGTACCACCTGCCCGGAGGATGACGGGCACACGTTCGGGTCCTGACCTAGACGCGCAATCAGTTGACAGATGTTGTTCGATTAATAAATCAGAAACGACGTTGGCTATATTAGATTAGCGGCAGTTAATGCGGCCCTGGGAAACTGGCCCGGATATGGTGGGTGATCGCTATCGAGGGGCAGATAATGCCCTTCCGGACTCGCGGCGTTCCCACGACTTTACCCTACCTTGATGACACGTGGCGCCGCGTGCAACTTGGCTACATGGGGTCCCATCAAAACTTACAAAAGAGTCCGACCCGCACCTAATACAAATTTCCCCAACCATTGTACACTGTTTGCTTATTTTATTGCAGGCAGATAACGAAATAACTAGTTGACAAAGAAATATGTGTAATTTCATTTTATTCGGTCCGACAGGCCAATGATGAAAAAACGTTTTCAATAATTTTACCTAATTCTTGTGTTGTTTTGTGTGCTAGTTCCGAAAATAAAAATAAAAAAGTCGTATCACCCACCAATTTCTCACAATGTAAGATTAAAAAAAAATATTATTCAAAATGTAGTTTGAAAGGTGTTCTGTTAAATAATGAAAATACTTATGCTTCATTGCCTGTTGCAACTTAGAAACTTACGAAATTACGATTGGATGGTATGTGGAGATTTAAAAGTTGGCTCCATGCTCCTTGACTAACAAATGCGATTTACAAAGTTCCCATGTTTTATATGTGAGTGGGACAGCAGGGCAAGAAATCAACATTGGTCCAAAAAATTTGACACCTGGCAAGAAGAATATTTTTCATAAAACTTTAATAGATCCAAAAAATATTCTTCTACCACCACTACAAATAAAGTTGGGATTAATAAAACAATTTGTAAAAGCTTTGCCTAAGGATGGTGATTGAATGAAATATTTGTGTAGAAAATTTCCTCATTTATTAGAAGCTAAACTCAAGAAGGGTTTTTCGTTGGGCCTGATATGCGTAAAATGATGTTCGATCCCAACTTCGAGCAACGATGAATACAAAGGAAAAAAGGTTCGGATATCATTTATCATTTATATTTAGAAGTTGTGACTAAGTTTTTGGGTAATGTGAAAGCCCCACTATGAACTTATGGTAGCTAATATGATAGACAAGTTCGAAACTCTTGGTTGTCTGATGAGCCTTAAAGTCCATTTCCTGCACAACAATCTTTTTTCCTGAAAACTTGGATGATGTGAGTGAAGAGCAGGGGGAACGGTTTCTTCAGGACATAAAAGAAATGGAGAAAGGATATCAGGGACGGTGGAATATTAATATGATGGGTGATTACTGTTGGTCACTCTTCACAGAGAACAACAAAATGCATCACATCGAAGAAAAAGCTATACAAAAAACTTTACAGAGAAAAAGACAAGAAAATACAAAAAAATAAGCACCTGCAATATTCACGTTGTAGTAATTTAATTTTATTGATAGTAAAAATTGTAACCTAATCAAAGAAGCAATGATTTTTTAATTTTTATGTATCAAATTTTCCTTATTTTTAAATATATAATCAATTTCATATTGTGAAAGAATTTTGGTGATCAAAAAATAGGATATCGGCACCCAAAAATACATAAAATTTAGGTGAATTGGTTAAAAAAGGTTTTACAAATTTTTTTGTTGTCCTGTGTTATTAATAAATAATTAATGATAATTAAGCAAGTGAATAAAACGATTTTCAGATTTATGCAGTGCATTCCAACAGTTCCTTGCAAATGTTGAAAAAAACATTTAAAACTGTAGAAGCCGAACCGAACTTACCGCAATTTTTAAAATAAGTTTTTCAGTCTTAGTGCATCAAATATGCATCTCATTTGTCAGTATCTGGCATAAAATAGTTTATTAAGAAACGAGTTCCCATAAGGCATACTTTTTGCACGAATTTTTTATACAATTTTTTCCCGTTCGCATATTTTATGCAAGTTTTTCTGGAATTGCCACCGATGCTTGATTCTTAAATGGAACATTCTGTATATTATCTCATATTTCGATTCTAATTGATATTCTGATGTTAAATTCTATAAAGTATCAATATTGCTTTATAAGTACCATTGAAAAGTTCAATCAAAAAGGAAAATCCGATGTACGAGAAAGTAGCCATTTTTTTATTTTGTCAATGTAATAGAAAATTGGATTTAAATATGTCTTGATTTAGATGTCCCAAATTTGTGGCAATTATAAAAAATTAAATGTGGCTACTGACCTGGGGATATTCCTTCTTGAATGAACTTTTTAATGGTACATACTTGAATTGTCAGGTTTGAAAAGAACTCATCTCGGGGAAACCAAATTTATAACATTATAAACTGAATGTCAAGTTCTTACAATACTGAAACATTTTTTGTTTTATTCATTCTTTGGCCGAAAACGCATTATTTAACGTTTTAGATTTAGCGAGAAAAGTGTATGGAAGCACCTTTACACATCTTTTTACATAAGCCCTTTTCGAAACTCTTACCAATTTTTATAGAGAAAGGGTATTGAAAAACTTGTTCAAATCAAATATGTACTAATTTTTATTCAAAACAATGTACATAGATCAACACGTCAATACGTCTTGATTCTGGACAGTGGAAAAACTTCCTGTGACAGATTAATATCGATATAATCACATCAAACGCTTAAAACTTTGACAGATGAACAAACATTTTTCAGTTTTTGGAAACTCTCTTACCGGAGCCCCGCTCTGACTTTTTTCTGATAGACCATTTTTTTAATCTATTATATCTTCGGTTTTCATGTGATAGACTGACAATGTTTTAGTATATGAAGATGTTTTTATCGTTTGAATGAATTGATCGCGTGTGAAGATTCTGTCTTCCATCCGAATTCTCTTACCAGTTCCATATTCCCTATTGGTTGGGCTTGTGGATCCACGTGCGGTTGGAAAAGGGCTTGTGCCTTTTCTGTCACGCAATATATTGACCATTAACCTCGATTTGACAGGGAAGGAGGCGAGACATGAGCTCTTCTCACTCAGCCACCTGTGCGTCTACCTTCAGAGATACAAAATCGGCAAAGAGATGAAAATGGCTAAAAATCCGAGATGAGCCTTGTACCAATATGGTACCATTTGAAAAAAAAATAAAAAATCTGATTAGTAGTAGAATTAATTCGATTTATTCGATGTGCGGAAGAAGGTGGAGGTTACTGATATCGATTAGAAGAATTTGATACGGATCGCAGCCCTATAAATGCTTAAAAAACTAACTTTAACAGTTCAAATGTGACTTTTTCGTTGGGAAACTCATTTAGAATCCCAAATAATGAAATAATACATATTATAGTGTTCCATTTACAAAACATAAATTGGTGTAACTTGCGGAGAAACCGGAAGTTGAAAATTGCTTCTTATGCCAAAGTGTGACAAATGACATGCATAGGTATTTGATGTCTGAAAAAGTTATCTTGAAAATTACGGAAAAAAGTGGGGATATACTTACACCACGAACCTATTACAGCCAGTATACATATACCAAGAAAATAGTTTGAATAGTTTGAGCAGAGTAAAGGTTTTTACAATCAAAATGGTGTATTTTTCCACAATTCGCAGTATGAAATAAATATCAAGTACAATAGGGGTTGGTCGCCCCCCCATTGTGGTGGATTGAGGGCATCGAAGCACCCCACCGGATGCCAATTGATTGTTGCTCTCGACGATTGTTTACCTGCCATGACGTTCACATTATATAAATTTAGAACGGGGCGAATGTGTGCCATTAAAACACCCTCATGAACACAGTTTCTCACAGACTACCCTTCTCGCTGGTGGGTAATTTATAACTTTTCAACCGTACCATTTAGTCAATTCGCTTGCATTTGGATGTTATGTTGGAATAATGTTTATTACGTTAAAAAATAAATGTAGAATGAATTTCCACATCTGGCAGTTTTTACTTCTTCGAATGTTAATAATCTGTATGGCTCGGTCGAAGCGTTACTTTCAGGAAACGAGTCACGGACACTACAGCCTCCAGCACCGAGATGGTAACGTCGGTGCCAAGTATTGACTTTGTATGGATTAAAGGCATAACGAATCAGCGAATCGCCTTCGGCCTGCCATAATGCGACAAGAACGCCCGTAAATATGACCATTTTATGTTCGGAAAATATCCGATAAACCATGATCACATGTTGATCACGTAACAAATGCAATATTTATGGTGTTAGCGCGAAATAATAACGTCCAGACCGACAGATAAATAATACAAATAATGCGGATCGCGAGTCAAAAGGCCAACAAACTTTATTATCGTCGCCTGCAGTGTTTTCCGCAGATAGTGGATGCGTTTTTATTTCAATTAATTACGTGAAAGTGGCGCCACCAGAACGAGAGAAACACTAGATAAAAGGTGAGCGCTAATGAACCGGATCATTGGAGGAGAAAGTGCGAATTTTGCGAACTCGCACAGATTACCTAACCGTAACATGTTAATTTCAATGCATATATCAGCCGATTCCTCACAATTAGATTCGGACTGCCTAATCACAACTGACAAACTTGGGCACTAATTGACCGTAAGCTCGATTATAGTACAAATTTATGATAGGCTTATAATTAATTCGGAGATATTATTAGGACCACACGGCGCGCTGTACCAGTGAAAGTTGTAAATTTGTCCAAAAAATGCGTAATTAATCGATAATGGTGTGTTGTGTCTTTTTGAGTTTGTGGCAATAGTGTGGCCGAGGACCCGTATTTAAGCATTTTGTGTAACCTGTCATTAGACCTTTTAGGGCATTTAAAACGATTTAACAACAGCCCGATACACAATGGAAACATTCAAGTGTAATGGGGACCCAAATAAGGGATTGCGAAGGGCAGGTGCGGCGAAATCTCAAACACGGCTCTGAGGGCACATTTGCTCGGATCGTGTAATTTGCTTTAGGAACAATAAACGCTTTGCAACCTGTTATTTGCCCGCAAACCTGCCCTAAAAAGTTGATTGATTGCCCTTTGTCGCGCAAAAACGCACGCTTAATCGAAAATTCCGTGGCGGAGTATTAAAAGCTCATGTTTTTATTCTTAGCGAGACACTTGGCGAAGCTCTATTATCGTCGCAATTAGTTCGTAACAAGTTTCTTTACACTCTTGGAACACCGTACAAGAGCCATTTGTTTAATCGGCGGGACATCGCCTTTTTTGCGGTTTTATTGTGTCGAATCAAAGATCAAAGTCAGAAGGAATACAATGAAAAAACAGAGAGGCAACTGCAGATGAAAGAACTTGGGTTTTACGTCCACCAGCTGATGATGATGCTTGGCACATACGTACGTACTTTGTTCACACACATTTGTGTTCAGATGACGGAGGAAATACAAAGAAAAAGCGGATGATTCATTATTGTATCATTTTTTCCGTGTTTCAATGCGAAGAAGCAGTCAGACACGATTCGTGAAGAATGCATTGAATCGTTTGCAAATGCTGTTTTTTGAAGCTACGTCGGCGAAGATTGAACTTTTCATTAATGTAAAATTTGAACACGGCGCCTGTGAAAGGTTATCTGGTAAAAAATCGATTTAAAAAAGTTCCACAAAGAATTGGACACGAGAAAATTATTAAAACGAATGATTTCAAAGGGATTTGCAACTGATTTAAATAGAGTGAATCAATTTTTGGATCAATGGCTTCAACTGATTGAAAGTTGAAGTGAAAGAGATGGAATGAAATAAAACTCTGGGAAAGACCTCTTTGAATTGTATCAAAGACAAACTGAAACGTTATTTTTTATGTATTAATTTTAACAGCTAAGCATAAACAAGAATAAATAATTTGTGATACTCACAAGTAGATATTATAAACAAAGTACATTTGCTGCTAAAAGAAAGACACTTTATTCCTTACTGTATATTTCAGATCCAACTGAAATATGTAAATCGTTTGCTTATATGTATATTTAGCCCCATGATAAATGTGATCAATTTTGAGAGCATGAGGCAACATACTGGTTCCGGGCGTTAACTCCAACACCCACCTCGATTTGAATTTGTGATAACATGAAAGATATCACAATATTTAAATATTAGTTGCTGACAAAGCATTTTTTAAAGACTTTATTGACTTGGCCGACTTTGTTATTTGCAGAAAACTGCCGACTCTGCGTCGTTTTCAGTATAAATAAGGAAATATTTCTAAGGTTAACTGATCTCTTGGCGGCTGTCAAGATCAAAGCGTCGATACTTAAATTGTAATACTTTAACCATAACAGTCAATCTTATAAATAAATTGATAATATACAGCACGTGTTACATGTTCTCCTTCATCGATGGCCACATGCCTCCAATTAATACCAATTATTTTTGATTTATATTGGAGTTAGTTTGACGTGAACTACTTTTAACAATGTCTAAATAGCCAATCGATAACCAGTTTTGTTTATTTCATCATTAAAATGCATAAATATTAAATAACTTAACAATTTCGCCGGCAGTGAACGTTCTTGGACGAACAGCGATTAAATTTGCATACGAGGTTCGTCAATCGGAACTGAAATTTAAACAAAAACAAAATAGGTGATTTCAAAATTATAAAATACAATTTGAAAACATTATAAATAATTTAATTACAATTTGTTTGAACATTTCCATATTGTATTTGTGACTAAGCAAACCGTAAAATATAACACGTAAGCAGAGTGGCGCAGTGGAAGCGTGCTGGGCCCATAACCCAGAGGTCCGTGGATCGAAACCACGCTCTGCTACAACTTTTTTGTTAGCAACCGGAAAAAGTTTTGTGGTGTAGCGCATTTGTAACATTAAAAAAAATCAAAATTTTTACCTCTAAATTTCAGATATAGAAATTAATAATTAACGCAACGTCAGTTCTTCATGAATTTAGAATTTCACATTAAAATTTCGATAATTGCTTGTAACATATGACACTTTTCGTTGATGTGCATTACCTGTGGCATTACTAAATTATACTGCCTGTCATTATTAGTTTGTGTGGTTATGTGCGGCTGTATTTTTTGTGGTTATGTTGCATTGATGTAAGATATATATTTGGTAATGATAAGGTTTTTTGAGAGGGAAATCATAAAAAAATTTTAACACAAATAATTCTCGACCAATTTCGTGGTTAGATAAATAATAAAATTGTTTTCAAAACTCGAAAATCGAACAAACGCAAACACTCAGAGCTAATAACAGGGTTAAATGACAGATAAGTATCTATGCTATAAAGATGAAACGGAAAAAAATTTAATTAACAAAAATTTATAGACATAGATATTTAATATAAAAAATGTCTCGGTTTTTATTTTATAACGACTAAGTTAGGATACGATTTATAAGTTAATTTGCTGAAAATTGAGCATCTTCGCTTTTTCAGAACACCGTTTTAATGTTCTTAAGAGAGGGTAGACTTAATTACAATTCTAAAATGCATTTCCCAGCATTAGGATGCGTGTGTTGATGGACGAGATAAACAGCTGTAAGTGGGAGATCATGTCCAGGAAGTGTGAAGCCGCCAGTTGTAAATGGGGGTGAACCATCTTCATTAGTATTTAAAATTTCCTTTGTAGTCGAAACTGAAATGGCGATAATTATTTCAAAACACACGGTATTGAAGTGATCGACCCTGGAATGTCTTTAGTAAATTATATTCGTCGATATATCAAATTCAAATTAAAAACATTTGTCACGACAGTTAAAATGCCAACTTTTCAATGTGCGAAAGTAGAGCTTTGATTTATTGCATAGATATAATTAATTAATTATCTTTGTGGTTCATTACAATTATTAATGACACATATGTTGTTATTCTTATTAACACAAATGAAGTTGTACGCTAACCAAGCCACAGGAACAGTTCTAAAATTAATCTATTTGAAAACACGTGTTAGAAGAATGATTTTCCGCCTTAAAATAAATCGTTGGATGACAATTTCGAGAAAGACGATGACTCCACACCACGAGAATATAATGCATAAATGTAATTGAAAATATGATTCGATATACAATACAGTATTAAAAGCACATTTATGTTAATCTCTTAATTACTTCTTGGAAGCTGTTATTGCTGCCTGATTGCAATCGATGTGTATCTAGTCATCTGCTGTCACATTTTTTAGACTTATTTAGACAAACGTCTTTTGACGATTTTCAAAATGGAAGAATCTACCAGCCCACGACTTTACGGCGATCCCTGCCCTATCTATGGCGCCCTTTATAAGCGCTTCTTGGAACAACCTAGCCGTAAGCAAGTGTTCATTTTATGTCACTTCCGGCACTATCCAAATGTATTGAACGTAGTAATGAAAACGCTGGTTAAACGTCCTATAAATTTTGGATAATTTTCAAATTTCATTTGCTATTTATATTTTTTTGTTGGAGTACAGGCGCAGGTTTAGGACAGTCGTGTGTTTGTTTTTTAAATAACTTTTCGTTAATTAGAAAATAATTGTCAAATAAACGTATTTTGACAGGTAAACAGGGACTGTGTAAAAGACATACATACAAAATTTGAAAAAATATACGAGAACCATGCACAAACATCTTATCTAAATTATTTCATTTTTATATCGTTTATAATTTGCTAAAATCTTGTGTATTTTGAACGTTCACAAAGATGGTGAAAATTCCATGGTTAAAAATACATAAATGTACTCAAATCGGTGAAGTCCGGTCCTGACTTGTTTCCACCAAGCAGAGTGGCGCAGTGGAAGCGTGCTGGGCCCATAACCCAGAGGTCCGTGGATCGAAACCACGCTCTGCTACACTATATTTTTTTTAATATGCATCAAACTTTATGGAAATATCGAATTGTATCAAATTCAAATGAAACAGTTCTATATTAAGTAACTTTCGTTTTGATGATTTTTTTAAAGAAAATTTAACACAAATAGTATATTAAAGAACAAGTTCCATAAGGCATATTTTATGGCACGTGGCGAAGTTTATAAATGACAATTCCCATAATAGCCTTATGAACGAGTTTTTATACTATTTTTCCTACTTTTATAATTTGGGGAATTTTGCGTGGGTTTGTTAAAATTGGAATTTCGATTTTCCAATGCAATTAGACAGTTGGCAGTCAGCAAAATATTGTGTACCTGGGAATAATTTAAATGTTCAAGACACATCCAACGTATCAACGTGACGATTAATGTTTATATAATAATTGGGGAAAGCGAAATTAAATTAAAACTATTGTAACGTTTAGTTTTGGTGTTTACTTTGATGTTTGACATTACTTTTCTTTTTATGACATACCACCCTAGAAAAACTTAATTACACTTGTTCCATTACAAAACTCGAAAAGGTATTAAAGCATTCAATTGAGTGCTTTAACAGCTTTGTTATGGACGTGAAGTAAAAAAAGCCTTTTTCAAAACCAATTTTAAATTACATACTCATGTTTAGGTACTTTAAATCCATTGGACAATCAAGAGTTTGAAATTGTGTTTACCCATGAAAGCAATGTTATTAGTTATTAGTTCACAAATTTTAGAAAGTACCCATTCGTGCCATCTCACATCGTCTTCGAGTGAAAAACCTCCGCTTCGATCGATGCTCGTGACGGGATTTGGCATGCGAAACTTGGACTCGCTCCAAAGGGCACTCCTCGACGATGAGCAGCGCCGTCAAATGCTTGCAGCTCACTACGACCCGGGCGAAGACTATGAATGTTCCTCTTTGGGTTCCGCCACGTCCAAGTTGTTAGATGTGAAGCCGCAAAGCAAATCCACGTCGTTCACGCGAGAGTCGGAAATCGTCGATGGAAAATCACGCTCGTTGGAGTATTTATTGGGATTGGCGATTGAACAAGCAGAAGAAGAAGGAATAGCAGCACCTGCCAAGGAAAAACTTGGCTCCGAACAAGGAGAAGCGGAGGAAGTTGTGGACGAAAGGACTACACTAGCTATGCGAAAAGCACGAAAATATTTGCAACAACACAAAATTTTCCAGTTCTTCCAGTTTCTGATCGCTCATATGCTGGCCGAGCTACCGGACAATCCCATAGAATTTCTCATCGATTTGTTGGATCGGTGTCTACTGTACCGTTCCGGCTTCGGGAATCCACCGTTGCTTTTCGAAAAGCCTCACTTAGGTACCGTGTTAAAATAAAGACGTTTTTATGAACTAAATTTTCAGAACAACTATTTTTCGTAATGGATCCGATGAGGTTGGGTTTTGTCGAGCTGGATCAATACGAGACTGGTAGGTTTGTTATTACAAATCTAACCTTTCGCCTTAATTTATTAGGCCCATTAAAATGCAAAAATATGCGCGTCTCGAAAAGATTAATTAGAGATCATCAGTCTCAATTAATCCAAGTCGGGAGATGACCGACACAAATGTTACAATTACAGAGTTTTGTTCTAGGGATGAAGACATTGGGTATCTGCATGTACGACAAAAATCCTCCGCTCAGCTCAGACGGATTGGTGGGCAAAGACTTCTTCGTTGAGGAAGCGTAATCGAAATCAATCGCGCTTTTGAAATTTTATACAGTCATCGATTTTAGTTACGACTGCTTGACTGACCTCTTCGTGGACATGGTCCGTCGACGTGGGGGCCAAATCACGCCCTCCTCGCTTGAGACGCCGCCGCCGACCGAAGTGAAGCTGGTGCCCAGCTTCGCTAGCAGCGGTGGCCAATAGAGCCGGACTTTTTGGGTCTATAATAATTCCTCGTGCTCAGCATGACTAGGCGACTTCAACAATACCCAATATCAAAAACCCAATATGGATAAGTATCATTTCGGTCCCGCTGTGATATATTCGGCCGTTTTCATGCATTATTTATGGGTGGGTTTGGTTTCAAAATACACGGCCTGTATTATATTATTCACTTACAGTATGTGTATAATGCAGTGTACCTAAATCGCCGGTCGGAATGTGGGTCGTCCCGATTAAAACCATTACTTTAATTGGGCCAATTACCGGAGGATTGATGACGAGAGCGAAATTTTTATGTCCCGACTTCATTTCCTCATGCTTTGTTATTATACGTAGAGAGATCGATAACTCTTTGGTTCTATACATATTGCACATTAATCATCGCAAGTCAAAGATTATTATAGGCACCCACCAGAGATATGGGAATTAGGTCATGATCCTTACACAACAATAATTTCAGGTGTTTTCAGTGTCTCGGAACCGTGCAACCGGCACGCCATTTTTCAAAATTGTAGACCTTTAACCTTCACGATTTTACTAATAATGATTTCTATAGGGAAATCATCTGCTAAGCAAGGATTTAAAAGGCGAAATCAATGCGAACCGCCGTTTTTAATCTCCAGTCGGTGATTCACGTAACTGTGTAGTTTTCTAAAGAAAGTTGGAATTTTTCGCTTCGCCTGGAATCTCTGTTTACAAAAGGGTTAAACTGTTTACACTTATCTCGAAAGTTTTAAATCCGCGTCGACAAACAACCACCACGCACCCTCCAGCCTCCTTCCTAATCCCGCCACGACTCGAAGATTTCACAGTCACGAAGGTGGCGTGCCACCTTTTAAAATGATATGTTATTTCAATTGCCTCTCCGGAAAAAAATCCAAAGCAACAAAAAATTGATGAAAATGAAAGGGTGTCTCGGTAGCAGGCGAGGGATCAAACAATCAACCCTTCTTAATGCGTGCCTGTATCGTATTCATATAAGAACGCATCGCCGCCTCCTTTCATTTCGTTTTTGTGCCTTCGAATATGTAATGGGTGTCTGTATGTGTATACACATGGTGCAGACGCTGTAATGATGTTGGTTTTGTATCATCCAACCTCATTATAATACTCTGTTCGGCCACTTTTTTCAATTCATTCTCCTCCTTCTCTGCCGCCGGTCTACGAATTATACATTCTTGGCCCTTATTAGGAAGTAAATCGATTGGTAGCATAGTCATGGGCGTCCGTGTTGGGGCCACGGGCGGCTGTTATGGTAATCGATGTCATTCATAAAACAAACAGCTGCCCACCACTATTCTCCGTTGCAGTCCAAGGCTTATTACACTGTTAAAAATACAAGAGTTGCGAAAATTTTGTTTTGATCGAAACCAGAATTTTAGTTTGTCAGCACAAGTCGCTGTGACGGCGCCGCGGAAAGTGAATCTTTTGGGTCTTCCGACCCTCGGAACTACTCTTGGATAATGGAAGCTGTTGAAAGAATGCCACCCAAATCGCTGTTCCATCCCCCAAATGAAATCCCCGCTTCATCAAAACGTCCAACAATCAAAATTATATCGCAAAGTGGTCAATTTTCCACTTTGGGGAAAACCGCGGGCACCAGTATTTCGATCATCTGTATAATACCATATGTACCAAACGAGCGATTCCAATAAATTTCAATAAAGCCGACGGTTACACGCCAGACGGGACTTTTATGTAAATGGACTGACCAGAAGATAAATCTTAATCTGGACCAGATTTATGCCGGCGCATTAAAGCAACAGCAATTGGTCGAGTGTTCACATACGGAGCGGTCGAAAAAAGCCATTATCTGACGGATTTGATGTGGTTTTGTTCGGGCGACTTGAAAAGTGTGTAGCTATTTGTTGTGTGGCGACGAAAGAATGGGAGGCGAACGATCTCGTAAATGATTTTCGCTGGCGTTGATTGCTTTTTCGAAAAGTTGCATGTAATCGGACGGCAAACTATGCAGAACACAGTAATCAAGTGTTGCGGCTCCTCATGTTTATTAATCCACGAACGGAAGGCCAATTAATGGGATTTCAAAAAACCTAATTACACCGCAAACCTCATCAATCATCGAATATGCAGACCGTCGTTTCACGCTTCCTCCGCGTCAGCTTAATACCTATGTAATTAAATCGTCCCAACGACAACAAACACCCACCCGCCTTCTATTGGTTTCCCGCATTTTGTCCCAGAAACTTGTCATGTGTGCACAGTTATTATAACCATTTTCTGGAGACGTGAAGTGGGAGGATGCGGTTTTGTTTACACAGGTCTGACGAGGGTGGGTGGATCTCGCGTACCAACACCTGCCACATTTCTTCTCCGCTCATGCATTGCTCCGACCAAACACAAACAGCGATTCGAGTGCAGGTATCGGGTTCAAAAGGCCAACCCGAAGCCTCCCTTTGGGTGGAATTTTTCTCCCCCGGTGGGTCCGAAAGGGTTGCCGCAAGGGCGCGCGCTCTTCTTCGCCGTTAACGCATCTCATCTCGTTTAATGGACGTCTCTTTGTGTTGTTACAACGTTATTATGCGGCACGAGAGCTGATCGAACTGTAAAGATGACCCGCCGCGCCGGAGCGGAACCGATGCACGAAAATGATGAAAGCGGTTCGCGTTGATTGGGCTTTTTCAGTGGCGCTGCAAGGAACATGAATTCGCCGTTACGGCACCAATTAGCCCATATCTGGGTAGATTGCCGAATCGGTGCTGAAAAGCGACGCCGAACCGACAGTTTTCACACTAATTTAACCATGTAATAATATCAACAAGCTCCGCCTTACGAGTGCCAAAAGCAGGCTAATCATGCCAATTTGGTTCTCTTCTCCCATCAATTTGCATGTAGGGGAGAGTTGCCCTCATGCGTACTGTCTTTTAAATCGTACCACATTGAAGATATCCGTAATTTAACAATGGCGATATCAACTGTCATGTCTAAAGGACCCAATCACTTTTAGTACTAGCACAGATTACTCCAGATGACTGACTTCATAGGGCGATTTTGTCCGGAACTATCTCTTTTCTACACATTGAAACTAGGCGCATTACATCTTTGTCACAAATACCATAAGCAAATGTAGAGGCGCTGTAGTCGTTACTAATACTTTGTACGACCGCTAGATGTCACTATAAATTTTTTTATTTAAATTCAATAAAAAGCCCAATATTTTTACTATTTTAAATTGAACAATGTACAATTCCGTGTTCTTTAAGAAGCGTGACTTTTTCTACGCTTGTTGCTTTTTTTCTGACTAATATTTTAAAAACATCAATTTGCTGCAATTATAATCAAGCCAGTAAATGTCAAAACTTGCTTGTCGATTGAATTTGTGAAAAATTTTAAGTGAAAGATGGGTCTTTTTTACATTATTTGTGGTGTTGGTGAAAACTAAGCGGAGAAACTGCATTGTTTTCCAAAAAGTGAAGAAAGGTAAGGATGTTTTATTAATACAACAAATTCAGGAAGTCTAATTACATAATTCTAGAGCGAAATTGTGGCAAGAAGCTCTAAATGTCCAAAATTGCAATCTAAAGCAAAAATGGAGGGTTTGCAAAAAACACTTTTCGGCATCGTTAAATATTAGGCTTCATTATTCCTTATTTTTGAGTATGAATTTGAAGAACTAAGCCAGGTTGCTCTATTGGTTGTCCGGCAAGTCTTTCAAAAGTTCCATTATTATATAATAACCCCAAGTAATTATCATATGTGTAAGTTATACCAATCTTAGAATCTTAGAAATGTAATTGTTAACATTTTGGGTATAATTTTGTTTAATTTAAATTATGTAATATAATAAATTGATTTTTATAAAGTTGTTGTTTGTATGACGTGTAAATAATGAAGGAATATTTTATGATTTAATCTACAAAACAATTTTTTACATTAATTTTGTAGAAAAAATTAAAAAATATTCAAAATATAATAGCATTTTTACTACCTATAAAGAGAGGAGAGACTATTTAAATTTGCCGCAAAATTTGATCGATGCGCCATCTGAAAACTGTTACATAATTTGAAGGTCGTTAAAGGTCATTCCGCCAAAATATTTGCATTGAGTCAGTCATCTGGAGTAATCTGTGGTACTAGATAAATTTGTTTGATAAAATAATGTGTTCCGGATGAAAAAAAGACTGATGTAATATTTTAATATACTTAAATAAGCATCATCTGGTTTAAACTTGCCATAATTATATTTGTTTTTATACCAAATACTTGTAAATTTTTGCTTTTTCATCGTGGGTAATTCAGGATATTTATTGTTATTCGCAGCATGTTCTTTGTATTATTCGTTGACAGTTCCCGTTTGCATATGGCATTTTGTCTTGATTTTCGTGACAAACAATTAACACAACAATTTAAGAATCTGGCACGTGACAGAATTGTCGATATATTGATTTCATTGTTTTCTCATGGCCTACTATTTGCTTCGAAACAAAAACAACAATGTTGGGAGAAAAACCGTAATAATTTCGAAATGGTCAAAGATAGGACATGCTTACGATTTTTTGTTGATAATTTTATTCTCTATGGAATCGCTAGGTACCACGATCCATTTGAAAAAAAAGAGTTTTGGCACTTTAGACATACCCAGATTTAAAAAATTATTTTTTCTATTCACAGGATTGGTTGTCAAATATTTAGTAGGCACGGTAAAGGCCTTTAGTTTTGTCTACATAATAAAGCTTTTCCCATCCCACTATCCCAAACAATCCCGGAGTTCTTAATTTTTGAAAAGGCCACCGTCGATAATTTTTTCAACAACATTTGTTAGTGTCTGAAACTAGTTTTTACGGTCGAAACCGAAACCAAATTTCGGCGTCAGTCTCAGTTTCGGCCTAAACCGAAACCGAAATTTCAGGTTTTCGTGTGAAAAATTAGGTAAACATTATCATAATCAGTAGTTATTTTTTGTAATTTTTAAATCAATCACATATTAATCGTTCAGCTTCTGATATTTTATCTAATCATTAACTTATCATATCATATTATTACCCCCGTTATTTCAAAAAGCACAAATAAATATACCTTTTTTTTTAATATTGTGAATAAAATAAAAGCAACAACAACAAACAAAACAAAATTACTTTTATACTTTTTAGTAAAAAGAATTTACCTAATAAATATGTTTAGGTTTGTTGAAATATATTCACAAGTTTTGTGTGTGTGAGGCGTTCGAATGTCGTCTAACGTGGACTTGTTTTGTCTACGATAGTTCGACGTTTCGCATACTCTCAATGATCTGCAGTTTGTGCAGTTTTTAAGGCAGTTAGCTTTTAGCCAGCTCAGAGAGCGCTCGTGCTAATAATTAGTTATTACATTTATACATTTTACAATATATTTACATCAAAGGACCTCTGGTTTTAATAAACATTCCAACAAGGTTATTCCACAAAACAAAGAAAAACTACTTCACCTTAAGAACGAAATTATTTCTTCGAAACTTTGGTCATATTGCATAGTACTCTTGTTAACAAACTAACAATAATATTAAAATTAATAAGTACCTACCTACCATATACATACAACAACTAAATAAATATTTTTGATGCAAAGAATACTTCAATCGAATGTATCAAAATAAAAAGAGGTTTGCGAAACTGCCGGAAGGCAGCTGAAAACAGTTTTTTTGCCGAAACTAGGCCGAAACCAGTGGTGGAACAGATAGATTTTTTTATCTCGGTATCCGTGGCAAGTAGACCCACGAAATTAGGCTTGATGAAAATTTTGTAAAAAGTGGGATCAAAATATTAATTTAAAAAAATAGGGTTGCCATTTGAAATTAAAATGTTGCTAGAAATACAAATTTTCCAAATTGAGCATGCAGTTTTTTGCTAATAACCAAAAAGAATAAAGCGATGTATTTTTTTACAAATTTTTCCTGAATCCCTTAAAATCTCCCAACAACGTACTGTACAGGAGGTTCACCATTTCTGGGACATCCTAGATAATAGACGTTTTTTCTGTTTCATCTCAACTTTTCAAAAGACTATAAAGTGTCCTAAAAATTGGGGACCAATTAGTAGATTATTTGGGAAGTCTTCAAAAAGTCAGGAAAAATTAGTAAAATAATTTAATCGCCCTATTCTTTTAAGTTATTAGCACAGATTACTCGTTATTACTAAAATACTGCATGTTAAATTTGGCAACGTTGTAATTCTATGCTAGTAAAAGCTTTGTTCGGCGCTTATTGTTGTCAGTGTCAAGCACCATATTTGTTCACAACCCTATCTAACGTAAGATAAATAAATAATCTGTCTTACTAAGAGAAAACAGTATAAAATTCGTTTATTTAAAAAACGTTTTAAAAACTTTGTGCAAAATATCACAGAAACTGTTTAAAATTTTGACCCGACAAAGTGACATATAGTTAATTATTGTAAATAAAAACAATATTCAATTTTACTTTTATCTTAGGTAATTATCAGTTTGCACCAGCGACGCCAGATTTGTTTTCGTGGCGTTGTGATGCATAACTTTTAAGTAAATAGTAAATTACATTTTGGCAATAATTTTTTTTTATTTGCTTTGGTGTAGTTTTATTTATTTATCTACTACACGCAATACGAATTTTCCTCATCTGCATCATACACGTGTACACAGCTTCCAAATATTTCAATTATTTATTTTTTATTATTTTATTTACTGCACAGTTGGTCGTCTATTTTAGGGACACCTGTATAACATTTAATGATGTTTTTAATGATTCATGTTTTGTGGCCATTTATATTTCAGATAAACCAAAAATTGCAAAGGAAATCCATGAAACGGTGCAGCATACACATACGTTTATTGAAAATGAAGTTGTTAATGTTCATGATACTTTAAAAATTAGTATTGAGGAGACATATCTCTTTCCTACAATAAAAAATAAACTCTAACGTGCCCAAAAAGCCAAACTTGTAGAATTACTAACTAAATCAAGTGCAATACTACTGCATTTTGTATAAAGAAATTCGTCTCGAAGATATTATTCAATGTTTAGGATATGAGGTTTGGGTACTTAACGCTTGCGTAAATGTTTTAAAAAACGACACCTTGTATGACTGTCCTAAATGTATTTGAAACTCAATAAATACACGATATGTTCAGTAATTAGTTAGAATTAAATTGTGCAGATAATATTTTGGAAACTATATGGTACGATTTAGGGTACCGGTTACCGAAATTGTACCTTTCAGTCAATTTCAAACTGTTGACTGTACACGAGTATGAACAAAACCATGTGCAAATGCTTTCACATTAATAAAATATTTAAAATACATGTTTTCTTACATGGTAAAATAATAAGTTTTTTTCAGGTTTGACCAATAGTCGTCATGTGGTACGATTTAGGCAGCTACCTTTATGAAAATCGTTCTTAATTATTCGTTATGTAAATTTGAAGCAATCAAAAGGCACGCTTCTTCCGATTTACTTTAATCAGATTCATAGTTCGATCGATTTATTCCTCGTCCGTGTTTATGATGTCTAATTTACCTCGTTAGAAGAAATTGATGGAAATCTCGCATACCAAATGATCGAGATCACAGTTATCAGGCTGACGCCTCTTTCATTTATGGCATGAATTTGTGACGCGCTTGATGGTCGCGATACCGTCCAGAATCAGTTGGCTGGAAGGCGACTTCCTAGAGTCGGGCTCGGTGGCCTCAAGAGGTCTCCGTCTTTTTCTAACCAATTAATTAGTTCATCGGTACAGATACAGGGAGACAGGAAAATAGAGAAAAGAACACGGGGCAGCTGTCCTCTGCATAATTCACATGCGTCGCATATTTGCAAGACTGGCCTGTGGCACTGCACCCGCTTCTGATTTACCGTCTGCTGGACTCTGCATCCGAAATCATTTACAACGAAAACTTGTAAATAAATCAGCAAAGAAACGAGTTCCAAATTTTGCAAGCGAGCGTTGCAGCTGAAGAAAACTGATAATTTCAAGGAGGAAAAATGCGAGACCTGTACCGTGTCGGTAGCAGGTTGGGTGTCTTATCTCATGTAAATGGGACCACTTATCTCCCCTTCGATTATTATAATTTCATATAGAATTTTTTGATCGCCTGTGTAAACCGTATTCAGCACAACACCTCGGGTGTTAGCCTTTTTTCGCCACTTGCTTAAAATGCATGAAGTGTTGTCCGCATAATAAATCTTACAAGTACAAAACTGCGAAAAAAGGTGTTGAAACGGCTCGCATGATTTTATCATGCAATTTAATGTGCCCCAGTACACAGAAAACAAAGCCGTGGTGTTTGCGTGCACCGATTTCCTAAAAACCATTAACGCGCCCCAAAATCCAACATCTTGCTAAAGAGCCGAAGAGCGGCGCCATTTCAGGCACATTTTGCACCAAAGCCGGGATTAATCTTCCTGCCCACTTGTCTCTTCCCTTGCCGGCTCCACCAAGATCATATATCAAGTGGTCGCAAGTCGTTCTCTTTTATTTTACCAGAGCCGATCCTTTGTGTTCCTCGCTCTCTGCTGATAAGTCTGCTCGACCAAGGTGATGAATTGTGTCAAACCTAAAATTCGGATGATTTGCATGGCTAGTGGTCAAGGTCGGGGTAGACCTCAGACGGCGGAATGTGGAAGGAAAGTTGTTACAACCCCAGTGTTTTGGAAATGAGACGGCAACCACTTGCCGAACATAAATAGGACGGTGCACGTGTTCTAATAACCCTGTGTGTGGAGGGTGAGGCCCAGGGGTTGATTCAGGACAAGTTGCCACGTGGAATTAGTTTTTCGTGATCAATTGTGAAGTTGTCGATCGGCTCCTGGGTTCAGTTGTAATTACGGAAACGGACAATTTCGATGGCACTTAGCGCCCCACGACTCAAATGACTCAATCGTGCCGCTTATATTTCCAAAATTTGAAACGGGGCCAGTTCGGCCCTTTGCAGCCGCCTAATTCCGTTGTATAACAATCCATTAATCATCTAGTGACTAATGGTGCCTTTTCTTAAGTAGGGTTGAGATGATTATATTATAATCGGATCCCGGCTTTGGACTCAAATATTCCGACAATATTATTCGGAATACGAGACGGTAATAATAGGACATATTCAATCCTTGCTGGAATAAAATGGTCCCATTAACATCGCCTTCATGCTTTATTTTGTTATTTCGGAAACGTCGTGGCACGCTTCCGTACCGCCGTTTAATTCGGCGCAAATTATCTTTAAACGACGCATTCTTACAATGGAAAAGGTCAGATTAATAACCATTCCTGGAAACAAATCAAATTCGAATGCCTCCGGTCGTTCGGCTTTCTTGTTTTGCATTGTTTATATGCGCGATCCGATCGCGGTTCGGTCGCCGCTTGTTAAATCTGATTGACTCTAATTGATAAAGAAGTCGATTCTTTCGATCCGAACCGACCGAACGAATTTGTTCCAATTAAGGAGGCCGCCGGTCTTTTTTTGGCGTCAGTTTTCGCAATGCGAACTCGCCTATGTGTCCGTAAATAGGTGAAAGTGTGCACGAGGCAAAAGTGGAAGTTACAAGATTCACGACTCCTGATTAAAATCGTGCCGATATCTGGGGCCTAATTGATGCCAAATGTAACGTTCCAGCCGAAACTGATTATTTGTTACTTAAGAACGAATTTAGAAATATCAATCTTGCGTGCTGACTGCAATGATGTCAAATTATTCACAGCCAAACCGCAACACTTTCGTTGACTAAGAGGCGGGCCCCACTTTCAATGCCAAATTTAAAAATGATTGGTTTTCCTTATTTAAGAACAAGATGTAATAAAGTCTATAATAAGTATGTAATATTTTGTTTTAAATTAAAGCTTTTTACCCACAGATGAACCATCGATGGTGGTTTTCTTATCATATGTATTATCATTTTCATAGAGAACAGGAAATGTGTTGTAAACGGTTTGGTTAACAAGTTAAAATTGTTTGAAGATTTGATTTTTATTTTTTTACCCGCCTAAGTATAATAATGCTCCTCGTTCCTTCGATCAGAGCACAGAACAAAAAATCACTGCAAGAAAATTTCCCTACTTTTTGGTTTTTTCAACACAGCAACACAATCATTTGACCGTTGCTATGTAAAAGTCTGGAATTCAAATAGTGTTTATTGATTTATCAAACAGGGTAAAATTTTAACACAAAATTGCGATTTTGAAAAAATTGTATATATGTTTGCCTTGACAAGTTCTACTACTGGTTGAAATGAATGTCATTATTTCTGGGACACTCTGTATACGTATGTCATTCTTTCTTCTGTCAGATTGTTATTATTTGTAGTTTAATTTTTTTTGCATTATGGAACGAAATTCATTTTTGGAGATCCATGTTATGAGACGATAATTGTTTATTTATGTTTCATATTGTTTATTGATAATGAGGAACATCAATGATCTATTGCAACTAGTAATCGTTGAAAAAGAATAGAGATTTTATGAAGGTTTTATTGTTGGTCAATTTATAGAGAACCTATTAATAATGCAACAGAGTATCAAAATTTGTTGTCATTCTCCAAGACATTACGGACAATAATGTTCCTTTTGAGAAAAAATAATTGTTATTGGAGGTGCTTTTAGATAGGTTTTGTTAGTAGTCAGTAGTCACATGATTCAAGACAAACAATAATTCAAAACTGCATAAAATTTTCTTTGTGGATAGAATTTAAAATTTCTAAATTAAATTTTAAATTTAAAAATATGAGAACAAATTCCACAGAATTTAAATTTGCGGATTTTCTTCTTAAGATTTGTAATGACGAGTATTTCAGTAAATGAAGACCTATCAGGAATATTAATTATCAAATTCAACAGTAAGTGCCAAAGAACAATTAATAATTATTCGAAATATGTATGATATTTGCTTGGATTTTGAAAAATATTACAGGTGAAAAAAATCAAAAAGTTTTTATTTCTACAATTGACTTAACCTCATCAAATACAA
Source organism: Eledona agricola (assembly GCA_964023215.1). Lineage (NCBI taxonomy): Eukaryota > Metazoa > Arthropoda > Insecta > Coleoptera > Tenebrionidae > Eledona > Eledona agricola. Next base: position 20,642,297 of record OZ026855.1, on the reverse strand, counting down.
CACTTTTTTGCTTTTAAAAGCAATTTTAAAACGCAAATTTCAATTCGGCTTGTCCTTTGTATAACAATTAATAATGTAATAGACTGATACTAAAATATACAGGTGTTTCATTTTAAAAACTTGATTAAATTAACAATTTGCGTTCATGAGCAACTCTGTATATTCAATTACTACAATTCAAAATTAGAATTGATTATTATGAACTAGAAAATATTTGAACTATTTCTGTCATAATATCAAGCCAAAATTCTCATTGATTTGGGAGCAGCGTTTTTCAAAAAAGGGCTTAAGAGTCAAATAATAGGAAAACAACTGAAGTTAGGACCATAATAGGTTATATAAAGTATAATTATTTTTTGATAAAAAATTCGAAAATAATATACTGAGTGTTCCATTTAAAAAACCTAAATTAAAGCGCAACTCTGTATGTGGATATACTGTAGATAAGCAGATACTTTCAGAGTGTTCTTTTAAATGGATTGTACTTTTTGTCGAGAACCGCATGTCGATTTTTTTTTGATTTTAGAGTAATCTTACCTCCCCGTAGCGTTGGAACACCTGTACGTAGCGTTTTTCAAAAAAGGGCTTAAGAGTCAAATAGTAGGAAAACACCTGAAGTTAGGACCATAATAGGTTATACAAAGTATAATTATTTTTTGATAAAAAATTCGAAAATAATATACTGAGTGTTCCATTTAAAAAACCTAAATTAAAGCGCAACTCTGTATGTGGATATACTGTAGATAAGCAGATACTTTCAGAGTGTTCTTTTAAATGGATTGTACTTTTTGTCGAGAACCGCATGTCGATTTTTTTTTGATTTTAGAGTAATCTTACCTCCCCGTAGCGTTGGAACACCTGTACGTAGCGATTTATTTAAAACTTTAATAGTACAAATTGTTTTAGTCAGTCATAGGACAGTAAATGTAGTGTAAAGAGATACTTCAGTAACTCAACTGAGTTATACTGAGTTATATACTGAAACCTTGTTCCAATCTTAAAAAAAATATGTTTGTTTTATATATATATTATTAGTTTTACCGTCGAATTTCGATGGGATTAATCTAGTAAACAGTGAAACCGACAAACTGGAGCGAATTATGAAGACTGGTCACAATTTTGGAATTCTTGCATAATGAAACGGTGCAAGTGTAGGTGTGCGAGGCTAATAAAGTTAAAAACTGGGCCCAGCGTTTGTGGTCATTTCGAAACGGTTGTTCCCAATAAATAATACTTTTATGAATATGCAAAACAAGATTAGATTGAAAGGAGAACCGGGACCATTACTTATTCACCGAAGCGTTATATATTTGAAATAATGGCGCGGTGGGCGAGATACTGATTGTCAAAATCGGAATTTATAAACAAATTGAATCGGTTGCGCCCCTGGGTTGTTTGCGCTGTTTTATGGGTGCAATCAGGACGGTGACGTCATTATCGGCAATCCCGTACCGAAAAAAGACAAAACCGCTTTGTGGCGCCTCTGGCATCGCAGATCGTCGATAAATTTATGCTTTGTTTGAATATAAAAACGTCCCACGACGAAATATAACAATACCACAAACGGGTCCCGGCTCCTCTCGCCGCTAAAATGCCCATATTTTACACTAATATTGTCGCTGGAAAATATGATACAGGTTCCGAACGGAATTTTTATGAATATTTCATGAATTTATCGGCGGGATTTTGTGTGAATTGTTTGAGAACACAAAAAAAGAATTGTGTGCGGTGGCGATGGTAGTGTAAATATGGGCAAAGCGGTGGTTGCAATGGCCGTGGAGAAGCTTGATTGGCCATCGAATTAACACCTACATACGAACCATTAGCTGCGACTTCCAAAGTCACATTTTTAGCTCAACTAAAAGCGTTGGATTTTTATTGTGTGTCTGTCCTCCATTTTAAATCGTAGACAAAAAAATCATTAGTCGCCATCCACAAAAGCGTAAATAATACGAATGAGCTGTTTCATTACACGTCTGCATAGCTTTGCGTCTGGCGTGTCTCCTGCGTCAAAGAAAACTAATTTATTTGCATTTGAAAAAGTCGCATACAAATAATGGCGACGCTTTGATGCGAAATACATTCGTTCTTTGTCCGCTATTTAGCTTTTCCTTGCCTGAAGAAACAAATTGTCATGCGCCGATTTGAGACGACTTTTTCAGTCCGAAACGACGAAAGTGTAAAATTAGCTTGCGCTATTTCGTTAAGTCCGACTTTCTGAAAACCGCAAAAACCGCCGCAATGGGATCGAACCGACAACAAATCAATCACCGCCTCGACGTTTGTCTCAGCTAAAAACCATCAGATAAAGGATGCTGCTGCACGAGAGTAATCCTAAAGCTCGTGCCGTTCGAGGAGTGGGCCAGGACCGGCTCCAATCAATTCGAAAACCTCAAGCATCACTCGCTTGTTCTTCAGGAGCACGGAGTCCGGCATCGGAACCGGTCCTGTCCGATGGTACTGTTGAACTTTGACTCTTCTGCAGCTACTGCAAGCTTGCTGGATGCAACAAAGGGCTACCGTGAGGCGGCAATTTTACGAGGCGTTGGATTGGCACGTAAGACGCGTGTGTTTTGCATAACATCGTCGTCTTAATGATGGAATCCTGAAGGAGGCAGACGGTGGCGGTCACGTATTGTTGTTGAATAGCGACATTGGATAAATCGACAGATGGTTTTCAGAAGAAAACGTTGTGCAGTTGCAAGTTACGCAAACGTAAAATTGAAATCGCTTCAAGGATGGAGGAGGTATAATAGTAACTGGTTTTCTTTGTGTGCGCCGTAATGGACTTTGTCGTGAGTGTTAAATTTGTAATTAGCTGGTGTTATGGGCGAAGAATGGATATGGGTTTCGACGCCCATTGACATGCTTCGCTGGTCAGCGCTCTTGAAATAACGTGTGTATAAGAAGTCTTCTCGTCAAGCAACATCTGCCTATCATTTGCGGGTGTTCGAACTTGAAAATAATTTAAAATGTTTAATAAAAAATTAATTTCATAAAAATGAGTTACATATTTAAATTTTTTAAATACATACCTACTTCGTTTATGCATCAACCCGCTTCGAAATGTGATATTTTGAAAATGTCATAATATTAAGCATTTAAAAAATTCAATACAGAGAGATAAAGCGTAAAGGTGTAACAAACATGTTTGATATATTTGGGATGAACCAGTTTAACGTATCTGTTGCGCCATATTTGGATTAAAAAAAATTAATTAGTGCCAATTTCGGAGTCATATACTTGTCTGTTCTTTTTCAAAGTTCTGCAGCTTTCAACATAAAGTTGTGACAGATGAGGCACGGTGGTTGTAAAAATAACGATAATTTGACTGACATTTTCAATTATCATCGGGTCTACCAATTGTCTGGTTCCATGGGTTTTTCAAAATAACTGACGAACAAAATTGTGTGAATGTGAAATTATTTCGGAAACTATACAGGATTAGTCGGATGCAGGTCCCGGAATGGTGGAATACCTTTGCTGTTTAAATAGTACTGTTTCAAATTTGGTACGAATACATATGTAGTTGCAAACAGGGAATTTATTTCTAACAACTGAATTTATTTTCACTTTTGGTTTAACAAGAAATGCTTCCTACTTTTGTTTTTTAAATAGGACACCCAGTAAATTTTTACTTTTTCGTATGCAGGAAGCCATACAAAAAATATAAACCACGCAAATCAAGATATCTTTGAAAACCATTTTGAGACTACAAAAATGGTTTTTGTAGCCTCGAAATTGAATTAAAGAAAGTCTTGATTTGGTGTATTTTAATTTTTTTAGGGATTCATTTAGTATTAAAAATAGTATAATATAATATATTAATACTTCCGAAGGTAGTTTTTCAATCTGCATCCGACAATGTAAAAATATACTGGGTGTCCCATTTAAAAAACAAAACTAGGAAGCATTTCCTGTTAAACCAAACCTGAAAAAAAGAGAGTATATTCAAATTCGTTATTAGCAACTATATATTCGTACCATATGAGAACAAATAAAACTTTTTAAATAACAAAGTTATTAGACCATTCCGGTACTTTGTACTAATCCTGTATTTATAATTTGCAAAAAATTACAATTGTTATAATTTGTGACAACCAGTCAAATGTATGTAAATCTATATTTTCAGCCTTTCGTCTAATTACAGAATAAATATTTTACAGATTTAGAGGCATTATTGACATTTCAACAGCATGCGCATTCTTGCTTGTTTGCCTTTGAATAATTGCTGGGTTCTTATGAAACATATGTCGCGTATTAATCCAAATAGAAATAAACTGAATATGGGAACGGTCGTCAGCTAACTGTTTCGACAGATAGATAATCTACGTCTTTATTGAGATAATTACTTTTGATGCTATCGTCTCTTATTTATATAATTCCACTTCATTTACAAACTGTTAACTGATTAAAATGATAACACAAGTTATCTGAATACAGATGAGAGTATAGGAATGCATGGAATTAGAACGAGTTGAACGTAAGTTGGGTTGCATAAGTCGCAACTAGTTCAGACCGCAAGCCGAGTAGTAAAATAGCTGTTGGCTTTTTATTTGATTTGCTCCGCTAGAATTGCTAGTTTTTACTAAATAGGTAATTGGAGCAATTTAAGCTGAAATACATTGTATTAATTGGCCGCATTGTCGGGCGAACGTTTGATGAAAAATTCAGCACGTCCTTTTATAGTTTTAATTGTGCGGCCCACAAATCCTTATTTGAGTGTTTTTGGGTCATGCGTCTGTATCGTACGAAAAAAATGCCGAAACCTTGCCAGCTCCATTTTTTGAAGGATGACCATTTTGGTGACCACCCCGTAAAAGGTTTTCGGCCAGTTAAATTAATATCTGACAAAAAACGAATTGACGAAAACGTACGTGCGTACAAGAAAACGCTAACAAGATTCTGAGAGTTTGAAACTCTTAAGGCCCTGTAAGGAAGTGCCAAGAAACCGGATCAAGGGGACCGCATTCGCCGCTTGGTTGATGACTTTTTTGTTCTTCGATAAACTATTACTCTTTTTAAGTGGGATATTCAATTATTTCGTGTAAAAAGTCAACCCGTGGTCGGCTGGCAAAGTAATCAACATTCCGTTATGTCCTTTTGTATCGGACTTTTTCGTAATGGAATTCTCGATTGGACTGCGTTGTTATTTCGACGGTTTCGCTTTCGTTGAATAAATTAGCGAAAACTCGTGCCAAATCTTCCAGGCACGTAGTTATGAAACTAATCATTGTATTTTATTTTCTTAGCCGCATAATAAATAATTTCCTTCTTGCAAAATTACAGTATCAAAGTTTTGCCATATAACTTATACTTAGTCGATGCAAAATATTTTCCCGCAACCAGTCACACATATTTTAATAATAAATTTGTAGCAATTTCAAGTTTAAAACTGTCACATCAACAATTCAACATTTCGGTATCAAGACGTTTAAACTTTTGCTAAGAAAAAGAATTGATTCGTTAAAAAATTATCAAATTGATCTTGTATCGATGTCGTAATCGAGTGTTTCTTATTATTTTAAGCCGAATGATGTTTGATGTTTGTAGCACATGAAATATTGGCGTAACAAAAATTTGAAAAAATACTAAAATGACAATCAATCAAAAATGGCGGATGCGCCGGGATTACTTCTAATCTCATTTGCTAAATATCTTAGCAGTTAAAATAGCAACTGTAGTGAATATAAAGAAATTCTGCATGTTGTGGGCGCATGTGCTGAAGACAAGCCAAGGATTGGTCTCTGCATTTCTTCAGTCTATAAAGACAATCGTCTTCACCGAACTGATTCAGTTGAATACTTTGTTTATAAGTAACAGTTGGTCAAAAATGAAAGAGTTAGATTGGAAAAAAACCATAAATCGCAACATTATCATGTTGAGAATAGTAGGTCTTTGGCCATCGGGTGAAGATTCCTACAAGAACGAATTGTACAGTTGTTATGCAGCGATAACAATTTTTGTACTCACCGTTGGCCACAACTTGTTCCAAGCCCTAAACTTATATTTCATTCTCGACGATCTGCAAGCTGTCTCAGGAACAATATTTGTTTTAATGACCGACGTTTTGGCCCCCATGAAAATTTATTATCTGATCAGAAATATGAAAGTGCTTAAACAGCTACTGGTAACTATCAACACTAAAATGTTTCAGCCGAAAAATTCCCGGCAAATGGAAATGATACAGTCGAACATACACGACTATAGAGTTGCTTTCGTTTCGTACACTTTTGTGGCATTTTCTACGGTTTTTTTGTGGGCCATATTTCCAATTCTTGACAATTCCGTCAAGCAACACCGGTTACCGTTCCTCGCTTGGTATCCTTATGAATTTACAGTTTCTCCATATTATGAAGTAACTTACGTCTATCAAGTTTTGGGTGTTTTGTTTATTTGTGGCTCCAATGTCAGTATTGATACTCTGATAGCGGGTTTGAATATGCTCATCGGAGCCCAGTGTGACATTCTGTGCGATGATCTAAGACACTTGAGTTTTGATACAAATCAAGATTTTCTCCAATCCGTTGGTCACCACCAAGCCATTTTAAGGTTTGATACACAATTTCAACATCTGCGAAACCATTACAGAAAATGATTTTTAGATTTACCAGAGACTTGAACAATTTTTACAATTTGATTGTTTTTTCTCAGTTCTTTACGAGTTCCGTCACAATTGCTATGACAATGTTCAATATGACCCTTGTAAGTTTTTTTAGTAAATCACGACATAACTATTATTGTTTTATGCAGGTGGAACTGTTTAGCAGTGAATTCTACTCAACTCTGTTCTATTTTAATGCAATGGTTCTGCAAATTTTTATGTATTGTTGGTTTGGAAATGAAATTACCGTCAAGGTAAGTGTAGTCGTGTCAACGGCATTTTATGATATCATGTTCCAGAGTAATAGCATTCCGAACGCAATTTTTGAGGCTAACTGGCAAGATGCGTCTACTTCTGTCCAGAAAGATGTTGTTTTTTTTATTTTGAGATGCCAAAGACCCATAAAAGTATCGGCGTTTAATTTGTTTTATCTTTCCGTGGATACGTTTACGACGGTACGTATAAGTAACCATAATCATTGGTTGAAATTTTATGTTTTAGATTCTTAGGACTTCGTGGTCGTATTTTGCTGTTTTGAATCAAGTCAACGAGGATGAATAATTGTAATTTTGTAGTCATATATATACTTATGTAGTTTCATTTACCCATTTAGTTAATTAGAAATCCGTTTGCTGTTAATAAAGTTGAATTAACATTAAAACATGGGGCTTATAATCTTAAAAATTATATATTTTTAAGAAGGCGGATGGGCCGGCGTAATATAGCAGCAAATGTTTTATTTTAGATATTTTAAATTATAATTAGTTATTTAATCCAAGGAAGTGTTTTTTTGTATAATAAATAGAGCAATGGATTAAATAATATTGCACTCTTTTTAGTGAAAGTAGATCATTTGCCATATCCTCGTAAGAAAAGAATTTAATCACACTTACCCCTGGAGGAACAACGATTTCAGAACAACGAGACGTACCTGCAACTAAATTAAGCAACGAAGATTAATTAATATATTAAAACATAAAAATGAATTTATAAACATTTAATTAAAAAAATTTGAAATAAAATTTAGAATTATGAAAAATTATGTTAATTAAAAACCTAATATCTAGATATCGCACATGTTCTACAAAAGTGACACTACTCAAAAAGGGTAATTTCTTAGTTAACTTACTAGAAATACAGTAAAAAGTGCGTTCTTTGTTGTAGTCAAGTTTAAAAAAAATATATGTCCTAATTTGAGCTACATCATGTGTCATTTTCCCTGCAGAGTAAAATGTGTCGGATTAAACCTGCAGGAGTAACACATTTTATTTGTAACTTGACAGTGACAAAGAAAGGGGTTGTATACATCGCGAAACACTAGGTAATATTTTTTGTCTTCTTTCATTAATACGTACTGCAATTTTTTTGCGCCTACTGAAAAATAAACATTTTTGAGTTGTGTCACTATTGTAGAAAATGTGCGATATTAATGATATCTGACTAGCACGAATTGGCCCGTACAAGAAAACGGTTGTACGGCCCTGTAAGCAAGAATTAAGGAAACTAATTATTTATTTTATCTTCTTCTATTGGTGACATCGATCGGTGCATAAATAATTTTGTTCTTTTAAAATTACAGTAACAAGGTTTTGCCACAGCTGATGCAAAATATTTTTACCGGCAAACAGTCACACACGTTTTAATAATAAATGTGTAGCAATTTCTAGTTTAAAAATGTCACATCAACAATTCAATGTTTTAGAATCAAGACGTTTAAACTATTTCGATAAAAAATTTGTAATTTTTAAAAAAATATTGTTTATTCGTATCAACTTTATTGTGTAGTTGAATATTTATAATTTTAATTTACAAATCAAATGAATTTAATAATTTGAAGCCGAATAACGTGGAATGTTAATATTACATGAAATAATGGCACAAATAGAACTTGCAAAAGTGTAAAAATACTCAAAATACAACAATAAAATATTGGTCAAAAATGGTGGATGCGCCGGGATAATTTTTTATATTTGCCCATTTTATGAATATTTTAGGAGTTTCCAGACAATTACAAGAAACTCCCAATATTAAAAGGGCGCGTGCTAAAGATGAGCCAGGGATCCGGCACCAATTTCAGTGTATAAGGACAACCGTCTTCGATAAACTTGGTTCAGTTGACACTTTATTTATAAGTAACAGATATTAAAAGTGAGAATATTATATTGCAAAAAAGATCATTTATCGCCACACTATCATGTTGCAGGTCTTTCGCCGTCGGGAAAAGATACCTACTGCAACGAATCTTTCCTATTATGTAGCGATATCGCAACTCTTGTGTTCATTGTTGGCCACACCTTGTTTAAAGTTATGAATTTATACTTTATTCATGAAATTTACCCAATGCCCGGTCTTTTGGTTCCAATGAAAATGTATTGATGAAAAAACACCGTTAAGCAACATTGGCTCCTGTTCCTCGCTTAGTATCCTTACAACAATTTTATATTATGAAGGAATGTACGTCTATCAAGTCATCAACATCCGGATTTATATTTGTATACCTGTTCGTAAATAACATTGACGATAAAATAATAATGCATTTTTACTACAAAAAAATTCGTCTGTCTTGTTCTTAGGTGGATCACCGATTCTACATAATCAAAAGTTACAAGACCCTTTTTAAGGATTTAAGGACAGGGAATTAATTAACAAAATTTATCAATAAATATTATAATAAATTATGATAAATACGTAACTAAAAAATATTGTAGAAATATTTTTAATAAATAAAATTAATAAGCAAAGCAGAATTTTTTTGAAATTTCGAATTATTCACTCCCACAAATATAACAATTAAAATTTCTATAAATTTTCTCACTAAAAAGATACGTTTTCCGTTAGCCATCTTTTCGATAAGTGGTAGTATATTAGGTGGCGAGTAAAATGGGAGGATTATTTTTAATTATTTGTTGATTAACAATATTTTTATGTCTCACTCCGAGTACGTGCGCTGTCAACTTAAACTCACACTTTTGGTTAATTTAGAATAATTTTCATGGAGTCACCTGCACTTTCCCACGAAATTACACGGCAGAAAAATTAATAAGCAGTTAGTCGCTCCCTAATTAGTAAAGCTCATAATTGATGGTTTCTGGGAAAGTACATTAGATTATCTTCATTCGAGTAAATTGTTAAGCGACGTTTTCTCCCGTTGAAGGTTGTAATTTCACTTTTACAATTTAATGTAATTTTTTCCTCCGACATGTGAATGTTATAACCAATTCGGTCGAAAGTGCGACACGTACAAAGTGAGTTGTTACAATTGTCGCAATGAAAACTATCGATTGGATTTCTACCGTCAGAGTCAATATCTTCCTGCTGCGATGCGTTGGATTGTGGCCCGAAGAGGATTTTTATGGTTTAAATTCGTACACATTTTACGCAATATTCAACGCGGCTTGGATAATTGGTATTCATAACATCTGTCAATTGAGCAACGTATTCGTCGTTTACTCCGACCTGGAAGAACTCACTAAGACCATTTTCATTTTGGTCACGAATATTTTAGCAACCATGAAAATGTATTACTTTGTGCGAAATCTGAAGATTATAAAGCAACTATTTATAACTCTCGACACCTACGATTTCCAACCTAAACCCGAGCAAGTGTGCATCATTCAACCGTCATTGAAATTATGGCAAAGAATTTACGTCATTTACAATATCATTGTGTGGATGAATGTGCTTTGTTGGATTACCGCCCCTTATTCGAACGAAGATCAAAACTTACCGTTCGTTGCTTTGTATCCTTTCAGCACTGACTACTCGCCGAATCTTGAAATTGCATATTTTTACCAAGTTCTGTGCATTTGTTACATTACAATATGTAATCTTAATCTTGACACGATTACTTTTTCTTTAATGACGTACATCGGCGCTCAAACCGATCTGTTGTGTGACAACTTGAGCAAGCTCAAAGGTAGCAAATTTCACCGAAATTTGATAGATTGCATCAAACATCATAAGAATCTTATACAGTAAACTCACGATTTTTATGTAAACAACGTATACAAGGATGATGCTTGCAGGTTTGCCAAAAACAGCAATCATTTTTGTAATATGATAATTATGGGCCAGTTTGTTACAAGTACATTAACTCTTGCACTTACCATGTTTCAGTTAACACTAGTAAGTCCGATTCTTAATAAATATCGCATTTTTATTATATTATCAGGTGAATGTGGAAAGTCAAGCTGCAATCACTCACATGTCGTACATTATGGGCCTCACTTCGCAGATTCTCCTGTATTGTTGGTTCGGAAATGAAATCAGTGACAAAGTGGGTTGAACAAACCCAATACTGTGAAATTTACAACTCTTTTGCAGTCCAATCAAATTCCGTATGCTCTTTTCAAGTCCGATTGGTTGGGACAATCCCGTTCGGCACTAAAAAGCTTTTTGATTTTAGGCTGTAGGTGCCAGGAGCCCATACGGATAACGGCCATCAATTTATTTGATTTATCTCTGAAGACATGCGTAGCCGTAATTACATGTGCGCTGTCTTGGGAAATATTAAGTCAACTTTCTGTTTCCAGATCTTTCGCTCAGCATGGTCATATTTTGCGCTACTGTATACGGTCAATAATCCGTAATTAATTCGGAATATATTTGCGATGAAACGATGAAGACTTTTTCAGGGCCATGACATTGTTAGATTAGTGTTAACATGTGTTAAAAATAAACGATTCCCAATGCAACAAAATTCTTTTATTCTGATATTGTGTCTTAGAAACAATCACCATTCCCGAAACACGTACGCTATATTCATACAGAGTCGCGAAAAAGTATGGAATCACCGCGATATCTCAAAAATCCTAAATCCGATCTGAATCAAATTTAGTATGCATATAATAAGGGTAAACAATGTCTACTTGTAATTTTTTGTAGTCGGACCGAAAGTTATTTTCGATAATATTTTTTATATAATAGTACTAGCCTTTGCCCGCGACTTCGTTCGCGTGGAAATTTTGATGTGTATGTTTGTGAAATTACGGCCTGATCATAATAAAGTATATTCAGCGTGCTATATTCGCCTCATTTCTGACTGCTCCGATGTTTCGCTCCGCTTACTCAATTCTTCTAAGCTCTACTTGAGGAGTCGTCCCTCGACTTCTAGCTACTTTCATAGCCCGAGCTTTATTACTCCTCTGCGAAAGGTTAGTTTTGCATTTTCCGGGCATTTCAAAAACCTCCAAATAATAACAATTCACACAAATTATAACTGACGTAAGAATAATTTATGACAGCTCTGATGACATCTTGCGACCATGACCGCCATCTAGTGATGGCTTGAAAAGTACTCTATAAAAAACGATAAAATCTATCCCACGGGAACATTTTTCCAGGATAATTAGTAGCCTATGTGCTATTCCAGACTATAATCTATCTCTGTGCCAAATTTCATCCAGATCCGTTCAGCCGTTCTGACGTGATTGAGCAACAAACATCCAAACATTCACATTTATAATATTAGTATAGATTAATATTTTTGTGAAAGTATTTTTTCTGAATTTAACGATGCTGTAATGCTACTTTTTATCTTTTCTCGGCAGCGAGAAACAATAATCCAAATATTTTATTTTTTTATAATATTCTTAAAATCGCTTCTGAAAATTTTATTACTCGTGATATTATTCGTAAGATAATCTGCCAAAACAAAACGTAACTGTGCCTAAAATTGAATTATAACAATTAGTGAAAAACGTCTAAAAAACTATTTTAAATCAGTATTATCGTGGAATAGGTAACGCCAACAGGGTACCTATTCCCCAAATCGAAATTATTTTAACAATTAATGTAATTTTTTAAATCGTTTGTTGGCGAAAAAAGTTTTGCTTATCACACGACTAGAAACTGTCTTTTGAAAGTGCTTGCACTTGTGGAGTCTCGGTTATTAACGTCTCGCCTTCACAAACTGTGTTCGCACTTGCTAAATGAGAGTTTCTGGCCTTGTAATAAAAATAACTATTTCACAACAGAAGGTGACATTGTCACCGTTATTGATAAAATAATTGTGTCATAAATGATAAATCGTTTGTGCCTTTTTTTACAATTATTTGAAATGGTACAGTATGAATCCTTCCCCTAGAAGTATGTATGACATCTGTAAAATTAACTGAAAATAAATCTATTTTTGCAGTTACAATTTTTGATTGCAGGTAACACCCAATGGTTTCGATTTTTATAAGTCTCTGCTTACATGCATGTCTATGGTGACTGAAATTTTTGCGAAATAGTTTCGGAAAAAGTATAGGAAATGTATTAAATGCCTCAATTGCCTTATTTGTTAATGTTTCAGAGCGGTCAAATTTTGTATGCTGCGTTCGAGTTACCTTGGTTTGAACAACCAATCAAAACGCAAAAAATTTAATTATATTTGTGGAAAATGCACAAGAGCCCATTAAGCTATCCACGTTTTATATATTTTATCTCTCGTTTTATACCTAGAAAAAGGTATTATGCGACCTGAAATTTAATAAAGTTAATCTAATGCAAAAACCTATTTTCAGGTTGTAAAATCTGCTTGGTCTTATTATACTCTGTTAATAAACCTGAGTCAACAGAAGGAGTAAATGGAGGACATTAATTTGGATGTGTCAGGAAGCCACCTGATAATGAGCGGTAAAAGTTGATTATCGCATATTATCAGATACACATCCAAAAGTCTTTTCCACTAGTTTTGGAAATGATGTGTAGAATATGTCACAAGAATATTAAATAATCGTTCAAATTAAATTATTGCAAATATTCTATGATTTCTTTAATACAAGGTGTTAGGTAATGGTTCCGAAAACGGGTGTGCAAACATATTAATATTTTTAACGTAACAAATTGTAATTGTAAATTACTTCTTCATCAACCTAACGCGATACTGTCACTATATCACTTGAATAAAATTGCTTTCACAATAGATTGTGCATTTCTATTTATTATGAGTGTACAACGGCAAAGATTTGAAATTGACCTGACATTGTCACATTATTGACAAAATAATTGTATCATAAATGATAAATCGTTTGTTTCTGCATTTCTTTTTACAATTATTTGTAATGGTACATTATTAATCTTTCCTCCAGAAGTATGGTCTGAATCATTCGCAATAAGTGAGTGGTTGCTGCAGAACCATGAAAGAATTTGACTGGGAGAAAGTGATCAGTTTGAATATTTATTTCTTACGTCTTGTAGGATTGTGGCCTGACGACACCTACAAGCTGGATTTATACACACTGTACGCAATAGTTTCCGTGAATTTTTTCATCGTAAGTCATGTCCTGTTTCAAACAATCAACCTAATATTCGTCTATTCAAACTTGGATGCGTTAACCGAGGAAATATTCCTTTGTGTCGCCGAAACTCTAGCAGTGTGGAAAATCTACATGTTCATAATAAACATGAAAAGACTTAAACGTTTGATGGAAAATCTCAAACACGCCAGATTTCAGCCGAAGAATCGGAGACAGCGTAATATTATACAACCCAGCTTTGATCTGTGGAAAATGGTATTTCATGCGCTCTTGGGTGCCGTTTGCCCCGCTGCAACGTTGTGGCTGGCTTTTCCGATTTTAAATGGTTCGTTTAAAAAACATTCCTTACCTTTTATGGCTTGGTACCCTTACGATTATGCCAAATCACCTTTCTATGAACTCACGTATCTATATCAAACAGTCTGCAGCGTGTTGATCGGATTGGCTGATTATAATATAGACATGTATATAGCGGCTTTGATGATGTATGTTGCCGTCCAATGTGATCTGCTGTGTGATAATTTGAGGCATATGGGTGTGAGTTCGAATGATTTTGAGGCATCCCTGGAAGAATGCGTCAAACACCATTGGACTATCCTCAGGTTTATTATGCTGTACATAAAACGATATAATTCGTAAAATATATTCTAGGTTTGCTCAAAACTGTAACGAGTTCTTTAACTCCATGATGCTGGGACAGTTTTTTGCTAGCTCAGTTTGTATGGGGTTGTCATTGTTTCAACTAACAATGGTAAACTTAATCGAAAAATATTCCACTTTTGCACAGTTACAATAATTTTTTATTGTAGGTATCACCCAATAGTTTAGATTTTTATATTCTTCTGTTTACTTGCTTTTCTATGGTAACGCAAATTTTTTCCTACTGCTGGTTTGGCGAAATAGTTTCGCAAAAAGTAAAGCAAACATATTAAATGCATCAATTGCCTTATTTGTTAATGTTCCAGAGTAATCAAATTTTGTACGCTGCATTCGAGTCACCTTGGTTTGAACAACCAATCAAAACGCAAAAGAACTTAATTATATTTATGGAAAATGCACAGGAGCCCATTAAGCTATCCACATTTAATATGTTTTATCTCTCGTTGGATACCTTCACTAAGGTTTGCATCCTGAAATATAATACTAATGTAATGGAAAAACCCGATTTCAGATCGTAAAATCTGCTTGGTCTTATTATACTTTGTTAAAACAACTGAGCCGGCAGGAACACTAAATTGAAGGGCTTCAATCAGAATGTGTATCTGATAATATCCGATAAAAGTTACTGCACTTTTGTCTTTTCGACTAGTTTGGAGATTATTATTGTAGAATAAAGCTTAGGTCACAAGAACGAAATATAATTAATGCAAATAGCCTATGATTTTCATTTTCATACAATATGCTTATATTGTTGTGGTAATTACTTAATCCCAATAAAAAGTGTGTTAATAATTTCTGTATCAGATATTATCCAATATCGTAATTTTCACTTGAATTTTTAAAAGGTCTCGTAAAAGAAATATAATGTACTTGGAAGTTTTCTTGTAAATACTTCCAATTTATGTGTCAATAATATATTAGCAATTGGCTGGAAATCATTTTATAATTAATTTTTTAATTTATATGTGTCTGACAAGGAAACAGAGCCGGCTTTCAAGCAAGACAAATATTTCCTTCTATTAAAGTGAAAAGTGAAATTTGGAGAGTTGAATGATGTTGGGTACACGTGTGTCCACAGTAAAATTGAATACTTTTTCGTACAAATTTCATGAAATGCCCACATTAGGTGAGGTATTTCATCTTGCCCAAAAGTTAATATCATAATTCTGAAATTGTTTCACACCCTTGCTGGTATGTTTCACACCCTTGTGGTTTTTTTTAGAATGTTGAAAAAATGTGAATGCAATCGTATCATAATTTTTGCTTTAGCTTTTGCTAACATCTGTACCTACAACACGTAGGGTACGTGACGTGGCTGATTCTGAGAAACTCATTACAATGAGAAAAAAACATTTGTGGCACATTTTGTTTAACTTTATTAGAGAGTGCCTTGTGGACATCTACTCATTTCTCGACATTTGCAAGCTAAACACTTATTACCTAGGAAGGGTAGTTGCCATGCCTTTCATTTTGTGCATATTAATAATAGATTGACTAATATAATTGTAGAGGATTCCCTAAGCTAAACCACAAACAAAAAGATCTAATGATGGGTCTAAGAGCCAAAAGTTTATTCAAAAACTTCTTGTCTGCTTCATGAGAAGTCAAATTCTACATTAATATTTAAACTATTAAAGTATTAAAGCTTGGCATAACAAATACGATATTAAAAAGATCTGTTTGACAGGCGCAGAAGTGGATGATTGGTCAAGACACGTTCATCATGGCTTACATATAAAAGGGGAGAGTATGTTGCATTTTATTTTCAACCCGATCGTTGTTCAGTGTCTTTATTGGTTACTAAATTGATTGTGATTGCGACCAAGAATGGAGAAGTTCGACTGGACCATTCCGATAAATATAAACTTACAAGTGTTGAGATTCGTTGGTTTGTGGCCAAAAGCTCTCGAGTTATATAAACCCGGTTTTTATTTGTCGTACGCCGTTCTGGCATCAGTTCTTATCTACGGTGGACACAACCTCACCCAAATCATCAATATTTTTTACGTATACTCTGACTTGGAGGCCTTGACGGCCACCATTTTTATCACCACCACCAACAGCTTAGCCGCCGTAAAAATGTATTTATTTGTCCGAAACCTGGAAGTCATCAAAAATCTTCTGAATACTCTAAACACTGCCCAGTTTCGTCCAAGAAACTCGACCCAAGTTAAACTAATTCTGCCGTCTTTAAATCGTTGGAAAACTTCGTATTTCATTTTTTCTGCCCTAGTGTATTTTAATCTGTTCATGTGGTCGATTGGTCCCATTCTCAACAACTGGACCAAAGACCATCGCTTGCAGTTCGAAGCTTGGTATCCGTTCGACATTAAAGTGTCACCGAATTATGAAATCGCCTACGTTTATCAAATCGTCTGCATCTGGTATATCACCTCAGCCAACTTAAATTTGGACACTTTGATAATAGCTTTCATGATGTTCATTTGGACCCAATGCGATCTTCTGTGTGATAATTTGAGAAATTTGAAAGACGAACAAAGGTTCGGTGAAAAACTAATCGAGTGCATCAAGCACCAAAAAGCAATTTTCCGGTATATATAAAATGTGGGTGATTTGTGCGGTCCATAAACATTGCCAATTTCAGATTCGCCGAAGAATTTAACAACTTCTTCAACTTAATTATCTTGGGACAGTTCGCTACAAGCACCGCCGTTCTTGCCATGACTATGTTTCAATTGAGTATTGTACGTATCTTTTGGTCTCATTCTTAAATAACAGTGCACGATTGTTTTGACAGACAGGGGTGCAAAATGTTGAAGGCTTCACTCAAGTTTGTTACATCAACGGCATCACCACCGAAATTCTTCTCTACTGTTTGTTTGGCAACGAAGTCGTTACCAAGGTAAGTCGTCATACTGTTTTTGTTCTTCTGCTAAACTAACGAAATCGACAGAGTAGCCAAATTGCTTATGCAGTTTTTCAATCGCAGTGGATTAATCAGCCGCTGCCGGTCAAGAAAAATATGTTGATTTTGTGCTGCAGGTCCCAGAGACCTGTGAGGATCACTGCCATCAATTTATTCACACTCTCCTTGCCAACTTTTATCGGGGTGAGTTGTGGTAATTGCGAGAAAAAATTCTAGTTTGAACTTTTAGATTCTTCGATCTGCTTGGTCGTATTTTGCGTTGTTGTCTAGCATTCAAAAAGCACAATAAATTCATTTCTAAGTAAGTCGTTGTGCCATTAAGTTTTGTTAATTTGAAATGACTTCGATATGAAGTTCTCGCTGACTTCGCTCAAGTGTAATTTAGAAACGTCTTAGTACCTACGTGCTTCGAATTATAGAGAATTTCTATATTTGCGCACATGTTTTTTTCATATTTTTTAAAAAGAACGCAAGCACGATTTATAATGTGTATATCACAGATTTTAATCATTAGCGGAGTAATTTGTACAATTTAACAATTGAAATCAGTTAGAATTTGTTTAGAAGGACAAAATCGAGATTCTTCTGCTGTAGCATATAAATTCCCTTATTAACTACATTTTGGTATTTATTAGGTCGAAAAATAAGCACTTTATAATCCTCATACCCGTTTGCACCGTTTACAACTTAAGCAAAACTTTACTAAGATATGCTTAGCTTTAAGCAATATTTAAGTTACTTGCATGTTGCACCATCGCATCCTTAGGACATCTTAGCAAAGTAAAACTTAACAAACTATATATGTGGCAACCCTGAAAAATCTGTTTATTTTTTGGTACCTTTTGTGTGAGTGATTGTTTTCACTGTTTATTTTCCGTTTCCAAACACAACGGTTTTCGTTTTTAATTTTTACTTGGATCCCTATGTTACACATTGTGGTTGTGTTTTGCTTTTGTGATTGAAGAAATTACTGAAAAGCTGACATGGAGATAGAGAAATTTCAGAATGATTTAATACGGCACAAAGAACAAAGGAAATTGCAACCATAATGTTTGCAATTGGATATTGCAATTAAAAAAGCAACTTATGCAAAGTTGCAGCAAGTGACTATAACAAATTATTTATTAAAATAACTAAAAACTTAATTATTGTAAAATAATGTTATCAATTTATAAAATAATTAAATTAATTTTCCAAAATAAATTGCATAATTATTTGAAAAATCACATCGATTTAAATCAATTTTCCTGATAAATATCTAATTTCAACTCATCTCCTCCTTCCCAGAAACCACGGAATTTCATTCATTGAGATTTTATAAAATAATTATCTTTTTTTTCTACTTTACCTCTGTAAGAAAGCTGTTAAAGCACTCTATTGAGTGCGTAATAGAACAGGTATAATTTAGTTTTTCTAGGGTGGTATGTCCACCAACATAAAACGTTACAATATATTTCATTTAAATTAGCTTTCCCCAATTATTATAAACATTACGTTACGTTTGATGTTCATTGGGCACTTAAATTTATCCCATATTGGTTGCACACAATATATTGTTGAAATTTATTTTCACCGCCAACTGTTCGAAATCAAATGCCAAATCGAAATTTCAATTTTGACAAGTCAATCAACCCATGAAAAATTCCCCAAATTTTAAAATTGCTAATTTTGAATTAAAAATTGCACTAATGATGCAAAGTAGAAAAAATAGTATAAAATATTCGTTCATAGGGCCAGTCGTTTTATAAACTTGGACTCGTACAATAAAATATGCCTTATGGAACTCGTTCTTTAATATACTACTTTAGAACGCAAACAAATAGATTGTAATAATTAAACTTCACTGTGAATTTGTCATTTTATTAAAAAGTACTTAAAAATTTGTTCTCGTATTAAATGCAAATGCACAAATGTGTTAGAACAGGGTTTGTTTATAAAATTTTGAAAATTAATGTAAATAGTGTGTCAATTAGATAATTTAAAGCGAATGTATGAATTTGTGGCTAGAGCGCTAATTCCCTTTTGTACATAAAATATATATGACGTGGATCCAAACTACAATTTTCTTAATAAGACCATAAGTATAGGTAGAGTGAAGAAGACAATTTGCATTATTTGATTTTTTTATTAGAGAGTCTTACAAAGACATCTTCTAATTTCTCGACATTTGCAACTTAAACACTTATTACTGGCGAAGGGTAGTTGTCTCGTCTTTCATTTTGTACATATTAATAATAAATTAGGAGATGTGATTATGGTGGAGTCCCCTTGTTGTGCAACAAATCGACCTGCTTAAATTATAGGTCCAAATCCAAAAAAGTCAAACATCTTTAAGGTTCCCATTAAAAGTTTTCCTACATTCAATTCATTGAGATTTAGTGAAAATTTTAGCGCAGTTTTATGCCCCAAGCGAAAAGTCCATTGGCGCAGAAGTGAAAAGAACGAAGATCATTGGTTGTACAATTGCAGCGTCATTTGGGTATAAAAGCTCAAGCGCCAACAACATTATTTTTTATTCCAAGTGAGTGTCTTCAAATCGAATAGTCTTGCCATCATAAAAATGGAATTAGAAAATTTTGATTGGGTAGAAACCATAAAAGTAAATCTGCGATTTCTGAGGACCCTAGCATTGTGGCCCACAAGTCCGCAAGGGTACGAGCCCGGTTTTTATAAAGTCTATGCAATTATGGCATCGGTTGCAATTCTCGGTGCACACAACATCTCTCAGATCATCAACATTTTCTTCGTTTACGACGACTTGGAGGCGTTAACCGGCGCAATTTTCATTACTACAACAAATATGCTGGCAATCGTAAAAATGTGTTTGTTCATAAAGAACTTGAAAAGTATCAGAAAACTTTTGCTGGCGCTCAATTCTACTCCGTTCCGGCCCAAAAATCTACACGAACTGGAACTCATACAACCGGAACTTAAACTCTGGAAAGTTGTATATGTTATATACGGCATTATCGTGGGCCTCAATGTCACCATGTGGTCAATTAATCCAATTTTGAACAACTGGATCCAAGACCGACGGTTACCGTTCGACGTGTGGTACCCTTTCAGCATTAAAGAGTCGCCCGCCTATGAACTTGCCTATTGCTACCAACTTTTTTGCATCTGGTGCATAACGGCTGCTAATATCAATTTAGATGTGTTGATATTAGCCTTCATGATGTTTACTTGGAGCCAGTGTGCTCTTCTCTACGACAATTTAAAGAATCTCGGAACAGGAATGCTTTACGGACAACAGTTAATCGAATGCATCAAACACCACAAAGCAATCATGCAGTACGATTTATTCGACTTTGCAGTGTTGCACGATTAACGAGTTTGACTTTTTAGGTTTGCTCAAGAAAGCAACAGCTTCTTCAACTTAATCATCCTGGGACAGTTTGTGACCAGCACGGCTGTTCTAGCACTGACCATGTTCCAACTAAGTTTGGTGAGTTTAGTGATTTTATCTGCAGTTCACTTGCAAATTGTGCGCTCAGCTCGACAATCCCTTGGAGGGCCAAGGCTTCACTCATGTGTCCTACATCATCGGTATAACAAGTCAAATTCTGCTCTATTGTTGGTTTGGAAATGAAGTCGAATTCAGAGTAAGTTGCTTCTATTTGCAATTTTAATAATAATAACAAAACAACACCACAACAGAGTTCCCGCATTCCTTACTCCATCTTCAAATCTCGCTGGATCGGTCAATCCAGCGAAATTCAGAAGAACTTGTTGATTCTGTGCATCAGAAGTCGGAAGCCCATCAAAATGACTGCAATCAATTTATTTGATCTTTCGTTGAGAACGTTCCTCGGGGTAAGTGAGTTGTTGAAAGTGATTTGCAAGTAATTGGGTAGTTTTGTAGATAATTCGATCGGCCTGGTCGTATTTTGCTCTTTTGAACAATTTAAATAATTACTGATTACCATCATTTATTTGTAAATACCATCTATTATTTTTGTCTTGTGAAAACCGACACTAAGTGTGCTTGAAAAAAAATGACAACGCACCATAGTAGTGGAAGTTGTAAGATGTGCACGTCCCATACTGTTTGCTGTGTATAAAAAATAGATAACACAATTACAAGCAATTTGAAATAATTGCACATTTATAAATGCTATAAAAAGCTGACGTATTAAGAAAAGTATTATTTGCTGCGAGTAAAGTGTGACAGTTGCATCATGGAAAAATTCAGTTGGAAGAAATCAGTTGAATTTAATATTTTAATACTAAGACTAGTGGGGCTGTGGCCTCCCAACAATACGTTCAAGTTCGATCTCTACACTGCATACTCATTTGTTGCACTTGTGTTTTTAGAATTTGGTATTTGTTTGGCCACATTTTTAAACTTATTTTTTCTTCCTCGAGAATTTAAGATAATAACTCATGCTCTCATGATCGTTACATCAGCATTTTTAGTGTTGTATAAATCGTGTTGTTTTATTGCCAACATAAAATTGTTGAAGAAAATCATGGACACATTAGAGAGCAAGACGTTTCAACCTGCAAATCAAGAGCAGAGAAATGCAGTGCAGAAAGACTTGAATTTGTGGAAAAACATTTACTACGGTTTTTCTATATTCTCCTTTGGTGTCGTTATATTATGGTTGATTCAGCCTATTTTGGATGGTTCTTTTAAAGAGCACAAGTTACCACTATTGGCACTGTTTCCCTTCAATATTGAGATTACTTCAAATTACCTAATCGCATATATCTATGAAACTATTGAGGGCTTTTATATGGGCAGTGCCAATATTTTCGTAAACGCAATGGTCACTACTTTGTTGTCATTTGTGGGTTTCCAGTGCGATATGCTTTGTGATAATTTAAGAAGTATCAGAGTCGAAACTGCGTCGCAGAACTTAATAAAGTGCATCAAACACCACAAAAAAATTCTAAGGTATGTCTGAAATTGTTATTCATAGATAAAGTCTAGTGGCTAAATTGCAGCTTTGCCAAAGACTGCAATAAGTTCATTGACATGATTGTTTTGGGACAACTCTTTGCAACCGTTGTCATTCTTGCACTGACTATGTTTCAAGTCACGTTGGTATTATATATGCTTTGATTATGCCTATATTTCTATTCTAAAATATTAATTTTTTCAGGTTCCAGTAAATGAAGGCTTAACTTTTCTTTCTTATTCGGTTAATGTAGTTTGCCAGCTGATGCTGTACTGCTGGTTTGGAAATGTAGTCGAAATCAAGGTACATACATACAAGTAACATCTCATACTAAATCAATCTACAAATTTCATCTTATAATAGAGTGCAAACATTTTCTACTCTGCCTATGCCTTCAACTGGATGGAT
The DNA here is from genome assembly GCA_964023215.1 of Eledona agricola. Classification (NCBI taxonomy): domain Eukaryota; kingdom Metazoa; phylum Arthropoda; class Insecta; order Coleoptera; family Tenebrionidae; genus Eledona; species Eledona agricola. The sequence continues at coordinate 20,619,596 of OZ026855.1, read as the reverse complement.
ATTCACCCAAGAGATAGAAAAACTTTGCTCATTTTTATGATAAGGACATGTAAACCTATCCAAATATATGCCATCAACTTATTTTCGGTTTCTTTGAGCAGTTTCGTTGCGGTAAGTTTTATGCAAGTTCATTCCACTGAAATCTAATCGTTTCTAATAAATTACAGATTCTTAAAACTTCTTGGTCCTATCTTGCGGTGCTGCAGCAACTTAATCCTGGAGGAAAATAAATGTTGTGTAAAACACACACAAAACACTTGCAATAAAACGCACCTTATTTAAATGTTATTGCACTTTATTGTACGCAATGTAGCAATGTTAAAATAATTTTTGGTAAATTCTCAATAAAGTCTCACGCAATGAATTGTTGTTCATTATTTGATCGTTTCTAAGAAAAAAAACTAATTGAAATTAATGCTTTGGAAAACGCATTCAAAACCAACACGAATAGCACAAAAAATAAGTACATATACATAATTTTTTTGGAATTCATTCAATTAAAAAAAACATTGGCACTTAAATAAACGCATTAATGATATGCTGACAAAAAATATAAAATATATTCAATTTCAGAATAATCCTCTAGGGGAAATGCGATGAATGTTACCGGCGTACAAATAAAAAAAGACCTACTTTGAGGCTATGGAATCACTTTAGAACTCGTTTAAGTGCAGAAAAAGTCTGAACTTGAAACGGACATATTTGAAATTAAGTTTTCGGACACGACGTATGAGATACATTTAATATCTTTTCTACCTGGACTTCTTTCCATCTCCAATCCCTTTTTTTGTACCATCTATATAAGCTAAATAAATTGCGATCAATTTGGCAAGGAGAAGTACATAATTTTGATGGCGTGTATTCGTCTAAGCAAATTGCCGAATGTTTCCGCACGAATTAGTTAACAATGTGAAAGAACATTTGTGTTTTGCAACGTTTTCATTTTATGAGGATTTTATTAAAGAGTTAGTTGTGGACATCTATTTATTTGCCGACATATGCAAGCCAAGTATTCATTACCGGGGAAGGGTGGTAGCTAGCTTGCCTTTCACTTACTACGTGTTAATAATAAATTAGATAATAATCGCATCAAAATCTCTTTGCTGTGAGAGAACACGGACTTAATTATCTGTCCCACCATCCAATATTACAAAGTGACTGTGCATTTTAGATGTGGCTTGGAGTTTTTAATAGTAAAAATCCTAGAAAATTTTTCTCTTGAATAAATTGCACCCCCTTTTAGTGGCGCAGGAACAATATAAACGCCGCCGATTGGCTGGAGACTCTCGTCAAAGCATATAAAAGACCAAGTTGAACTTTTATGCAATATTGTAGTGTTTGTGCATTCGTTTTTGGATCTCATTAAAACAATGGATATTTTTCACTGGGTCAGCAGAATTAAGTTAAATCTTGAAGTTCTTAGACTTGTGAGACTGTGGTCGAGAGGTTGCTACGGATATGAGCCTGGTCTTTATAAATTAGTGACTCCTTATTATGAAATGGCATATATTTATGAAGTTATATGCATTTGGTACATAACAGCGGTCAATCTCAATTTCGACACACTCATAACAGCTTTTATAACGTTTATTTGGGCTCAATGCATAGTTCTGTGCGACGATTTGAAATCACCTGATAAAGTTCCCTTCAAGCAGAAACTTATCACATGCATCATGCATCATAAAGCAATCTTAAAGTTCGTCTATAAGCTATTTTATATTGTAAATTTTTATGATTTATATTTACAGTTATGCCAAAGAAAGTAATCACTACTTCAATCTAACCTTTTTAGGACAGTTTACTACCAGTACGGCATTTTTTGCACTGACCATGTTTCAGTTACCCCTGGTAAGTTATCAAACTAAGTTTTATCAAAATTAATCTGTTCAGTCGCTTTTCAGGCGGATCCTTTTTGTATTGAAGATGTGAGCCATTTGGCCTACATTTCTGGAATCCTATGTCAAATTCTACAATTTTGTTGGTTTGAAAATCAAGTAATAACTAAAGTGAGTTGTAAAATCAATTATTGAATTGTCAATATTTTATTAATTTGCTGTGACATAAAATAAAAATATACTTAGTTTGTTTACAGAGGAGTGAAATGTTTGAGTGCAGAATAGACCAAGATGAATTGGTGAAGATAAATTTGTTGATTTATTGTTATCAATATCCAACAAAAATTACAGCGATCGGTTTATTTGAGCTCTCCTTATACTTTAATTGCGGTCAGTTGTTTATAAATTAATAATTTTCATGCGATATTTTGACCAAATGTATTGCAGATCCTTCGTTCTGGATGGCCGTACTTTCCAGTCCGCAACAGTATAAATTAGGATGGGTAGATTTGTTTTATTGTGAATATTTATTTTGTTAAAAAGTTCTTGTGTTAGTCATATGTAGGAGTTAAGGGAAGTAATACAATCTACAATCTTGGCGGCAAATTTACCTATATTTCTTAATCTTAAATAATATTCATTTATTTTCATCAAGTATTATCATTAAACTAGGGAGGTAACAAATACGCCACTTGCACATTTCAGGCACAGTTAATATATTTACAATCCATGAATGTTTCTTTCAGTCTAAAGAAAATAGTAAGTTTTTAAACAGATTTTAATGTTGTACATCATTGCAACCACTTTTCACCACGCCTGCAAGAACTATATAGTTTTATTTCTAACAACATTTTTTGATTTGTTGTCAAGCATTTTGGACTGCAACTAGAAATTATTTTTCCTAACACACAATAAAAATGGGTCTGCCTGGTAAGAATTGGACTGCCTTTACAATTCGCCTCCAGCTAGAACGGTCTTTTATCACTTGCTTCCACGTTTGGATATCCCACCCAAGTCATTGGTGATCTCAGACCAATTTTATTATTCCTGCGTCGGGGCTTTAGTGTGCGTTTACTTTTTTTGGATGATGATAGGATTATTATACAATTGAGAAAGTTCTTCATTAGGTCTTAGGTTGTTGGTGAAATTGTTGTTGGGCTTAAAATTACAATACTTTATAAGTGTTAATCAGCTCTCAATATATTTGACTTTCAATTTGTCTGGAAAATGTTGAGTTGTTTGTTTTTCGGTTTTTCGAGATTAGATTTTCATAACGCTTTCCTGCATTCCTCCTTTCCCCGTATTTTTTTCGTAGTGTTATTGCATTCTGCTTAAATCCAAACCAATTTTATCTTTATGTTCATTTTTTCACCTAAATGTTTCTCTAGCTCTATTTCTCTTTTATGTGTTTGTATTTGCAAAATTATCTCATGCATCTAGCTTTTTAGTAATATTTTTGCATTATGTTTCAACATCTAACGCCAAACGCTTCAAATCAATCCCTTATTTGTCCAAATTTTTGTTCATCTCAACGAACTAGTTTTCTGGACCTCCAGAAATACTTTTCAACCTCCAGTCGCTAAGACACAAATAACCGAGGATGCGGAAGAACATTAGCCGTTTCTAATTTATGAGAAAGCAACAATCGATTTCAAAACGAACTCGTCTTCTAAGGCGTGCCTTATCCCTTTTTGTTCATTTTCTCAATTAAGGGCGTTATTAATTGAGTGAATGGTGCTTATTATTGGCTTTCCAATGCAAGAAGCTCAACATCGTGAAAAAATAATTGCTACCGACGAGCTAATTGGCAAGTGCCATTGGGTTTGTGGGAAAACAACCAGACGGAAGCATAAAAAAATTGTCAGTTCGTCATCGAAGCTCAGTCATCATCTCGCTTTCAAGAATATCGGTTTTTGTTAAAAATGTGTGTAAAATTTTGTGAATAAACAACCCTAAATAATTTGGGAAATCTTACATAATCTAGTATAGTAAATTTTGGGCTTGAAGCGTTTGCAATGGAACACTTTGACTGGAAAGAGAATATAAAAGTTCTAATTTCTGTGTTGAGAGTCGTAGGACTGTGGCCTAAAGGAGACGATGTTTACGGATGGAATTGGTACACACTCTACTCCTTCGTGGTCATGGGTTTGGGTGTTACTATGTTCACCTTATTTCAAGTGATTAATCTTTACTTTATCTTCAACGATTTGAAAGTATTTTTAAATTTATTGATGGTAATTCCGACAACTGTATCCGCAATTTTTAAATTAAGTTGCTTTATTCGCAAAATCACTATACTCAAGCAATTGATGCTCGAATTGGATAAGGACGATTTTCAACCAAGAACTTACAAACAACGAGAGTTGGTGCAATCAATGTTGAAGTTTATAAAACGAGTTTTTTTAACACTTTACTGCCCGATTCTTCTAACAATGATTTTTTGGTCGTTATATCCTATAATGGATGGGGCGGTCCAAGATTATGTCCTACCGATCCCGGCCTGGTTTCCCTACAACCTCAAACAGTCTGGTTTCTATGAAATCACCTATGTTTATGAGGTAATCTGCATGAATCTGACAGCTCACTCAAACGGAAGTATGGACCTCACCTCAGTATGTCTAATGATTTTTATCAGAACTCAATGTGACATTTTGTGTGATAATTTGAGAAATATCACAAATGAAGATGGTCACTATAACAAAAGACTTGTTAATTGTATCAAGCATCATAAATTAATACTAAAGTATTCCACGTACATATTATTGCATTGTTCTATAGTTTGAATTTACAGATTTGCCGCAAAAAGCAACGCGTTTTTCAGCACGTACGTTTTGGGCCAATTTTTTGCAAGCACCATAAATTTGGCAATGGTGTTATTTCAACTGACTGTGGTAAATACAAAATGATAAGGATTTGAATTCAATTTTTACTATTTGTTGTCTTACAGGTATCTTCAGAGAGTGGCGAATATTTTTCAATTATTTGCTTCGTTGGCTCGTTGTTTATGGAACTTTTTATTTATTGTTGGTTCGGAAACGAAGTTATTGTACAGGTTAGTAACAATAAAATGCATCAAAATGGCACGAATCAATGTCGTTTTGATTTGGTTTTAACATCGTCCTGTAAATTAAATTTAATTTAATTGTAACTTTATAGAGCAGCCAAATTCCGTATTCGGCTTTTGAATCTGACTGGACAGACACATCCATTGAAGCAAAAAAGAATCTTCTGATTTTCATCTTGAGGACTCAAAAACCGATCACACTGTCAGCAATCAACTTGGTTTTATTATCTCTCTTCACTTTTATGAGCGTAGGTGGTTTTATTTTGATTCGCTGTAAGAATATCGTAATCCAAACTATTTATTTTAGATACTGAGAACATCTTGGTCTTATTTCGCTGTCTTGCGTCAGATCAACAGTTAAAACTACATGTTCTAGGTGTACCTTTTAGCATATCTGTCACATAGTCAGCACCTCAAGCTGATTCGTTCACCTTTCTTCAATTACAAATACAATACATGTTATATTGCCACTTAAAATGAAATACTCAGTGAATGAAGAGTTTTTCGACCAACACTACTGATAAATTTAGGAAATTTAAATTGTTCTACCTACTTAAAAATAAAACACCCTTCAGAACGTCACTATGCCTGATGCCTGTAGGTTATATATTTAGGATGAAGTCACAACTGTACGTTCCATTATTTACGTTTGTGAAGTATAGCAATATTATTTCTTAGATATTAGTCTAGTCACATAAAAGATTCAAAAATGTATTTTCTACAAAATCTTATCAATTACTACCTTGATGACAAAGCGTTCGTTTTAAAATGTTATTAATAAGTAAAAACCTGATATTATGCGGCTCCTTAATTACACTTCGTGAGACAATGGACAGATGGACACCAATTCCAATTTTTCAAAATAAAAATTAATGAAACCCGCTTATTATTTGAATATTTTTCGAGCCACTGATTAATAATGAAAAATAAGTTAATTATAAGTTAGGAGAGCGCCTATAAAGTTCTATGGTTGCTAGTCTGATTTGGTCATTTGTGTTCAGTGAGAAGCCATGGAGAAATTCAACTGGAAAGCGACCCTTAAAGTAAATCTTCTTGCTTTGAAAGTGATGGGTTTGTGGCCTGGTCACACGACAGGTTATAAATGGGACTGCTATACTGTATATTCAATCTGTGTGAACATCATGGCAGATGCCCACAATTTCTTCCAGGCAGCTTACATAACTTTGATCTACACTGACTTGCAAGCTGTCGTTGCAATAATATTCATACTCGTTACGGACTTGTTGGTATCTATTAAATTTTATTACTTCATACGAGGTTTGAAAATCGTGAGACCACTAATGTTGGAACTGGAGAGTGAAGAGTTTCAACCTAGCCCGCAGCAATTACAGTTTGTCAATCTGTTGCTGCAGCAGTGGAAAATGATATACTCCATATTTTGGGTCGTTCTGGTTGCATCAGTCGCAGCGTTTTCCATTTTTCCCATCTTGGATGGATCGTTTAATGACTACAGGTTACCATTCTACTCTTGGTATCCTTACGACACCAACAAATCGCCCTTCTATGAAATATCATATATTTACCAAGTTATCGGTGTTTCCATTCTGGCGGTGGCCAACATGAATATGGACTCTTTTAATGCAGCTCTGATGACTTTCGTTGCTAGCCAATGCGATATTTTGTGCGACAATCTCAGAAACAACAGTGATCCTGGCTATAACGTACAACTGGTGAAGTGTATAGAACACCACAAAAAAATTATCAAGTAAGAGATTGTCCAAGAACGATTAACATGCCCATTATAACAATGATTAATTTATAGATTTGCCCAAAATAGTAACAAGTTTTTCAACGAAATAGTTTTGGGACAACTATTTGTAAGTTCGGCTTCAATAGCGTTAGCTCTGTTTCAATTAACGTTGGTAAGTTCAAAGCTTATATTGTGTTGTAACTGTTTGTGGTAAATTTAGGTCTCACCGTTGAGCAGCGAAAGCTTTTCGCTTCCAGTCTACATAGGATCAATGTCTGTTGAAATTTTCTTGTACTGTTGGTTTGGAAATCAAGTCACAATAAGGGTGCGTATTATTAAACCTTTTTAATAACGCAAAATAAATTATTAAAACGAACACAATGGCAGATACACACTTGTTTTCGCATAATGTGCATTTAATTAAAGAACTGCTATAAAACCTACTTATTTGCAGACATGCGGGCAAGGTGGCTGCTTCTCTTTAATTTCATAACGTGCGTTGGCCATGGAAAAACTTTGTGTATCAATTTAGTGTAGCAAAATTTCGAACTGTCAGTTCGAATCTGTCAATAATTTTTAGGTTGGGGTCTTTGTTGACAATGGGAGTAATCTGTGACAATGGTTTCGTATACGATTATTATGTTGGGACAAATTTCAATAAATGGACGCGAAGGAGGGTAGCATTATGTTTATCAGAGCGATGTACACATGTCCTGGCATTTATTATAAACAATTTACATAAAATTGGTCCGTTTTATTTTGGTGGAAAATTTTAGACTGACAGTTCTTGTTATTTGTGGTTTCTACACTGGAAAACCGATAAATTCCATAGCCAACGCAGCCTCGTTTTTTTTTTGAACGCACGTTATAATGCATATTAATAAACACAGCCACCTGGGGATGTTGATGTAGCACGATACGTACGTAATACATATTTGACTTCATATCAAAATACGTGACGCACACTATTTTGGTTTGTTTTCGTGCGTGGAGACAGTTTGTCAAAGCTCGAAAATAAAGAAACAAATTATCGTCTGAAACGACATTTACGCTTTATATGCATGGGAATTCTAGCTTTGCACATAGAAATATTTATCCTAAATAACAATTTTTTTACACGTGAAATCGTGTATTGTTAATGCTCATTAATCTCTAAAACTTTTCCAAGTGCAATTCAGAAAATATCACTTATAACTCAGTATTGTATTTCAGAAAGGATAAATTGTAATTCAGATTAGTTAATTCTATTTCAGAATGACCCAATTGTAATTCAGATTGGGTAAATTGGAATTCAGAAATTGGCAATTTTAATTCAGATAACATAATTGGCTAATTAATTTCATTTAAAAAATCAATACATGATTATACTTACTTCAGAAATAAATTGTAACCGCAGAACATATTGATATACAAATAAAACAGTTATCTTTAAGATTCAGTAAATGTAAACTTTCCTAATAAACAATAAACATTTGCTGATAAGTCAAATAATTTGTGACATAGGATTCAATTTCATGGTATATTGATATTTAAAAAAAATCGTTTTCTGAATTACAATTGTCACATTCTGAATTACAATATGTTAATCTGAATTACAATTGACTAATTTGTATTTCTATTATATACTTTACCTATATGATGTATTCGAATTTTTTTCTAGTTAAATCAGCAACAAGAAATTCATATATAATTTTTTGATAGATCCTTTGGGTTCCAAGTTGTTATTTTTATAAATTTTACTTCAATTACGATACCCGTCATTGAATTCAAAAAACCATAGCGATTACGTAATACGGACAAAAAACAGTCATGTATTCGTTTGACAAGTTGTGACGTTTAAATCAAAGTCTAAAACGCAACTGATTTATAAGTTTGGCATTTATTGTTGCTTGATTAAATTACTACACAACCATGAGCGCAGGGTTGTAAAATAAAAAAGAGGATTTCGAAAATTTGATAGATAAAAAAGTTGTAGCATTTATCGAGTTGTACCAGGCGGTAAATTTTTTGCACTTATTTCAGGAATACCTGTAGGTATATTTAAAACACAAGGATTGTTTCCAGTCCGTGTGAGGATACCGTGTTTGTGTCTAACCAATTTAAATGAATTTTATTTTAAATTAAATAATTTTACCTACAGATGAGCCACCGATGGTGGTTTTCTTGTTATATTATCATTTTCATTGATAAAAAAATAATTGAAAACAAGCATTATATTCGATTTTTTTAAACTTTAGCAAATCAAATGTTTGAGGTAGGCATATCATTCTTTCTTCTGTCAGATTTGTTCACAATTTGTTGTTTAATTGTTTTTCCACTATAGTTAAATTGAAATGTTATTTCAATTTTAGGATACGGTAATTGGGATGTTTATTATTGTTTATTTAATAATGGAGAACATCATAGCAATTATTCGATTAAGAGTTTATTAGGGTTTTGTTGTTGGCGACTCGTCCTGTAACCAACCTAGTAATAATGCAAAATAATAAATTCTTCAATATGTTATGGAAAATAACGTTCCATTTGGAGAAAAAATAATGGCCATTGGACGAAATTTTAGACAGTTATTAATTATAACAATGCGATTAAATTATAATAATTCAAAAGCATCAGATCTTATACCTGGATCGTCAAGAACATAATAAATAAATTGTTGAAGCTCGATTCCTCTGCCTCCCGAACCTTTGGTTTTTTTGTGTTTTTTTGTGAGTCCATAAATAATATTCAGTTTGACTAGAAATTTTTATACAATGAATTCCATCTGAAGCCAGTTTTCAACAAATTAATTTTGTTTGGTCAATCTTTTGATTTAAAGACGTCCGTCATCTTATGCTAAAAAAATAGAAAAGTGTTTTGTTGAAGTTGAGATTAGGATTTTTCGGGTTTTGATGCTGTAATCTTGCTGGTGCAAGAATGTAGTCACAATTACTTCGCTTGTAATAATGTACAGATTGACTCTTCTAAATATCGTAAACCTGGTTCCGTTATACACCATATTTAAAAATATAGAACAGTTTTCCCACGTTTTTAACACACATCATTCTGAACTTATTATTAATGTTGCCACCACTACAAACAAGAAATAAGATTTACAAATAATTAATGAAGAAAAACCATTACAAAACTCACCTTGATTGTTCCATTTATTACAAATTTGTATTTAAATTTAGGTATTTATTTCAAGAATTTTTTGTGTAGATTATTTATCAAATATTTTTAGAGCAACATATCAAGGACTCCAGTTTTTGTCCTAGACCTGGCGCCGGTTATATTCTACTGACATCTAAAATTTAGTTTTCCCAAAATAATTGTAAGATCTAATCATTCCAACCCTTCCATTATGAAATTTATTAATTATATCTCACTTAGCGATTGCCACTGAGACTATTTTCTTAAACTTTATAAAACTGCTTATTATCTGTTTGTCTTGCGTTTGAAATTAGGAAAAGAGGCAAACCAAACATTAATAATAAAAAAGAATAATTGCTACTACGTTTAATGTAATAAAGAAATATCTGTATTTAACGAAAAGAAAAATACTGGTTAGTGCAGTGCGATCGTCGAAGTCGAACATGTCAATCCGACCAAATAAATATGAAACAAGATTCAATTGGAAAATGACGATTTATGCAAACATTGTGGTGTTAAAGTTCTTGGGATTGTGGCCTGAAGACAATCACGGCTTTAAATTGAATGCGTACACATTCTATTCGATTTCAATGAACGTCTTCGTGGATGGCGAGAATATCTTTCAAACTATTTACATATTCCACATTTACACCGATCTCAAAGGTTTAACGGCGACTATTTTTGTTTTATTTACGGTTTGGCTGGCTTCTGCAAAAATATGCTATTTCGCCCTCAACATTAAGCTACTCAAGAAGCTTATGATGCTTTTGGATTGTGAAGAATTTCAACCGAGCGAACATCAGAAGATAATGATCCAACCAAATCTGAGACTGTGGAAAATTGTTTTTGTGGTATTTTCCTTACTAGTCTATTCGACAGTGGTCTTGCTGGTCGTATTCCCAGTTTTGGATTTATCATTTCGAAACCACAGACTACCATTCCTTGCATGGTATCCATTTGACACTACAATACACCCCTTCTACGAAATCACCTATTTGTATCAGGTGATTTCCATGTGGTTTCTTGCTATCGCCAGTTTAAGTGTAGACACATTTGTTGTGGCCTTAATGACATATGTTGTGGTTCAATGTAACATATTGTGCGATAATTTAAAAAATCTCAGCAATCAAAATAACGACTACAGTAGAAAATTTATAAGTTGCATCAAACACCACCAGAAAATTTTAAGGTATGAGATTACTTCTTTAAATCATTTAAAAAAAATGTCGTTTTAGATTCGCAAAGTATTCAAATATATTTTTTAAGGAAATTGCTTTGGGGCAGTTTTTTACAAGTACTGCATCGCTTGGGGTAGCTATGTTTCAACTGACTTTGGTGAGTTCCAAACTAAATTGAGCTGCTTCATAATTTGCGTTTTTGAATAGGTCGAACCTCTAAGTAGTGAAAGCTTCTCTTTATTGTTCTACGTTGTATCTATTATTGTACAAATCTCTTTATACTGCTGGTTTGGTACTGAAGTCGAGGCAATGGTGAGTTTATAACCCATTTCTATTTGTACTGATTCCAAAAATATGTAGCTATAAATAATACGTATTTTCCATAATCATTTGTAATAAAATTATTGCAAAATAATAAGGCAAGTTCACATGAAGCAGTACTTAAAACGATAAAAATTACACACTTCGCAATCTATGTGCAACTATAAAATCATTGGAAGATAAGAAAAACGATTGAGCTTTATAAACAGTAACACTGCAGTTCTACGTATAAATATGAATAAGAAATGGAGAATTTCATCCAAAAACACAACAATTTATTGTTCTCAAACATGATCTAATAAATTGCAAGTCGTAACTACAAGAAATACTTAAGGATAATAACGGCATTGAGGATGACTTGAGACCAGAAAACCCGGAACAGATAAAACCACATTGATCAGACATTATTTTGCAAATTAAAAATAAGACAAAACTTATTTAACTGACATATTTGTATTGTTTGACTCTTACGTTATGGGAAAATACCAACCCCGAAGATCTTGAACATAGAGCAACTTGGCTTAGATTCTCAAATTCACACCCAAATGCATGAAACTGTCTTTCATGTTTTATAACATCCTTCGAATGCCGAGATAGGTGAACTTTAAATATAATGGGCGAGTGCATAATTTTTTAATTGTTTACTAAATATAATAATCAATAGAGAAATTGTACATATTTTACTGCCAAAAGCATTTGAAATGTACAGATATTTTGTTTCGATATTAATAAAATGAGGTACAAATTTCATTGTTATAAAATCAAATCGAGTAAAAACTAATAATTTCTAACCTCGTGAAGCAATTTAGCAGTCTTGAGGAATGAACCTGTAAGTGTTTGAATTAAATAGAATCTGCAAAAAAATTTCATAATTAAACGCCATAATGTAAAAACGCCTTTATTTCCAATGATTTTTTAAACAAACCGTTGTTTGAAATTTACAAAATTTAAAAAAAATCTATTAGTGTATAAATTTTATTTTCTAAATATATATAAATAAATAAATTTTGTTGATGGAGTGTAATACAACGACATAATAATTATTTTAAAATTATGATATATGTACATACATACACTCAATCATTTGCTTAATAGTTACAAGTTCTGTGCAATTATTCCTAACCATATCGTTATAACATTTATTCATAATGAAATTCCACATTTAAAATTATAGGAAACAAAAGTTTTGTTATTAAAATTTGAATCTCTTATAAAACCTGCTTATTATGCATTTTGTCCGTCAGTTTAAATAGCTTGGAAAAGTAGCAGGAGTGTTAATAATGAAAAGATTTAATTACGCGATGCTAGAGTATAAAGGGATATCCTCATTGAGCGGTTGGCAGTTCAGATTCTTGGCAGTCTGCAGTGTGACGTTAAAAATGTTGAAAAGCGATTCTGATCAATTTAAATTCAATTGGAAGGTCTCTATCAGAGCAAATATGTTTGTTCTCAAGATATTAGGAATGTGGCCTAAAGGTAACAAAGGCTACAAGTTCGATGCCTATACCCTCTATTCGATTTCCATGAACATTTTACTTCACAGCGAAAACATTTTTCAAACGATTTATATGTTCATAACTTTTACTGATTTGAAAGCCGTAGCATCCATCATATTCATATTGTTTACCGCCTGGTTAGATTCAGTGAAAGTATTCTTATTTGTCCGCAACATAAAATTGCTCAAAAAACTGATGAAGGACTTAGATTGTGCCGAGTTTCAGCCCACCCAGTCCCAAAAAGGCACGATTCAACCGCTACTAAATTTGTGGAAAATGGTAGCTGGGACATTCGGGTTTATCTTGTTTTGGGCGCTTGTTACACGGTTTATGTTCCCCATTCTGGATGGCTCTTTCAAAGAACACAGGCTTCCACTCTTTGCATGGCATCCATTCAACACTAACGTGTTCCCTTGGTATGAAATCACTTATTTGTATCAAGTAATTTGCATTTGGTTCCTTGCTGCCTCGAGTTGGAGTGTAGACATGTTAGTGGTTGCCTTAATGACTTACACCGTTGCCCAATGTAACATTTTGTGCGACAACTTAAAAAATCTTGATAGTACAAATTACGATTATAACCAGAATTTAATATGCTGCATCAAACATCACCAGAAAATCGTAAGGTATGAATCCTGGAATGACTGATCATACGAGTGTTAAAGCATCTCACAATTCTAGATTCGCCAATAATTCAAATATGTTTTTCAACGAAATCGTATTAGGGCAGTTTTTTACTAGTTCGATTTCTCTCGGACTGACTATGTTTCTCTTGACTTTGGTGAGTCTCAAATGATGCTGGATTTTGACATGTGATTTCGATATGCAGGTGGCTCCTTTGAGTAGTGAAGGTTTTTCTTTATTATTGTATGTGGTGGATATGGCATTCCAGATTTTTTTGTATTGTTGGTTCGGGAACGAAGTAGAGGAAATGGTGAGTCGTACACTGCGTTTTAATTTGATTAGTTTTTTATCATAGGATATGAACTTAAGAAAGCTGTATATGCTGAAATGCAAACCCGTTGGCAGAATCAATAATCAAATAAATATTTGTATAAAAAATAAATTTTCTTCACATACTGCAGTATTGCATAATACGCAAATGTAATTGTGTTAATACATTTTTTTAAGGAAATGTTTTCTCTTTGAAAACACCTCATCCAAAGATTACAATTCCAATTAATCTTTATTGTTTACAGAGCAGTCGTATTCCTTACGCAGCCTTCGAATCTGACTGGACGGGAATCCCACTTGAAGCAAAAAAGAATCTTCTGATTTTCATCCTGAGGACTCAAAAACCGATAACAATGTCTGCAATTAATTTGTTTACGCTGTCTTTGTCCACTTTTACGACTGTATGTCTTTTTATTTTGATTCTCTGCAAGAGTTTCGTAAACCCAACTATTTCAGATATTGAGAACCTCTTGGTCGTATTTCGCTGTACTGCGCCAGGTCAATGGTCAAGATTAAACACTGTAGATTTAATTCATATAATATGTTCACTTATTGGGCACATAGTTAAGTTAAGAGAAAAATTAACTAAACTTAGTCATCTGTTCACGTTAATCGTGCAAATTTCGCAAATTTATGGTAATTTAGAAAATAAACATCGTTGTAGTTTATAAAACCAACGACTTTTCTGAAAAATTAGTTACAGTCGTAGTATAATATATCGCCAATTAAAAATCAATTATGTACGTAAATTTGTAGTTTTGGTATAATATGTGCAGAATTGTGTACCACTTTGTTATTCAATAAAAAATATCTAATGATGTATCTTACGCTCATCCAGAATGAAAAAATATGCACTCATTTGGTCAACAAAGTAAAAAAACACATTTGCCTTCGCCTATATCCAAATTAAGGTTGACGATCCGCGTCTGTTTTTAAATCGTCTTTGCACTACAAATTAACATCTCATTGGCACATTTAATAAGTTATGCCTTGCTCCAGATCGAAATTCTCGATCTAGGTCTCCAAGATTACCAACTTCAGCGGACCCGTTAAGAGATTCTTCTTTTAGGAGATTCTAAGTTAAGCTTATTTGAAAATAGTATAATGCGACACGAATTATTGCAGACCCTGTATAGTAAAAATTACATTTTGCATGCCTGGCGTAAAGAGCAATCCTTTCTTCATATTTCTGCCAACTTTCAGCCTTCTAGCTGCTAAAACGACCTCTCAGTGAATTTTTTAGTGAACCTCTGTAAATATAAAAAAATGTAAAAAAAATTGTAATTTGATAACAGTGGTTCAAAATGTAAATTACCTTATATCACCATAAATCTAGTTTAAAATGGGTTCTAACAGTGAAATAAAATATAGGTAGTTCTATTAGAAAAAATAAAGTTGTGTAGCATGCGGTAGTTTTGGAACGTCCTATATACGTTAAGATATTTTTATGTTGTGCAGCCTGACACTTATTAATACATGTGTACATTTATTTTAAACATTTGTACATTTATTTAAACATTGGGCATTTATTTATACTTTTTTCAAATGTTTTTCTGATGATTCATTATCTTTTGAGCAATTACCTACTCTTAAATTTGTATCCTTCGTTACATAAAGCCGCATATGTAAAAACCAAAACCAATGATCTAATTTTAAAGAAGATGCTTCCTAGTGGATGCCTGCCTAAAATTTACATAATTTAAAAAAATATCTATTAGTGTTCTATAAATAACTCTTATTTTGTAAGCGATGAAAATTTTTTTGAGGAGTGTAATGCAACAAAACACCATTATAATGCCTTTTAAATTGAGATGTGACCTAATTCGTGAAAACCGACATTGTTGCATTTAATAAATCAATAGCACATGTTTTTCTGTAAAATTAGTTATAGTTGTAGTGTTGTATATCATCAAGTAAAATCAGTTATGTAAATGTGTTAATTTTGTATAATATGTGCAGAATTGTTAACCATTTTGCTTTTCAATAAAAAAACAAATATAAAATGAAATAAATATGCATTCATTACATCACATTCATCATTAAAAAAGTTGAAAATCACATTAACCTGCCACTGTATCCAAATTAACGTTACCAATCCGGCTCTATTTGTTAATCAGTTTTGTCACTGCATATTAACATCTTGTCGGAAGAGTTAACAAGTCATACCTTCCAGTTGTGTACTTCATCATTATTGAATAATGCGGGTACAGTCTAGACTTTTAAAACTGTCAAATCATGGCATTTGACATGAGCTGTCATACAAAAATTTGCTCAAACAAAGTCTAAATCGAATATTGGAGGAATATGGAATTTGTTGAGTAAGACCATAAATGTAAATATACATGTATTGTCTCCAAAGCAGTTATTAACAAATACTTTATTTCAAATTTCTCCAACTTTACATCGAAATTCTGCTACACTCTTTCGAACGTCAAAATTATTCCGTGGCTTACGTTTTATTTTTATACACACCTTACAACCGATAGGTATAGTTTCTATTTAAATTATAACTGATGGAGAAAATTGATCAGTTCAATAATTTTAAACATTGCCACTTAGCGTAAGTATTAAATGCAATGAAAATATCAGTTTAATAGTGCTAGCCTCACTAACTCAACTGACAACATTATGTTCCCAAAAATTAAACAATATAATTTTTAAAAATAAATCCAGGTATTCAAAATAAACTGTCAAAGTATCGTACAAAACCTTTAATTAAAGCATTCATTTAAGAAGAAACCATTCATTACCTCACTTAATTATCGAGCACAAATACATAGTTCCAAAGTGGATCCACATCTTCAAAACAAAATTAAATAAAGAAAAAATAAATCCTAACTTATAATTTAAAACAATTACGGCCATTATAGTTTCCAACAACCACGGCATGCCGTTTTAGAGCGGCTTAATAAATAAATAATATAAAAACAAAGTAACAATTATCTATAATTAAAATGATTTAAAAAATAAATAAACCATATTTTTCCTTGTCTTTAAGCGACAGCTGCTGGTCAGTAAATGCCGGTTTTGAAGTAGTAGTCTTGGAAGAGTGATTCAAAAATCAATGTAGTAAAAACATTGGAAATATGCAACAAGTTGACTTGGTGAATCTGGATTAAAATTTTCGTAGTATCTGGATTGTGGCCACAAGATAAATGTAATTTTTATACCATACACATAGTGACATCGGTAATAATAATAATAATAATAATAATAATGAACAGCGCAATTTTGTTCCAACTGGCATACATATTCCCTAGAGATTTATCTTGGAAACTCTGATTCAGCCAATATTTATTGCCTTGACAAACATCTTGTTATCCGTGAATATACATATTTAATTTTATAAAAATTATTAAGCGACTTATTGGGACTTTTAACGCAAGTCGTGTTGATTTTGTCAGATATGTACAGGTTTTTAATCAAAAAACTTTTTTAATAAAAACATTTTATGAAGAAAAATTACAAAAGATACCGCTAAAGTACACTGAGGTGCCATAGCCCCAACCCTATTTTTGCAGTTTCCTTTTGAGATAACTGGATATTGCTTTAGTAAATGATAAATAAATTCATAGCCATTAAATTTGTAAACAATTTATTTAAAAAAATTTAAAAGTGGCATAATTATGTATATTTACTAGTCTATTTTTCCAAAACGTTTACATTAGTAGTGAGCGGGCCCTCTATTTTTTCTAGTTAACTCGAAAATTATTGAATTCATGCTGTTAAAAAGATTATTTAACATCTCAGGTTGCAAATTTTTCCACCCAGCCTCTAATGCATTTTTAATTGTTGCATTTTGCCGGTTATCCTGATAGACTCAGCGTCCCATGATTATTGATGTAGAACTAACAAAAAGGGGGGTCCAAAGAAAAAAATATCTTCCACAACTGAGAGGAGAATAATTGCATCAGCATGCAATAGTTTAAAAAGTGAATGAGCTTTATTAATCTTGCAGAAGATGCTAAAAATTCTTTTCAATTAATTTATTTAACAAATTTAAAAAATATACATTATACATAAGAGGAAATGAATGCTTCTTTGATTAACAACTGTACACATTATATGATTCTAATACTTCTGTCTTCTGTATTCTCCCACAAGTTTTAAGTAGGCATATATCATTATTTCATACATATTTTAGAATTAAATTGTTTTTTCTAAAATTCCACACCTACATAATTACTTGGTGTCATTGCAAGTAGTCTCTTATTTAATGCGACATCAATTCAATTGGTAAAATTAATTACCAATTTAAGTTTGTGTTCTATTATCAGTGAATTATTAAAATTTGTTAATAAATTATTAGTATGTACATTTATTTCGATTTCTTTTCACCAATTTTTCGATTTTTCAGATGTAGGTCACATGAGCACATGAAAAATTACAAACATTATGTTTTATAAATAGATACATATTTGTCTCATTGGTATCAAATCTATAATGCAAAATATGCATGAGCGAATAATATACATTTGCGGTAGTTAATAACAAAGCACTTTATATTTCGCAGACTAGACAAATATATTATTTAGCAAAAATAAAATAGGTGGTGATAAAACGTCAAGAAGCCACTACTTATGTTAATAACGGTACACTAGGCTAACACGTAATTTTTTTCAAAATGTATTTGTTAAAAATGTGGAAAATTCTAATATAAATTTACACCGTTTTGTTTTCTTTTCTGCAAGTTACAAGTAAAAAAAACAAAAGATTAACAAATATTCTAATTTAGACTCGTTCTTCAACTGTATGATGTGTAACAAAAATGTGAGTATTTTTATCATGATTCCTCTTATATTATCTACAGCCCAGCAATTTTATTCATTAATTTTACTGCGCGACTGCGGTCATTTGTGCATTTCTCGTAAAATATTAAATAAAATGTCATTTACTGCACTGCCCCCAGCTCTTGAGCAACCCCAGCTGCCTGCATAGATTGTGTGCTTTCTCCTGTGGGGGCGCATTCTCCCGATCTGTACAACATTTGCAACTCTGCGCAGATATAATGTCTTATATATTGCACATCTTTATATTACGAACTACTAGTTGATTGAATCAGTTTCGAAACTTAACATTTGTCCATGGTTTGTTAAAAGTTTGTGATCTCACGCCGTTTTTGATCGGGTAAAAAATATTTACAACAAACCAACACCTCCAAGAGATCACAATTAAATAAATTTTTAACTAGTAAATATTGTAAATGTATGTTTAGATTTTAAGAGATGATAAATTTTATAATTTACATTTACAATAATTTCTTTTAAAAATTATATATAATCTCTATAATTTACGTTCATATGACACCATAAATATAATACATTGACAGTTTTTGTTCTCGATAATTTTTCTGGCTACCAACCAGGTTGTAATAGCTTTGGAACTTGTAGGACACGTGTCTAAATATTCAAATTAAACATTTATCATGAAATGGTTGAAAGCCACAAATATTTGTTTTTAAAGAACCAATTATAACGTTTCCAAAAAAATAGTAGGCTATGTTTTGATGTAGTGAGAAAACACTCAAAATGTATAACTTCTCCTCACTTATTTCAGTAGATGTTATGCCACAAGGCGCAACATGTTTTTCTAAAAATTTGTGAATCCAGAGGTGAAATGTTAAAATTGTTACATTGTCAGCTAATAAATTATGTTAATTTAGAAAAGAAGAAAAGAACAAATGGATAATGACAATCAACAGAAAAAAATATTTAATGACTTCTGTATCACATATCCCTCATTTGTTATTTTTTTTACCTTTGTGAGATAACTTTGCGCACAATAATTTTTTTATTGTCTCTTCTTAAGGTATAAATTGAAACTCTTCATCATTTATTTTATAATCAACTATACAGGGTGGTCCAGTTTATATCTGCATAACTTTAACAGGTGATAGGACGTTGAAAATGAAAGAGAAAATCTCTATACCATTTAAGTCTTAAGTGCCTTCTTTCGGATATACGGGGTGTTGAGCTTTTGGTCCATAACTCTAACGATACATGTGCGATTAATTTCAAATTTTGACCAAAAATATTTCTAAGGGATTCAAATAATCTGACCAAGTTTCAACATAGCTCAACCCCTATTGAATGCACCTTTTTGTTTACTTTCCCCTCTTATCATGGGCTGTAAACTAATCAAAACTGTAAAATTCTGGCAAATTAACGAGATGAAATTATTAATTGATAAACTTCCTAAATCTTTTGCCTCTTGTTACATTTCATAAAATTGTGTCGTTTTCAAGATTTTTCGAAATTACTCATTGGGGTGCGAGCGCGGCCATCATCTTTGCTTTTCCGGGCGCATGCTCCAGACGGCCAGACGGAATATTTTTGGTCAAAATTTGAAATTAATCGCACATTGTTATCCCCCCGTATATCCGAAAGAAGGCACTTAACTTAATCGGAATCGGACTAAAATGGTATAGGAATTTTCTACTTCATTTTCAACGTTCTATCACCTGTTAAAGTTATGCAGATAAAAACTGGACCAGCCTGTAGGTATACGTTTCTCTTTTAAATTAATAGTTATGTCCATTTACATCAATTATATAATAATTATTACGATTAAATAGGATAGATTTAAGATGAGAAAGCTCAGAATTGCTACCAGAAATTATCTAGTAAATATATGTACATAAAAATAAAGGTAATGGAGTTTATAAGTTATTGAAGTACTAAACATAAAAAAGTTCCAGGCCTTGCAATTTCCCAGTAAACACGTCTTTATGGTTGCAAAAATTACAAGTAAAGTTTTTAAATGGAAAAATGCTGAAGATATAAACATAAATGAAATTTGTGATATTTATAATAAACCAGGATATTGGTAAATTCCAAATGCATGATAAATTTAATCATCTTCCAGCAACAGATAATAAACCCCCTTCGGTGGAAAAGTGAATAAACTTATTTGTGACGTTTATGATAAAACAAATTATATAGTTTTCTCTAAAACTAAACTAAATAAAAATTTGTGTATTAAAATGACTAAACCTATTCAATTTAGACAATCAGTTTTATAGCTACTTATAGTCTATTTATTACAGATAAGAGACAAATGAAAAGTCAATGGAAAACGTTAGAAGTAGGCAATATTTTAATAAAGAAAAAATTCTGAAGGCTTTAAAAATACTAACATTTAAAAAACCTGTTATTATGTGATGAAAGTGGACATTTTCCAAAAGGTGTTGTTTCACAGGACTACATGACAAGATTTGTTGTTTTTTTTTGTAAATAATTGTAGTGTGTTACAACATATGTTGTAGATCTCAACGTTTTCAGAATAAATCTTTAATTTGGGTATTTAGACACGTGTCCTACAAGTTCCAATCCTTGAGCCAGAACTGGTATATATCTACTTATTTCTAACTCTTTCTTTAGCAAACCGGTAATTAGAGCTATTATTTATAATTCTAACGGCCGTCCACGTTTCGTTTTTCATTAAAAACTAACTGTTTGTAGGAGTAAACTAATGAATAATTAAAAAGGTGTATTTAGCCGTTTGGAAAATTAACAGTTCTTGCATCAGTATAGCAAAAGCAGCCACCAAGTGTGCGATGGAACAATTCAATTGGAAGTCCGTAATTCGTGAAAATATCTTCTTGTTGCAAATTGTTGGATTGTTTCCCTATGAAGACGAAGTATACGCACCTAATGTCTACACGGCATACGCAATTTTTTCTACGGTTTTTATCATGGCTTTGCATAACGTTTTTCAAACAATACACATATTTTCTGTCTACGACGATTTAGAAGCTTTGGCTCAAGGCATTTTCCAAACCACCACCCATCTTCTGGCGTCTGTTAAAATGTGGTATTTCGTAAAAAACATGAAAATATTGAAAAACCTGATGGTGATTTTGAGAAGCGAACGATTCAGACCGAAAACTGATTATCAAGTGAGTCTCATCCAGCCTGAAGTGATAATTTGGAGAAAAACGTTTTTTGTGTACTGGATGTCTGTGGCAATAACGGTGGCCGTTTGGTGCATTCTGCCCATTTTGGATGGTAGCTACAGGGAGTATAGACTTCCATTTGCCGCTTGGTTTCCGTTTGACACCAAAAGAGCACCAGTTTATCAGATTACATACTTCTACCAAGTGATTTGCGTCTGGTATTTCACTATTGCAAATATCGATATGGATACTTTAATTTCCGCTTTAATGATGTATGCGGGGGCACAATGCGACATTTTGTGCGATGAATTGAGAAATTTGGTTAACGAAAAAGAATCCGTTTTCAAAAGTATAGAAAACTGCGTAAAACACCATCGAAAGATCCTACGGTACATTAAAAATTACGCTACATTAATTGTTCAAAAACCAAAATATTCTTGCTTTCCAGTTTTGCCGAAGACGCCAATAATTTTTTCAACATGGTTATTGTGGGTCAGTTCTTTACAACCACTACAATTCTTGCATTGACAATGTTTCAGCTCACCCTGGTAAGTTTTATTAATCAAATGCTTTATTGGTGATAGGCCTTTTTTTCTGAAAGGTTTCGCCCGCGAGTAGCGCTGGTATTTCTCATCTTATTTACGTAAATGCGATTATTGCCCAAATATTCTTGTACTGCTGGTTTGGAAATGAAGTCACAGTTAAGGTTAGTCCAGTTTCTATTCACACTGGAATTCATCTCGATAAACTGTCTATAAATTTTTTTCTACTTTGCGTCTCTAATAAAGCTGTTAAAGCACTCAATCGAATGCTTTAATAGCTTTTTGCGTTTCGTAATAGAACTAGTGTAATTTAGTTTTTCTAGGGTGATATGTAATGTAAAACGTTAAAATAAGCACCAATACAAAACGTTACAAAATTTTTAATTGAAATTAGCTTTCTTCCCCAGTTATTATAAACAATCGTTACGTTGGATGTGTCCCAGGTAGATTGCTTGTTAACAATGTCTTGTTGAAAATTATTTTCACCGTCAACAGTGCCGTCTAATTGCATTTGAAAAACGAAATTTCAATTTTGACAATTGTCAACCAACCCATGCACAATTCCCCAAATTATACAATTGCCAATTTTTAATTAAAAATTGTATAAATGATGCGAAGTAGAAAAAATAGTCTAAAAAAACTCGTTCATAAGATAATTATGACATTTGTCTTTTATAAAACTCCCGGCTTCGCCGGTCGTTTTTTAAACTTACACTCCTGCAACAAAATATGCCTTATGCAACTCGTTCTTTGATATATAATTAATTTTAATTTTATTACATTTTGATGTCATTTATTATTGCAGTACCTTCTTCAAAAACCCGAAACATAAGAATAGAATCAACCCTTGCACAATTCCCCAAATTTTACAATTGACAATTTTTAATTAAAGATTGCATAAATGATACGAAGTAGAAAAAATAGTCTAAAAACTCGTTCATAAGATTATTATGGCATTCGTCCCTTATTAGTTTATATATTTGCAGTGCTGTTACACAAACTTTTATCAAGTCAGGCGCCTAAATATCTGCACGATATGCATATCTTCACTCGTTTAGCTCTATACACACATACAACATGCGTCAGAGGCGTTTTGTCATACCGAGACATTCGACGGTCAAGTTTGAGGGGTGCTTTTCATTTATGGGACCATACTTACTCAACCTTTGCAATACATACCTACACTTATCAAACAGTAATTTTAATTGAAATAAAATTCAATTGAAGAGAGACATTTTGCTTCATCGCATTGACATTATGGATCTGTAGTAGTGTTATACATATAGCACATAAGCGTAAATAGTAAAATAAAATATGACGTAATTCTTAAAGGGGGAGTGGAAGAATGGCCCAGAGCCAAACTATCCCCCTTTGTGTCTCTAGACAAGTTTATGTAGTTCAGGTCTTTGTTTTATCTCACAGTGTTATTTTATTCTGTTTTATTACTGTTTTATTTTTGTACTGTATATTGTAGTTATTTTGTACTTGTTGCGAGGCACAATAAATGCTTATTTATTTATTTATAAAACTCGCGGCTTCGCCGGTCGTTGGATAAACTTCCGCTGATACAATAAAATATGCCATATATGCAATTCGTTCTTTAATATACTATTAATTTTAATTTTCTTACATTTTGATGTCATTTATTATTTCAGCAACTACTTCAAAAACTGGAAACATAAGATATAAGTATTAATTTTAAACTCGGTAGATTTTCTTGTGTGAAATATTTTTTTCAATTATATTTTTGATAAGCAATTTTTCCAATAATATTTATCAAAGTGTTTAATGTTACATCGCATCTCAAGTATACATACGTATAGAATGTATGAATTCTAGTTCTTAGAATTTTTTTTATTTTTTATATTTAATTCGTACCTTGATCAGGATAATACTTTCCAAATCAAACAAATTAAATAAGTACATTTTTAAGATATATCTTTATCTGAAAAATTAATGTCATTGCTAATATTATAAAATATGATTTTGTTTTAAGAGAATAACGAGGCCATGACATCTAGCTTTTGTTTTATTTTTTACAATATAGATTTTTAAAACTGTTAAATCATAACATTTGACAGGAGCTGTCATTCAGAATTTGCTCAAAAATTTTGAATTTAATGAAGAAGGGATTAAACATATCTTTCCGAGGCGTTTATTAACAAATAACTTAATTCTCCGTTTCTCCAATTCAAGATTCAACTTTTGCTACACTATATTAAAAGTCCAAAATATTCCATGGCATAAACACCCTCGTTTT
The DNA here is from genome assembly GCA_964023215.1 of Eledona agricola. Classification (NCBI taxonomy): domain Eukaryota; kingdom Metazoa; phylum Arthropoda; class Insecta; order Coleoptera; family Tenebrionidae; genus Eledona; species Eledona agricola. The sequence continues at coordinate 20,595,212 of OZ026855.1, read as the reverse complement.
ATTTTTGTACGCACGTTAATAGACCGTAGAAAAAAGGGCAGGAGGCCATCGAACCTAGCTTTTGTTTTATTTTTGCAATGTAGACCTTTTACTTTAGCAAATAATGATATCACAGAAACTGTATAATCAAAATTTGCCCAAATGAAGTATAAAGCGATGCCACAAGATAGAATTTGTTAAAAAATGAAGTGAGTCTCATCATGTCTGAAACGACTGACAATAAAAACATTATCTAAAATGTCTCGAAACGAATTTCAAAGTGGTTCCACGGCATATGCAGCCTCGTTTTGTATTTCTAGGCATGTTACAAAAAAATAAAAACGCTGATTTTTCTGAAATTGTAAGCTTATTCGTCATTATTCTTCGTCACTTCATTGCTTGCATTTATTTTTAATATATCTTGAAATAATTTGATTTAGCATCATTTATTTAACTCTTCTGGAGGTAACTTCAACAAAAGAAATCGCCATCATTAAAAGTTGAACGAAGGCCAAATACGAAATTTTCGCATGGGTAATAATTGTTATTGTAATTATTGTCACAATGGAAGTTGATGCATGCAGTGTGCCTAACAAACTGAAAATGCGACGTGTCCATAATAGGAAAGTACCAAATTAAAATTTAATTATTCTCAAAGTGTGACGATGTAAAACACAACAAACGCTTCCATTATTTTTCTAAATTAAATACCATTTACTTATTTTCTATTTCATAAACGGCTAATTATTTACTTAAAAAAATGTCCTGAAGAATCCTGACAATATTCTCTTGGAGTTTCCTCTTGGAACCCTGCAATTAGAGCCATTATTTATATAGTTTCTTTCGTTACTCAGCGGCAATCTGTATCGCTTTTCATTAAAGAATAATTGTCTTGAAGGAGTAGAATGATGAATAATTAAAAATTGTAATTAGTAGTTTGGAACACTTGTCTTTTTTCCAACATAAGCAATTTCTAGTCTCATCCGAAGATCAGTTGAGCAAAAGCTGTCGACAAGTGCAGTTCTTTCGTTTACAGTATGAGAAAATTTGATTGGAAATTTCAGATTCGTGAAAATATTATGTGTTTGAAGATAGCTGGGTTGTGGCCAAGAGGCAACGAAACATACGAGTGGAATTGGTACACTTTGTATGCGATTTTTACAGTGTTTTTCCTAATGACTCTGAATGTTGCCCTGCAATTAATTCATGCCGCCGCCGTTCTTGACGATCTTGAACTTTTACTTAGAAGCATTTTCGTAACGATAACACTCTTCTTGGCAGTAATAAAAATGTACAATTTCATTCGCAACGTCGGAATAGTGAAGGAGTTGATGATTACGTTGAGTAATGAAAAGTTTCTACCACAAACTACGGAACATTTGGAACTTGTTATGCCGGATGTGAAAGTGTGGCGAAAAGTATATTTTACATATTGGTTCATGGTTGGCTCCACTGTTTTTTCGTGGTGTATCCTACCTTTGGTGGATGGTTCTTTTAAACACCATCGTCTGCCGGTTGCTGCTTGGTTTCCCTACGATACAACAGTTTCACCATTTTACGAAATTACCTACGTATATCAAGTCGTCAGTCTCTTCTTTTTTACTGTTGCCAATCTTGACATGGACACGCTTGTGTCTGCTTTGATGATGCTAGTCGGATGCCAACTGGACCTTTTATGTTATAAATTGAAATATTCGAAAAATGAAGTATCCGAAAACATTGTGGAATGTATACATTATCATCGAAAAATTGTACGGTATGTGGCACCCCATTTTCTTATTTGAAAAAATCTATATCTATGACGGTATTTTTTAGTTTTGCTAAAAACGCAAATAAATTTTTTAACGGTATCATGCTGTTACAATTCTTTACAAGCAGCATAATACTTGCGGTGACTTTGTTTCTGTTCACTTTGGTAAGTTTTCTTAATATTTAAGTTTTGTTATAAAAGTATTTTTCTTAAGGTTAGTCCCACAAGCTCGGCGGCCATTTCATATTTATCATATTTCATAGCTTGCACTACACAACTTTTTTTGTACTGTTGGTTCGGAAATGAAGTCGAATTTAAGGTGAGTCATGCCATAATTAATTTCACCTTAGTAATGGTTTTTTGAGATTAATATCACAAGTAGATTACATTTTATCGTCTTCTTAGACAGTATTTGCCACACTTTTACTTGCCTTTTCAGCCCCTGCGCAATTCTTCCTAAAAGTGTTAGAAGCGTAGATAAACTCTGAAAAAAATTATTAACACATACGTTTCATTTGTTTCTAATAATATATCAAATTAAAATATTTTCTAGGGATCAGTGAACTACTAGTGTATTTAGTAAAAAATATTTTACAAATTATTAGGTATTTTTCGTAAGGTTTGTCTCATTCATTTTAACGTGATGTGTTCTATCCCTTTAAAGCGAAAGCACACAACCTCCGACGGCTGATAGTGGTGAGCTGACTTTTATAACGAACTAAATTGAAAGGGAATGCGGTAGTACGATAACGATAAGAATTTAGATGGTTCAAATGCAAAAGGACGTAATTCACTTTATTAAAATTTTACAGGAGAAAGACAAAAATTTACACTGTTTAATTGTAATATTTTAAGGATAATTATAAGCTTTTGAAAAATGGAGTCACAAGTATTCAAAACTGTAAATAGCCTTACGACACTTTGCGGTTTAAAAGAATCCGCTATTTGCAAGATTTTCCCACCAAAAACTAATCACAAAAAAGCGACTTACGACGTTTTGCAGTTAAGTCATCGATTTGTTTTTATTTTAAGTTGTAACATACTAAAATCAGAGAACTGACGATAAAATACGGAAATTAACAATAGCTACTTGCGATGCAACAACCTGCAAAAAACGAAAAATAAAAAAAATCGAAACCAAACTAAAGTAAACGACGATAATGGAATAGGACGGGACAACAGTAGCAAATGGCGGTATACGGTAAACGGTACGGAAAAGATGCGATTACGACGAAACAGGAAAAAGAGTGTGTATGATGTTGGACCAGAGCTGCAAAGTACAGTACGGTAAAAAATAGCAAGGAGAAGATGCTCTTCAGGGCAGGAGCGGAACTTAGAAATTGCACGGGCGAGCACGGTCAATAGCGATACAAAAGACAATAACGGAAACGGCTTCGGGGCAGGAGCGGTAGTAGATACGGTAAAATGAATCAAAAGAGAAATATTATTCAAAAATCTGCCGCGTTAGATTATTATTATTTTCTCTTTTTCTTTCGTTTGTTAAACTCTCCCAGGCAGCGAATGAAGGTACTTTCAAATAGAAACAAAAAATTAAATACATTTTTAATTTTTTCAATTAATAATTCAATGAATTACAAAATCACATCAGCGAAAATATGGCGCAACGGTCCAACTGAATTTTTTTTTTGTTATTTTAGTGAAACAACAACCACTTTAATCATTGTCATACTTTCATACATCCTTTATAGATATTTCATGAAATAAATCACTGTCACTTAATTAGAAAAAAAGTACACACATTAACGTATATTTACTGTATACATAACCGATGGGTAATCGAAGCGTCTTACACAAATTTTGGCGCATTTTATAAATAAAATAGGTAATCGGATTTCAGAATATTTTTTTATTATAGATTAAAGTTTATATCTATCAAGCAGCTGGGTACTGATGTGTTCCGCTAACAAGAATGTTTACTTGTAAATTTCAAATAAATCGATTTCTAATAATATTAAAATCACGTGTATTGCGCTTTTTCAGAAAAAACATTGTGCGTACGTATAAAATACTGATATACATTAAAAGGCCTTTTAATGTTTTCGTAATCATTTAAGGCGAAGGCGTCCTCCACCCTCCACTATTTTAAAATTATTTATTTCCAAGTCGTTAGTTATTTGGAAAGAGTAACTAGCAAAATTGTTAAAATCAGTGATAAGTTTCACAGTACGACGACAATTTGACAGTAAAGGCCTTTTAATGTTTTCGAAATCATCGAAGGCAAAGGCGTCCTCCACTATTTAAAATTATTTATTTCCAAGTCGTTAGTTATTTGGAAAGAGTAACTAGCAAAATTGTTAAAATCAGTGATAAGTTTCACAGTACGACGACAATTTGACAGTAAAGGCCTTTTAATGTTTTCGAAATCATCGAAGGCAAAGGCGTCCTCCACCCTCCACTATTTAAAATTATTTATTTCCAAGTCGTTAGTTATTTGGAAAAAGTAACTAGCAAAATTGTTAAAATCAGTGATAAGTTTCACAGTACGACGACAATTTGACAGTTATATAGTTTATTTTTATTCTTCAATGTTTTCTATTACAATTACCTCTCATACCATTTTTGTGCAATGCCTTAAGAAATCACACCCTCCTCATGTTTTTCGTTTTTTTTTATTCTGTTACTCTAGCTGTCTAGTAAGTAAGTGTTCTACTAAGTGGAGATTCCACTTATTACGTTAACTTTTGCACTTCTTATTGAATTTTACATTTTCGTTAGTTAGAAATTTAGACATTACTATGTCTGATGCATATTTTCTGTTCTTTTCTCAACTCTCCAGTCTCCTCGAACTCAGTCTGTATACTTACTAAATAATATTCAGGTCATAAGTGGGTGATTGGTCCAGAGAAATTTTGAAAAATTTCGGAAATATCAATTGTTTTTCTATAATACAAATTTATCCTACAATTCCATTTCTTTTTGCTGAGCGACGAACAGCCACGAAAACTCTATCCTGCTTTAAATTAATTTTAATAAATTTAATCAGCCAGAACCATGTTACAGATGTTATTTCATTATCGTTAAGGTGTTTTAACGTACCTACTCATGGGTCTCATACTTTTGAATATTTGACGAAAGTTACGAAGCCTCAAAGAAAAAACCGTTTATCTGAAACCATTTGTACCAAAGTCAACAAAGAAGTTATTAGCTATGTAGATCTGTAAATAATGTAAATTGGGGACCAAATTTCAACATTTTTACAAAGTGTTTATATTTCAACCTTTATAAACTGTACTGATTAGGTATATGACTTTGATACCGTCTGCACTCTCTGGTAGATATAAAATGGAGATGCCGTCATCACAGTTCTGAAATTAAATGAGTACTGCAAAAGTTATGGCTGCTTTTAAAAATACGCCTCGCTCAGCATGTTAGGTTATAAAAAATATTTTATTAAAAGTTGTTTCTGCAGAGACGCTTTAAAAATAACTAAACCACATTAAGACGGACACACCTAATATAGCACTTAAAGTCCTTGCTACCATTTGGAGAAAAAATTATGCTCAATGTCAGACGATTCATAATTTTCGAATGAATAAATGCAAATGCCTCATGTTTCCATTTCATAAAGTTTTCATGAAGCAACTCGCTTAATTTGAATTTCCTCCCATCGCATGTCAGCTATTCCATGATATTTGATCTGTCTGAAAGCAGTTTCCTTAATTAAGCAGGTTATGTATGTATTAGTAGATGAAACAAAACCGCTGGCATTGTCTTTCTCATCAAGATGCTCGAATAATTACCCATAATATAAATCGGAGCGACGCACCGTGAGTGGGTATCAAGTTTCTCCTTTGAAATTCAATTTGTAAATGGGATAATTCCTGACCAGCAACAAGCCAAATGATATGTCCAACTCTAGTGGGCACATCGATAAAAATATCCTATTCAAATTAAATTATAGGTTGAAATATTTTTCCTAAATACTTTACCAAACCCTTCAATTATGATATGTATTTTAATCAAGCACACTATTATTAACCCTTTACTTAGTTAATTAATTAGAACAGTGTCCTTGGAATTTTTCGTGACAAATGGAAGAGACTTTTTTTGAGACATAAGAAACATCTTCAACCCTCGAATGCAACCCTGTCATTAAATTATTTTTCTTTTATGACTTAACGGCTTCTCCAGAAAGAATCAATAGAATGATGAATAAAACAAAGTGCTTAAAAGTAATCCTCTTAAACGAAAACTCCGATCAGTCCTAGCAAAGGTGTTAAAGGTAAAACGTCATTTTTGGGAAATACGTTTTCAAATCCTCTATCTTTTCGTAATGGAAACGTTTGATTGGAAATCTACGATCAAGTTAAATTTTCAAATAATGAAAATTGTGGGATTGTGGCCCCAACATGAAACATATAAATTTGATCTGTACACGATCTATGCCCTGACTTCAGTGAATTTGTTCATTACCGGCCACGTTATTTTTCACACCATGGCAATATTTCGAGATGAAAACAATATGAAGGGACTGATAGGAGCGCTCTACATGTCTTTAACCGAGTCGTTGTTGCTGGTTAAAATATTGTACTTTATTAAGAATTGTGAAAAAGTCAAAAAGTTGTTGATAACGCTGGACTGTGATATTTTCCAACCGAAATCGTCGGAACAATTCAAGATGATTGAACCGGATTTAGTGTTGTGGAAGAAGGTGCATCGTGTATTTTCCCTGTTGGTGGGAAACACAGTTTTACTTTTCGTTTTAATGCCCATTTTAAGCAATTCATTGAAAGAACACAAACTACCACTGGAAGCTTGGTATCCGTTCGATACCGAAACTTCTCCACTTTACGAAATAACATATTTTTATCAAATGGTCAGTATTTTCTTCCGAGGATTATGCAGCGTTAGCATGGACACTTTTATTGCGGCTCTGAACACATATATCGGGGCCCAATGTACGATTTTGTGCGATAATTTGCGAAATTTAGAAGAAAATTTCAACGTCGAATTGACGAAATGTATCGAACATCATAAAATGATTTTAAGGTCCGCCGACACTGCCTTACAGCAACTCCATGCAACTTTACGCTTGTTCTAGCTTTGCCGAAAGTTGCAACAGGTTTTATAACGGAATCGTTTTGGGACAGTTTTTTTCCACTTCCATATCTTTGGGCCTAGCTATGTTTCTTTTGACTTTGGTGAGATTGTGTAATTTTGTAGTTAAAAATTAATTTTGCGAAAAGGTCGCGCCTTTGAGTAGCGAAAGCAATACACTTTTATTTTATTTGGGGGCCACGTCGACGGAAATTTTTTTGTATTGTTGGTTCGGCAACGAAGTGCATGTGAAGGTGAGACGATTCAAAAATTTGCGCAAGATATATTCTTTCACAATCATCTCATTAACATAATTTTTTTGTTACAGAGCAGCAAAATTCCATATTCGGCGTTCGAGTCCGACTGGACTGGAATACCAATACCAGCGAAAAAGAACCTTTTGATTTTCATCTTGAGGACGCAAAAACCGATAACTATGTCTGCCATCAATTTGTTTGCTCTATCTTTGGCCACTTTTACCACCGTATGCCTGTTTATTTTGGATAACGGTCGGAATATAGTAAAGCAAACTATTTCAGATTTTGAGAACATCTTGGTCGTATTTCGCTGTACTGCGTCAGGTCAATGGTCAAGAGTAACTGATTCTAATTTACTTTCTCTCTGTTGTTCACTAAAACGCCTAATGCACTTGCTTCGCCTCAAAAGCAACTTAGCAGAAATGGTTCATTTAAGTAAATTGGCATTAGAACTTTATCAAAATTATTTCAATTTATGAAAACTAGTCAACTGATCGATTGTTCTAGTCTTTGTTCGATTTCGGGTGATTTGTAAAAGGTAGTATGCTATAGTCAGTTGTTGTATAATTCACGCTTTGTAGTTAAATAAAACACTACAAATTTAAGCATATTTTTCTTGAACGATTCCTACATTCCTTCCTTCTAAATAAATATGGCTGTAAGATGTGAGACATGTGCGGCCATATCACACCTTCATTATCATGTACCCAAGAATCACTTCGCACCAACTTCACAGTCAACAACACAAGAAGAATTATGGCCTGTTTATCTTTCTACCCATAACCAAACAAAGGCGATTAGAGTCCCAAGCTGACCAGAACGTGACCAAAACGCCATAACCTACACACACATTGTCCATCACCTGCTTTCCTAGTGGGATAACGTGTATCCTCTCCTTCCCCGATCACTTAGCGCGCTCGCGCGAAAATCTAATACAACACATGAGCGGCCATTTTTACCAATCATTAGTACAGGTATATAGTTGGGTTTGTTTGATCGGCGATGGGGGAAGACCAACACGCCATTGGTGTGGCGGTGGTCTTCACTTTGGACGTCTCCAGAATGTTGATTCAATTAGGGGTCGTAAAAATTTTATGGACCACTTCAGATAATAACGTTCGTAAAGGGCATATTATGGGACCGTTGGGTGTAATGGTCTGAGGTTTACATGCCGGAATCTGGTTTTGCATGCGAACATGTGGTATGTAATCGACTTTTATGGTACAATCGGTCGTTTGTTGCCGCAGCGTATGCCATTGCAACTTCCTGCGCGAAAACAATGACCCATAAAGTTGAACACGAACTTCAACATCTTACACACAAATGAGTGACGAGCCGTAAATAGTGAATTCCAACAAATTGTCTTCCGCGAAACGACATAACCTGTGTGCTTTTTCAGTTTACTCGCCAAGACCGATCGCTTCTGCAAACGGCAACATCAACAGGTGTCCGGAGAAGACGAAGAGCGACAAAAGCTCGCGCCGATCGGTGCTCTGTACGCAGAAATACATCATCGTCGTGGGCCGATTAATATTAGACAAACATGTCGAGGAACGTGTACGTGTCTAGAAAATAATGAATACAAACGAGACAAGTGAGGTACCGGCTTTAAAACACGAGTTTCCTTGCGACGGGATCGCTAATTAATCTTGCTGGTGGCAGAATCAAATGAAACGAATTGAATACGAGTCGCCGTAACTATTTACCGGTGCTGAATTACGACGCGGAATTGTTAGGCCCACATTAGTATTCCAAAACTTATTGTGGAAAATCGTATCGGCAAATATACAGATTTTTATGGCACCACTTCGCTCGTGAGTGTCCTTTTTGTCTTTCGTGTCCTCATGCCAATTCGTCTCTTGTAGTGGGTGTGAATTGATGGCAGTTCTGGTGGCGCCTCACTCATAAACCCAACGCTATCTGGTAAGGTACTAATGGAACCATCACGACTTGTGAACGACGGCCGCACCTCCATCATTCTGAGAGGTGGGTGTGAATTGTTTGATTTAATTTTAGAGCCCAACTGTCAAAAGACATGGCCGGCGTTATCTATTGTTATTTGTAGTGCTGTCGTAAAAAATAAGCCCCCGCTCGGCGTTCTGGTAGCGTTCTTTTCTTGCGCGATCCGCGGCTATTACGCCCACTTCGCCCGATTTGTGGTAATTTAAAAATTCCGCGTCGACTCGATTTGCATACGTAATCGTTCCACACGTTAGATGGTTCTTCGAAAAACCGCAGATGAACCACTGGCTTGGAAATATTTGCCAAGACCATCAATTATAACATTAACATAACTTGCAGGTATTGTGAAAATGTCTAAAAAAAGCGTGCGATTTTATTGTAAGGCTGCAATGTTGAGAATCCTGCGTCGTCCAGATGGTCTAACACGAACTATTAATATACAGGCGGTTCCAAAACAACGGTGACATGAAAAAACTATAGATCCCCGGGATCAAATTGAAACGATCTGATCTTATAAACTTTTTTCCTAAAATGCTCCGCTTGACTGTGAGAAGACGCGAAAGTTGTATATTAATTTTAGTTTTTCTATATTATTTGTTACGTTTAAAATGTTTACTAGGTTAATTTATATATACTATGCAATTAGTTTGTAAAATAGCCAAAAACGTTGGTTAAACTATAAACCAACAGGAAGTAAATAAAATAACCAATGCTTCTTGGCTAGTTTATAAACGAACCGAAGGTATTCAGACAGTGAGACAAAATAACCAACTTCTTGCTTATTTTGTAAACCAATCTAACCTAATAATTTTATTTTCTGTTTTTTGTTGTTTTCTACTGCAATGGAGAAAACTTCATAGGAATACTTTTTTTAATTATTCTGGTTTAATAAATGTTTTTTAATGTAAATAAAATTTTATGTTTTGAATAATTTATTTAACTGCGAAGTCGATAAAACGGCTTATTATTTGACAAACGGATTATTGTTTGCAAACAGGTTAACAGAACTTTTTTTAAAAATTTTTACAAACCGACAGATTTTTTGTAAATGGCACCGCTCATAAATTTAACATTTTTGTAAACTGCATTTTATTCTGAATTCAGTAATGTAACATATTTATATTTTATTTTTAGTTAAGTATGTTTATCATAATTAAATTTTGTACATTTCAAATGAAATCGAATAGAAATTGGAATATTAATTTACATATAAACAAAGAAGTTGGTTTTATTTACTCTTACTAGTGATTAAGTTCATACTTTATCAAAATAATTTCGGTTAGTTTATAAACTAGCCAAAACTCTCTGGTTATTTTATCTACTTGTTTTTGATATATACCAACGTTCTGGGGTAGTATACAAACTAACTGGATAGTATATAAACGAGCCAAGTAAACACATTAACCGTAACAATATGTCCAGTGCCACCTATCGACAATTACACAAACCTTAAGAGGGTGCAAGGCGGATAAAAATTTTTTATCGAAAAAACATATCTACTCGACATTTGGGACAAATAACAGTACCTACCATTTAGTTTTAATTTTTTCAAGATTTTTCTGTTTTTAGAATAACAAGAGATGCGACGTTAATGAATTTGTTTTACTTGCAAAATTATTAGAAACACAGTACAACAAGGCGAAATGTCTTCATAATCTTTGTATATACATACATTTTGTAAGTATTATGTTCACATAAAACTTCAACGCATTACAAAACAGTCAATACAATCATTCAGACTGATTATGCTTATTTTTATGCAAATTCAACTTTTAATAATCGGGGACGAAGCCGCGATGAACGTTAATAATTCAAAGAAGAAAGAATCCAGAACGCCGTCGATGAATTGCGCAAAGTTGATATCTTACAAAAGACTTTTTAAATTCTTGCGACGGATTGATTTTTGCGTAAACGAATATTGCCCATATTTGGTAAAGCAGTACAGCAAAGCAGTTTGAGGACAACAAGCAGAGTGCAGACTAACATTCCACGACTTTAGACTAAAATCGGTTCTTTTCAGAACCAACAAACATAATCCGAAAATGCAAGAAATTACACGATTACTGCTCATTAAATTTCATTATGACTCGCTACAAGTAATGAAATAATTTTTTTCTCAAAAATGATAGCAGATACAATTTTTGTAAGAACAGTGAAAGCGCACAAATAACGATCTTTTCCAAAAAAGAAAAAATTGGGGGCGCAACCCACAAAAATTTGGTGTAAAATATATCAGAAGCTAGCACTCCTAGACAAGTATCTAAGTACCTATCAAATTTTATTAAAATTAGTTCAAACGTTTTTGAATTATTAAGATTGTATACGTTAATGATTAGGTGAAAGCCGTTCGTCCAATTAATTACTATTACAACATTTAAGGCGTGGACATCGTAAATCCCAGATTAGGTATTGGATGATAACGAGAATAATCCAATTTCTAAACCTTTGAAAAGCTTATTAAAATGCAAAATACTCTTAGGAAACATGCGGTCTTATTAGCTGACCGATTATCTAATTAAAACTTCACCTCTTTATTAAATTAGATGGGCAATCAATTCTCATTTTAAACTGACATAAACAGTTTTTAAAACCACAGCTGGTAATAAATGGAAAGACAAGGCACAGACAGGCTGCTAATGCTCAATTCTCCCTGGAGCATTGTTCGTTTTGAACGAGAACATAATAACGTTTTTGGTCTGTCTGTGCACTACTTCTTTCCTTATCGGGGCTCATTGGCGATCCATTTAGGGACAAAATCAGTCAAAAACTGCATCGATTACGGTGACAGCTGGTCACAAAAGCTAAAACGACTCATTCGAACACAAATCGACAATAAATTGCACACCTCTTCGAATTTCCTCTCCGGAGGAGTAACAAGCGATCCCGCAATTTCCACGAAATTAATCACATCCTGTTCAGGTGTTGTTCGAAAAATAATACCGAAGGAGATGCGACTAATAACAGGGTTAATTTAAGAAGGCAATCTGGAGCTGTCGCAAAAACGGAAGGAATGAACCAGCCATTATCCGTCCTCGGCCAATTGGCCAATTAGGGATGCAAGAACGGCGGATGGAAATTATTTAACGCCGATTGTCATTATAACACGTGTCCCGAAAGTTGCACGATTAGAATCTGGGACGTAACAGGATAGTCAGACGGCGGCGATGTTTTCAAAATTTCACAAGAAAGAACATGTGTGCGAGAGTCGGCAGCTGTGCAAGATGATCTTCGATTAAAGCGTCACCGCACGCGCTTTAATCCGTTGCACATAAGTTATTTCTCGGTCGTGAAGGTCGTCTTCTGGACGGTGAACAATGAAGAAAACCGCAGGAAGGCGATCGGCGTGGGGTCCACGATTGTGGTGGACTTGGACGTGTCGCGCGAGCCCTCGCTTTGCTCGCTGAAATATGAGTAGGTGTGAGGACAATAGCTTCGTTAAAATTCTCCATCTCGTCTTATGCAAATGTTTGTTTTTGGGAAAGTTTACGGCCGAACCAGGTGGATAACGAGGGCTCGAAAATAAAGCAAGAAAATGATGGACGCAATCGTCGTCTTGGGCGGTTCGCGTCCTGTAATTTCTCGATCGTGCGTACATTTGACGTCATTAAGGGATGTGACTAATTTATAAAATTACGAAACGAATTACGGAATTATATTGTAAATTGAGAAATTAAACACGCATTTGAACGTGATCAGGCGATTCTCGTGAAGCATTTACACGCAGACGACAAAAGACAACAAACCGGCAAAAACTGGGACGAATTACTTGAAAATTGGAGACAACAATGTTGGGTTTAGGTGCACAGTTCGTGGGCATGACTGAAACATGAAGCCACGTGCTGAACCCTGCAAACGGTTTAACTTCATTAAAAATAATTAGGGTACGCAAACAGGAACCTACAATGTAACTCATACCCCAAAATCCATTTAGTGCGGCCAAATTAAGTTATTTAAGTTTCGCATAAAAACAAAAAACACGCAGCAACAGCGTTTAAGTGGACGTGTCCGGCCTTCCTCAGGAAATCCTTATTAAAATTTGCACACTCTCACACCCATTGTGCGGATGTTGCTTCTAAAAATTTTAAGTGCGCATCTCCAGAACCAGAAATGTTCGTTAGACACGTGTTTCTAATAAAGTTGCTTCTCCGAAATAAAAACTAACGACCCGCTTTTTATTGTCATCTACGCTACAAATCTAGGTTCTAAAAAGTTTGTCGTAAATCACGTTTATTGTTACATCTATAATTTTAAAAGTTGCATCCCGAGTCTGAAAGGAATTCGCCCGACCAATCTTCAAGCCATTAGAAGTGGTTTGCCGCATTTTTGACCACCTTGCAACACATAATTTGAATTTGACTCACCATTTTTCGAATGGTTCAGCGGCCCAATTTGTACGGCGACACGAATCTGGTCGCGTGAGCATACGAAAATATGTTAAAAGGAAGATGATTAAATAACATTAAAAAACGCGTCAGATGTTAAAGTATGCCGTAAATGTTGATACGAATCTCGGTTATAATGATATAAAAATTATACATACTTGTACAACTTGATATCTTAAATAAATATAGTGGTAATAGGAAAGATTAAAGGCGGCCCGAATCGATCCCCAAATAATAGAGTCCTTACACAAACCCTGCAATTTACTTCTGTAACTAATTCTCTTTGTCTCGCAACTTTATATAATACACAAAATGACAAATTTACGTCCACAAAACAGTTCGTCGATTCTAAAAAATGTCAAAAGTTAATTTGAAATCTTCTTTTCGTGTAAATATTCTAGTTTTAAAAGTTGCCGGACTTTGGCCAAATGGAGACAGTTACGATCTTCAAAATATTTACACATTTTACGCCCTTTTCTGCTTCATATGTATCGTTATCATTCACAATTTATCTCAGTTGGTCAATATTTGTTTCATTTATGACCAAATTAAAACACTGACAGCATCAATCGTGGTATTTATGGGCGAAGGAATGGCGATCATAAAGTTCTATTATTTCTACAAAAACATGAAAATCGTGAAGGAGTTATGGAAAATGTTGGATGAAGAGTTGTTTCAGCCGAAAAACAAGAGACAGGCGAAAATCATGCAACAAAATTTGCGTAGCTGGAAGAGAATGTATGTGATATTTTCCATATCGACAGGTATGACATAATAAAATAAATAAAAATAATAATAATTACATACACTTTCAGGTATGACAATGTTCTTGTGGGGAATTTATCCCATCATCGACAAATCCTACAAAACCAAAAAGCTACCATTCATTGCTTGGTATCCCTACAATTATCAGATTTCACCAATTTATGAAATCACATACGCTTATCAAATTGTCGCCAATTACTTCATTCCATTCGCCAATCAAAATATCGACGCTTTTATTTCTGCCTTATTGATGCTGATTGCTACAGAATGTGAACTGCTCTGTGAAAGTCTCAGCCATCTGAATTGTGCAAAAGATAAAAATAGTAGCTTGATGGTGTGCGTGAATCACCACCTACAAATTTTAAAATTTTCCCAAAAAACCAATGAGTTTCAGAGTATTATGACGTTTGCTCAATTTGTGGCAAGCGTCCTGGACATCTGCATGACCTTATTTCAGTTGGGCGTTGTAAAGATGTAACATTTCACCAATCAATTTATAATATTTCAAATTTCAGGTCCCTCCTTTCAGCTCCCAATTTTTTACTCTTCTATGTTGCCTGTGTGCCGTTTTTACACAAGTTCTTGTATATTGCTGGTACGGAAACGACGTCATTATAAAAGTCAGTAGTGCAGCTGTGGGTGAAAAATATAACAACAACAGTTCGAATGTTACAGAGCAACAAAATTTCGTATTACGCCTACAAATCTGGAGCTTGGATCGATTCTTCGGCTTATTTCCGAAAAAATTTCGTTATTTTTGTGATGCGATGCCGCAAACCCATCGCCTTAAAAGCCGTAAATTTTTTCGATTTGTCTTTGCAAACTTTTACGGCGGTAAGCTTCTGTAAATTAATTGTGACGTTTGTAATCGTCGCGTTTCAGATACTGCGGAATTCCTGGTCGTATTTCGCTCTTCTTAAACGCATAAACGGTAATTAATCACACTCAATTAGCAAAATGTAATTCGAGCAATTCCAATAAAGCATTCCCGAAAAATTATGCGTCGGCCGAACGCGGAATCTGAAGGGAAAAAGTTGCCTCTCCTCGCATATTTCGTTCCAATTTGCTCGCATTCCGCTCGGATGGCCACAGCCGAATTATTAATAAACGTCTAGTTTTTCGGGAAGAGTAATAACAGCCAAGACGGTGGCTAATGAATTCAAGGGGCCCCGAGCGAACCGCACAAAATGTGATTTTTATGGCCAACCCCAAAAAGGTAGCTTGGCGCTACTTGCTCGGCTTCAAAAAAACAGCCACGAATATTAAGTGGAATTATAAAACATAATGCCCCGAGCGACACGAGGTCTGCATTTTAATGTGCAAATGCCGAGGAATGTCTCTATAACGACAAATAAATTACACCTCGTCGGTCCGACTGTACATTTTTACGTTTCCATGTTGCAGAAGCGGGCGCCATTGTCGCAATTGGTTGTCGTTAATTGCGCCAATTTTGACCACCGCAAAAATGTGGAAGCCTCTTCAGCTTACCATCCTCCCTTATTAACAAATTAATTTTGGGACAAAAAAAATTACTTAAAAAATCGGTTACATAATAAGGCCCCGCTACAGGCGCAGTCGATTTATCAGATCAGTCATGCAGATGTAAGAATAATATAACTTTTTCGATTCATTTTGCCAGACAAATTACAGTAAAACAAGGTAACTGGAGTCGGCAACTGCAATTTGTTTTTATAATTCAGGAGAGACCACACGGGGAGAAAATACTTCCATCAAGTGTATAAGAACAAACAGCAAGGAGTTAAATTGTAAGGGTCCGGTTGGATTGCAAATGTTGCGCTTTAGAAATTAAATAAACCCGGAAGGAATTTCATCCAAGAATTCCCCTTCACAAATTGCTGAGGACACAAATTAATCGTTTTTATGTTTTTATAACGTCCTAATGATTTAAACGTCGCACAACGAATTATATAATTTAATGCTTTCCATTCATTCCAAGTCAACCAACATAAAGATGGAAAGGAAGTGAGGACCGTTTTGGGTACGCCCCTGTCCTAGTGCCCTTATCTGCTCATCGTCGCCCCTCAATTTATTAACGAGCCGACGTTTCCAACAGATTTGACCGGTGTTACATCAAACAAATCTTTGCGCCTGTCACCAAAATAATGACAAATCTCCTACAAAACTCCGCCTTTTACCTGTTTCGTCCACCCAATTCCGTCCATAATTAGACTGACAACTGGGGTGCACATTTAAAAAATTAGCTCGTCATAAACAACGTCATTTGTCCGGCTAGTCCACATGTGCGGCCCTCTTTGCCTTTACCTTTTTTGGCACATCTGAGTCGAGCGTAATTTTCAATCGCGCGCTTCCTTTTAATAGATTTTTTCGATATTATTACGACAGGCGTGACGGAATTGATTTATTTTGGACGGAAAGTGGACGCCGCTTGTTAGGGTGGAATTATTGCAATTTTGCAGTGCATCGAAGCGAAGAAAGGTTCTTTGTTTTGGGCTGATGGGTTTAGGGTTTCTGATGGGTAGGCTGGGAGGTCTGCTACTTTAAGGAGCCGTTGTTTTGAGTTAATCGAAGCCAACGGTTCCATTGTGTTTGTGACTAACACAGGAAATTGAAAATTTTAAGCATCTCCAAACAATCGAAAGAATCGGTTCGATTTCATAGGCAACCAGTAAAACACGACTATTGTGTTACAGGTGATTCCGAGCGTTATTCGTTGCAGTTATTGGAACTAATCATTTAAATAAAAAGTTGAAATAAAAATTGGAAAAAATATATGTATAATACATTATAGAGCCGCTTTGGAGGTGAGCTAAATTAAATCATTTAAATGTATAATGAGCTGCAAGCAAGCAAGTGCAACTAGCAAAACATAAATGTTCAGGAATTGATGACATTGTTAGAATAATTTAAATAATGTGCGAAAGCTGTGAGTGTATATTACTTACAGTATCTTACTACATTTTTACTTCATTACATAATTGCCCAATTTTAATTATACACAATTTTATTTAATAAATAAATAGTCTCCCTTTGCTGGAGATTTTTAGTATAAGCTGTTTGTTACAAATGAGCGAAGTCTCTGCAGTTTAAAATGTATTTAAATATTTGCAATTGTAGGACATTCTTGGCCCATGAAATTTATCATTTCATTTTTCATTTCATTTATTCTTTCATTCAAACTAATTAAAGGTACTTTTATCAATAGCCATAATAATCGGCGGAAAAGTATACACTTCAGTTAGAATAATGACTATTACACGAAAACCAATCATTACTTCCTTAAAAATTCACTTTGTGGCTGCACGAACTGTAATTTACATGAATAAAAATAATATATGAAATGACAAAGGACAGTTACATAATATATGCTAATTTACAAACGAAAAATTTAAACCGCAGATACAATATTTGTAATTAAAAATGTAAATGAAACAAAGGGGATGTTTCAATTCAACATTCAGTACTGGGGTTGGCAAAATTCGAACGACATATAAACGGAACTATTTACAGAAAATATGAGATCGCACTCTTATTATCTAATATTAGAATCAGCCGTTTTAGGTGCGACGGCACCAACAGCTGATTGATTTGTCGTTGTAACACATGCAAGGCTATCTCGCGATCGATTCCGCATCCTCTTTTTGCGCCTTCTTCTTAAAATACGAAGAAAAAACAAGTTCGGAGAGAAGAAACTGTCAATTTATCATTAGAGCGACAAAAACACATGCTGATGACATTTTGCACGAGTTTTACACGACCAGATTCCAACGGCCACAAGACCCTTTAAGGAAGAGCCGCAAACCGGATCAAGAGAGCCGCTTTGTCGCATTAAAAAAATCAAAGAATTAATTAACATAAAAGAGAATAGTGAAGTTAAGTGCCTAACTTTAATATTCTAAACGGGTACTTTATAAAGCCAGTGCCTTTTAATTATTGAAATCATTCAAAATGATGTGCAAATAAAGTCAGATGGCTTGATGGGAAGTTGATTAAAACTAGATATTACGTATTCAAACAACTAAAAACTTGATGCTTAAGTAATAGCAGGCACAATATTTGTATAAATAGGAAACTGACCAAGATGAATTATGTATTTAAATAAATAGTTTGCGCAGCTTTTCATCTCGCCACTTATCATTTATTTATGCATGAAATGTGTCAGTTTTAAAAATAATAAATTTGCATGTAGCGTAAGCTCCCTGCTTCGAGGAAGTCTGGTGGATGCAAGTGAACAGAAAGTAATGAGATATTAAGCATTTTTATAACATCATTGTGTCGATATTGTGTAATAATAGCAAACGACTTTTCCGGCAATTTGCGGCAAACTGGAATAACATTCACACACGCCTCCGTTTTTTCCTCTGGAGAACACAATTTTCTCTTTCTCCCAATGCCGTAATTACGATTAGATGATGATCGGTGGAACTTTCACTGCGGCAGAATCGTCCAAAAAAACATTATACGACGCCCGTGAAATGGTTGGATGTTTCGCAAGATTTTTTTATTGAATACAATGTTTAGAGATCGTTGATCTTTGCCGAGCATGGCGGATGTTGGTTGTGATTTTTCCCCGTCGTTTCAGCCCCACCTGGCCACTTCCTCCCAGATTAAATAATTCAACAGATATTATAAATGCACGTCTGTAAAAACGACTTTAGTTCTATTGACACTTTCGCGTTGCTCGAATGACAGTTTACCATGAACCCCCTGTGCAACTATTTCGGCTATTTTTTTCTAAATTACTGCTTAATTGATAAGGGCGGAAACCAAGCTACGGAACAGTCGGCGGCCAAAAGCAAACTCTTCAGTGTGGAATACCAGTGGCAATATATTAATTTCACGTGGCCTTCACACGATGCCTACAAGAAGTCGGTCAACAGGTGGTTGTACATCCCGGAAAACGTGGCTATCACCGGAATTAAATACTACGACGACCACCTCTACGTGGCCCTTCCCCAGATTCGAAAAGGAGTACCGGTAACGCTTGGTCGAATTCCACTGGAAACTAGTCCGAAAATCAACCCTTTAATCGAACCCTACCCCAACTGGGACTCGATAAGGAGTACAGACTGCACGAGTCTTCAAAGTGTGCAAAGTATGGAAATTGACAATCAGGGAGTAATGTGGGTTTTGGACGGGTTTCGTGCAAACAACAACACTAAATGTCCCCCGAAACTCGTCCTCTTAGATTTGAACAACGAAGGAAAAGAACTCCTATCGTACGTGTTCCCGAAAGACATCTGCTCGTCCCAGGGTGGCCATCTGAAAGACATCGTCGTCGACGACAATCACGCATACATCACCGACAACAGCGTCTTGGACCCGGGCCTCATCATTTACTCCCGCAAACAGAACCGCGCCTGGAAACTTCGCGACAGGACAATGTTTGACGAAGAGGATGCCGCCGGTTTTGTTGTCGGTAATTTAACCTTCAAGCGTTTGGCGCCTCTCGATGGAATCGCACTTTCACCGGTACGATCCAAAACGAAAGGTAAAGTGTTGTTCTACTCCCCCTTGACCGGGATGAAGTTGTATTCAATCAAGACCAGAGTGCTGAAGAACGAGAAACTAATCGACAGCGGCGACTGGAGGAGGGCAATTAAAGTTGTAGGAAAGAAGCAGAGCCAAAGTGACGGCTTAATTATGGATAATCGTGGAAATTTGTTTTATACGTTGCCGCCGCTGTATGGTATAGGGAAGTGGAATATCAATTCGGAATTTTCAACGGCGCAAATTATCGCGGAAGACAGGAGTATGGTGTGGACCGGAAGCTTCGCTTTCGACGACAAAGGGTACTTGCGGTTATTGACGAACAACATCAACAAGTTTATGGACTCGGCGGTGCCGTTGAACATGAGCGGACAAATGATGTTTAAAATTTTCAAATACTATACCGGGACTAAAAGCTACTTAAATTAGTAACTAATTTAAATGTACTGTACATTTGTTGACTAAATACCAAATATATAAATGTTACACCTGTTATAAAAATGTTGTTAAGGTATTAGAAATATATTTTTTATAAACAAATTTGCCTTTTCATTTGAAAATAACTTAGAAATTTACCCGTTAATGATAAAACAGTATACCTGTTAAAATAAATACAAATAATATATATTTTTTCTTCAAGTAATTATACTACAATGATACTTGGGTAAATAAACATAAAAAGTTAATTTGAGTTGGATTTTACGCCACTTCTTCAAATAGTAACGGGCATACAAAAATAAATTGCGCAGACCATGTAATAACTAAGAGTGTAGCAAAATTTCTTCCCTGAGTTACATAATTTTGAAATTAAGTTCTTTGTTAATCGCCTCGGACAATACTTAACATTCTATTGCATATTGTTCCCAAACGGGAACATATAACTTTTTTTTATTGCAGTTTGCCATTTCATAATAAATTGCAGGACGGCCAAAAGAAGCTTTTTATATATTCACTTATTTATGTTATCAAGGCCGAGTTTCGTTGCTTTCTGGTAAAACGTCGAAAAACTGGTCTCATTTTAAGATTATTTTGGATAACACCAAATAAAAACTAGTTGGCCCGTGCGAATAATTCGCATCGCAATCATGTTTATTTTACCGTTTTACCGCTTGGAATGCGCTTGTGGAGTGGGCGATGTTAGTTAAACAGATTGCCAATAGATGGCGCTATGACCAAAATACGGTTTTTAAGAAACATTAATCTTGAATTGTTTAATTAATTGTTTGCCTATTTTTCGCCATTAGCGGTGCAGGTAATCTTCGAAATGATGGCTGAATCATTGGTTTTGTTGAAGTATTAAGGGAGATATGGCGCACAGACAAAAAACACCCTTGAGAAATAATTTATAGAGATACTAGCCATTTGTCAATGCAACTAAATAATTATTTGTCTAAAACCGGCAAAGTTGAATAGAAATCTTATATTTAATAGATGTTCCCTTTTGGGAATAATATGCATTGACTGAATTAATGAATATTTCCTGTTCAAGCTAAAATGGAAGATGATCGGTGGGCTACAATTTTTCCAAAAAATATCTTGGGAAATATTTTTACCATAATAATTTGCATGTAAAACCTGCCGGCAGTGAAGATAGTAAACTCTCAGATGATGTTATAATTGAAGAATATCTTGTTTCCACTGCAAGAAATTTTGAAAGTTGGGGACTCAGAAGATGAAAGGCCTTCAGTCAATTTACAAACAAAAACAGCTAAAGGAACAAAGAAAAAACATCCAAAAATGGAAAACAACATCAATTATTCGTAGTAAAGTTGATCTAATATTTAAAAGCAACACACTTCTTCCCGAAGATATCCTAAATCTGAATTCTTCATTCAACTATTGTTGTATTTTATTTCGGAGTTTATTAGGAATACTGTAAAATCTACTTTCATCCACAGTACACAAAAATCACCAAGTAGACCGTTATATATTTACCAATGTTGAAGAGATTGTGGAAAAGTTGATTAGAATTTTCATTTGTATAAAAAACGGGGGGCCCAAATTCTGAAAACATAGTTTATCCTAACCCCAAGAGAGCTTTTAAATTTAGACCAAATTAGTGATTGGCTGGCCAAATTGGACAAAAAAACGAGAAAGATCTTGTGTTAGCTGCACAAAATCTACTTCAAAAAAGAATTGTTTCATAATTTTTTATAAATGTCCGTAGTACCTAGTCATAATAATCATTTGGTAACGATAAAAATGTTTTGATAAAAAGTTGTTTCACATGTCCTATCTTGTAAATAATATTTGTTGGGCTTCTAAAATAACTAAATCACGCAAAAAAATTAACCGCATATTCTATTAAAAAAAGACATGCAATAGAGGGATAAGACATGCAATAGAGGGATAAGATACTTTTATTACCTTCTTCTACAAATTCGATTTCCAGCTCTTGGTTTAGTGAGACCAAACACAACCGTAACGTGTATAGAAAAATAAAACGAGGCTGCGAACGCATGGAATAATAAGAAAATAAAAAGGTACATTTATTGTCTTCTTCAACAAATTCCATTTCTATGTCAAGGTTTAGACATCGTTTAAGAAAGCTGCTGTCAAATTTTAATTTTAAAATTTTACACTGTAAAAATTAAAACTAAAGCTAGATGCCATGGCCTCCTGGCTCTTGGTTTATTTGTACACACGTTATTTGTATAATTTCTCTTGATTTATACAATTCTTATAACATATACACTTAGGAGTAAATAAACGATATCTTTTGCTAATGCGGAAGAACGAAATATGGTGTCAATCATGTCGATTATGGACAGAAAGTTATTTAGCTTCAGGCAATTAAAAGCAATTTTATTAAAGTCGTTAATTCCGCATTTCTGTTTAAATATTACTCGTAGTGGCTACAATCTACATTATTAGGTAACAGTTGTAATTAAAATTAACTAGTCATTAATCTAGTTGCCAAAAAATATGAATGTGGCAATTTTAATCATTAAATAATGTCGTCATCATCCTAGATTTTTAGTCATATGCGAACGACAATGTGCCATGTCATTGTTTTATATTAGTTTTTGATATCTGCACTTGTCTGTAGTGCTTTTATAAACTTAAATCAATGCTTTTTTAAGTATCAACTGATACACTGTCATCACAAAATATCAGTCGAGTTTCACCGTTATCACGTACAGTATGAAATTATTTTGGTTTCTATTTTCCGTTTTTGGTTCAATTACTACTGAACCGCTCGATGTCTCAAAATTTGTTCCAACATTTCAGTGGTCTTTTATCAACTTCACCTGGCCGAGTGAATCAGAATATAACGATGCCATCACTAGCAAGAGATACATCCCCGAAAACAATGCAATGGCTGGTATAAAAATTTACAAAGACAAGATATACATAGCCATGCCACGAATACGAGAAGGAACTCCCGTAACTTTAGGTTACATTTCAACGAACTCTTCACCGCAAAATCCTCTGGTTACTCCATTTCCCGATTGGGCAAGCAACAGTTTGGATAGTTGCGAAAATACGCTAGAAAACGTGCAGAGCATGGAAATCGACCAAAACGGAATAATGTGGGTGATAGACGGGTTCCGATTAAATTCGCGAACAAGATGTCCTCCAAAAATCGTACTGTACGACCTCAATAACAACAAAAGCATCATCGACTCCTTTGAGTTTCCCCAAACGGTGTGTTTGAGTCTAGGTGGATTTCTAAATGATATAGTGGTGGATGGTGAATTTGCCTATATCACTGACCACAGTGATATCGATCCGGGCTTAATTGTGTTCTCCAGATCAGAACATCGTGCGTGGAAATTCCGTGATCCCTCAATGTATGGCGAAGAAAGCGCCGCAAAATTCGTCGTGGACGGAATCGAGATTAACGGCGTCTCAACGATCGACGGTATTGCTTTGGGTCCATGCAATGGAAACGCATCTAGAGTTCTCTATTACTGCGCAATGTCCTCGTTTAACCTCTTTGGAATCAGTACGGATATATTACAGAACAGGTGGCTGGCTCTAGGAGACGAGTGGAAAGCTGATTTGGTTCTCGAAGGACAGAAGCAAGCACAAAGCGACGGAATGGTAATGGATGATCAGGGAAACCTTTACTATACCCTTCTACCGCTCAATGGAGTCGGGAGATGGGACACGAAGCGACCTTTCTCTTCGACTGAGATTGTCGATAAAAATAATCGGACCATAATTTGGCCCGACTCTTTCGGTTTTGACGATGATGGATATTTATATCTGCTTGCTGATCACATCTACAGATATTTCGACCCTAACTATCCACTAGAGCTGACAGACGAACCCAAATTTACAATTTTAAAATTATTTACGTCCACTCATAGTTACTTATACGGTTGTCCTTAATTACATTTTTATTGAATAAACTTGATCCTGTTTTTTTGAATAATTGTGGTAACGAATAGTATGACAAATAATAAAAATATGTCGAAGGATTACAATCGTTGTGCACTGCAAGTCGCCGACTTCGAAAGTGTCGATTGTAATACACTTCGCGTACAAATGAAGTAGTGACAGGTACCAGATTTTCTTCGAGCCGCGAATCGATATTGCTTGCTTCAGTTGGGTTCCAATCTTGTCTCGTGCAACATGACAGCTATTAGTCTAGTGTTTGTATTCGTTTTGTTCAATCTTTGCGCCGGAGAACAAGTTAGAAACACTTTCACACCGGAATTTCAGTGGTCGTTTATAAATTTCACCTGGACTAGTGACGCCCATTATCAGTATGCCATATCTACCGGCACATATATCCCTGAAAACAACGCCATGGCCGGTATCAAGTTCTATAAAGACAAGTTCTACATTGCCATGCCCAGAATACGGAAAGGAACTCCTGTAACTTTAGGCTACATTCCTTCAAACGCCCCGAAAAGAAATCCTTTGATTACGCCATACCCGGACTGGGAAACTAACACCCTGTACAACTGTGACATGTTAGAGAATGTACAAAGTATGGAAATTGATAAAAAGGGAATTATGTGGGTACTGGACGGATTTCGTGTCAATCCCAACTCGCAATGTCCACCAAAGTTGGTACTCTTCGACCTCAACAGCGGAAAAGTCGTGCACAGATTCACGTTTCCTGACCACATCTGTCTTCGCCGTGGTGGATTTCTAAACGATATTGTCGTAGACGGAAATTTTGCATACATAACTGACAACAGCGAAATTGATCCAGGACTGATTGTATACTCCCGAAGCAATAGCCGCGCTTGGAAAATCAGAGATGCATCAATGTTTGCCGAGACCAGCGCTTCGAATTTCACAGTCAACGGACTAACGTTCAACAATCTTGCACCCATTGATGGGATAGCACTTTCTCCGTGTAATGGAACCGCGAGAATCGTTTATTATTGTGCGTTGGCTGGGTTTAATCTCTACTCAATCAGCACTAACATCTTAAAAGACGAAGAGGTGTGTTCCGGAAGTAGGTGGAGGAAATTCGTAAATCTAGTGGGAAGAAAGCAGACACAAAGCGATGGATTAGTGGTGGACAATGAAGGAAACATGTATTACGGGTTGCTGCCCCTTTACGGAGTTGGAAAATGGAACATTAAAATGCCGTTTGCGTCGTCCTACATTATTGACCAGAACAGGGACACTATGGTTTGGACCGATAGTTTTGCCTTCGATGATAGAGGATATCTGTATTTACTTGCCAACAATATTAATAGATATTTCGATATGGGATTTAAGTTGGAGCTGGACGATGAAGTCAAATTCAACATTGTGAAGCTCTTCACCTCTACACGAAGCTATTTATATGCATAATTAGTCAGACACTAACTTTGTAATAACGCGTTTTTAAATAAAAAAGGATTCAGAGTAGACCATAGAATCTAAATTTTGTTTTATTTTTTACAGTGTAGACATTTGACATTGATATCTTATTACATTTATTACAAGACTGGCAACGAAAAAGTTGCTCAGACGTCTAAACCTACGCCCGGGAATTTGTTAAAAAAATTACATTAAATGTGTCTTGGATATAGGAGGCCCAGAAATAAAGGCACTAATTTTTTTTACCAGTAGTAGAACTCGTCAGGACACTTTTTCTATAGCTGTAAAAAGCATAATATATCTTTTCTCTATAAATTATTTTTCATGATAAATTATCTCTAGAGAAATGGGTAACATTTTGATAATATTTGTAACATGATTTTACAATAAAACTAGAAATTTCAATTTGACAAATTTATTATTTATGTAAATGCGAAATTTTTAATGGTTTCCCTTTCATGAAATTTTAGTCAATTGCTAATGATTTGCAAGCTCCTTTATTTGTGCAATCAATTAATTACCAAATATAATTATATTTTATATAAACACAACATGTAATCACAAAAAGTGACAGCCACATATAACCTCAGAAACAGACGTTCATGACAGGCATTATACAGTGTTAGGTAATGGTTCCGAAATAACTTGAGAGTGGATTGAAGATAAAAAATGGAGTCGAAAAGCTATTTACCATTTTTGGCTAAAAAGTATTTTAAGTACTCCAAAGTTTAGGGACTGCTGGAAGTTGATAATAAAATTCCAAACATTTATGGTATTACATTATTTTTACATACTGATACTGGTTTTGTAGATATTTATTCCATATTTTATACATAAAATTGATTTTTTATTGGTTAGTTTAAGAGGTCACATCTTATTTACTTTCAATTTAGGAATTACGATTTCAGCGACAGTTTTAGCCTATATTTCGACTTATTTTTGGAAGAAATAAAATATGAGTTTCGTAAAGGTAATCAAAACACGACAAATTTCAAAGTGCCCAAACTCTTTTTTTAATGCAGCGCATGATATTTTATATTATACTTAATTTTTTTTATACTAATAGTATATCTTCCATTTTTGTTATGTATGTCTGTGACAGTTATCGAAATTTTTGAGTTTGCATTTTTATTGAATAAAAGAAACTTGCTAACTGGCGCAAGAAGCCATGGAAAGCAAAGATAAGGACACAAAATAAGGATACTTTAATAATAAATTAAAAATTTAAAAACACATTAGCAAATCCAATGCATATTATATACGCCATTTCTTCCTTTTCCATCATTACTGCAACTATTGGGAACTAAAGAAAGTTCGGTTAGGAGTATATGGTGCCAAGGAAAGGGCAATGGAGCTCATGTCCACTAATGCTAGAGAAATAAATAATATTTTAATTTGTTTTGGTTTTCAAATTGCATCTGCAACATTAGAAATGTTATCAAAATATACTTATTAATATTAAATATTATGAATTATAGACTTTGACAACAGGATGATTGAGTTATTTTGCAGCAAGAAAAATAAAAGAATGGACTTCATGTACAAATAAAAAGTATTGGTAAGTTTTTTTTGCCACCTGTTTCCGAACCCACGAGCCACCACTGCTTTATATTACCTATCCGAATATACTGCTCGAGACTTCCGATATAAAGCATATTGGTTTAAACTTGTCTAATCAGACTACATTCAAGCCGCTTAAACGCTCACGATATAAACGTAGTAATAGTTTAATACATTTGGAAAGACTGTACCTTTGCCACAATGACGTCATCGTATGACTTCTTAAAAAAATTAATATAATTTAATTAATTACAGTAACGCAGTGAGTTTATTACACTATTATGTATGAACAGAACACTTCTGCGGATTTTAAAACTAAATGGAAAAGCGGTTGCATAATTCTTTATATTTATTTTTTACCTTTATGTGTCCCGAACTCCAAGATTTGACAATGTATCATGGAAAACACTTCACTGTAACGTATAAAGGACACATTCACAAATTAACACAAAACAACACTATTTTTGGAGTCTTTGCGAAAAGAAGTTTGAAATTCAAGCGTTGCACGAACCTCCCCGAAAACTGGCGGTAAACTTGCAAACTGCTTTATCGACATAGGTAAATTTCAAAATTGTAAAAGTCAAAACTTGACCTTTCAGAAACGGTTCACAAATGAGGAGAACACACAGTACTCTCCTTACGCAAAAATCAAACCATTTTTGACCAACATTTTTGGAGTCTGCGAAAAAGTTTGAAATAAAAGGGTTGCACGATTCTACATGAAAACTGCCGATAAACTTGCAAACTGCTTTATCGACCTAAATTACAAAATTGTTCACTGTTTCATTAATTTGGAAAGACTGTACCTATGCCACAATGACGTCATATCGTATGACTTCTTAAAACAATTAATATAATTTGATTAATTACAATACCGCAGTAAATTTAATACACTATTATGGAATAGAACACTTGTCTGCGCTTTTTAACACAAAATTGAAAAATTGTTGCAAAATTATTTAAATATTTTATTTACCTTTATGTGTCCCGAACTCCAAGATTTGACAGTCTATCATGGAAAACACTTCACTGTAACGTTATAAAGCACACATTCACAATTTAAAACAAATTTTCGAAGTCTTTCCCAAAAGAGTTTGAAATTCAAGCGTTGCACGCACCTGAAAACTGCCGATAAACTTGCAAACTGCTTTATCGACATAGGTAAATTTCAAAATTGTAAGTCAAAACATGACCTTTCAGAAACGGTTCACAAATGAGGAGAACACACAGTACTCTCCTTACGCAAAAATCAAACCATTTTTGACCAACATTTTTGGAGTCTGCGAAAAAAAAGTTTGAAATAAAAGGGTTGCACGATTCTACATGAAAACTGCCGATAAACTTGCAAACTGCTTTATCCACCTAAATTACAAAATTGTTCACTGTTTCATTAATTTGGAAAGACTACCTTTGCCACAATGACGTCATATCGTATGACTTTTTAAAACAATTAATATAATTTGATTAATTACAATACCGCAGTAAATTTAATACACTATTATGGAATAGAACACTTGTCTACGCTTTTTAACACAAAATTGAAAAACTGTTGCAAAATTATTTAAATATTTTATTTACCTTTATGTGTCCCGAACTCCAAGATTTGACAGTCTATCATGGAAAACACTTCACTGTAACGTTATAAAGCACACATTCACAATTTAAGACAAAATTTCGCAGTCTTTCCCAAAAGAGTTTGAAATTCAAGCGTTGCACGCACCTGAAAACTGCCGATAAACTAGCAAACTGCTTTATCGACAGTGAGGTAAATTTCAAAATTGTAAAGTCAAGACTTCAACTTTCAGATGAGTGCCCCTTTTAAACCAACCTCAAATGAGGAAGGACCAACAAAAGGTACGCCTGTTACGCCAAAATCGACATTTTCATTAGTTCTAAAAATTTCGCAGATATGGACGGAAATGTAACTGACACGTGCAGCAGCGACTCCTTGGAAGTAAATATTAACCCTAGCAGCACCACTAGCGAGATATCAACAGTGCCAAGTGACTCTTCAGCCACAAGCTTTGAAACGCCGGCCGAAGATGATTATTACAGACGTCGCAATCGCTCCTTCAAATGTAACACAAACACTAAGTAAAAAATCTCAAACAAAAATCCATTTCAGATAGAATGAACAGTCGCACCCGGATTCATCCTTCCATTCTCAACCATTTCCTCGACTTCCTTTCCACGTGCTTTTGGAAATGCTCCTTGGGTTGTCAGCAGTTGCCAGATCACAATATTAACTAATTTATTACGAAATATATTCTTTAAACAATCCTGGAATATTTACAACCCGAATCGTGCTGGTGTTCTTCTCGGTGTCGTTCCTGCTGAAATAATTTCTTGTCCTTTGTTCATCGCCGCTTCGCGCTTATCCGCCGCCTCCTTCCTGGCTCTCATCTCCGCCTGGGCGACTTGCATCTGGTTCTCCATTTCTTGCAAATGTTCCGCCGCTTGTTTTTTCTTGGCTCTGCCGCTTTTACCGGTTTCCTTCAGCGAGAAAAACATCGGACCTAATTCAGCCAACCAGTGGCCGTCCACCGAAGTGACGCATTGCATATATTCACGTGCCGTCATCACCAGTTCGTGGTACACCACGTAATCGGGCGTGTTGCCCAATCCGAAAAGTGCTGAAGTGGGATGAAGATGACAGGGCATCCCAGTTCGGCAATTCACGTACTCGCCTATACCTTTCAGTCTTGCGGCTTGGTGGAAATACGCTGAAAAATCACACATAATGAGAACCTCTTGGAGCACAAGTCTGAAGCCAAATCGGCAGTTCCGACACTAACCTGAACATATGCACTTTCGCACAATGTCCCAGTCGGTTCCACACGACTGTATCTCCAGCTTTTGCTGCACTAAAATGTCTTTGAGTTGTTGTCGGACTTCGCGAACTTTTCGCATGGCTTTGATATGAATGAAATGTTCGTTGCACCAGTGAGACGAGTACTTGTTTTGTTTCCATTGGTTGTAGACGTTCAGGTAAGTCAAATGGTCGCTTTCTGGTACTTGAAATTTTTCCCTAACCCCGTCTGCCTCCTCCTCGCGACCTTTAGGACGGTAGAAAATCGACGGAACAGATAACATGGACACGATTATTAAAATTTCGGCGGTGCAGCCCATTTGACTGGACACTATAAGCATCTGACACTGAGGAGGATCCAGAGGAAATTCGGCCATTTGACGTCCGAGTTTTGTAAGGACGCCGGTGTGGTCCAAAGCCCCCAAAATCCATAACTGGTACAGCGAGTTCAGTATGTTATCCTAAAAAAATAAGAAAAAAAATTATTGAAATTTCTACCATTTATGTTTTTGGTTAACATACTTGAGGAGGTGGATCCATGAAGTGGAACTGAAGCAAATCCTGCACGCCTAGTGACTTTAGCAAAAGTACAGTGTTTGCTAAATTCGTGCGCTGAATTTCAGGGACTGTAGTAATAAGAAGTTCTTCTTTATATTGTCTTTCAGTGTACAATCTGAAAGCCTGACCAGGACCTGTTCTCCCGGCTCGTCCCGATCTTTGATTAGCGTTCGCTTGACTTATTGGGTAAATCTAAAATAACAAGTCACACACGAGTACAAATTGAAAAATATATCGAATTGAGAGCGCACCTGCAAGGCATCCATACCAATCCTAGGATTGTACACCTTCAACTTGCAATATCCAGAATCTATAACGAAAATGATTCCGTCAACAGTCAACGACGTTTCTGCAATATTAGTGGCGACCACACATTTCCTGATCCCTTCGGGGGATCTCTGGAAAATTTTCGCTTGCAGATCCGACGGCAATTGCGAATAAATGGGCAAAATCGACAACTCAGGCGCGTTTTCTATCTCGATAAGCCGTTCGGATAAAACCTGAAAGTTACTTCACCGTCAATTTGTGCAGATCGTTGGGAGGGGCGGCGATTACTTACCTCGCAAGTGACTTCAATGTCTTCCTGGCCCGGCATGAAGATCAGGATATCGCCGGAGGGCGGTTGCAGGTGGATTTGTAACGCTTGTTTGACGGCGGCGTCCACGTAATCTTCGACCGGATTTTTGCTAAACAATACTTCCACGGGGAACGTTCGTCCCGGAATTGTGAACGTGGGGACGTTGCCGAAAAACATGGAAAACTTGCTGGAGTCCATCGTGGCCGAGGTCACGATCAGCTTCAAATCGTGGCGCCTAGCCACAATCTATAAAATGAGATCAAATCAATAAGTAAACAACACAAAACATTTTCCGCGCTCCAGTTCGGAAATTATGCAATTCTTCTGATTAGTACTGAAGCCACATTTATTTACTGCAATTATAACTGCAATTATAAAAAGCATACAAAGTCCATGACTAAAAAATCAAAATTCAATTTACAATTTGTATGATTAATGAACATTTTAACAACGCTTAAATGAAGGGGTCAGAAGCAAAAAGGTTCAAGTGCAAAATTGTAAAATTGGAGTAAATGGATCTAAAAGTATCTCCTTTTTCATAACATTCGTGGGAGAAAATTGGAAAAGTTGTTTGAAAAATAGAAATGTGTGTGAAATACATTTAATAATACCGTGTTCCATTTGAAGACAACGTTAACAACGTTATTATTAATAACACCGACCGTGAAAGCCTGCACACTTTTGTACATTTATCGAAATTTTAATTAAGTTTTTATTATAAAATGCACTGGGACCCTTTTGGGACAGTAGAATAATACTTTATTAAACTAGAGCAAAGTACAAACGCATAAAATATGAAAAACAATAATGTGATTTTTTTTTATCATAGTAAGAATCTATTTGACCCTTGAGTCATCCAATTCAAAATTTTCTTCGGTTACAATATTATCCACTTTTGATTTCTTGTTTCTTTTGACTTTTTTTATTAGCATTTTTATTTTCGTGAGGAAAACATTATATAAACACTAATATTCACGGTAAAGTGAAGATACAAAATTTGTTTCAAACTTTCCCATTGCGTATTTTTTCTTTAAATCATTTAATTAATCGTTTTGCCACCAATAAATTCATAGTTTTTAGGTGCAAATATGTACTTGTCTTATTTTTTTGTCCCTTGAACCCTTTTCTTTTAACTCTTTTAACTAGTTTTATATAGTTTTAATAACTCGGTTGTAATGCTGGCAAGAATCTCCTTCCTATGATTTCTTTCCAGCGACATCTACTGATAAAAATTCGTTTCAAAGATACGTGAAACCATCGTTTTGAATGTTGTGAACATTCTCGAAGAAAGTTCCCATCATACCAGTTCCAGACAAGACGATTGGGTGTGAAGGAAAAGTTTGTACAAAAAAGGGGGTAAGTGTTTATGAATTCTTGTTTACACTATCACAACAATTCAGCCATTAATTTTTTAATCAATTCGGTATGGATAACTTCTTGGTTTCGACTTGAGTCATTGTCAAATAATCAGATACAGCTACAAAAACATATATTACAAAATAATCAATAATTATTACTTTCGTGTCAAATTTGCTGCCAAAATTACACTATCAAACTTCCGGTGTCCTGCGCCCACGATTTTTTTAACCGACCCCCTTATCAACGACCTTAGTCTTGTTTACCAACTATTTAAAATAATTGTACAAAATCGTCCGTTTTCTAACATTCAAATTACATTTCCGCTGAAATTTTAAACTGCGGATGTTCTACAAAAGCTCATTTTCAGTTCCGATTTTCTCTGCTATTTGTGAAGGAGACGCAACTCGCAAGCTTCCATTATTTTACATTTCACTTGTTTGGGTTCCTGCTTCCTGTATTGTTTTTCATTTGTTATTCGAACTGATTAAATTCTGGTTAGTGTTGCAACCAACTTACTACAAACGAAATATCTAAAGTAAATTATTTACAGAACGCTGTTTATCGTCAAAAGATCCATTTACGTTACAAGGTAAGGGGGACATACCCTAAAAATGCATATAAACAACTACAGACGTAATGAGTGTTGTAAGGGCGCCAAAAAAAGAATTTAAATTAGGCCATGGAATCTTTTTAGAATTCGTTAGTGTAGGAAATGTTTGACGTTGAGATGAAGTAATTTGATATTAAGTTTTTTATTGACAACCAACATTTGATGTATTTTTTTAACAAAATCTCGGGGCTTCGGTTTAGACGTTGCTTGAGCAACTTTTCGACTGACAATAATTCTTGTCATGAAATCGACAGTTTCAACGAAAACTGTAGTAACTTAAAAATTACAGTTTCGAGAAAACTTGCTTCGAATCTTTAAATGTTAATAAAACATCGAGGAGTACACCGCTGGCGCAAAAATGTACACCATAAATCATTTTCATCGAAATAATCCCTTTTATTCACCAATTCCTGTAATTCTTCATAAATCCCATAAATCTTCCATAATTCCTCTAAATCCTAAATAAATTATGTAATTCGGATGTAGAATTTTAGGGAATTAAGTACTTAACACGAAATATTCTCAAACTCGAATATTTCTAATACTCGAACTAAACTTTAACGCGTATCCAAGCCTAACTCAAACTTTCGAAGAAATTCATACTGTATTTTCGAGAAACATAATTTTTTTAGCACGTTTAGTTTAGGATTAAGGTTTATTTCTACCAATTGCATTAACGGTGGTGCAGTTTCACAAAAAATCTCTTGGTGATATAAGTGATATTGGTGCAAAAGTCAAAAAAATCGAAGCGAGATTTAAAATGTTTAACATTTGGGAAAATTGAAATAAATTGTTGAGAAGGTAGAAAAGATCCAAAAAAAAAGAAATATATTGCAGAACAATTTGGAATTCCCCCAACACATTAACGACTATTTTAGAAAACAAGGACAAACTTTTAAAATGGTTCAATTTAAGCAAAAAAAAAACTGATTTTTTAATTGGTAAGACTATAATTTTTTTCATTTGTTGCTTTATGTATGTATATGTACATATGTATAAACTAGTATTTTTTTACAATGCCCATTAAATGTATGTCTTAATTCGGCGTATTTTTCTATAAGTCAAATTTTCTGCAACTCGAAGTAAATTTTTGGTCCATTTGAGATTCGAGTTAGAGATGTTCAACTGTATATACCCATATAGGTAAATAAGTAAAATAACAAAAATTAAATGTATTCATTTTACATTATCAAGGACAATAAAACATCAGTAGGCATATAGTATGCCAATTAAAAGGATAATAAATATTATGTAGGCACTTGTCTAGGTTCCTTAGTAAATAAAGAAAATATTCAACAAAATAAAAACTTTGGAATTCAAAAAACGTAAGAAATTATCAAGAACTACGGCAAAAAATTGTTAGTCTAGTGTCCGACTGAAACTAGTTTTTATGGCCGAAATCGAAACCGAATATCGACTTCAGTCTCAGTTTCGGCCGAAACCGAAATTTCATGTTTTCGTGGGAAAAATAAAGTAAACATTATTATAATCAGTCTTTATTTATTTTTTAAAATAAATCAGATATTAATCATTCAGCCTCTCATATTTTAAGTAATCATTAAGTTATCATATCATGTTATTACGCCCCTTATTTCAAAAAGCACAAATAAATATACTTTTTGTTTAATATTATGAAATAAAATAAAAGCTACATAGAAAATACTTTTTAGTTAAAAGTATTTACCTAATGAATGTGTTTAGGTAGGTACAAAAAAAACACTCTTTCATCTTAAGAACAAAATTATTTCTTCTAAACTTTGGTCATTTTGTATAGTACTCTTGTTAACGAACTAAAATAAAATTAAAATTAATAAGTACCTACCTACCAAATACAACAACTAAATAAATATTTTTGATGCAAATAATACTTCAATTAAATCTATCAAAATAAAAAGAAATGAGAAGAGCTTAATTGAGCTACAACTATTAACCTCCCGAATGTAGTTTCTGTTTCGGCCGGGCAGCCGAAACCGAAACTAAGTCGAAACCTGTTTTTTTGCCGAAACTAGGCCGAAACCGAAACTGAAACCGAAAGTTCGGTCGGACACTAGTTATGTAGTTTTATTGCATGTGAAATTGTTATTTTCCTTGTAATTCCCAATAAATCCCCCTAATTCCTGATAAATCTCCATAATCCCAATAAATCCCATAATTCCTTCACACTGTGCATAATAAATCCTCAGCGGTTTACACCTCGTAAAAAATCAAGGAAGTGTTTATCATCACTTCCTCACTGAGGATGCCTACCGCAGATGTAGGAGAAACGTTTGGAAGGATTTGAGTGTAATAAGTCGAGTTATCCTCTTAGGAGGATATCATAGGAATCAATCCTAATGGACTATCGCAACAGAACCCGAAGAACCCTAACTTCAACATGTATCTCAGCTGTGAAAATGTACATATTGTTTAATAATATTGAAAACCATTGAGGGCCGGTTTTTCAATCGTTGGTTTACCTCTAGCTAGTAGGTTTCTATGGAAATGTTTGCAATTTAACCAATCAAAATGCTACATTTTTAGGTTAACTAGAGGTTTAACTTTAACCAACGATTGAAAAACCGGCCCTTAGGATATTACTTTTGGTAAAGAGTTAATTGTTTATTCAGGGAAATTTTCGTCGGGAAATAGTACATCAATATCCAGTTCTTTGAACATCGTAACTCAAAAACTATAGTTTTCGTTACGAGAGCATATTTAATACACTGTAAAAAATAAAACAGAAGTTAGATTCAATGACTTGTGGAGACTCCACTGTTTTTGTACAATCTTTATTGGTGTGCTCAATTTAAAAAATGTGGTGGCGCGTATCCAGAAACATTCCGGACCGTTACGATAATTTAAAATTACAGCTTCTGAGATAAATTATCGGCGCCGGAGATGAGAAACTGCATTACGCGACAAGTTTGCGTAAACATTCAATTCGTTTACATTATTTAATTTGCGTTACGAATTTGTGCAAAGAGTGGAAGGCGCCGAAAGTATCGCCTGGAACATTTCTTGCGATTCCCCTTCCGCCAGACTTTGTTTATC
Source organism: Eledona agricola (assembly GCA_964023215.1). Classification (NCBI taxonomy): domain Eukaryota; kingdom Metazoa; phylum Arthropoda; class Insecta; order Coleoptera; family Tenebrionidae; genus Eledona; species Eledona agricola. The sequence goes on along the minus strand of OZ026855.1, from coordinate 20,559,315 downwards.
ACATTAATCAAACAAACGCCGTTATTATTTCCAACCTTGTTGATCGTCCCTCGCGGAAAACACGCACGATCCGGCCATTCCAGCCGGGGCAAAGTATCGCGCCGCTATATTTATAAAAAATAAAATTACGTGAATCGGCGCCGGGTCTTGACCGTCGCTTTTTCTATTTTAAAATCCGCTTTTTCCTAAATCCATTCAATCGCCGTTCGCGATTTGTGTACGTGCCAACCGACCCGAATACTAGTGAGTAATTGGATTCGCTACGCACTCGAGGTGCGCGCCGACACACCGACAATCACATGGCGATATTTACGACAATGCATTATCGTTAGTTGATAAGGCGTCCGACGTACGGGCTTTGTATACCAAACAGTGAAAGCGGACGCATCAGTCAGACATTCAGAAACGAATCGGTTCAGCGGCGAATAACTTCCAAGTTTTGTTCAAACATGATGACAGAGACGCTGGCCAGCATCCATCTGAGCAAGCAGCAGCAGAAGAAGGAGCGGCCTCCGATCCTGCCCAAAGTCAACAGCACCCTCATGTTCCAGATGCGCCAGCAGGAGAATGTGAAAAGAAGCGGCAGTTTCGTCGTGGGACAGAAGTTGCGCGAATCCAAATGGTTCACCCATGCCGAAATCAACATCTTCTGTGCGGTGGTCGAGTCCGGGTTCATCGTCGAGCAGAAAGAGGGCGAAATCAGCAAGTACGGAGTGGCGATCTGGGCTCCGACTTTTGGTAAGGTGAACTTATATCCCTTCCGATTGAAACTAATACGGGACGGTTAGAGAAAAGCAAAAATCCGGAGTATCTGACCATCTACACCATCAGCGAGAACAAGGGCAAATTCAAGGTGCTTCCCTGCAAACTGGTGGAGTTTTGGCCAGAAGGTACGGTCATCAAAATCAACAACAAATGCGACAAAACGGAGACGCCGCTTCGCGAAGATGCGGTGAGGAATCAGATCATGGCCGCGGAAAACTCCAAGAGGAAGTGGCACAACACCGAACATTTCGCCTACTATTGTCGATACGGACCTGTGGCCACCAACGTCAGAATAAGAAAGGTTAGTGAGAGCTGATTCCACAAAACAATCGATCATGATAAGATGATGTGCGATAGCCTCGAGATTCGTCTTCGTCTTCTCGAAACCAATTACGTCAAGGTTGCTCGGTAAAAAACACCTAATTCAACTTAATCTAATTATGTTAATAATGTGTCATAAATGACGTCGTGAAACAAACATGTGCCCACCTCCTTCCGAGGCACATATTAAACTCGTTGATCCCGCCATTTTCTCTTTGACATTTAATAATCGTTTCAAGAATAGTTTGGCACCGGCCGCGGATAGAAAAAACGATTTTTTGAGACACGATACACAAAAACCCGCGACTCGAGGGCAAAGAAACGGTCGGCTGCGTTATTTTTACGATTGTTGTGACAGTTCAAGTGTAACAATTAAAAAAGTGGCCAAACACTCGCCATAAATAAATCATCAACACGTCGAGGCCGACTTGAATAATTTCTATCGTGTTAAAAAATAAAAAAATCTCAGAGGCGAACAATACACTTTGACGGTTCTTGAATCATTCATTTTTTATTCGTTCGCATTAGTAATAAATTCCGGGACAATAGAAAACATTCGATTGTTGTAATTCCAAGATAACGAAAATACAAAAAGCATAATAAAGATAAAATTCGGCGCCGCATCACCTTCGCGAACCGAATGATAGACAGATAATGCGAAACTGCGCACCGACCAGAACCAGCTACAGTGTTTTATTTCGTTCCAGATTACAGATCAGTTGCGTTGGAATACCGGGACGTTCTTTCTCAAGATCAGAAGCTTGACGGCTAAATAATAATAATGGGGGGCTAGATATATTTAATTTAGTATTACGACCTGAGACTGTTTATAATTTATTTCTTTTATATCGATATTCGACTTATTTTTATATGTATTTTGACTTTAATAAAGTGCAATAATGATTGGAACTCACCTCTCTGAGAAGACCGAAAAGGACGTCGGTACTGAGCGACCTCTCGTGGGCCTCGTCCATGATGACGGCGCTGTAGTGGTCCAGATCCGGCTCTCTGAGACTCTCCCTGAGCAGAATACCGTCCGTCATATATTTGATAACGGTGTTTTCTGACGTGCAGTCCTCAAACCGAATTGCATATCCGACGTCGTCCCCTGTTCAACAAACCCTATAGACCCACCTAACACGCTTTTTATTGTCTTTTAATACCTAACTGTGTCCCCATTTCATCGCTGACTCTCTTAGCCACGGACATCGCCGCCACTCTTCTCGGTTGTGTACAACCGATCATCCCGTATTTGCTATATCCATCCTCGTGCAAGTACTGCGTGAGTTGAGTGGTCTTGCCGCTTCCAGTTTCCCCTAAGAACAACACGCCAAAAATAATTTCGTGTTTGTTTGCTTATTAACTAATCATCGAGGACACAAATAAAAATAGAGTCAAACGGTTCGCGGTGCCGACATTAAAATTACAGACTGTAAACTGTTTTTTTTTTCCACTGGGCATGTTTGCAAACAACAGGGCTATTGTAACGAAGAGAAATAATGACAAGCGACAATTTTGAAAGGTCGCGCGAATCGAAGCGTGAATTTTATTAATTGTTGTTTATTTGAAAATTGTACACTCGCGAATTTATCGCTTTATTGATTGATGAAACGAGTGGCAAACAACGCAAATCGGAGTATTTGTAGTGTGATAAGAGCTCCAGTTTTTTTAGAATCGTTTGTGTTTAACATATCTGTGTCACAGTATCAGATATACACAATTGATTAAAACATATTAAAATTTCAATTGATGACATGTAAGTGGGCTGAATTCCGATTAATCGCACATATTAAAAACAAATTAAGTGGCCCAATTTTTATGATTGCGGTTCCAACAAGAAATTGCGGAACACCAGCAAAAATGCAATATAAATAAAACTAGGCTTCAACTGTCACAATTTCAACAAATATTATTTGCGACAAGCACGAAAAAAAAAGAAAAGAATTAGAATTTAAAAAAATCCGGAAAAATGAGGAATCAATCCAACTTTCGTCGTAAACTCCGAATTGCTTTAAAAAAGTGAGTAAATAATATACCGGATCGCTAATTATTTTGAAATTGAAGCTCGTTGAAATTTGGCACCTGGTTAGAGTATTTATATTCGATCATCTTAGATTTTTTCAGTTTTCCACCTTTATTTGTTTTTGAGATACAAGGCCAATCAAATTTAACAAGGAGAGTCAAATTTAAGATTTTTGAAGATAACATTTGTAGAGTTAGTTTATTTTCAAAACGCATTAAGTGACAAAATATTAGAAATTTGAAAGATCCTAATTTTCACAGGATAATCAATTAATCGATTTGAAGAGAACATTTGTAGAGTTTCTTTTCAAAACGCATTAAGGGACAAAATATTAGAAATTTGAACGATCCTAGTTTTAACAGGATAACCAATGAATCTATTTTCGAAACGTGATCTTATAATATTTTGGGATCACTGCAATAATATCCATGCAGTTAATTGTAGGAATTGGCGCTGCGAACCAATGAAAACAGAAAAACTCCCGTTCTGTAAAATTTATGCCGATATCAAAATTTCAGTTTTCAGGTTCAGCGAACTAATTTACCTAATGCAGCTCTTCAGAATTTAGAGATGTAACACATTTCTATCTTTATTTGTATTCAAAAGTAAAAAAATATTTTACCAATTAAATTTTGATAAAAGTAGTTTTGAAACTGTGGCCTATAGCTGCGTGACACTTGCACATTAGATAAAAATTAAATTTGTGTGTAATAATTAATTTATTAATTAGTTTAGTAATGGTAAGTGATACTGGGCGTATATAACTTCTTATGATGGTTGGATATGAATTAAGGTTGCCATAGATAGAAGATGAAGTTGTACCCAATAATAAATATTTCAAATGACATTTATCTTTATCTTATCTTCTCGTGGACAACAGTTTCAAAAACTTTACACAGATTTTATAAAACTGGGGGAGTTAACCTGGACGATCTAAAATTGTCACCAACGAAGAAAATTCTTTGAATGTAATGTTAAATGAGTAAGAAACTCCAAAAATTTCAGTACAACAGTTGGTCTTGAACCACAATATGAGTAGCAGATCAATCGAAAAAATAATTAAACACAAAAAATATCATCCCTACAAAATTAATCTGCTACAAAAATTGAGTGAAACTATTTTGACCGCAAAATCGTGTGAAACTATAACGCACTGAATTAATGAGGTTGTAACTTCATCAATCGTGTTCTCTTCTCTGAATAATCAACTTTTTGTTGGGGGGTGTTCCCAGTAAAAACCTGATTTCACCTTATTTAACCTGATTTAACCCCACTTGACTTTTTATTGTGGGATTATGTAAAAAACAGAGTTATGTCAACAGACAACACACAAATCTTTGATTTATTCGTTGCAAAATTTCGTGCAACGAATTCGTTATTGCCAGGAAGTAAATGGAGAGCATGCTGAGCATCTCTTGTAAAATAAAAAAAATGGCCGTTTAAAGTATATTTCATTATCAAGTAGATATTAAAATGTATAAGGGCTAATTTCATAATTAAAAGTATTATTTTTACAATTATGCAGATGGCAAAGAGACAACGACAGACTAAAGACAGCATTTTTAAGACCAACTAAATTTTCCTTTTTTTTGGCATAATACTGTATTCAATTTTTTTTTTTGATAAAAAATTAGATATGCATGTGCTGGATCGCTGAATTCAGAAAACCATGCTCTTTTCAAAAATACTGATTTGACTTCCCGTGATATTTCAAGAAATCAAGTTTCCCAAATTGACAAAATTGAAAAAATTACAAGTAATAAAACATTTCCTAATGCTGCCGAATTTCAAAAAATTCCGATGACCCGCTTAAAAATCTTTTTAGCGACCCGATTTGTTAATGATTATAAATTAATGATAGAAGCATGTTAGTCCCGAAACTTTTGCAGCAACCAACACACAATGGAAATTGAATAAATAAAAAATTACTGATGTTAAAACGTTGCTTTTTTTTAACTTACCCACGATTATAACAACTGAATTTTCCCTAATGACGTTTAAGAGTTCTTGTCTGACGGCAAACACCGGCAAATATCGCCTCTGCTCCAAAATAGTCTTCTTCCTTGCAAAATCGCTGCTCGCCTCGCTGGATTTCATGTGCTCAGCAAACTTCTGATCAGTCTTATAGTCAGCAGTGTCGTCGTCCTTATTATACCTTTTATCCTCATCATCCTCCTTCTTTTTGATCCCCATTATGTTACCTAATTACACGAAACGTATACAACAGTCATAGCTTTATAATATGACATTACCAATTTTGGTGCCACTAAGTTCCCAGTGTTTTTTCTGCGCTTTTTTGCGCTCCTTCTGTTCGCGATATACTCGCACCAGATGGGAGCCCTTGCGCGACACTATTGCCATATCAGAAGTGGGATCCCTGAAAAATATAAACATAAAAACTGTAATTTTTACGTTGCTCAACTCATACCTAACTGGAATGACGGGCTCGGGTTGTTTGGTGAAGACAATTCTTCCATCCAAAAACGGCGGAACGATGTTGTGCACCAAGAGATGCACTCTATCAATGGACTCTTCATCGTAATCCTCGCTGAAATCGATGGAGTGGACAGCGCCCGATGTCAGCATTCGATTCCGCTCCCACAACTCATTGTCCTTGTTTATTTGTCTCTGCTGAGCGGACATGCGTTTCTTCTTGCGCTGCTCCAATTGCTCTTCCTTTTTCTTAGTGTACTCTTCACTGACACTTGCAAATGGATTGTTGCCGTCGTCGTAACCCTCATCCATGTTGTACCATTCTCTGTCAATTCTCTTCTGCTCCTCCTCCCACATTTCCCTGTCAACTGTATTTTCCCACTTGATCACTACATCTTTGCCAGGCGTGGCGCCGCTCTTTCTTCGATCCTTGGCCCATGTGTTATATCTGTGTGCAGGTGTAAACCTCGCACTCTCATCCTCGTACTTTCTGCGCTTACTCTCTTTGGAGCGTCTCGACTCTTCGTATTTTCTAGATTTGGTGCTGCGCTCAGACCAATCGCCTCCACCTCCTTTATAAGAAGACGGCGTGGGAAAGTCCCAGGACGATTTCTTCGAGGGCCCCACGTCGTCGTCATCGTCCCACGAACTTTTTGAAATTTCATACTTGCCCCCCAAATTGGGAGTCTTGGGTTCGTCTTTAAACCGCGGGGTTTTGGAGCGATGCGAACTTTCTTGGTGGTGTTCTTTCTTGTAGTCTCTCTTGTAGTCGTGCTTGGAGTCACTTCGATGTCTCTCTTTGTCTTTCGTGGTGGCGTAGACACCTTTCTCTTTGTGTTTGTTGGCGTTGAGTCTTTCTAATAAGCGCTCTCTTGCAGCTTCGGTGAGTCCTCCAGTGTAGGTCGGGGTTTCGGTTTGGGGGGATCTGAATTTGCGGGACTGGCTGTCTCTGATCAGACTGTCTCCGGCATCGGGGGAATCCTCGTCATCCATCGTGAACGACATTTTACGCGCGGCGTCTTCTTTTTCTTTGCGTTTGGCTGCCGCAAGACGGTCGAGGCCAAGCAACGACGGTTGCGGTACTTTAAACGTAGGGGGTTTCTTTTTCACTATTAAACCGCCCGTTTGCTCGTTAATACCTTCTAGGCGGTGAACGTTTTCTTCTGGGTCCATTGTTACGTTTCAAGCGTTTAATAACTGGACATAAACATAACCTCACTGACTACATAACCTAACTGTTACGAGTCATCTTACGTAGGGATTTTTGTTTTTTTGATGTGGGACAACTAGTACTGGAAGACAGTCAGTGGCGTGCGTAAGAATACAAAACGAAAAAAGTATTTGGATTTTTATGTCCACATCGGGCTAGATGCGGAGACTTTTTTATTACCTTTTTTAAGATTTACATTTAATTTAATTAAAATGCCCTATACTGAATGAATGTGGTTTTTATACGGTGGTGAACCTGTGGGTGGTGTAAGTTAAAATAGAAAAATAAGTAACTGGCGTAATTCCGAATCTTAAAATTATAAAATAGATTCTACCCATTGATTGGTTAATTAATTTATCAGCCGCCACTTCATTGAATGTTAAACTTTTGCAATTACTTACTGTCGATAAAGCAGCTTGCGAGTTTATCGGTAGTTTTCATGTAGAATCGTGCAACCCTTTCATTTCAAACTTCTTATTACAGACTGCAAAAATGTTGATAAAAAATGGTTTGATTTTTGCGTGAGGAGCGTACTTTTTGTTGTTTCCTCCTCATTTGTAGACTATTTAAAAGAGACACTCATCTGAAATTTACCTGACTGTCGATAAAGCAGTTGGCAAGATTATCGGCAGTTTTTGTGGAGGTTCGTGCAACGCTTTAATTTCAAACTTCTTTCCACAAAAACTCTAAAAATGAGTGTTGTTTTGTGTTAAATTGTTATTGTGTGCTTTATAACGTTACAGTGAAGTGTTCTCGATGACAGAGATTGTCATCTTGGAGTTCGGGACACATAAAGGTAAAAATATAAATTGAAAGAATTTTGCAACAATTTTTCCATTTTGTTTTAAAAAATGCAGAAAAGTGTTCCATTCATACATAATTTCATACGTAATTAATTAAATTATATTAATTGTTTTAAGAAGTCATACGATATGACGTCATTGTGGCAAAGGTACAGTCTTTCCAAATTAATGAAACAGTGAACAATTTTGTAATTTAGGTACCTCATTGTCGATAAAGCAGTTTGCAAGTTTATCGGCAGTTGTCATGGAGAATTGTGCAACCCTTTTATTTCAAACTTCTTTTCACAGACTGCAAAATGTTGATAAAAAATGGTTTGATTTTTGCGTAAGGAGCGTACTTTTTGTTGTTTCCTCCTCATTTGTAGACTATTTAAAAGAGACACTCATCTGAAATTCACTTGACTGTCGATAAAGCAGTTGACAAGTTTATCGGCAGTTTTCGTGGAGGTTCGTGCAACGCTTTAATTTCAAACTTCTTTCCGCAAAAACTCTAAAAATGAGTGTTGTTTTGTGTTAAATTGTTATTGTGTGCTTTATAACGTTACAGTGAAGTGTTCTCGATGACAGAGATTGTCATCTTGCAGTTCGAGACACATTAAGGTAAAAATATAAATTTAAAGAATTTTGCAACAATTTTTCCATTTTGTTTTAAAAAACGCAGAAAAGTGTTCCATTTATACATAATAGTGTAATAAATTCACTGCGTTATTGTAATTAATTAAATTATATTAATTGTTTTAAGAAGTCATACGATATGACGTCATTGTGGCAAAGGTACAGTCTTTCCAAATTAATGAAACAATCAACAATTTTGTAATTTAGGTGCCTCATTGTCGATAAAGCAGTTTGCATGTTTATCGGCAGTTTAAATGGAGAATCGTGCCACCCTTTTATTTCAAACTTCTTTTCGCAAATACTCTAAAACAGTTGATAAAAAATGGTTTGAATTTTACGTAAGGAGCGTACTTTTTGTTGTTTTCTTCTCATTTCTGAACCGTTTAAAAGAGATAAAGTTCAAGTTTTGACTTTTACAATTCTGAAATTTTCCTCACTGTCGATAAAGCTGTTGCAAGTTTATCGGCAGTTGTCGTGGAGGTTCGTGCAACGCTTTAATTTCAAACTTCTTTTCGCAAAGACTCAAAAAATGTGTGTTGTTTTGTGTTAATTTGTGGTTGTGTGCTTTATAACGTTACGTTAAAGTGTTTTCAAAGATAGATTGTCATCATGGAGTTCGGAACATATAAAGGTAAAAATATAAATTTAGAGAATTTTGCAACAATTTTTCCATTTTGTTTTAAAAAACGCAGAAAAGTGTTCCATTCATACATAATTTCATATGTAATTAATTAAATTATATTAATTGTTTTAAGAAATCATACGATATGACGTCATTGTGACAAAGGTAGTCATTCCAAATTAATGAAACAGTGAACAATTTTGTAATTTAGGTACCTCATTGTCGATAAAGCAGTTTGCAAGTTTATCGGCAGTTGTCATGGAGAATTGTGCAACCCTTTTATTTCAAACTTCTTTTCACAGACTGCAAAAATGTTGATAAAAAATGGTTTGATTTTTGCGTGAGGAGCGTACTTTTTGTTGTTTCCTTCTCATTTGTGGACTATTTAAAAGAGACACTCATCTGAAATTTACCTGACTGTCGATAAAGCAGTTGGCAAGATTATCGGCAGTTTTCGTGGAGGTTCGTGCAACGCTTTAATTTCAAACTTCTTTCCGCAAAAACTCTAAAAATGAGTGTAGTTTTGTGTTAAATTGTTATTGTGTGCTTTATAACGTTACAGTGAAGTGTTCTCGATGACAGATTGTCATCTTGCAGTTCGGGACATATTAAGGTAAAAATATAAATTTAAAGAATTTTGCAACAATTTTTCCATTTTGTTTTAAAAAACGCAGAAAAGTGTTCCATTTGTACATAATAGTGTAATAAATTCACTGCGTTATTGTAATTAATTAAATTAATTGTCTTAAAAAGTCATACGATATGACGTCATTGTGGCAAAGGTACAGTCTTTCCAAATTAATGAAACAATCAACAATTTTGTAATTTAGGTACCTCATTGTCGATAAAGCAGTTTGCAAGTTTATCGGCAGTTTTCATGGAGAATCGTGCCACCCTTTTATTTCAAACTTCTTTTCGCAAATACTCTAAAACAGTTGATAAAAAATGGTTTGAATTTTACGTAAGGAGCGTACTTTTTGTTGTTTTCTTCTCATTTCTGAACCGTTTAAAAGAGAGAAAGTTCAAATTTTGACTTATACAATTCTGAAATTTTCCTCACTGTCGATAAAGCTGTTGCAAGTTTATCGGCAGTTGTCGTGGAGGTTCGTGCAACGCTTTAATTTCAAACTTCTTTTCGCAGACTAAAAAAATTAGTGTTGTTTTGTGTTAATTTGTGGTTGTGTGCTTTATAACGTTACAGTAAAGTGTTTTCAAAGATAGATTGTCATCATGGAGTTCGGAACATATAAAGGTAAAAATATAAATTTAGAGAATTTTGCAACAATTTTTCCATTTTGTTTTAAAAAACGCAGAAAAGTGTTCCATTCATACATAATTCCATATGTAATTAATTAAATTATATTAATTGTTTTAAGAAGTCATACGATATGACGTCATTGTGACAAAGGTAGTCATTCCAAATTAATGAAACAGTGAACAATTTTGTAATTTAGGTACCTCACTGTCGATAAAGCAGTTTGCAAGTTTATCGGCAATTTTCATGGAGAATCGTGCAACCCTTTTATTTCAAACTTCTTCTCGCAAATAATCGTCGTAAAACAGCTGGTAAAAATTTGATTTTTGCGTAAGGAGCGTATTTTTGTTGTTTTCTCCTCATTTGTGAACTGTTTAAAAGTGACACTCATCTGAAAGTTAAAGTTTTGACTTTTACAATTCTGAAATTTACTTCACTGTCGATAAAGCAGTTTGCAAGATTATCGGCAATTTTCATGGAGGTTCGTGCATTGCTCATATTTCAAACTTCTTTTCAAAAAGACCCCATCAGTTAATGTTATTTTGTGTTAATTTATGGTTGTATGCTTGATAACGTTACAGTGAAGTGTTTCCATAATAGATTGTCATCTTCGAGTTCAGGGCACATAAAGTTAAAAATATAAATTTAAAGAATTTTGCAACAATTTTTCCATTTTGTTTTAAAATGCGCATATATTCTATGCGCTGGATCTATTCATTCTTATATTCATACATAAAAGTGTAATAAATTCACTGCGTCATTAATAAATTAGATTATATTAATTGTTTTCGTCATACGATGACGTCAGTGTGGCAATGGTACAGTTTTCCAAGTTTATGAAACACTGAGACCGACCAGATTCACCTAAAAAATTGCGTATTATTTTATTGAGAAAAATTCTTTATAGCTGTTAAAAATAGCTTCTGAATGTTTTTCTGAAAATGTTGGTGTGGATGTTTAGCGCGGGCGATATAATTGGGGCGCAGGCCTGCGACGTGGGAAGGTCGCGGCCGCCACATTGGTAAAAAATTACATTTAATGTCTTTTTTAACTAATTCCCATCTTCGGACGTCGTTTGAAAATGTCATGATCTGTCAATGTCAACCGTCTTAATCTTAAAAAATAAATCAAAAGCTCGAGTTCATGGCCTGCTGCGAATAATTTGTACGCACGTTATAATAATCTTTGTACTCGGGTGATTTTTCAGGGAGCTAAACATAAACATCTGGGCTTAATATATCTCGGTGTAATGAAGGATTTTGATTCAAACATATTAGTAGACCCAAGATTGTTATCATAATACTCAAAAGCGAATGATAATATAATTATATCCTATACAAAACAAACTGTCGTGTTCTTTACTGAAGTAACAATACAATGTGTTATTATCTTGATTTTTTTATGACACTTACATACGAGAAAAAAAACCACAAAAGTGGTTTTAAAAGCTTTAAAAGAAATATTTAGATTTACGGTTACATTTACAGTAGTAGTCAAGTTTTTACAGTAGTAGTCAAGTTGAGTTTTGAAAATTAGTAAACAATTCGTTGAAGTTGTAAACTAACTTGAAAAATTGCGACTGGTGCCAAAGCATGTAAAATAAATTGCGATTAGTGTCCTGAATAACAGGAAGTCCAGGAAAATTGGTTTTTAGATGCATTTTCAAGAAATTCGTAGTGCTCATTGTATCTCGAATGAGTACTCAACAGTTTGAATAAAAATGTTTATTCCCCAATATGAGAAAAATGTTAAAATAATGCTGCTTATAGTAAAACTGAGTCGTTATAAGTAACTTAATCAGTAAAATATGCGTTGAATGATGTAAGTGTCGCTGTAATCGTTCTCGTTTTATCAATTCTATTAAAAGAAGAAGCAGCAAAAACGCAGAATAATTGAATGCGTTATTGTTTAGCTTCTGATTTGGCTGTCGTCTTCTTTTTCCCAGTTTGTCGTCACGAGATGTAACGCTTTGTTCAACGAATAGTATTGTTTAAATTTGTCCTCCTGAGGTTTCTCTTCCGGAAGCAAGAAATAAATGACCGGGCTTAGCAAATCTCGATGGACAGGGGGATCGTCGTTATTCAACAAATAACTTATGAGTAGGGCAAATATTACTGTTGCCAAAACAGCCAATGGCGTGTAGTACCAAAATGAAATGCGAAACAACACGAACGGTGTAAATCTCTCTTCAGAAGTACTGAAACTAGAGTGTTGATGCAAAACATATTAAATTTGAAACGAACATACGATTTCTCGGAGCTCCTGGGTGTTGTGTCATTTTGCAAGATTGAAGACAAATTGTAGGGTGAAGTAGTGAGATTTAAGCTGATTGTTGACGGTTCGGTGGTTGTTTCATTGTGCAAGATTATGGGCATGCCGAAAGATGAAGTAGCGATATTTGCAGGACATCCTGCAATCGACAGTGGTTTGGGAATATCCACAATTATTCCTTTTGCTTTGTAATATTGCACCATCAAAACAAGCCAGCTTGCAAATAACATACCCAATATGGAACCGTACAGAGCCCCCTAAAATATTCTTGTCGTTAAATCGTTGAGAAGTTGAGTGAACGTACCTTGCTGGAAACTTTCGGGAGCAAGACACCAACAATAAACAGTCCAAGCAACGGACCATTCGTCATTCCTGCTAAAGTGAACACCAGCGGTATGATTCCGCCAAGTTTCTCGACGACAAACACTAGCGCTGTGCAAATTATTCCAAGAACTACTACCAACACCTTCAGAACGGTGGCGGCATGTTTTTCGTCCTTGCCTTGCGCGATGAACTTGCTTATAAAATCTTCGTACATTGTCCCGGCCAAACAGTTCAAACTCGCCGATAAAGTGCTCAAAGCGGCGCAGAAAACTCCAGCAATAAAAAGTCCCGGAAGGCCGGGAATCTTGGAAGCAACGTCCAAAATGTAATATGGCAAAAGCTGGTCGTTCTTCTTCATTGCGCCAGACAGCACGGGATCGCAGTCCGCATATTTTGCGTACATTATCAACCCAGTAAAAACACTAAAGGAACCAACTATTGCGAAACCAATATTGTAGCATGCAACAGTTCTACAAGAAATTATTGAACTTATATACACACTTGTTGCTACTTACAATTTAGCCTCGCGGTATGTGGAAACCGACATAAACTTCTGAACGGAGCTTTGGTGGATTCCACACTGGGCAAGCCAACCAACGGAAAGACCAATCACGACGGTCCAAAACGAATCGCGCTTGGTTGGGTCCGGATCAAAACTGCGACGATTGCCAGTAAATAATATAATTTAAAGAAATGTCATGTGGCACAACTTACTCGAACACGTTCAAACGATCGCCTTCAAGCGCTTTCGTCCAAATCACACTAAATCCTCCACCTGACTTGACTCCGACTACTACAACTGTGACGACGGCGCCCACTGTCACAATAAACTGAAGAGTGTCCGTCCAAACCACAGCTTTCAAACCACCCAAAGTGGTGTAGAAGATGCAAACGCCACAAACCATCGGCGTTATGTAGTGGACGTTGATTCCAGTCGCTGCAGAGAACGCCAACGCTGGAATGTAGATGACCACGGGTAGATAGAAGAAGAGACCCAGTGCGAAGAGGAACGACGCGAACATTCTAGTTTTACTATCAAATCGTCGTTCCAAGTACTCGTAAGTGCTTCGTATTTGGAGTTTGTAAAACACAGGAAGGAAAATTTGCACTGTTAAAAACCACACGATTGCAAGAGTTAGAGTGAAGAGCCAGTAAGTAGCGCCGTGTCGATATATGTCCGCCGGCAACGCCAAGAGAGTTATACCAGATATGTGGCTGAAAAAACGATTTGTTTTGAGCGATTCCATGCAATTAGATCGTTACCTGGCCACTAGTGAAACCGAAATGGGAAAAACTTTCATTTTTTTGCCACCCATGAGATACTCATTTGCGGTGTTTTGCTTACTACCGAAACAACCAAAGTATATTCCGATGAAAGTGCTCAGCAGTAACATCACCGAAAACAGGGTGTAGTCGTACCAGGAGAAGGTCAACTCGGTGAGGGTTTTCACCATTTGGGGTACAAAAGTGGTCGCTTCTGTTGACATCTTGATTCACATTTGGACCACACTTGACTGGACGTAAAGCTTGCCCGTCCAATTTTTAAATTATTTTAATGTTTGTTCACGTTATCTGCGTTATTTAAAGCTAGTTAGTGACTTGCATTAAGAGAAAATTTATGTAATTATCAAAAATGTGAAGCCTTTATTTGACACATGTGTCGTGAAATAGATAACATAGAAGGAATCTTATGTTTGAAGACTTGATAACTAAGCAAAAAGACAATGGTTCTTGGCCAATTTGGTTCAGCCAAGTTTAAACAATTGCAATACCATTGCACACAAGCCGCCACTGTAACTTGTTGGATTTTAATTTTTAATACCCGTCTTTGTACGACTGGAAATTAAAAACCTGCACCCGTACGAGTTTTATTTTGGCCACAGTTCACTAGGAGCACGTACAATATTGTCAAAAATTATGCAGTAAACAGTGAAATCTTCCGTCTTCAAATCGGACTTTGATATGTTAGTTGAAGCCGAGCAGTCTCATTGTTATCATTAGGTCGTTGCTTTGGTACAGTTGAGAATATCAGTCGTTTGCTTTGTGATACCAAACTTGAGTCAGCCGTCGTTTCATACTTCAGATGATCGATTTTAGAACAAACACTGCGTCATCGAGCCAGTAGTAAGACTGCTGGAGATCTCCCTCGCACAGGTAGGGAACCCTAGTCCAAGCGGCCACCTCGAACCCCAGCGGAGTGAACACTTCGTCCACTACACTCCTGACCTGTTCTTCAAAGGACGATCCTGTTATCGAAAGCAGTTCCTCGGGCTTGTGGTCCCGCGAACCTACAAAACGTCATATTTTATTGAATTAGCGGAATGGCGCAACTAACCTGCCTCTACGTAGGCCGAGAACGGCAAGACCACGGCCAACAAGACAATTCCCTCAGGTTTGAGGGAAGCCTTGATTTGGGCCAACAATTGTGTCGGTGTGTTGCACCGATCGATCAGGTTCAAACAAGAAATAACGTCGAATTTGCGGTTCAGATTCCACGCATCAATATCCAAAAGTCTGAAAATCGGACTTGTCTATATACACCTGCTGGCGCAATAAAACTGTCATTGTTGGATTTGAATGGAGTCGTTAAAATCGAACCAATTAAATTTAATAACGCAAATATGCCGGTGGAGACCGAAAACGGCGCGGTTTACCTTCTAGTCGCAGGTGATGGCTTTTCGCTAATTACACGAATAAATTTTGATCGCCCCTCGTAAAGTTAAATTGTACACGAGAGAGTACCGTGTCCCAATCTGTTAAAGTAAGTCGTCTTAATTAACTCTGCACTTAGTTTTATGGGCAAAGTTTTACTGCATCGAGAACTCAATTAACAATCTGACATGGAACGACTTTAATTACTCGAGATGCCGGAGGATTGCCAGGGTCAGGACCAATTAAACATTATCGGCGACGCGGGCGAAACCACTTACTCGAAGCCGCGATGGTGGAGGAGATTCTGCATGGTCGTGGACACCTCCGTCACGTAGGTCTGGTGAAAGAGCGGGGCCAGATGCGCGGTGACTTCGCCGTCGCCGGCCCCCAGGTCCAGCAGCGTTTCCCTGCGCCACTTGTCGTCCACGTCGAGGAGGCGCAGAAACTGTTGCATCGACAGCACGAACATGGATCCCCGCTGCAGCCACCTGATGATAGAAATCCGGAATTAGTCCAGAAAATCTTAAGCCGATATGTCCAGCGCCGGAACACGTCTTCCCCGCCGCCCCTTCATCAAAGCCCCGCGCGCCCCCGTCTAAAAAACTCGATCAATACATAAAAATTTCATATTGAAAATGATTGAGGGCGGCAAAACGACGAGAGAAGGGCGGTGGCTCTCTCCATACTTCTCCAATTCCGAGCTCCGAACGCTCGAACCGAGTTCTCCGAGTTCTTTAATTTCGGCGCAACGGGGTAATTGGCTTCGCTTCTAATTAAATATTTGTAGGAAGCAACGGCTAAAACCGAGAGCGCTCGATGCAATATTAAAATTACTCGAGAGGGTTTCGGTTTAATCAGGTGGACACACTGAATTTTTAAGGAGTTTTAAGAGTGACCCGTTATTATAGCGCACCAGGGAAGGACCGTTTCGAAGAGGTCTCCGACACAGACGTGCATTTCCACTTGCTCGATGTTAATTATTAACGACCCGGAGCAGCACAAAGGCAAAAATGAATAACTACACAAAACGGGCTTTGCATTAATAAGCATCGCCCATAAATAACGCTTTAAAAAATGATGTCTTGCCTTTCGACACAAACTGAAAAGGTCCAACAAGCAATGGAATCATCAAGTCATGCGGAGTAAAAGATTAAACGGAGTTTGCAAAAAGAATTATAATAAATATAATAAAAACTTCGTCCGGGCCTTTAAAGCCTAAGCCTAGAGTCTCACAAATTTGTTTGTTCTTTTAATTTATTTTTCAGTTTTTCGCTCTCTGGCAGGTTTATATTTTCTTTTCTCTGAATTCTTCCATTATAGCTTCCTTCCATTCTCATCTTGGCCTTCCTCTATTTCTCTTGTCCTCTGGTCTTGTCCAAGCGATTCTTTTAACTGTTCTTGTGTCGTCCATTCTCTCCAAATGTCCCAGCCACTGTAATCTTGATTTTATTACCGCATCTTGCAATGCCATTGCACACAACCTGCTACTGTAAACTTGTTGGATTTTAATTTTTAATACCCCGTTTTTCAGTTTTATTTCCTCCAAATATTCTCCGCAGGCTTTTCCTTTTCTATATTTGTATTTTTGCTTGTCCCTTTTTTGTCATTGTCCATGTTTCATTCCCGTAGAGAAGAGTGGGCCATATCACTGTTGTACATATTGTTATATTTGCCGTCCACGATGTTTTCTTCGATCTCAATCATTTTTGCAACGTTGATGTACATCTTTTAATATTCGTTAACCTTAAGTCTACTTCTGGGCCTTTTTCACATTTATTGTTTATTCACTATATAAGGATCGCCGAACCAATCCACTAATAAAAGTGTGTGATCTCCGAGTACTTCTTTAGAAAGGCTCTGCGATTGGTGGGATTTTGGATAGAACGCATTTCATCTTACACTCAACGAGGAGCAATGTTGGTTGGTTACAGTTCCTTATTCTCCTATTGTCTCCAATACTTTTTACTGCTTGTTTTTTTCTATGTATATCATGATTTCGTTATCTTATATATCATCAAATTTAACCATTCAACCATAGATATACAGGGTGACCCAGAGCTGCGTAAACGCTCCATAACTTTTTTGCTATTCGAGGTATCGACTTGAAATTATTGTTGGATGATAGGTGCGCTTCTGCTGCACATTTTAAAAATATTTTCTTTTGTATACAGGATGTCCAAATATTATTAAAATACCAAAGTTATGTTTTTTTAAATGGAACCACCCCATTTTGATTTTATTTTTGAATTGTATACTAAGTTCTGCGTTAAATTTACTTGAGTCATTTTCAGCTGTCTATCATACTTTTTGATGTACGTCACTTTATGTTCCAAAATTCCTTGATGTAATGTTCCGTTAAAAAATTCATATCTTCTAAACTATTAAAGAAAACATACCCATTTTTTTTTCTGTGAAGTCTCTAGACTTTGGTCAATCTTTGAGCTGTGGCCGAGTGGCGAAGGAATATTCCAACGCTTACTACGATTTTTTGAAAATGATGAACAACAAATGGGGAAAACTCTATTTTTTCAAATGGAACACCCTATATATTTTTACATCATTCTTTAGCGTTTTTGATAAGCTTTTCTGTGATATAGGGTTTCTAGGGTTCAATTATGATATTAGAAAAGTTATTGAGAAAATATCATTTTTTAGATGAAACCACTGTTTTTACTAGGCTTGTGCCAAAATTAAATGTTACATTTGACATTTCTGTTTCATCGAAACTAAAGACTAAAGTCGAAATGAATTTTACACGCCAAGTACAGAACTTTATGGTGCTGATTTTCTTAATCTAATACATTTTTCGAACAAAATGCTTGAAATTTTGTATAGTTATTGGAATTATTTGAACAATATTTTATTTTTGGATAAAGCTAAATTTTAAAGTAATGGGTCTGTTAATAGGCACGATATGCACTATTATGTGATTGAAAACTAATTGGCTGCGAACCATCGACCACCAAAACAGGTGGTCATTGAATGCGTTTGGTGGAATTATTGGAGGACGCGTTATCGGTCCGTTCTTTTTTGACAAGGTCCAAAATGGCGAGTGATACTTGGAATTTCTTCAAACCGATTTCTCGTTACTACTAGAAGACCTAGACTTAACTACAAGAGCGATCATGTGGTTACAACATGACGGTACTCCAGTTCATTTTTATGGTATCATTCAGCAGTTTTTGAATCAAAATTACACCAACCGTTGGATAGGAAGAGGAGGAAGCATTACTTGGCCAGCTCGCTCCCCAAACCTGACACCCATTGATTTTTTTTCTCTTGGGCAATGTTAAAGAAAAAGTTTATAGGGTTCCATCAACTACAGCTGATGATATGAAGCAGCGAATAACCGATCCATGTCACTCTATTGACCAAGTTCGTCTTTTGTTCGTAGAATGAATGTTTGTGTAGAACAGAATAGCCGTATATTTGAACATTTGTTATGATGCGAATAACCAATTTAATACTACGATAATTTATTTTTCTAATTATTGTTGAGCTTGTTATGATTGTTGATTCTTTTATTATTTTATTAAACATTGGCCTTTTGCCTATGTGTTATGTTGGATTGTATTATTTGTACTAACTGTTGGAAGATGTAATACTTGACAATCCCAAACTTGACATTTAATTCTTGCACAAGACTACTAGAAAGTGGTTTCATCTAAAAAATGCTATTTTCTCGATAACTTCTCTAATATTATAATTGAACCCTAGAAATCTTATATCACAGAAAAGCTTATCAAAAACGCTAAAGAATGGTGTAAAAATATGCAGGGTGTTCCATTTGAAAAAATAGAGTTTTCCCCATTTGTAGTTCATCATTTTCAAAAAATCGTAGCAAGCGTTGGAATATTCTTTCGCCACTCGGCAATAGCTCAATAGATTGACCGAAGCCTAGGGACTTCACAGAAAAAAAAATGGGTATGTTTTCTTTAACAGTTTAGAGGTGATGAATTTTTGAACGGAACCTTACATAAAGAAATTTTGGAAAATAAGTGACGTACATCAAAAAATATGACACATAGGTGAAAATGACTCCAGTAAAATTAACGCAGAATTTAGTGTAGAAATCAAAAATGAAATCAAAATGGGGTGGTTCCATTTAAAAAAACATAACTTTGGTCTTTTAATAATATTTGGACACCCTGTATACAAACGAAACTATTTTTAAAATGTGCAACAGAAGCGCACCTATCATGCAACAATAATTTCAAGTCGATACCTCAAATAGCAAAAAAGTTATGGAGCGTTTACGGAGCTCTGGGTCACCCTGTACATATTACATACCTATTATAAAGGTTTCTGTTTCTTTTATTTGATTTTTATTTTCCTGTCATTGTGGGTTTAGATTTTTAGGGTTTTGTTCTGTTTATCATTATGCTTGTTTTTCATTGCATATATTCTGCTTTCGTTTCATTTATTTTTAGTCACATCTTTATAAGTTGTGTCGTTCTTATTATGGTTAGTTCTATTTGACTATGTATTAGTGATCTGCACGTGCTAGACATTGGTCACTTTTTGTGTGTAGTGTTCCCAGTCTGTAAATTTTGCTGTTTCTGATAATTTCATTACTTTATCCAATGTCACGTTAAACAGTAATATCTCCTTGTCTTAGTCCCAAAAGTCTATGTCATTCGTTGGAGGCCAGCTAATAAATGATCATAAATTCATAATATCACCTTTGTAAAAAAATGGGATTTTTCGAGATATTGGCACTTTTACGAATTTCTAGAAAATTGACATTTTAGATCCGTGTTTCGAGTGCCACGGCTACAAAATTTCCTATTGTACATTAGTTCTAATTTTTGTTACGCAACCCTGAATTACAGTTCAAGATAAAACTAATAGTGCTATACCTTTGGAAGAAAAAAACATTTGTGAACGAATCATGAGTAAATTTTTTTATTAGCTAATTGTGACTCTTCATTTTGTAAAAATTTTTTATCATGCTAACCTGGCAAGTTATTTAAATAAATTGCTCACTTAGTGTACTTTTTTAAATGTTTTGTTTTGTCAAACCATTTCTTCTTTTCGCCTAGGTTTTGCTTGTTTAACGTCCTCTTTGTTGCCATTATTATTGCCTTATCTATTTTATTCCATTTCTTTCATTTTCGTATACCAAATTCCTGGGTACTTCTTTATTGTTTAGTTGCAATTTCTTTATTTGGTAGCCCTACCATAGAGTAATTTTGACTTCTTGTTCTTTGTTTCTTCCATTGCTGTTTAAGTTTTTGTATTTACCTGCAACTCTGCCACCACCATCTGCATCTGTACTCCACAGTGTGTTCTTACGTTTGTTATTAGTTTTGAATGCCTTTTTCTCTCAGTACGTGGTCTATTTTATTAGTTTAGTTAGTTTCTGGTATTATATATTTTTCTATATTTCTTTTCTTTTAATATTGTTTTAATTTTATTTTATAAAATAATAACTAGACGAACTAAATAATTAACCCTGTGTGTTGAGCTTTTTCTGCAGAACTTAATTTTCAGGAAATTCGATTCTAGAGTGATAAATTGAACCAATGTAGGATGATGATGCTTAACAATATCGAAAGAAATCTCTTTAAATTCGTGCAAACACGTATAAATAACAATTGCAAATACTTGGACGTTTTTATTTTTGAAAATTCGAGGAAGTCTATTCGCGAAGACATTAGTCTTTCCTGGTAATCACTTTATGTCCATTTTACGATTCGATTAAATTACACCAACATCATCATCATATCTAAAATTATCATTACGGCCAAATAGTTCGCCTTTAAAATGGTAATGCCTGACCTTTCCATCCAACACTTGACTAAATTATAAATCCCATTTATTACAACTCTCCTGATTATTCAAAGCTTAATTACTGTTAATTGATGTAGCCCTGGGCGCAACAATCGCGTGATTCATGAAACTTTATGACTTTCCGTTGATATTTACTCATCTAAGAAAATAAAAATCTCTTCTATACTCATTACTCAAGCCCCAAAGCAACGATTTAATTTTCTTTTTCCTGAAAAAATGTTTTTGTTGTGCCTCAATTAAACGAATAAGTCACGCATTCAGGCACATAACTGGACTCTCAAAAATTTAAATTTGACTCTTACAACACATGTTTTTCTCTGAGAAGCTGTTGCGGTTTCGGCATCTACGTGCCGAATTAATTGTCCTTATTAATTTCCTGGTTCCTGACGCTTTTTCTCTGTCTATAATTTCCCAATCATGTTGGAGGTTCGCTCGGACTGTCAAAAACGCTACACATTTTAGATGTTAAATCGATTCCAACTCCATACCAGTTGGAAGAACCGCTTCATAATTCTCTAATTCCCCTTTTGCCAACAATAAAAATAACGGCATCATAATATGTTTGGAGGCAGCGTTGCGCATAAACAACGAGCAGGCGAATCTCATTACATATTTTGAACGTGCGCTGGTGCTTTTTGCTCATCTCCATCGCGGCGGCGTTTCGCTCGGTCGCGTCTTCTTGCGGAGATTCTTCACGCAAATCGGCGGGCGGTTGACAATTAGCGGTGTCAAAGCTCTCCTTTATCGCCCGTCACCCCTGAAACTGGCGTTTGGCACGCATCAAATTCGTCCCGCGCCGCTAACGCCTTCATTAATAACATCTCGCCTTATCAATTAAAGCCGGCGAAAGGCCGAGGCCGCAACAACAAAGATCGTATCTTAGGTCTCGCGGCGATCCCGCGAGTCTTCGGCGTTAACAACGGTCGAGCGTGATTTTTAATCGCGGCTGAAATGGATGAGGATAGAAAATTGCATGTAAGTGAGGTCTGGACGACGAGCCGCTCGATCTCTGCGTTTAATAAGTGATTTATATACGAATGCGCGCGCTTTGATAAGTGGCGCGTTAAGGTCTTATTGTAATACATCAAAATTATATATCGGCCATATTATGTGCTCGCCGTTCGACACCCACCATCTCCGCGAAGATGATCGAAACCGACCGCTTTCAAACAAACGACTGCGTTCTTCTTCTGCCTCCTCTTTTCGAAAAGCGGACAATTAATTCACGACGAATCGATGCAGTTCGATCACCTGTCCCCGGTAATGGCCGCTATTTATGTGCGCATCAAATCGTATATTGCCCCACCTTTTCTAAGTTTGGTAATGACTTCATTCGCTGACTTATTGAAACGACGTCGAAGACGACCAAGAGCTGTGGAAATAGATTTTCTCGCTGCTAGTCCACCGTGTTTCGATCAAGTCAATCCGAGTAAACTAGCACACGGTCAATCAATTATCCAACAAGTTGTTCGTAAATGTAGACGAGTAACTATGACATCCTACACTTGTTCGTAACTTTGGATTCGGTTCCTCGGCGTGATTTTACCTCTGCATTAGAAATAAATCAAAAGGTATTGCAAAATACAATTTGCGTTGCACTTCGATAACAAAAAGACAATGCAAGAAATTACTCTTATTTATGGCACATTAATTTAGCCATATTTTATACGTTACATATTTGTCACGGGTAGTTGAGGTGTGCCCCCAAGAAAATGCATTTCAACCACTTCTGACATTTACGAGACATTATTACACAAAGGAACCTTATCTCAGCATGTGAGATATGTTTTTAAATTGCCTCCTTTCCTCCACCTATCAGTAGTTAAGGAAAAGATTCCAGACAACATTATGTACGCGGAACATGTTTAATCAATATCGGAATATTGATAGTATATTAATACACTTTTTCGTTTTAAGTCGACCGCCATCTCTCAATAAGTAGTGTCTTGCCCTGCATTTTACCTCAATCTCTTTCACTTGGTTGTTTTGTCAACATTAAATAAAACTCAATTTTAACTACCATTAACTACCAGTCGCGAAAAAAACTATAATGCAGTTTTTAATTTAATAGTGAAAATACTGGAAAGTTACGAGTTACGCGAAAGGTTGTGTTTGACTTGCTCCATTCTGTGAAAATGATTTTCATACCAACTTTACAAAATATTATATTGCATTATTTCATTTCATTACTACATTCATTTATTGCTAATATGAGGAAAAATCGAAAAATGCCAAGATATTATTAAACTTAATTCTAAGAAGTACAGACGGCCAGCATCTAAGATACCTACTAAGAAATGAACATACTATCCAGTAAAAAATTTATAACCACAAATTTCCTTATAAATACAGATTGTCATTCCATTTTATTCCCCATTCCTATAATTCTACTACAACTACTTTTCTTTCTACCGATCCACCTAACATTTACTTTTTGTTGTCTTTCTTTGGTAAGCTTTCCATTCAATTAAATGCAATGACTTCAATTCGATTTATGTTGGGTAGAAAAATTATCACCAAAAATGTCGAAAAATATAAATATACTGATGTCATCAATACCACATCACAATTGGCCAAACATATATTAGATTTATAACATTTCTTCTTTCACGACAAAAATATCCAAGTTTTACATAAATGTCATAAAAAGTTCCCGTCTTAATTTCTAATCCTAGAAATCTACAAAATATTACACGATCCCAACTTTCACTTATTCAATGACCAAACTTCCTTTTCCACCCCAAATCTGAATTTTATTTTTTCGGACAAACTTCTCAGTTGAAGAATTATCTGCAGTTTATTCTTACTGTTTAGTTCTCAAATATTCCTTGTTATAATTTGCCACTAGTATTTAGTTGGTTCCTCCGTCACCTTTACTAGTTTTAACCTGGTCCTCTTCGTTTCGCGAGGTGTAATAATTTAAATTGTTATATTCTAGTGATCCGTTTTATACCATATATTATAACTCTTTTAATGTCTTTTTGTGAGCAACATTTATCATATATTTTGCACTGATGATGAAGGTTGTCGCTCCTCCGAAACTAGTCTGCCAATAACAACTACAAAGAGGTCTTCTTTTTATCCATTCTTCAATAATAAAAAAAAATGTCCATAGGACTGGCGTCAGAAGGCTTGATGGGAATCTCACTATTACCAAGACATGGACCATACCTTTCTTTGACGTCTATAGTACCTTTCCTGAGACAATCTTACAGTAGGTTTTTTGGCGGTTATCATTGTAAATAAAGAAGTTTTCCTCCTTAGGATAGAGTTCTGGAAATATTTATTCAACTAAAAACTTCAACACTTCACATAGTATTTTGAATTGACGATCATATTATGTTGCATGTTTTTTCCCAAACTGATTCCGACTATGAAAAGTTGTTTGCATCTCTTTCCACAAGACGCTTTTCGTTCAGCTTTATTGAATTTGTCTTGCGATTTGCTATAAGAAATGCTTTTAGTACATGAACTTCTTCTCTTTGTCCTTCTGTTTTTCTAGATCACTGTTTTCAGCATTTTTTTGGGATCGATTCTCACTGCTTTGACCATTTTACGTTGACTCTTGAGTTTGCTTTAAATTCCGGATATTTTTTGCTTGACTTTGCGAGTCATCCTTCCAAGTGTGCAGGAGGAGCCTTTTCGGCTGATAAATTGCTATTTAAATATTTTCCTGTGTTGTCGTTAATAGCAGAAATCTTGAAATAATAAAAAAAATCTTAAAATATATACAGGCTTACCCAGGGCTCCGTAAAAGCTCCA
Source organism: Eledona agricola (assembly GCA_964023215.1). Classification (NCBI taxonomy): domain Eukaryota; kingdom Metazoa; phylum Arthropoda; class Insecta; order Coleoptera; family Tenebrionidae; genus Eledona; species Eledona agricola. The sequence continues at coordinate 20,534,466 of OZ026855.1, read as the reverse complement.
TAACGTTTTTGCTATTCGAGGCATCTACCTGCAATTCTTTTCGGTTGATAGGCGCGCTTCTGCTGCACATTTTTAAAATATTTTCATTTGTATACAGGCTGTTCAAAAATTTTAAAAGACCAAAGTTATGTTTTTTTTAAATGGAACCACCCCATTTTGATTTCATTTTTGATTTCTACACTAAATTCTACGTTAAATTTACTGGGGTCATTTTCACCTATCTGTCATCAAAATGGGGTGGTTCCATTTAAAAAAACATAACTTTGGTCTTTTAATAATATTTGGACACTGTATACAAACGAAACTATTTTTAAGATGTGCAACAGAAGCGCACCTATCATCCAACAATAATTTCAAGTCGATACCATGAATAGCAAAAAAGTTATGGAGCGTTTACGGAGCTCTGGGTCACATGTATGTGCATCATTACTCTAGTTTTTACTCTAGTTTTTGAACAAAAAAAAAACTGAAAATTACGTCATGGTTCTTCTAAATACGCGTTAGCTATGTATGAAGTAACTACAATTAGGTCATTGTTGCATTAGATGCGATTATTTTTAATCCTTTTGACATAGATAACTTTAAATTGACCAAATTTGCAGTTGCGTGATTGTTCCTCCGGATATGCGATATTGTATTGCACCCAAATTGATGACAAGTGCGTCAGATTTTAATTAAGCTTGTGTGGCTCTCCCAGAATGAAATGGAATTGGCATTTTTTTTAATAAAACTTAAAAGAGTAACGAATATACAATTGTGTGCCGTGAAACCCCTAACCTCCTTGGGGATGTAGGATGCAGGTACAAATTAGCACAATGAATAAAAAAATAATTTAGGTATGCGGTATAATTTATTAATTTCATAAAATTTAAGGCTTGTGTACAAAGTGAAAGAAGAAATAGTTTTAGGTGTAAATTAGTATACTGCTAGTGCGTCAAAACAGAAAATATCGTTTAGCATAACTTCCCGCGAAATGAATAAACGAACACACGCATCTACCGCCGATTACTATCTGTCCTCTCGGCGGGCGAAAACCGCTCCTCGAACAAACAAAAACCGCATTCGATTTAAAATTTTAACCGAACTACACACAGGTGCGCTTAATGTCCAAGAAAAGGGAGTTAAAAAACGCGCGTGGTTACTTTTGTTACACTGTATATAGGTGATCGCAGCCGTCCTGCTGAAGCGTGCCGAGATCGCGGCGCTCATCTTCATGGAGGACGCGAATGGACCGCCGCGCGTTCATTTGCCTAATGGCTGGCCTATTGTTTCTGGACAGCAGGCACCGCTCCCAGACACAAGATATATGTGCTGTGTCCGATGTGTCCTCTTCACTTGGTCGCGGTGCGGTGTGGACCCGACCATCAGATTAATTAGAAACTCTATTTTTTGGGTTGCCGCCTTTGTCGTCTGATCCACGGCCGGATCTTTCGGTCGTTTTGTAAAACCTGATCTTAAAACCTTTGCCTGTATTACACGTTCCGATTTTTAAATAAAGGCAATTATGGTTTTTTACTCGCCGACCCGAAATCCAGATGCATAATTGCCTACGATTAATGCACGGACGCCGTACGAACAAATCAGTGGCTTGTCATCACCGGACCCAAAAAATTCAACAAAACACAGCGTATAATTTTATAAAAAAACTATGGCAACTATCGCCATTTTAAAAAACGTTACATTATTAGTAACAATACCAACAAACCATTCAATTCATGTTTTGGTACTTAACATTCTAATTTTATGGCTTGCTTGGAACACTGGGAAAGTCGGATCCATACAAAATAAGAACGAAACTTTAACGCGATAGAAGTTCTGAACATATTTCTTAATAAGAAGACAAACAATTCGAATCAAAAAACGTTGACACGCTTGTATTTGTAATATTCCTGAACAAGCGGGACGTTCAATATCATTACATGTAGCGACATAACTCAAAAAACAATCTGGGCTAAAACTTTCTTTCTTACTAGTATTTTGCTTGTTTATCTAAATCTTGATATAAGAACAATTTTTATCTGATGTTCTGAAGGTATTTTATTGCACTTGAAAACCGTTCATTCGTGTTCTGAAGATAATAGGTACATTTCATTGCGACGAAATTAGACATTGCAGATTTCTGGCCTACGATAAAGTAAAAAAATCGTTTTCAAACGACAACGTATACGTGAAACATGAGTATGCTCTAGAACAGGGAAGACTAGAATAAGTCGGGGTAACACCTGAGATGCGACCGAGTGCAGTTTGCCGCATTTGGTGTAAATGGAAACGTGTTCGCTAAGAGGTCGCCCCCGAGCTCGTGTTGATGGCAGAAATCGGCGCGTTGTCGCACCTGTGTGATTAGAGTAATCCGTGCCCGAGGCGTCCTCCCGGTACGGCCCTGTCTCCGGGCGCAAAATGGGCGTACGACGCGTGAAGGCATTCAACATTGCGAAGCCAGCGGCGGCGCCGATTACCCTAATCATTCTAATCGAAGATTTACAATAAATGCACGTTTTGGATATGGCGCATGCGTTCCGATTATGATTGAAATTTAATTTTTCACTGGAGGCCATCGATTTTCCGGCGTGCATATTTCAAACGTAATTTATCGCCCCGTATTTTGTGATGGGAATTAAAAAAGTGTTCCGGAGCGGAGATCGTGTGCAATTAAGATTACGAGGAGATGGACCGTCGACGATTTTTACGATTTAAAAACGGGACGATTCGATCGGGTTCACGCACGATTTGTTATTCCTAATAATTCGTTAAGTGGCATTTTATGGCGCCTTCGCATCCCGGTCTAAGTACGGATTTGAATTTATCTCATTTGCGTCGGGTTTACTGCCTCGCCCGCCCCGGCATATCTACTCAAATCCGTTTACATTAATACAAAGTATATGGAGGCTTCTTTGACTTGAACGCTGCATTGTGTTGCCGCCGCCGCTTTTAATGATTTTCAGATCCACTGAAACAAGAAAAACTGGCGATTCCAACGCCGTAATGACCGTGCGCTCGATTGTGCCGGGATTATCGCTGAAAGGCGCTGAAAACTCGTCGGCTCTGTTATCGCGCTTCCGGAGGCAGCGGATACTAACCTTCGAAGATGGCAAGCATACCCGCTACAATTTTTTCATACAAAATACAAAAATAACGCAACGAAGAAAAGTGGCACTGATGAAATACAAATATTTTAAATAGCAAACAGAAGAAAAAGTTCAAAAAGTGCAAGCCCTTAGTGTCTGACAATAAAAATTTTCGATAAACAAATATACTAAAAAACGTATTGTTTCTGTTCTTTGGTTGTTGCTGTCTAATGCCGCAGAGTTTATATTGTTTTGTCGTTAATTCTTAAGTCTCAGGTCATGCCAAACATCGCCAATCTTTCAAATTGTTTCGAAAGATAAAATACAGTGGAACTCCTCTAACTCGAATCTCCAATTTACTTCGAGTTAAGGAAAATTCGACTTATAGAAAAATACACTTCTTTTCATATGTTTAAAAACTCTTAAATATATACGTCAGCAATTAATTTCAAATTTTCCTTAAGCGTAAAACATTCTAAATTTCGCTTCGTCATTTTGACTTTAGGCTTGGCTACCTGTTAAACATCAGTTTTAGTAGAGTATTAGAAATATAGGAGTAATAAAAGTTCGACTTACACAGACAAAATTACTAAGTAATATCGTTAAATACTTTTTATGTGCACAAAAAATGAGTTAGGGAAGTTCGACTATAGAAAATTGTTAAAAAGTGAAAGCCATAATTTTTTTTAAGAATGTGGTTGCAGCGTGTGAAATGGTAACTAACATGTGGAGATGTTCCAGTAAAGCAGTAATTAAAATTAAACTTTTTTAATTTTAATTTTTTTTCAATTATAAGCTGCCTGATAAAGTAATTGTTTAAAACTATAAAAACCTAAACGTTTCCTCGTAGATAGTCGCTTACAGCCAACGATTATCTGTAATTATTGTGAACGCGTCATTTTTAGAAACCTGAGTATTAATAGGAAGAAGAGAAGAAGTAGATTTAGTAATTGTCAGTTTGTTGCGCCATGGATAAAAAAAAGTACGAGATGTTCTCACGACGGCAAATCAAATAGTTTACTTTTCGTTTTTTGGCATGGCTAGTGCTCGGTTTAAACACCCCGTGCGTCAGGCGCTGGAATGCCCTTCGAAAAAGCCAATTTCGTTTTTTGTCCGGCCATTAACACAGTGATCAGGCTCTCTAAGCAGATGGACTGGAGGCAACTGAGTGCGGACGCTCAGGAACGCCGGCTACAAGAAGTGCCTTTGAACAGAACGAACACAATATCACACGAAATAAGCGATCGCTTTGTGGCAGCGCACCATCAACAATGGCAGCGGACTTGAATAAGAGGCGGCATCGACTTCTCTCTAAACGTTGTGTGTGCGCTTTAGAGAACGAACGGTAGCAAAAACATTCAAATCTTTTCATAATCATCGTACGAAAAACTCCGTGACAGATACGTTGCCACTGGAGATGTCTTCATAAGCGGGAGGCGGCCGAGAGAAAAAATAATCGTGACAGGAGCGGCTTCGGGTTCGCGGCAAGTGGTTTGTGTGGCTGCTGCCGGATGCCACCAAATGGACGTTTGACGTCCGCACTCGCAAACGCTTTTCTAAAACCCGCCAATTATCACAAACCGACCCATTCTTTACCATGAAAGCTGCACAGTTGCGTTCGGAACTCCACCGGATGACGACATTCTTAATCCTATTAAAATAGTTACAATTTTATGATCTCGTGCCTGTAAAACTCAAATATGACATTCCGCGCTGTAAACACATAAATTGTAAATTTGATGAAGTTCTATTGCGGGCGGAACGAGTTTTTAAAGCGACAACTCGCGCCCACGCCGATTCGACGAAACTGTTTTGTCACACAAGCGAATTTCTTCGATTTTTTTGTCTGATAGATGTTAGGCAACAAGTAAAACACGAAAAAGCGCTTGGGTAGAGGGAGGTGGTGGAAGGGGTAACTTTAAGAAGCACCAGCTCCGGAGTAGGAACGACATTCGAAGATTCGCTGGAAGGGTGGGAAAAAGAAAGCGTGGGAAGATAATTAAAGCGTTATAATAAGTCCATAAATTCGCGTCAAAAATCGAATTTCGGTAATCCCCGACCGCTTCCTTGGCAAGATTAATGCATCTGGATCGTTTAGTGTCGGGGGGCGGCGAACGGCCATGAATAAAACAGTGTGTAACGACACGTCCGACCCATAGGTGTCGCCCCGTTCGCGGCTCGATATATGCGGAAGGCCCCGCGACACCGGCAGGAATGCAAAAGGACTAAAAAGCGGAGAGACAGTGCGCGCGAGTCCTATAATAGAAGAATGGGCGAAAACAAAATGAAGCCACCCGTCGCCGCCCCCTTTTCGGCCCCAAGTGTGAGATGTATGCATTAGACTTTCAAAGTGTCCCGGCCGTTTCCCTGGCAACGCAGCCTCGGCCTGATATGACGCCCGGGCAATTTAATAAGATTCTGCGTCCCGGGTTCGCGGCCGTCCCCCGCGTCGCCGCCCCCACCCGGTTATTATCTTGACAGGCGTCCGTAACCGGCGCCCTTCTTACCTGCGGGAAGCGGCAACGCCACTCGCTGGAGACGACGTCATGCCCGAGGGGACCAAGTCACCGCAACGCGCCGGTTAAGGTCAAGGGTACGAAGGGAATCCGAACAACACCACATCATAATACATATCTACAGCAACCAAATAAATATAATAAACGATTGATTGGGTGTCCGCTAACTACCTAGTAAGCCCCCCCAGGTGTTGATTGTCAAAATTATACACATACTTAAAATGCAGGTACTCTTCATTGTACGGAATAGAGAGATCAATAGCTGAATATTAAATTATAGAGTTTGTTGTTCCAAGTCTACCGCGCGTTAAATTTAGACGTCAATAACTTCTGGCGAAGGTTACATTACGAGTAGTTACGAAACCGTTACTCCAAGATAGTAGAATTCGATGGACGAGGGTGGTTGCGATTCTGCTGAAAAACCGTTAATATCGCGATGTAATAACTGCATCATCGTTCAAATAAGTGGCAGACTTTATAGAAAGTCCGTTGTTTGTCCGTTTTGTCGACCGGAAACAATACACATCTAAGCAACAGTTTTTTTATTTATCTTAAATAATCGTTTCGTCCACATCATCAGCAGACATCCTCAAAGGATGTTGATAGTAGGTTCACGAGCGGAACGTCTTTAAAGTTCTACAGATCCTTGCTTCGTTATTAGTGGTATAAATTACGAGGATTTGGAGAGTTCTCAGAATGAAATAGAAAAAACGACTATTGTGATTTGAATTATATTTTATTTTTCAACTTATTCGCCCTCCTTTTCAACACATTTCATCCAACGATGCTCGAGAGACTTGAAACTGGGTTTTCGGAAGGTCTGCAAAATATTGCTCAACCGCGCCTTTAACCGCATCGTCCGCTAAGAAATCTTTTGAGTTTCGGGAACAAATGAAATCTTAATGAGCTATGTCTGGCGAATAAGGCGGATGTGGTAGGATAGCCTATTTCGGTAAATTTTGCCATGGAAACTGTACAGTCTTGTTGGAAGATGATTTTCTTCTTTAATGTTTATGTCTAACTGGTCCAAAAGGTTAGTCTGTCCCTTGAAGGTAATCTATCAACAACAATTGACATTATAATCTTCCCTGCAAATTTTGCTGACAGTGCCATCTTTGGAGCTGGAGAACTCGAATGCAATTTCTCGACTGCAATTTCGTTTCTGGCCTGTAGTGGTGAACCCAACTTTCATCAGTGGTTACCAATGGGCGGATAAAACCAGTGTGATTTCCTTTAAAGCAGGCCAAAAAGTCCTACAACATTTTCTCTCAATACCCTTTTTGCTCAGTAATGAGCATCACGCCGAGAGCTTTTTCATGCACAATTGGGCCGTAAGGATATCATAGCTCATCTAAAGTATCAAGTGAAGGTGAATAATCCCCCAATGTATCCTTCATGTCAGCATGAATCTTCATTGCCAACATTCGATTTTATCCACGTTCAAAAAGGATTAAGGCTTTTTTCAAACGGTTCTAAGAACAAAACTTTGATTGACATTTGAGTGATATAATACATATTTTAGTCACGGCTACTAGATAAACGAAAAATTTGATTGCCGTAAAAAAATTCGATTTGAAATGGCCGAAATCATTCCGAGAGCTTTTCAAATGATCCTCGTAACTGCCTAAATCGCTCTTTCAAAGTCAAATGACATCGTGCCGGTTTTTAATTCTTCGGTCAGATTGCACATATTAACGTATGTGACAAATGTGAGATATTTTTTCATCTACATTATATCAATTTTAAATTACAAAGATGTAATCAAAATAGGATGTGACCCGTATATGGAGTAGCCATTCTTTTAATCTTCAGTCCTGCATATAATATTTTGATAATGATACCGTCTCGTTGCTTATTAAAATTATTGACATGTTTGTGTATTTCAATCGATGTAATCAGGTGTAATAATGAGACGTTCTTGAAATTACTTCGATATTGGTGAAATAAATTATGGGCTCGTTTAGTTCTGTGTTTGCTACCGTTGATTTGTCTAGATGACAAGACTACTGTTCCTCTATTATTTATAATTATATAATTCGAATATTATCATTACCTCTGTTGTTGTACCACCGACATAGACTTAGCCAAGAGAATATGCGGAATTTATATTTTACAGTAGGTACGCCGGATATTCCTAATTAGTAAATACGAAAAATTACATTTTAAATTTTGCCGATTTTATCAGTCACATCTATTTTATAACTACCGGGTGACTATAAATGATTGACTTAAATTTAGGCAATTGGCAACAGTGAGGAATTGGTACCAGATTAACTGTCGTCGTGATTTATGTCTATTAACTATTCAGGTTAGAAAGAAGTGTAACTTACTGAATAATGGCGAACGAATAACGGAGAAAATGGTTACAGCGAGTGATCGAAAAGATCTTCCAGTTGTAAAAACCATTTTGAAAACAATTCTGATATGGGCAATTTTTAAATTTGACAATTTCAAATTTGAAAATCAGTGTACCCAATGGAAGAGTTAAAAAATATTGCCAACCTAACATGTCAATCATTTATAGTCACCCGGTATATACCTACAATACGCGTACATGGTAGAAGGCAATCTTTCAATATTCTTTTCACTTGTTCTTGTTATTTCATGATCCGTGTCCACTAAACTCAAAATATAAACAAGCATTTCAATTGATCGAAATTGAAAACAGTTAAATAACACATAATACACAACCATGTTAAGTTAAGAAGAAGGGGATTAGACGCGGCAGACTCATGTGTGGAGTTATGGACGAGCTTAAAAGCTCTCGCCAAGAGCGGTTATGCAAACACGTCAACATATTATGCGAAGAAATGCGAGATTTAATATATTGTATATGAGCCGAAGGGCGGAAAAGGAGGAAAGCGCTTAAACATTCACGTTGCTTTTGAAAATCGCACAATATTTCAGACAGTCTAATAATAATGGTCCGCGAAAAGAATAAGGTGGATTTTTCAGGCGAAGCGGCGTCTGCATGGCCACGTCCCGACGCCCTCGCCGTAATTTAATGAAATGTTATACACGGTCGAAAAAAGCGATCGGTATAAGTCGGACGCGTGTTTTTTCCCGCTGGCACTTCTTTTGGCGTAATGAAGGAATAAGCGTGAGTTAAGTCATCGTTTGTGGTAAAAAAAGCGAGTAATTGAAAACGGGAAAAAATTTTAATGAGTCATTTCGAGAATAAACGAGCTTTCTCGGAATCGCGTCCGTTTTTATTTTGTGCATTTAAAAAATTTCTTTTGAATTGCTTACAATGTGTTAATGTTTTGTGGATTGCGCCGATTAGGCAGCGCCGACTGTATCAAATCCTGGGACCGTGAGAACCAATAAACTCGTGTGATTACAATAATGCCTCAATTTGGCCGTTGTTGTTGTTGTTGTTGCCTTTCTGTTGTTACACAGATCGATCTCATGCGTTTAATGATGGCCGCCGCTTCGTTAACCTGTCTAAGTTTTTGTTAAGTTGCTTCGAATTAGTGAATCCACAAAATGCTTAATAACCACCTCGGAGTCACGTCAAATTTAAAAAATAAACATTTCCTTTGATCCGGCGTCGTGCACCACAACGTCCTCCCGGACCCGGTGGAAGTTGTGTGCTGGTGTCGCTCAAACAATGAGGCGGGCGGCTCGTTAGACACATGTTGCTCTCGTCCGTGAATATATTATAACCTCTGACGCAGCATAATTTTAATTTGATTTGATTGCTCATGTATAATTTGATAATAATCGGTCTGGGATACTGACAGCGGAGGAATGCCGCGATTGTTTTACCTAAACGACGGAAAGGGAGGGCGGGGGCGTAAAAGATCGAACATCTCAGATCGCATATTCAGACCATATGGTACTCCGATGGCCGCGTACAGGCGCGGGTCTCTTTGCTTTCAATTAAACACCACCTGCGCTTCGCAAATAAGAATAAGTATAGCCGTAGCCGCCGTAATCTTCATCGATTCGTAAACTCTTTCCACATTCGGGCGGCCTCTTTTTGTTATTAGTCTTGTTCGACTAAATATTTGCAAATAATTCCACCAATTCTGTCAACACATTTGCCTAAAGAACATAAATAACCGATTCACACTGGATTTCCTCCTCAAACTGCACGAATAATTATCTAATTTGCAAGGTATTTAATTAAACAAACATGGTATTGAACTAAATTATACATTTATGCGAGGTTATCTAATGTAATTATACAACATAAACTTTTATTGGCGGTCAGGTATTGATACGTTCCAGGCTGGGAGTGTAAAAGGAAACTACACGTTTGTGAAGAAATATTTTACTCAGCGAGTAGTCGTTATACAGTGCGACGCCCTGAAAATTAAGTCTTTAGAGGATCGACACTAACTCACCGTAAAGAAATAATTTTGTGTTAAAGCTGAACTGGGATATTAGCAAACGAAGAATAAAGACAGTCCCACAAATGAAAAACTAAAGAACGATTCGGAGAGACCAAATCAGAGACGGTTTGTTGCACGGTTGATAAATTTAGTAATTCAAAGCTCATTTTAATTGTTTACACAATAATTGTTCTATGGTCAAACAAATACAATTTATAACTCTAGCTTCCTAACAAATTCGTAATATAAAACGAGAACGAATTCTGACCAGATCAAAATCGAGGATCGAAAGTGCTAAAGGATAAATGTGATGAACGAGTCCGGGCCTATTAATATTCCCATAGCTTTAGGTTACAAAATTTTATTATACGTAATACGAATCCGTCTTAATTTAAAAATTCTTCTATGGATTTTATGGAATAATTATAGGTTTTCGTACACCGAGAGAGCGAGATCCACTGAATTCATTTAAATTTAATTCGTCCACGCAATCATCATAAATAAATGACCGTCGAACGGTTGAATTTTATTAAATTCATCATTAAAATGTAATTTTGTCTAATGGAACCGAAACGAGGAGTGTTGCATGCGGCGTCGTCGGAGACAGGATCGAATTTAATGGCAGCGAGGTGCTAAATTTTAATGCTCTTACGTGGCCGAATTTCGAATCAATCTTGGGATTGAAGGAAGAAGTCTTGGAGAGGTCTTCCGCCGAGATTCGGTCGCGATGATCATGCCCGACGGATTAAGTAATCGGAGCTTCGCATCAAAAACTACATTTAGTATGTCCAATACGCTCTCCCATTCATAAATATTTATTCCGGTACGTCTGCAAATAGCAAGAAATTTAATTACGTACCGACCTTGAAGAACATAATCTCCAAGTCCAACACTCTTTGTTGAGGACAAGGACCCTATTTAGTGTTTTTCTTTATCCACTTATGTAATTGTGTTGTTCTAATAATACTCTTCAAGACCACCGCCGACCCTTTCGCCGTGTTTTGGACCACGTGGAGCATGGTACTTTCAATGGGGGCATGGGCGGACACTCTTCAAACGCCGCACATTGTCCTTTCGATCAAAATCCGATCGTGTGTTCCTCCTTAAATCGAGCAAGACGCAATTCCGCTCGTAAATCACGCAAAATTTTATGAAGCTGTACAAAGCGACATTTCCAATTAGTGTAAAAAGGTCATCGACGGTCGATAAATTAGCAGTAACATTAGCCACCAGAGTCACGTTTTGACGTGATGCAACCCAACCCTCCCCTATTTAGAGTCTATTAATTTCGCGCGGATAATGCAAGAAAGTGGAGTGTTGACGACGTCTTTAATTGGCCCATCGAAGACGTCCACGGTTCTTGTTATGCACTCTTGCATCTCCATCGGGGATGGTTTATATCTCCTGTTTCGATATTCAATAACTGCAGGCAGCAATGTGACGTGTGTACGAATTAGCTCGTTGATGTCTCTTCGTCCGCGGCCATTAAATGTTGAGTTAAAGTCGGCGCCCCACAGGACCGCATTGCCGTCGGATTTAGGGCCCGTACGTCATTCCGGCCCTGGCCGCCGTTACTTATCCATCGGCCACGCACTTGCGTCATATTGTGTACCGGTTGCCGTTTATGGAGAACGAGAAACTAATGGCAAAAACGGCTAAATAATAATCCGGCTCTATAACATTAATCTGGGCGTGCATCTACATATTGCGTCGTGTCTCCGCGTCCTAATTAATGTCCTTCTGCGTGATTTACGCCACTCTTGGAAAGAGAGACCGCCGCCGTTTCGCGCCCGGATAATTTGCCCTTTTGTGGCTCGCGCGTACGGATAAATTCGTGATTGCCTCGTAATTAACTGCTCCTTGGGCTCTTTACTCAGGAGACGGGCTGCAGGTGAATGTGTGTAATATCTTAGGGAACGGCTAATTGTCGCGTTCGGCGGACACGACGCTTTGTTAAGCCACCAGCACACGTCCACAGAAGAAGGACGTAATTAATGGCCCGACCATTGTTTCCGCCACGTCCAAGAGGACGCTTCGTTCGTCTCGAATCTTCTGTGTTGGTACTCGATTTGAAGAAAATTATCCTTGCAGACCAATAAACAAACCCATATGGTCGTACCAACACCGGCACCGACCATGTTAAACATTTATCACACTCACAATCGACGACTTAGAACACTCCAGCAAATAATGAATAATTTAGCATTCCTAAAAAATGTCAACCTCGACACAACACAACATCTACATATACGATACAAGAACGTACACAAATGCTAGTTAATTCTAAAACAACTTAATACAAAACTTACAAGGTGAGTACAACCCGAGCGTGCCACAACAACAAGATTTCATTAAATGCTTTGCCGCATGTTACAATAAATTTTATACAAAACGCATATTTTGCTATCTTGATATTACTTAATGTCAGTCGGACATCGTTGTCGGAAGAATAAAGCGAAACGTGTCGAGTTTTTGAAATTGCTACTGCAATACAACACCGCTCGCGATTAGTTTATCAAACTCGCTCGTGATTCTTATTGACCCATTATTTAATTTAGACTCAGAGATTTACACCTTCCGTTCCTAGACAAGGATATGACTCCTCGACGCATTACTGTACTGTTTCGATTCGTGTCGCATAAATCACCTCCGCGGGAGAGTAGCCTGTCGTCTCGTCCTCTCCAAGCAAAGAGATGCAAGAAGCAATCGGCCTCGCTAGATGGCACCAGCCGACCCATTGAGCCGTACCCACGTAATTATCGTTTTGATTGGCCATTGTCGAGACGGCCGTTATTGCACATTTTTATCCCGCTTCATCCGGTCGCCCTGAAAAATGCATCTAGACCATGTGCGAGTGCACCTCTGATGGGACATGCCAATAAAACATATTTACACGCCAGAAATTGTTTAATGGCAATAAAAGAGTCGTAAAATAAATTATTTTCTGTGCGCGACAGTAAAAGGAGTGTACGTATCGATTTTGATATTTATGTAGGGAAATGTCATATCGTCAAGTCGACGGTAAATGCCATTGACAATTTTATTATAACAGTATTCTAATTACTGCTTCTAAAAGGTTTTCACGAACGAAACAATGTTATGCCATAACAACGTCGACGAGACTCGCAGACGGTCGATAAATCAAAACCGTCGACGTTTCCTTGCGATTATTATGTTGGTTTAATGTAATTTAGATAATCGCGCCAACGCAGACCCCTGGCGAGGTTACCCCCAAATTAACCCTAAAAAATTACTCCAGCACTTAGCAATCCAACAACACAAACACTCCGTGTCGTAATCGTATTTTAATTGAAAACTATTAAATTTTAATTCTAATCTACTTCATCCATTACATAATAATCCATCAATGCATATTTGTAAAAAAAAGTACCCAAATTCCAATATATTTATTTCTACAATGAGACAAAACAACATTTCACTATAAGATTTAAATCAATCGATCCAACGCGACCATTAGCATCATATCCAACTGGCATGCTGATTCGTATAACATTCTAAGGTTGAATGCTGATCAATCAAAAAATCCACAGAGATCTGTAGCCCATTTGAGAAAGGAGAAGTGGAATTCAAACTTTGGAATCTCTAGTTATAACAGATGAGATTTCAGTTCATCATTGTTACAAGAACTACAGATATGTCAAACGATCGGTCTCATTGAAGATCCGTGGAACAGAAAACTTTTTGTTTCTCGTTTTCTAACCCGAATCTCGACAAAATTTTAATCTTAATCTACGAAATGTCGGTAATACATTACATAAATAGCGAGCCTAAAAAAACGGAGACCGTGTAGGCTATGGAATAAATTTCGGTCGAAAGAGTGTGGCAAAGTTGCGAACTTCAGGTTATTCTTCGCATCATTTATGCAATTTTTAATCCAAAATTCGCAACTTTAAAATTTGGGGAATTTTGCATGGGTAGGTTGACAATTGTCAAAATTGAAATTTTGATTTTCGAGTGCAATTAGACGACCCAACGGTTGGCGGTGAAAATAATTTTGTCATACCTGGGATTAATTTAAGTGCTCAAGACAGGTCCAACGTACCGATTAATGTTTATAATAATTGAGGAAAGCTAATTTAAATTAAAAATATTGTACCGTTTTGTGTTGGTGTTTACTTTAACGTTTGTCATGACATGACACACCACCCTAGAAAAACTAAATTACACTTGCTCTATTACGAAACTCAAAAAGCTGCTAACGCACTTAACTGAAAAAAATTAATTTGGCGCAAATTTGAAATCAATCTTAGAAGAGTGGTTTATTTTAAATAAATAAATTACTGATTACATGAAAATGTGTACATTACACCTGGGAACATGGCAATGCAAAATTCCGCAGAATAGAGTTAAGATCCATCTGGGTTTTGATTCCCACTTCGAAAATGTGCCATTAAAATAAACGCGAGTTGTTCGGTTTTCGGTTATAAAAATCATCTTAACCAGTCAATTACCATCTTTAATTCACGACTAAGGAAATAATTTATTAATCTGTACCTACGTACGAAACTGTTGTAATACGAAAAATGTGTAATAAAGCTATGAAAAAAACTGATTTAGTGAAAATTGAATGCAAATACAAAATGCTAAAATCGCAGAATACTTGAAACGCGTGTAAACACAGAAGAAGAAGAAACACAAGGAATTCTGTCAAAAATCTAGTGAATTATCTGGTTACAAGTATGGTTGAAGTTAGGAGCGCCGCCAAGAGAGTACACGAAATATTCCTATTTACTCCCCCGAACCAAGTCATGTGGTGTACGATCATTTATGAACAACCACTAGGTACTTCTACAATGAGACAAAAAACATGCTTCAAATAATTATAAGTATTAAGATGACCAAGCAGACCGTCACTGGTGATGTTTACCAAGTATTAGACGAAATGTTTGGGGATTTTAACGGGGGCACATGTCGGGTTCGACAGAAGCATCAAGCTTTTATAGTTAAACGTAATTACGTGGTTTCTAGGATAAAGGCGGATAAATTGAAATTAGTTTTTTTTCGGGAAAATTGACCTAAAGCGAAATGGATGCTTACGAAACCAGTTCTAGTGGTGGGGATATATTTTTTTTCAACATCATAGGTACTTTTTGGCAATTTTTTGATGGTAGGGAGCGATTTTAAAAAATCCTGCACGATATGTACCTTGTAAACTAATAGATATCCCATTTTCAAAAAAAAAGGACTTATCCCCCTATTCCCAGAAACCACGGAATTGTAAATTATATTATTCTGTTTAGCTGAAAACCTCTTGTTAGGGTTTTTGCCACACCGATTACAGAACTACATACAAAGAAATTAATCATTTCGCCATTATGTGCCGGACTGAAATTTCATACATCCTCAACTCCTCCCAGACCTCCCCGTTTGAAAAACGGCAACGATTCGTCTGCAACCCCCAAATGCGCTAATTGGTCGTAGACGTGCGCACTCCGAGGGCGGTTATTGTCTTTGCTAATTCGAGCGCTAATTAAGCTGCGTCTCGGCGCCCAATGAGAGGTCGTCGCCGCGCTAATGAGTCTGTTAATTAAGGCGGAGGCTGTGGAAGGGTTGGTCCAGCGCGCGCACGATGCCATTGCGGCGCCAATCTAGCGGGGCGGATTAATTAAGGGGTGGCAGCGACGCCGCCGACGCTCCATCGGGGTCGCAGTGAGAATTAGTCGAGTTGACCTATTACAGCAGCGACCCGGAGCCGGACCGGATTAACCAATTAGAAGCTCCCGGAAGAAGATATTGCTCGCATTCGGAGCGACCGAAACGAAATGACGACGGCCTTCCTCCAGGACATTGCGCGCCGCTCTTTGAAATTAATCAGCGAAAAACGTTAAGAAGTACCGCGCAGCTGTTCGGAAAGTAATTACACTTCCTTGAAAAATGCAAAAAGTTATATGTTAAACGCACGAATGAATTCTTTAATACCCCCATAAGTAATTAAAATTTATGACCTGCAAGCATAATTTCGTGCGATTTCGACAGTTGATGGAGGAGCTGCGTTTTGCAAATTAGAGAAAAGCTCCTCCAACAAAACGTTAGACAACACCTTGCCCAATATAACAGTTTGAAGACACAAAAAGCAACAATATATGTATGTAAAGAGTATGAAGCGGAACGTTGTGAATGTTTCCAGTAGCATGCTTGGAGGTTAGTTGAACTTGTTGTGGGCAGAAGATTTGGTCCACGAATGCTGCTTGGCCAAACGCATTAGCCCCTCGCTCATAAAGAAGTCGGTGGGTGATGTATCGGAGCGCGTTTTCTTTTAAATGAACGGAAAGGTGCTCATTTGTCGTGATTTAGTCTTGCAAAAATAATAAGCCTTAGCCGTGGGCCCATTACCGAAAAACGTCTCGAATCATGTTCCGGGAAAAGTCCCACCAATAAAAAATGTCAAAACTGCAACAACTTTTAAGGACGACGGGCGCAATAAAATAACGCGAGAGCATCTCAAACTAGCCCCGTAAGTTATGGCATGCAGTGCGCGCCTCGTCCGAATCAAAATCGACCTTAAGGGATCGGTGTTTAAGGGCGGAACGGATGCAATGGACCGGTGCAATAATGCGCCTCGTAAAATTAACCTGGTGCAATGCGCGACGCAACGCTCGAAAACGCATAAAAGTCCACATAAATAGTCTCGGATATCCAGGTGGAGGCCCACCTTCGCGAAATGGTGATGTTATTGCTTATTGGCGTTTGCAATTACCGCCGGAATTAACGGGCGGCTGAATACCATCCCGAAACAATCGTCGAAATAGTTTCCAATTAAGGAAAAAATTCCACTACATCTGTAACAGCGACAGGCATCGTCCGGGAATTGATCTGATAACGACTTGTAGGCATTAATTCCGATGGCGGTCACATTAAGCCAGAAACATGTAAATCAGGAATCAATTCGGAGAGACGATATCGCGCGCGCGATTCATATCACAGCTTGGAAACGAAACGAAAATTTCATGAGCTCGCCCCTGAAGACGAAAGTTTACAAGCTGATGCAAATAATATAAGGCCGAAAGCACTCGCAGCGCCGAGCATAGCGTTTTAACAAGATTTTTCAATTAGAATCGTTTTTCTAGTATTTCCACTTTAGCCGTTTTAGCTTTACAAACAGCTTGAAAACAATAATTGCTTTATTTTGTTTACGAGCCTATTGCTACTTTGGCTTTGGAAGATCGCGAAGAACAGTCAATACTGATTGGTATACAACAATTTGCTTTCCGCCAGTCATCAGTCAAAACATAGAAACATCAAAGACCGATGATCATCTTGCATAATGACAATGCAACTTCAACGCACGGCAATTCAAACTGTTGAATATTTAGAGAGTCAAAATATGGAAATATTGTCCCATTGCCAATACAGCCCTGATTTAGACCCAATGACTTTTTCCTTAAGGTGAAGAAAAAATGCGGGCTCAGCGTTTTGAAGCAACTGTCAAAGCTGTGAAGGCTTACAAAGTTATTGTTTTTGATATACAGCATCTTTCAGAACTCGCACCTCCGAGAAAATGAGGAAACACGAGATCACATTCGGATGTGTAATTTTGAAGAAAAAAAATTGTTAGTCATTATTTAGAATCACGAAAAAAACATGAAGAATCAGTTATGGCCATCAGTGACTGAGAAGGAAGAGAACAAAGACTATTCCTTTAGCTGAAGTGAACTGAAAGTTTCAGCTCCCCTTGGTAGCGGACCTGAACGAAATAAAAGTCTCTTCCATATATAGATCTTCTATCTATAGATCCAGTTAAGAATTTAACAAGTAATCAAATAAAAAATGTAGATTGTGAATTAACGTATGAACAAAGAATTTAAAAAACTATAAACAGTAATCATGAAGACGAAAACGAATCTGAATGCGTAGGAGTGAGAGGAAAATATTTCGAGAATTGAACATACAGCAGCAACTGAAGCTTTCAAAATGTGTGAACAATGGGCTGAAGAAAATGAGGTCGACTCAGAAGACTCATGAGAAGTCTTGAGGAAATGGCTGCACATTTTATTGTCCAAATTAAACGAAAGCATACAAAAATTAATACCGTTGTTTTATTTATTTTGTTTTTCGTTCCATTATTCGTCCTCTATTCTGTAAAAATAGATAGCCATCCTAAAGTTCGGAACAACATTCATTATCTAGTTATGCAATGTTTTTGCGAAAATCGCTCAAACACGTCGATTTTAGTTTTTATTTCCATCTTTTGACGTAAAAATTTTGTTGAGGACGTCATCTGTTTTAAATCATCAATATTTTTAAATGGTAACCCCAACTTTTTTTGTTTTTTGATACACTTTTCAACGCTCGCTCTATTCAATTTCAATTTCCATCTTTTGACGTAAAAATTTTGTTGAGGACGTCATCTGTTTTAAATCATCAACCTTTTTACATGGTAACCCCAGCTTATTTTTGTTTTTTGATACACTTTTCGACGGTCTATTCAATTTCAATTTCCATCTTTTGACGTACAAATTTTGTTGAGGACGTCATCTGTTTTAAATCATCAACTTTTTAAATGGTAACACCAACTTTTTTTTGTTTCTTGATACACTTTTCAACGCTCGCTCTATTTAATTTCAATTTCCATCTTTTGACGTAAAAATTCTGTTGAGGACGTCATCTGTTTTAAATCATCAATCTTTTTACATGGTAACCCCAGCTTATTTTTGTTTTTTGATACACTTTTCGACGCTCTATTCAATTTCAATTTCCATCTTTGACGTACAAATTTTGTTGAGGACGTCATCTGTTTTAAATCATCAACCTTTTTAAATGGTAACCCCAACTTTTTTTTTTGTTTCTTAATACACTTTTCAACCGCTCGCTCTATTTAATTTCAATTTCCATCTTTTGACGTAAAAATTTTGTTGAGGACGTCATCTGTTTTAAAACATAAACCTTTTTAAATGGTAACCCCAACTTTTTTTTTGTTTCTTGATACACTTTTCAACGGTCTATTCAAAACTTATAAGTGATACCTTGATGAATTCATGATTTTTCCTTGACCCAAGTAATAAAAAATGTATAATCTCGCTAAACCGGAAAACCCTATAATTCGGCAAAAATTAAAACTATCTGTCCGGATTATCGAAGCTGTACGTACTGTACTTCGTTCTGATTGGTTCGATCGAATGTAAAAGTGCTTAAACAACTAGAACATAAATAATTTAAAAAAAAACGATTTTTTTAAACCGTGTCTGTTTTCTCCCGCATTTTTGTAGTAAGCCACGGAATACTTAGAAATGGGAAAAAAAAATGTTGCACATTGTTATTTTTCTCAGACACTTTATTAAATTAACGATATCCAACACGAAGACAATATTACAAAAACTAGTCATGAAATAACAAATAACAATAGAAATTGTTAAAAACTTCAAAATCACAGCAGCGGTAACCATGACAATTTATTTAAAATTTAATCTAATTGTGAAGGCAGCTGTATATGAAACAAGATCGCTGAAGCAAATTATAAATTGATTTAATTATTTATTGTAACTGCAATGATTAATTTAAGCAGTAAACTAGAGTATTGTATAGATAGCAGTAATTATCAAAGTCTTAAATCATTGCTAACAGTTCACATCTATCAATTCATATGTCTTGTACTTTCTATGAAAACCGCCTCTTATTATCTCGATTTCAATTAAAAATGATAATTAATGAAGTCGGTGGTTTTTCCCGATAACTTCCTTTCACATTCTCGTCGTGAGTTCATTTCAGTTTAATGCAAGGCGTAAAGATGGGGAATAAAATGTTGAGACGAGGACATGCTCAACTTTTAATGGTGAAAATGCACCGTCCTCCTTACATGACCAAATCAAACAGCACACTTTCCTGAAACATTTTTCAGGGCCAAGTTCGCAGCACGTCGTTAGTCCAAGTATCAGCTCACGTCCACACTGTTGACATCAATCGCGTCATTCCTCAATCGACACGAACCTCGTGTTTGAAAAATGATTTTCGTATCGCGCCTCCCAGCACCATAAAAATCTTCGTCGATCGTAACGAGGTGAAGGTTTAATTACGGTTTCGTGCCAACAAGTAAAGAGGCATTTACACACTCCCGTTTATAAAATTAACAATTAACGAAGAACACACCTTGATGGGCAGATGGATCGTGGACTAACCGTAACGATTAGACAATGCACCGAAGACCGTGATTCGAGATCGGTGGTTGTGGATGTTGTAGACTCGAAGAGTATCACGAGTTCATGGAAGTGTCGTCGGGATATGATGGGAGGCATCTGCTGAAGATGGTAGGCAAGGCACGTATCCCTTGTCTGTTCATGTCGCGTTTGTTCGCTTTTGACACGGCCACAATCGCTCTTTAAAATTACCTTCGTATTCCGATGCGACGACTTGGGTCGTTGCTTCGCTCCCTTCGCCCCGATCGGGTGGTCTAATTACGACCAACGTCGTCATTAAACCGTAGGTGAACAAGTATGCGAAATTGAATTTATCCTTAATTCTTGTTTAAGGTAGCATCCGAACAATAAACAGTGCAAGATTATTACGAAGCTTAGTAACGCGTTTTAAAACAGAAATTATGACATTTCAGTAATTACAATTTATATGGCTTGCAAATTACCAACAAAGACGTCCTTAGAAGGAGCGCCCGACTCGGAGGAGCGCAAAAAGGGGAAGGTTCGAGCTGGGCGGCTGGGATATGTGCTCCCATAATGTGTTAACCGCTTTACGGTTCTGATGCCTGCTTGATATTAATTGCCCGGCCGTAAAGTCGATGGTGTCTGCAAATATTCCAAAAGACTTCAGCCTTCATTAAGTTACGACGGCGATTCCGTCTTAATCCTTCCAGAGCCGGACCCGCCACCTTTCATTAAACAAACGTGCGTGATTTATCAGAAGTCGGCTCCGAACGTTGACTTTTTCATCAAAACACCTTTTTCATCCGATATTTATCGGCGCAATTACGGATCGATCCATAAAGCTGAGTCGAGCAAACGCCCCGAGAATTATACAAATGGTCAACGGTTCGGCCACTAAATAATACATCAATTACGAGAATCTCGCCTTAACACTTAATTTATTAAGATTACGGGCGAGCCAAGGACCACAGTCCAGTGTTACTTATGGGGCGTTATTCAAGTTGAAATTCGTCGAGAGGGGGCGGCTTGGGTCCACGAACAACCACCCGCGGTCAGTGTCAAGTAAATTATCAGATTTGCGTCAGGCGTGTGTGTAAGTTACCCCATTTTCAACCAATTTTGTCTTTCTCAAATTAATAACACCTGCGTCTGCGTCGCTTAGACGTGGGCTGAAATTAATGCCGCAATAAAAAATGTCTTAGTTCGGGCCTCCAAATTTAACCCCCGTCAAAAGAAAAAGGTACGAACAAGTCCACCAAGTCATAAAAGTCATACTTTCAGCAATTAAACTCGCTGGCGTATTTACTGTTGATGTTATTGCAACGATTATAGTTGCAGAAACCAGGTGGAGACGCCTTATATCCCACTTTGTTTAGAAATTTATCACGCCTCACTAATAATGTTTCTTCTCGGTGCCGTAATTACAAGAGTCTAGCGATTTTATTGCGGCATAAGCTCCGCTGCTAACATGCCCGGATTAATAACACGCCGAACCAAACAATTCGTTGTTGGACTTTTTTCAGGCTCGCGTTTCAGCAGCCAAAAAGAGGCAACGACAAATTTCAATTTCGCTGATGAATCTTATGTGCGGCTTTCAGGCTCGGCCGAACCGTGCGCGTATTTGGTAAAAGATGATGCGATGTTGAGTAACAATCATCTGTCATGTTCAACAGTTTACCATTTGTATAAAATATGAACGCCGATGTCGCTGTAACCTGTCAAAAGGCATTACGGAGACCAGAACAAGTCTCGTCAACGAGAGCGCGACCTTTTTGGGTTTGCGAAATCCCGCACGAGACGATCACTACCAAATTAAACTTGATAATCTTCCTAAGCAGGGTTTGAGGTTTGCGTAGTCTCTGGATGGTAACGGTGTGGCGGTAATAACTTCTAAAGGTAAAATATATAAATAAGTTTCGTTGATAGTCTGCGACTTCCCAAAAGACCGTCGCAGCAGCGTAATCAGCGCAGCGATCGCGACGGCGCGAATAATATGCCCACGTTTTCAATAAAAGAGACAAAGAGTACGCCGGAATGCACTCAAAATGGCGAAATGCAGTCTGCGGGCAGACATCGGCAGGTTAATAATGCATGCGGCGGCGGTGGTTTTCGCCGCCGGTTGACGAGAGGCGGGGAGAGGAAGAAGCGCAACGGTCTTCAGGGTGACGGATGTGATTGTCAGTGAGTGACAGCCGTCAGTCGGGTTGCTCATATAAGGACCACAGGAGAACGAGCCACATATCACACGTCTGTCCGGCCAACATGGATGGTTCCAACCGCTCTCATCTGAATGCGACCGCGAAACTCTTTTACAACCAGATCCCATTAAAACCACCACATTCTCGGCGGCTGCGGCCGGGGATGCTTCCAAACTGCGACTCGGTTCAAAACACTCAATTTTGCATGATTTTGGGCTATTGGTATATTGAATCGGTGTAAATTTACCATTACCATTGTAAAGGTAAGTGGTAAGTAAATGAATAATTACAATGCAGGTCTTACTCACAAGTAGCATCAAATAGAAATAACTCAGTTTATACAAGATGTCGTCCCCAATCTCTTGTGGACGAGAAAAAAGAGTATGAAATACTCAGATTTTGATGCCCGCTTGAAATCCCATTTTTCTCTAAATCGCCGCATTGAAGAGACAATCGCAAACAATATTTTATGCCATATCTATTAACTTACCACTCTGGAAAACTTTTTTAAAACATAACTGTGTCATTAGATGATGCACCCCTTTAAATGTTCGCAAAACTTTATTCAAAATAAACATTTTAGAAATAAATTAGAATTTACACTGAAAATAATAGGTTGGGGGGAAATTATCGGGCTTTTTTAATAGAAAACTATAAAGTGCCATAACCTCTAAAATGGGGCGCGAACTAGAAAAACTTACATGCGTTTGACAGCTGGTTTTTAGGACTAACATTGTTCGAAATAGGCCTGTGAAAAGATTTGTACTGTTTATGGTGAAGGTGCTGTATCGATAACTACGGGCAAGAGATGGTTTGCTCGATTTCATTGTGGAAATTTCAATGCCAAAAATGCATCTCGTTCTGGCCGACCAATCACTGAAAAAGTCTATTATGGAAAAAAACGAAGACGACCGTGGCATTATATTTCGGAAATGAAGCATTTGTGGTTCCATACTGATAAGAATTTTCTTTCTTATTATGATGTGGAAAATCGGCTTGAGATGGAATTTGGTCGAAGTTTTGAAACAACCTCAATAGAAATATGACAAAAAACACACTCTGTGGCTTAATTATGAACATTTCACAAATTTGCCAATGAACGAAAACCACTAAAAGTTACATAAAAATACCGTATGGAACCTTTATTTTTGTTCGGCGTTTCAGAAATGCTTCAAGTTATTGAATTGTATAATTTTTTCATAATCACTATTATCAAATTAAATGAAAATTATACCACTTGAATGACTTACCACAAGTTTTTTTCTTGAAAAAATAAAATAAGTCAAAATGTTTGGTCAAAGTAAGGAAACTTTATTAAATTCTTCAAAAATAATAATACATTTATAATTAATTTTTCAATTCTTGTGTCATATCCTTTTGCTTTTAGACCAGCTTCATATCGTCTGGGCATGGAATCAAACAAATTGTACAAATTTCTTGTACTTGAAATTTCTTCTTTGATATAAAGCAGCATGATGTTATTCAAAATGTCTTACATGAACCTATCCATTTTTCCATTTATCCTTATAGAGGGTACTACACCCGACGTGGAAAAGCAGCTCCACGCCATTAAATTACATCAGTCCTGGTTAACGGTTAAAATTTGATAGATTACATCAAACCGTTTGCAAACAAGATTTTAAATTTAATAATAATGATTTTATTGGTTTTTTTATTTTTATTTTAAACTTGCTTTCATCACTCCAGAGGACTGTGTTCCATATTTGCTGCGATGAGCTGGAGGTACCTTCTGGAATATTGCAACCTCGATAAATGTCAACAACTCTTTTCCCTTCCATGTTCAAACTAACAATATTTTTTTTCAATTCGTCGAATAATTTTATGCAACTAGGAAATTTATCTCATGCGCTAACAATGATGTAGCATCCAAAAATTAAACGAGTTTCTATCTTTTCGGTCGAAAGAAAAATCGATAAGCTGCTCCCAAAAGTGTTTCCATTCTTTCAACCTGGACTAACACAAATTAATTGTGTTGAACATAAAAGAGGAGCCATAATCTCTTATACTGTCCTATTTAATAGAACGTTTCTATCTAGAGGAAATGCCCGATATGCTTGTGCTATATCCCATCATGTTTGCTTAGTTAAAAGAATAAATACGTTCTTCATATTCCGTAAAAACCTTTATTTTGTTTGTTCCATGGTCTTGAGCATGCTTGCTTGATTATATTTTCTGTTGTATTCAGCTCGAATATCTCGAAATATTTGAATTGCAAGATAGGAGGTTTTAACTAAGAAGGGCAATCAATATATGACGATGAGAAAATTAAGCCACAAAACAAATAACTGAATGCAATGAAAAAAAATCCAGGGTTGTTAAAGCTGACATAAAAAGCCAAAAAGTTTTCATACTTTCGACCACTACAGTACTTGGAAAAGCATAGCAATGAGAAGAAATCATTGATGTATTATAAAAAAGTATTGGTAGAATAAGAAAAAACAATAATATTGGAATAAAGCTTTGTAGCGAACTCTTAATGTAAGGAATTATAATACTTCAATATTTTAACAACGAAATTATTTTCAGAATGTTTATTCATTCACTTTTTATGCAATTTTTATTTTGAAAACAGCCCAAAAATTAATCAATTTAAAAACCCCCAAATTACATAAAACTGCTGACAATAGCTTAGCTAAGGTTACCCATAAAATTATATTCCTTGAAGGTTCCTTGATAAGATGTACATTTAAAAACTAGGTTTCCTAGAATTGTGTTGAAATCAGTTCATGGAAATTATAAGACATGTTGTGGGCCTAAGTCAAGCGAATGCAACCAACAAACAAAGGCACAAAATACCAACTTGAGTTGGGATGCGGCGTACAAAAAGCTACTAATTCATTATCCATGCGCCTTTTGCCCAGCTTTAATCGATACTTTTGGATTCGATTAACACGACCGCGCCTCAAAAACAAGCTTTTTTCGTAGATCTCCACATGCCGGGTTTGGTCTATTAACACCGAAAAAAGTCGTAATCGCCACCAGTTCTTTGATTAGATTTGCATTCCTGGACATAGGTACCGGCCGTGGTAGGCAGCGCTAGAACGTATTTAATTATTCCGGAGTCGACCTGCCAACAAATTGTTTTCGTGGCCGTTCATTATTCATTCTTTTAACAAATCATCTAACCGTGGAAATAATCCTACTCGGCGTGCATTTTAAACAAAACTTAATTATTGCTTCTTGGCTACCGTATGTCGATGTCTAAAACAAGCAGCATAGCAGAGAACGTCGCCAAAACCAAACTCGATTTGTAACGCCGGTTCCGTATCGAAAATCTCCTAAAGCAAGACGTAAAAACAAATAAGAAAAAAACTAACAGTCCGTGGTGCACTATTAATTTCGGTGAGTGGTGGGCCCGCACCTTCTCGTGTGCCATTTATCACCGGATTCCTCTCATCCCCGAATTTACATATTCCATCCCGTTTTAATTAAAGTGACTAATGTTTATTTAACATAACAAAACGTATAATCATAAAAATCAAAGCGGGGAGCAAGGCGTGTGGCCCACACCTGGACAGGTATGCCGTGCCATAATCGAGATGCTGAGGAGTCTCGGTGAGGACAGGAGGCGGACACCAGACACTACCTAAACTCGTACATTAGACGGCTTCCAGGCTCTCCGGTCCGGGGCTTCCGTTTCGCACGAAAAATGACGGAATTTCTGATCTGACCCATATCTGGCGCTCCCCCGCCCGGAATGAGACGCTCTTTTGTGGTCACCGTCCGGAAAAATTCGTTGCAAAGCATTGTTCTCTCCTCTCCTATACCTGAGTTTGGTCGGCGAGTCCGAGACGAAGCGGGGATTTTTCTGTCCGCTCGTTAATTCTGATAGTCATTATTAATTATGGCGGCGAATAATGAAAATAATGGTGGTGGAATTTATGAATTAGTGTCCTTGGAAGTGTTTTGACTCGTCCAACTTAATTGAGCGGGAGGCTGCAGTCAGTAGTATGTTGTACCTTTGTCTCGGACGCTGAAAATCTAGCTAGCACTTTTGTGCGGCCGACTCTTAATTAATGAGTTTTTTTCGGCCGGACGCCGCTAAAGATAAAACAGAGCTCTGCAGTAGCTTTTATATAAGGAAACAATTAGTTTTGCTTGTCATGTCAGCTGCTGTTACAATCGCCCATTATTTTTTCTCTATTATTCGAAAATATTTCGTGGCCGATGACGTCGCAACAGCAGACTCGACCGGCACCATTGTAATTTTTCCGAAATTTCCCGACCGCGTTTCATAATCGGAACCGTTTTATAATTACCGCCACGACGGGGTTCTTTGTTTGCCTAAAAACTTAACACCGTAAAACGAAACACATTCCGAGGCGAGTCTGGCAAAAACCCGGGTCGGATTTCACACAAAGGACAATGCGATAAAAACCTGTAATGCCAGCAATATATCAAACCAATTAATACGCGATTATTTATTATTATTAAGAGAGCTGCCGAACTATGCTGCACTTGCGGATCCGGCGTAGGCTGGCCTTGTCGCTGCCGACTCTTGCTTTTTGCCTTGTTCTTGGAGCGATGTGTGCGCGTGTATGCGTAATTCAATTACCGCTCGCGATTCCGCAAAAGTTCGGCGCTTGACCGGGCGTCGGAGTCTCCGGGCGTTTACCACGCGGGCTGCCGGAACCCGGCCCCGGACTCGCTCTATTCCAAATCACCCCGGAGCTTTCCCACGTCCTCCTAAGCGCGGTCCCATTTGCGGGCGCAATTATCCTTATTGCACAAAGCCATGGGCAACGAGCGTGAAAGTCCTGTCATCCTAGTCGTGGCAACTTAATTAGCGGATTTGCTAATCGAAAAAAGCCAAATGAATTATTATAATTACGACCCGTTTTAATTAAACCCCCATTATGCACGGACGCAAATCTGACGGATGTGTCTCGGGGTCGAAGCGTCGGCATTTTCGCAATTAAACCGCCGCTTTCGGTCTTACCTGCGGTGGTTAATTCTAGGAATAATCTGCGTTCCAATCAGTCGTGATAATTAAACCTTCTCTTAATTACTGGCCGTAAATAATACTTTAAGTGCCGTTTTAACGCGCCTTTAAATGTCACGCCTTGAAATTTTACTCCAACTCTTAAATCGCTAAAAATACAATGCACAAAATTAAATAAAAAGAAAGCCTCGTAAACGTCAATCTCGCACCGGGAAGGTGGACGTACGTCCGCGCCTCCGTCCCGTGTCTTCTCGCCCTACCATCGGCTTCCAAACGCGCAAGCTAAGTCGCTGATCGAACGATCGCCGGGCAATAATAATTTAAATTTAAGTACATAACATTATGATTGTTGCATTATGCAGTCCGGCGGTCACTTCGGCCCGAGACTGTGAGCCTACCGTCGCTCATTGTCTACTAAACATTGTTATCTTCACGCGGACTCGAGCCCTAAACTTACATTAACAAATGTGGGTGTTAAATAAATCATTTCGCTTCGAGACACTGAAAATTCCCCGCCGTATCGGTGCTTGTTATTCGACAACAAGAATCGTGGCGTAATTAAGAAGCGGGCGAAAATCCTTTCAAGCCCCCTTTTCGGAGCAAATAGAGTTGCGGCGCTGAATAATAAGGAGCGATTGATGCAGAATATTGAAGGTCCTGAGCAAACACAGATCGATTGCTCTTGCCGCCGAAGCCATCTCGATTTTACTCCGATGTACCATGGGTTTTTAGGCGATGCAATTGTTGCAAAAACAATGAAATTCAGAGAATAGCCGTGGCAAATGCAGACCGAAATTATTGCCTTTTCGTTTCGGAGAAGCCGTGGTGTTTTGTTGACGGTTCTTTGCTCCGATAAATAATGGAATCGGCGCTCCTCGAGTGCGTCAATGACGAACAACTCGCGCCACCCCATCCGCGGGGTACCGTCGGGTGACTGTTTCGAGAATTACTCTGCAGATTCGGACAAAGGCGAGGGTGCGGTTAGCACCTAGACGGTGCAGACTGCGTCTACCTGGCCGCTAATTAATGACCGACACATTCCCAGTTAATTACTCCATCGAAGAGTCGGCCAATTAATGCACCGATTCAAGAAACCCGCTTTTAATTATCCCACATTTTATTATTCCGTGTCATCCCAGACGGACGCTACAAACATTATGCCGATAGACTTTTATTTGTAAACAAAATGTTAACGAAAAGACACTCATTAGAATTTTAAACGGCCCCGAGATAAAGTTCCGTGCGCACACGCTCCCAATTAGAAGGTCACCCCACTGTCAATGTCGTTCTGCAAACCGACACCGAAGAAGTTGGTTACATGTAAAGATTAATAGCCCGTTTCAAATTGTTATTGGTTTTGCCGGAAGTGATATATTTCTATTAACACTCCCATTAATTCTGCTCTCTAAGGCTCTCTCCGCAACCCCATAAATTATATTCGGTCATTTCCATATGGAAAGCCCACGAGCTCATTAATTTTCGGACACGTACATGAGATTCATTGTGCAAACAACAATCGCCACATGAACCAAATCCCAATTAATAAAACCTACCCTGGGAGGCTGGTTTCGCTACCATGTATCCCCCCCCCGTTTTATTAATAAATTCCGTCAATTTGTGGCGTCTTGGCACATTTTATTAATTATTTATGACTAGTCGTGAATGTTTATAGGCGAGCTCGATTTGCATCGAATTAAGCAGTGTCATTTGTTAAGATCAGACGGCGTCGAATTGCGCCACCTTACATTAGTCGTCCGGGCACAGTTTCATTTCGAGACGTTTAGAAATTTAAATCCGTACATTACTAAACGGTCGCCTTTGCCATTAGCTGCGCTGTGGCTGAATAAAACGACAAACCGAATGGAAAACCGCGTTTGATTGCCGCTTGATGAATGAATACACCGACCGGTGGAAGGCTAAAGAGATGCAGCATCACTAAAATGTCACATTTTCAAGTACACATCCGGAATAATCCGATTATCTCACCCGAACAATCGTCGACCGCAGAATAAAATAAACCCACTTATTTTTTACATAATAATAATTACACTCCAGTCACAAGTTATCGTACACGGCTTTTATTAAAATGACAAAACAAAAATTTAAATGATATGACACTTATCTCATTATTTCATTATGAACGTTAAATAACAGCATAAATTTAGAGCAGGTATAGTAGAATAAGGAAATTTTTTTCTGATAAGTTACTTAAATAGTAACCTCAAACTTCGAAGGCAGATTTCAATGATTTGAAACGAGACAAAAAAACCTAGGGTACAACTGCTACAAATATATTTTGAGATAACTTGAAAAGTTTGCAAGTGGCTGTAGTATTTGAATTATTTCTGGTGCATTATAAAGCCACATCTATCCTTTATGTAACCACAAAGTTTCACATTAATATCTTCAGTAGTGTGTTGTGAATACCAATTCAAATAGAGCTCTTCCGGTGCCGCGC
The DNA here is from genome assembly GCA_964023215.1 of Eledona agricola. Lineage (NCBI taxonomy): Eukaryota > Metazoa > Arthropoda > Insecta > Coleoptera > Tenebrionidae > Eledona > Eledona agricola. The sequence goes on along the minus strand of OZ026855.1, from coordinate 20,504,817 downwards.
CAACATAAATTTCTAATTAGCCGCACAATGTACTTGGTGATAGAGCATCTTCATATACAACCATTACGAAGTGGACAACTGAATTTAAATGTGGCTGTATAATCTTAGCCGATGATCCACACAGTAGACTTACAAAACTGCAACCGCAGGAAATCATCGTCCTCCAGGATCACCGACTGAAGGTGTCCAAAGGTTGTGGATGTCTGACATGAACGCGTGTATCATATCTTAATTTTCGAATTAGGTATGAAACAGCTCTCGGCAAGATGATTGCCGTATTTACTGACAATTGATCAAAAACGCGTTCTAAATAATATATATGTAGTACATCCGAAAAAAATTTGAATTATCCCAAAAGGAATCCAATGATTTGTAACTACAGATGAAACATGAAACTACACTGTCAAAAGAATGCAACTCTAGTGACTCTCCGCCACTAAAAAAAAAAAAAAAATTATCCACAGGAAAATTTATGACTTAAGATGCTAAAGAGATATTTAAAACAACCTTCCAAACATTCAAACGAATGCTGGAGAGTACTAACAAAAAAGTTGTTTGAACGTTTTAGAAACCGTCAAAGATCCTCCTAACTGGGTCATACCACCTTAAAAATAATTTTATACCTTCTATTATACATATAGACTGAGTTCTAGGAGATTTGAGAATCGTGAAAAGAACAGAAATTATGTACCGGACAAAGATGGAGGTAATGCAAATCCGTTGTCTTTATATAATTATTTTTTCTCATCCCCACTAATTCTTTTTACACCTCTTTTTACAATCTTTTCTGTCCTTTTCTTTAAAAATCAGTACCTTGAAACTTACTCGGTATAACCTATTTCGGTTTCATTGACGCTTTTTAAGCGTTTGGAACATCTGACTTCGATGTTTAGCATAAAATTGACTAAAATTGCTTCTTTTCTTGATACGGCAGTGGGTAATTGCTTTTGGCTCGAGATTATAATTCGCGAGAAGAAAGATTGTCAAACTAAAATATATTTAACTCAGTATAACGTCCGTCCTCATACAAGTGTCGTTCGTATTCGTGGCAAAACTCGCTGAACTCAAATACAACTTGCTCCCCCAGCTTATTCTTCAGATCTAGCTCCCTCATATTACGAAAACTAAAAAATTACTTGGTGGTAGACAATTTTTATCAAATAGAACTGATACCTGTACATCATTATTTTGAAGACCTGCAAGAAAAATGTCCGGGATGACATACCAGCACTGAAGCTTCGCTGAAGTATATTAGATTGCACGTGCAATGAAGTTCAGAGAGAGGATATTGTATTGTAAAATAAAAATAAAATTTCATTATTAAAGAATGTAGACTAAGACTTGTTGAAATATATTTTTTTTGAGTGCTGTGGTCTATTGAAATAATTAATTCCACAATTGGAGGAGGATGTAGCGAGCACCCCGATGAGTTAACCAGACAAGTGACTGAGATGCCTAGGCCAGATGTAAACGAAATGTCTGGAAGTAATTCGTTGGGGCCCACAATAGTGGAAACCATAGTTTTAACCCAAGTTATATTCTTCCATAGTTTCAAATTGCCTTATACATATATTATGTCGTACCAAATGTAAAAGTATTACGTCCTCTGTCCGTAACTAGAATTTATCTTTTGATGGTCTAAAGATCCTGAAATGTTGTATAATGTGGTTTGTAACAGACATATCTTTGGATTTTGGGTAATACCGGTAGTGTTAGTTGTTTAAAATTCGGTAAACAGGAGGAAACTCCCCGCCGCGCGAGAATTTTTCTAATTTTACGGTGATTTCTGGCGCGACTCGACCCATCAACTCGTACAGCCGGTTGTGGATCTGACGCTCCTTTCCTGGTTGTTATTATGCCGTACGGCTACTGTCTTACGCGAGGAATTATGATATTGATGGTATCACGGCGTGGCCGGGCCGAAGGAAGAGGTTCGCTCTCGATAACGAGCTTCGGCACTGCCGTCAAAATCGCAACGACTAACGCCGTCGACGACTTTTCTTGCATCGTTATCCCCGACTCGACGTGTTGAATCGCACCGATAGAGAATGGATCATTTGAATATGGTGATGGGTGTGGGATATGGCGCTGTCACTCGACCATCTAATCATCTAAACGAGCATCAGATCCCGGAGGAAGAATCGGTCGTATAAAAGCTTGCCGGCCACTCAATTCAGAATATTAATAACAACCACATCGAAATAAACGAAATGCGGCACGAAAAACAGATGCGCTACTAATGGATTTTCGCCAATGAAGTGTTGTAAATGCGGTGAATAGTTAATAATAAGCGAATTGTAGTAGTTGTACGACGTGTTCGCTACAAACATGAAGAATGCATGGGAAGTCGTAAAGAGAGCAGTGAAGCCTAGCTTTTCGGTTACGACGAAAATTATTCAACGGCAATTAGAGTTTTTGTGTTCGGTTCGAGACGAGATTATTGCACGTTATTGAGCACTCTCCTCTCACTGGTCGGTAGTGGACGCACAATGGGCGTAACACAGGTAGCGTAAATGTGAAGAGGCTGATACGCCGTCAAGTGTGCAGTAAACAGCCGCGGTTACGGCTAGAAAAGCTCGTTTATCGGCCGAGATAAGGTTTCATGCGAACCATACGTTTCACGAAGAGGGCTTATTTACAGCCGAAAACGTAATCGCTTAACTACGACTTTCACTTAGAAGAGATGAAAATTGCCAACGGTCCGCCGGCGATTACACATTTTTTTTTTACAAAACGTCAACCGTCGACCCTCCGGACGTGCGTTTTTAATTAATAATAAGGGTACTAAACGATTCCTTCAGTAATGACCACACCCTCGCAGTTAAACGCACCCGTTCTTATGCGGAATTATACATATTCATATTTCAGAACGATGGACAGTAATGGGAAAATAGTCGTTTAGTTTTTAGTATTTTATGAGAGGAGAATCAAACGGCGACCGCACACAACATCAAACAAAATATCGTTATATATTTATATTTATTGACAATTACAAATACGTACAATATTAAATTAATGATGGCGACAAGAAGTCGTAGAACTATATTAACACAAAATGATATTCCGTCGTTCTAATATGCAAATTGCTTAACTCCCAAAATGAGAATTTTACAGGAGAGCTAAAAAATGGGGTGTTTATTGAATGTGTTAAATATTGATATTATACACTTTTTGCGCTATTATTTCTCTCGCTGAGTGATATGCAAATGCCTGTTTGGATCTAAAATCGACTTATGCAATTTGCATCTTAGAACGCCGATTCTTAAAAAAATTAAATGTGTAGATTGAGTTTTTGCGTTTCAGCTACAACCTAATCGCCGTAGTGATCATCTAATTCTTACGACATTGTAATGTCATTTCTGGTCTAATATTCTTATTTCCTTTATTTGTTTGTATTTGCAGCTAAAGACAAGTGATTTATAACGTATTGATGATACATCGGGTGTTCGAAAATGATTGTCCCCGAAATAACCACAGTTTTTTTCGTGTTAGGAATTTTCTTAATTAACCATTGGTAGACAAGAATTGCTGATACCTAATTACGTGCCTAATTTGGTAAAAATGCCGTTCACCGAACACCAAAACCAGGGGGAATCAGTTTCAACATATATTATAGTCAATAAACATTTTTTCGTTAATATGCCTTCAATTAAATCAATATATAATTTAAAGTAATGTACACAAACCATTTAGGGATTTTTGTGAAAAATGTTGCCAACAGTATAACTTGAATTGCCTATAATATAACACTGTGCGGAACAATATTTCTGAACACCAGATTTTTAACAAGGCTCTTTCTTAGCCGGGTCCGTGTGAGGCTACGACTTAACCAATTTAAATTAATTTTGTGTTAAAATAAATTTATGCAAATCAAATGTTTGTCATTCTTTCTTCTGTCAGATTTGTTTACCATTTGTTGTTGTTGTTGTTCCACTAAGGAACGAAATATTATTTCCATTTTAGGAGACGGTAAATTGTTATTTAGGGCTGTTCTTTCTTTAACAGTGATGAACAATATTCGATTGCAAGTAGTAGTAATTAAAAATGAATGGGGATTTTATGAGGGTTTTGTTGTTGGAGACTCATCTTATAGACAACGTGTTAATAATGCAACTAAGTATCAATAGTTGTCAGCATCAAGACATTATGAAAAATAACGCTCCCTTTGAAGGAAAAATAATCTTCACTGGAGGAAATTTTAGACAGGTTTTACAAAGAATAATCCAAAACTGCATCAAATTTTCTTCTGTGAATAGAATTCAAAAATGTTCAATTGTTCAAAAACATGAGAACAAATTATTCAAAAGATTTGAAATTTACAGATTTTCTTCCTGAAATTGGTAATGACGAGTAATTTTTTATTTTTATTGAGGACCCATCAGAAATGTCAGAGTTTATCGAGTAACCATCAACAATAACTGCCAAAGAACATATTGTTTTTGAAGTTCATGGGAAAAAACGTTCTGTCCCAGATAATGTTTTAAGGTTTTTGACTTTTGCAATTCTTACTCCCAAAAATCAACAATGCCATAAAATTAATTCAAAAGTTATAGATTTTATACTTGGATCGTCGAGAACATATATCAGCTCAAATAATTTAATAACGGAAGAAGAAAATAAAGTTCTTCAATTTCCTATTGAATTTCTAAATAGTTTAGAATTAAGCTGCAGGCATACAGCTTCGAAAATTAAAAATTTGTGACAATTGTTATGCCATTAATAAATCTAAATACTTCCTAGGTCCTCTTAAATGGAACAAGATTAATTGTTCGAAATATGTATGACAATTGCTTACATTTGAAAAGTATTACAGGAAGAGGGTCAAAGAGTTTTAATTGACTTAACCCAGTCAGATGCAACACTTCTATTTTCGTTTAAATGACGTAAGTTCCCCATTCGCCTTGGTTTTTGCATAACAATTAATAAAGCTCAGAGACAAACTTTAGATTGGGTTGAGATTTACTTACCACAAACCTTATGTATTCATGGTCAGTTTTACGTGGCAATGTTTGGGGGGGGGGCATCTTTTAAAACTTAAAAAATTCACATTGTACCAGAAAATCATAATAGAGTAAATGTAGTTTTTAAAAAAGTACTTCAGTACCTCAACTGAGATCTGTAGCTACATAACATGGAATTGATATTTACTACATCCGAAAATGAGTTTTAATTTCTATATACATATACAGGGTTATCCAATCTGAAAAAATTAAGTTGGCCCAAGAACCATGTGATTTTGAAGAATGTTATTTGGTGTAAACATATGCCATCAATATTATCTTTACCGACAAATTTCGATGGAATTCATCTAAGATTTATGTCATTTATTTAGAATCTTATTGTTTAAGGATGTATGTAAGTAATCATTACATAATTTGATGTGTCTACAAATAAATAATTTTGTGACATGAAATGAAATCGGCACGGTTGCTAGGGGTCCTCGAAGGCGGCATGTGGCACACAAAACGAAAACAATTCTCTTTGCTTGTTTGGTCGTGGATGTTGCGCCTTCTCCTCCACTTTCTGCGTTATAAATTAGGCCGTTAAGAAGTTAAACGGAGCCTCTCGCCACGGACAGCTGTACCGATTTCTGGTAGCCTTCGCCGCTTGTTTCGGCAATTAAAAAGCGTAATTTTTAATTTCGGCCCGAACTTCACGCTTAAATAGTGCACCTTAATGGCTTTCGGGCCACCGTCAAAAGCCCGACTAAAATAATCCAACGAGTGAGCTGATTAAAGTCGCCGTTCGACAAACAATAAAGCGTCCGTTGAAAATTTGATAATTCTCTAATAAGCGAGCATCCTGTACTCGAAGCTCTCTCCTCGCTCCTTCGCCTAACTGTTTACATTCGGATGAATGAACGTCCGTCGATATGACTATTTTTTCATTTGACAACTCATCGGGCCATTTCGGAACCACTTGCATTCATTCATAAATTACACCCATTCTGCCGCTAATGGGATTTTTTTAATTCGACTCCGGTAATAATTCATGCATTCACCCGACAAAAAATCCATAATCGGATAAACAAATCGAAGAAATGTCGAATCGGTTACTCACTCGAAAATTGCTTTCCTTCCCCCCGACAGCTCACCGCATTCCTCCACTTATTGCAAGGAAGATAAAAAGCCGGCAACAAAAATAGTGTTTAGAACGTTGCGGTATGCGCTACTGTGCGCAGGTATCATCTTAATAATATCATAATTTTTTTGTGGCGGTTTTTCTATAGAGGTGTGGTTAGCAGTCAAGTCGTCGCACGGCCCAATCTCCATTATGATTTGCTCCGAACAAATCCCTGCTGTCGTCTCTCTTCTGAAATTATAAATACATCAATGGACCGATTGCATTCATTAACGTGGGAATGTTCTTTAATTGCTTTTGGACGCCGTAATTAGCGTAATTGCTGCGAAAACATGTTATTAGAGTTTTTTCGTCGGGACTAATAACCACCAGAACATTTCTAACACATTGTGTAAGAATCATTGCTCCAGTAATTATCGAAGGCGTCGTACGAAACCGAATATTCGTACGCGCCGAGTAATTAATTCTAATTAACTGAAGAAGAAACTGCCTCGTCAATGTCGAGGACTGCACATAATCAGTCACACCCAGAACGAATTAAATTGCGACGAGAAAAAATGCACAAAAGCCAGGTCCCGTTGCAGCAACACACCGTCCACAATATTATTGTTGTTATATCGTTTCCGTTTTTTTTCTTCTTCTCCAGTTTCGACAAAAATAATATTAATCATTCTGATTTAATAAGGTGATGTAAGGCGTAACGGTCCACCGCTAAATAAAGAAGGGTAATCGAAACTCGATACGCGTCCGTGGACTAACATTTACCGGCAGGAGCGCTTTTTCGACTCCGTCCTCAAATATGCAAAAATGATAATCCTTCTCGAAATCAAACTTTCTCTGATAAATCTTCCGACCGAATATGAAATATCTCGACCAGATAAAGATGATGAATTGCTGCTATTTGTTAGGCAGCGCTATTACAGTAATTGTCGCGGCGTGTGCAGAATAGTCGGCCATAAATCGACAATTTTTCACTTCCCAAAACATCAAACAACCAATTTTCATGCGCCGAGAGGATAATCTCAGTTACAAACGTTCTCTTCCTCGACCGACATTGTCTTGTCAAGCAAGAACAGCAGCAACCTCATCGGCTCTATGATAAGTCGGAAATTAGTCCGGTGACGGTGTACTTTACACTTTGGCAAATAAAAGCACAATCCGACAGATCTTAATCCTGGCTCTGTCACACGACCATTGTCTAATTAGTTGATTGATGTCGTAAATGGGCGTCGAGGCGTGCATTTCCGTCCTCGCTTAAAAACTCCGTTAATTGCGTTATGTGTAAATCAAGCCGCATCTCGTCCAAAGTGTGTCCGTCCTTATAAAGCTAGTTTTATTTATGGTTTGTGGGTCGGGATGTATTTGGTTATTGGCATTGTCCGCGATGTCTTTTTGAGGCGGCGGTTTCAGTGGGAAACGTTCGATTTGGATCGAGTCTCGCCTCGCATAATGAGCGAGAACCTTTCGACATGCTCCGGTGTAATAGCGTTACGCAAATTTCGAACACAATTAAAACTTCTTTTTTCACGAATTTACCCGAATGAGTAAACACGCGTAAGATTACGGCGGCCCCGTGAAATAAAAATCATTTTAATCATCGGCCGAGCAAAAACCCCGCCGTCTCGTCGAGGCACGAAGAATGCGAACTTTTGTGTCGGGGGGACTCGCTTTTTTCAGCGGCGACCCACAATGGACCGGCCTGTTAATTTTTCTAATTGCTGATTTCCCAGCCCTAATGACGGGGCCATCGGACATATGCTTCTAATTGCGGACCATGCCCGAGGTAATGCGCTTATGATTGCACGGTAAAAACCGTACAAAACACGTCTTCCTGTTTTTAAATTGTCATTCTTTAATAATTTTATAATGATGCAAGCGTGCGTGTGACCCGCGCTTTATTATCGCCCCCCGTTTCGAAAGCGACGCCGCGCAAAGCCCCACCGTAACTCCTCTTCTTAACAAACCCGAAACCTGAAAGACACCACATTCGCTGATTTAATGGGCGAACTTTTGACGAAATTAACGAAACGAGGGGGCGCGTTTTTTCGCGCCGATGTCGGCTCCCTTTTCCCGTTTTCGCGTCCTTAACAAGTGATAGTCCAGTGTCCGCGAATTAGCATTAATGCAATTCGAGCTGAACAATTCCGACAGCCCTTTGTGTAGGTTAGTTATTGCGGCCTGGAAGATTAATGCGACGAATTAATTCAGGATCTCGCCGTCTGGCAGTCCTGTCTTCTTCTCATTAAACATGGCGAGATGCTGCTGCGTCGAAATAGTTACCGGCAAAAAATGCCCATGCATAATTCTATAAGTACCACGGATTATTAAGCTGCTTCGCTCTTTTTTGAAGGAGCCGTCGTCGTGTTAAAAATCGTACAAATAAAACGAAGGAATCCTCTATCCTTCTCGCCTCCTTCTTCGCGTGAAATATGCGAGGGAAAAAACGCGGATTAATTCGCCAACGAATTGCAATTTTAATTAAGTGCTTGACCGAAATTGCAACACCGCTGCACAAAAGACGGACGAGCCGTTTTATTTTCGGGGTCCGAGCACAATGTGGTGGAGGTTTTTTTCGATAATAAGCGAATTAGTCATACGCGGCCTCTGATGACTAATAATTGATGCTGGATGGTGGGAATCGTCGCTCAACGTACATACTACTACAGTGTCTGTGAATTATTCTGGCATTCAGAGAACTGTGCAATTTTCAAACATAAAAATTTTGCCGCTTCATATTAATAGTATAGGTCTGTCATTTAAACTGTCATTTGCTTTGAGTGTTGCGTTTGTTCGTTTTTTAGAATTTTGATCACAATTTTCGCTTTTCTCGGTAGTTTTATAATTTCTCTGACATTTAACGTAGTTTTTTCAAAACAATAAAGACAAATTTATTATTTATGTAAAAGCAAAATTGGTCTAGACTTATTTGCATATAATAATTTTTTATGATCATTTAATTATCGAATACTTGTATATTTTACATAAACACTACATAATCACAAAAAGTGACAGCCACACATAACCTCATAAACTAATAATGACAGGGAGTATACAGGATTTTTCACTTGTGTGATTGTGCTACTTTCGGATATACCGGAGGTTGGTATCAACTTTGTTATTACCATATGTTATACAACATATCTATTTTTAATGTATTTTCAGATTCTGCTTTAAATTCTGTCATATGATATCAACGTTTATTCATTTTTTTCCATTGTTTGTGAGAGAAAAAATATTATCATGTAAAAAAGGCAAAAATCCAGTGTAATAAAAAAATTAATAATTAATAAACTCTAAAACTCAGATAGACTAAAGTTGGTCAACAGTTGGACAAAAGATTCTGCTATGTGTAGGAGTTCAAACATTTTTAAGGATATTCCTGGGGGAAAAGAAAAGTCAGCTGCAATTCAATAAATACAAAAAGGATAAAAGTCGATTTTTTCTAATTGAAACCATAGGTTTTCGTTGCAGCTTTCGATAGAGAACTTTATTCTCGATCTGATGATGTATCACATTTAAAATGCTTTTTGTATAATTTAATTCTTTCTACTTTTCTTTACAATTAAGTATGAGAAAATAATTAATCTTATCGAGTAATGTGAAATAGCAAATAAGTAAAGATTAGAAACATGATACACGTATAATAATGTACAACATCAACGAAAGATGACATATTTCATAGCCCTTCTTTTGTTACAATCGTTTATAGACACCCTGTACTTGTTAGGCGTTTCGCACAACAAAATCAAAAAGAAGTGTACGATTTAAGCGTTTCAAACAAGCAACAAAACATTCTGAGGCTGAAAATTTGAAAAATGCAAAGCTTGGAGGGCTTTGGAACGGCGTGTTTGTATTCACCGAGGGCGACAAAGACGATAATTAAAAAACCGCCTTTGACAAAGAAAGCCCCCGCGAAATATTCATTAATTTTTTACAAAAAAGCTCCGGAATCGAACATAACGACGCGATTTTACCCTCGGAGATAATTACAAAGATTAAGATTGTTAGTCACCGGCTTCTTCTCGGAAATCTGTTAATTAAACAACGCGCCCGGAGAATTCCGTTCTAATTGTTTTGATAAAAAACTCTTGCTATAATCGCTGTGATTCCTCCACAAAAAATTCGTCTGCACTTTCCCTATGCATTTTTTTCGATGCAGAGGACACCTTCGGGTGCAGCCCACCTCTGGTGTTGCGATTAAAGACAACATTTCGTAATTACACTTTTCCGACACCATTCGAGCGGGTTTTCGTAGTCGCTACGATAATTATCGAATAATAAGATGTTTTTTTTTCATGGAGTAAATTCTAGCGGCGGCCTAATGACTGTCGACCGCGTTCGACAAAAAACCTAATTATATAATTAGTTATGCTCAGAATGACAGTCAGGTAAAAGTTAGACAAGCCTTCTATTATAGTTGTTAATGAACAAACATTTTTCAATGGGCGCTTTTTGCTCCTCGGTATCCTGTTATGTTCCTCGAGATCGCCATTGTCCCGCTAATTAAATTAAAACTCACCCATTGATGGACGTCTGCGTCATGAACAATCCTAAGAAGGTCTTGGCGACCGAGTGCCAGATCTGGGTGAGGATCCAGTCGGATTTTTCCTCGGAGCGTTGCAGGAACTTGATGGTCTCCTCGTCGGGGCCCAACTCGACGAATTTCGAAGACAATTCTGAAGGGATCTTGGCCAGGTCGCAGTGGTACCACTGCGAAAGAGATCGAGGAAGGCACAGATTACTTAATTGTCGATTTAAATCCAGCACTACTTGTCGGGTGTAAGCCTTTGGCGCAGAGCAGGCCAATTAACGTCTCGTTGTTATCGTTTTACGGTATGAATAATAATGCGTCTCACCAAAGGCGCGATTCCCTATGCATACACAATATAAATATTCATAAGTTTAGCGTTCGTTTTGACGAACACCTGAAGTGATTATTTTGCACTGACAAGCCAGGGAATTGTATCATTAATTATTCTCGCGGAAACTTCACAATCGACTGCTTGTTACTCGCCAAATTGAAAAGTTCTCTCGAAGACGTGAAAGGTTCGTGTTCGGTAATTAAAACTGCTTATAAAACATTGTTTCACGACTCTTCAATTATTTCTGCCTCGTTTGCTTCGTGTTTTCAATGATCTTCTCGATTCTCTTCGCCGGCCATAAAACACGGCCTGTAGCTTTAAGAAACCGCATCCAATTTCGGCGTTTCTTCCGAAAAACGGCGCCTTTCGTCACAACCGCCCGAAAAAATCAAACCGATCGATCAGCGTGTGGATTTTTTTGCGCAATACTCTGATTGTTCTCAAAATTGTAATTACAGTTGTTCGAGTCAATCACGTACTAAATCCTCCACGGTTCATCGCACAGAGATCTTGGGGTATCGACATTGTGACCTCTAATATACCGAGTACCTACTCGACAATTCAGAAATTTATTCCTTCGTGCAGACGAGAGTCGATGCAACTAGGGGCACGTCTCATTTATAAGAAAAAATTCCGCAAACGGTTCCCGCAGATTTCCGCCGGTCCAAAAAACGTGTAAACCGACGGAAAAAATTAATTGACCACGTTTGAAGTGGATGAGGGTCGCAAAATTTTAACTTGGCAAAAAAAACTAAACGGAAAATTAGCAAACCGTTTGGTTGAATGGGTGGTAAAGCTAATACATTAATTTCTTCCTTTGTACAATAATTATTAGACCCGTAGAACGATACAATGTAACATAAAGAGCCGGCAATGGTAATATTACCCCGGATTTAGGTTATAAACTATGCAGATGATAGTGGCGTTGTACTATTAGCTAATTGCACGACCGGGGCAATTACAATACCTGTGCGGTGTTATTTTCCCTCTAAGACTGTAATTATTAAAATTCGCGTCTACGATATTAATATTGTATCGATTTGCGGCGCAATTTTGATTGTTTGGTGAAGCAGAATTTAAATGAAATTCATCACGCAGTGTGATCGAAACAATTAGATATTGATTCGGGCTGTATTTTTGCCGACAACATTCAATTTGCATTTAATTTGTGCAATTTGGGCCGACGCTCCGTTTTGCTTCACCCTCTCCCATTATTGTTTAAGATGGTGTGTTTGAAAAGCGCGGAAACCGCCATTGAAAATAATTGCTTTCCTTCCCGTTTTCCAGATAATCTTCTAATCTCAACAACCAAACGCTGGGTGTGTGTATGTGCGCTAAGCACGTGAGGCAATTTTTTGCTTGCATCTCCTCCGCCCCCGGACGTTATTGGTGTATGGAACAAACAAGCACATGCTGCTCAAACTTTCGATCAGATTCGAAAAGTTCAATAAAACATTCCGTTTGAAGGAAAAAAAAAGAGGTAAGGAGCGCTTCGCAACAAATCGAACTGGCATGGCACACGGACGGAGGTGGAGGAGAGCTGCAATTCGAAGATGGAGGTCGTAAGTTAATAAGCGCAATTTCTTTATTAAATGTCACCCGAGTCGGAGGATGCACATGAGTCCGGGCACCAGGTAAGTGATGGATTGTTCCCCCGGGTGAGTTTCCATCATCCCCGACCAATCAGCCAAATGCAAATTTCCGAGCGCCGCGAGATGCCTTCGGACAATTTTCAGGAAATTCTCAGCCGTCACAGCCGACGGGTTATTACCGATAATTGGCTAATAACACCGGTTTGTGCAATATGGCGGCGTCCAGAGGCGTAACGAGCTCGAATTGTTGGGATGTCTGAGGGCGCAGCCCGCCACTGGATCCACCGACGGCCACTCATTTCGACTAATTACCGAGAAGGTACGGCGTGGACACCTGGGTCCGGACTCATTGTGCTCGAATTCCATTCAGCCGAGTCCGCATTTTAGATTTAATTTATTTACAACAATAGTTTGTTTCACTGCGAGCTTTATTTACACGTCTGTCAGGACACGTTCATTTCATGTTACTTCATTACGGAAAATACGCCGATGACGGTTCGTTACGGGCGCGAATCCACACAAATAAGGTGCTTTCTGAATGGAACGAGACATCAGAAAAGCCGTGCAACCGCCGCCGATGCCAGCACCGAGCCAAACCGAGAATTATCACATGCTAGCTAGCCGCCTTCATTACAACACACAAACCACAAAAATTTTCCAAAAAAACAGCAACGACAACAAACGCCCAACGACGTTCCGCCGACCATTTATCTCCGCATCTCTTTTAATTTGTAAATACTAAAAGGCCATTCCAAACATGTGCAGATTCAATCAACTTTGCCACGCAAACGGCGTTCCTAGCGGAAATATTTAAATTTATGTCTGGACAAACGCAAGCCGGATTTCAGCCGCGAAACTAAAGTCATTCCTAATTAAATTCATTAGCTGGGTACAGTTGTAATTGTTGATAATTACGGATTTCTATTCTCTGCTAATGTCATTATTTTAATTGACGCTGTAATTACGAAAATTTCAACATTGTACGAGAAGCATTTAGTAATCTCACATGTACGAAATAATTGTTGTTTTATTCAAACTACACCAATAACATTATTAAAACCATTGACAAAAATCCATTCCAGTAATGTAATAAATTATGGAAAAGGGAGAACAGTAAGGCAAAAATTAAGAGAATTAAAATATTTGACGAAAGAAAAGTAGTATAGAAAGTTTTCCATATTGCGTACAAAAGTAAAACAAGTCTCATAGGCCATGGAATCACTTTGAAATTCTTTAGAGTATAGAAACATATAGACCTAGGGATGTAGAAATTTGAAATTCAGTTTTATGTTAACAACCGTTTTTAATTTAGTGTCTTTTTTAACAAATTAATTCCATCTCTATGCGTTGATTTAGTCGTTGTTTAGGCAACATTTAAGTTCCATTCAAATATCATGATTTGACAATGTCAAATGTCTACACTGTAAAAAACAAAATCTAGTATCCATTGTTTCCTGTCATTGTTGACAACTATTTTGTATTGTTTTGTAACTAGTTCCACCTCCAAGTAGAATTTGGACCGCAGACATGAGATAAGAGAGAAACTTGGACCTCGTTTAGTTGCGTAGTTCCTGCAAAAAAGGGGATAAGTTGAAATTCGATAATTTTCAGACAAATTGATACAAATGTGGTTGCTGCAAATCTAGTTTTTCAAACTTTCAATATGTTAAGTACTTTTAGACAACTTTTTATGGTAGGCGTAAATTAAAAAAAAAAGTGTGTTTGCGAAAAAACTGTTTGTTTCGAACGATCATAATAATAATTTGTGTCTTTTTTTTTCGTACCTTCGCGTCACATAAACCTGAATGAGTTTCTGCTGCAATGGAAATTACAGCAAATTTTCTATGGAGTAAATCAGACTTTGATCAGTGGCGTACTAGAAGTAGGTACTACGAGATCCAGATATAAACTACTATTAAATATTCAAATGAACACAAGTTAGTACAAAAATATTGGTACAATTTATATAATAGCTTTCCATAATAATTCATACTCCTTCTTTTCTGTACCATGTCTGACTGGCCTAAATATTCTTCAAACTTTTAAATTGAATTAATTAAAACTATTTGGCAGAGATTTGACAGAAATAATCAAATATGACACATTTAAACAACCCACTGATTTAATGTCTGAATTCCAATAGAAAAATTTGCCCATTTTATTCCCATAAATCATTAATATTTCATTGCCAATTCCTGTAAAATGTCATCGTTTGTCAATGTCAAAAGTCTATCTACATTGCAAAAAAATGAAACAAAAGCTCAATGCCTGATCCCCTGAGATTTAATTTTTTGTAGATGCTACAATACAATCGGTTAATCCTAGAGTCTGATCTGAGTCTATAATTCTTTAAAATATGCATTTAATTTTTTTAGTCCACCCTTACCTAGACTTGTATTGTTAATCGCCACAAATAGGAGCCCAACAAAGCGTCAGACCCAATAATTTTTGTCTAAATCTGGCACCAATTTAAAAACTTCTAGTCTTCTAATCATTCAATAATTTTGATTTGGTTAGCAAAAAAACAAAACGCTTTGAGGAAAATCAAAATTAATTTTGTTCGATTTGCCACAACTGAACATTTTGTGGCAAAATACTTGTAAAACTTACTTTAGCTTGTTACGATTTACTTGCTCAAAAATAAAACACACGACTGGAAATACTCGCTATTATTTCGAGTCAAAGAGTGCCTACAGACATAAACTGTCGTCAGTTTTTTGTTCTCGCACAACATAGGTATCGATTTTTATTGATTGCTGTATTTCTTATAATTACAATTTTCTTGTTTGTCGTTCTTGCTTAATAAAAGAGAGATACAGATTATAGGCTGAATCGAAAAAACATGAATAAAAACGTCATCGATTACAGTTTCTCCACATAAAAACCAATCACATTCAGAATTCTCTCCTTCGCCTAATTTAAAACTAATTACCACTGACAAGAGTCGAGTCTTTCACAAACGCATTTAATGCAATAATCCGAAAAACCCCATCAGAAAAACCGCTTTCATTTTACATAATCGAGTGCCTGCGGGACTCAAAAAAGTCCCTATTTCGTCGATACTTTTTATCCGCAACGAATTTTCACACTATCCAAACGTACCGTTAAGGGCACGTCCCACTTATGTCGTTTGAACGACACCACGCCGCAATCCCCCAAAAAAAGTCCAATTTGCTTATTTCGCTCATTGACGATGCTCGGTTGGGAAAAAGCACGCCGAACGAAGACAAAGCCCCGTAAAAAGTGATTTTGGTGATATTTTTATGGCGACGGAGCGAAGCGCAGGAGGCGGCTCGGTCCATTCCTTGCGCGTTTCTGGCAGAACTAAAAACTGCCCCGAGTCTTAGACGATCGCAGATTGTTTCGTCTTCGGTGGCGAATATTGACGTTCGACGGTTTTTGCGTCTTTGTTAAGCCGTCAGAGGTCCGGACGTGGCGGCAATTAACCGATCGAAAAATTGAAAAATCGACGGCCTTGCTCGGATTTTTTCCCGGAGCGGCCAAATAAAATAAATCGCTTTCTAATATCTGGTGCCTACTTTCAATTTTACAACAATATATAATTACTCGTCCTGACGTCCGTCCAGTCGGATCGTCGACGCTCCGTCTTAAGACCGCCCTCAATGTCGGCCTGGTCCGCTGCGTTTGGTTTAATTAGTGGCAAGATGACGGGCGATTTTAATTCAAATTATGTACACTATAGCGCAGCTTACAAACGTACAAATTACATTTCAACCATTGTCGATCCGGCACTGTAAAATGTTCCCTTTTTTTCTCTCTCTCATTTAAGAGTTTATTTATTTATTTATATACGTATGTATTTATTTATCCGTCTGTCTGTCAGACTTGTAATTTGGTGTGACTGTGTTTAGTTCTTATTGTAATCGTGAAAAGTGTTGACGTCACTTCAATATCGCGCGTCTGTCAGCGGCCTTTTGTTCATTTTCTTAATGCAGCTACTGGCTTGGTTCACTTTTGATCTTCCAGCTACTGGATTCCTCATAGATTGACTTGCTGATGCCCACTTGTCTAGTCTCTTGACAACTAATACCCGCCACTAACTAACCCATGTGGGAATCTCTTCCGTCGACGATTGCCACCGATCCCTAATATTCTAATTGGACAATTTCACATATTTATCATCTGTCTTTCACGTCCGCGGACCCGAACTCCTGTCCAAGAGACGGGGTGTCCGGAATGGAGGAAAAAGGAGCGGGTAGAGGCGTTATGGGTGGATTCGGCGGTAAATCTGGGTCGGACAGTGAGCATGTGCTTCGAGAATGTGACCGTCGTAATCACCAGGGCCGGCTCGTGTAGAACAAGCCAACAAGTTGTCGGAGGGAATTAGCATCGATAGTGGGCTACCTGGTCGCCAATTCCCTTCGGTAGTGGTAATCCCATTTAAATATTAAATGAATAAATCGACGGTCGGCAGGTATGTAAACACGTCCTATCTGATCCCGACAATCCGACCGGATTCCGGCCGTTTTAATTATCCCAGTCCGCTGCCCCCGCGTCCGCCCCTCGTTAGCATTCCGACCGTTTATTGTGGGTTCTATTCGCTACCGTTCAACTTACGATTGTTATTAACATTGCACTATCAGCGGCTCCTCATCAACATAAATAATGAGAACTTAATTAAAATCATATTTCAGGACGCCGGCATGGGTGGGGCCCGCACGTCTCCTCCGTTAACACCTGACTTTGCGGACGGGACTGCCCCGGTGGAACCCTCTCCGCTTAATTATTTTATTTATTGTCCCATGCTCGTTTTTCCTCGCGCCCGATTAAAGTTTCCACTAATTACGGCGAGGGCACTGTTATGACGGCTGAAATTACGGACCCCCATTAAAATCCGAGACGAATAAATTAACGTTTCGAATGGTTCAGCATTCTTCTTCCCCTGCTTCTTACACCTTTTAATTTATCGGGCGCGATTTATTAAGCGGCCTCGCATAAAATTCATAATTTTAACCGGCGGCTGCGGAACGCACGTTTTTTCCGGCCTTATCCAAGACAATCTTGCGATTTTCTCCGCCCGATTAACATCGAGTGTCGCCGATACTTTTAACTGGGAAGGCGAGAGTCGCTAATGAGTGTGGCCGAAGATTTATCTCGCGGACGAGATATATCGCACGGGATTTTAAAATTCTGACACTTTGCCGCAATTATGTCCACTATTTTCACACTAAATCAACTACGCGCCGGGCACAAGCGATCACAAACTTCCTCTATTCTCAAACTCGGGCTGGAATTTAGAAAATGAGAGGCAGGAGCGAAATGGGTCTCAGATACAAAGGGACCACTTTTTCTCTACTATGTTCATACGGCAATTATAGCATAACCCATGAATAAAATCGACGATGACACAGACTTACACCAGTAAATTAGTAAAAATAAAACAACTAAAGAACTTTAATTGGCATTTTTTGCTATTGCAAGGACCCCATTCTTCCTTTGCCTCTATCTAAACTTTTCGCCCGAAACTACATTTCTCTTAGATACTTCCTCTGCAGGATTTTTACATTTAACTGTTAAAATTCACAAAAATTTGTGAGCGTAGAAATTAAAATTTTACGAAATTACAATATTTAATTGGGAAGCCGAAAAATATACAGCAAATGTATTTTTTAACAATTAAACTTATTTGAAGACTGATTCTTCTATTCGCATTATAATCTGACCAACGAAAAACCCTGTTATAATATGGAAAAGAGTCAAAGAAGTTTGAAAAAATAAAACATTCAACATCAACTAAATAAACAATATGTACAGGTGGTCTCAAATTGGACACTTTTAGGGGATTTCTCCCATTTCCCGAAAAGAATAAAGTTGCAAAGATGTCTAGGGGTCGATCTTTAAGAACAGGTGAATGCAATTTCTATGGTGGGACGAAATTTTGCCAAAATGAGTATAAGGCATTATTGTACGCATTTTAGGATTCCACATCGACTGGTCAAAACCGTATAAGTAAATTTAATTAAACTAATATTTTAGTCCAATTCATATTAGATCAAAAAAGCAAATGCCACTTTTTTATTTGAAAATTATAAAACGAAAACGAAAAAAAAATATGTAATTTTATAAGAAAAAAAACCTTCAGTTTCTAAATTAAGTACTTCCCAAACGATAACGCAAACAAAGAAAATATGTTAAGCCAATATTTTAAAACGCGTTTTCCACGGCTTGCATAAATTTCACTTGTAATCGTTTACAAGATAAATTAGATAGATAGATATATGTATTTGTCATTTGTCATTAGACATTATTTAAGTTTTTTTAACGCAAAATATAATGGGCTGATTAGTAATTTTTTTAAATGTACCAATTTTTACTAATCTAAAACCATTTTTATTCAGATTTCGAAAATGTAAATATTCATAATACATTATAATGGAATATAAAGTAATATTCCATTAAAAAAACACAATTTTGTGTCATAAGTCAAAAATGGTCAAAAATAACTGAGCATGCTGTCAAATTCTGCTTAAAATTAAAAAAAGTTTTAAACACAAATAAGAAATATTCATACATAAAAAAAGTTGTCATCTTCATGAAATGTTCAAAAACAAGAAACGCCTTCTATCTCTTATACGAATGAAGATATCGGTTTTCGCAACTCAACTGCTCTCAAAAATCGAACCATCCTAGCTACTTTTTGGCTATCTCTAAGGATAATAGGAGAAACCCCCCACAATTGCCATCATTGGGACACCTGTACATATTATTGTTAAATCGTCAGTTAAAACTCACAATAATTTGTGTGGGTAATTGTACGAAATTGTTTCATTTGGGAAGCTAAAAATTTAAATCAATTTTTTTGTAGTATTTTTTGATCTTTTTATTCGCTCTGTAATGTGACCAACGAAAAAAGCTGTGGATATGGAAAGCAAATAAAATGAAAAAAAAATTCGTGCAAATATTTCCTAAATTTGGAACAAACTATCAAAATTGTTGCTCGAAAGTACGAGTTCAATAAATTCTCTCTTTTGCTTATTTGCTCTCAAAATACAGGCCCCCAAACTAGCGCATAATAATTTTATATCAAATACTAGAATAATCATTAAGACTACAATTGAAGAAACAAATGTTCAAATGGTAAACGATTTTAGTTGACCAATCAGACTGACTTTGTTAATTGCTTTCTCAACAAAAGGCATTACCTAATTCATTTCCTGCAGCTGAAAAAACTCGTTTAATTGTTTGGCCCACTGTAAAAAAAAACATCACGATCGCAGAAATCATAAATCGTGACATTTCATAATTGTCACTTCGACAGTATAATTTTTGTGTCAGGTGAAAAAAAAATCATTTGTTTAATTGTTCTTCTTAACTTTGAGTTTCTTGAGGTTTAATTGTTTATTAAAGTTTCATAGTTTGTTATTCAAGTCGTTGATAAATCACAATTTTAATGTGTTGTATAAAAAATAACTTTTTCTAAACAGATTGGTGATATGTCGTTTGTAGAATTTTTCATAGCGGACAAGCTAAATTTTGAAAAATATTAAGAAAAATATAATAATTGGTTATAACTATTCCGATTAATTAATATATTTTAGCAAAGAGGGAAGAGAGCTTAACGCTATTGGTCAGTTTCAATTGCTTGACGTTTCTTACATATCTTACAACCCTGGATGGACATTCTAATGGAAACTAATTGATAGAAGGTGCTTCTTAACGGAAAGATGTTTAGTACTAGTATACAAGTCTTTCCACTTGCTTTGTTTTTACAATCTTCCTCGAAGAGGATGTATATGAGATAATGAAAATCCGAGCGGATGCAAAAGGGTCGGTAGGACGAACGGTGTCGTTTAAGACGCCGTTCAACGTCACCAAACTGCATCCTGAAGGTGCAGCGAGTCGATCACTGTTCGATCTCCGGTGTCTCTTACCTCCATCTCGCAGCTCGTTTGCATCCGGGGACCGGAAAGAAAGGTCGGCTCGCTTGCATGTGCCACGTTCACACCGAGGGTTGCAAGAAAAACAACACCCGCCCTATATTAAACATTTATGACAATGGGTGAATAGCGAGATGACACGACAAACGGCGGAGTAAGTACTTGGAAGACAATCAACCAGCGTCTGGTGAATAATTTACCCTTCCGTGAAGCAAACCCCGCGTCCGAAAATGGACAAGATTAATTCGAGTTGTTGGCGGATGCAGTTTGTCCGTCTTTGATTGGAGAAAAGAGTCGTCGATACGGCTAATGTCTTGTAAACAAGAAGCAAGAAGGAATAAATTTGGTAGGGGTACGATTCGAGGCGGAAAAGAGGCCGGGAGGCAAAACTAATCAAGCCGGATTCCTATGAAATACAACCAGGAAACGGAGGGAAGATGGAAAAATGGCTCGGCTTAATAACGGAAACAAAAGCCCGTTTCCGACGCTATCAGACTTATTTTCCCTACTTACGAATGTGAATTTAAAATGTATCAGAGTGTCAGGCACGGGATTCGATTCCAATACTCGATACATATATTTTTACTTAAGGGTGGAACTGGGGGGTTCGGCTCTCTCGCACAATATATGGGAATTTATGTATTTCGGAATACCTCGCGGCGCGCTCGATCACATTTTGATTGCGGCCATGGTAAAATACTGGGACCCCCGCACATACGGGGCTCGTCAAAAGTACGGAAACGTGTTCGCACGATATGCATTCTTTATTCGGATAAGTTATTTATAACAAGTGTCGCATCTGCTTCGTATCTGTAATTTCACAACGACGCCGTCAGGACGAGAACTCATCGTCCGAGGGAAAAAAATCTAAATCACAAATGATACAAAGGGGAAAAGTTTCTTATAAAAACTAGATTCCATTGTACAAAATCCAGTTAACTCATTTCGGAGGAGCGCGTCTCCTTTGCGAATTAAACATCGTCGATCGGGAGAGGCGGCACGCGACCGACCTCGCAACCCTTCGGAAGAGAACGACACGGAAACGAAACGCAACTCCGAAATGCTGGCCGCGACTAGTATTCTTTTCTTTGAAGTATTTTAGGGAGCGAGCGCCGTAATGACGTTGCCGGGGTAATCCATGCATATACGGGCCCGGAACTACCCTACACACATTCGGTTTCTTTTATTTTGCGAGTCGCGAAAAAGATTTGATGAAAATCCCACTCGCGAGGGCTGCGCCCAATCAGTCCCCAGTTTGAGATCATTATCGGCGCGCACCTAAAAGGGGCGCCGAATCTTCAAACCGACGACGCTTTCCCGCACAACTTATCGGGATTTTTACGGGAAACTCACTTAGATTGTCCCACGAACGCTAGGAGCAAACTCCATGAATAATAAAAAATAACACATTATAAGCCAGTTAGTGCATTAATTAAGTCTGAAGATAATAGTAAAAAATATCAAAAAAATAGGAAATAACCAGAGCGTAAAACAATACAACATCGTTGTGAACCAGTGACGACTCGTGATTATTTAATCCGAGGAGACGGCACTTTTTTTAATTGGTTAAAAGCGGCGGTAAAATTTTGTATTTTGATTCAATTTTCTGACAAACTCCTTCTCAGTTGAAATTTCTGTCATACACATTCTCGTAAATTGTTCTTGTCCGATGGTATTTCTTGTAATAATTTTTTTATCAAAATATTCATCTTGACTTCTGAAATGTTTTGAAAAATACGATAGGGAAGGGATAGTTTTAATAAACCGCTCTTTCTCGATTGAATTCATGCATTGTTTAAAGTTTAAAAAATGAACCTAACAATGAACAGTTTGAAGACGATTATTTTATTCTTAGGATGCCTACCATTTAAATGTGTAAATGTAAATAAAATTTTACGAAATTACAATATTTAATTGGGAAGCCGAAAAATATACAGCAAATGTTTTTTTAACAATTAAACTTATTTGAAGACTGATCTTTCTATTCACATTATAATCTGAGCAACGAAAAACCCCTAGTTGAAATTTCTGTCATACACATACTCGTGTATTGTTCTTGTCCGATGGTATTTCATGTAATAATTTTTTTATCAAAATATTCATGTTGACTTCTGAAATGTTTTGAATAATACGATAGGGAAGGGATAGTTTTAATAAATCGCTCTTTCTCGATTGAATTCATGCATTGTTTAAAGTTTAAAAAATTAACCTAACAATGAACAGTTTGAAGACGATTATTTTATTTTTAGGATGCCAACCATTTAAATGTCATGCTATAATTGAAGTAATAAGTTCGTGCTATTCCTTTATTATAAAATTCGAATTTTTCAAACATTGCGTAAGTAATTCAAAGGATTCCTCTAAAGTGCGTCCCGAATTCATAAAACCTCAAGAATATTTGTGAAGCTAGCCCCTAAAATTACAGAAAGTCGTTAATGGCAGTTTATATCATTGCCTCATCAATTTTACATGAACAAAATTTGAATTATTACTTTATAAATTTATGTCCTCAGTTGCAACGTGAGCAATAGAATCCAGTTTAATATAACTTCGAAAATCCGGACACTCTAGTAGTTCGGTGCCTTCAAGGGCCGTTCCCAAGTTAAAAATAGCAACTTTACAAACGTAGGTACAACTAAAGGTTGGATGTCAACGACTGTATTTTTTGACGCACGAAACGTGAAAAACTTTTTAAAAGAAGTTAATATGCCACAGAAGGCACTCCTATTCCTATTGTTAGATAATCTCATCCTCCAGAAGATCAATGTTTGCCCAAAATGCAGAGCTTTATTCTTGCCCCCTAACTGCACGCCGATATTTACGAGTATTACAAGTTATGGATCAGCATTTAATTCAAAATAATAAGGTTTCTTGCCGAAAATATTTGCTAAGCTACATAATATCTCATAAAGATGACAATATTGTGCAACTTTAAAAAAAATCCAATTTAAAAACTGCTGTTCTTCATTTGAAACGAACCTGGATATCAATCACGGAAAAAACTTATACAGAAGTTAGCTCTACCCATACGTGTCTGAGGAAGAAGACAGCGAAGACTATATTCCTTTAGATGAACTTAAACGAAGACTTCTAGCTCTCTTAGTAGCAGACCTCAACGAAATAAAAGAGTATCTTCTTATTATGAATCCAGTTAGCAATTTAACAAGAAATCAAACAAAAGAAAGTACATAGACTTAACGAATGAATAACGGATTCTTTTCATTTTTTTCAAAAACTATAAAAGTGGACTTGGACTTCAACCGAAGGTTTTAAGGTGTCTGAACAATTGACTGAAGAAAATGATGTCGAGTTGAAAGACATTATTTTCCTAAGAAGACTTAAGGAAACATCTGCACATTTTGTTGTCCAAATTAAACGAAAGCAAACAAAAATTATGATTAATTCATGATTTTTATTTGGCCCAAGTGCTTTAACTATTGCAGAAAAATACAAATAGAATAAATCCTTTTATACAGATAGAAACTGGAATAAATTCAGTATCTTTAATAAAAATTATTTTGCGAATAATTTCTGAAACATTCGATTCGATTTTTTTAACTAGCTTATTTTCAGCCTAATCTACTTTTTTTACTTAGAGGACTGTAACTATTAACTTTTTATCAAATGGAAAGATATGTCAATGGACAACAAAATTCATTGTTAAAAGGAATACAACGATGGTTTTTTCACGTTCTCATTTATTTTATTTTATTATTTTTTTTAGCTTGGGTTCGTATTCTGTCGCCAAAACCCATAATTAAAATCATAATAAAACATACATTCTAGGATTTTGTGTTAAATAGCGCATTTTTATTAAAAGTCACTATTTATTTGTCGAATAAAAGTTGATAACTAACTTGCATTCTTTCAGAAGTGGGTAAAAAGCGCGCGTCAGTCGGTTCCATTCGAATTTGGTTGAATAATTATTGTTAAAATCTGACGCTGAAAGAGATTTCTCCAACCAATGTTATCAACTTAAAAAATTAAATTACGATAAATTTACAAATTATTGAACTAATTGGTTATTTTATGGGATATTTTAATTAATTATTCGTTTTTTCTACATCACAAAATAGATAATATTAAACGATGAAAAAACGCTAATACATGGGTACAAAATGATGAAATGATGACAAAGTGATGAAATGAAAAATGTGTCTGACTTTTCCTTTGCTATGTTGCTATAGTGAAACATGTTTTTATCATATTATCAGGCACCCCACCACATAAAAAATTAGGAAAAAGGAAAATGGCACAAATCCGCGTGAAACCTCTCCGAACGTCACCGTCTTAAAATATTCATCCCCGCACCAGATTCGGGGAACGTAGAACACAAACTCTTGTTAGCCCCCCTCATGAATACATCGCGGAAGCATGAAAAGTCGTCTCCTGAAGACGTCGTCGATGTGTAAATGAGAGAAATGTAGGCGCTTTCCCCGTTTCTAGTGCAGTTTCCTCCCCGATCCGCATACATTACGTGGATGAACGATATGTTGAAGCGGTGCGTGGTATATATCGTGCATTGCATCGACTACGAGCTTGGTCCCGTGTTGAGTGGGTCGCTAAAAGGGAAGGTACGTAACCGGAGGTTAGCATACCTTGGGGACCGGTCGTAAAACCGTATCCCTTGACAAACTCCCCGAAAAAACACATAATTGTCGCGCGCCAAGACTCGCCATAACTTATGCATCCCGTCGAGGAATCTCGCTGACTAATCGCCGGCCGGCCATGGATGAAAAGTGAAAATGAAGCACGGCATTAGCGCAAAACACGAAAACGGAAAAGTTGATTCGGAAGAGGCGATCGCCTGCCCACCTGCACTTTGAGCATGATTTGACTCTTCTCGAAAAACATTGGTTGATCAACCACGAACGACACTCCTTCACTGTTAAAAATCTTCGATGACTGAACAACAATGGTGTGTCTCAAGCCGATAAGATAGCATAGTGCAAATGAGTTTCTGCTGAAACATGTGCGCAAATATTAAAGCAAACAAGCAGTTGAAATAATTGAAACTGGCAGTCAACTTGTACGTGTGTCCGATTGTTATAATTCCTGCAAATTGGTGCGGCTTAAGTCATAAATAATAAAGATCTCGATTGATAGCATTATCGGCATTAACCGATTAAGGTGGATGTGTTTCAAGAACGTTCGAGGTCGAACAAAATCCCAATTACACGGCGACTTCTCCCTCACCACCACCCCCTTAGAGTACCGACCGCCTCCGCCGTTAACAACATATCCATGAAAAATTCACACCGCAAATACTGATTTATTATTGAGTAATTGTTAATGATTGGTGGACGCTTTGATGACCTACACGTAAGGAAAATTGACGATAATTGGGTTTGCACAGGCACATGGATTATTTATGTAATCATTGTTCATAACGAGGGGAAAGAAAGCAAAGAAACCGGCCGGTCGGGAATGGCAGCTTTTTTATAATCCCCCTGAAAAAACCACGGCGGCCTCTTTGCGTCATTATTACAGAAAAAGTATTAAGCACTCCCACATTTAAGCCTCGTTGGGACGAAATGGAGCACGTTCAACACACCTCCGATAATCTCCTCGGCCCCTGGAAGCGATTAGCAAAATTTGCTCACCTGCTTCTTGTCGAAGTGACTGAGAAATTCGTCGGATTGTTGGCGCTCGTACAGGGCTCTGGCGAGGCCCCCTCGGGGTCTGTACGACAACGAACGCCCCAAGTGACGGTCGATCGGCGACTCCTCGCCGGCGTCGTACGTCGCCCCATAGCAAAACCCATTGTCTACCATCACTATTTGTTTAAATAAACGCAAACGAAAAGTGACAGATTGAAGTGAGGTTAGGTAACGAGCGATACGACTCACGCAACCGAAACGCGACTTTTAGACCACGAACCGATTATTTATGAAAATTGGCAAACCAGTTGTGTTAAAATAGGGGAAATAAACTAATAACCGTCGACTTACAACGTGTTTCCTTTCACTTTTGACAGTAATAAACAAATGTGGGGTGGTTGGGTTGGCAGCGCCGCGAGGCTGATGACAAGTCACGCGGCGGGAACTTCAAACCGTACCGAAGAAGTTCCAGCTTGAGGAGTGGCGTCTGTGCAATTTTAATTCGATAAAGTCGAGTGAGGCGGATAGCTTCTGGGAATTGCCGTTTCAGAATGAGCTGAGTAACAAGGAGTAATGAGTCTTTTGCGGGTAATTGCGTAATTGTCAAAAATATCTTCCATACATTACATTAATAACCGAGGTGAAAATCAGTTTTAAGCGAGAGTCGGGTCCATTAACAAAAACCAGTAGCACGATGTTAATTTGAAAGAGATTTTCTTTTTTGTTCCTCGCTGGAAGAGTATTATGAAGCGGTGGCTAATGTACGGCCGACCAGATGGAATTACAATCCACATTAATCTCAATTGTTCACAGAAGAAAATGAAGAAGTCGATGGTGTGTTCGGACAGCGCGCGGCGTAGATGTTTGGCGAAATTTTAATTCGCGGGCGCGTTTTAATTCGCGCGGGTAAAAACTCAATTTTGACGAGGACGTGACTGGAGGAAATCGCCGAAGAAGTTGCAGAAGGAAAAAACGGCGACATTGAGTTTCGGGTAATTTCAATTTAATTATAATCTGGAAATTTATACACAAACAAAAATCCAATTAAAACGGCGGAATTAAATTCGAGAAACGTTTTAACACGCGAAATCCCTAAATCGCATAAAAATTATCCGTGCGCATGATACTTTATTAGGCCAAGGGGTGATTGGGAAAAACCGACCGAACCCACCAGACCCTTAAGGACCGGAATTCCTTAAGGATTTCCTCGCTTTTTTAAATTGCATCGTGTAATTTCTACTCGAGTATAAATGAGGTTTTTTAATTGGAAATCCGAGACGGGATTCGGGAGACGAAGGGGGCGAATAGTTAGCGATTTATTTTAATGAGAATTTCGTTTCTTACGCTGATTCGCATGCCAAGTAGTCCAATAACGAAATATTATTACAATCGCTCTCCGCCGCTTTTATTGCTGCTTTTTATTTCTCGCTAATGAACGTCGTAAAATCGTATTAAAATCGACTCACTCACTTACCCCCACGAAAACAGAACAGAACAAATTTTGTTGAACAGAACCTTCATCATTTCGTTGGCATTCAAATCTTAAAACTCGTAAAGAATGGACAAGAATCTCATTGTTGCATTATTATTTCGGGAGCCACGGAGCGAGATCAGCTGAGTAAAACTTCCAATTTTTAGTTTCTCACGTCGTCCATGACAACTGACTTTAATTATAATCAAAACGAAACCGTAGAATTATTATATTTTTTCTAGGACATTGAACTTGTTTTGCATCGAAGGTTAGCATTGGCTGTTACATTTGATTAAGCTTCGGATACATCCTTGGGAATATTTTTGTGGGAATTTATAAACGGGAGAAAGAGAACAAATCTGTGTCTAACAATTCTAATTATAAAGCATCGTAAAAGGACGTGCTCGACGGCCGCAGGAACCCATCAGCCCATCTAATGCTGTTTGCTCCTGGAAGCGTTGTTTCAGTTCCTTTTAACACGTCGTTTAATAAAAAACACCTTATTACGGCGAACATTCCACGTTAGGCACAGTCTGTAATTTGAATTCGTATCGAATTTGAAAAAATGCCTTTTTTAAAAGTTAATTACCGTCTTCTCGGAATATTTCTTGCATTGTTCCTCGACATAATTCAGATGTTTCCTCTCGAGTTGCACGATTTCGGCTAAAATCCGACAACGCTTTCCAACAATCATAACGCGCAAAAAATTGTCATTAAGCACATGAAGGTTATTAAAAGACTTTTTGCAGGTCGCAAATTGGTCGCCGGCTGCATTGTTCCGCGAATAATTCAAATTACAATTACTTTCCGAGGGGGGACGGCAGAAAAATAATAAAGAAACACACTTCCTGCTCATTTTAATAAACGAATCAATGACGATTCCTCTATGAAAGTGTGTTCCGCTTCCAAATCAATTCAATTTGGAAGATGTTGCGTGCTTCGGTCGGATTTAATTGCTTAACGATTGCCTCGCTGAGCCAAACTCCGTCATTATAATTAATCAACTAAGTAAAACATAAAAAGCTTCCATTACTGGTTCGATTAACCATAATAGCGAATTAAAATGGCATTCCTGAGTTCGAGGTGCACTTTACGAAATGAATCCCGAGTTCGATCCTTATGTCTTTGGTGCCGAAGGCTGGTGTGATGAGCGTGAAGAGGACGATCTTCCTCCCTCGAAAATAATTAAAAATTCGAATAAATTCGATCCAGAGGTTATTATCGAAGCGTGAAATAGTAATCCGACAATATAACAATTAAGTTTGATGAACCTGAGCGTCGAAGGCGTTCAGTTTTTCTTTCTCTCAGGTAAGGACAGATTTGAGACGGTCATGTCATTACCTCAGGTAATTCGATTGGTAATTTGCGGTCTGGCTGACAATGACCGTTCCTCCACGCGTCGGAAACAAATCTGTAATTGTACATCAAACTCTAATCACACTGCCCAACATTCTTCGGATAATATTCCATCCTCAATCAAGGACGTTCGCTCGGCTGGAACACTTTGTACAAGAATTGATCGTAATGCCGGCGTTTAACGGCGGAGAGGTGCTCAAATAAAACTCGGATTGCTTTTGTATCGTGTACAGTGTTGCTTACGCTCTGATTTAAAACAGTTTAAATTTTTTAATAAGCAAACGGACAAGCGGAAAAATGGTGTTAACAGTTAGACAATCAACGACTAGGAGCACCGAGCAAAACACTGAAATTAAAGCAGGAAACGTGTAATGTTGCTGGAAATAAGCGAGCAAAACTTAAACTTAAGAGTTTGCCGGAACTTATTTTTAATTCGCTCTTCTCGTGCATTCTTCCATCACCATTTAGAAGAAGAGTTAACAGGGACGATGCCGTCATCTAACTGGCGTTTATTGAATAAATATGTAATAATTCTTGAATGGAGGAGGCAGAAGCTGCATAATGTAGAGAATGTAAAATATTATAATTAATGTACTTATTGACTCTCTCCTCTAAAAGAATTAACACATTTCCACTAAAATATTTCTAGCGGTTTTGCAATAATAATGGCTTTTGTATGTGTTAAAACGTTTAGGATCAATATTTTCTTCAATTTCTTTAAATAATATTTGGTGCAAGAACTGTTTAACTTGCGTGTATAGTATCACCACCAACACCAAGAAGTAAGATGTTTCGACGAAACTTGACACCGACTTTAGAAATAATAGCGAATGATCAGCTCCACAAGACATAGAAAAAAAATCTGCTTTTAGTCACTTTTTGTTATGATTGCACTCTGCTGTGTTCATTTATCTACTCCTTGTCCGTGATGTTAGATGGTTTTATTGTGAAGTGTACAAAGTGTTCCCTGAGTGAGAATACGACAAAATGTTCGTCAACTGACGCTGTTTGAAAGAGTCAAACTAAAGATTCTAGAATGCTGCAAAGCATTGGGAGTCGGTCGAAATACCATCAAAAAAGTCATATACGGTGATTTTGAGAAAAGAGGGAAAGTAGATGCACTAAAAACACAGACAATGGCAAGCTGTACGAGAAGCATCTTGAAAGTCAGAGGCCAGGGTATCTGGTATAATTAGATGAATCCTGGTTCAAAATAGACTACTGTAATAGAAAATGCTCAAAGATGATGATGAAACCGTGTTCTTGTGTCTGAGAATCAAAGAAAAAAATTCGGTGTTCAACTCTTGATGATTTATTTCGAGAAAAAAACTCTTGGGGCTTCCTCGAGTCGACCGCCAAAATCCTGAAATAATACAATTTAAAAAAATTGCTAATAGTAATAATAATATAATATAATAATAATAATAATAATATTTTTACTAATTAATATCTTCGCACACTCCATTTTTAATTTTATCCCTATGCGTTGCTAAAAATCACAGACATACAAATCATTTGAGAACCAAGCGAGAGAAACATACATAAAAGAAAAACCTGGCGAGAACAATGGTTGAAAGGAACAGAGGAAAGATGATGCATTGCAGTAGTAAGACAAGAACTTTTTCTTGAAAAATATAAAAACGTTTAACGGAACACTGCACGCAAAATTCAACTTTTTTCAGAATAAATCTATAAGAACTTCATTTAAATGGTTGTTTAAAATGTATTTCTAAATCCTGGAGACAATAGGGGATGGAACAAAAGTATCAAATAATAGCTGTATCTTGTTAATTTGAAAAGTTATTTAAAAATTTTTAATGGTATTAACGTGCATGATGTGATTTTTTAGTTTGGTCCTATCAATTTTGTTTTGCTAGTTTGGCAATCGACTTTGTTTTTGAGTAATGGTAAATGGTACCTACAATTTTAAGCGCAAGTACTGCAATATTGTATCATTATGTGTACCTACAAACATGTTTTTTTTTGACGTAACGAAGAAAAATATATTTCAGTAAGAGTAACAACCATAATTTTTGACAAAGGTAAGGTAAAAAAATGCATGGAAATTATGGAAATATTACATACGTGCGACTACACCAAAACAAGTTTACTTTTAAAAATTAAATAGTTACACTATTAGTTTGATAGTTTAATTCCAGCCTGTAATTCATAAGAGCACAAAGGAACTAGAATTTACAGTTCATTGTCAATAAAAATTATTCTATGAACAGAAAGTTGAAGTTACTAAAACACATACAGGCTGGAACTTTTTAATTTGAAAAATTATGAAATCATTTTGAAGACAAATCTTATTTGCTGCATTCATATATACGCATGCAAAATTTTCAGAATTTACAAATTGGTTGCTATAGCAGCAAAACAAAAAAAGGTAAGAGCAAACTAAAAAGATGACATCATGCCCGCTAAAAAAAGAAGCACCCTATGTATTAATTTTTTTTATAATTCTTCAAATTAAATAGTTACGGACAATATTTGATACTTTTGTTTCACCTGTATTCTTTATAGTATATTGTTTGATATACCTAAAACAAAATCATCTGCCGAATTTTTCTGAATTTATTAGTTACGAAAACCGGAACATCACAAAATGTCCATAGCTACGTTTTGCTCCCCTTTTTGAAATGCAGTTGACATATTATTTATTCCAAGTTAATTACACTTGGGCATTCTAATGTAAGGATATTGTGTGACCAGTGTTGTGGTCTCGCAGAGGAAGGAATAAGGCTCCTGGAAGAATTTCGCCATATACTTTAGTGACATATCTGCTGTTGCAGTTGATAACCATCACAGCACTAATTCTTCATAATAGCAAACAATTCACCACAAAAAACACTTTGTAAATGAGATTATGTCGTTTATAATTCGCACATGCCGTTTATCAATACTAAATGAGCGGATCTATAGAAGCTGCCTAAAAATAGAACATATGCTCTCCTCATTGTGTTAAGTGTGGGTTGTACTTTAAAAATAAATTTTGATAAACGATGGATGGATATTACTTATGATCTAGTGGATAAAGTAAGAAAAAGTGTTCTTGTCTTTAGATGATAAATGAATTAATTTTGGATTAAAAAAAATCATCTATAAGAAATTGAGTTGCCTGAAGACAGTTTTTTTTGTTACACCACTCGGTCCATGCGATGGTTAATTTTTAATAATTTTAAATTTCGGAAATTTAGTAATTGTTTTTTAATCTTGCAAATATTTTTCTATCTGTCCACTTTTATATAACTCAGACTCTCGATGATTTATATGAATTCTTCAAACAAATAGCTGAAAGCCTGGCGATAAATCTTCTTCGTATTTATTGAATGTGGCTCTTTCCTGGAAAGAAGAGTCGGGTGCATGTGTGTTATTCAAATAAGAAGTGGTAGGTCTTCGAGGTGGAGCTGCCGGCTCGTGGGTCGGTCTCCCGGCGTCTTTGGCGCTGCGCTTTTGATGAATTTTCCGTGATGATCGCGCCATTAGCCTTTGCCTATAAAAGGTTACAAATTCAAACGATATTAAAAATATAAAATATGACGTATATTTACAATCCTATTAGAAGTAATGGAATTCCTTTTTGTTCGGAAGTACTGTTCAAAAGCAAGATTTATTTGTCCAATTGCCCATCAAGTTTTTGTAACGGCGACCATTTACAGTAATTACAATGCATGTGTAGGATTCCGAAATAAGGAGGCATAATTACGGCTCGCTTTTTATTGATTCCCGATCGATGCGTGATTGATCTATGGTTCTACGGATCGGCATTCAGTCATAGATCACGACGCCGCTGCGATCTCCGCGCCGATCATCGTTTACAAACGAAGAGCCCACCTCCTCTCGTTCTTCACATCATCAACAGTTCACCACGTAATGACGACCTCGCGGCGGCGAATCTTAATTTTTCGAGAACCGCCGCGCGGCCCTTTCGCCTCTAATAATTCAATTCCGATTCGAAGCGAACAAATTAAAATAATCACCGCAAAACTAATCTACATCGTGATCGGAGAACAATGCGAATTTTCAATAAACGCCGCCCCTCCTCGGCGCGCCGCCGCTGCAACCTCCATCATCGATCCCCGATGACGGTTCCGTGTTCCGATTAAGTCGCCCAAATCGGAAAGAAATTCCTTGATTCTTACGTAAATGAGGAAGGCTCAGATGTTCGCATTCACAAACCCAACGATTGCCGAATCGGCATCCTCCGCATGCAACCCTTAATAGACAAATAATGGAAAGAAAACAATTATTCGATATTTGTGTCAAAGCCGTGACAATGATGGACGTCTTTTGAATTATCCTGTCTGATAATAATAAGTTGATCTGTTTAGGACTCGCCGGTACACACCTGCTACGTTCGCACGTTTTCCAGCGTCTTGTCTCCTCGTTATTGTTATTATTATTTCTCAAATTTTGACGGGCGTAATTGCGACGAATAAATAAATGCGGCGGGGACGCGCCGTCGTTACCCCTTCATTATTTAATCACCGATCCAGGCACCACCGTACACTCACCCCCCTCGATCTGACATAATAACGATGATGATGCAGGCGCATTTTTATTGCCCGACTCCACCTCACAAACGTCATTTAGCGACATTTTCCGAATTATTCTTGCGTGCACTTTATCTATTATTTATTTGTCATTTAAATTCGTCTTCCAGAGACAGTGCATTCGTCGAGATTGCAACCCTCTAAAGATTTCGAGCGCGCCGTCCGTGTCAACTCTTCCTTGTAGCACTAATCCGTGTCATCCTCGCCGCTTCTTGCACTTCAACCTCCGAAATCAACCCCCGATCCCGCTTCCGTCGCGCTTGCAAATGGAATTTTAATAGCAATTGTTTCACCTCGTCTCGTTCTTCTCTTCTCGATTTTTCTCAAAGCCGGTGATAATTTAGAAAGCGCCAGGAGGAGCGCGAGCGAGGAGCCGCGGGGCGTCACACATGCGGGTGAAATAAGGAAGAGAGGGCGGCAAGTGTAAATGACATCATTATAACTGCAAAGTGGTCTCTCACGCGTCTCCACGGTAACGCCAGCTCTAATGGCATACATGACAAGGGGCTCCGATCGATTTTTTAAATTTACTTCAAGAATAAACAGCGTCTGAGCAGGAGGGAAGGAGGAGACAGAAGACGCACCCCCAAAGATGCGTCATCCGCAAATTAAAAAATTTAACCGTGAATTATTTAAGAAGGGGGGTGTGATGGGTACTTAGGGGTCTATAATTAAGCCCGTCATGTTAAAAGCACGACGAATTTTTCTGACACCACCGCAAGCAAACGTGGTTGCTCGTTACACTCAACCAAACACTCATTTGCCTGATTTGTACAATCAAGCACAGAGAGAGGGTTGTACAATATTTATTGTCCCCTTGAAACAGAACCCTTTGTCAACATAATTATTCAACAAGTTCTAATATAGAAATTCTAGCATTTTTCTAAAAAACTAATGCTGTATCGACATGATCGCTCCCAAATTTTCGTCCTCAGATCAGATACTATTCTCTACAGTGACTTTATAAAGACAGTGGCGACAATAGTCAATGTTGTGATTGGCCATTGCAGTCACCTGGTTTCTCGCCATAAGAGGCATTGCGCACATTAAATTTGTCTACATTCGTTTCTAGTTATTTTATGTTAATTTTAGTGTTGTGTTTATATTTCGATTTTTTTAAACTATTTATATCTAATATTTTTTACAATATTAGCTATATTTGTGCTCGGCGATGCTCGATTTTCTTGCAAATACCGTTCCTTAATAAATGAATTTGTCTACTTTCTCAAATTGGTCTTCACTCGAGCAGTTTCTATACGTATTTATCTTCTTTCCGTAAATTCTCTATCGACCACTCCATATTTTTGGTTTTCGTCTCATTAAATAATAAGCTCATTCTTTATGTCTATTTAGTATATTATATGTAGTACTTCTGAGCCCCACTTGTCTTTCTCCGATGTCTTCCACTAAATAATTTTTTATGTGGGCGGTCAATATTTGATATACTAAATTTAACAGAGCTATAGTTATAGCACACACCTCTTGTCGTCATTTCCTCGTGCGGGGCAGATTAACTTCTTTCAAGTTTTTTGATAGCTTCTCTTTTTTCCAAATGTCCCTTTGTAGTTTCTGCATGTGTTTGATTAACTTTGGTACTCCATATTTAAACAACTCTGCGGTTATACGATCCTTCCTTAGACCTTTTTGTCGTTTTTGGATAATATCTCAATTCTACTCATTATTTGGGATAGCTGATTTTTAGTTTGTTCTATAAAATATTTGTAATATTTTTTCCTGTTTATCTTCAGTTTATTCCTTTTCAATTTAACAACTGCAACTGATCAAAATATTCTCTCCATCTTCAATATGTCCTCTGCAAATAGAGCATCCTTCTCTCTTTATCTTTGTATGTTTTGCATTGTAATACTCTTGTATCACTTTTCACTCCGTGATACAGATTTCTAATTTGTTTGGTTTTATCGTTGAACTCTATTTCCTTTAAGACATCTTCATGAAATTTCCTTGTTTTTTTCCCATAATTATGCGTTTGTTTGTAGCATCTGTGGTTTTAATTTACACATATAAGACACATTTGATGTCTTTTTTGGTTCCGGGAGTTGGTTTAGACGTCTTTTGAGCAACTTTTTGATTGTCATGTCATAATATGTCAATGTCAAACGTTTACACTATAAAATATAAATAAAATCTAGTTTCCATGGCCTACTCTGAATCATTTTTTATTAATACTATCAAACTCATTGTTAATCATGTTTATGTATTTTACTTTGTCTTCTTTAGTTTTTAATGTGATTATAGTTTCTTACTATTTTTTTTGTATGTATAGTTTCTTGTCTTCGATATAATTTGTTTCATGTGTATTCTAAATATGAAAGCCAGAATCAGGGCATATGTTCCTACTTGTGATACTTTATTTCTTATTCTTCTATTGCAATGATCAATCTGATTTATAGTTTTTCCATCTGAAGACCTCCATGTCTCAAGACCACATCTCGTCTCTCATAAAGTCATTGTACTTTTCCTCAGTTTCTAAAAATATTAAAATTGCTAGGAACTAGGTCTCACGCAAATGGCGGTTGTGGCATTAATTCGAAAGAAGCATCGTTCATGGAAACGAAATGCTTACGCACTACTTTTGTCTTGATGAAAGACAGTGTCACGCGACAATTTTCCTCTTCATTTCTCTTTAATGGAATTACGAAGTTTAGTAATTAATATTGTGTAAGTTTGTGAAGACGTTCTAAGTAATCAATTATTTATTAAAATTCCCTCATCGTACCAATAAA
Organism: Eledona agricola; assembly: GCA_964023215.1. Classification (NCBI taxonomy): domain Eukaryota; kingdom Metazoa; phylum Arthropoda; class Insecta; order Coleoptera; family Tenebrionidae; genus Eledona; species Eledona agricola. The sequence continues at coordinate 20,468,657 of OZ026855.1, read as the reverse complement.
ATGTTGCCACAGTCTTCCCCTTCGAAAACTACAGTCCCAGTCCGTAGATCAAATTATTTTAGATTATAAATTAATAGTGCCAAATTGGGTTCTGAAGAGGTGACTTTCTCCCTATGTTCAAACTTCAGTGATGGTTCTGGTACTAATTTTGCTGACGCTTTATGAAATCCAAATATTCACCGATTAAGATTCGAATTCTTCTAGGACAGTCTATAACCGATGATCTTGTTTTATCAAGCCACATATAAGATCAACATTTTCCAGAGTACATACAGTTTTGCACACGTTGTTCAGTTATTCTGTCAAATTTACGCCCCTGCCACCACTTCTTTACTTTTTGATATAAAGTAGTACTTCCTCAAATACGTTAACCTGATATTCGTGAACTGTCTTGACCTGTCTGCCCTCTAGAAGCTGGTTCATTTTCTCCTAAGACATAAACCCATTGTGGTTAAAAGAAGGCACAGAGACGTGGTTAATTTTTCCCTTGTAACTAATTCTTCTGAAGGGAAGAGACGACAATGTTGATGTGATGAGTATTATAACATGCGTCAGTAGAACATCACAAAAAATGGTTTTTATTTTCGTAGTCAAATGTCTAAAAATAGGTTCCAAATCTGTCCATTTAAGTCAAGAATGATTCGACAAAACCCATCCAACCAACCCATAAGACATAGTTTATCGATGACGTTATGCTCTAATACCCCGCGGACAACGATCAAGCCCGCCGAAAATTTGGTCCAAATCTAACGAGTGCTGGCGCGAAATTTTTTATCCTCAAACGGAATAAATTCCGCTGAATATCGTCGATCGTGGATCAGGCCATTAAAGAGTTCAGCGAGCAATCTGGTGCGATTAGATCCGAGCATTGTGCAGACTGTTAGAGTCATAAATAATTATGGAAGTGTAAACGCACTGTTTACCGAGGTTATAGTTGTTTTAGCCGACAGCATTTTACCGCAGAGTTATAATTTGATCGGTCGTGCTATGAGACGGACTCACCCATTGATTAATAGCAATTAGACACCAGCTAGCATTCCTACGTACACTGTTAAAACCGCCCAGCTGGACGCGATGAAAAAATTCAACTGCACACTACCTCGCTCATATTTAATTATTTGACTTGGTAATTTCGCAGGACGAGAACAAGGAAGCAGGTACAGAGCAAAAAGAACGAGACAAATGTGGTTTGAGTTGAGTAATAAAGATCGAAACCACGATACAGAGGTGGATCCATATTAAACAAATAAGAGAAATAATAAAAGTGGAGTTTTTTTTGTACAAATCTTGTCTATTGGTAAAAGTGTAGCTCACGCCGCCTCCTCGCCCATTCCGCTCCGGTAACCAACCGTGTACCCAGTGCTGCGACGTGATTATTTTGTTAAAAATGTAGAAAGAAAAAGGTGGAAGTCGAATTAATCACCTCGGTTTTTTCGGGCGGCAATATCGTTGCGTTCGCGAGAACAGCGTAGATGAGGATATCCTTATAAATAATTAATGCCCAGGCCGGGGAAGAACACCCAACCACTATCTGACCGACTGCACTGACGGCGGCGATCATTTTCATAATTCATAATTTCATTAATTTGTTACTTGGGGCTTTGTCACGATTTTATGTGGAATATTATCGGGTTACCAAAGCAGAATTATCTTTGTAATTATTGGTAAGCTCGGGAATTTATTAAGTACATAATTAACCCGCAATCGCCAGCACGGCAGGGCAGGAATGCACCCCCCGATCGAGAGCGGTAATTACTCGAAGTTATTTCAAGCAAAACGGTTAAAAAGTACTTTCGCGCCGGGTTAAAATGATGCATCTTCATTTCTGTTTTGCTAGTTCAGTTACGGTACGTGTTTGCCCTACCGTACTGCAATTTGGGCCAATGGATGCTGGGACATGCATCATCTTCGGAGGCGACATTAAAAATCGTCGACGGCGAGATGCCCCTGGAGACGATCCTCAGACACGCAACCGCAACCTCCTCCCACGCATCACCACACAACAATTAACGTTCGTACAAATATTTGAAATATTATTATCACCGCTTTAAATGAACCTGAGCGTCTGAAGGCCTGTAATTGGAAAGCGAGTATTTATTATGCATTGGCACACTGCAGCACCGGGCCAGATAGTTAATTAAACCGGCCAACAATTAAAACAAGAACCAACAGATCGATACGACCACGGCTTTATTTATGGTCCGTTCGTTATTTGTTTACTGACTAATTGACGCGCGGTAGTGCCGAGGGCGGTTGGAAGGGACCTACCACAACCGAAGAAAAAAATTACATCATTTCTCTTAAGTACGAGTGTTAAATCTTGTCGATGAATAATCTAAATTCGCCGCGTCCAGAACCAAGCCTTCCTCTTCAAGTTTATGGCTTTCAGCTCAGATTTCACCTCATTATTGCTTGTTATTTTAATATAACAGTTTCGATTCTTGTTAATTTATGGTAATTAGTTGCCGTTGACCCCACAGGATGGTGTGTTTGCATCACGCTGACGCATTGTTATTTCCGTGATCGTGTGAGGTTTGGGTGTCGATTATGGTCGAGAATTCGGATGTGTCCAACCATCGACTGGCACTACCTGGGGCCTGGATCTCGATGGCAATTAACACGGCCGCCGATCTGACAATTAAAACCCGCCTGCTGGACCTACGGCCGCCAACACACCAATTATACTGACAAATTAGTATACCCTGTCATTACCCTTGCTGCGACCTACAGACCTTACAACACCTTGCAGCTGATGGAGGCCGTCGCGTGATTTTCGATCAAGGCAGGACCGGATCTCCTGTGTCTCTTTTTTTAACTCATGTCAGCATCTTCACTCTCATTCTCCAAATATATCGTCTTCTAACTGTTCCCACTCATATATTTCGTAGATCTGTCAATAGAATTGGAAACACAAAAAAAATTCCTTGAAAACACCAAGAATTAAGTAAGAATGAATGAAGATTTAAATTTCTTTCGTTTCCAAATTATATCTTATCATGAGCTACGCTCATGTTACTCTCGACCTGCATTCAGAACGAGCAGAATGCAAGCAACATCGAATCAAGAATAATTAAATTGATGTGGGGGAAACTAAATATGTGCCCCATCTTGTAAAGAAACACAATCTTCATTCTCCGGAATTTTTCTTCTCAATTCTTCAGTTGCCCAAACTTTCGTTCTCTATCTGTTCCTACTCAGATATTTTGTAGATCCGTCAATAAAATTCGATACACAAAAATATCTTCCTTGAAACCACGAATAAAATAATCGATTACACAACATTTAATTTTTTCCCTTTCCAAGTTTTCTCCGAAGCTACTCTCATGTTACCTTTGACTTGCAATCTGAAACAAGGATCATTAAATTAGTGTGAGGCAAACTAAATATTTGCCCCATCTTGTAAAGGAACCATTGAATTTTTCTTCTCGATTTTTCAGTTGCCTAAAAATATTGTTTCCTACCTGTTCCCAATCATTTATTTCGTATATCTGTCAATAGAATTGGAAACACAAAAAAAATCAAATTTCTAGGAACCAACATGAAAATAATAAAGTAATTAATTCAAGATTTAAATTTCATTCGTTTTATCTTCTCCGGAGTTATGTTACCCTCGACCTCCAATCAGAATGAGCAGAACGGAAGCAACATCATTTATTGAATCGAGGACAATTAAAATAGAGTGGATCAATATAAGTATAAGTATCTTAAAAAGGAACACAATTTTCACTCTCCTGCTTTTTCTTTTCTTTTTTCTTCACATGCCCAGAATTTTCGTTCTCTACCTGTTCCCACCCAGATATTTTGTAGATCGGTCAATAAAATTGTAAACGCAAAAAATATCCCCTTCCTGGAAATCACCAATAAAATAATAAATAATTCAAGATTTAAGTTTTTTCCGATGCTACTCTTATGTTACCTTCGACCTGCAATATGCAACGAGCAGATAATTTAACGAGTCAAATATAATTAAATTAGTGTGGGGCAAATATATTTCTTCTAACCACCAAAAAATTATAAAATAATGAATCCAAGATTTAAATTTGTTCCGTTTCCAAGTTTTATCTCCGGACCTCCTCTTATTTTACCTTCGACTCTTTGGCCTGTAACATAATTTATCGAATCAAGAATAATTAAATTGGTGTGGGGTAAACCAAATATGCATGTGATGGATGTAAAGATTGTAAAGGAACACAATTTTCACTTTATTTTCCTTCTTGATTCTTCACTTGCACAAAATTCTCGTTTCCTACCTGTTCTCACTTATATATGTATTTCGCAGATCCGTCAATTAAATTCGAACTACTAAATATACATACATATACAGTTTGATGATAAAGTAAGGAACAAAATTTATAATTGCGTTATTTAATATTTTCAAGCAAAACGCGCGGCAGGTCAATTTTATTTTTTAATTAGCTACCATATGACATAAAAAGTTTACTTATGACGTTATGTATTTTTGCACAACGACGTCTTCATTGGTTTTTACAATATCAACCCCAATTTTTTTTTGGCTCTTTGTTATAGATGGTCCAGCTACTTAAATAATGGTGTAATAAAATTTTAATTGTATATTTCCTTGAGACTGCCAAGAAAATAATAAAATAATAAATTCAGGATTTAAATTTCTTTCGCTTCCCAATTTTATCTCCAAAACTTAGTAATAGTTTATTTCACCTTCTACCTGAACAGAACGCAAGCAACATAATTATATAATTAAATACTAAAGGATAATTAAATAGAGTGGGGCAAGCCTCCCTTGCCATTTTGTACAGGACCACAATCTTCACTCTACGGAATTTTCCTTCACGCTTCTTCATTTACCCAAAATTTTCGTTCTCTGCCTGTTTTCACTCATATACATATTTCATAGATTCGTCATTTTAACTCCTCTCCACCGGAGGAGTTTAACATTAAATTCTATCTATACCAAGAAAACAATAATCAATACAAATAATCAGTTGAAGATTTAAATTTCTTTCGTTTCCAAGTATTATTTCCGGAGATCTCATTTTACTTCGACCTGCAATCAGAAACGAACAGAACACAAGCAACATAATGTATCAAATCAAGGATAATTAAATTACTGTAGAACCAACTAAGTATGTGCATTATACCTGAAATCAAATGCCTGGATCTGCTTTCCCCTGCACCTAAAATTCGAGAAAATAATAAGACCGCGTCCGCATTTAAATTTCTTTCACTGCGCGTCCTTGTTCAGAAACCAGCAAAACACGTGCAATTTAATTTATCACGTAAATGATAATTTGAGATTAGCGGTAGTGCGGGGCAAGATAGCGACGAGAATCGTTTTCACTTTTGCTCGTTTAGTACCTGAGCCGACGAAATATCACACACGAGCGAAACTCGTAACAATATCAATTTCCAGCAAAAATATTTCAATATTAAGATAACACTACCCCAACCGTTTTTCTGGTGGCGGCGTCGCTTCGACATCGCTTCCACCCCCGCAATTCTGCTTGGCCGACTGGAGTCGCTCTAATGGTAATATACTACCCCGTCCCGGTATAGATACATATGTGTGCAGCAGTCCAGGCGATTCCTCTTCGTGCGGACGCTCCTCACGTTCGCCTCTCCAACAACCCCACTGGACGCGCGCCCCTGTTAGCACGTCTTGGTGGGGACAATTAGAAATAATGAAGATTACGTTCCTTCGTCCTTAGCATGATCTACGGGCAGAGGCCGCGTCCGCCGATAATGCCACACTGTACGAGATAATCCCGCAAGCTTTCAAATCATTAAAGCCGAGAAAAAAGCCGGAGCCGATTATTTTTCGTTAGTCGTCCGGGCAAAAGTGCACGTTTCAGATTTCCTGTGTACATAAATCCTGATAGAGATAAATCAGCGGGCACAGATTGCAGTAAATTAACGGAAAATGTGGCGCTGGGAGAAAGTGAAATGACAATATTTGTGCGCCTCGATGAAATTAAAAACGTGCTTAGGTTGACCGGCACGAACGCAACTATCTGTTTCGGAGGGCTGATGGTAATTAACGTTTTTTAAAGGGGGGCCGAAGAGACGAACGCGAAACCCATTAGATTTATTAAAACGGGATGAAAGTGGCGGCTCGCATTTTCATAATTGTCGGCCGGTCAAAGTTGAAAAATCAAAGAACGTTCGCTTTGTGATTTTTCGTGATTACTAACGCGTCGTACGACGCGGACATGGTAAAAATAAATATTCTTATCACAGCGCACTTTGTAACGTTGCAACTGGTGGTCGATTCGGATGTTAGATTATTGTTTAAAAAGAAGAAAACACGAACGGGCGTCACAGCGATCCAGTGCTGTTTTTACCAGTTCCTCTTCCTATCGGCTATATGCAGTTTAAGGATCTTTAAGTGGAATTCAATAATATTTCAGTATTTCGGGACGGTGTGAAAAGCATTGCGAGTGATTTTAAAATTGGCGCGCGGCTTTTTCGTCCGTTTCACGTTTTCAATTTTTATTTAGAGGAGCGATTGGTCTTTGAGGCGTGCGCTGAAATTGTAACGTTTCGCTTCGGAAAGCGTCCGAAATAATTGATAATAATGAAGTCTCCCATAAAGGAGGAAAATATTCCAATTCCCCGTCTTTTATCGATTCGAACCCATTTAGACTGAAAACTAGCTTTTTCCTTATATCTACATACTGGAGTGCTATTCAAACACGGCGCACGTCCAAACCAACACGATCCCGCTAACCCCATACCCGACGACGTCGACGTCGCTGGTCCGCTGTCTCGGTAAGATGCAGCTTTCAATTTAGCTAATGACGTTTCGTCGACTGTCACAAGCACACGTAGAATGCACGAGGAATCTCGATTTAGCGAGATAAAGGTGTGCTAACTAGACGACGGAGAGAAAACGAGCGCTTATTAGAATACAATAAGTGGAGAGGTGGCCGAGCTTTCGCTAAAGCTCTTCCGGAGTCGGGGCAAAGCGTCATCTGCACCTCAAAAAAGCACGGACTTTCACAAACCCGAGCGTTATTAAACAAAACACCCTCCTTGAATAAACCAAACTTAATAGACCAATTTTCCGACGGCCAATTATCTTTCTTGTGCTCGCAACATATAATTAGAACAGTTGCGGCACAGCCGGTCATCACCACACCGAATTAAAAATTAATCAACTTCGGGTACACAATTAACGATAAAACCGAGACGGCTCAAGTGTTGCTGTCTCGTCTTTGTTTGGGACCATCCACTCCGTCCTAATTATTCTGTCGCAAAGTTGCAACGAAAACGCGTCCGTTCCGTTTTAATTAATATCGTTGCGAGGGGGCTAATTGCTTTCTTTACTTAAACGTGTAATTTGCCTCGGAGTGCTGTTAACACAATGGCTCGAAGCCAGGATGTCCGATGTCGAGATAACGAACAAGAGCCACAATTAGCCATTTACTTCACTTATTAAACAATCAGTGTCTAAATTAACACTTCCATTATTCCATTTCCGGGAGGAAGAGAATTTCGGCTTTGTCCGGGCGGCGTGTAAATGCATATTTCATGTTATTGACGCATCTAAACGGCGCAATTAGCCGAGAATTAATTCAATTATTTCATTAACTCGAGAATGAGTAAATATTTCCGTGAGTGAGCCGGACAAATGGAATTTCCACCGCTCGACGCTAATTAAAGTGGACGGCGTTAATTGCACCGCAATTTTCTAGTTGTGGCGGGAAAATTCCTCGTCACCTTCGCCGAATCGATCGTTTCGCGGTGACAAATTGTCCCAAAAAATGCCTAATTGCGGGTTGCCTTTTATGCGAACGAAACGGCCTCAGTGCGCCGATCCTAATTACGAATAATTGCATAATTGTCAGCATTGGCCGCAAGAGGTAATCGATAGCCGCTTTTGCGGCCTTAAATATTAAAATTCATCGGTGGTAAAGTAGGAGTAATAAACTGTAATTAAAGGGAATTATTTTTAACGTGGCCAGTACCCCGAGCTTAAATATACGATTTGTTATTTTGATTTATCAGAATAATTATTAAATAATGTGCACTTAAGGCAGCCGACCGGACGTGGAGCGCTCCTCGAAGCCGGCGCAGAAGGTCGACGCTTCCTCTGGACGATCCGGCTAAAGCGTATGCTAATTCCCCTATTATATTCAGTGCTATATGGAGTGGAAGAGCGTGGAGGTGACCGCCACGTCCCGACTTCGTCCAACTAGAAGCGATGACGAAGACGGATGCAGGTGTGGATGGCCGCGAAGAGAAGCGATTATACACCCACGACTCGGTGTAATTGTGTACGTTCGTGAGACGAGATCTGACCCCAGGCCGTTCAGGGGTACCAACAAAACAGCGCGGGTCGCAGCGCTGGGCCGCGATTCCTTCGAATTTTGTCACTTGACGAAAGGCGACGTGGCTCGTGCTCGGATACACTTATAACAAATTAAATTTGACTTTACTTGAAGACGCTCGTTAAACAACTTATCGGGAATTTCAAGAACTTACATCGATTCCAATTAGCGAAAGAAGCAGCTTGCAAGAAAAAATATTCAATAAGAACGGTAAGTAATACTGCCGTCGGATGACCAATCAGATGTATTATTAATGATTGACATGACTTGAAAAGGCGGCGTTCAAAAGAATTGTTCCTAAATTAATGCGAGAAATCAACAACTCATTACCTTTTTTATCATTTCAATTTTTATTCTTTCCCATGCACCCAGCATTATGGAACGCCAAACTAGTTTTTGATACAGGAATTTCAAATATATCTATAAAATGAGAAATAAATTTACACATGAACAGTGAAAGTCATAGAAAATTCCTGAATTTTTAAATTTGAAAATTAGGAAAAACCATCCAAGTTTAACCAAGAGTGAATATTGCTTCTAATGCAAATGTTACTTTTGAAAATTCTAATTTGAGGTTTTGAAAATTAAAGAATTATTTTAAAGTCGCCGTTGCTGTATAGGGAAAGAGCACACAAATCTACTCTTCTAAGTGTTTTTCGCTATAATTGAAACTTAAATTTTTGCCTTTAAAAATTAAAGGCAAAAGCAAAATATTGTAATAAAAAATTTAATTAAAAAAATTATAAAACATCCAATTTAATTGGAAAAGAAATGGGTTTGCAATTTACAATCAGAAATTGTTTGGAAATAAAGATTTTGATAAGTATTTGTTGTGTTGTTTTATTCTGAACCCTTAATGTGACACAAAATTATTTTAAACCTTATTGTTTTTTAGTAATAAATAATGCACGTTCCGCAGAATTTACAAATTGTCTGAATTACAGTTATTAAAAATTCAAAAATAAAATGCATATTCGAAAAGCATGCATCGGTTCTTTATTTTACAAAAGTAAGAGTATAGGCCTTGCTCATTTAGGCAGAACCTCTGGTGCAATATTTTATATTCCAAGTTAAAAATTAAAAGCAAAAGCAAAATATAAGTAGTAGGTATCAAAAAATTGAATTAAAAAATTATAATATAAAGTATCCAATTTGAATGGAAAAGATATTGGTTTGCAATTTTCAATCAGAAATTGTTTGGAAATAAAGATTTTGATAATTCTTTGTAATGTAATTTTATTCTGAACCTTTAATGTGACAAAATTATTTTAAAACTTTTTGTTTTTTATTAATAAATAATGCACATTCCACAGAATTTACAAATTGTCTGAATTACAGTTATCAAAAATTCAAAAGTAAAATGCATATTCGAAAAGCATGCATCGGTTCTTTATTTTACAAAAGTAAGAGTTATAGGCCTTGCTTGTTTAGGCAGAACCTCTGGTGCAATATTTTAAATTCCAAGTTAAAAATTAAAAGCAAAAGCAAAATATAGTAGGTAGGTATCAAAAAATTGAATTAAAAAAATTATAATATAAAGCATCCAATTTGATTGGAAAAGATATTAGTTTGCAATTTTCAATCAGAAATTGTTTGGAAATAAAGATTTTGATAATTCTTTGTAATGTAATTTTATTCTGAACCTTTAACTGACAAAATTATTTTAAAACTTTTTGTTTTTTATTAATAAATAATGCACATTCCACAGAATTTACAAATTGTCTGAACTACAGTTATCAAAAATTCAAAAGTAAAATGCATATTCGGAAAGCATGCATCGGTTCTTTATTTTACAAAAGTACGAGTATAAGCCTTGCTAGGTTAGGCAGAACCTCTGGTGCAATATTTTAAAATAGAAGTTAAAAATTAAAAGCAAAAGCAAAATATAGTATCAAAAAATTGAATTAAAAGAATTATAATATAAAACATCCAATTTTAATGGTAAAGAAATTGGTTTGCAATTTTCAATCAGAAATTGTTTGGGAAAAAAGATTTTGATAATTTTTTGTTGTGTAATTTTATACTGAACCTTTAATGTGACACAAAATTATTTTAAACTTTATTGTTTATTGTAATAATAATAACACATAATTTACAATTAGTCCGAATTACAGTTATCAAAAATGTTCGGAAAACATGCATCAGTTTTTTATTTTACAAAAGTATAAGCCGTACTCGGTTTTATTTTAGAGTTTGAAAAATAGCAAGGCTTGTATAAGAAAATGAATTCACTGAAATAGGACTTTTACGAAATTTTTGTAAAATGAATAATGTACACAATACACTTATATAATTTTTTTTAACTTCTAAATTATAAATTTTAAAGCAATGTCTGTAATTTAAAAAATACTTTAACGTTCTTGTATGGTTTTATAGAAAATATCGTCTGCAGTGTTTTTTCTATAGAAAATTCGATGCTTTGGCATCTTTTTAAATATAGAAATGCAAAAAGAATCAGTTCATTATTTTTTAGTAGAAAATTGAGATAAATATTTAGGTCAATTTTTTCGAGGCATTTTTGAAATTGTAACTGAGTATAGCAGATAATTTTTTCTTTGAAATATATGCCCTACATTAATTTGTAATCGTATAGGTAATAAAATTGTACTTAGTAAAAACTACTTTGGCGTTCCATACAGCATTCTCTAAGTAGCCGCACTCAAATCAAATTAAATTAATAATTCGTTTAGGTCAGATAAGGCAAGATTTGTGCTGATAAAAATTGATTTCACCATGAGGTGAAAAAATCAACAGTCTCATAATTAATTTGTAACCTTTTCTTCGCGTACTTTTATCATCCATCGACCAACTAATAATTTTACCGTCGACCTTATGAACTGCTCCGTCATAATCACCCGGTGCTGCGAGACTATAATCATATGATAGTCTAATTCTGTGTTATTTGAAATGGACAGCTAGATTGCGTCCCAAAGACAGAGTTTATAGCACGCGCAATTAGCACGATTTTTCTCACATACTCCCCGACTCGTTCGAGCATCCAAATCATCTGAATCTGCCGCATAAAAACGCGTATCTAATTCCCGCCAAGACCCTCAACTTCTTCATTTCCAATCACACATTACCCGTAATAACTCGCCATTGAAGAAGCGCACTCGACCGCAGAAAAGCAATTTAAATAAAATCCAGGGGATTACAACACGTTCACACGGACGCGTTCGCAATTAACGCGATTAGCGCCGAAATTCCAATTAGAGCAAATGACGGGTCCATTGGAGGCGAAAGAGCGCTCGTTTGAGAACCGCTGTTCGGCTCCATAATTGTAGGAAATTATGCTACAGAGAGCAACATATAAGATCAAGAACTATAGAATAATTATTACATCGGGATTCGAGATTATAATTATAGCCTCAACTTTGTGAGCGCAGTCGACCGAGCGAGTAATGTGCGTTTTGAGGCCGGACTGGCACCTGGTGAACGACTTGGACGCCCGAGTCGAGGTGATACTAGACTTGGCCTAAAGGGAATTCACGGATACGTACAAAATTATACACAGATTTTATCCGCGATCATTAAGATTATTAAGGGCGGGCGAACAGTCAAGCAGGTATTGTTCGGATTTGATGAATCGGTCAGTTGTTTGCTTGGCCGTCCGCAATCTCTTAATGTATGACATCCGCACACGACGCCTTAACTTGATTGTTTCAGTGTTGGTTTATTCCACACTATCGCCGCCACCATCTATAAACAAATTATCATATTGAAAGCTCGTAATAGACGCCCGATTGAGCGCCACATTCGAATTTCGGCTTCTTGTGTTTGCGTCAATTACGACGCCGGTAAATATCGAAGGAACGATGATCCGTGCCGAATTTCATGCTCGACTTTCAAAGCGTTCCATTCAGATAAAAGGCAATCGAAATACAATATTATGCGGGACCGATGGCCGATCGTAAGCAAACAGGAATTTCGAAGTGGGGAAATTTTGAGCTTTGGTTTGGTAATCTTGGTAAATATCACACGGAACCGAGGGTTATTAAACTTGGATTTTATTCAACGTCATCTTAAACCAATTTCGAGCGGTGTTTGGTCGTCTTTATGTGAGAATTTGTGTTTTGGGTGTCAATGGCTTTTGTTTGAAAATCGTCGCAGTAACGTAAACTAGTCGAATTCATGCACATCCTGACGTTGTCACAACGGTCTTAATCATTTTTTAAATGGAACTTGTTCCTTGATTTAAGCAAAGTGCTATATTTTTTGGACTCATTATGCGTACTACCGTTACACGATTTTACTAATGTTGCAAACATTTTGAATATACGAGCATGGGCCCAAACTGACAAAAGCTGTTCCATTCAAATTTACGCTTAATTTTTAAACACTGGTCATTATTACTACTGTATATTTAGCATACTGAAAAACAGACAGCAGTTGATTGCTATTGCCACAGGTCAACAATAAAGTTAAGAAAAACAACGGCTTACATAATTACAATTTAAGCTCACACACAAGAATTCAAATAGTTAAATATTTAGAGGGCCAAAACATACTATGTAATAATGTCATATTGCTCTTACTACCCTGCTGTAGCACCCAGTGACTTTTTTTTGTTTCTGAGGTGAAATATAAAAAATGCAAAGTCAACGTTTTGGAACACCTGAAGAAGTGTGAAGGCTTTAAATACATTTTTTTCACCTGAAGAGGTTGTAAGTGTTCAGGAGCTATGAAGTGAGTTATCTACCTAGCCATGAACAAAATGCAGTCGCAATTATTCTGTCTTATCAAATCACTGTGATATTTCAGAGTTGTAACTTCCAAGTTTGGTCCAAATCAGTGATCATTTGGTTTTGTTGGAAAGTTGATTAAAACCAGAGGTCCTTTGCTTTAAATGTAATGTAAAATGTATAAATGTAGTAACTTAAGGTAGGAAATCTGCATGCAATTTTTCCATAAGAGGGATTTGAGGGTTTAATTTCCTAATTTTTGCAACAGATTCGTCTGATTTTTTGATATAGCATTCGTTGATGCTAGATAGATTCATCCTAATATTAGTTATTTAAGAAAAAAATAATACATGCAATTTTTCCATAGGAGGGTTTTGAGCGTTAAACTTCGTTATTTTCCAACAGAATCGTCTGATTTTTTGGTATTACCTTCACTGAACATTGCAATTTAAATTAAGATCATATGAGATTCATCGTAATAGTAGTTATTTAATAATCAATTAATTAAACGCCCTTACATAATGCTGAAAAAGATGACCCCAAAGCGGAATATTTTGGAATGTCATTAGTTTACTAAAACCTTTTACCAAAAGATGAATGCCCTAAATTGCCTAATAACTGAGATTAAGCATTACTTTTAACGTGTTTCATGTAAAACCTACGTTCTCTATTTGAAAATGAGATGTCGCTGCGATCAACTTTTCGTTCCTAAATGAACTATCGGCAAACTTATTTCGAAAACTACTTTCTACAACGAATACTACGATTCATCGTAATCTTTGAGGCAAAAAAACTATGGAAAATGCTAACATTTTTGCATTTGGTGAATGATCGACCTTTGCGACATCTAGCGGCCGTGAATCGTAACAAATGAAAAATTTCCCACCTTAATTATTAGCACGAGCGTTCTCTGAGCTGCTAAAAGCTAACTGACTTAAAACTGCACAAACAGCAGATCATTAAAAGTATGCGAGACGTCGTACTGTCGTAGTCAAAACAAGTCCACGTTAGACGACATCCGACGCTTCACACACTCACAAAACTTGTGAATATATTTCAACAGGTTTTTCTGTAAAGCGTTGGTCAAAAAGCAATAAATTATTTTTTGAATGTTTAGATGCGAAACTGCTAAAGGTCCTAAAATTTTACTCAAGAGGTAAGCGAGTGTGAGCGTTAAAATTATTGAAACTGCGAAACAAGTGTTTTCAACATTTTGCATTAAGACTTAGGAATGAATAAAGTGCTGTCGCTGTGGATCCCCCAGGTTCTGACTCCTGAACAAAAATTGTGTAGGGTAGAAATTTGCACGAATAATGATTTAGCTGCTTTGTCTTGAGATTACGACTTGTATTCTAAAATTGTGACTGGAGATGAGAATTTGGTGTATTACTGGGACCCACCAATGAAGCAGGAATCTGCAGTAGGTGCTTAAGGACTACCCATCACCGAAAAGGCAAGGATCCTGTTCTGAACGGAATGTGATGGCGAAAACATGACAAAAGGGACTACAGTAACATATAAAATAAGAATACAAATAAAATATACAATAAAATATAAAATCTGAAGGCTGCTTTTTGTAAAAGGACATGCAGAAATTTTTTCTTTTGGGAACATAAAAGACGAATTGTGCAAGAAAACATCAATAAATGCTGTTTTGAATAACTTGCTCATCCACCTTACAGTCCTGATCTGGCTTCCTCTTATTACTATCTTTTTCCCAATCTGAAAAATCACTCGAGAGGGCGCCGCCGGTTTTTTGTCGAACGAAGAAAGAAGAGAAAAGAAGCTGCAGAAGCGTATTTTGCAGTATAAATTTATTGAAAAATCGGTGGAATAAGTTTGCAAGCGTGCAAGGACCATATGTAGAAAAATAAATCTTTGTTGGCCGCCTGACTCGTTTCCTCCATAGCTAGGTAGTTAATTTTTTAAACTTCCCTCATAAATAAAAATGGATATTATTGGAAATTAGTAAATTTTCTGACTCAAATTCTACCATAAGGTATTTTTATTAACAATTTGTAATGTTATTAGCTCTTCAAAAATAAAGATCAGTTGTGAAACCCTAGTTTTGCCACTTTCGACTCTTTTCCTAAGATGTACGCTGGCGTTTTCACTTATTTTCAATTAAGCATCGGACAAAACCACGACCTTGCAATTTGTTTTGCCGCAAAAGGTAGAGTGTCTCTTGCGTCTGCGTTTTTTTAAGGGACTAAATGATTTCTTATCAGTTTTAATGGCGTGCTTCGAGTAGTGTGATCGGGTCACGTTCGGTTGCTTAATTTTGTAACGCCTCTTGTTATAAGACCTAAAAATGTATCCGGCAAGAGTGATAAAGTGCGGTAATAAGTTTCCAAAAAACTCGTGCGAAATTGTGGTCCCGAAATTGTAAAATGTAAGTACTTTTATCTCATCCATTTCTAATTATGTGCAAACTGCTTCCTAATGAAACCAAGCAAAACTTTCTGCTTGCTGCTTTTCAAAAGTGAAAAACAGTGCTATGAGATCGACCCAAGTTACAGTTAGAAAAATTGTTGCCGGTCCAAAATTCGGTTCATTCGGATGAAAAATGTGGAACGAGCGTGTGAAAGCCTATCTCTTACATTTCGGTAGGGACAAGAAAAACGGCTATATAGAGCGTCTTGTATTCTTGGTTAATAAACGCTTACAAATTTTAGGGAGTGAGGGGCATAGTACGAATAGTTGAAAAAGTCATGTGATAGACAATTCTTGTCCTCAGTTTGAATTGTGGGCAAAAAATTTTTTCAAGTTTCAGTTTTTCTGAAGCGTATTGATAAACGCACGCGCAAGGTGATAACTTTGTCCATCAAAAAGCTCTAATTTTATTAAAACCTCTCTGTCTCTAGACTCGCAAGTCAACTAAAATAAAATCTGGGTCAAGCCGTTATAGAGAAAATAATTAATTAGTTTTTCTAATTTACAAAAATGTTTGCCTAATTTTGCTTTTTGCACCGAACAAGCATTAATCGTTTGTTTACCGTTCCACTAAACATCCAGCTTGAGGCAGTTTTGCGAATTTGAGGGCGCTCTTAAACAATTTGTGCATTATGTAAACTTTTCTATCGAGGTTGTAGTAGGTATAACTCTCAGATGAATGGACGTTTTCTGTTGAGAATAAATATCGTTCGATCAATACAAACTTGACAAATATGGTGTAATGGAATGTCGGATTTGTGATAACCAAGACTAGCTAGCTATCTTCATTGCTGAATTCCATGTTTAGAATAAAATGAACTGGAGTAACAGTTTTCAAGCAATTCGCACTTGTTCGGAAAGTGTAACATCACGTTCAGAGATATTAATTCGAAGAACCGAGAATTGTAGAAAAAATAGGAGCGATAATTTATGATTTAGCAAATATCTGCGGTCAGGCTTCGTGCAGTTTTACCGAAACGTAAAATAGGAAAAAATAGAGAACTGAAAAAAATTAGCATTTTGCCTGGATTTCTTAAAAGAATCCGAGCAGACGGTTCAAGGGTTCCGACATGTCCTTCTGGGTTCTCTCATCAGACCGGGTGTGTCTAAACACGGCGCCCCCGGCGAATCCGTCCGAATAATGAATATTCATCGAATCGGTGGACATAATACCCGGAGAATATTTTCGTGCAATAAATCAGCGGCTCCCAAAAAATATTACGAAAAGAACCTTGGGAACGGCCGTCGGGCCATCGTCGCTAGTTCCGAATTAAAAAATGATTAAAATATTCGATAAATTACAAGAATTGGCGACGGTGGCCCTCTAATTAAAATGCGGCTGTGGTCAGCCTCTTTGTCTCTTTTTTTTTTCGACCGCGTCTTCCCGAAAAGTTTACTTTGTGATGTTCAGACTAATTTCGAGATTTAAACACACAATAATTGCACGTCCTAATTGGCGGGTCGCCTCTAGAGTCGAAAATCCGGGCGATTCGACGGCCGGGAATGGACCAGTCGATCTCTATCGACAGCCCACACTGGCGGGGCCCAAGTACCTGTTATTACCGACTAATTTTGAGCGCAATTAAATAGCCGTTGTAATTATCTCATTTTGTGGCGTCTTTTATAAACGGACCGTCTGACCGACCGGGGGAGATTTTTCTCCGATTCTCCCAAGCTCCACCACGACGTGACTCGACTCCGGCCTCTTATAATTAACGTTATTAGATTAATTAGCAGATTGGAGATGCAAGATGCAAACGCCGAGGCCCGGCAGCTGTTGTTCCGCACCGATATTGCAACTTCTTCGGGCGCGATCGTGGTGCACATTACACTTGGTGGTTTCCGCAAGAAATATGAAGCAAATTCACGTCGGAATGTACAGAAACCACGAGAAACCTGGCGGAGGCGTGATCGTCTTTGAAAAATTGTAGATTCACGGTGTCGCGATAAGTGAATGAGACGATCAACATTCTTTAATTTTATTAATACATAACACTAATTTATGTAAATGTTAATAGAGAGAGAAACACCTATAAAGGCAAGGTGTGTGTATAAAATGCGACACGCTTTAATTTACGGGCAATAAAGGTTTTAGTGTGCGTTTTCGAAAAACACCAAAACACCAAACCGATCGTGACGATTAGCATAATTTCATTTGTGGACGAGGAAACGCTCGGTGTCCCATCGATGGGTCCACGGTGTTAATTAATGTTGGACAGTTATTTAACAACTTGTTTAAGAATAAAATTAAAGTTATTATGCAAATGAGGGGTCCGCGTTATAAAACACCTTAATTGATTTTATAATGCACATTATTGTTTCCTTTATAATTTTATTATTTATTTATGCCATTAGGCAATATCGCGCCCACAATCGACGGCCATGATAAATGGTTTCGATTATTTATTATCGAGGCGAATTTTCAGCTTCAAAAAGCGTCTTGTTAATGAGGTCCGGATAATGCGCGCCACGAAAAAACTTTTGGAAGGACCGCAAACAATACGACGGATTCTCATATTAATCGTCGGCCAACACTTTGCCAGACAAGCAATTAATTAAATTCGGAGAAAAGAACGAAAAAATTGCGGGGCCGATTCTCTGTGCTCGTCTACCGAGAATCGACCGCCGAAAATTGTCGCCCGAAACTACTTCTTCTTTAAATTCATCACATACGTTGCGTTCCCCAAAAAAATTGCAACACCCTGTCGGAAGATTGATTCTAGTCCTAAATTTGCCTCTCCTTGGTAATTTCTTGTACCAGTTTCCTATTTAACGGTAGGAGTGAAATAGAATTGAACAAATATAAATTGCGTTCTTTGACAAAGTATTAACTTTTTTTTATTTTACATTATCAATCAAACAAAACTAATTGAAATGTTGTTTAATGTTATTCTTGCATTTCAACTAGAAGCCGAGCGCCTGTTTGTGTGTTTTATTTCCAAATCTGTTATGAATTCAAATAATATTTTAAAGGAATCGTTTGCCACAAACCTCCCGCTTGCATAATTCACTCCCTTCCACGAAAGCATCCTTTGTCCACTGATAATTGCCTCTGTTTTATTCAGACAATGAAAATTTCGTGATGTACAAGACGATTAAGGCACAAATAAATCAATGCCGGAATTCCCAAAGAGTCTCCGCGGCTGAATTGCCCCAATTACATCACCCACTTAGTCTTCATTATTTTATAAGTCTAATTTCCCTCCAGTATTAATAATAATTGCTTCGTAATTCCATCCGGATTCGAATGAAGATGGTCTTAATATGTAATTTTGGAAAGTGGAAAGTAATTGTACACCATTACAATAATATTCACATTAATAACGATTTTTACGAGGCCATCTCGACTCCTTCGGGTGCCAATTTAACGCGGGCGTAAATAAACATTTTTTTGGTCGCGGCCACATTAAACTCTTCGATAAATGAAGAAACTGTTCGACCATAGGCGGACCAAGAAATTATTTTATGGCGGTCGTAAACATGGGCGGAATTAAAAATACGCCATTATAAAATTATTATTAGCGTGTTTGAATGTCGCCCAGCTGGGTCTCGAGCGGGGCGCTTCCCGCATGCGGCATCTTCTGGACCTTTGTTTTTCCGGATGCACCAATTAGCACGAGCAGCGGACACGTCCTTGACTTTTCTATTTTCCGATTGGTTCAGGCTTGGGGGTGTCGCAGGAACGTCGCAGGAATATGTGAGGTATTGGTGGTACACGCGGCCAGATGTGATGTGTATGCATGCATTCCAATAAGATTGTCTGATTGAGTCTCTCAAGATGGCGCTGAGTGCAATGAATAAAACATCAAGAGCTCGTAGGGAAATATTGAAAATTGAAAAGAGTCCCGGAGGAGCCGCGATAGACTCAATCGACGTCGTTATGCAAAAGTGGCGTGTGTGGCGGAGGGGCGACTACGACACCCCACAACAATTATCAGGATTTGCACCGGAGTGTAGTCGATAGTGCCACCTAGCCACGGTCTATTTTCTATAATCGAACCCCAATACATGTTCACGTAGGTGCGGATCAAATATGGGGCGGACCAGTGGGGATCCGGGAATCGAACCGGGACGCCGAGGCGTCGACTCCGCTGGCCGACTGCACGGGGTTAAAAATCCTCCTGATGAAAAATAAACACGGCTTTCGTTTTTCCTGCCAAAGCAGATTTCGCGCAAGACTCGGACGGCCTCTCAAGAATTGGGGGCCTTTGCATCGTAATTGGTTTAATTATCGGAGCTGCCGACATACATCAAAGACGGAACGGTAATTTAATATTCGTTAACGTGTTATTTTGATCTGCAAAATTGTTTTAACTCGAGAACCCGTTTGTGTTTTTTCGTCTCGTTAGCCTTTATATTGAATCGGCGAGGTTGGGATTTTTCACATTTTCTTAATGAAAAAGTAAGCAAATGAGTAAGCACGCCGCAGTCTTAGAGATTACAACATTTTAAAGATACAAAGCAAATGATTCGTTGCGAGGAGCATTTGAAAAGTTTATGATTTGTGTTGTGATTTTAGTCAGTATGCCTTTCAAGGGACATTATGATGCTTATATTCTCATGATTAATATAAGAAAATTATTAAAGAGTAATTCTGGGTTCTTCATACGATTTGTTCGCAAACTATATTTTTTGGTACGATTTTAGTCTGGCTTCCACGTGTCTTAAAATTAAGATTTATCGCAAAATCATAGGCATATCGTTAGAGTGGGTTATAAGGCCTATTATGGTCACGTGAACTTGTAAGTATTTGAATAAAGAATTTTTCCTCATTTCTGAACAAGCTGCCAATGATAAGTAGACTAGACTTATAAAACTGCCGAAGAAAAGATGGGCATACCGTTTGCGTATGCCCAAGTACAGTTTTCATTAAATAAATATTTATCCTTGACAATTCCTATCAAATGTCATCATGTATCAATGCCAAAGGTCTATACTGTAAAAAATATTTTTTACAAAATTTTTGAATAAAAAAATTGGAAAGTTTATATTTGGAAATTATTAAATTGAACGAATGAAAACTAATTGTCAGAGGTTTGAGACAAAAACTATCATATCCGACACATTCAAGCACGCCACTGATTTAATGTCCGAATTAGAGTAGATCGTTTCGCCGTTCACATTTCGGTGGCGTCAACTGTACATTCAATGTTCCACTTTTAAAAATAATTAAATTTTCCAGGAAAAATTCAAGTGTCAAATCAAAGAAATGAATATGTAGATATACGGGAAGATCATAAAGTTCGGAACAAAATTCACAGTTTAGTTATGTAGCGTTTTTGCGAAAAACGCTTGAACACATCATTTTTTGTTTCAATTAAAAAACAAAAACAAAATTTGGGGTTGCCATTTAACAAAATTGATGATGATAGTTCAAAAACAGGCAACGTCATCAGTTTTACGTCAAAAGATAGCAACTTAAAAACAAAAATCGATTGTTCAAGCGTTTTTCTTAAAAATATTACATAACTAATATGAATTTTGTTCCGAACATTATGATCATCTGTATCTAACGTGCGTTCAAAAAAAAAACGTGGCTGCGTTGGCCATGGAAAAACTTTGTGCATCAACTTAGTGTAGCAAAATTTCAAACTGTCAGTTTGAGTCTGTCAGATAGTTTTTAGGTTGGGTTCTTTGTTGACAATGGTTTCGTATACGATTATTATGTTGGGACAAATTTCAATAAATGGACGCGAAGGAGGGTAGCATTATGTTTATGAGAGCGATGTACACA
The DNA here is from genome assembly GCA_964023215.1 of Eledona agricola. Lineage (NCBI taxonomy): Eukaryota > Metazoa > Arthropoda > Insecta > Coleoptera > Tenebrionidae > Eledona > Eledona agricola. The sequence continues at coordinate 20,447,502 of OZ026855.1, read as the reverse complement.
TGTCCTGGCATTTATTATAAACCATTTGCATAAAATTGGTCCGTTTTATTTTGGTGGAAAATTTTAGACTGACAGTTCTTATTTGTGGTTTCTACACTGGAAAGCCGATAAATTCCATGGCCAACGCAGCCTCGTTTTTTTCAACGCACGTTATTTCGCATGTGTTCACTTCAAAATTTGGTAAAAAATAAAAGTAAAAATATATAGTAATAATAAATAAATAAAGTAATAATAAAATAAATGGAACACGGTCCAAAATCCCGAAGAAGATCGTTATAATTAAAAAAATAAAAGTAATCTAAAAAATGGATAGTGTCATACGGCCTTAAGAAATGTGTCATAATAATAAAAACATATTTTTTTCAACTTTTAAATATTGTCCCAACATATTTGTATATTTTCTCAGAAATAATATTTGCTAAAAAGCCGCAGTAATAACGACTCATTAATATACGTATAATTGTTTTCATTTATGTTAATCGTCATAATTGAATTCTGGTAAAATAGTTTGAAACGAATTATGTACGCTTCGACCTCGGAAAAATCGCTCGAATTGAATTTAGTTTCGGTGATTATTTCGTGGTTTGAAAATTTCTTTTTTCAACACTTATTGTGCTCACTTTCACTCACTTTTAACTATTGTATTTATAATGCATACATTAAATGCGAGTGAATCAAATGGAGAGGACCACAGCATAGTAATTTGTTATCGATTCAAGTGCATTTTTACCCCAAAGTCTATTAAAATATTCATCATCCTCCGAATCGATGCCGGTGATAATTTAATAACAAGTGTGAGTTTCAAAGGTCTTCTCTAATTGCTGGCTCCACTTATCGATTATTGATGTGTGGTGCCATTAAAGATTATTTAAAAAGGCTCCTCTGAATTAATCACGAGCCTCCGCCGACAGCCTCTAAATGTTTAATGTCGTACAAAAAAGGCTAATTTTCGGAATCGTTGGAAACGCTGCAGATCGTTGCATCCGGACAGATGTCCTGCTCGGCGATAAATCAGCTTTGCAAATCGTGTCTCCGCAGATTATCTCGACTAATTTGATCATCGGCGCGCAAAGATGATTAATTTCCGCCGTAAGTCATTTACTGGTAAAACAGAGACCGAAATCCGTTTTAAAGCTGCGTCTTAATCTCGGTCTTAATAACGTATACTTAGTCGCGGCACCCAAATTGCCTCTAATTGGAGCGCTTCAAGTCGCATTCAAATGGACAGGATGTGTGTTGTGTGGCGACTTTGGAGGGACAATAAAACATCGGATTTATGATAAACTATGTAGTTTATTTTGACTTTCATATACACTCACAAATTGAGAGCGGCTTAAGCCGTAGGATACAAACATTTACCTAGTAATTATTATTATTAATATTCATCATCAGTTTTGTCTGAAAAAATAACGGAATCTTTGCTTATTGTGGGTTGGCTGATCGATCGAAGAGAGAATAATGGAAACGAGGCTTATAATACGAAACGAAAAACAATCCACATTATTTTGTCAGCTCACAATATGAAACTGTATAAAAAATCAGAGCATTCGTAACAATATGAACAAATAAATTTATTTATTCTTCTTTTCAAATAAAACAGTATTTAGTCGGTAGCAGCATAGCGACGAAGCGGCGAACGACGCTTCACTTGCGGGCACTCTCTCACACATACGCAGTCGCAATGTTTAGAAATTAAACTTAAATAATAAAAAATAATATATGTACATCACAAGGTGGGAGAAAAATAAATTAGTTATCTATGCAGAGTTATGTAAAACTTAACCTAAAATCACTGTTTGTCAAGTCTTACGCGGCAACGTAATAGAACATCTAAAATAAAAGCTAACCTTAAAATAATTTATACACTGTCAACACTTACAGATCTAAGAATCGTCAGATCACGGTCGTATTTACAAAGATGCAACGGATATGTCGTCGTAGTAGTACATACTGGCTATACAAAATAATCTTAGTAGAAAAATATAACGTAATTGATCGGCGACGTATCGTACATTTATAATACAGGGGCGCCGATCGACGAGGGGTGGCTCGGGGCGAGATGTCTGCACGCAGGTGAAAAACAATAAATACAACAAACAAAAATAAAGAGGGTCCGGGGCAAACCATATAAGTATATACAAATACACAAAATGAAACAAATATTCGAGTGAAAAGAAAAAAAAACGGGGACCAGTAAAACAAATTCTTAATAATTTCTTGGGAGGTGTGCGGGGGTGGCGGTGTGGTGATGAGGTGAGGCGACATGCGTGTTAGTAGAGGGGGGCGGGAGCGTTTCGGAGATGCATCTTTGTAAACTGGGCGTCGTTACGTATGAGAGCGAGAGTATTGTCCGAAATCATTTAGAGAGCTGGAGAAATGTGTTATTATTGTTATCATTATAAAAAGTCAACATCGGCTTGACGATATGAAATCGATTAGGAACCACGTTGCGGACCGAGTCCAGCAGTACTCAAACAAATTCAATAAATACACACTGACTGCTCTATACATAGCAATAATAATTAATAATCATAATAATATATAATATGAATAGTAATAATAATCGTGTAATACGTCAGAGTGGGCGGACCCACGTGTCACATTCACTTAGCATTGCTAGTTGCGGACCGCGGGCGGCCTCGACGGCCTCAACGAGTCGAAGAAGAAGAATAGGTTAGAAAGTTAGTCATCAGCTAAGTTGCTTCGGGAACGCAACGGATCGATGCGGAACGGAACGGAACTGAACGGAACGGAACGAAGAGTCGGTCGGTCGGTCGTCCGCGGCCGCCCGAAGCGCCGCGCTATTTCAACAATCACACTTAGTTCCAAAGAAACTCACTATATGCGAGGCAGGTCATACCGAAGTATTTCCCAGTTTTGAGTTATTTTGGATACGTAACCTAGAATATATTTAAAATTTTAAATATATATCTACTACTATATATACGTACAATGCCGGTGAAAACCAACTTGATTTTTTTTAAAACATAATAACTATTATTACTTAAACACCGTATCGATTATTAGTAATTAGTAGGAACCAATTTCACTGCTGGCACGAGGGTGGATTTTGGGTGAGACCATGAAAGCGGGCGTCCGTGTTCTCTTACCAGCTGATATAGTTACATATACATATATATGTGATAAATACAGCATTTGCCTTATCAACTTCTTTTTCATTTTAATAATTAGTGTCAATAATTAATAAAAGTTTATTTTTTGTAATAATTTATCGTTTTAATAATAGTAATAATGAATAAAAAAGCGGCCAGGTCCGCCGCGAGTCGTTTTGAGGAACTGTCGGACCGTGGCCGATAGGAACTTGTTTTACTGGGCTCCAGGAGCCCGTGGACCCTCCTGGGCGCCGCATGCAGTTTTTTTTTATCTACATCTCGATAGGAACATTGTATGTCGCAGTTTGATATACACAGAAAGTGAGGAACTCTGGCCCGGCTGGCCGACCATCACACCATCGTCGAAGAGGCTGCAGGAGAAGAGCCAGCCGCCTCGAGACACGTGACCGCAGCAGCTGGGATCGCGCGCACAACTCATAGTAACTATACGTTGCAATAGGAATCATCGGACCTACTCGACTATACAACATGTACACAACTACACTGACTGACACATCTACGATAAAACTCATAACATGATAACGTCGAAAAATATAGAATCATCATCATCATCAGCTGCAAATATAGTATTCGGATTGCTTATTACGTCGGGTGGTGGTAGTTGGTGGCGTTCTGGTTCGTCGTCGTCGTCGAGTTCCTATTAGTGGCCGGCGCTGGTGAGGGGCTGCGCGACGTCCGGGGGCGGCAGGAACCTCCCCTTGCGCTCGACGAAGGCGCCGGGAGCGGAGTCGGGCGCCGCCTCCTGCGCCGCCCGGGCCGCCAGCAGCGTGATCTGGTTCACCACGTCCTCCATCTCGTGACTGAGCGGCGACTCGGCGGGCGGCGGTAGCGGCAGCGGTAACGCTTTCGACGGAGCGGTGTTCTTCGCGGCGCGGCGATGGTGCGGCTCCGAGTCGCAGTGACGACGCGACTCCGACGGAGACTTGAAACGCTCGTTACACGACTTGCACTCGTACCCGGTCTGCACGATACGGAACGCGCCCCGGCCCTCCTGGTTGCCCCCGTAACACTGGCGCTGGTGGACGAGAAGGGGCGACTCGCCGGGGAACGCCAGACGGCACTTTTTGCACACGAAGCACACCTCCACGTCCGTCTCCCTGATGGACGCGTCCGAGGGCTTCTGCTGCGCGTCGGGCAGCTTCAACGACGTCACGCCCGGCTCCGAGTTGCCCGCCGCCACCTGCTCCAGCACCGGTGCGGGGAGCGGCAGAAAGGACGGACCCGAACCCGTGTCTAGAAGCAGTCCTCCGGCTCCCCCTGCAACAACCGAAACACTTTCTTTTAGCACTTCGGCTCCATCGACAACGTCCTCGAGTTGTTTTTTAATTTCGACAATAAGTAGTACTGCTAGATTTTACAAACCCCCCCCCATACATTTCGTCGTCTTTACTCTTATAAAAATTGGACATATCGTCATCAATGTCACTGTTGCGGTTTTCAAAAAAAAAAATTAAAAATTGATACAATCAATGAATTTATGGGATTTAGCTACCCTTTGGTTGGGGATTTTTAATTTTTTTTTCAAAATGTCAAAAATTGGTTTAATTGATTTTACGATTCTTGGCACATGTGTACAATCAATTTAAGGATATCCTGTTTTGAGTTTAAGAATGGTCGGCGACAAGAAATAGATTTTACCGCGACTATATCCAGACATCGCACATTTTTCAGACACAGATGCCGAAATTTTTTCCCCAAAAGATCGATGTTCTGTGGTGTCAATTTCTTTAGATGTTTGTACTCCAGTTTGATCCTAAACTGCTTGTTTTGTTTGCAATTGTCCCGAAGCGGAAGAAATGTTTGTTCATTCTACACAGGATGGAAAAAAGTATCAAATAATGCTTCTTTTTAATTTGAAAAGTTATGAAAAAATGTTTAAGACAAAGCTTGTGTTGAGTACCATGACCAGGAGGGGTTAATCCCACAATTTTTACCACCCTCAGTAGGGTTAATCAACAACATTTTGGTCCTTCGAGCAATCAACAACATGTTTGGCGTATTCGCACGTCCGCAAAATTTTCATTGAATTCATTACCAAAAATTATTAATTTTTTCTCTTTTTTTAATTCTGGTAAAACTGAACCTCAAAACAATATGCGCCGGTTTCAAAATCACAAACAAATGATTAAGTACCGATTAAATATATAAACAACGCTGTTGCCATAGCAGCTAAACAAAAGAAAACACGACCAAATTAAAAAATTACATCATGCAATAAAATCGATAATTTAAATATAACAAAACAACTTTTATATTAATCATTTTTCATAACTTTTCAAATGAAAAAGTTAGAGCCATTTTTTTATAGTTTTGTTCTAGCATGAGATGGGATTACAAAAATATTTTTTTTAAATTATTCAATTCCCAGAAACAGTAATTTTTTATTTTTTTTTTTAAATTAGACTTGAAAATGTTGGAATATATTCATCCATAATAATATTACGAGTAGTAGCAGTAAGCGAAACTGTGGGAAACAAAAAAAATTTACAGCGAGGATAATGCAGGTGTTGCTAAATCGATATTGATTGATAAAAAATTAAATAATTAATTCAGATAATCAGATAAATAAATTATTTGCTGGGTAGTCAACATTAAGATATTTGTAAAGATATTGTAGATATTTCAAAATTGTAGTTATACATGCTGACAGTGACAGTTGTTTCCAAATTCTTCAAAAAAAGTTAAAAAACAAATTACTATTGATTACGGTTTAAAATAAAATGAAATGGTTTTTAGTTTTCAGAGATTTCAGAGCAATCAAGAATATTATTTTCTGAGAAATCGAAATTTAAAAAAATCCTTTTTGTAACCCCATCCTTGGACACACGGTGTAAATGTCCGAAATGAATTATTTTGTAAGATTGGGCGACTATCTATAATATTATTTAACGTTTCATACATTTCACTACTACAACCCCATAGTTCTCTCTTAATTTTAAGATTCCTATTTTGGGAATGCTTTCTGAAAACTAAACTAAAAACTAAAACATCACGTAATGCACGATGATATTGCAAACAACTTTAATATTAATCATTTTTAGTTTCCAAATGTAAAAGTCACTGCCATATTTTGGATAATTTGTTTTCAGCATGGGATTGAGTACGAAGATACATTTTTAAAATTTTTCAAATTTTACAAAAATATATTTTTGATTTCTTTCAAAGCCCTAAAAAGCATTTAATTTTCATTCAGACAGAAACAGTTCTTTTAATTTTAAAATTTTTTTGAAAAATTAGGTATATATTTAACCATAATAATATTACGAAGAGTAGTAGCAGTAAGCGAAACTGTAGGAGCAACTGTTGGAATTGAAAATATATTGACAGCAAGGATACTGCAGGCGTTGCTAAATCCATATCGATCGATAAAATATAAATTAATTAATTAAGATTCTTGCAGGATACTCAACATTAAGATATTTGTAGAGGTACATCAAAATTACAGTTATACGTGCTGACAGTGACAGTTGCAAAATTTTTCAAAAAAATTTATATAAAGTAAATAATGGTTACTGTTTCAATGAAAATGAAATTGGGTTTTTAGGGGTTTAAGCGCAAGCAGCCCATTTAATCAAGAATATTATCTTCTGAGAAATCGAAAGTTAAAAAAAATTCTCTTTGTAACCCCATCCGTGAACATACGGTATAAATGTCGGAAATTAATAATTTTTTAAGACTCGGCAACTTTTTCTTTCATTATTAAACGTTTCAAACATTTGACCACTGCAAACCCCAAACTTCTCACTTAATTTTGAGATTACTATTTTAGAAATGCTTTCTGAAAAGTCGATTTAATTTTGAATTTTTTCCAATAACTTTCAATGACTGACATGAATGAATGCATCTATTTTTATAAAAATTATCAAGTCATAATTTTTATTAACATTAAAAAATATTACTGTAATCATTAGAGTAAACACCACTTTAAAAACAAGCAGAACTCCAATAAAAAAATTCCCCCCCTTAAGGGGACATATTGTAGTAGATAAGTATCGGCGACGACTCGATGACAACTAATGCAATCTCAGACCCCATCTGCATCTATCTGTCTTGTAATTTCCGTTTGGCGTCCGGCTTGCATATCTCTCTCGAATAAAAATAATAAAAAGTATCGCCTGCACGTGCTGACTAATCTAGGCACGGCTGCTACCTAGGCTGCCAGTTTAGATAATATATTGGCAATCACTGCTTTCTTGTTCGCTTAATTAATTGCGTACGGCCAGGTTTTATTATTTATTGCAAATTCGACTTGCAATATACGTTCAATTTAGTAATAGCGTAATTTATAATTGAAAATTGAATCGAGCAGCGGCGGGGAGTCTAGAGTACTCAAATTAATTCGTTTAGAAAACGTTAATGGAAAAAAACACAAGGAACCGAACTTGGTGGACTTATCGGGGTCCTAATTGGAATGTGGAACAAATTGGGGACCGCTTCACTTGGCGCAAAGTCCGGTTCGTCGTTTCCGGGCGGCCGCCGGCGCGCAGTCTGATCATCTCCGCGGAGTCGGCCTGATTAGTCCGTATTTAAAATCCATAAAGTCCTAACGGGTCCCCATTAAAAATGCTCCACACGTTCCGAAATAAATAAAGAACGCCATTAGAATCGTATACGGGAGATAACATACTTGTCAATACATTAAACTGAACATTCAACGCAGCGACTCAGATGATCCGTGCGTGTGAGGAGCGGTGAGGAATCGTCGGCGATTTCCTCGGCCGACTGGAATTGAGGCAAGCCCAATGTAACGTAGTCTTGTATAAATTTGTATCACAGTTGTGTCTTAGATTGAGTCTGATTAAAATGTAGTTAAGAGTCGGCCCACTCAATCACAACAACATTTATTTTCACCGGGTCTCGGATCAACGACTGCAAACGGCGCACTATTCGCATAAATTACTCCCTAATTGCTTATCGGCGAAGAGATAGATGACCGCGAGAAAAAATCATCTGTTCACACCTTCAAACGGCACTTCACTCGCTACCTACCCGCCGGATAAATTACACTTATTGATCCGGTCCATAAACAATAGTGAGCATCGGAGGAATCGCAAGCCACTTTTTAATTATATCGCGGTTTTGATTAAAAAATCCCGGAGTCACATAAAAAATAAATTGCCTATTTAATTGCAGCCGCCCCGGGAAGCAGTGCGACTGGGACGATTGAAACGGCGAAGAGTGCGCGTTTGGCCGACTGGAAAGCGAGGGCGAGGGTTTCTTAAAATTTACTTTTTCGCTCCGCGAGTTATAATAGCGAAGGGAGGGTTGCCTTGGGGTGAGATATGGATTTTTGCTTCCGACGCGCAGTTTTTCTGAATTATAAAATATCTTCGTCCGCTGTTGAGACGGCGCTATATTGAAAATTTCGTTGGGATTTTTTTACGCGTCAATCACGCAGGAAGAGCGAGCGGACGTGACGTCGGGACTAATTATAGTGTGAACCGCTCTTAACAAATTGTAATTAGTACCCTAATAGGGATACGGCAGTTAAACTAATTACTTAAACAATTTACACCCGTAATTCTGGGCGAGCGGAGGCGTTCTGATCTGTCACGCGTTGTACAAACAAAGTATGGTTCTCGTGCGTCAATATTAATTGTGAACGGGGCCTAAGACATTCGGAATTAAACCGATGACAGTGACAGATAACCAATTTAGAAAGATTACACTGCACAAATGTTTGTGTTGTCGATCGAATTGCTTTTCCTTTAAGATGATTATGCCGGGAATAAAAAATGAAAAGGCGCAGGGGCAGACGGAGATTCAATTTGTCCATCTTCGATTAAATATACACGACAATCGACCGTTTGGCCGGGACTCGCGAAATAATCGGCCGGACAAACACATCTCCCCGCCACTCTCGACTGCACCCCGATACGAGGGTCATCGGAAAAGTTCTCGGAATGACGCTAATTTAAATTCCAAATTTTTGATTTAACTAGTAGTCAAATAACGCAAGTACGAATAAAAAATGATTCAGACTAGGGCGTGGAAAATTGCGTTTTGCACTGTAAACCGCAGTTACAAAAAATGGTATGGATTTATGGTGACACACTGACAAATGACAGAAACTGTCAGTCAACAAATTGGCAAACAAATAAGAGCGACGGTAAATATTGAAAATTTTATTTAAAATATTTGTAGCAAATTCGAGAAAATACCACGGTCTTCTAAAGACATTGCAACTTCTATTCATTCAAGGAATGACATTTGTCTGATTTTGATTTTGTTTGATTTTCACATTCTGTTCGGAACTTCTTTCAAGTTGTTTGAAAATGCAATTGTTTTAATTAGACGACAAGGATAAATGGAAAGGTGTGGGATTACAAGATCTAAGATGCAATTATGCAATACACCAACTAATTCGGATGTCAATAAATTGGCTCAAAAATGTCATTTATTTCATTAATCACCAAGAGTGTATTTACATGCCTCTTCAATGTTGTGTTCTGACAGATAAAGTAATACTAAGAAAAGAATAGAAGTGCCGTGTATTAAGTCGGACGATCAAATGTTATCATTTTTGTTTTTTTTTACCAAATTCCATCTCCAGACCCTACTTTGAACTTCTCGGAATTTTTTCCTTTTTTTATTTGTACGCACGCCATTATGTCACTCAGTCAAACAGAAAATTATCTTCCATCCAGACAATGTAAAGGTCCACACATGTGCAGTTTCAATAGCAAAATTAAACGAAATAAGCTACGAAATCCTAAGACACATCTGTCTGATTCATCAGATATAGCTCCTTCAGATAACCGTTTGTTCTCGAAACTCAAAAGATTTTTTGGCGGAGTGACGATGCAGTTGAACAATGTTTTGCAAACCTCCCGCAAACCCACCTTCGGGATGGCTCTCGACCATCGTACCAAATGTGTTAAAATTAAATATAATTTTAATCACTATACAGGTTACAAAGTCTCGAAACTTGTTATTTAGAGGTTTTTTTCAAATTTGGTACTTGGTATTTGCAAATAACGAATTTGTATATAATATTTTCATTCTTTTTACTTTTGCTTTAGCAGGAAATGCTTCCTACGTTTTTTTAAACGTAAACCCAGTATATTTTTACATATTCGGATTCAAAATAAAAAACTACAGAATTCACTAAGAGGTTTTATTGATTGATTATATCACTGCCAAATTGTAAATGGGAGACAATTTGAACATTTTTGTAGTCTCAAAATGATTTTATAAGATATCTTGATTTGTGATTTTAAAAGTTTTTTTATGACTTACATAAGAAAAAAAAATGATGCTAGTATTCTTGAAGGAAGTTGTATATTCTGCATCCAATAAAGTAAAAATATACTGGGTGTCCCATTAAAAGAACAAAAAGTAGGAATAATTGCCTGTTAAACGAAAAGTGAAAAAAATAGAAGTATTATAAATACATTTCCCGTGTACAATTATATATTCGTACCAAACTTGAACCAAGTGACTTTTTAAATATCAACATTATTGGACCGTTCCGGGACTTTTTCTGTTTAATTCCGAGAACTTTTCAAATGACGCTCGTAGAAGCAGGCACGACACAAAACAACAATTAAACCGGCAACAAAAATACACAAAAATGAAATTCGGCGTGGTGTTGTCGTGACGGCCTGGGCGAGGGATTCGGCTAAGAATTCCACGTCGGACGCTAAAATTCCGGGACACGTATTGAATTTCCTCGTCGGGGTTGAATATGTGAAAACGAAATTAGCGAAGCGTCCCTTGCTTATCGGAAATTGGTAAGTTTGTCGGCTGGGACGCGATCCTGTACTCCCGCCGATCAATAATTTAAACGTCGTGACTCATTTTTTTCGGGGGAGCTCTTAATATCTGCACATAAAAAACGGAAAGACCCTCCGCGATAATCTCCCCCAGGATAACGCGCGCGGCCTTGACGAATTAAGGGAAGCTGTAATTCGCGCGGCGGCGGCGCTTAATTGACGGTTTTAATTAGACGGCGACGGAATTAACATCGCCGCCCCTCGGAGCCACTTGTTGCTCGGCAAGGGTTCACTTAGCGGGTAATTAGCGATCGTTTGAGTGGTTGTTCCGAGATAAAGACGCCGGAGAAGGGCTCCTTAATTTGTTTTGTGGTGCTTGCATGAAGACATGTTTGGTGATCTTGGGCAAAGACTTGTTATAAATATGATCGAGTCACGCGTGCGTTCGTTACTGGATGGAGCTTTTACACAGTGGCACATAAACGATTCTTATATTTATAACAAGTGTGACCCTGCGTGCTTAAAGTTGTAAGAATGTTCATTACTGACCTTTGCCATTGAGGCCAGTATCGGTCCATAGTCGCATTGAGATGCATCGTATGCTGAAATATCGAAAAAAACAACCATAAGAAACAAAAAATCGACACTGATATAATATGATTTCGTTTTAAGCACGTCAGGGTCGCCATTAAACCTCAGACTACTTAGACATCGACAGAAATCAACGAAAACAAACAACAACTAACATGCTTAAAAATCGGGACGAAGCATGGCACGACAAAAATGCGCCGATAAGAGGGCTGCACTCAATCAGCTATTGGGGTAGTTTCGCGGGGGGTGGTTTATTTAAAACACGTACCACCGCGTACGGGGCATTTTATATTTAAATGTTGCATGATTAGTCGGTATTAAATAAACGTAAGGTACTCTCAAAGGTTCGGTTATAATTTATTTTTTATCGTCTATTGTCTACGAACATCTCACGCCATTACGAACCAGATTTCTTCGATTATCATAAATCTCGCCGACCACGCCACCGGCAGCAGTGTGTGCGCACTTCTCTCGATTCATCCGAGGAGCTCTCTTCCATTGAGGAAGGGGCTGCACGGGGCGGATGTCGCTATTTGTTTAGGGTGGTCGTTTTCAAACCGGCTAATTTGTAACGCGGCCCCAGGTAGAGCAAACTAAGGGCGTGAATGGGCGTTCGACGTTCGGAAACGACGATTTTTGCACATTTTTATAACGCAACGACTCCCGAAAGTTAACGGGGGGCGACGCCTCAAATGACCAAACTTAACCGATAATTTAAATCCATAAAAACTCGTATCATTGTTCTGTAGCTATAAATTTCAACTTTTCACATTAAATCCTTTCAATTCTCCCGAGCTGCTCTTTTTGTGGACCGTGATTTTACATTGTAAATGGAACGGACTGCATTTCTTTCTTTATATTCAAATGACTGCAGTCGCTCGGCTGCTTAAACAATACAGAAGGTCTATTAGCATCTATTCATGTATAATTAAGCTAGAAATTTCGGTCGTCCGTCTGACTCGTTCGATCGCATCGATCTTCGCAGCTGCCGGTGTCGCTCGAGATCATATTGTGGCGTTCATTAGCATGGTCCCCGCAGATTTTTTTTTATAGATTCGAGTCGGACCTTCGGGACAATATTGAATTCCGTCCGCCAGGTAAGTGGACAAAAGGCGGATTTTGGTGGCTTTTGTTGGCGGGGCATTGTGGGTGCTCAGGTAGATGAAGGAATGCGAGACGCACGGCAACTGTGTAACAGAAATTATGACGTGTACTCGTGACGATTCATCATCAATCGGATGGGAAGCGAATTATCGACGCTTTTGTCCATTAGCTTCATCTGGGATTCTTTGTGCGAGAAAAAAATACTTTTCATGCAAAATCCCCTAACTACGCATTGTGCGTTAAATGATTAATGGTGCAGAAGCGTAGTTTATTTGGTATTAAATCGGCGAAAAGCGTCCCCTCGTATCACCCTCGACGGAGCGCTCCCGTTTCTGATATTGTGGGAAGAAAAACTATATCGGGCTTTTTTAAAATGGAGATTTATCGGCGACATTAATTTTAAAATTGTCAATAATAATCGGTTCGAAACGGGGTCGTTTCTAGGCGGTTTGGGGTGAGTCCCCAAACCGAATCACTCCGAAACATTTACCGTTGGAAACAGCCAGAATAACAATGCTTTATTGGTATTGTTTGTGCCCCGGACTCTAATCCTCTGCGTCTTGGATTTTGTAAATAACGAAATTTCGGAGCGGTGCCTTTGATACAGCTTTCAGTTTTACAACTGGGGGTTTATGGTACTGGTCATAATTAACCCGGCAAATTTCTTCCATTTTGTGACCACCTGTGCCTCCACCGACTCCACCCGCAAAATCCGCTCTTTGTCTTGTTGAAAAAAGCTTGTACCTTGTTGAATGAAAAAAGGCGACGGACGCGGGATTACATGTCCGGCAAGTGATGTAACGCGCATTCCCGACATCCTCGTCGGCAATAAACTCCGCCAACGGCCTAAGAATGCCAAATATCCCCGGAATCGCCATCAAGCATACCCAAACAGAATTATGACTTGTTAGATGGCCCTTCGATCACTCGGGAGCCGTTATCCGCGCCCGACGACACAATTTAGCCGAATAACTGCGCCCCGCTTATAATTAAGGGGATTCTTCGGGCATCGTCCCAGCCGAATTCGATTTATTTTAGATTTAAGCGATTCGAAGAAACGGCTGTAGTTATCGGGGGCGGTAGAGTCGTCCAGACGCGTCGAAATCGACTCCGGCTTCCTCCAGGTCCGACATTTCCGTGGCCGATTGCGCCTCAACTTATCTGCGTCCGAACAAATTGGAATATTTTAAATTCGCGACTATCTGGGGGGTGCGTGATCCGGAATTTATCGCTTTATTCAGATGACTTCCATCGGAGGACCGATGCGTTAATCAATCAATATCTCCAATAACATCGGCAAGCCCACGGCTGCTGCCTAACTAACCGGATGATTTAATCAGCAGCAAAGCGGAAATTCTGTCTTAACAATTTAGCTACCGGATTAAAAAACATCGTCTGGCTTGGTCCTAATTGGAAATTCGGCGGCGAAGCGATATCGCGAATATTAACCCTCGCAGCGCTTCTCGTATGTCGATGTGTGGGGATCGGGGTGGCACCGGAGCGGAACGCGAGAAGACGTCGAAGCTTGCCAACGTTCGGATCCCGCACCGGATAAAAAGAAGCTGAAATTCATTACATGCTTCGCTTCATAGGGAGATTGTATTTTTCGTTTTCGAGCGTTTATGCGGCGGTCGCCCGGGGGGCCTGTGCTTAGATTACCGCTTCGGAATTCAACTCTTGACACCCCCAAACTCCAAATAAGCCCCCAATTCTAGATAAATTGACGCTTGCTGTAATAGGCCCATTTTACACAAATAGGCGCGCGGACAGATAATTTGTAAAACACACCATCTAAAATGTTTCTATTAAAACGCCTTGGTTCAATTTATTTGTCGGTGTAGTCAATCGCTTTAAAAAATTTTTAACACTTTTGGAATACATCAACGAAACGTTTATACAAACTTGGCAATAGGTTTTTGATGTAGGGGAGAGTTGCCAAATACGTACCACATTGAGATATCCGTAAATATTGAACAATGTGATATGTCAGGAAAACTTATTCACTTTTAGAACTAAATAACCTAAAATTTGTATGAAAATGTGTTTCGTTTGCTGGTGTTATCGACTTGAATAAAAACAGGCTGATGTAATATTTATTAAAATATTTTTAAATATCTGTATCTAAGCTTATTCTAATTATATTTGTTTTTATGCCAATTTAAGCTTAAATTCGTTATATTACTTGTACAGTATTTTACAAGTCTTCAGGTGTAATTTTGAGATTATATTGAGATAAATTTGAGCTGCATAAATCGTACTGACCAATACGGTCCAGACAAGGCTATGAAATATGCCACATTTTGTTGATGATGATGTGCATTACTAAATACTGTCTATCATTATTAGTTTGTGAGGTTATATATGGCTGTCACTTTTTGTGGTTATGTTGTGTTATGTAAAATACCGGGTGACCATAAATGATTGACATTTTTTGTGTTAGGTTGGCAATATTTTTTAAGTCTTCCATTGGGTACACTGATTATCCAATTTTAAATTGTCAAATAAACGTCAAATTTAAAAATTGCCAATATCAGAATTGTTTTCAAAATGGTTTTTACAGCTGGAAGATCACTCGCTGTAACCATTTTCTCCATTATTTGTCACTTTTCGTTCGCCATTATTCAGTAAGTTTCACTTTTTGACAACAATATTCTAACCTGAAAAGTTAATAGTCATAAATCACGACAGTTAATCTGGTATCAATTCCTCACTGTTGCCATTCACCTAAATTTAAGTCAAATTTATAGTCACCCGATATTATTTGGTAATAATTGATTGCATAAACCAAAGGGGTTTGCAAATCACTAACGATTAATGAAAGGGAAACCATCAAAAATTATTATACACAAATAATTCTCGACCAATTTCGAGTTTACAAAAGCAAATGACACTTTAAATGAAAAATTAATACCCATACGATAGTAGTATTTTCCCTAATTTCATAATACCTCTACTGTAAATATGCGGAAAAATCTTATGTTTGAAATTTGCAAAAGCCTTTGGGATGCTACAATCATTTATAATAGACCTTGTCTATAACATTTAATGATGTTAATGATTCAGATTTTGTGGCCAGTAATATTTTAAATAAACCAGATATTGTAGAGGCAAATGGTACTTTAAAAAGTAGTATTGTACTTCCCACAATAATAACGCAACGCCCAAAAAGCAACAGTGCTCAGAAATAAAAATTATATGAATCTGTTGGTAGAAAAAAAAAGAAGAACTCCACCATCAAAATCAAAACATAAGAAAACTTCTTGGAAAAGTCGCAACAAGCCAATATTCGAATATTATTTCATCAGTAAATGAAAGGTAATGATTATGCATTAAATGTATTTGTATCTTCGTCTCGAAGATATGATTTAATGTTTAGGATGTGAAGTTTTATGATGCTTGAATAAATGTATTAAAAGATGACAACCTCTATTACTGTCCCAAATGTACTTGAAACTCCATATTACGTGCATCTAAATAACCTAAAAAGATTCAGAGTAGGCCATGGAATCACTTTGGAATTTAACGAAAAAATTCAGGAAAAGTTTTTAAGTTAGCCAAACTTTTAAACAGTATTTTTTAAATTGCAGTTTTGTAACTCAGAATAAATATACTCACAGAAAAAAAAGCATTAATTTTAATTTCCAACACCTTTCAAGGGATCAGATGATCAAAAATAGTGACAAAGAATAATAGCCTTTGGAAAGTACAAATTGCGACCCAAATTTAATTCTCCTATAATCGCGAAATTTGAGAAATAAAAACTGAATTTCAATCTACCTCCTTGCAGGGGCGTAAGGCACCACACGCACTGAATCGACTCGGACCGGTCGGATCGGCACGGTACGATCGGCACGGCAGCGTATACCGCGCATTGAATCGGCACAATCGGCACAGTCGGCAGTCGGCACCTTTGGTGATTTCATCAGCTCATTTAGTACAGTTCGTTTTTAACAACAATTTATTTAATATATAATATATAAAAATATAATAAAAAATATGCTCTTATAGATGTCTTATGTGGTTGTTGAATGATTAAAATCGGGTAATTAATAACAGTTTAATTGTATCGTGGTGGTTTTTTCGTAATACAGAGTGTTTATGTTGATCACCTTATGGTGGTGGAGGCGGCACGGCTATTTTTTGTATGCATATTTACATTTGCAGATTACTTTACAATTGCAGATGTGAACCGAAATGCGGAAAGCCGTCGGACCTTTCGGCAGTTTTTGCCCCTTCGATCTTTCTCTGCCGATGCCGAGACGATCCGACCGGTCTGAACCGACCGATCCGATCCAGTGCGTGGGCTCTCATTTAATTTCATGTATACCAAAACATGCCGATCGTGCCGTGCCGATCCTACCAAGCCGAGTCGATTCAGTGCGCGTGGTGCCTAACTCCGATAGAAGACGCTTTTGAAAATAAGTATTATTACTTATAACTATTTTTTAGCAAGGTATCGCTATTTATTTTTTTTTGCAATATTAAAGATACACCCAGAATACCCTATGTCGTAATTAGTTCTTACTCCAGACTAAATTGTGCAGGTACAATTTTGGAAACCACGTGGTAGAAATTAGGATACCGGTTGCCAAAAATAGTGGTAGTCAATTTCAAACTGTGTAAACAAAACCGTGTGAAAATGGATTCACTGACTTAAAATATTTCAAATACATGTTAATCTATCGTATAATAAAATGTTTTTTTTTTATTTCTACCAATAGTCGTTATCCTGGTACGACTCAGACAACTTTCCCCTATGATATTTGACCACAATTTGGTTTTGATTTTAACAGGCAAAATCTGGTGCAGATTGTTACAAGCAATGTTTGAAAATCGATATAAGTTAAAACTTTTTTGACAACCTAGTAGTATTTATAAAAGATGAAACAAATCTTGTTAAATTTGTTGTGGTGTTTAAACTTTTACTTTGACAGCTTATTTGTTAAACCTCGAATTTTAGTTCCTCATCTTTCTTTCCAAATTTATTTCACGTGCGCCTTAGCGAAATATAAAAAACCGTAGGAGCAAGACTATGAGAGCAAGTGTTTGAAAACTGGATCGATTTTATGTGCAAATAATGCGTGTGACGTGAGATGTTGAAGATGTGAAAACCGACGTCTCACTTTCCTTGAGCCTTCAAATTTTCCGTGAAATGCCGCCTCACCGGGAGATTCCGCTCAATGTAACTCACGACAGCTTCCCCGGAACGTATACTAGTCCGGTAGCACCGGAACCTTGAGTCGACCGCCAAAATGTGTTTACCGCTCATGCAATTAAGAAGTGGTGGCGACAATAACCACGTCAAATTTCGACAAAAACCCGATCGATATTTCTAATTAGTTTCGAACGTTGTTTCGGCGGCGATGTATCGAATTTTCCGCAAATCGACACCCGTGAAGGTTAAATAAAATGCGATGAGGTTTTAATAGCTGCCAAGGTCCCCGCAACAATTAACTAATCAAGATTATGTAATTAAATTGATATTTAAACGGTTTGAGGTCGCAAAGACAATCGGAGATGGGAATGCGGCGCGGCGCGGAAGGCGGTTGAAAGTGGATTGTTGCTAAATAAGTAATCAGGCCGGGGGCAGATGTGTTCCGCGATCTGGGGTTGGCTTGTATGGCGCAGGCCTTAATCGACGCCGCCTCCGACGTACACGTAGAACATCCGCCAATTAGCCGTCGTTGCCGGAGACTGGATTGGAGCGGCTACGTGTGCCCGGAAAAACGATAATTAGGAACCACCTCGATTCGGGTCCGGGGCGCTCCGGGCTACGCCTGCGGGATATTCCTTATTTACGAGAGGGTTCGCGTGCTCGGCCCGTCCGTGCATCACGTCCCCGGAAACGATATGAATTGTTAATATTTCGGACGAAGAAGCGCCGCTGCAATCGACGCCAAGTACAGAATCCGTCACACCGGGGAAAACGCGCGTCCAATCGATAACGTGGCCACTTTTCAAAAAAAAAAAATCATAAACGGATCGTTAAAAAATTTCCACGTTGAGATCACCAATTCGAAACGTCCGATCGACCAATAAATTCATAAAATTTACGGCTTAATGAACATATCAGGCGTTCAGGTCCGTGGAATTATTGTAATGTAGTGTTGTCAAACACACTCTAATATATCGACTCAATTGAGCCGATTATCGCAGCATTGAAATCAGTAAAGCTGAAAATTTAATACCATTAAATGGAAACGCGAGTAAACAATTTAATTTGGAATAAAGAGGCGAGCGAATAGGTTCGCGAGCCAGAAGGGTTGGGAGTCCGGTCCTCGGCTCCGGCAAAAACTCCGTGTACGGAATGCCGAAATTATGCGAGTCCGCCACTGGCCGCCGCCCAAAAAACCCATCCCTGCCAAAAGACAAAGATTTAAAGTCGTCAAGAGAAGACGTCTATCTTGATGCAAACTGTCAGCCATCAATAACCATCGGACGGAAGAAAATATTGATCGGGAGCTGTCTGGAATCGTCGCACGGGACCCGCGCGGAATTCTCAAAACTGATTCCGCAAAGACGAAATTAACGAGCGGATTTTTTCCCGCCGAATACCGCGGCGGCCATCTTGGATAATTAGCAATTCTAAGGTTCGTCATTTGCTTATGGTTGGAAGCGGACAAAAGGTCGCCACTGACACATTTAAATATTCAAATTGACGAGTCGGAGTCATCGTTTTGTCGCGGCGAAGGGCCACAAAGACCGCTCCCTGATTGGCGGAGACAATGGGAGTATCGCAATTTTGGGTTTGTATACATTTTGGCGATCGCTTTTTGTGCCGGCCTTGCTCTTGGTGCACCTGCGGAATTTTTTCCGCTTTCTGCGGCCGTCCCAGTCGCGTGATTTATAAAACCAATTTATCGTTATTTATCGACGAAAAAGTCTCGGATCGGGGTTCCGAGTGGGTCGACCGCGATTCCGAGGAAAGTTTGCTGAAAATATTTCCGATACACAGAGACAATCGGACGATTGTGTGTCGGTGCGTGGGCGTCGTCTCCGCGTCTCTCACCGCCGCCGCCGTCCCCTTTCTCCATTTAAAGAAATCGAAATGAATCGTTGTAATATAGTTGCGTTCCTCAGCCATTAACCGGCATTAAAGCGACGACTTTAGAGTTATTATTATTTATATTAACATCTCGAGTAACGCGTTGGTTTTAAGTATTATAAGTTTTTAGTGTGGGACAGTCGTTTCGAACACCTGCGCCGCGTTAACAAACCGCCCGACCAAGTCCAGAACTCGTTTGGACCACAACGGCCGAGATCCTCGGTAAATAACTACGCTATAATTTATGGTCCGGTTTGAGTTTAATTCACGCCGTCGTCCTCTTCTTGCGCGGCCAGATGCTCTAACTTCGTCCCGTTCTAGGCCTCGGGGCCGTAAATTACCGGCTGATCCGCGGATAGGTCGAGTATTGGCAGGGCTTTGGACAAACAGCTGGTTTTGAGGTTAAGGAGCATCAAGTCCTCGACCGACTCTTCAAATTTACGTCACAACTGAATTTTTCGACTCGCCGAGACTTTATTTATTCGGCCGTTTAATTAATGCGACCATAAATTTCGAACGGGATAATTAAGATACAAGAATGACCATTTGTCCATTGCCTCATCGGTTCTGTCCGGTCGGACGTGAGTTATGGTCAATGGTTTATACATATTTAAGGTAGTCGACGGACGAGAAAAGGAAACTGTCGAAAAGGCGAAGCACTCGCTTTCACACTTGAAAAATAAACAAAACGACGGGAGAGCAGAAAAAAGGAGCGCGTATAAAACAATGTCGTTTCCGAAATTCCGCGTCCCCAGGTATAAAAAAGAGGGGTTCGGTGAGTTATGAGTGTTGGCGTAAGTCCGCACACCTGGCGGCCCCCGGCCGTGCAAACAAAGCCGTTTTACCTGATCCGGTCCTGTTTGCCTAATGAAAATGATACTCTCCTCACGCGGGTCGCCCGAACAGACTTTAATCGACCGGAGCACCGAGACTAAGACAAGAATCCGGCCAATGGACGCGCGTAATGTGGTAGCTATAGAAACGGATCTTCTTGTTTGTCTTATTGTAAGAGTAGAATGAATCTTTAAACTCCGCCCATAATCCGCACGTCTCTTCTCGCCCGACGCTCTTACTTTCCGGACAATTAGACCGCGAGGACGCCTCTCCTCATCTCCGGCAGTGAGACGCCCAGGCGTGCGTCATATTTTATTGACTGCCTCATTACGAATTCATATGTGAAGCACAAGGGGGACGTCAAATATTCATCCCCGTTCCGCGTCATACGCGCCCAAAAAACCACCACACATGCGACTACCAAGCTTAAGACACACTAATTGAACCCGAATAAACGCGAGTGGCGCCCTTTCGAGGCGGCCGTCCTAATGGGAAGAGCATACAAAGTGACAGCGCACCTCGTTACCCGTACTATCAACAAACAAGCAGTAAATGTTGTATGTTTTATTGAGCTTACGCTTTAGCTACCGGCCTCTAATTGAATTGTTTGTGAGCGATTTTGTCGATTTTCTGGACCCAACATGCAAGCGAACCAAACGCAAAAAGTTAACAGTACGACGGTGGTACTTACCGTTGGCGCCGAACATCGAATGGTGCATGTACTGGTTCTGGACGCCGTAGTTGGTGTTGTTGCCCAACGCGTACAGTTGCTGGAACAGGGACTCCGAGTTTTCTTCCTGCTCTCCCTTGGGCACTTGCATCCCGGCCATCTGCAGCAACTGCAGATGGGTGTTGTTGTTGAGGTTCTGCGGCGGATTCGTCGTGGAGTCGGCACTGACACCCGCGGACGCACCCGGAAGTGGAGGAACGGTGAACTCGCTTTCGACCTCTTTGCTCGAGTTCTCGAGATGCATGCGCACGTTGGCGATGTGGCTCTTGGTGAAGATGTGGTCCTGGATGGAGTACTTGTGCGAGTATTTAAAGTTGCAGTACTTGCAGTCGTCGGGCAGGGTCGGATTGTCGGTTTCCGGCGCACCCAACACTTTCTGCAGCGCGATCTTGCTCTTCTTCTCCTTGGCTCTGGCGTTTTGGAACCACACCTGGACCACGCGTTTCGGAAGACCGATCTCGCGGCCCAGCATCTCGCACTCGGCCATCGTGGGCGTCTTGTAGTCGCCGAAGAGCGACTTCATAATTTTGACTTGGATGGAGGACATTTGCGTGCGAAACCTCTTCGAGCCGCCACTGCCGGTCCCGGCGTGGTTGGAGAGGCGATGGGTGTTGCTTTGAGTGCTGCTGGCCGGAGACGTCGGGTTGCTTTCGTCGTCGAAGAATTCTGTCGTTTCCGACATGGAATCGCTGCGCTCGTCGCAGAGAGATCTCTCGCTTAAATCCGTGAGGGGGCCCGGGTCGCAGATGCTGCGTTCGTGGTCCATCGACACCTTCATGGGTCTCGACAAGTCCACCGGTTTGGACAAGTCGAGCGGAATTTCTCCTTCTTCCTTGCCGGTTTTAATTTCGCTCTTGTCCCCGTTGGACGAAGAAGACGCGTGGGCTTGCAATTCGCTGATGTACCTCTTCATGCTCTCCTCGTAATATTTTTTTATCGAATTCTCCATGTCCGGGTGCAGAGTCGGAAATAACGGAGGCATCAGGTTGGGGTTCTGTTGGAATTTATTGTCGCCCCCCGAACTGAGACTAGGTGAAGATTCCAGACTGACTTCTTCGTCGGGAAGTGCGTCGATGTTGACTTCGCCTCGAGCCGCATGCTTCGTGGTCAGATGAGACTCCAGAGCGGACTTGACTTTGAAGAGCGCGGGACAAAACGGACACCTCTTGTTGATGACTTGCGCGTGAGCACGAAATTGTCCTTTTCGTTCTCGGGCCCTCGTGTTCTGGAACCAGACCTGCACCACCCGTTTCTTCAATCCCACTTCTCTGGCGATGTTCTCCAACATCTTTCGCGAAGGGTTGCTTTCGATCTGGTACTTCTGGTACAGGTAGTCCAGCTGTTCGGGCAAAATCGTCGTCCTCAACCTTTTATCTTTGGGTTGATCGGACGTGTCGCTTTCCACTTCGAACTCTTCAAGCTTTCTTTTCTGGCCCGCCACGTTGTTCAGCATGTTCATCAACGGATGTTGCATGTTTTGTCCCGAACTCGGTTTTGTGATGTCGCCCAGATTAGCGTTGAGTTGTTGCAGTTGGGCGTGTTGTTGCAAAATTCCGAAGGGCGAGTCCGGAGGATAAGTCGGAAACAAGTTGGGATTCATGATGTGCACCAGCTGATGTTCTCTCCACAGATCGAAGCGCGGAAACACCAAATTACATTTGTCGCACTGAAACGTTCCTTCTTTGGCATCGCCGGCGGACGGAGACGAAGGATAAGTTCCGCCGGTGGGAGTCGGCGTCGTCGAGGGGTTGGGCTGGATGGGACTCTGTGCGGCGTTCTGCAGTTGCGGACTGTGCTGGATGCTGTTCTGCTGTTGCTGCTGCTGTTGTGACTGCTCTACGGTGGTGCTCGAGTTCGAATCTTCCGAACTGAGAACGGCCGCGATCTGAGCGGCGGCTGCTTGGGCTTGGGCGCTGCGTTTCGCGTCCTCTTCCTTAAAACAATGGGTCTTTTGGTGGCGTATCAGTTCGTAGTATCTTTGGAAAACCAGAAGACATTTCTTGCATTGGTAGTTGAGGCCCGGCGTGCGCTGAAACCTGTTCGCTCCGCTTTCGTCGCTGATTCCCGGTGCCGGCTCCACGGCCGGTTGATTTTCGTACACTTTCCGCGCCTTTTGTCTGGCGTTTTGAAACCAAACCACGATCACGCGCGGACTGAGATTCAGAAGTTTAGATAAATATTCGAGATCGTCGTCTTTGGGATAAGCGTTGTTTTCGAAGAACTCTTGCAGGACTTTGATTTGGTAGTCGGTGAATCGCGTGCGGTTCGCTCTTTTCCCCGTGGAGCCGCAGGAGCCTTGGCTGTTGGGGTTCAGGTAGTCGCGATTGGGACTCAGACAGCGGTTGGGAGTGAGCGGGAGCATGGCTTGCAGATTGTTGGGGTTGGGAAAATTCTGCTGGTTGAGTTTCGGAGGCGGCAACATGGGACTGGTGAGTCCGTGGTGCGACGACGACGACGACATGTTGAGGGTCGGAGTGCTCGTGGTCAAGGTGTCGCCGAGTTGCGAGGCGATAATCGAAGTGAGGGTGAGATTATTCGGTGTGGAAGGAGCGGACACTTGCGACATGCTCTGCGTGTCCGAACTGGCTATCGAAGTCGCCGGACTCTGAGGCGGTTGAAGATTGGGCGGCAAATTGAAGATGTTGGGTTTTTCGTCGATGACATCCGCGTTCTTGTCGTCGTTGCAGTATTTGCTGTTGTCGTCGGAGGGCTCCTCTTTGAGTTCGGTCTTGATTTCGGTGGGAACGACGGGAGGCGGGGAGCTCTTCTTCGCCCCGTCCTCCGTGCCGCTGCCGGAGCTGTTGAGAGGCATGACTTTGGCCTCGCCGGTTTTTTCGTACTCTTCCAGATTAAGCGTAGTCGAAGGCGGGTTGTTGAAGTTGTAAGGACTGTCTTTGTTTCGTTGTCTCTCTTTGAACAGCGTGTTTCTGAACCAATGCTTTATGACTTTGGGTGGAAGACCGCTCTGCGATGCCATCTCGTGGATCTGTTCTTCCGACGGCGAGTTGTTTATGTCGAAATGCGCACGCAAAATTTTCAACTGATCGTCGGTGATGCGCGTTCTTGCCCGCTTCTGATTTGCAGCAGCGTTAACGGCCTGCGCAACAAACAGAAAAAACGACAATGCATAAACCTCGCATTATTCCACTGTCGATATTATACAGATTTATACGTTCTCAATACCCGATCCGTAAGTACACAAGCCTTAATAAATTGTAACAAATTGGCAATAAATCAATTACGATAATTATCACAATGCAAGGCTACATCGTACAAACAGCAATTAAAATAATCAACAGTCGGATCGAAACAGACGCTAATAATTGTCAGATCTCGAAATCTATAATTACGTGCTCTCTCCTGGCGCGTAATTTAAAATGCCAAACGAAAAATTACCAAAAGACGCGGGACAACTACTCATTTACGGAATCTCACGCACGATAATCACCTTTACGAACGACCGCTGCCTCTTAATTGGCGAGACGTGATCAACTCGATGCAAAATATTCGCCGATAACGACGCCTCAAATGCTTAATTACTTCCCCGAACAAGATAATGCATACACAGGGCGTCCCAACAAGCCGCATTCTCGCATATCGTACCTCGTGTGCCACGAGACAGGCCTTCAGCAGTTGCGGCACGAATTAAATGAAAATGGCTGCTTGACATTAAAGTAGACAATAAAGCATAATTAATGCCGCAAAAACGCTAAAAACGACGCATTGACATTCAGAAAATTAATTGAGGTGGTATTATCAGCGCGCGCCTATTCAGATTCAAGCACCGGCAAAGGCAAATCCTGCACAAAATTTAAGTCACGTCTAATTAGTTTTAGTTGAAAAACACAATCGCGATGCCACCGCATGTGATGCTTTGTTTACGATTCGAACAAATGCCCTTCGGGCACTGCCAGTTTTGTCCTGCATCTGTTATTTTATTTTAATACTCCTATTCTTCCCGAATTCCGTATTGTGCAGTTGTACCTTTTTTCACGTGATGAATTGGCTTTCGCATTGTTGCTTTTTTTCGAGGTATTTGAAACGTAGTAAATAACATCGACAAAAGTATGGTCAAAAGTGCAATGAGATTATGTCGGGTTTCCCTGACCATTAATTAATTCTCGGCAACGATGAACGAATGGGCGACAAATATGACGGAAGAAGAAATAATTATTTTCGGCCCCCCATTTGGCATTAGCTGCCGAAATGTGTAAAATTAAATTAACACGGTGCCTGCAAATTGTAAATTGCTCAAACCGCGAAGATTACGTCGGAGGTACATGAGTTAATGGAAATGATATTATTTAAATATTCATAAATAAAATCGTTGCTGTAAACTTTCACTCGGTCTTCCATACCTGCGATTAGGACGATAAAAACCATATCTGCCAGGCACAATTTTGCCACGCTTCTTTTCGAATTCAAAGAAATTGGTACTTAATTTATAATTTCCGTGTAATTTTGGTTAATACGAAACACGACACGAATTACAATTGTTGTAAAATTGACCGGAAATTGCGCAAACAAGTTGTAAGTAAAACAATTTCTAAATCGTATCTCAAGACATGATTTTGAATGTTGATGAACCACCGGCCGACCGACGGCTCAAGTTCAATGATTTTCTTCTAATTCACGTTTCTCGGTAGAACTAAACATGATTGTGTTCCCGACAATAAAGCGGAATTAGTTCATGTCCATGACCATGAATAGCAAAGAACCGGCGTTCGAGGAAGAGTCGAATTTGGATTGTTGGTCGATGAGACGCCCCGTATACGATGACTTTGTACAAACAAAAGAAAACAGAACGAAAGGAAAGACTCACCGCTTGTTGCTGCATGATGGCCTGCTGCTTGGCCATCATGGCCTGCTGGTCCTGGGGCCCGAACTGCGAGATGGGATCGTAGGGCGGCGGCGGCATCATGAGCGGCACCAGCGGCGGTTGGAGGTTCATGGCGGCGAGGGCGTTGAGGCCGAGAGGCAGTCCCATGCCCATCATTTGCATCATGGGATTAAAATTGAGCTGCTGGAGCTGCATGACGTTGAGCGCGGCCTGCATTTCGGACATTTGCTGGGCGAGAGCCATCGGGTTCTGCGCCATGCTCTGCGCTATCATCGCCTGGATGTTGGCGGGCAGCGAATCAGTGCTGCTCGCCGGCGTCGTCGACGAGGTTGGCGTCGACGGCGCCGTGGAGGCGGCCGCCTCCGGAGGCGTCTGCAGGTTTAGTTTGGCGTGCAACGCGTCTTTGGATTCGTCGTCTTTTTCGGGAGTGGCGTCGGCGCCCGGACTAGACGACGTCGTCGTGGTTGGCACTCCGGGCGTCGCCACCCGTGGATGGCTGTTTATCGTGGAAGACGTCGCCGCCGTCACGACCACCGTTTTCTTTTCGTATTCGTTCTTGAACTGTTGAGCATACTTTTCTAAGAATTCGTGCGGCACTAGATCTTTGTGTACTTCCTCACAGTGAGACTTTAACACCCACACGCTAGAGAATTCTTTATTGCAATGTTGGCACGTGGATCTACTTACTTCGGGTAAGGTGCTTTCTGCGTCGTCCTCGGCTTTGGTGTCGTGTTGTTGTTGTTGGTGGTCTGGTGGTTGTGGTGGCGGCGTCCGCGCCTTCTCCTCGGCTTGGCGCTGTCGCCGCTGGTGGCTCTCGTTATATTGCATCACCAAATCGAAGCCGTAGCTTTCGAGCAAGTGTTTGTACATGTGCGAGCCCGTTTTCTTGGGCATCGACAGTCGGACGACGGCGTCGTCTTGGTCGCTTGGTGGCGGACTCTTCGCCTGGCCGGGCTCTTGGGCCGCTTGAAAGATGGCCATCGGCGCCGCGAACATGCAGTACAGCTGCTGGTGCGCACTCAACTGATCTTGCGAAGCGAAAAGGACGCCGCATTTGGGACAGCTCGTCATCCCTTGGCTACCTGTGCAGAGCCCAGGTGACGGAGGGGTGGGAGACGTCTTCTCCCCACCGCCAGGAATGGGGCTGCTTTGTTTCGGAGACTGCAGGGCATCGGGTTGCTCAATGAGCGGCTTCGAAAGATCAATCTGGCCGGCCATCGCCAAGTCCTGTAACTTGCTGGCGCGAGTCTGATGCAGCACGCTCCTCATGTGGATGTCCAGGGTGCTGCCCTGAGTGTACGCCACTTTGCAGATGTTACAGCGATACCTCTTCTTGTCGTCCTCTTCGCTGGACGTGCTCTTCGGTGTCAGAGTCAGGCTCTGCGGTTGGCCCCCGATGACCGGCGACACCGCCGGATTGTTGTTGTTGTTTTGTTGTTCTTGCATGGCGCGCTTCAACTTGTGCAGATGACTGACCGAATTGTAATGGACTAGGAGGATATTTTTTTGCGTGAAACTCTCTTTGCAGACGTCGCACTTGTAAGGCCTATTGGGGTCCAGGTACTTTTCCATCGGATAACTCAGTTTCTCGCCTTTTCGGTGCAGAAGGGTTTTATTGTGGGCGGTTAAATAGCTTTGTCTCGTGAACGCGACTTTACAACGGTGACATTTGTATTTTCGATTTGGGTCGTTGTAGCTATCCTCCGCGATCGCTTGACTGTTCAGGTAGTCTTCTAGGAACTGTTGATCTTTGTATATGATGCTATCGTCCGAGTTTTCGCCGTCGTTTTGATTGCTATCGTCGTGACTCGTACTCAGCTCTTTGCTCTCGTCGCAATCCGCCGCCTCTTCCTCGGCGACGAGCGACTCCTTTTTCAGAATTTCGTTCGTCGAACTGTCCAAGACCTGCCCTTGCAGGCCGGCCAACAGCAGCGGATTGTTCATCAAGCTCTGCTTGTAAGCGTTCAACTCCTCGTCCGTCAGCTCCGAGTGGACGCTCTCCACGTGTTTGTGAAGAGCCACCAGCGATCTGAAACTCCTCCCGCACAAAACGCACTTGGTCGCGTCCCTAATCATGTGATACTGCGAGTGCAGCTGCAGCTTTTCCAGCGTCTTGAACGCCAAAGAGCACTGATTGCACCTGTATTTGTAGACGTGCTTTTCCGAAACCGACATGTTTGTGATGGAGTTTTTCGCGTGCACGTCTTTGAAATGCATCTGGAGCGTGTGCGCCGTCGGAAAAAACTGATTGCATCCTTTTTTCCAACACATGTAGCCGGGACCGCTGGGCGTCTGTTTGATCTCCAAGTGTCCCGTTTCGTTCTGGTGGAAACACAGCTCGTCGATGTTTTTGAACGTCTTGAAGCAGGTCCCGCAGCGTTCCGCTTCCGTTTCGCCGTTGTCTTCGCTTGCGGGCGACAACAGCTCTCGTTCTGCCTCTTCGCTCTTCTCCTGCTTGGCCGAGTCTTTGGAAGACACCGAGGTGGGCGACACGATCTGGTTCTGGGGGTTCGTTGAGTTGTTGGGGGTGGGCGTCCGCGAGGCCTGATTCAACCAGTGACTTTGATCGACGAGCATGAGGAGCCGCTGCAGGCCTTCGCTGTTAACCGAATGGATTTGCATGACGTGTCTCTCCAAACTCGTCCGGTCTTTGAAAGAATCTTGACAGAGCGGGCACTGGAACAGTTGTTGATCCGCCGAACTGCTGGTGGTGCCGTGTTGGGCGAGGATGTGTGCTTGGATTCGCATCTCGGAGTCGCTGCTGTATTCGCAGTAGGGACATACGTGCTGGGGACTCGATTCGGCGTTGGGGAGGTCTTCGTTGTCTTCGCGGGGTTCCGTCTTTACGGGGTCGCGACCCGACTCCAGCTGACTAAGTTCGGAGTTGACGCTGTCCCGCCGTTCTGTCGCAAAAATACGCGCCTGTTACCTCTTCGCTCGATCATAAAAACGGGCGACGTTTCAAAAAATATTCTCAAATCGCAACCGGAGAAAACAAATATTCAATAACAACATCTGCCACAACGTTTCTGCATTGTTAAAATGTTTCTGGATCGTCTCGGCCTGTCAAAAGTCGGCTATTTCGTCTTTAGCTTTGTTTTATTGCTTTAGTGCGTCTACCTTGCGTTCAATTTACATTTCCAGTTTTGCCTGGATGACATGAAATTTATTTTTACAATTCGAACCGTTTCGATCATAAAACGGTCGAGAAACAAAAATGGCAAACACTCGCGTATGGCGTAATTTGCGACTGGTTCGTGGTGCAATTTCGAACGAATCAATGCTTCAGTTTTAATTTATGTCGGGATTACAAGTGGCAAATCTGTTTGGACGGATATTTGTTTTTTGTTGTGTCGTAGTGGTAGTGGGCGTCGACGACAGTTCTGCAAGACAACGCGAGTCCCGGAGCCATGTTTGTTTCGGAGAAAGCGTCGAAAGGTGGAATTTAGGCGTGCATTGTGTTACGGTAATGACAGGGATTAACGGTGTAAGATGTAACTAAAACACCGGTCCCCAGTGACAATAAGAACAATCGGTTTAGAGGGTCTATTGTGTGGCAGAGCTCGGGGGCTTCGATCCCCGCCTAGCAACATTCACGACACATCAAAAACGCTCCCAATTACGGACGGACCGATATATATTTTATTAAAAATCCCCACAATTATGGCAACACCAGGCATACGGGTTAGGGCTCTCGGTGACGCCGACGGTGCCAACACATGCACGAAAAGCATAATTAAACGCATCCCTAAATGCACAATGCGATATTTCATCACGATACGAAAGTTAACTGTTAAAAGCATTGTTTGGAAAACACAACTTTGCGACGGCCGAATCCAGAAACGTCCAATTACTTACACGAAAATTCCGTTAAAATTATCCCATTCTGCTAAACTCGCAAATTACATCGTGGCATAATTTGATTTGGATTCTGCCGTACACTGCCGCAAAGTGGGCACTATTAATGGGGCGGCACGAAACTCCAGCCCAGCAATCCGCATGATGTCACCCAAAAACCTAAATAAATTCCATTTCTAAAAATACGACACAAAGATAATAAATTCCGGGCACGACTAGTTTGGCGGATTCTTCGGGATACATTCAGCCACAGGTAAACTATCGCAGCGACCTTGAAAGACTATTGTAATTTTGTTTGAAGAAATGGTTTCACAGTCGGACGGTCAAACATCCGAAACACGACAATCCAACATCTGACACGTTCGAATTGTTCGATTTTCGCCCGAAAGAATGGACGCCTTAATAAAATTCGGCCACAAATTTGTTGGAAATTTTAACGACAATGAAATAATGTCACGCGAATAAAAAATTTCGAAATTATGCGGCGCCCCGACAGTTATTAAATTTAATCTTGAAAAATTGGTCGGGCCCGGTTCACCGTTAATGTGTTTATAAGAAACAATATGGGATTTATGCGCGACGCCAACATACCGCTTAATTTGTGCGTTTCGTAACACTAATCCAACAATCTACATCTAAATCGTCTCAAATTGCCGTAAATTTCGCTCAAATACCACGGCAGATGTAATATTTATAAACGCAGCTTTCGTTGTGGCAGTTGTTGCACACGCCAAAATATAAATAAATACGTCATCTATCTACGCAAAATGGATATTTCACCTACCTGAGGAACATTTCATTTTAAAATTACAATTTCGCCTAGCGTAGCTACTAACACCTCTTGTTGTACTGGATGGTCGAAAAACACAATAACGATAATGAGCAAAGTAAGAAGCCTACGAAAAACACTCCACGCTATCGAGTAAATGTACGAAATTGGTCAACAAATGATTGATTTTTCATTATTATTAGCGTACGCACAAACGAGTCGTTATTTTCGATTTGTTTTGTTCTGCGGAGAAAACCGCAATTGAAGCTTTCTCGAAACATGAGCTTTCGTAATGACGTTTTTCATACATTATAATAATAATTAAGGCACGATTGTCGGCGCACAAAAAGCGAAATTAAGTATGACTAAGAATTCCTGTCAGCCTCCGTCACAGCACTGAACTTCCAGAACGTGCCTGAATGCGTGCGAAATCGTCTCGTTTGTATGATGTATAGAAAGAAGAATCGCTTACCGGGCGTCTGCTGCTGGTCGATGGGTCCGGGCACCACGTGGAACACTTCGCCGATGTCGGGCGAACCGTCTTTGCCTTCGGCCCTCCTCTGCAGCTGGTGGAGCTGCTCCATGTGAAGGTGTTTGAGCGATCGCACGTGTTGCAACAGCGGCAGTCTGTTGGTCGCCGAGAACCCGCACAGCGAACAATGATACACTCTCGGTTGGTCCTGTCTGAGCGCGACGCAGCGCTCCCCCAGGTGTTTCAAAAGGGCGACGCCGGCGTCGTGACGACCCGCGGCCGCGTGCAGCTGCAACTTGTGCGCCGAATTGGTGTAGTAGTCGCACGCGTTGCACCGGATCTGCACGCCTCCGGGTGCCGAAGCGTACTTGAGCTTCCACTCATTACGCGGACCTCCCTCTTTCACGTGATTGACGTGCTGCAGTCTCTGTAGGTGTTTGTCAGTCTTGCAGTGCAGTTGGAAGTTGGCCTTTAGGTTGGTCTTGTACGTGCACAACTTGCACACGTAGTGGCCGGCGACGACGGCGAGGATCTCCTGCTCGCGGAGTCGCGTCCGGTCTTGCCCCAGGTGCCGACCCAGTTCCTCCAGACTGTCGCTCGAGAAGATGTTGCACACGCAGCACTGATACGTGCGCTCGGGGTCGGGGTCTGCGGGTTCCGGTGGCGGCTCCATGGTCTCCGGATTGAGACCCAGATCGGAATGGGCGGACATGTCCGGCCCGGGAAGCTGGCCGCCGGTCATCATCTGAATCAGCAACGCTTGGTTGTAGGCCATGTCGGCCAGCGCCGCCTCGGGTTTGTCTCCCAGTCCGGGATACATGCCGTAGAGGCTGTCCATGTGCTGCTGGGGTGGATGCTGGTGGTGGAGGGCCGACAGCGTCTGCATGTGTTTGACGTTCTGCTGCAGGACGAGCATGTTGTGGGTGTGCTTCTCCGAAGTCATGTGGATGCGGAGGTTCCGCGCCACGTTCGTTTCGTAATTGCAGACGTCGCATCGAAAACTGGGTTTGGGTTTGTGGCCGCTGCTGACCGGCGAATGGTGCAGGGGCGGTGCTTTGGGCGAGGACTGGCGCGATTCCGTGTTGGGTGCACCTCCGTTCTGGAGTTCTTGCATATTGTTGAGGTGTTTATCCGATTGCATGTGTATGCTGAGGTTTCCTTTGGTCGTAGTCGAATAGTTGCAGACTTCGCATCTGTAGGGTTTGTAGCCGCAGGTGTAGGTTTCACCCCGCGCTAACCGGGGATGAGGCTGGCCCGCTATGCAGTAGATGCAACTGGTCTCCGCCTCCGGATGCTTTTCTTTCATGTGTATTTCGAGCGTCTCCTGGTATTTGTAGTGCCAATTGCATTTGGGACATTTGAGTGTCTTGCAGGAGTTTCTGCTGTGCACGTTGGCCAAGCCGGCGGGTCCCAGCCTGCCCGACGCCAAAATCATCTCGCATCGGGCGCATTCCACTCCGGATGGCCTTCCCTGAAGGTGCTCCGGACACACGCCTATCGTGGTGCCGGTCATGAAAGCGGGGGGCGGCGCGAACGGCGGCGAAGGTGATTTACCGGGAGTGATGCGCGACGAAGAACACGGCGGCGTCTCGGAATGGGGCGAGGGTCCGTCCTGTCTGCCGTGCATCGAAGTCACCGGCGTCGATTGCATCCCGTGACTGTCCTGGGCCGGTCCCAGGGGCTCCAGTAACGATACCATCGGCCTCTTGTCGGCCCCCACGCACTGCAAGATCGCGGAACAGTCTGCGGCCAGCACTTCGCGTTCGTTCTCTTTGAGGGTCACCCCGTGCTCGGCCTGCGCGTGGTTGGCGAAGGATCGCGCGAAGCCGAAACTCAACTTGCAGACGAAGCACATGAGGATGGGTTTGACCGGCACCGAGGCGGGACGCGGAGGACGCGCGTCCCTCAGCGCCACGACGCGGTAGCTGTGAACGGCGGGCAGTTCGGCGGGACGCGCCGCCTGTCTTAGCAACCGCGACACGTAGACGGCCTGGAGCGGCGGCACGATCTCAGGAACCGGAGTGCCGGCGGTTTCGCCGTCGCTCTCCGAGTCCTCGATGATGTACGCCGAGCCGTCGGGGTTGTAAACGATCTTCCCCGAGAACTGCTCCACGTCGGACGTGTCCTGGTGAGACATCGCGGGCGACGGCAGGCGGGTCGGGGGCGGCGGAGGCGGCGATGCTCCCGGCGCTGCTGGGGGCGGACTCGCCTCCTGCTCCGGACTCATGGCTTCTTCGTGGTGTTTCTGCCGCGATGTGCGGCCGCCGGGACTCAGCTCAGTCGCCGCGGACAATGTGGGCATCGCGGCGCATCACATGTTCGCCAACCGGACGCCCTGCAATCCAACAAACAAATCCTCTTAATTCTCTTCCGGTGCCTCGAGTGCGAACACTTCACACGGACTTGTTTATTATGTTTGCGTTGTCGCATTATCTATCGACATATTGATAACCGGCTCAAACATTAACTTGCATCACTTAAGTGAATTTAAGTGTTTGCTTTTTACATCTCCGCCGGCATATTTACGAACATTTTCTCACTAAATACGGTAGAATATTTGATTTGGGAAAGTATACAGACACGAGAAAGAGTGTTCCCAAACATTAAACTATGAAACGCATAATACAATTAAAAAATAATAATTTCCCATTTCACTAACAAGAAAACATAATAATTCTTACACCAATCAGTTAAAAGTCAAGATGAGCAGTTTTCTCGTAAAAACACTCACCAATAATGATCATGTATTGACAAGAACATTTGTTACTAGAATGTCACTAAATGAAATTCTAACAATGGGGAATTGTCCTAAGTTGTAAGTAAAATGTTGTCTCTGGCTTCGTACATCGAAAATTTATATAAATTAAACAACCGGTATTTTTTTAATAAAAAAAAAACTGCAATTTTATAGAGAAAAATCATTGCAATGTAAAAATTATTAAGAGCTGCATTTTTATTGCAATCGGCAATGTTCTATGGAATAGAAAAAAGAAACTATACTGCATTTATTATGAGACGAAGGAATTTAATTCTTGAGAAACATAGGGATTTTCAATATGTTACTGTGGAAAGATTGGTACCAATAGCCGTCATTTGCGTTTTGTCATTGAGTAGTAGTGCTGCCAACAAAATGTTTTACATTTTAAAATATACCTCTTTAACAAGGTTTTTTTACACATTTTTTACTTTGTTAAAGAAAAATTGATGAAACTTCAATTGATCAAGAAAGTACTATTAATTTCCGTTAAAATTCAGTACAAGTTCGAAGTTATTACCTATTTCAATGTATAATGTGGATTTGTTAAGGATTGTGTTTTTAATCTCTTTTTGTCCTGTAATTGGATCCGTCTGTTGGGCAATAAAACTTATTATTATTAAGTTGAGATATTTTTCCGCACCAGAATATTATAATGAAAACCTACTATGATGTGGGCTAGTGAAAATTTTACAAATTACATATTTTCTTCACACTTTTTGTGTACAAACAAAAATTTACGTAAAATATCAATGCGGCTTGTTTCCATTCCCAATCAATTCCTCATTTTTTATTTGTGGAAAGGAACAATTATTACACACACCATTTGGTTGTTAAATAAATATGTTTTTATAGATACACGTCTCTAAAATTTAAATTATGCCCTGACAAGCAGAGAGCTAAAGTCTTAATTTTAAATTAATTTTGCGCCGTTGTAACTTGCGTTGCTAGGGGCAAAGGCGCAACTTTACATGTACATTTACGCCGTTACAACGCAAGTAGTCATTTTTTAATTGTGGAAAGGACCAATTATTACACCATTTGGTTGTTAAATAAATATATTTTTTATAGATACACGTCTCTAAAATTTAAATTATGCCCTGACAAGCAGAGAGCTAAAGACTTTATTTTAAATTAAATTTGCGCCGTTGTAACTTGCATTGCTAGGGGCAAAGACGCAACTTTACATGTACATTTACGCCGTTACAACGCAAGTGTCATTTTTTAATTGTGGAAAGGACCAATTATTACACCATTTGGTTGTTAAATAAATATATTTTTTGCGCGTCACGTCTCTAAAATTCAAATTATGCACTGACAATCAGAGAGCTAAGGTTTTAATTTTAAATTAAATTTGCGCCATTTTATCTTGCATTCCTAGGAGCAACGGCGCAACTTTACATGTACCGGGTGACTATAAATGATTGACTTAAATTTAGGTGATTGGCAACAGTGAGGAATTGGTACCAGATTAACTGTCGTCGTGATTTATGACTATTAACTTTTCAGGTTAGAATATTGTTGTCAAAAAGTGTAACGTACTGAATAATAGCGAATGAAAATGACAAACAACTGAGAAAATGGTTACAGCGAGTAATCGAAAAGTTGTAAAAACCATTTTGAAAACAATTCTGACATGGGCTATTTTTACACTTGACGTTTATTTGACAATTTAAAATTTGAAAATCAGTGTACCTAATGGAAGAGTTAAAAAATATTGCCAACCTAACACAAAACATGTCAATCATTTATAGTCACCCGGTACATTTACGCCGTTACAACGCAAGTAGTCATTTTTTAATTGTGGAAAGGACCAATTATTACACCATTTGGTTGTTAAATAAATATATTTTTTATAGATACACGTCTCTAAAATTCAAATTATGCACTGACAAGCAGAGAGCTAAGGTTTTAATTTTAAATTAAATTTGCGCCATTGTAACTTGCGTTGCTAGGAGCAACTTTACATGTACATTTACGCCGTTACAACGCAAGTTACAACGGCGCAAATTTGATTTAGAATTAGTGCCTAACTCCACGGCTAACTCCGTGGTTTCTGGGAGAACGAGTACAAGTTTGTTTTTTGTAAAAATGAGATCTATGATTTCACAAAAGTTTATTAAAGAACGAGTTCCATAAGGCATATGTTACTGAACGAGTTCAAGTTTATAAAAAGACAGGCGAAGCCGGGAGTTTTATAAAAGACGAGTGCCATAATAGCCTTATGAACGAGTTTTTACACAATTTTTTTACTTCACTTCTTTTATGTAAATTTTAATAAAAATTTGCAATTTTAACATTTCGGAAATTTTTGCGTGGGTTGGTTGTCAAAATTAAAATTTCGATTTTCAAATGATAGTAGATGCTAGGCACAACAGTTGGCGGTGAAAATAATTTTCAGCAAAATATTGTGACAACCTACCTGGGATTAATTTAAGTGCTCAAGACATATTCAACGTAACGATTAGTGTTTATAATAATTGGGAAAATCTAATTTAATTAAAAATATTATAACGTTTTGATTTCGTGTTTTCATTTACTCAATTGAGTGCTTTATTGTAGACGCGACGTAGAAAAAGTACATTCCACGCACGATTTTTTAAAATTCGCGCATTACCATCAAAAAATGCTCCAAAAGTAATTATCATACTTTCAAAAAAATTTCAGTACTGGATATGCAGCAGCCACATCAATTTAAAACAATTTTCTTAAAAAATATCTAATTTCAACTTATCGTCTTTTTCCTAGAAACTACAGAACTGTCGTTTTAAACACAACTTCGATTTATACAGCCTGGGGACTTTTTGGTACGGTTTAACAGTCAGTAGGAAATAGACAAAATCAAATTTCACGCTTAGCGGGTTCAACTGCAATTGTGTCTGTCCAATTTCTTTTAAATTATTAATTTATTTGTTTATTGGGTCTACAAAAACAAAGATTTGCAATGCGTTTCAAAAAATTTCAAACATCTCGCTTCGCTCGTGCTTCGTAAAACTCGTGTCTAAAGTGTCGTTTTGAAACTTGATACAAAATAAACTACATTATACAGCCTCCTGTCTAATGATTGTAGCATTCAAAGGCGTTGCAAATTTCAAACAGAAGAATATTTCCGCTTCATATTTATAATATAGATACTAATGTGTCATTTTAACTGTTATTTGCTTTGAGTGTTTTTTCGAGTTTTGTTCACTGTTTTATTATTTATGTAAACGCGAAATTAGTCCAGAATTATGTGTATAATAATTTTTGACGGTTTCCATTTTATGAAACTTGCTTATGATTTACAAGCCCCTTTGGTTTATGCAATCAATTCATTGCCAAATATACAGGTGTCTCAGAAATAATGACATTCACTTAACCAGTAATATAACTCGTCAAACCCAACAACTTTTGTTAATAACTTTTTGTTGTAAATATTTTAGTTAAAAAGTTTAAATTATTTGAAGATTTTACTCCAATATTGTTACTCATAATAATGCTCCATGTTAAACACCAATCAACGCAAAACAATCTACCATTACAAAGAAATTTTCCCTACTTTTGGGTTCTTTCCCCGCAGCAACTCATTAACTAGATCGTGGCTATTGTAAACTTCTGGAATTCAAAATCAAAAATGTCACTAATTTATCAAATCGATAGGCAGGCAGCTCGTCAATTTCAGGGAGGGTAAAATGCTTAAACAAAATTGGGATTTCGAAAAAAATGGTACATTCAAAAAGTGTTC
Organism: Eledona agricola; assembly: GCA_964023215.1. NCBI lineage: Eukaryota > Metazoa > Arthropoda > Insecta > Coleoptera > Tenebrionidae > Eledona > Eledona agricola. The sequence continues at coordinate 20,409,931 of OZ026855.1, read as the reverse complement.
GTCCTAAAGAGTTCTACTTCAAACTATTTCTAGGACATGCTGTATATTAAACACAACATAACCACAAAAAAATGACAGTAACACATAACCTCATAAACTAATAATGACAGGCAGTGCAAAGTAATTCACATCAACGAAAGATGGCACAGGTATTGCATAACCCTTTGTCATGTTACAATCATTATGGACGTCCGGTAGGCTGTCTAAATTCGAATCTTCAGTACAGCTACGAGTACTTATTATAAAACTTCTTTTCCATAAGTAAATTATAATAAAATAAGGTTTAACTGTTTAAAACGGAATACACTGAATATTCGATGTCAGGATTTAAGCGCAATAAGCATGAGGATACTCATAACTCGGGCAAAAACGACAACAAATTGCAACATATCATTTATTGTAAACATGGTGATTTTCATTTCTTAAAAATTACATTATCTTTGCATTGATAGCAGCAATGTCTCCTTGCAGTCGTGAGAAATTAAATAATCAAACGATCACACGTTATCGCGAATTAAACGTATTCGTTCCTAAATAAACTCGAAAGATATCGACTAAAAAAATAGGACGGTAATAACAAAAATTACACAGTCAAATACAGTCTGATCAGTAAATACTGCTGTAATGTTCCTGCTGAAACACGTTCATGTTTTTCTAGCCCAGAGCACACGTTACGAAAGCTCGAAAGCGCACGAATAATTAATCGAGTTAAAAAGACGTTTAAAACAAACACCTATTGTTCGAGGTATACGCTTCTGTTAGTTTGAGTTATTTTTAAACGTAAATGTTAAACATTCACGCGTGATGATAATTTTGAAACGGGCGAAAGCGGATATTCTGTTGTCGTTGCTGAAATTCGATTCGGGCGAGCAACACCGCAACATCATCTTGAAGGATGTTATTTTGGATATCACATTATGGAATTAAAACGTTTCGTGCAAATGGTTTGTGTAGGAAGGTTATGGTCGGAGGATTTTCCGTCCGGTTCGTGGTGTGCCGATCAATCGTGAGAAATCAGGAGAAAAATGAGCGGGGCAAAGAAACTAAAAAAGGGCGTAATTATTGGCGTGATTAGGGCATCGTGGTGTGGGAATCAGTAATTACAAGTGTTGCATTCGGCCAGAAGACTTATCTGGTGGTCGACGGAGATGTTTATCTGGAATGGCGCGTTGGCCCGTCGAGCTTCGGAGCCCGGCTCGTCGGCTTTTAATCAAAATTACACATAATTTCAAGTTTTTCAGCGGAATGCTTTTTTTAATAATTGGTACTTGTTGGTTTTCGAGGGGTGAGGTTTTTGTTTTTCGAGAGCGGTGTGTCGATTGTGCGCCTAATCGTCCGCAAGACCTGACATTCCTTTGTTCCGTTCGAATGAAAGCATTAAATATTCCGTTTTTAGTCGAGAATAACGATCTATATAATTGATATCTCGAGGCAGTGCAATCAGGAACGATCTAGTGGTTAAATATTCAAGCTGTTGCTCGTACAACACGACCAACTTTTCCGTACAATATTGGGATCTGAATATTAAATCCGAAATTACATTGTGCACACGCAAATAATCTGGAATTAATCGGCGATAGGTTCTCGACATCTACGCGATTACGAATCCCCGGGCCAAAACCGACCGATAACTATCGACAATTTGTGCCCATTAAATTTTTTCCCTGCCATCATTTATTTGCCGTACAACGCCATTATGGGCGACGTGCACTGTACCTAAAACGGAGATGCCTCACGAGAAAATTCGCCACCCCGGGGCTTCGGCCAGATATTGTTATTAACTTGTCAATTAGGACGTGCTTTATTGCGCGCATTTGTTCAAATTAATTATTTCGAAAGCGAACGGAAACGGCACCCACACCGCTCACCGTTTCAGTTTTCGCTTGCAATGTTCATTAACAATTAAACGCGATGGATCATACGAAAGAAAGCATTATTTTTCATGCGACCCCCAGCCACCAATTAAATTCCGAGATCCATTTCGGCCCCGACCCCCGCCTCACATATGAGAAAATACCCCATTCGGAATTTTTTATCAGCATCTAAATAAAAGAATGAAGGATCCGTAAGACAATATCCGTTATAACTCGCCCCGGCTGTATTATGATGAAACACGAAAGCGCGCTGCTGGGGTGGATCTAACTTCATTTGAAGCCCATATGCGAGTCCCATGCATAACTTATGTGCACCCGCTACAATGTATATACGTCTTCGTAGGAAGCCGCCCCAGAGCGAAGCCTCGACGCCGCCTCCATCTCGCAACCCCGCCGCTCACTTGGCCGACTGGAGACTCCACTTTAATATGTTTTTCTCATAAAGTGAAATTTTCGCAGCGAACACGCCGGGCGCGTTTTTAAAAAAGTTGACTTATCGCACGGGGGCGGTCGTGATTGGAGCGAGGGATGAATGGGCGCCGCTCAATGGGGTTGTAAAACGGCGGTCAGCGGACGGGGGGCGCCACCCTCGAGGCAGGGCCGAAACGTCGGCCTTGGAGCGCGCAGTGGCGGGGGCGAAACAAAGACAATTCTCGAAAATTATGTAATGATGCAAATTAGAATTCGTTTCATGACAAGGGGAATTATGAAAATTATGTCGTCGTTATTTTAATTAATTTTAATGGAATAAACGGGTCCTTACATTAATTGATCGCCGTTATTTAAATCGAAATTGTCACGAAAATCCAGAGACAGTCCTCCGCATAAATAAATTACCGACAATCGACGAATGGAACAAATTACACGTGACATCCGACTTGTAACTAATGTATTATTTTAACTTGTTCCATATTAATGAAAAACTTTCTTTGACGGCCCTTCAACGGAATCTTCGCACCGTAATTACAACCCCGCACGCGATTTGGACGTGGTAATAATAAATATTGAAAAATCCCCTTGACAGTCGGTGTGTCTCGGTAATGTTGCAATTTTGCTTCGAAGTTAATTAAGGCGATTTGGGAGACAATTCGACGAGGTCGCGGCAAGTCGATCGTGACGCGAAATTAATAAATAAATTTTCATTAAACGCAGTTTCTTTTTTTTCCATCATTTGTATCACCAACAACCTTTTGATTTATTTAACGACTTTATTTCCACATATTTAAACTTCACGCATTTTCGAAAATCATTTACATAATTGAATTACTACCGGCAATCGTCGCCTCTAATTCCGCTTTATTAAGAAATATCGACACTTCAACGACAGGTGCTCCATCTTGCCGTAACCCGAGACTATTTACGCGGCTAAAAAATTATCACCGGTCCACCTGCACGTCCATCTATCATAACTCGGATCACAGCAAACCGTTCATCTCCACGATTTGCCCACAAATTTGGTCCGTTCCAACTTTTATCACGCGTGACGCAATTTTAATTAAGTCGGGATTGCGTTCAGCACCTGCCAGATGGACTAGTAATTAAGAAAACTGAGACTTTGTGCAATATCCACGTCGTAATGGTCGGCGGGACATGGTGGCTTCGGAAGGCCAGTATAAACAAGTAAATCGTTAATTACTGCAAATCGTCCGTACTGTAACTTTACGACTGTTCGCGTTAAAATTACGACGCAACGCTACGTTACGGCAGACGCAGACTGAAGAGATCGTAAAACGAAGGTAAAAATCGTAGGAAAAAAAACGAGCGGGAAAACAGAGCTCGTGAATTACTGTAATTGTGGCGGAAAAAGAACGAAAACAATTAGTTGTGGAAAATAAGGGATGGGACACGCAATCGATAATAAAATATGAAGCGGTATCGATTTGTACAATAAAAATACAATATTCTCTGAATATATATTAGCCACAGAATATAATATGTTTTGCTGTTTGAGGTCACATATCTCATCAGATTTGTGAAATTTTCAGCATCCCATGAAACTGCACAATTTTAAAACAGATATATTAAAAAAACAAATTATAAAATTCCTCGGACTGAAAAAAATTCCTACGACGATGAAATGAGAATTCCACAACAAACTCGGGCAAATTTGGTCCAATTTAATATTGCATCGAAAACTAAGAGTTACAATATACGTGTAACATAATCGACAGTGAAATTTGGACTACAATTCCGTGGTTTCTGGGAAAGTTGAAATCAATTATTTTTCAGGAAAATTGATTTAAATCGATGTGGCTGCTCCAAATCCAGTCCTAGTGCAGTAATATGACATATACTTTTTGTCTATTTTTTGATGGTAATTTGAAAGAATCGTGCGTGAAATGTTTTTGTCCAAAAAAACGTATCCCCTTTTTCCCAGAAAGCGAGGAATGATGTCTGAAATTTTAGTGTTCGTGTTATTAAAATAATAAAAATAATAATCCGGGGACGAGGTAATGAAATTTGGAGGTCCGCCTTGGAGATAATCTCGGCGGCGAAATCTCTTCGGAAGAACACCTGCTTGATGCACGCCAAATCGGCGTTAATAAATCAGCGCCGGCAGAGCAAACAGAATCGCAGTTTGCAACAAGAAGAAGAAGAGTGAGTGTAAAAAGGCCAACCGAGAGGCGGTGGAATTCGTGCGGGGGCCAGGGCACAATTTTGACGGGCGAAATTCGTAGCCAAAACAGAGACTCGGGGCCACAAATCCTCTTCTTGTGCGTTCGGAGGCTCGAGAGGAGTTCGTGCCTCAAACTCGTGTCGGTTCACACCGAGCGCACATACTCGCATTCGATAGAATCAAGATCGCTTTCGAGATTGGTTTGTTTTGTGAGCGCAAATGAAATCAATGTTTTGTCTTGTCCATAAGCCGACGATAATTCGGGGCCTTCGCTTATCAGATCCGGCACGGCATTCTTTCATTTCGGGCGAATTAACGTGAGTGAAATTTTGTAATTATGAACGCATTAATGACGATTGTCTCCGGCTGGGGCGGTTTATTAGATTTTCGGTGCAATAAGGCCTGCATCGATCTGGAAGTTGGATGTTGATGGCAAAAGTTGCACACGATAGGGAGACAACAGCGTCTTATATAAAATTTCAAAGCACAAAACTCGAACTGCTTTTATTACTTTCCGCTTCCCAATTTTACGGACTCGAGACAAATGGCAGATAATGATATGATAATCCGCACGTTTCCGTTTTCTTCGATTTATGCCTCCAGCCACATTAGCGTCAATTCGAAAATAAATAATATACGGCTTATTGGAAATTGCGTGTACAAAACAGCCTCGGTTAAATCAGTGCGAATATCGCGCTAATATTTCGGTTACTGACGATATCACAGCAACACTCGAAAAGGCAATTAAGATAACAACACTCGACCTTTCCGTGCAAATCCCACATTCGGAAATTTGTTTTATTTACTTACTCGCTCATTACATATTTTCCTAACCGATATCGCCTCTAATTACGCCACCAACAAATCAATCTTTTGATCGCGGCAATTAGGAAAATTTAACGGCTGCACATAATGAGCGTCACTAATTATGAGCAAAGCGTGCACGACACAATAACTAATAATGATCTCGAGTTAAATACGGAAAAAGGACGCAACGCGTAACAACGGCATTATCAAACGATGCAATGGCTAAGTTTTAATACGAGTAATGACAATTCGAAATGATTACGGCTGGTAATTACTTTGTGGCACGCAAGGTGGACACGCAGCGAAGCCCGGTCCTGATATTCGAGCTTATAGGACGCGTGGTTCGGACATGATTGCGGACACCTTTGGACATGCGATAAGGATCACTTGGTCCCGACCAAAAATCCAATCGCTTCACTTTGCTGCTCTCAGTCTTACTTTTGAATCCACACAATATTTCGCGTTTTGCGTTTGGTAACATTTAATCAGCGCTTGTCCCACAATTAACTTGTCTGAATCGCTTAAATTTCATTTTTACATATTTGTTTCCAAAACACGCATAAAAATTTCTAGTTTTGCAACTTGTTATATGCAAAGCGTTTTACCAAATGTCAGCATAGCATAATTAGCGGCAACATGATGTGGTTTTGAGTTGGAAAAAGCGCTCGAGACTAATTGGCAAAACTTTGTGAAATAATAAAGACAAGATTTATTGCTTTGACAATTTTATTCGCCACTTCAAAGTAGAATTCGTGCACTGACTAAAACACAAACTTTTTATTGTGCAAAGAACTGAACGCTTTGAGCACACTCGAAAATCATTTTCTCTTCATATTTACTGAAACACAGCTCATCTTTGCTGATGTCACCACACGCGCTCAAAAACAATACTTTTGGAATAACAAGCTTTCGGTATTACATTTGAGGGTAAAGGATATTTTGTTTATGTAGCCGGGATGGAGTGGGGAATGTTGACAGCATGACACCGTCCTCGTGAGCCTTTGTTTCTCGTAATTGTCACAATTCCTGGACGCGTCGGAATCGTTCCGGGTCAACGGTTTTTCGAACTGTGAAAGTTTCGTGTTTTATTGACGCGCGCGGATAAAATAACTGTAGTGTGGACATTTATAAATTGCGTCGTAAATTGGTGAGGAGTCGATTTTTATAAGCAAATAACTGAGAAATCACCTGGAAAGATATCTTATCGCCAAAGAGGTCCATTTGTTCAGGTGAAATTTGGACCCTTATCAAATTGCGGCACATCCGGTGCGAATTTACACGTTCGCTGCTGAAAAGCGACTTCCGGTTAAATACCCACCGGACTACAATTAATTCAACAACTTGACTTTTTGTGCGTATTCATCTACAAAATGGTGCGTTTCGAAATGGTTTACATGTTTCTTTGAAACAGCTGGTGCATATCAGAAATGTTAATAGTCGGAAGTCCTATCTGGGTTATGATATAACTGTGGTGGCCCATTGTTGGGTCTATTATATAAATATTATTTTTACCAACGCGCGAGTGTTTTTCCGGCCAAAAAAATTTCGCAATTTCACACAATAAGTGTGTGGAAAAATTTTTAATTGATACAATTTACCAGTCGACGGCTCGCGGGTTTCGACATTTGACAAAAACGCGGACAAGTTAATTTGACTTTCAATAAATTTAAAGAAAATGAGATTCGAGACGTCCGTCTTACGAAAAAAACTAATTAACTTCGGTGCAGTGTTAAAGACACCTAACGGGTCCGGTTTTCAAAAAATCACGCCATCTAATTTCGTAACAGAATTTTTTGAAAACTAATTAAAGGCGGCAAATGAGGTGGATCAAAAAGTTTTCGCAAAAAACTGAAAACTGTAATTGAAACTCTCCAAATTCTGTCACACCATTTATCATCCGACTGCAACAATAAATATTATTAGGTGCTATTTTTATCTGGCGCCTATTAAAATTTTCTTGCTAATTTCGTGCGCGTTTTGAATGTTTCGATATTATCAATCGCGCCACGACTGCGGGAAATTTTCTTATCACTATTCGCACCCACAAACAAGTCAGCATTACCCAAGCGAAGAGTTTCAGACTGTTTGACAGTTTGCAATTTGTAGTGTGTAAATATTTTTACAATTTTTCATTGTTATCTACGGGTATCTACAATACCAAGAAACTTGTACGACCAATTTGCCTTATCAGTTTGTCCACGTGAGAAACAAATACATATGATTGAATAAAATTCGGTGGACGCTAACAACATCACGATTCGGGCACCGTTATTATTATTTAAACAAACTAAAAACACTTTAACATCAATCAAAAGAACGGATTGTTGGCGATATCGATCTGATTGGGTTTTGAAATATGGTCAAATTTCGCCTTTTTGACGTTTCCCGATTGAATTCGCGTCGACACTAATTTAAATAAGCGAGACGAAGGCGCCGCCTGAAAATTCATTTTCAGCCATTTAGGCCTCTTTCAGAGCCGTCTTTGCCATTTATTAAACGCGTCCTATCGTTTATTAATTATTTATGGCGGCAGAGCCGTGTTAGAATTTCAAATGCGGGTAAGAACGGTCGCGTTTTCAGGATTCGCAATAAAACCGGCGAAGGAAAAATGCGTCTTGCGGACGAAATGCAGATGTTACTGTGGTAGCGTCCAGTGGCGTCCGAAATTCCGGCAAAGTGTGAATCGAAGACGGCCGTTGGGAACAAACGGTCGTCCGCATAGCACCGCAACCAGTTCTTCGAGATTCCGATACGCGATGGTTATAAAATTGGGTTTTTCGAAACGGAGCGGCTGAAAATTTATCGGAACACGTGTACCGGCGGCGAGAAATTAATTTCAGCGCTTTCACGCACCGGAAACGCGACGAAACGGCATCCAATTACGAGGCTGAAAACGCTGAAAAAGTTCGGCGCTTATGCGAGCATTGCTCTCACCGCGTTATCAGTGATTCACCGCTTAGTTAATGAATGGGTGATGCAACCCCTCGCTTTCACCCTCGACAAGAAACAATAGGGTTGCGATTTTGACGCAACTTCTAAACAAAAACACGGGGAGCCGCGCCGCGTTGGGCCAAGGTCGAGAATCATCTGCAGGGTTTTTGCTGATTGAAAGCAACTTTTGAGTTGCATGTGAGAGAAATAAGACAAGGGTTTCTGGCTCAAAAATTGTGAGAAGAGTGTCGCGAGCCAAGTGGCGGGTCTCGATTTTCGTTTTCGTTTTGAGAAATGGGATGAAGACTACTTCTTAGGGGCGTCGCGCGTTCGGCGGTGGTAGTGTATGTGTGCGTGTGTGTCACGTGCCGATTTGCATACGGGGCTTCCGTACCTGTGAGCATTCCTGTACGTTAATATCCTCAACACCTGAGTCACTACAGAAGAAGCATAAAAAATCACACGCTCACAGACACTTGAACAGAACTTGAAGAGTCAACACAACAACACATGAAAATCCATGGGCGACGGCTGCGGCGGCAAAATTCACAAACCGAACCGATCCTGGACCAAAACAATCGGTGTTCATAAATGATAATAATGATAACAATAATTATAAGAGTGTGACGTGCGTTGGGGCCACGCGGACAACATGACCGCTCGGGCTTCGAGCTTCAACTGTTTCGTGCATAATGTTGACAGCCAATGAGGGGCGGGTCTTAGAGGGGATAACACCCCCACCCCGAGACACCTGAACGAGTGGGGCGCGGAGTGGGGATGGCGCGCGGTTGAACGATCGCGAAATAAGTTTCGAGCTGCTTTTGCTTTTGAAACAATTTCGTTTTTTGTCGGATTGATTGAAGGAACTTGAGCGGCGAAAGTTTTTTCATTTTGCTGTTGTGAATATGATTCATTGTGTTGGGGGATTTTCGCGCCGGCTAATTGGGTCCGGACGGGAAGATTCCGAAGATCGGGAGGAGGTGGGTGCGACCGGAGCACAGGTGGCTCCATTTTTATTCATAAGTATCACAATAAAAGCGTCTTTACGGCGGACGTTGGGCTACACTCGTTCAAAACGAAAATATTGCCCAATAAAGTACACCGTAAAATTAGTCGACCGTGCACCTCCACTGACACTCTCCACATTCCCGAATTTTATTACGTCTCCATTTAATTAGGTACACAAAACGCCACGACATTGGAACTAAAAATTATTAAAATCGTATTTATTATGTAACAAATTATTGTGCGACAGGAATATAATAAACACTTTGTATAATAACTTAAAGTTATTACATTGTCAGCGTAATTAGGCGTAATTATAATTTATGAAGTTTTTCTATAAATAAATAAATAATTGACAACAATTTGCAGTTTCATTTAGCCGTCGTGTAAGCACACGAACGAAAATCATAAAATAATTGCATAATTTGGAGCAACTCTTGTTCGCTAGATTCACGACGCAACCGAAGCGGCTCTAATTAGTTAAATGATTGTGCAAATTGTACACTTGTAGTGTTTTGGAAATTTCGCGCAGAGGAGTGCGAGAAACGAGTCGTCGAGTCCTCGAACACGGCTCGGCAGCGTAGTGGAATTCAAAGCGAGCAAGTTGTATATCTTTACGAGTGTATAGAAAATGTAAAGAATTCTGTATTCCGTAAATAATAGCATTGTGGACTCGTGTACTGGCGGAGTGGCAATAACTAACAGTCCAGATACCTGATGGTAAAATATTTATATGGCTATAGATGAGTTACATACTGGAGATCCGTTCGATATGGTCGACGAATATGCACCGCGGACGCACCGGGTGTGCCTTTATTACCCCACTCGTGGTGTCTGAGCGACCTCTTTAAAAATTCCAGCGATTATTTAATGGAGACGGACGGGTGATGACTACGACACTGTGAACTTTGAAGGCTCATTTGCTACCGAGCCATGTGTGAAAGTCCGCTATGTTATCCCGGTAATTTTGCACTTAATTCGGCCACGACTAATGCGACTTAAATGTCACCGCGACGGCCAAACGACTGAAATGCTGAAGTTGGCGGATCCTCCTCAGACACAAACATTTTGCACGTTTTCCAAGTTATTCACTATTCAAATTCCTTATTTTATTATTATAATTATTAGCATTTAGTGTCCGACCGAACTTTCGGTTTCGGCCTAGTTTCGGCAAAAAAACTGGTTTCGGCCTAGTTTCGGTTTCGGCTGTCATCCGGCCGAAACTGCATTCGTGAGGTTTTGCAAAGCTCTTTTTATTTTCATACATTCGATTGAAGATTATTTGCATCAAAAATATTTATTTAGTTGTTGTATGTGGTAGATAGGGACTTATAAATTTGAATTTTATTGTAGTTTGTTAACAAGAGTACCATACAAAATGACCAAAGTTTAGAAAAAATAATTTTGTTAAGATGAAAGAGTGTTTTTTTTGTGTACCTATCTACACATATTTACTAGGTAATTTCTTTTTACTTTAAAAGCATTAATTTTGTTTTGTAGCTTTTATTTTATTTCATAATATTAAAAAAAAGTATATTTATTTGTTCTTTTTTAAGTAAGGGGGGGTAATAATATGATATGATAAATTAATGATTACTTAAAATATCAGAGGCTGAATGATTAATATGTGATTGGTTAAAAAATAATAATAAAAACTGATTATGATAATTTTTTCTTAGTTTTTCCAACGAAAACATGAAATTTCGGTTTCGGTTTCGGCCGAAACTGAGACTGAAGCTGAAATTCGGTTTCGATTTCGGCCGTAAAAACTAGTTTCGGTCGGACACTATTAGTATTCAAAGCAACAAAATTGGTACGAGTGATAAGCAATTAAAAAAAGATAATAACAAAAATACAAAATTTAAAACGAAGTACAATTAAGTTAATTGCGGACAATCGTTAAGAACAAGATGCATAAGATATATTTAACAAATTCCACTTTCTGGTGTCGATTTAGACGTCGTTTGGCCACTTATTGATTGACAGATCCCCTCAATGGTCAGTTTAATGCCAAAACTACGAATGTGCAAATGAATAACGTACAAATAATAGAAAAATATTCAGAGTAAACCATGCAATCAAACTTTTTATTTTTCTTCTTCTTTTTCTATATTTTTTACAGTGTAGTCTTTTGAAACCGTCAAATTCTTACATTTGACAGGTACCAAAAAGTTTTCTAAAAACGTCTAAACTTTATGCATCGTGTCCGAAACGATTTTCAACAGAAAACTTATAATTTTTTACTTCATCTCAAGGTTCAACTTTTTCTACCCGTTGGAATGTTGATTAAAACCAGAGGTCCTTTGCTTTAAATGTAATGTAAAATGTATAAATGTAGTAACTTAATTATTAGCACGAGCGCTATCTGAGCTGGCTAAAAGCTAACTGCCTTAAAACTGCACAAACTGCAGATCATTAAAAGTATGCGAGACGTCGAACTGTCGTAGTCAAAACAAGTCCACGTTAGACGACATCCGAACGCTTCACACACTCATAAAACTTGTGAATAGAATTGCAAAGTGATTACATGGCCTACACTGAATCATTTTTTGAACGCACGTTAGTATTGAGAAAATCGCGTTTAAACATTACAGCTACAGCTTCTAAAAATGAAAAATTAATTCGTTTCCTGCTGAATAATTTTGTTGACTACATTTAGAAGGGCTATTATTTCAGAGACACATTGGATTTTTTGTCGTTGAAAATTTTTGTTGCCTTTGCAGATAGGACGCGAGACGACACATTTGTGGGCATTGGAGTAACGATATGACAATGTCTTTGACCGATTCAAACAAGTTGGTAACAATTTAATATTTTTCCCCACGAAATTAATGATTCGATAAAAACCGACTTGATGTAGTCCATTATAGGTTTACAATTTTGCATTCTAGTCTTCTGCATTATCCAATTAGGAAAACATGAAACACAGCAAAGAAGCAATAATTAGCATTTAGCAGGTAACGGCGGAAATGACTTCATTACCGGCGCCTGTAAAACTTTTAATACTACCACCACGTCCTCCGCCGCCCTGCCATAAAAACGCACGTGGAGTCCACCACGTGCCGCTGCAAAAATAATCCCAACATATGCGCCGCCAGAAAGTGACGCCACACGACGGAGACGTCGCGAACTATCCGAGACGCTGAATTTTTTTTTTCGCGCTGGACATCTAGTGTGTAGTAGTGGAGGTAGTGCGGTGGTAAGGAGGGCGTCGCGACGCACGTTCGCTCCGCTATTGTTTCCTACATTACCACACGCCGCCACCAAACTGACCGAATCGGGCTTACGTAAATAATTGCTTTCCTAACGATCAATTGTGTTCCAGTAATTTATTCCAGATTAAAAATGGTAAAATGGCGGCCGCAATTTGCTTTCCGAGTAGAACTTTGATTGATGTCGGTCAGATTTCAATTGGATTTCAATTTCCCCACAGTTACCACCGAATATCGATCGCTCTAATTACGAGAGTAATTTCTCGTTCGTTAATTGTGTAATTTTTTCACCCTCGAACGTCTCGACTTTTTAAAAATTAAGACGGCGAGCGGTTGAAATGTAAACAGCGATGTAATTGGCGGAACGCGGATTAATTAATTAGACAAAGAAGTGTAAACACGGCGTGAAATTATGACAAAACACCGGCATTAAGTCTCTAATCCAATTAGAATTGTTGAGTTGAGGCGTCGCTGGGAGATTTTTAATTTCGTGGATCTGAATCCGTTTTATCTGATGCGGGACGGCGACGAACCGTGCCCTCTTTACACACTCAAGGTGTTCATTACAGATTTATTTATTTATGATAATGAAGAGGTAATTAGGCGTGTTTGGTACAAATGCGCCCATTCGTTCCGCCGCGCCACGACCAAATGAGAGGGTTTCTTCGGCTTTGGCACACGAAATTCGGCTCTCGAAGATGTGCGATAAGAAAATAACACGGCACCATTAAAAATACACAAATTTTAGATAAAACTCGTAACAATGAAGACCTGACACGTTTTTTCACAACGCCGAAAAAGACGAAGCGTTTCGTCCACAACTTCCGGTAACATCGTCAGTATTTGTACAACTGTAGAATTTTAGGTTAAACGTTTTACGCGTTAATCATTTTTCAGACTTCACCACAGGAAAACTGTAATTTTCTTCATACAAAAGAGACAGCTTGATGGACTATTTGCGTTTTAATTTAATTCATAGCTGTCAATCCCGCCTCGAAACTATCAATTAACAGCTACGGCGGTGCCAACCTATTAACATAAAACTCCCCCATGCAGCATTCTACAATTTCCACTAGATGATTTATTACTGACAGGTTTAATCTATTCAAAGTTTTAACTTGGCACAGAATTGAGAAATCAAAGAAGAAATAGGTCCGGTTGGCAATGTCTCCGTCCTACGATAATTATCAAATCTTCGGAGCGTTCCTCCTGCTTCCGGTGCGTCCGGAAGGTCGTCGACCCGCTTATTTTTTCGCGACGATTTACATGATCCATCCATTCCTTGAAATGTGATGTTTTGTCGTGGAACGGTGTCGAGACCGCGGGTTTAGAAAAAGCGTCCTAATTAAAGCCCAGAAACCGTCTAATTACCTACGCCCTAGCTGGGGCTTTAATCAAATCCGTTCCACGCCGTAGCCGGACAACCCCTCCTCGTCGGATCGGCAAAAAAATCGAATCGAGGCCAAGCTTAAAATTCATCTTAACACAAAGCTCGCTTCTATGCAAATCAAGGCGTCGGCTATGTAAAAAATCTATCACCGAATACATCCGACCGAGTGTTCCCCACACACCGAATCGCACCGAACTGCACACTTACACAAGAAATGGAATACTTATTGATTTTGAATTCTACTTAGCGGGTCTTAGGTGGTGACACTTTCCGATGCCATCTACAAAGGGAACAACGAGAGAGCCGTTTTGCATCCATCTATCGGTTGCCATGGCGATTGCGTTCGTGTCGCCTGCACCATGTGCACTTGCACCCGCGGGACTCCATCGACGCGGCCTTGATTGGGATTTTTCGAACCTGGGGATGGATGCGAACCAGACTCCGCGGTCGGGGCGTGTCGGATGGCGAAGCGGGAGAAATGGCGGGGATGCTGGTAATTACGCAGTTTGCATGTTAAGAGCTTAATTTGCATGTAAAGCTCGCCTCAAACAATGTCTCCATTAATTCGGTAATGAGACGCCTCTTCCCCGGCGCTTCCCCCGCTAATTGGACCTTAAGTGAAACGAAGACCCAGACGATCGATCCCGGCGATTTCGCACAGACGCCATCAATTATTCAAAAATGACGAAAATGCGCCCGCTGTGTGCCAAACCAAAGCATTTTTTTTCAATTTCGCCGCAATATTTACAATTTGTGATTTTATGGCGCGCTCAGACATCTCGTCGCTCGATCGCCGAAATTTAATTCGTCCTGGTGAAAAGACAATAGCACCATTTTGTTTGTCTTTCGTTCTTTATTATGATGTAATTGATAAATAATACATCAAGTGGATTGTTGTGCTTAGCCATCCATGACACGGCGATGCGAAAAACTACTTTTTGCCTACTATTTTGTTATTCGCCATTGTTGAGAGCACTTGTATGAAATATTGCCACGGTGTAGGTCTTATGGGCTCCGCTTTTTCCATAACTGGTATTTAACTCGAGACTTATTATCGGCTCGCCTTTACTGCTTAAAACTGGCGGAAAACTTTCATCCAGACGTCGTTCTTTATAAACGTTACGACAATCGGACGTGATATGCGACAAGCAAATAATAAATTTTGATGAAATTCACTCAAAACAACGTCATGGCACAGCTCCCACCCTCTGATCGCGTATTATTTAAATCGGTCAAAATCTCAAAAAACAACAAACAAATTAGCACTAGTATTTCTAAAATAAACTCTCATCCTAAAAATATTTTCAAACAAGATGTGAAAGATTATCTGCAAATCAAGTCGATGATAATATGGTGGGTGGTCAAACGAGTACAAGTCAAAATTATGCAAACCGAGAAAAACGAATTTTAAAATTTGGCACTAAAATACAATTTTTTTAACTTGCGAGATCGTTTGGAATGTAATTTAAAAGCTTACAATTGTGTTTTTTTATTATTATATTAATTACCTTAATTTTTAAATTACTTATAATAAATTCAAATAGAATATTATTTCATTTAATGTATATACTTACTTATAGTCGGTGAAATGGCAAAATCACGTATCTGCGAAAAGTACAATTTTACTGGAGGCACCAAAAAGGTCTCTTATTCGTCATATTTGGGCTTTTTTGTCAAATTTTTCATACATTTAAAAAATAAAATACATAGTACAAACGGGTCTTTTATGTTGATTACGACTTTTTTAGCATGCACAATACATCAATGAGACCCTTGGTATTGAAATCTCAAATTTAAATATTTTATCAATTACGTGGTTTAGCCATTTCATGCTGTTTAGACCGGTCGATGTGGAATCCTAAAATACCTGCAAAAATGACTTTTACTCATTTTCGCAAAGTTTGACCACCCACCAGAATGATATTATAGACACGACAAGTAAAACTATAAAAATATTGTGCAATATTTCGCTGTTCCTCATTTCTGTGGAGACAGGAGAAATCAGATGCGTCACATCTAAAATGGGTTTATGGACGCTCTGATGATTCACTTGACGAAATTCAGATTTGAGGGCAAAATTAAAATTAAGAGTTGCCTCGTAAATTTCCCACATAATTTATGACAGTTGGGCAAGAGACTGACAACGAAATTAAATGTATAATTTATAGACAAAAAACATAAAACAAAAATTATGAATTACATATTAAGAACCAATTTTATAACATTTAAAAATGTTTATTGTTTGTTAGATATAATAAATAGGTTTGGTGTTTTGCAGGATGGACAAGAGCAGTGCTGGGATTTATGTGCTTTCTGGTCGTTCGTTGGCGTCATAAATTGGTAAGTGGAGTACATCGATATTATTAAATTGGGTCGTTTGATAAGTGGTAGAATACCTTATATGGTAACGTACGTATATATTCCTCCTTGAGAGACAGCGCGATGTCCTGGCAGGTTCAATACACATTCTCTCCTACCTGGAACAAAGAATCGAATTAATAATGAACGACATCGGAACCGCCTAATTTATTATTTATTATAATTTGATAATTAGCGCTGACAATTCCCTTTTAGATAAACGCGCTCAACTTTATTCAAATGAAGGCGATTAGACAATGACTCGAAATAAATTAATTACCATTTTAACGGTTCTTGAGTGTAATTGATGAATGGATCAATATATTAATGAATAACTAATATTATCGATAGTCAGTGTTTGTGAAGAAGTTTTGATATAAAAGAGGCACTCTACTAGTCGAGTACACCGATACAAAATTCAACCCCCGGCCGAAGAAAAAACAACAACGCTCGTTATATCATTCATAATCCCGACAAGTCAATTCCAAGCCGGCAATTAAACCCTTGTTGACACACCAACCAACCCCTTTCAATTAATCAGACGATTTTAAACGTCGGTTTAAAATTCTCCAAGAAAACACCCCCGAGCGCATAAAAAGCCAACTGTGATTATCTCTCCGACGTTTTAAATCTTTCATTAACACCCCTTTTCGTAATAAACGTCAATTAGAAGCTAAGTAATTATACATTTAGCGGGGTTTCTCGCGAGGGTCGGACTCAGTTTGCATAATGGACCAGCGAAAGGGGTAATTAAGGGGATGCTCGCTATTAATTAACGAGGACCTGTTGCGTCCAAATGCCTCCGGTTGTTTTAAGCGGGGTGTCATAAGCCACCAAAAGGGGGCCCGTCGACGCCAACGGGACGCTCTAATTAATGAAGAGGGGGCGGTTTTACGCGGATTTAATGGGGAGGAATTTGCACCGATTTAACTAAATTAATTATGAGTTTATGAGCACGGCGCAAACCCGCTAAATGAATCTTTCCAGGGCACAAGTTGGCAGAATGCAAAATGACGATTAGAAGGGACCAGAGTTCGGAACGGCGGCCTTATCTGGACGTTCCCGTTCCATCAGCATTTAATTAATTCGTTCCCAATTCTCCGATCGGATTAATTCCGTCCGTATGTGTGTAATGTTTTTCCGTGAGCGAATCGTCGGTGTAAAACGGGCATTTAGACGAGCACAATACCCCTAGTGCTGATAACGCCTTTAGGTTGACCGCTCTTTCAGCGTACAAGGATCAATTTCAGTCGCTTCGTTCCACTGAAACTGAGCCTTTTAATTCGTCGCTTAACTTAATCGCACATTCAATCCGCACTTTCTCTCCAAATATCCTCGTCTCCCCGCCGTCATATTTCACTCGACGTCTCGAAAAATGGCACCCGTTTGCCGGTGCGCTTCTGCGAAGAGACGGGCGCGATTAATGAAATGCAAGCAACGAGATAACGCGATCGAAAAAATTTCGAAAAAACTTCACGCAGTGGGTCCAAGCGTCAATTAGGCAAATCGTTTAATTGCTTTGTTTACGTCTCGCCAGCATCCGATGCAAATGCTCTAATTAAGCCCACCACACGGTCCAGATCGCTTTTTATTAATTCCCATCGTTTCGGTCCGGATTAATTGTAAACACGTTGTCTGTCCATCGAACATTACTCGATTGGGTTTAACGCGACGTGATCCGGTTGCAAATCCCAACAAAACGTCCGCGGACCTCAAAATCGTTGATTGATCGCTTCCTACAGAATGCAATTAATTCAGAATCGCGAATTTTCAATATTTTATGGACGTCTGATAGGTGCCGCTCGCTGCCCATATTGGACGCGGCTAGCAATCAGCGTAATGAATGATCGGGGCTTAATTAATGAATCTGTCTTGCTAATCTCTTAGATGGAATAGTCGTGCGGAGTGCCCGATTGGCCCGGGGAACGTTCGGATTGATAATGTGATTAATTTTTATATGGGAGGAAGTGTATGGGATTTCGATTTTTTAATAAATTGGATTGTTATGAGGTTTCGTAACGACATCGGGCCGTTGTTATTGGCCGGGTTTATGTAAGTGTAATCCGCGTAATGTGTAATTAGTGGAGAGGATGTTTATCATTGGATTATATTTAACTCACTAATTAGCTTAGTGCGAAATAATTAGAGAGCCGAGCGAGGAGCGGACGGTCGTAATTTTTTGAGTGCCTGCAAATTGATTCAAAAACTTGCATTTTCGCTTTTTTGAGCGACTTCCTCGGCGTCGCAAAGTTTTGTTTGGATTTTTTGCGGAAGATGGTACAATGCGCGTCCTTCTACTCCAAGAGTTGAAATTATATATGAATTGTAACCGTAACAATGGGAACGTAGAAGTGTTGATGTTAAATCGAATCGATCTTAACTGTATTTACATAAAAACACAATAAAGCCATAGAAAAACAACTTAAACAGCTGCATGTATTTTTCTGAACGGCCACGGAGTCTATGTAGCATTATTCATTACACAACACGTAGAGGTAATGCCGGTTTTAATCTCTCGAGAGGCAGCCTGCAATTATGAAGAACTCGAGGCGTAACTGTTAAATTGTCTATGAATTTCAGGCTTTCGTCGAATTAATACGAGTGCAACAACTCAAAACGTGCACAAACGGAAACGTTATCACTCGGAAGCGCCGGAAAAAATCCTGATGGCTCCGGGACGTCACACGAGGAGTCATTATAACGGGCGATTCGTTTTTTGGGCCGCTCGTGTGTCAGCAGATTTTTTGAGTAGCAGTCAGGGTCTAAATGTTTTCGCTAAATAAATACACACAGTTCCACGCTCCGCTGGCCGGGAACCCGAACGCACATATAATTAGACAAAATTAATCGTAATTAAATATTAAATACACTTGCTCCGTGTACGACGTAATAATCGTTTTCCTCTTCAAATTACGTACGTTTCGTACATTGTTTGCTTTTTTCGAAAAGTTCGGATTACAGTTACAGAAATAATGCAGCCAGCTCTGCGTACATATTATTAAAAAGTAATTTTACTACTGGCATGTTTTATTAAATTTCTCGTTGAATAATCGTCGTCGTTGCGTTATTTCTTTCGTCGTCCCGGACAATAAACCATTGTGCCCCACACATTATCTGTCAATGTTAATATAATTTATTAAACAATCACATGTTATGGGGCATGTGGGCATTAGCGCTCGGAGGGCGCCTCATCTACCGATAAGACCGACGATAACGAGATCAATCCGTGCCACTGCTTTGTAAAAGTGTCACCGAAATTGAAAAACCATTAATTCCTCACATTCGTGACTAAATTCGGCGCAGGCGTAGGCCACCCTTTTGTGTCGAGGGGTAAAAAAACTCTCCAATCAATACCCTAATGATTACTTCACGTTGGCATACGTAATGAGGCGTGACGTCATTCTTAAATTAGTGTGAGGATCAGGCAAGACGCGGAGCGGCAACTCGTGGTGATGGTGGCACCGACTAGACGATATATTGTACACACCGCCAAAATGTCACGCCACTGACCTACCCCAAAGAAACAGACGACTCGAGGAGTTTCGGGTGTACAACCGTGGACAGTCAAGAATAACACTTTAGACGGCAGGTGTGATGCAAATACCGACTCAATGACAATATTTCATAGAGTCGGTATTTGCATAACACGGGTGTTATTCTTGACTGTCCATGGCTGTACTAACCGACAAACATGACCATGTTCGGTGCACAAAGAAGTGAAGAAGAGCAAACCGTGTTAAATGTTATGAACAATAAAGGCCGTGACATTTGCGCTTCAGGAAATATCGTTCGTGCAAAGACAAATTTTCATTCAGCAGTCGAATTTACGGCGACTTTTAACTCACTCGTGTTCCTGAGCGATTAGAATTGTTTTTATTATTAGGAAAATGTATAGGAGGCGCAATTTGCCTGGATCTGTGTTTTTCGGTTTGCAGCAACAAATTGAAATAAATCACAATTCGTCCAATACCTGTGCCTGCGTTCCAGTTCGCACCGAACAACTGCAGTTACTCCAAACTCGGTATCAATGTTGTGCAAGAGAACATGTGCGAAGAATACGAACCGCGGTGCCGCTTTTCCCTTTCTGTCTCATCGATCCCGCGTATCCTTCTCCTTTCCGCAAACTTCTTAACTCGGAATTTATTTATCCAAGCACCGGTGCGAAATGCCACCCCCTCATCAAGCCGCCCCCAGCTCAGATCCTGTGCATTTGCCGCAGTGAGTCAGGTGTAAGGTGGAGGGCGGCGGCGGCGGCGGCGGCGGGGACGCTTTTAATTGCGGTTTGCTAAGATGGCGTGCATGCCACACTCGCACTTAGCACCGCGACGCTCGCTTTTTTCACCGCCGCCGATCGATAAGCGACGTTCTCGTGTTTTTAAAACATAAAGCCGCACAGACAGCTCCCGGACAATTAAACGACCAGTCTCCATTAATGCCGGGGACCTGCGCCCCCTTTAACCGCCCCTGATACCTTATTTTCGGCGCAAAGAATTCGCCAAGTGCGGCAACAACGCCGCATTTTAATTGATCAGCGGCGCAGGAAGTGCAACAGAATTCGGGTCGGGATGGG
The DNA here is from genome assembly GCA_964023215.1 of Eledona agricola. Taxonomy (NCBI): domain Eukaryota; kingdom Metazoa; phylum Arthropoda; class Insecta; order Coleoptera; family Tenebrionidae; genus Eledona; species Eledona agricola. The sequence continues at coordinate 20,389,167 of OZ026855.1, read as the reverse complement.
GCGGGGGCGACCGAAGAAAGAGTTTTTAAAGAGCCCATCCTTGGTGTTAAAATGCAAGAAATTTAAACACCTGCAGCAGATCGATTTCGTCCGAAGAAAGTTCAAAGTAATGCAATAATCTCCTATACTCGTATACAGGTGTCCCACTGGGAACTGTGACGATCCATATAAGATATAATAATCAATAGGAAATTGTGAAACATCAGTGGAAATCAGTGATTGCACTACAAGTTTATTTATTATTATTTTTATTGAATGATTGAATAACACATCTCTATAAATTTGTACAGTGTTCTATCAAGTACTTTTTTCTATATCGATCGATGGAGATCTTGGTGGGTGGGACACCTGTATATTTTTTAATTTATTTAAAATAACACTTTTCTCTTCATCAGTCCTGAACTTTCTAACCTGTGCTTTTGAAGTAGCAGAGGAACCAAATAAGACAAGAAATGTTCTGGCTAGTCCCATAATATTCTACTATTACCGATAGCAGTCTAATCTCTTTTTAGTCGCCTCGAAAATGGTGAAAAATCGTAAAGCAGGCAAAATAAAATTTTACGAAATCATGGTATTGGGAAGCCAAACAACAAAAATTTCTTCTATACCTAATCCTTTGCTTTTGCAGTGCAGATAATAAAAACAGTTGTAATAACAGTGTTATCAAATGGTCCATGCGACGTGCTCGATTAAGAATCGAAAGTAAATAATTTGTGCACACATTTCCAAGGTAAATTGCTCATAACAAACGTTTTTTCTGTTCAATCAACAAATAATCAAATTATTGTATGTGAACATGTATTTTTTGTGCTAAATATGACTTTTTCTCCCGATTGATAAAATAAATTTGAAATAAAATAAGTAGGTACACCGGATAGAATAAATATTTTAAATTTTAGCCGATGAAAACCATTATGTTTCTATAGATTTGTTTGTTGTTTTGATTCTGGAATGTATGGTCTCCAGTGCACATATAAATGCATAAAATTAGTGGCATTCCGTTTAAACTAACTTTTGAACAGTCTTGGGAAATTTGTACGAAAATTTCTATATAAAAAACCTCTCAATTCTACCTCATGATTAGTGTGTAAACGACTTGGTAGAAGCACATTTGTGTTACATCATTACATAAAACTAATTTATGAGCTTAAATGAGCGGTTAATTGGAAAATAATACCGTGCAATTGCCATTTTTTTACACTTTGAAAAAATTCACCCTAATGTTCGGCCCTGTAACTCGGAAAATAACGTGTGTTACAAATAAAAATCGAGACCCAGGAGGCCATGGAATTTATCGACTTTCCAGTGTAAACTGATATCGACACTAGACAGGAACTGTCAGTCAAAATTTTTCTTATTAAAATAAAAGGGACCAATTTTATTTAAATTGTTTATAATAAATGCCAAACAGGTGTACATCTTAAAAACATATTGCAACTCTCCTTCGCAATCAATAACTTTAAATGAACAAATTGGATACAACTTGCTTCCTGTAATTGGGTGCCCAGACCTTTAGGGAAAAAAAATTGTTGGGTTAGGAACCATTGTCGACAAAGAAATCGCATTCAGATTCGGGTTCTCCACTTCAAAAAATGCACTGTCAAGCACTGGTGATGGCGTCAATTTTTTGGGATGTCAAGGATTTCGTTGTTAAAGACGCGGTTGAATAAAATTTTGCATACCTCCCAGAAACCGATTTGACACGAAATTTTGGATCTCGAGCATCGTTGAACTAAATCTGTTGAAATTCAGCGAGAATATGTTGAAAAATAAACTATAAAAATCACTAGAAATGTTGTCTGTTTCATTCCGAGAACTTTTCAAATGATCCTCGTATCGTATGCGTTTTGGATTAATCGGAATGTCCATTTTGCTGAAAAGTTTTTCATACGTAACTCTTCAGTGAGTATGTATTGTTCATCTGAAATACTTCCAAGATAACAGGTGTTGGACACTAATCGTCAGTCCTATAGCCAATATGCTTTTTATGGATGATTCTACAGTGTCTACATTTTCCTGGGCCGCTCTACTATTTTTAAAGTTCATAGTTCTGTCAATAAATAACATAAATCAAATTGACAGTTATTACATTTTATTGAAGTTAATTAAATTAACAAAAACTAAAAATGTATACCGTGCAAGAGAACACTTTCATCAGTATTTTCGATCTGGACGCATAGTTTGAAATTTTAATGTATTTTTTGAGGTTAGGATACCGCCCTCCTTTTTTTGTAGAGCGGCACTTCCTATTTTTACAAGGGTAATGCAAAGATAACTAGGTGAAAATAATTTTGTTCCACACTGTATCTATCGTTGCTGATTCATTTCGTGGATTTACGTTGAGCCGTAACTTTTTAATAGTCTTTTATTTTATCAAAAAAATTGTTCGGATTAAGGTTCGGGATGAAGTTGCAACCAAACATCAAACCCCACCAGGGAAAAATAAAAATTCTTGGTTGGCATTCAAATTTATTTCGGTTGAGAGTTCAGCAGTTAATTCCTAGTTAAATTTTTGGCCAGAGATACTAAACTTACTTATTCAAGGTGTTGTTGTTTGTATTTTCATCTAAACATCATGTTCAAAATATCTATTTATGCAACGACATAAAAGTGAGTGCTTAATGTGATATTCTCAACAGATTGCTTGTCAGACTTTTATAATGGACTACACCCATTTAAATACATACTTACTAATCGTAATCTGTATGTTAGGCCGCGAATGTCTTTCGTAAATTTAATTGCATATAAATAGAATATCGTCTTCGCTACTATCTGTACAAGAGATTATATACAAATAATTGTGCAATACGCTCAGTTTATTTATAAAAAAAACAATCAGTGTGAAGGTTTCGAAATTGAGTGAAGTGCAGGAAAGCTCGACGTCATGAGAACCAAAACATTTTTATTGTTTACCCATGAATGTAGACATTTGTATTTAGATCGAATCTTAAGTATCCGAGGCACGAAAGCTTCTAGCGTCCAGCTCGGTCAGTGTGTTGGAAAACAAATTTATGATCGAAACTGTTGATCGCGAACAAACCGATTTTTTTCGATAAATGCTGCGACGAAAGCCCGTTTCGGCATAAAAACTAATCGTCTGAACCCTTTCGTCGTCTCCGCCTGGATATTGACATTTTGTTGTACGATCTAATCTAAACCGTTCCGCTCACGAAAGCTGCGGAGCTTTCGCCGGCGTCCGTCCACGAATCGTCGTGTTTGCGTATCGAGCTTTTTGTCGGAGTCGGTTCGAACCGATCGATCTCGTCCTCCTGTGCAAGAAATCGCGCCAAGAACCGTCCCTAGCTTTCACTAACCGCGTTAGAGTTAATGGTCGAAGCTCGACCACGTGCCACTCGGACCCGGCGATTGTCTTGTTTTCAAACACCGTCCTCTCATTACACGCTCGGACTTCCGGTCAGATTTCCAATGTTTTATGCCCGGAGAGCCATTAGAGCGAGCTGCACCGGAAACGAACGCATTTTTCGTTGTGCGACACGTGAACTCTTCATCGTGCTCGTTTTTCCTTAAATCGCGCGGTCATTAGCGGTCACGAACCGTAATTAAAGTGTCTTATCTGTTTTTAAATGAATAGACGAACGCAAATTAGCGGTCGGTTTAAATGTTGCGCCGGCCCCGTTTGTGGGTATTGATGAAGTTTCATTATGAATGTTTATCCGGCGTTGCAGTGCCGCAATTATTATTTCTAATTATAGGGGGCACAATTTACAGCACGGCCGGTAATTATAAACCAATTTGCTTGGGCACGACGACACAAAAACGCGCCTCCTGGAAACGGAACTCGTCCAACACCTCCACGTCCGGGTCGCCTCAAAATATCGATGAATAAATAAATTACGGACGTCTCGTTAAACCGCATCGATTATCCATTAGAGGAATTACTTTTGTCACTTTGCTCCGATTCGAATAAATCATCGCTAATTGGTACTTATCGATCGGCGCGCGGCGGTTCCTCAAAAACTCGATTACACAAACGAAAGGAAAATTATTGTTATCGCAAAACATCATTGTTTGCCAGCAAATAGTCAAAATCTTTGAGACACATTAAGGCTGATTGTGTGGTTTCTTACCTAAACCAATATTTGAGCTCAATATCGCTCCAGACGTGAGATTCAACAGCTGCAACAACGTATTTACGGCATTTGAATAAATAGGAATTAATCATAAACACATAGGTAATCTCGGAATCGTTAGTAAGTAAACCAATAACAAAGTAACAGACGCCTGATAGCGATAAGTCTTGTAAATGCAACGAATTCGTCTTATCAACAGACAACGGATCCATTCACGACGTCTTGACGGTTGGAAATTTCAAACATCGTTACGATTTTAAATTTGCCTCACCAAAAATACCATCGACTAGCCTACTTTTACATAAGTTTTCGATAAATCACTGCTTAATCGCAAAACTAGCTCTGGCACAGTCAGCCCACGAATTTTAGTTTTGTTTTTTAAATTTATGGGGACAAGTAATTTTTCAGACGGAATGTTTACAAAACGTGCACTTATTTTTTGTGTGTAATTAAAAGTGCGCCAGGCCGCACACACGAACCCCATCCTGCAATTAACGGGGGTCGTTTCCGGCCGCATTTTGCGGTGGAACCGCCGAAAATAACGTACATCTCATCATCCCTTAATTTGCATCGGGACCCAGTTCGAATAGCGCCTCATTGTTGCGGTGGGCGTCTCCGCGACCCCTTAACGACATCGGTCGCAGTAAAGAAAAAAAGGGAGCGATTTTGTCACCCCCCCGGTGCACAGAAACCGATTAAAACAACCCCTTCGGCCGATACAAAAATTCGATACGTTGTCATTTCGATTTGCAAAATGTGTTTTGTCACAGCGGCCCCTCAAAGTAGTCGATAAGCGTCGTTCCGGCTTTGTTTGGGGTCGGTGGTTCAAATGGGACGACTGCAGGAGCAAAGCCCTTTTTTCTAATGACAGAATCATAGGGTGTACCCAAACAATATACACATAAACTTCGCAGTCAAGACGCCTCGAGGGGGTCGGCTCGTAATTGTAATTCGTTCATTTCGAAATTTTTTCATTAATTATTTGTCGGGGCCGTCACAATTAGCCAGGTGTTTGTCAAGGTTAGGAGAGTTATTTAGTGGGTGTAGGGTAAAATAAAGCCGCCATTATTCCGGCCAGGTATAAGGTCTTTGGTGCCTCCCGAGCAGCGGTATTAGCAGCTAGAAAAAATTCGTAATAATGTTTCGAGGTTAAGCAGCTACCGGTTTTTAAAGTCCAAGACAATGGGGCTGAAAGCAGGAGCGAACCGCTTCAATTTCAAACGTGACAACATCGAAGTCGATTACATGGCGCGGATTTTCAGGTTTTAAAGAAAGGAGTTCTTTAAACAATCCGACGAGAACATATTTAAAGGTGTGCTGGAGACTGACACAAAGAAGTCTTCTTTCCGGTTTTTAAGAATGGTGTCGCAGCTTTGTCCCATTTTATTACCAGCATGGTGTAGTTTCTTCGTCCCCATTCATAACTAGCGATTGCTGTATATTTTTAACTTTCATTTCGTTTCTTTCATAATTTTTTTGACAAAAAGGTCAATCACGAAAGCCGGTGGAGGGTCCGTTATTAATACTCACGTTTTATAATAGCGATAATGATTTCAAATTGTGCCGTTTCCATGCGGCGTTCAAATTTTCTGTCGCAGCCAAACACAATAGCGCCGTTTTGGTTACACTTCGTTATAAAAATACCGCGTTTTTGATTTCGAAAATTTCGCATCTGAAGAAGCGATTATTTCCCCTAACAATTTTCACTGTATTACCGAGTATTCGAAACAAATATCCCGCATTCTCAAAAAACTGTATCAAATTCGATATCAAATATTTTTTAAAGAAACTTTGCGTAATTATACAGGATGAGTTATTAGTCCGGGATCCATAACTCCTAAACCATATAAAATACAAAAAAATTTTAAATACAATTTGTACACTGGCTGCACAACATAAAAATATTTTAAAGTATACAGACTGTTCCAAAACTTACGCATGCTACATAACTTTGTTTTTTCAAATAGAACTACCTATATTTTATTTTACTGTTACAACCCATTTTGACATAGATTTATGGTGATTTTACATTTTACATTTGGTATTTTACATTTTGGACCACCGTTATCAAATTACAATTTTTTTTTCACATTTTTTGTCATTTACAGAGGTTCACTTAAAAATTTACTGAGAGACCGTTTTAGCAGCAAGAAGGCTGGAAGTTGGTAGAAATATTAAGAAAGGATTGCTCTTTACGCCCGATATGCGAAATATCATTTTTACTCTACAGGTTCTGCAGTAGTTCGTGTCGCATTATACTATTTTTAAATAAGCTTAACTTTAGTTTTTTAAATACCACCTATATTTTTGCATTCCATCGAATGCGTCTGGAGTCTGGCTACGATTTTTATTAAGATTATTCTATAGCTACAATTCATAATTTACGAGATATTTGATATTTTTGGCTGTGAAAAACGGTTCTAAGGGAGAATTAAAATATAGGTAGTTCTATTTGAAAAAACAAAGTTGTGTAGCTTTTGTGAGTTTTGAATACGTTAAAATATTTTTGGGTTGTGTAGCCTGGCAAACGGTGTACACATTGTATTTAAAAATTGTTTGTATGTTACATGATGCAGGAGTTATGGACCGATCCCGCACTAATGACTCAACCTGTATATATTTTTGTTTTAGGTAAAATCTAGGCTTGATGGTGGTTCTGAAGGTGCAATATAAAATGTAAAGTGAGTGAAGTAAAAACTGCCTCAAAGTGTGTCCATGTGGCTGCTGTTCTTTGGGATCTTTTACCAGGCGAAGACGACGACGGTTTGATAGGGAGGATTATTAAGGTATGTGATGTGAAATATTTTTTAAAGATACTTTGCTTAATTCTATTTTTGTTCTAGGTAAGATCTGGGCTTGGTGGTGGTTCTGATGCAATATAAAATGTAAAGTGAGTGAAGTAAAAAGTGCCTCAAAGTGTGCCCATGTGACTGCTGTTCTTTGGGATCATTTACCAGGCGAAGACGACGTCGATTTGATAGAGAGGATTATTAAGGTATGTGATGTGAAATATTTTTTAAAGATACTTTGCTAAATTCTATTTTTGTTTTAGGTAAGATCTGGGCTTGGTGGTGGTTCTGAAGTTGCAATATAAAATGTAAAGTGAGTGAAGTAAAAAGTGCTCAAAGTGTGTGCATGTGACTGCTGTTCTTTGGGATCATTTACCAGGCGAAGACGACGTCGATTTGATAGAGAGGATTATTAAGGTATGTGGTGTGAAATATTTTTTATAGATACTTTGCTTAATTTTATTTTTGTTTTAGGTAAGATCTGGGCTTGGTGGTGGTTCTGCAGATGCAATATAAAATGTAACGTGAGTGAAGTACAAAGGGAGCTTTATTAATGCTCACGTTTTATAATCGCGATAATGAGTTCAACTTGTGCCATTCCCATGCAGCGTTCAAGTTTTCGGTCGCAGCCGTGGACCCATGATGGTACAGCCAAACACAATAGCGCCGCTTGGTTACACTTCGTTATAAAGACACCGCGTTTTCGATTTCGAAAGTTTCGCAAGAGCGCGTCTGAAAGAGCGATTACTTCCCCTAACAATTTCCACTGTTTTACCGAATATTCGAAACAAATATCCCGCATCTTGAAAAAACTGTATCAAAGCCGACGTTCGTTACCGAAAATTTCCAATTACACAATGGGCTTATTGGGGCCGTCCCGAAATAGGTCACACATCCCTTATTTAATTCCGACAATGACACGACCCTTAATTTAAAACTGATTCCGATGATATTTTCTCACCGGTCTCCTCGTCTCTAGTTTATGAGATTTGATTTTTCCGGGGGACGTAATTTAATACCGTCTTTTTGTGCCGTCTACAACTGTCGCGCAAGGGTTGCTTTTTACGGAGTGCGAATGGGAGTCGGCCACGTGAGTGCGTGAATGAAATGCACCCCCGAGTGCAGCGTGTCCGGCTTTGACCAGGGGCGCTCAACAAGTAGAGCACTGCCCCAGTCGATATATCGATTGCGTCCGACTTGCGGTCGTTGTGGAAAAATGCACAAACAACCCCCGCACCGAAAAAAAAGGGTGGCGGACACGCTTCGGACACGTGCTGGGCCCCAGGTGAAGACGCCGAATATTCGCAGACTATCAATGACCACGCGACGATTATTATTGTAATATGTTCTACCCTCAACCCGTATGCAAATGGTGTTGACTAATGCAAACTACCCCGAAGACGGCGCCCATGTCTTCAACACGCGTCTTTTTCATTATTATTGAAATCGCGCACTCGGGACATGCAAATGCGGCGGCCTGCAAGGGATGCAAATTTGCCCAGAATAATTGTGGCCCGCGGCGGCTTCTGCCTGTTTAGTGCTCAAAGTGGCAGCTCTCAACGTTTCCACAAATCTCCCGCAAACACTTTGTGATTTTTTTTTTGGTTTCGTCGCAAACCGCACAGATCTAAAATTACGCCGGCAATTTTTATAAGCCGCAGGCATAAATTCGAAATAATCTGAATGAAAATAGCTCAGCACTAAATACATACTTATTTATATCTTTGCATTAGAATACGGGGATTCGGTCTCATCCGCGGCCAAAGCTCCAAAATTATACGGGGTGCCCCACGTTCCGTCCACGTGCTTTGGAGCCAGGTGAGGACGACTTCCGTATGCAAAATGTGCGTTTAAAATATCAATGACCACGCGCCTTTCCGATTATTATTATAATCTCGAAAAGTACCACCCTGGCACGATTTTTTTTCCCGACCTATGCTAATTCACCCCGTCTGGGTATGCAAATCGCCACCGAATCCATCTGACCAAATTCAGGACTTGCAGTCGCATCGCTCGCAAATGTCTCTTTCCCGAACTGTCCGACTTGACGTGTGTTTGAATTTTTTCATCTAGCACACGTCTCAAGAACCAAAACACTTATGCTAATTTCATCCAACGAAGGATGCAATATATTTATTTATGGAGGGCGGCCACCACAGAGTACATACATCGACATAAAAATACTGTTAAGGGTGGTAGAACTAATTGTTTAGTCAATACTTTACACCCTGCGTGAGTCATTTTTTTAACCCTAAAGCAACCAATCAGGGGTGGCCGCACTAATCACCCCTCCTCACAGAATATAATTATGTATTGGATACAATCAATAATTTACTTTCACATATTATAATGCCGCAACAATCCGGGCTAATAACGATCAGACAATTAAATAAGAACGCATTAGGCGAGCTCGGGGGTGGCGGCCACGTTGGGGGGTAATTCAAGGTCGATGCTTGCAAGAAGGAAATCTGCTTCACTCATATCGATCAGTGGACAAATGACGGTTTCCGTTGCAGCAGTCGTTTGTCTGCAAACCCATCGTGACACTAATAATGAATGATAATTAAACTTGTGCATTTAGGTAAATCGATCAAAATTGCTGAAAGTTTTACTAAAATGTTATTCAAGCAAGAATCGGAAAACGACTCAAAAATAATTCAATGGTCGCTATAATGCTGCGAGTTGAGTACCCAATGCAGGAGAAGAAAAAATCAATTTTCTGTTGCAGTTCCGCAGCAAATTATGCTTGGTCGCTATAAATAGCTCGTGTTTTTTTTTTGAGCTCGGTCTGAAATACGAGCGTTTTCCTATCAGATCCTTCGCAATTCGTTGATTTGGCGACACGGTCCCGACAAAAATTCACAGCCGGAGTGATCTAATAACGCCGATTAAATTTCATCATACCTGCCCTAGATCAGTTCGTTATGTGTGCATTGTTCAAGACTTATCCTAAATATGTCCACAAAAGGACAATTTCTTATCAAAACTGCAGCGGTTCGAACGGGTCGTGTTTCCGAGGCAATGGTTCGAGGTAAGAAGATCGAGGTGTTCGACTGCTTTTCGCCTCTTTTCCATTCGAGAATCGGGATGAACCCTCGGGATATTTTAACCATTTTAACCACCCTTATTGTGGAGAGATTTAACATTTTCACCCTTTGCTGGAGCAATAATCGCCACAGGTAGAGCACGCAGTGAAAGAGAGCCTTTGTCAGGTCTGGGATTCTCCGTTCTCCATGGTTTCGGGTTTATGCACGTTAATTTCTAAAGTGTTATTAAAACGCAATATTTGTAATATTTAAAATATTTTCGCCATTGTGTCGACTCCATGTAAATGTTCACAGTTCGGTAAACAATAATAAAATAACTGCACCATGTCGAATTCGAAAATGTAAAATAATAACAATGTTTTTTTGTGCTAGGAGACCTGAAAAACTTATTTCTAAACACGATATGATGATCATAATTAGTTTCCGCCCAAGTGCACATTAAAGTACTTTTTCATGTTGGACGCAATTTGTCGGTCTCATGCAAATATTCAAAGGGAATTTCGGTTCTTCGAGGCGGCGAGAGGCCGATTTCTTTTATAATACATCTAAACTGGATTTCAACCCCTATAAGCAAAAATATTCTTTCTGTGCCGTATTGATTTTCATCCCCATCCGTGTAGCCAGCCAGCGGGTGTTTGTATGAAATTAACCATCTGCATTTACAATAAACATCAGGTCCGCTCTTTTATATACTAGACACTGTATAATGAATTTGTGTTGTTAGCGTCTGCCCCCTTATCTCCAACAGCACCGTCTTCGTCTTCGGACGAGCGTCGTTTTCCCCTAATCTCGCAATTTTCGCAGCGAAACAAATAAAAATGCACGGCATATTTCCTTTAATTGCGTCTGCAATCCGACAAGACTCCCAATTTTCGCTAAATATCCATTCCCCGTCTCAACCCATCTCATATCGCATTTCAACGCAGACCACACTCACTCGCACATTACAAGACCTCGTCAAATATTGACATTTTTAATCGGAGACAAACATCTAACGGCTTTCACTGGCGGATATAACGCGCAATAAAAAAAATTCCCCCCTGGATGGAATATTCATGAGGCTATCCCGTAAACTTTGCCTTTTCCCGAAAACCGGAACAACAGATTCACGATCGAGTTATCAATTACACGCGCGATATAACGTGTGTCCAAAAAAAAAGGATTCAGTGTAAGCCGTGGAATAACTTCGACGATCAAATTAGTGTAGCAAAATTTCGACCTTGACGAGTTCGTCAGATAATTTTCAGTTTAGGTTATTTGTTGCCAACTGTTTCGGATACGATTTATTTAGTGGTATCTTTACTAAATTCCATCTCCAGGCGCCACTTTGGACTTTTCGGCATTTGGTATTTTGTCTATTACACAAATAAAATTAGTTCACTTTGGAACTTGACCACGGTGGGAGTTCCTTCGTTTTAACGTTTTTAAAAACGTTAGAATTTTAGGCTGCAAATTTGCTGTTGGTTGTGAATTATGTTGTTGACTGAGTCATCAAATGGCATTTTCACAAGAGAGAATCATGGTCGAGTCATACTTTGTAATGTAAAGAGAGTCCATTGGATTTGGCATTATTATGAATGCGAGAGTCGAAGACAGGAGGAAAGAAAGAGAGAGGAAACACTGAATGACGATGGAAGAGGATTAAAGTGGATGGAAAAGTTATGAAAGAAAGAAAAAGGGGGACAGAAAAGGAAAAAGAATAAAAGAAAACAAAAAGGAAGAAGCAGGAAAGGATTCGATTTATTTTGATTATTTATATTAAGAATGTGGAATTAGTGCAAACATATGTAAGGATAATTCGGAACCTTAAAGCCGAAAGGTAATAAAACCAATTATATTTGAACGCATCTGCTGAAGAATCTCCAGTCCACAACATTGAATAGGAAAAATTCGAATTTCACAAACCCTATGAGTCATTTTCGAAAAACTGGTAGCATTGCTCGTGAAGATGAAAGTGATTGTAATGACATCTCGACATATATTAGTGTAGTATTAGTTTAACTGTCAGAACACAACACTGAAGAGGGATGTAACTGCTCTTTTGATGATTCATTAAATAAATAAAAAAATTTGAGCCAAATTTTCGACATCCGAGTCGAAAGTTAGTGGGTGTAATGGAATGAACAATTTCATCGCACACCTTTCGAATTATCCTTGTTAATTAATTTTCAAAACAACTTGGAAAAACTTCTGAACAGATTGTGATTAATATGTAATAAGTTTCGTGGAACAAATGTCATTCCTTGAATGAACAGAATAATTGGTTGCATTATGTTTAGAAGAGCGGGATAGACATTTCTCGCATTTGCTACAAATATTTTACATGAAATTTTCAAAATGCCGGGTATGAAACCTGCTTTATATCTTCAAAAATATTAACCGGAGTAACTTGAAATCTGGTATGTGCATTCTATTAATTAATATCTATTGTCCTTTTTTGTTTTCATCTGTTTTGCATTGTTTCTTCACGAGATACAAAGTTGGCTGATTTTTTTAAAATAGCAATAGAGGTCTAATTAGACTCCATTCGAAAGGATAATTTTTTTCCGAATACCATAATGTAATCTGGTGTCGAAACATTTTGACAAAAACTGTCAAAAAAATAAAAATCAAAATGTTTTATCGACAAAATGACAGAACCAGCTGTATTTTAACACCAAAGTCCAACTGAATGAAAACAGAATAAACAACGGCTAATTAAATTTATTACTTAAAAAAGGTTTAATGCAAAAGAAACAATAACAAAACATAAATAAGCATGAAATAAATGTGGCAGCATTTGGTGCTTTTTTCCTAAACAAAATGTTCGAAGTGCCCTCCATTAATTTCCTGGCAGTAGTAGACCAGCGGTTCTAACATTTTGCTTTGTCCTGTTTAAAATTTCCTGTGTACTATTGTTCATTTTCGTTCTAATCGGTTTTTTAGATTGTTACATATTTTAATTTTTAATTAATTTAACACTTCTGGTGGCAATGTTTTGACAAGAGTGAAGCATCAAATTCAGAAAAAAAGCTTTCAAGTTATAGAATGCACATCCCAAATTTTAAGCTCAATAGTTTAAGAAGAAGATCCTGTATATATTTATTTGGTGTGCCAAATTTCTTAGTGACAATTCCAGTCATTTGTCAGTGTCATCGCAAATCTATACCGTCTTTTATGCCCATGACTGTAGTCATAAGTTTACACTGCAAAAACATGCTCAGATTATTTGTTACGACCGAAATTATGCAGATGCGTTTGATGTGGCAATCCGGACCAGGAACAAGTTGGGTAATTAGACGAACAATCCTCGATAATAAAACTCGACAATCATTTAGCGACAATAGAGATCACTCAGATCACAGATCTGACACCACCTACTTTCTTTTGGACCGGCTCAAGTTGCGCAACGCATTATTTGATACTTTCAATTACACGACGATTCGAACGCTGATAAATTATGTGTCGGAATACCGGGAAAGAGTGCTGCTTAAAATGCCATCGTACGCACGATTGTTTTGTTAATAATGCAACGGGGGGATTGTTGGAAAGTTGGATCGATATGCAAGGTGGGCCAAGCCGAAACGACGAGGCTCCTACCCCCAGACGTCTCGTCTTCTTAGCGTGCCATTATAACAATTCGCACGATTGTCTTAATTTAATGGTCCGATTGATTTTGTTCGCGTCTGTTGAGACGACGCTACATCATGCAATACGCATAAATAATGCAGCGGAACGATAAATAAAAAATCAGAAACGCACGCACATCTCCAAACGTAGCGCCTTCACATGCAAATGACATTCATCATGAGTGTTCGAAAATATCTAGCTGTAATTTTTTTGCATCGTTACGTTACGTATTATGTCATGCAAACAACGGCAACGTTTGTTATTGTTGTCGGTGCGTTAACCTGAAAATGGTAAATATTTAGGCGAAGCCCAAGTTCAAGCAACTTCGCGAAAGTCGTGTCTGAACAATTTTTACCTTTTCGTTCCCATCGCGGCGCACCAATTCCATGGATTCAGTCGCGGCACTTCATGAAAAATCCTGCAAAACTTTCACCGTTTCAGCACCGGGACAACGTCCGTCCGTCCGGTTACTTTCATTTGCGTGAATTTAACGCGCAACACCCACGCCTCGTATAAACTTAATCGAATAAAAGAGTTTTAAATGTGCATATAGTGATTCGATTCCCGGAGCAATAAAGACTATTTCATAGCGTGTCACTACAGAGTTTCCCGGTAGGTGTCAATCGGGCGATCCTCGTGGTTCTTGGTCGGTCAGCTCAGCGTTGTCCGGCAGGAATCGTCTGGACGACTGGGACGGCTCCGCATGATCCCGTTTAGATATATGCAGGATGCAGTTAAATTCAACGTGGCATAATTCAGCGAGGCGATTTTTTTTATCGCACCCGGCCGCGTTTTGGCAACCTGTTGGGACACGTGCTCGACACGCACACAAATGGAAGTAACCGAAAATTATGAAAAGCGCGTAATTACCGAAATGTTGCGTTTCGAAGCGACGCCGACGCTGTTCTGGCGTCGACACAGGGCGCCGGTCGCGGGTAGTTAGCACGCCTGCCACATTTGCATGGCGCTACCGTACACCCCGCCTGCACCCCCGCCTCGATGGTGCACCAAAATTGTGACCACTTACACACCCATCGAGAGCATCGTTTACAACTTTTACTGTCCGTTTCGCAATACGCGATCCGAAACTAAATCAAATCACAGTTTTATTTATAAACTTCCATTTTAAGCGCTCCAACTCACGAAGAAGCCTTCGGAACGAAAGCACATGAACTCGTGTTAGTTTCAGCCACATTTGGTAATGCATAATGCATAATAGGAGCCAAATTTGTTATCGGTATATTATTAATTTCTATCATCGTCGTTAGATTCAAGTGATATGACACGAAATCATTCAAAAGTATGTCAATTTTAAATTTTCGAATTTCGAACTTGAATTGGAAAAATTTGAAATTAAGTTCTATGTTAATATATAGTCGAGCTCTCGAATGTTTTCCTATGAAAAAGAGGAAAAAAAGACAAACGTTTCAGTAAGGTTCCAAGCTGCACTAAATGGGCAAAAAGCATGGTATTACGGCCTGCATGTCTGTGATATGTTCAGTAAGGAATGAGTCATAGGAAAACATTCGTGAGCTCGACTATATACGTCTCGGACACAATGCATAAAGAAGATATCTCTTGCTCCTTCCTCGACAAATTCCATTGCCTGGTCTCTCGGTTAGACGTCATTTGAGCAAAATTTTGAATAACAGCTCCCATCAGATGTCATGATTTGACAGTTTCAAACGTCTACATTGGACAAAATAAATCTAAATCCAAATTCCATAGCATTCTAAACCTCCGTTTTTTTCGATTGCTCATTACCTATTTATTTATTTTATTTATCAGGTATTTGTCAGGCGACACAGAAACGGTTTTACTACAAAAGTACAACCAGAAACAAGTACGAATAGACATTAGTAGTTAAACTTCTCGATAATCTTAATATTTCTTTTTTGTTTTGTTTTAGTTATTACATCAACATGTCAGATTTTTTAATAAAATAAATTAGCTTATAGAGGCTTAAATTTTAAAATCTTACAAATTGTCATTGTTGTTTTGACACCCATGGAAATGGAAGAGTTTTTTTTCACAAATTTAAATTAGTAATGGATCGTGTTTGTCCATAACAAATGTTGCCTCAACAAACGCGAAAAATTCAATCAAACCGTAAATTAAGACAATCGTGCGAATTGTTGTAATCTAAGAAGACGAGACATTTGGAGGTGTTAAAGATAAGGATTTTGCTAATAAAAATCAAAATCATTTTTTAAATAAACATGGCTTCAGTCAGTTACAAATCGCTACAAATCGTAGTTGAAATGATAACATATCTTGACGATTGAAACGATTTTTCCTAGTGATACGGTCTTAATTAACAAGTATTCCTCGCCCACAGAATATCCCCTAAAGAGGACGATAAAATTAAATTATACTGTCTTTACAAGCCTACACAAGTTGTCAGCTCGCTTTTTCATTTCAGCTAAATTTGTACTCGAAACACAACGTTAAGATGCAATTAGAAACAAGTTCAAAGATGAGTAATGTTCGGCACAATTATTAATATTTGTTTTTCTTTAATTCAATGTGTTATTTACAGATGTATCGCACATGTAATACGGAAGTGACACAACTCAAAAAGGGTCATTTTTAATTAACTCGCTAGAAATACAGTAAATAGTGCATTTGTTTTAAACAAGTTTCAAAAATATATCTGCTGTACTGATTGAAGATACATATCTCAAGTGTTGTTTTCCCTGCAGGATAAAATGTGTTCGATTGAATCGGCAGGAGTAACACAACTTGACATTGACAAAAAAGGGGTTGTAAAAACCGCGAAACATTAGCTAGTATTTGTTGTCTTGTTTTAATAATGCGCACTGCTAATTAATTCTAATAACACATTTTTATATAAATATTTGCGCCTACGGAAAAGTAAATATTTTTTGTGTCACTTCTGTATTACATGTGCGGTATTTGTGTGACAAAACTTTGACCATAACTGTTTGTGCCGCTTATTTCATAAGTATCCCAATAATCAAACACGAAGTAAATACACATAGAATTTTAATTTTCAATTTTGAGCTTCTGGCTTTGCAAAACAGGACACAAAACACGAATTCTTGTTAATTTCAGTTACACTTGTCCCCCCAGCTGGGTCTTTACCGCAAGGTACAACCGGAAGCAAACACATGTGATGTGATGTTAGACAAAAAGATGTAAAATTCAAGTTACAATTTGTTCTGACTTACTATTTTAAATAAAACGATTTGTTATTTTTTAGAACATCGAACATGTTTTACTAAAAATAAGAGCGTGTATCCTTAAATATGTTGGTTGTTGTAAAAGATTCGGAAATAACATACTACTTTTACTTTCCAATAATATGGAATTATCATTTCCGTAAATTTGATATTTGGTAAGCGTTGGCGTTGACAGAATGATTAAATATCGTTTGGTTCGGTTTTCATTGCGTGTCAAATTTAGAAAAACGTTCAAAAAATGAATTAGGGTTGTGAGCGTTTCCGAAGTAATTTAACATAACGACTTGTTGCGGATTTTGGTGACGAACGAATTTAAATTTGGACGATGACTTTCGTGCAGTTCTTAGCAATAAAAATCGGTTCGAACAGGGAGACATAAATTATATTGTACTACGGTTTTACAAGAACGCTTTGTGGTGTTGGATTCCCCACAATTTGATACATTTGCAATGCTCTAATCTAATCCTACAGGAATTCAGAGGAGCTTTGGTAATCTGGTTATGACGCAATTTTGCCGAAATTTGGATCTTGCAAGACGAATCTAAACCAACAAAGATTTTCGTTCTCGGAGTGTATCGTTTTTGGTCTTGCTGGTCATATTGCTACAATGGTTTTAGAAGACGACAGTCAACACTGAATAAGTGTAACAATTTGCTAGCCACAAGTCATCAGTGGACGAACAATAATAAAAGACATGATAAAAGAGTTGAATATTTACAACACTAAGGGTACAATAACGTCCCATTCCTTAGCCTGCGCCGTTTTCTTGTTCCCTAAAGTGAATAAAGAAATGGGGAGTCACTGTGACACCTCGTTCAAAACGATATGTTTGAACGAATGTAAAAGGGTATCAATAAGGAATATTTCTAAAAACAATAAACCAAGAATAAACAATAGCAAATTTTTGAACGACAGCTCCTGGTATGGTTTGATAATTTAATGTTTACACGGTAAACATTAAAACAAAAGCTAGATTCCATGGTGTCCCGAGCCCCCGTTTTTATTTGTATCCTCACATATAACCAAATACTCCGTATAACCAAACTCGAATATAAACAAATGTACGTTTCATGCGTTTTGACTCAGTGTTTTTTCATGCACTTCGCAACGAAATGCATATCCATATTATGTAATTGAAATGCTAAGAAAGCCCATTTTTGGACTGGTCGTAAGTGAGAAAAGTTCTTTGTTGTGATATTCTGAGCCCCTCATCGCGTACTGAATGAATATACCGTAGAGAGGACAACAAAATGAAATTACACTCTCCTTACAGGCCTAACAGTAGACAGCTCGTGGAGTCTTTCATGCTAGCTAAAATTTTGCTCGAAACACTACGATTTTTACTAGAAGATGAAACACCCAGTTCAATAATCACTAATTTTAAACGCAGTTGAGAATTTTTTTTATACCTATTTTATAAATGTATTTTTACAAGTGTTCATCGTACACAATCATCATTTGTTGTGTATTTTTATGGTTTGCTTTATAAATACCCCAATATTCACAAACACGAATTTTAATTTTACTGTACTACTTATATGTTTTACAGACCAAAAAATACGCAAAAAATTGTACATAATATTAGACACGTTTCTTTTGTTTGTTATGTCTTCCAGATGTATTTCTAATTAGTGAGAATATTTTGAGTATTTTTCGACAAACACGTCCTTGATATACAATTACCGTATTTTTACAGCTTGTTTCACAGCTGCCCAATAATCAAACAGGAAATTAAATAAATGTTTTGATTAGGAAAATCACGTTCGAGGCATTTTGAAGTAACACTGCAAGTCGACAAGTCTAGTCTAGTTCTTAGTTAGGCTAGAAAACGGTTGTAGTGAAAAATGAATGAAACAAAAAGCAAATTTTTGTCGCTATAGTCGGAGGCCTAAATTAAAAAGTAGACCTCGGCTGGCGGGTGAAATCCCCTAAAGCGGACGACAGAATGAAATTACACACCCCGCGCCGCGAGGAGCGGGGTCGAGGAGACGTCGAGACAGAGAGGGCGACGGTAGAGGGAGCGCGCAATATGCAAGTTAATTAATCGGTAAAGTAATGAGAAGAGGGCGCGTGCGCGGTTCGGGGGCGGAAGGCGGCGGGTGGTCATCAACGCCAGCGCAGATTACGGCACCGTCGACGCCGAATTTTTAATGAAGGACGACCTTGACACCCCCACCCCCCCACGTGACTGATACTTACTGAGCTAAGACGGGCGCGCACACAGTCACAGAAAACGCTGCAAATCGAAGCACAATTAACACACGGATCGGTCACTCGACTATCCTGAAGTGTGGGGGACGCGAGAGTGGCGGACACATGTGCACTTTTTCGGCTCTTTCAGCGATCACGTGTCGATGTTGTTTTCAGGAGCGTTGTCCTAGCGCGCGTTTCAGCCGTCCTGTTTGTACGGCTAGCCGAGATGCTCTGACCACTGCATCGGCGTCGGGGAGGAGGGGGCGGCGTAATTACGCCAGAGAGGGGACCATGTGCGCCAACAATGTACTTAACATATCCTCGTCTAATGAGGACGCCGCTGCAGAAGGACAAAGACTAGCTCCGGGACTCTTTTTGTTTATAAAATTTGTTTACTTCGCGAAACTTCCGACTCCGCACAGCCAGTGCTGAAAATTTAACCGGAAAACTTTCAGCTGATGAATTTTTATTCTTTTCTCATAATGAGACCGCAAGTTTTCAAATAATGCCTTAATCCACACAAATATTTGGTTCCATGACTCGGAAGATGTTTGCTTGTGCTTTTCAGGCCAGCGCAAAGCGCGCCTCTGAAAAATTATCTTCCAGCGCGGACTCAATTCATTCAAAGCTCGATTGTTTCAGCTTTCAACAAATCTGTCCAACTGACACATTCAAACGCGCTTTTCTGGCACAACCTCGAGCTTTTCTAAATTTTTTCGACGTTCTGATTGATGGATCTGTTGACTTATCGTGTCGTCAGTAATTACGTGACATGTTAATTCCCCAAATACAAAAAATAAACACAAAAAGACAAACTACTGAAGTGTGTTGTGGCAAAATAAAAATATTGAAAATGCTGCCCGTTAATGTCCGCTAATGATATTTTATTTGCAGTTTTTGCCTATTCAACAAATTGATTTAGTGAATAGTTCGGCTCGGTCGAGAACCACATTTTTGTGGCGTAACAAATAATAACAATAGTCAAACGAAAAATGTATAATTTGTTGTCTTGTGCAAGTCACTTTCTCAATTACAAGTTGCCGAGGTTTAAATTATTATCTAGGAAGTGAACTTCAAAGGCTGTTGGAGAAGAATGGATCTCCGTACTGCTTCTTAATATATGCGCATAAGAAAGTCCAACTATGAAAATGGGTCTATTAACATTAATCTAGGACAAGATTCTTCTGAAATTCGTTTGAACGACTGGTTTGAACGTTGGACGTCGAAGCTTTCCGCGACCCTTTTCGAAACTTTACGGAAAGTAAAAGCTCGTCCCGATTTGAGGTCATAGCGACATAAAAGCGTAACGCATTTACGTTACTACCGCTCCGATCGATTCATCGAGCAAAGGAGTTGTTGGGCAAACACCACAGGTGCGAGCCGCTCCAGAGGGAGGAAGACAACATCCATGACGTATATTTACATATATTTGTATAATAATACAATAGGTATGGATATTTTTAACTCGGCTGTGCGTTGAACCCGCCTGGGTGCTGCATATTTCATGACAAGGTCAAACACTTTTCAAGTACGACAACGTCTTCGAAGGCGACGTTTCCTGCTGCACATTTTTGCTAATTTTCTCGGTCGCCGGCGCCTCGCTCTATCGATTTATCCGGCACGACACCCCCACGTCACAAAAGGGTGCATTCGAGATTTGTTTTAAATCGATTCCATATATTCGTGGATTTTTTGGCGCTCCGCGGAGGTTCGCAGATTAAAACGTCCAACATCTGCCCGATGCGATCCACTAACTGTGTTACGTTCCGATCGCTGATTAATTTTTTTTGTTCTTTGCGTGCCTAAATAGATGTGCAATGCCTGGCTCTTTGTGGCAAAGCTACAAAGCTTTATTGCCGACTTTCAAATTCCGAATTCAAAGATTTCTTGTCGAATTAATAACACGCCTCCACGTCAAGTTTTATTAGATTCTGTAACCAAGTTTAGCTCAGGCGATGTAAATCACACCAGCCTTACCTATTAAATTTAAAACATTAAAAAAAAATTAAAAAATATTGAATTGTTAACTTTCCAACACCACAGAAAAATTTTATAAATAATATAAATTAAGATAATAAGTACAAATTTCAAAAAAGGAAAGGAGTAGTGTACTGGTTGTATTACTTTGGAGCATTTTCTGGATTTCTAGAAATATGAATTATGGAGAATATAAACTGAATAGAAAATATAGTTTGTTGTACAATTTTTAACGCACTTCATAAGCAATAAGTATTTGACAATAAAAAATATGTATTACTAATACATGTAAATTTTGAAAATTTTCTTCTCGTTGATCCTAGGTTTGAGGTGGTTTTCGGTCATAAAATTCGTTGTTATCATTTCCTAATTCTTTATTCATTTGTTTGTGCTGTAGATTGCACATATTATGAACAAATATTTTGAAGTCTTGCGAGTATCAGAGGTTTATGAAATGTCAATTTGAGACACGGAGTTGGCTTTCGGAATCTTGTTATGGATGTGCAGTTGATTTGAGTGAATGCAAATGTGGCGTTGAAAATCAGAGCTTAATAGCAGCTCGTCGCTCCAGAATCAATAAATCATATTAAAAGGGCAATAAATATTGCATTTGCTCCTCGAACATGTCAATATCATTAATTATTCATGAAAGTTGGCTGTCGTCGTCCACCATTGCACCATTCCGCATACTTGTTGCCTCCGCCACCTGAAAAGCTGAAAACCGGCGTAACCGCGGCCGCTCGCGATCCGCTCCAGATGCTGAAAGCTGAATGCCAATAGTGGCTTCTCGAGGCCGGCGATGATGCGTTGCGGGTTGAGGTCCTCAGGGAGGGGGCCATTTGCATACCGGTAGGTGACAAGTCGCGGTAGGCGGGGCCTCGTCGGCCAATGGCAGCAGCCTCTCGCGGGCCGTGTCTGTGTAGGAGAATGAACCTGCATGGTTCCGAACCGGGGGGTACCATCGACACCCACCCACTCCTCCTCCCGATCGGGGGCAACGCCGAATCCGTCCATATTCCCCGCTAACCGATTTCATTCATGCCGCTCGAGTACACGCGTCCATATGGAAGTCGATGCTTGTTCCATTCATGGGTCCTTTCTGGTGGTCAAGGCACCTGTTGGGCGCACTTGCCACCGGACGGGAGCTTGATGGGTTTTTAATCGACGCTAGTTGAAAAATTTTCAAACACACAAACGCCGACGACTATTAATTACAAATACACATTTTCAAAATTGTTACGTTTTCTTCGAAGACTTTAATTATGTGATTTGTGGAACGTTTCGTCCGCATTTCAACGAGTCAGCATCAGTAAAGTAGGTTTTTCCTATACTCGATCCTAGCACTATTATTATTATTATTAGGAATGTTCCTAGCCAGAATAATTCACTTATCTCCAGATAGTAATTTGCCTAAATCAACGAGATTAGTCTCTAATATTTTACATTATGTCTTATATCATGAACAAGCACATTCTGCATTCGGGTGAATATACTCGTAAATTTGAGGATCTAAGCCAAGTTGCTCCAGGTTATGGGGCAAGGTCTTATTCTCTTCAGGCTATTTCTATTGTGCGAATTATGAATGGTCACTTGATATTATCCATGTTTACGCTTCCTATTGCAATTGTTTTATATTTATCATTTTTTTACATTTGATAATTGATATCTACGTACATATTTATGTCACCTGTATAAGCTTTATATTTGTCAATCATTTGTAATGTAATGTCTTGCAAGTTACCCAGTAATGTTATTCAGACTAGGCCATAGAATTACTTTCGATTACAAATCGATTAATTTGAAATTAAATTTTTGGGTGACAACGGTTTCGGCCACGACACGAAGATAGTCAAGCTAAGGTCTTTTTTTAATAAATTCGACCTCCGGGCATCGATGTAGACGTCTTTTGAGCAACTTATTGGGTGACAGTTAAATGTCATGATATGTTAATGCCACTGTAAAAATAAAACCAAAGCTAGATTCGATGGCCTACTTTTTTTTGTACGTTCTGTACAATAACTTCACAGAAAAACTTAGGTATAGTTTGCATGGATTCATATTTGTAATAAGAGAAGGTATTTACCTATTATCTTTAACTATTGCGTTGTGTTTCTTGATGTAATTTGTCCCAGCAAGTGGCATGAAACTACTATTATTAGATCTTTTTATTTTTGTTGATAATCTTTTCTGCACAACTCATCCTCGATACAATTATTTTTAATTATAGGAATGTTTTCTGCAATCATGAGCTGCAATTATTTCATTTAGTATCGCCAAAATAAATTCTTTTATTTCTGGATGCTCTCTATTAACTGATATTGTCGTTTCAGATGATGTTACAGTGTCGTTTATTTTCTTTCAGTCATTTTTTATTTCGTTGGTTGTTGATTCTGTCGTTCCAAAACTAAGAGTTGTGTAATTTTTACCGAATTATGTAACTTTTTTAATTAAATTTGTATTGTTATTGAGGATATATTCGCATAATGTTTCTAATATTTTTGCTTCTACATTTCTTTTTTATTTCTTTTTTATTACATAAGTTCTGCAGCAATTTTCAGTGGTTTTTATATTATGCACTTGTTAAAATATTTCTATTATCTACATCTGTATTCGACCGTTTGATAATTCTAATTGGACATGTAAAGACGTTATTTCGGTATACATATGATTTTGTGTGATAACTATTCGATAGATCCCCGCCGATTACATACTCTTTACAATATATTCTAAATTAGCTAAAGAGCCAACAGGGAGTTCAAGGAACAATAAAAACCATGCAAATCAAAGTAACGATGGAAACACGAAATACAAGTTGTAACTTTATCTTATTTTCTTGTCACAAACACTGACAGCTGTTGATGCTAAATAATATGTCCATTCTGCACCTGAAAACCGAAGAACCACTCTGTTTTACCTTTCAAATACCTTTTAAAAACGGTGAGCATTGAGAAGGCAAATTATGAAGCAAATTGTTTTTTATGATTTAGCCATGGCCACCTCAAGGACATGCCCTGCGAAAACTGGTAACACGTCCTAAATTAGCATTGCAGCTTACATATGAGAAAATGTATTCTTAATTTTTCGCACTTTAAATATACCTAAATAATTAATGTAAAAGGTAGGTCACACTTTATCGCAGATGTGTTTTTGCTTTTTCTACAATATTTTGTTTAATTAATGCATGTTAACATCATGTACAAAAACAGTTTTCTTTGGTTATGTTGATGATTTAATGAATGCTTATTTATACCATATTATACGCAGATTTGAAAAGTATTTTCTAAATAGTTTCACAGACAGCTCCTTTAAACATAAAAATATTTTATGTTATTACAGTTTATGTACAACTATTTCCGATGATAATTTAAATTCCATTGTAAATGATACGTGCGTTTGAGAAAATTATTATATTATAGTAAAAAACCATTTAAATCATTGTTAACATACTAATTAAACTAAAACTAAACTAATTTAAGTAATTAAACTAAAACAAAAAGCGATTATTTGGCAGGTAATAATCTCAAAAAACTGCAAATACTGACAAATTGAACTAATTTTAGAATAAATTTTCAAAATGCGACCAGACGATCTAATAATTACTATTAGAAGACAAATAAATATATTTCTTGAGTTTTTGACTAAACCATTTTTGGAAACTGTTGGAACAACTAAAATAAACTATTCCTCGAAAGTTGTTTGAAGTTCTAATAATTGAAATCATGAATTGAAATGAAACAGTAAGTAATTATAATTACTTAAATTATTTAAATTAATATTTATAAATACTTAGTAAATTAATTATTTAAAAATTAATTTATTATTCAACTTATTTATTTATTTCCATCTAAACTAAATACGAACAAGTTTAGTAGGTAATTCCTTTTTTTATTTGCATGTTTTTAAATTAGTTACTCACTTGTTGAAAAATATTTCCGAACAACATTCTTCGGCTTTACATATTCAAATGTCAGAGAGATTCTTCCCAGTGCAATAGCAGCCAAGCTAAATTCTTTTTTTTCTTTGGAGTGGAAATCGCATTTGACGTTTTGTCCACAATTTCACACATCAACTGTAAAGCAGACTATTCTAAAACTGTAGCATTAAAATTGTTATTGTTACTTTTACATTTATGTATGTTTTTTCTTGTGTGAGGAGATGCATCAATCTTTCGATTAAACTTTCCACAGTATTCTACGTGGTTTGCTGCAAAAGCATCGGGAAAAAATATAAAATATTTAGTTCATTCGGAACGAGACATATCCAAAACTTGTATTTGTAAGAATCCACAACGACTTCAGGAGTCAGAAAATCCCACATTTTTGTCTTTACTTGATAGAGCAGAAAAATGCTCTTTAATCTTCTAACGGCACAGTAGCAGCATGATCTAAGTCGAAAAAATAATGTCTTCTTTTTTACGTTATTTATTATTATCTTATTTGTACGTTTTCTAAATTTTGTACGCAATAAAAACTCAACCATAAGCCACTGAAAAAAATATTAAATTTTATAGAAATTATATTGCTATATTATTGGTAAACTGGATGTTTGCTTGCAGCAACCAATGTATACAGAAGGGTCATCAAAAAGCTCATACCACTTTCAAAAAATTTAAAGATTAAAGTCGTAGGTATATAACATAAATTATAATTATTTTAACTTATTTCCCTGTCACAAACGCTTGACAGCTGTTGATGTTAAAGATACGTCCATTCTGCACCTGAAAACCGAAGAACTACACTGTTTATTAAAAAAAATCGTGTCTAAATTAACTACAATTAAGTTCATTAACCTGTGACTCGTTCCCTTTATCGTTACCGAAATTTTATGTTGCGTGGATCGTTGCATGTCGTCACTTTTGATTCCTCGTCCGCTTAATTTATTATTGAATAAATCCGCTTGTCATAACCATCAAACATGTAAGAGCGAGTGGAACTGGCTAATTATAGCGCAGCTACAAATTCAAATGCTCCAAATTGCCCCAGTTCCGTGTCCAAACCGGCCACCAACATAACCGTCCCCTCGTAATAAATGCGGAGAAAAATCCGCAAAAATCCCGGCACTTATTTCCCATGAGTCTCCGGCGCATAATTATTCATCCCTTTATAATTACCAAACACCATAGCCTAATCCAGTGACACAAACTGACCTTAGGGTCGGCCGTCGGTTTCGAGAAGAGTTGTCTCGGTTGGTAGATGACCACCAGCGAATTGGTCGACTGCGCTTCGTGAGCAACCATTATAATGCAAATTAGGCCGAGACCACTGCCAAACCAGGTGTTATTCCAAATGGACAGCTATTCTCTAAAGGCAAGACGCGCTAACGACTGCAGATTTCAGTTACTACTAATATTTGCATTTGCAAGGCGTTAGACACAGTTGAATTCAATGCCCACGGATAAATCATCCCAGGCCACGAAGATTATTGCCATTTTTGCCCCATTTATGTGCAAATCGTCCCACGGCATTCCCGACAACCTTAACAATTTTTTTAATTCCCGCGTCCAACGCCTTTTTATTTGAAATCAGTTTTTTGTGCAATGCAAATTGAGTTTGAAAGTGTGTCCGAAGTGTGCCGTTCGCTAATAAGTCACTGATTTATTGTTCAACTTTCCATCGATCTACACCTACGCCTCTTAAAAAAATTAACAATGGATACGAGTCGATAATAAGCCCTTGAGTTGCCACATTAACTTGTTAGCCAGCCATTGGAGCTTATTAAATGTAAAATATGGGGCAATTTTCCATTTTTCCCAATAAGCTTCGCTCACTAATTAATGATCAGTTGTATCGAACAGATAACAAGGAGCTTTCCAGTGTAATCGTCTCGTAATTTTCCAAGTTCGTAATCAGTTTCGGACGAGGAAAATCGCACGAGAAGGAAGTCACAAATTATCCGTTTTAATCCGTTTTGGGGCACAAAACCCGAAATTCTACACACATGCACACCTAGAAACCCTCGCAGGTAAATCATGCCACGTCATTGTTCTCGGTTGACACAGTTGGGGTAGGTCACAGTGGACCAAATCAAATCCACACAAGACCACCTGCCATGTATCGGTGTTCTTGACAGGACTACTGCTGTTTTGGTCAAATGATGGATATTTCAGGCTACCAACTGTCCAAAAAAGTAACTAATGTGTTGGGCGGTCGTTCATTGAGGAAGCCAGGTAAAGGAGAAACACTTGGTGTGGGAAAAATCTATCATAACCATTAAATTTGGGAGGACTTGTGGGAATACTGAAGCTGACTGATATTGACCGGTGATTTGTAGAATTCGATACAAGGTGTGACACATCCGCTCTATTCACAATTTTTGAAATTCGGTCGATACATAAGTTAGAGTAATTTGGGTTCAGTGGTCCAGCGCTGTGTGAGACACTTGTTGGGTGTATGGTCCAACTTTAGTTCGTTGAACCTCACCCTAAAATCACTTCTCTTTGCATAATTAAAATTTAGCAGGGGTTCCGTATCTAAGAAAGGTATCTCAACGGTCCAGTGGGCAAGAGCAAACACCCCATATTTTCCCACCATAACTGTTAAAAATTTGTATTCGTTTTTGGAGAATCTTGGAGCGGCGCTTCAACGGAACGAAGACGTTTTAGCACCGTCCACTGATGACCTCAAAATTAATGATGTAGAGATTTTCGGTGCCAACTCTAATGGATCTCATACACTAAGTCGCATTATTAAGATTATAATTGGAGGCGTCGCGACGCCACTCCACACCCCCACGTCTTCCAAAAAGCATCGTAGCTCCGCTTGCAACCCCACAATAAGCAAAACGAAATAAACACGGCGCCAGGCTCTTTTTTATATCAGACAACGAATTAATAAAATATAACGGTTCGCGCAACTAAAAATAAAGAAGTGAAAAAATTTAAGAGCGCGCTAGTAAAAATAAAAACACTCGAAAGCAGTAAATAAGCAATTTGGCACAAATGCAAGTATTCTAATGAGCATATTTCTTAATTATTTGGCGCGCACGTCGTCCGCTCTCCGTTTAATCTACGCCATTTAGCGAGTTTTCATTCGAACCGAAATAACCCAAAATAATGACTCCCGCCCGCCATCACTCATTCATGCGATTTTATTTTTGCATCGATTACAAACGAAACTGAAGATTATTTCACACTTCGGCCCGGCTAATAATAATATGCTGCTGCCTTGCTTCTAATTGCAGACTTTTATTAATGCGATTTGGTATTTTTAATTTTCGTTTCCTCACTTACTCATCACCACAGTTTGCCTCGTCCTGAATCTACTTTCCGCGATCTGTTCCACACTCACACAATTTCACTTCACATTCGGGGGAGCGGTTTTTTACCATGTGCCATCTTGGATTTGTATGGACAGTCGAGTTGATGCGTAAAACAAAAAATCGCAACTGTCGCCCACGCTAATTATCGACGCATTCATCTAATGAACAATCCGTCTAATTGCCGGACGTGACGCAACTCCATACATCCAGTGTGAATAATAAAACATTCTCGTTTTGTGTTTTGGGCAAATTGCCATCGGCGTTGATTCACGCTACGGAATTAGTGATAAGTGCACCGCACCACCACCCGATTAATATTCACCTAAACGCAAGTTACGGTTTTTAGCCCCCGACAAAGGACGCTTTTTTCGTTTCGGGCGTCGATCAACCCTAAGGCGAGCACGTCAAAAATAATTTCCTCCCGCTAGTAATTTATGTTTTAATCAGTTGGCGGTCACGCAACGCTAATTACCCCTACGTGGGCTGTTAGTGTTTGCCGCACGTCTGGACCTGGCCCTTTGTTTGAGCATTGGGGTCTTGGGGCGACGGCGAAGAAATTGTGTCAAAACGCGTTACGCTCACGTGTTACCGCGACCTCGACTACCACCCCTTTACATATCGCCCCACTTTTTAATCAACGCCTCGTACTCCACAATCTCGAACATCTTGTAATATTTCTTCGGCGTTATTAAAGCAACCCGCAATTAAATTCGGACTAACGCTCGCCTTATCTGTGTAATTACTATCAGAGACTTGTAGGTGTTATTAAATAAAATCACACCGTACACAATCACACATATAAAAGCTTAATTTGCATGAATAATAACGAAAAATGCTATGTATTAGTGTCGATGGCTATCGCCATGTATTGTGAGGGTAGTCGTCCAGTTTGTTTTGTTGGCTGAAGCAAAAGGGTTGAAGTGGCCAGAACGGAACTGGTACCCTTCGTCTTTCTAATAACATCGTCGATGGTCATGTTATAATTTTGCAGTAATGAGGTGATGTAGAAACGGTGTGTGTCAAAAGATTTGTTAATCATGTGTTAAATTTTATCTACAAATGTACCAAACAACATCTCCGTCAGTGTAAGACGAATCGTTGCATGCATTTTACTGATTATTTGAAATGTAAATTTTTGCGAATGGAAATCTGTTAATAAAGCCTCGAAAAACGTTGAATCCCAGCAGTGTACGTCGTCTTTTCGATGCCAGAACCTGACTGTTTTGATTCCCCATTTGAAAATACGAGGGCAGTTTCCAAAGTTATCTACCTAACCAAAAACACAAAATGCAATCACAATTATTTAGTCAGATCAAATCACTGCGATATATCACAGTTATAATTTACACGTTTGGTCCAAATCGGTGATTATATGTTTTTTTGGTTTTGGCGGGCGTTTTTTTATGATCATTAATGCAAGAAACACTCCGATGCTACTTGTGGTTGGAGATGAGACTTGGGTGCAATACTGGCACCCACAAACGAAGCAGGAGTCTATGTCTACCACCAAAAAAGACAAAGACCCAGTCTTGCACGGAAAGTCATTAGTTTTCTCGGACTGGTAGTGTATACTGCTGTTTCAATACGTGACAAAAGGGACTACAATAAATGGGAATATGTAAAAAAACCTATCAATTCAGTTTCTGATAGTTTCAGCCATTGATAAAAAAATGCATTCACTAGCAAAAATATTGGGTCAAATAATTATGTAAAAAGAGGCTAAAAAGCAGAGAAAGCATCTCACAAAAAATTAAAATATCTGACGAATGCAAATTCCGAGAATATAATGTGCGTTCAAAAATAAAAATAAAACTGTTTTAGCCTTGCAAGTGGTTTAAAATCCGTTAGAGTGTAGGACATTATCTTGTGAGTAGTTAGCTGTTGATGACCGTTTCCGATACGACACATTTTACATCGTTTTTTATCGATGCCAGTGGCAAAAGTTTATGCTGTAAATAAAAAGCACAAAAGCTCAATCCTGGTTTTCTGAGATTTAGCATTTTTGTACGCTCTGCACAATCGGTTACTTCTGTTGGCATAGTTGATTTTTTTTAAATAAATTTTTTAGCTCAATAATTTGTGGAATTATATTGAAATTAATCGCCACAAACAGGGGCCCAACAAAGTGTCAGACAAAAGACTTTAATTCTGCTTCCAATTAAACTTCCGGGGCATATTTATATCCAACAGATTTATTTAGTCAGCAAAAACCGAGAATTTATTTGAGCAAATTCAAAAATAATTCGGCTCGACTTGGCACAACAGAAAATTATTTTAACTTGTTGCGATTTATTTGCTTAAAAAGAAAAAAGCAAGACTGGAATCACTTGCAATTATTTCGATTCAAATAGTGCCTAAAGACATCTACTGTTTTTTGTTCTCGCACTACATATGTATCGATTTTTACCGTTGCTGCATTTTTATAATTACAATTGTTTTGTTTGTGTTTTGTAAAAGCGACATAAAGATTATAAGCTGAAACAATAAATATTAATATAAATATCATCGATTACAGTTTCTCCACATAAAAACCAATAACATTCACAATTTTTTCCTTCGCCGTTTTCGTCAAACGAAGAGGTGGAAGAAGCTGTAGCTTTATTGCATAAACGCTGGAGTAAGAGTGTAAGCGTTCAAGGATAATATCTGTGTCTGCTGCGTAAAGTGTGTAGGTTCAAAAATTTTCTAAATTTTGTTATTGCACTTCATGGCCCACAGAAACTACATTTTTTCTTCTGCATGTGCGAATATATGTGTCAAATGCAATGTACAGTTAAAGCAAATACAGAAAAGAGTGTGGCTTGGGAAGTATAAGAATTTGCATAAATCAGCAAAGTTTAAATTTCGATTTCCCAAAATTACGCAACAGACACAGATATGTAGGAAAATAAAGTTTTGTTTGTTTCCTCACTCGTTTTCTTCATGGCGTGATTACTTAAGTTTGAGCAACGAAAATGTAATTTAAAAAAAGAGACAGATTCAAACTTGTCACCGAATTAAATAATTTCATCCAGAAAATGAATACGAAAATAAACTTGTTAAAAACAACAATGTTCGTTGTTTGATAACTCGTCCTTAGGAGGTTTTCATTTTCTGTTGGGTTGAGCTTTTCTAAATTTGGTAGTTTTTGCGTTGGACGGCGACATGCGAGAAGCGAATTTAGTTAGTTATTTAATTAGGCCGCCGTTGGCGTGTGCATTTATTAATTTCACACGTGACCCCCGTGCCTAGAAGGTTCTTTGTTTAGAGTTCCATTCAATCGATATGTCTTCAGCTCAGTCGAGTCGTACTCGTGCGAATATCTCTTCCCGCCCATAATGCATATGTTGTATTTGTGAAAAAAAACTGCCGTTGAATTGGTATGCAAGAGTCGCGCAGCACTAATTTCTCGCAAGAATGAGTGTAATTATGCAGAATCTCTAATTAGCATATATGGTTCTATGACTCTCTTCATGTCCCGATGGAGAAAAAAATGCGGCCGACATGGCGTGCCCTAACGGCAAAATAAATGCTTTTTACATAACGAAAGTGCTCATTAAGCGGCTGACAAATCCATCAACCTGGTTTAATTGTAGTGATAGAACAAAAGAATATAATAGCGATGTAATTATCGAATTTTTATTGTACCACTAGAAATAACCACCGGCTTTTGTACTGTTTGACGTGACGTGTATAAGCTGATGATAGATCGGAGACGTTACTTTACACTTCGGTACACATAGACTTGCAGACGCAAAACTACCGTGACCATTAAACTCTTTCACAGCCGCGTCCCAATCGACACCGATTAACTCGATCGCGTATGCAACCAGCCGTGCGGCCGATAAGTTAGAGCTCCCACTCAAAGTACAGTTACCACCGTTTTGCTGTTCCAGGTCGTGGCTGCGCCAATTTGTACGCAATTAGCACGTTACGTTAAATTATGGATACGGAGTTAATCCTTTTAAATAAGAAGGCAGTTAAGTTTGTCCACTTGGAACTATCCGGGAGCATCTTAATCGCTAGCGTGACACGACGATATATTTAATTCACCGCTCTGTAAAATTAATGTAAAAATAATTGTACCTAAAACAAGATAATTACGCTCATTACTATGTGTAACGAGACAAGAGCACACAACGTAAATGCATTCGGTAATAGAAACCTCAACCGGAATATGTTATTACGAAGAGGTGCCGTCAAAAGAATCAGTTTCATTAATAAGGCCAAGGTCGATGCGTGTTCTAACGGACTCTGCTCCTACATAGGTGGGCTCTTCGGGAGACGTGCCAAAATTTCTTGATTTGACCACTAGCATAGAAACACCAAATCCAAAATCTCAGAAATGAGTTCGTGCTTGGATTGCTCTCAACCGAAGCACTCGATAACGCGATTAGTTGGAAGTTGTTACAAATTTACATAATCCACCGGCATAATTTACAAGACATGTCAAAATATGAGGACACGAGACGCAAAAATACCAATGGTATTAACACACAAAATAATGAACGATTGAATCGGATCGGATGAAGAAGAGTGATTTTAGTTTAATTTGACATGACACATTAGCGGTGCTCGCCGCTCTGTAACTGCCTGAAAGTGGATATTTAGATTACGAGGCGGTTCAGGACCAAAATCACATATCAGATGGTTTTAGCTATTTGCTAATAAAAAATTTGTAAGCAACCTAGGTATTATAATTCGGTCAAATTTTGTCAACAAGACACAATTTGTTCACAAATGTTCATGTACTTGTTGTGTTCAAAGTGTCAACATGTCAAGGTCAAGGAGTCTTTTACTTTTCTTATTCTGAGACAATAATTACTTTTCTACTTTTTTCTTAGCAGATTCAGAGTAGGCCTTGGAATCATTTTGAAATTCATTAGAGTGTAGAAAATGTTTGACCATGAGATGAAGACACTTTACATTGATTTTTTTGTGCAAAATATACATTTTGTGTCTTGTTTAACAAATCCAATACAGGCGTCGGTTTAAACGTCTTTTGGACAACTTTTTGATTGACAGTTCTTTTCAAATGTCAATGTCCAAAGTATACATGTCAAATATAAAACAAAAGCTAGATTCCATGCCCTCCTGAAAATTTCTTTAGGTATCATAAACTTTTCTGCAACTTTTGTGAAATATTTTTAAAGAGTGTTGAGGAAGGTAAAGATAAAGGGTACGTCGAGTATATTTGTTTTAAAAATTATGTTAGTTTCCCGGTGCTGAAATGAGATGTTAGATACGAAGAATTGTTGTAAATTTAGTAAATTTACTGAAATTTACACAATCTATCACGGTGAAGGCATACTTTGTCGATACATTTAGTAATCGCGTCAGACGCATGTAAATTCGAATCGTTTTAAGGTTTACATTTTTAATAAACAATGTATGTTTGCACTTTGTAGGTGTCCTAATTGAGGCTCTGCCAAGGTTATAGAGGGCGACTCGCTCGACCTCTGTCAACAAAATTTCCGATTTAATTAATCTCGTCTTGCAAACAAATTAATAAGTGTTAATGAAAGTGGATCTTAATTAAATTAGACCAATCAGGAGTGTTTGTTTTGTTCGTTCGCTGAACGCATTCGACTATTTGTGGACAAACACGGCCATCGCTGTTAATTATTTGTATTTTCGTCCGGCGTTGACCGTTCTCTCTTTTATCAGGAAAGCAGTTATTTTTCTTTGTTTTCCGATCGGCAGTTAGAGCGGGAATGAAATCTCGCGCATAAACTATAGTCGGAGTTTATTGGGTTCATTAGCTGCGTTTCCACAATTAGTCTTAGATTTTACGACTTTTGAGCCAAAACAAATATAATGGGAACACAGGACTGTACGTAATAAACATACAGCGCTTAACCCATAAAATCGTGCAGAGTATGAGAGAGGCGGCCACATGTCATCCTATTTGACCGGTGCTAACCGTTTTTAAAAAACGTGTGAATTGCAAGTGTCACCATCGACGACATTCAATGCGCTAATTTAACTTTCTCCAAACAGACCACCGGGTCCCCTCGCCATTTTTCGAAAACCTTTCTTGTGTCCCAACGGATGTGACGTCACGATCCGCAGCAATTACGTCACACACAAATACACATAGATATCTATTAGCCGGGTAAATATGTGACCGCGGTGGATCGTGAAAACTTGTGATTGAGTTAGCTCTCTCTCCTCTCTTCGGAGGTGGTGATCAGCCATTGATTAAAGTCACATCAATTCCCACAACGCCGTCTTCATCAACCCAAACAAATTATCCCAGCACTAAAATGATTTTATTCGGAATTATTGCGAACGTGGCGTAATCATTTTTGCCGCACGACGTTTGCATACAATGCGCTAATTATCTCGGCAAATCCGACCGTTTCCTCCGACAATCTACTTAATTTCGCATCGACTGCTTAACTAGTGCTTAATTCTTTCGCAGTGGGTAGCAGTTGTTTGAGCAAATAAACCTAATTACGTTTATTAGACGGAGCTGGACGCGCCACCCGAATTAGTTTAATTAAGCCGATGTTTGCTTGGTAATCACAAGATGCTGCCACTTTTAGGCACGCAGAGTCATCACCAAACAAAGAGAACGCCACCAGGTATACATATAAAACAGCAAGCAACGTCTCAGCAGTAAAAATGCAAGCGCTGAAACATGATACCAAAGAACCCATTCTCAAAAGACGACAAATTTTGCAAAATAACTTGGTGAGGGCAATATACAGAGTGTTTCACGACGAGGGCCTATTAGGCAGATAAAAACAATGGAAAAACCGAGAGAACTGACACTTTGCATACTTGTATAAACTTATAGTTAAGATCAACCTGCTGAAAATATATTCATTTTTGTGCCACTTCCGGTTTGTTATTTTAAATACAACAAATCTATTTTTAATGTATTTTCAGATTCTCCATTAAAATATGGTATCAACGTTTTTACAGCTTCTTGTATTGTTTTAGAGAAGAAAAAACATTTTTGTAAAAAAGGCGAAAATCCAGTGCAGTAAAAAAATTAATTATTAATCAATCCTAAAAGTTAAGTCGTCAATATTTACTTGGTCAACGGTTGTACACAAGGTTCAGCTATGTGTGGGATTCTAATCATTTTCAAGGATATTTTTGGAGGAGAAGAAAACTCAGCTGGAATTCAATAAATGCAAAAAGGATAAAAGTTGATTTTTTCCAATTACAACTATATGTTGTTTTTACATCTTTCGATAGAAAAATTAATTCTCGATCTGATGATGTGTTCCTATACCTACATAAAATTGACGGTTTTTGAGTTATTTGATTTTTTCTAGTTTTCTTTATAATTATGAGAAAATAAGCGATGGAGGCTTATTAAAATCTTATCGAGTTAGTTCTGAAAGTAGGTTCGATTTTTTAAAATGTAAGCAGTTGCGAGATTTCAGTTCTAATTCACTTGTAATGTTACTATTACAATTCCCTAATCAAGATAATTTAAATTCCCTGTTCATACACTGCCAGAAATATAAGTTCACAACATTTCTTAGTGATTACTTTTATTTTTTAATTTATCATTTCAAAGTAAATGCCAGTTTTCGAATTAGATGCATTTACAACAAAATGGAGGCATATTTGAGCATTTCTTAGATAAATATTTTTGTGGTTTAACTAAAATTTATGTATTTTTTGACAAATTAACCCTTGTTCTGATGATACATTTAAAAATAGGATTGTAATCACTAAGAAAGTTTGTGAAGATTCTTTCTGGCAGTGTATGAACAAGGAATTTACATTATCTTGATTAGTAAGGCATTTGTAATCGTAGCATTACAAGTGAATTAGAAATCAAATCTCACAACTACATTTACATTTAAAAATATAAAGCCTATTTTCACAGCTGACTCGATAAGATTATACTGCTTCACTTATTTTTCCATAATTGTAAAGAAAAAAAAAAAAAAATCAAATTACTCAAAAACTGTTCATTTTAAGTTTGGGAACATAAATCATCAGATCGAGAATAAAGTTCGATAGAAAAGAGGTGTAATAAAAACATATGGTTGCAATTTGAAAAAATCGACTTTTATACTTTTTAGGTTTATTCAGTTGCAGCTGACTTTTTTCTTCTCCTTCAGGAATATTCCTGAAAATGTTTACTCTCTTAGAGATAGCTAAACCTTTTGTCCAACCGTTGATCAAGTTTCGTCGACATCACTTTTAGGATTTATTAATAATAATTTTTTTACTGCATCGAATTTTCCTTTTTTTTACAAAAAAATATATTTTTTCTTTAAAACAATGCAAGAAGGTGCAAGAACGTTGATATCATATGACACAGAATTTAGAGCAGAATCCGAAAATACATTAAAAATAGGTATGTTGTATTTAAAATAACAAAGTTCGGTATAAACGAAAGTTGCATAATCATCAAAATATTTTTAGCAGGTAGATCTTATAAGTTTACACAAGAATACAAAGTTTCAGTTCTTTTTATGTGCCTAATAGGCCCTCATTGTGAAACAGCCTATAGATGTTTAAGAACAGCAGTAGCAAAGATAATTTTGCCCAAGGATCTAGAACTTATATATTTAAAATATTAATGCTTTATGGCGCAATCAACGTTTTAAGAGACATAAGGAACTAAAAAAGAAGCAACAATTTTTGGATTCAGTCTCTGATACAAAAGAATGGACATATTTTTTAATCAGTTGGAGCAGGAACTCATGACTCCAAAGCTAAGAGTCAAGAAATGAAATCCTGTAGGATACACAAGCTGGTGTGAGCTTTTCGTGTCTTTGCCCAAGCCTAATGAACGGCTTCGTGAAGTAACAATAACAATTAAGCAGCTGTTCGGACAGCGTGACCGTAGCCTGGGTCCGTTGGCCGTTTGATTGTCCTTCAATTTGAATAAAACAAAAAAGCGTCCCGGAATATCTAAGGCGACGCGTTCCCATGTCACCGTCTGTTGCAAAAACCGGCTGGTCCTTTGTTTCGGGCGCAGCTCACTTGATCCCTTCACCACCACGGCCGGTGCGTTAACAAGCCCCTAAGCCCCAGGTCTTAAGGCGCATCAATCAAAGCCGCTTCATGGTTTCCTGTAAATCGCAGCTGACCCTCGGACATATGTTAATTAATGCCGGTGGAGAGGGTCGCCCGTTCGCATATTAAATACGCGAACCCCTCCTCGACGCGTCCGTTTGTCCGGTGCCCGGTTTTGTTTGTTTGTCTTAGAGGGGCGGCGGCAACGGTGTATATGGACGGCTTTATCGGTAATTTGTCGCGGTGCGTCCGAGTCGACAGTGTTTAATTAGCGAAACCTCTGCCGAGCGTAGGCAATCGTTCTTCGGCGGTGACTAATGAACTTCTTGATTACCGCCGGCGGCGCCCTCCGACGTGACGTCACGCCGCCCCCGAACGCGACAATGGGAATTAATTCATTACATGTCCGCGTTCCTCCATAAGTTATGTGTCTCGGCTTCCGAACACACTCCTCCACGCCATAAATACTCCAACGCCAACAATTAAAAACAACAAGAGTTACGGCAGCGGTTCCGTCGAGCATCGAATTAATCAGCCGAACGGGGATTTTTCTTCTTTTCGGTCGGGGCACTTGGTCCCAGGGTCTTTATGTAAAGTCTTGTTTAACACTATTAGTACACCCATTTTAAGCTATTTGTGGCCGTGTACCTAGTAGCATGTTGTAATTACAAGTTCTTAGTTCAGAAATTTTTCATGAGTGGTTTTACGACAATCGATACAAGACAATGATGTAATTGATATAATAACGAAATAGTGGCTTATTTATAGCGGTATTTATCAGAACTGAATTTAAAGTGACCGACGATGATGGTACGTTTCAGTTACAATACCATCGATTTAGTCATTATTCTAAAAAGCTAACTTTGCAATTTAATTAGTTACACGAAATATGTAATTATGCTAGATACTCGGAAGAAATTGTTCGAAATGTCGTACAGCAGGAGCTCAATTTTTGACATCGTTCGCAAATGTACGAAAATACAAACATACGAACTACAGAACGCGAACTATTTAAGATTCCTATATTTTTGACCAAGTTCGTATCCTGATTACTGTGATTAGTAGAATAGTCAACAATGGTAATATGCATTACACAAACTATCAAATCTCTATCAAACGTTATATGTAACGTCAATCAGCTTAAATGTTGACTGAACTTATTTACCTAATTTAAATGTGTTATTGTTAATTATTTGTTCTATAATAAAAACTAGTTCGATCAGTTACATGTGTTTTATTTAGTATTTTTCCAATTACATACAATATTCATTTTCATTTGCACAAATTTATTTATGGTTGTCTGAAATATTTTATTCATTGTCACCTTCATTGTCAATATCTTCTTCATGCTCATTGACACCAATACCAAATTCTACATCTCTAACTTCTTCTGTTGGCTCTTCAATTTCATATGCAATACACATATTGTGTAGGACTACACAAGGATTAATGATTTTACACGCTAATGTAAAATACGATGTAAATGCTTAAAACGCATCTTTTTAAAACCATTGCAACATTCAATAATAACCCTTGTATTTTTGTGAGCTGCATTATAATTACTACATCCCACTACGGAATCAACCCAAAAAAAGAAGAGTAGTATTTATGGCCTACCTCATGCAAGTTTTTCAAGGTAGTTTGAACATTTGACCGATTCCATATGTAGGAATCATGTGTATTTGGCATTAAATTAAGAATTTATCTGTCATTCATTATCACCTCTATTTCAACATTTACAAGCTGTACATTTATTGAATAATACCCCTTTCGATTCACATATTTAGATATTATCAGGAAATTTTTCATGTTCTGTTTTTAGACGAAATGGGGCTATGTGAGTACAGTGGAGATAATCAACAACTCCTGGAAACTCATAGTCAGCATTAAAATCTTCGTAACTTTTTTTTAATATTAAATCATTTACGAAATCCAGAAATACTGACTTTCTTCTCACCGTATTTAATTCCTCAAAATTTTCAGAAAATTTCACCAATTTATGAAAAATAATTGGATGATACATTGCAACTTTATGGACACTCTTGCTCACAGAAAGAAAACTGGCAGGCATCTAAATATTTGTTAGTACATACATCGAATTGATAACTGCCAGTAGCAAAATAATTTCATGCAACAAGTACCTATAACTGTAGCTTATTTAAAAAAGTCGCTTATTTGCTTATTTGAAAAAGTCGACATAAGTTGATGATCTTACTCTGCAGTACCTAATTGAAAGATCAGTGTTCCTTAGTTTGGGTCGCATATGTGGTTCCAGAATTTCTAATAAGTATCGTGTCATCTTTTGATAAATATTCGTTCATTCAATTCTATGAAAGGATCATGCGTATAAACGCTGGTTATTTAATATCTGCTGATGTTCCAGATTTTCCAATATTTTTATTTCAATTAGTCCAACTATGTAATTCATCCATGGTAAATGAAATAAAACGGAAGCAATACAAATTGTGTACACGTGGAAAATGGAAATCCGAAAATAGCACTAATTTTGAGATGTTTCGTTAAACGATCAGTCGAATATGAGATTTACTCATAATCAACGAACAATATTAAGCGAACTCTGATGCAAGCGAACATCCAAAATTAGGTTACTTGTCACTATGGGAAGAATGCGTATTCGAAAATGAAGTGCAAACTACATATAAAAAATTGAGCCCCAGCTCACGAGGAAACTTTCAATGCCAATTAGAACTGTGAAAAATTTTGGTGATTTGGCACGGAACGACGCCAACGGAGATAATTTAATAAGCTACGAGATGCCGCAATTATATAAAGAAAATGGAAACACTGATAAACGACACCCTTTCTGCCAATGTAGTGGGCGCACTTTTCTGGGAACATGTTTTATTATTCGACATAATGAAACAGAAACGACGCTCAAAATCATGCGAGGCGCTAAAGCAATAAAAGTTGTCCCGCTGCCAAATCAGCAACTTGCCGAATTGTCCGAATTTCCAATGCGCATGCAAACACAATGACGCTAAATAATAATTCCGAATTCCCAATTATTTATTTAGTTATTTATGGCATTTTTAAAGACGGGGCGTCTCGGATAATTGCACTTCAAGTCGAAGCAATTTATTTGCATTCAATTACAAGAAGACAAAGTCGGGGGAGAGCGGCACACAAGAGTGGAATATTCTGTGTTCTAATTTGAATTCATTTGATATAAATAATGTATACTACGAAGTGGGCCTTGGGTTATAAGTTACGTCAGCGGTATAATTAAAGAGTGTTGTACGGAAAAATCAAATTTAGAAGCGCCAACTAAAATTAAAATAATCTCGGCATAGTTACGCCTAAGTGTAGGGTGTCCTATAAATAGAGTCGCAATAATCTTAGACTGTTGGGCGGTTAAGGGGGTCCCGAGGGACCGTCGAGGCTGCACATTTC
This sequence comes from Eledona agricola, assembly GCA_964023215.1. NCBI lineage: Eukaryota > Metazoa > Arthropoda > Insecta > Coleoptera > Tenebrionidae > Eledona > Eledona agricola. Next base: position 20,348,617 of record OZ026855.1, on the reverse strand, counting down.
AATATAAGTGTGTAAAAATACGCCGCTTGGTTTACATCTCGCCCGCACTTTTCAAATTAATAATCGTCGCGCCATTTTTGGTCCGCTTTTCCTTCCGAAAAGCGTTTCGGCGTTTCAGTCAGCCGCGGACCGGCTAACCAAGTTCAATAAACCATTCCGTAAACATATCTATTCTGTCCTAAAAATATCGATGTTGGCGATTTTGAACCCCGACTTACCTGAAATATGCGATATTTGCGGCCGGTCATTGCGCAGTCAAGATCAACAGGTACAACACACAACGCTTTATTCCTGCGAAACATTTTTTTCGACGCAGGAGACGCCACCGAAACGCGCGCCACACTCACATGTTTGTCGGACACTGAAGCCGCACTGAAAAACTGAAAGCGGACGCGGTAATTCGATATTTGTTGCAAGCTCCGTGGATGTGTTTGTTTTGGTTACGTTTCTAATGAAACGACTTAAAATAATGCGAAATTACATTAAATATTTCAGTGACTGTAGCGAGTTAATCTCGGGCTAAATTTACGTCTTCCCACCCTCACTCGGTTCAGGTCAGTGCGAGTTTTCTGTTGGCTTTCATTCGCCAGGCAACGGACGTGGTGTTCGCCGCCGCAGCTTACGACGACGACGCTGAAGAAAACTGAAGCGCGGCCTGAAAAGTGAAAGCTCGAAAATGCGTCTCCATTGAAACATTCCATGACGAAGGTCGCGTCCGATTCTCGAAACTCTAGGCGGATTTATGACTTACGCTTGCCAAAATTTCATATACGAATTTTCAGGCGTGCAATTCGCTTCTGATTAACGTGTTTAAATAGAAACGGCTAGAATGTGGCGTGCACACTAAATGAGTGAAAAGCTACGAGGCGCGTTCGAAAAGTTCTCGGAATGAAGGATCGGAGATAATTTATTTTCCAATTTTTAACGGCATTTCAATTTTTGATTTGTCTAGTAGATGTGAGTCAAATGTTATGTTACTCCGTCAAATAATTTTGTTCTTAAAGCCGTTTGAAAAAAAGTCGTAGAGTTCTTTTTGAACTTGTTAAATCGTCGTTATCAAATATTTCGTAAAGAAAGGTTGGTCGGCAATGAAGACTCATGCTGACATTAAGCTTACATTGGCAGATTTTTCATATTCATTTTCCATTTTGAAATGGTCGAGAGCGTCAAAAAGATGACCATAGCTCCGAAAGACCAAAGAGTATCTGGGAAATCGAAAAAATCCATAAAAGACATTGGTTCTGAAAGATCGTCGATTAAAGGTTTCTGAGTTTGTTAAGATTGCTGGTGCAGAAGTTCAAAATAATGCAATAATATATTCATGTACAGGTGTTCCACTGAGATCTGCATCCATTCATATAAGATATAGTATCTAATCAATGGAAATTGTGAAAACTCAGTGATTAGGTACATTACCAATAAATTTATTATTATTATTCTTCAATGATTGAGTGAAACTGGTATCTCTATAAATTTTCGCAGTGTTCTATCAATGACTTCTTCTTATATCGACCAACGGAGATTTTGCCGGGTGGGACACAATAATTTAAAATAAATAATAATTAATAATAATAATCCTTTTAATCTTTTTAAACTTTTTTTAATTTTGCTTGGGTGGTACGGCAATTATCAAAATTGAAATTGAAATTGCGGTGAAAATAATTTTCAGCAAAATATTGTGGCAAGCAACATTCCTGGGATTAATTTAACTGCTCAAGGCACATCCAACGTAACGATTAATGTTTATAATAATTGGGCCAATTTAAATTAAAGATATTGTAACGTTTTGTTTTGGTGTTTGTTGTTTGACATGACATTTCTGATCATGACATACCACCCCCAGACAAAGTCAATTACACTAGTTATATTACGAAACTGAAAAAACTATTAACGCCCTCAATTGAAGGCTTTAATAGCTTTATTATGGACGCGAGAAGGGAACAAAAAATACGAAATCATGTAATTGGAAAGCCAAATAACAAAGTAAAAATATTTTCTATAATCCTTTGCCTTATTTGATAAGATGGTTCTTTAGACTTCCAGTGCGGAGATGCAGCGTGGGCACAACGAACAGTTCTGATAACAATATTATCAGATGGCCCATGCGACGTGCTCGATTAAGAATCGAAAGTAAACAATTTGTGCACACAATTTCCAGGATGAATTGCTCGCAAGATATAATTATTCTGTTCATTCAATAAATAATAAAATCATTGTCGCAACCGATTTATGAGACAATTTGAAAATTTCACGGCCCCGAAGATGTAATTATAATATCTTCAATATGGTCCTTCTAAACTTCGAGGCAAAGAGGACGTGGGCAGCTATAGCGGAAATGTGCATCATTTTTAATTATTTTTGCTAAATAAGATCTTTTATCTTGAACGGTTTGATAATGTGGAATAAAATACACCGGATAAAATTGATTTTGCGTTTTAGCAGACGGGAACCAATATGTTTTGATTTCTTTGTTGTTTTGATTCGGGAACAAATCAATGCATAAAATTAGGGGCATTTTGTTTAAACTAAGTTTTAAATAAGTAGTCTTAATAAATTTGCCTTGACAGATTTGCGACCATTAAAATGCCAAATTTTCACGGCTTTAGCAAGTAGCTGTGAGTCAATTATCATGTCACTTTCTGTTCTATGGTCACTCCATCAAATTGATTTCTTCTCAAAGTCGTTTGAAAAAAAGTCGTAAGTTTCTTTTTGAACAAAATGGATCGCTTTATTAAAATAGACCCTCGATTTTAAGTAATCTCACAAAAAAAATCTAGTGGAGATAAGTATGGAGAACGCAGTGGCCACTTCATAGGTTCCCAATGTCCAATCCATCGATTAGGAAATACTTCATCAAGCCAAATACTTCAGGAACCACAACGCCGTAGTGGGGAGGTTTAAAATCTTTGTCAAATTCTTGAAGAGTGTTTAAACAAACCTGATTTTTTTATAATTTTATTATATCATAAAAAAGTAACAGGTAACACGTACGTTGATTTCAAGAAAAGATAGGCTTCAATTAAAGAAATATTCCCCAAAATTAACCTATATACTTTCAATACAATTCCTCAAAAAAAAATGTTATGCAAAGTATCGCTTTTTTATTAGTGTTGAATAGATAATTGAAAAGTGTATAAAAAAAATTAAAAACAAAATGTTGGGGGTTACCATTTAAAAAATTGATGATTATGTCATAGATGGCAATTTGAAAACAAAAATCGACATATTCTAGCGTTTTTCTCAAAAACGTTGCATTATTAAAAGATTAATTTTGTTCCGAACTTTATGATCACACTGTATGTTGAAAAATAAATTCTAAACGTAATCACTATAGACGTTTTTTGTTTTATTCCGGAAACTTTTCAAATGAAGCTCGTACCGTTAGCAAGACCGATATTCAGATGCGATAAAAAATATCGACAATGACAGTCAGGCAAAGAGCTGTAGGTATATTCCAATTAGAAACTAGTCTGCGGCGCCCTCATGAATCTCTTATTCAATTTTGATAAATCGAAGACCTTTCTTCGGTATTTCACGTATGACGGCGATGTTTTTTTAATCGCAAGTGCAGCCCGCGTTATCCTTTCCACGTCCTTCGTCTATACCGATCCGTCTTTCCCGGAATTTCACACATTTCCAACCGTACATGACGTTCGTGCAACTCGCCCTCATTAAAAGATACATTATTAACTCTTGTGAATCACTCAGCTCGCGTCCGCCACAAAGTCAAGCTTCAGGATTTTCGATCGCAAGTCCTTCTCGTCCTTAATATAAAGAACAAAAGCTCTCGGACAATGGCCAATCGACTTAGACGTGACATAATGGCCGTTTCAGCGGCACATATTGTATCAACTATGATATTGTTTAATGACAATGAGTCCCGGAGCAAGACGGGAACTCATTGTGGCGCGCTTATCTCATTGTCCACCGGAGGACGCTTTGTACGTTATTAGTTCCGCGATTGATTACCAACGAAATCATTTCATAATTAATTTCCCGACTCTTCTTGGAAGGACCTCGTTGACCTATTGGGATGATGCATTAGTCATAAAGGCGTTCCACGATTTATTTAGAGCATCATCCAGGAAAAGATCAACAGCCACGATATGCAACTTTAAACCGCAAAATAGCACATGCTTGTCAGTTTTCCAATATTCGGTTCTTTGACACTTTAAAACACACAGAGTTCGAGAAAATCACGCCGGAAGACAGTGGGCAAGTCTTGAGATTAGTGTGTCGGTTCATTGCGCCTCCCGGCTTATGCGGCTTACACGGTTTTAGTCCACCACAGAAGGAAGATGGTCCATTCACATCTCGCGTAGTTCATTCATGCCGCTTCCAAAAACATCCCGAAACTCGTCCATGATTGAAATTATGGAAGCAGTTAATTTGCATCTAAGCCATGCAAATGCGGATCGCACAAGTGGTCACGGGACAAATCTAAATCACAACCATTTGCAGACCAGATTGGCGGTTTGTTAAAGCGCTTATATAAGGATCGCGAGCGAGCTGCATCTTTAACTAAGGCGGTTGTTAAGCCAGTGGCGGCGGCTGGGAGTAATAACTTTAACTGTTTTCTTCTTGGTCCCCCCACGCGCTTTCACGTCGGCTCATTAGTGAATCGCATTTTCCGTCGCGAAAAATTCCGCAAAAGCCAGTAAAGGAAGTGCGCAATTTTTCGATATTACGCACAGCGCGCATTTAGGTAAGAGATCGGAAAAATGCAGGTTGAGCTTTCCCCCTCGTAACCGGCCATCCAAGTTTAATTATACGAATCTTTGATCCAAGCTAACGACACGTGACGTTCGCTTCGACAAATAAAAAACTCCAACAGTTTGATTTGGTGCGATCGGCGGTTGTGGCATTATAATATTTCGGTGATTACGTCGGATTGTAAATCTTGAATTTTGATGTGCAGCCACCCACGGCGGGAACCTGTTCCTTTAAATGTTATTGTTCGTGGTACAACAGGAAGCTATTACCGAATGAATAATTGAGATTGTTGGCTGCAACACGTTCCTAGAATCTTGCTATAATTGTTCGAAAATGACCCCCAATTAAGACAATTACACAGTCTAACGGGCTTTACTGGTCAATAATTAAAGCAAGTGTAATTAGTTTGATCGATAATGATACGGTAATTGCTTAATTACACCTTGTCCGGGAAGTTCTGATTGGGCTTTTCCAGCATCTTGCACCTTGAGTGTTTTTCCACGCGAACACACGATCACCACCCGTCAAAAGTAGTAAACAAATACAATATTTATAAGTGAAAAAATGTATTAAAAGGCAGGCAAACAATCCAAGGCAAATATGAGGAATTTGAGTATTGTTTGAGTACAGAGTAACTCTTTGTGTAACAATTTGGACCAGATCTGACTCTTCCTAAATTTTCTTTATTCACACCCCTTTAGGTTTGTTTGTTATGATATCTTAAAGAGCTTCCATCTCATGATTGTAAACATTTTCTGGTATTTATATCTGGAACTATAATTTTTGCCCACGACTTTTGAAGTGTAGACTCTTTGACTTTATTAAAAAAATCGGCTATTCAGTAAATTACGTCTTTGAGATGGCTTTTCTTGAGGAAATTGGTAAAACTACAATTTCCTTTTACTATTGTTTCTAAAATCCGCTCCAACAAAAAACGACGATAATTTGTCTTCAAATTTTTTCGGTCGTTTGGTTGAGCTTTGTAGTACGTAATACGTTCGTTACTCCTTTTTCGGGCGCACCGATTTAATTTTTTGATAAAAAAATTTATAATTTAATTCGGTTTCGTCGCAGTTGTATATTTGATTAGCAATATATTTTTTTTCTATTATTTTCTTAAAGTTCTCGAAATTTTCAAGTGAATTTACATATGCAGATATGTTTTTCCACAAATTTTAAATTGGCTGATGCCGAAATTCTGGATAAAACAGAAGTCAAAAACCAACAGTGCCAGATAAAACGGTGCAATTGAAAAAACGATTTGTTCCGGATAACCCAGAGTTCCGGATAATCGAGCTTTTACTCTATTTTATTTCAGTTAAGCTTTATCTTTTGGTTTTAAGTAGGATTACCAAGTTTATAAATAATACAAATAGTAGAAAAAAATGTATTCAAAAATCTGCTGTGTTCCTGTTCAGAACAATCTCTTTGTAAAATTCAATAATAATTCGCTATCATGTGGCAATCTGTCCTTGGCATTTTCCTGTTCTGTTGTTTCTTGGGACCTTTGCTGTTCTTCCTGATGTTTGCTGTAACGGTGATTAAAACATTATCAAAACTGTATTATCTATCAAATTTTCAACATATTTCACAATATTATTCTTTGTAATTTTCCTAAAAGATTTTTACTATTGCTAGGAAAACTCACGGGGCTCATAAAATTTGTATTGTTTTTTTTTTCCGAAGATATCCAAGAAAAGTTCCACAAATTCATTTAAAACAATTGCGTGGGTAATGCGTGCTTAATGAGTCCAATCTTATTATGAAGTGGTGAAAAAATGACTTTTTCATTGTCCATCAATTGTTCATGAATGATGCTTTTGTAACAATTATTCTTTTTCTTCTCTCATAAACAGAGAGATCCGGGATATTTTGTGTTAGAACTTTGCCCACCTAGCCAAACGTTTACCATTTCCAAAAACTGACTGAACTGATGCTGAACATGGGACATTTTCTTTAGAACAAGTTCAGTTTTTTGACAGTAATCCTTAAGTTTAGTTGGGGGACTTGTTTCCATTATGGAGTGATATACATTTTAAACATCTTCAAGACATCTTGAAAGGCTTGTCAGTATGAATTATCAATAAAAAGTGGAATATACAAGGTAATAATTTTCTTCATTATGATAAGAAAGAATATCGTCTAAGCACCTCGTAACCTACAAAAATTAAAATGTGTGTTTTTTTATTATGTAGTGCTTAGCTCTATTCAAGGAGCCATACTATGTAAATTTTAAAAAATATATTCCGGTTGGTAATGTTAAATCCAACAACCTTGTATTCCAGGCAGCTGCAATTTTACAAACAATACCTCTTATGTAGTTTTTTGGGTTACGAGATATTAGTATTTTACAGACAATATGTTGCTGTCCAGTTCGGTACGATGATGATAATTTTTAGCTGAAGACAAAGAGGAAGATGTTAGTTAGATTTTTCTATGTAAATATCCAATCATTGAGCTCACTTTGGGAGAAAACTTTAGATGTTCAACTACATCCGTAAAATCCACGTCCCATACTAAAACTGCTACTGATACTTTTATAGCAGTTTAAAATTTCAACACTATCAAATATATACTTCGTAAAGCCGTAAAGTCTGACACGGATTCAATTTCACAATGTTCTATTAGTGATTTAGCAGATTGTGTGTTATGTTATATCCAACTACACTTTTTGAACGGATTCATACATTTTTCATGCTCAACACGAAAGCAGCATCCATCCAAATGATATGTCGGATCGCTCCACGTCATCGGAACTCCAACCTTAAGTCGTTTCTATTATCTTTAGGTCCTATCTAAGTGATTGTAGGCAAGTCTTACAACTTCATGTGATACCCAATTTTTGTCGTGCTTTCCAAGTTGCTTGCCAAAATGTACTTGGTACGTTTGTTATATTTTGTATGGTGATACAGCATCGGTTTGCTGGATCTTTGGATTTCTCGCTATCCAACAAGCAGAATTCTTGGTGAACATTTCATCTTGTGCAAAATAATCAATAATACAAGTACATGTATTATAATATCGTCGACCAAATTTTCCAAAAAAACTGGTATCGGAGAGTATGTCTTCTAGCAGGAATTCTTATAATTTATCAAAGTGTGACGTATCTCAAGAACCAGAACCAGTATTATTAAAGTATCAATCACTTGGAAGTGAGACCGGGAGGAGGCCACTTCGCCCCTGATGATGCCTACGGAATATGTAGACGAAACTTGTGAAACGATTTCAGTGTCAGGTTATCCCCTTTAGGTACTTGCTACATACCTCAATTGGAATTTACTCAAATGGACCACATCCCCAATACCATTGATTATATATTGGATATATAATCAATGCCAATACCAAGAGAAACCTATTAGCAACATGTACCCCAACTGTCACAATTTACATTCTCTAGTTATTAAAGTTGTTATACCTACATTCGATACAGTTGTAAATATCGAATTCACTGATAAATGTTATGTCGCAGAAAACAACATATTCGAAACGTGACTCTTGGCTTGTCCAGATCAAAATTTTTGGTAGGAACGTGACATACTTTTTTATGCGTAACTTCGTTTCTCTTTGGGCATTTGGTATTATTTATGGCACTCTAAAGACGATGTCTCGTGGAGAGAGCGCAGATCGCCGCCACGCTATTGCCCCGACCGCAACCTCATCGATTTCGCAAAAAGCCGCGAATCCGAACGCAGCCAACTATTTTAATAGCGCACAAAAACGCACTTCCATGTTCGAATATTCCCGCACAGTACACGGATTCGTAGTTACATTATAACATTACGCTAATAAAGTACATGATCCCGTGAGAAACTGCAACGTGACTGAAACAATAACACGTATTTTAATAAGTATCGCCGTCGCCGTTTCGCCCGTTTCCAGTCGCCTCTTCTTTCTCTTTTCGCCGGAATATCCTGCCCAGCCTACCATAACTTACCGTAATTGTTGACCACAATATGCCACAACAAATTGTATCGGAATAAATTCAAGTCGAGGAATCCGAGTTTTTAGTAGAAGCGGTCAAGTGTTCGAATTTGAATCATAGAGCGAGGGAAACGAGACAACGTCGACGAAAGGAAATGTATTTTTAATAACGATTCGCCGAATTAAAATTCCCGCCTCGTACGGAACTGAAAAACACATGTAACATACGCAATTATTTCCTAATTTATTATTCACAACGCAATCACACAAATCAGTGGCGTCCGCCGCGCACCTCCCCATTAGGCCCGTCCTACACTTGGTCCACTTAGTACATTGCGGGAATATTAAAAGAATTTATTTTTATTGCTGGCAGGTAGGACGGGGCATATTAATGCGCCTTTTCCCAGCCCGATCCTGGTCAAAATTGGGTTCCGGTTCGACGTGTTAATTGCAATAATCACTTTAATTAGTGTGGAAGTGTCATACATCAATTAACAGCTGGGCTTTCGTCATTACTTAAAGTTTCTTTTAATTTTGTGTAAACACGAGAGGTATTTGGAACAGTCGAGAATTCATAAAGTGTTTGCATTTCATTATTGCTTTAATTATCGCATAAATTAAAATTCAGTTTGTCCACATGCGTCAATATGTGCCCAACGAGTTATGCGTTATTTCTGTTTTTCCCAAACAACAAACACTTTCATAACCAGCACCAAAATTCTCATCTCTTCAACCGTTGTTAATTGTGATTTATGAAACGTTTGTTCCAATTAACAGTCGTGGGCTTCGGCTGTAATTAAAAGTGTCCGCTAGTCTTCTTCGGCGGAATTTATGTGACGACCAAACCGTACCAGATTTTGACGCAGAAAAACACCTCCGCACCGGTGATTTATCAACGGAGCTAATTCTTTTCCGACGAATTAAGAAATTAAACGCGGACAAGTCCACCTTAAACATCACAAATGAATTATTGCGCTCCATTGTTTAAGCGAACGACTGGCCGGTGATTAAAGAGTTTTTATAAAAGCTCACGTATTTGGTAAAACCCGAAATGCGTTGTCCGTTAGGCGTATTATTCGTTTAGGTGTGTCTCGGCGCGTTTTTATCGCCAGTGAATATAATTACGACGACGATAATTAACCATCCGTACACGGCAATTAACGAAGAATTGCAATTAGACATGCTTCGCTCGATTTTAATTACAGACTGGCAGCAACAAAACGACGCAAATTCGACCGGGAAGAATCTGCAACGGCAAAAAGAAGTCCGCGCAGGTGGACCAAACATGCACATATTTCGATAATAGATTGATTAATTGAGCACTGTTAAGATGGAACGGTGGAAAGCTATTAACGGGGCCACGTGTAGGTGAGAAATATGACAAATTACGTGTGCACCTAATGTAATTTGGCCGAAAATGAATGTGGCAGATACACCCACTCGCCGGTTGGGCTTAGTTAGTTAGAGCTTCGATCCGAGTCTAAAGTTTAGGCAAACAGAATAGTGAATAATGGACATCGGCGGTGATGTCCGTGAAAAATGGCATTTATTGAGAGCATCGGCGATGTGAAAGCTGAAATCGTATCTGATATCTAATGGGCCATTGTTAGACATTTAACTTTGATTATACATGTGGGCGAGTTCGTTTGAAAAAATTCATTTCCTGTACGTTACAATGCGGCCGCATAATTACCCGGAGAGAGAGATAATTGTAATAATGACATCTATTAAATGTAACGCACAGAACGAAATTACAAACACAAGAGATTCACATAAAGTGGCGGGATGCGAGGACCACCCAACATTGCGTCACCTCAAATTCATTCATTTCGTTTACAACAATTAAAAGGATAATTTACGACGGTTTCGATATGGTGACGGTTCGATAATGGCGGTGGGACGACGATTCCGACGCCGCAATTTAGTGCTGTAATTAATTAATTGTGGCGAAGCGTTCAACTGGCAATGAAAGGTACGGACGAAATAATAAATTTGTGGCCAAGGTGAGCGGACTTCGATTTAATACGTGATGACTGATCGAATTAGCACAATGGATAATTAAAAAAAATAATAATTGAAATCATGCTCGAAATGTGCGAGTATTATTATTTTAATTATTTTCTGTCTCTCGTAAGCTGCTATTGTGTCCGCTTGTTTCTTCTTGCTTCACTTTTTGCGCTTCCTGTCTAAAATAATTCTTCTCGTAATATAATATCACTATCCGCACATAGAAATTTAATACAAATACCATATAAGATGTGAAATAATAAATATGTATTTTATTTTACACGCAGCTGTTATAATTTGTATAAAATTTGTTGTTTATCTGAAACCTAAAAAACAACGTTTCTAGTTTTTAGGGATGAAAATAATAAAAATATGTATTAGTATTTTTTTGGCAGATTACCGAACATTTTTGTAAGTACATACCTATTATAGCTAAATTTTTCTTCCATTTTTTATATTGATTGATTGGCACGTTTGACAATATCTTCGCAAATTTGGTGTATATTTTTTAACAACAAATGTTAGGGAGTAAAATAAAAAATAAAGCCGTTTTTCTTTTATTTCGTGCTTTCTAAATCGCGAGAAACTCCTCATGAAGCATTTCGGTATTTAAAGACTCCACAAAATCATATTTTTTTTTCCTTAAAAACAACACAAGAATGAAACACCTACCGCAACATTTTTTTTTTCGGTTTTTCTAAACTCTAAAACGCGTTTGAGTATTTTTTATCAATTTGTGCTTTTAGTATTTTCTAAAATAGAAATAAAAATAGTAGAACAATAGTAATGTTTTTGCTTTTTTATTTCTTTAATACAATAATACTCGAAGTCAAATCAATATCATTTGAAACTTCTCAAAAAACATTTCTGTATTTAATTAAGGATTTATTTTATTTTTATTTTAAATAATGACAAACAGTATTAGCACACACAGGGTTACATTTTTTCCTATTTATCTGAACCCGAAAACGAATTTGAATATTTTTGAGGCAACTTGTGCTACATTTTTGTATTTAAAAATATATATATTTTTTTTTAATTTAATACAATGACAAAAAGGATTAAAGCACAGACTGCGCTAGATATTATCCTATTTGTCGGAACCCAAAAACGAATTTAAATATTTTTGAGCCAACTTATGCTTTTATAATTTTCTAACTTCCCAAATAAGAGAAAAAAGTAGGTACTGTTGGTCTTTTATTTCGTTAATGCTTTCTAAGAAATGAAAATTGCGAAATAGTCTCTATTTCTGTATTTAAGGATTGAACAAAACCATATTTTTTCATTGAAAGCAGCACAAAAGAAAAAGCAAACATTGTTTTTCCACTTTTCTGAATTTTTAAACGAGTTTGAATATTTTTATCAAACTTGTGCTTTTACTCGTATTATTTTCGAAAATACATATTATAAAATTCCCAAAACGGAAAACAAATAATGTTGTTGGTTTTTTACTTTTTTAATAATACCTATCCAATTTATACATGCAAATTTTCTGAAACATTTCTGTGTTTAATTAGTGATGAAAACAAAACAACTTTTTTATTTAAAAATGTGACAATAGTGATTAAAGCCCACACCGCGTTAAATTTTTTTTTCGATTTAGTTGAACCCAAAATTGCATATTTTTGGGCGAACTCGTGTTCCTATTATTTTCTAAAATATAAACTTATTTGTGCAATCCATATCGCGAAAAACTTCTCAAGAAGCATTTATGCTCTTGGACCCAATAAAATCTTTTTTTCTTTAAAGCGGCACAAGAGAAGATTAAATTCGATTTTTCTGAAATCCAATACGTTTTTGAATATTTATGACCAACTAGTGTTTTTCTAATTTTCTAAAATAGAAACTTTCTAAATAACACAACAAATAATGTTAGGTTTTCTTTACCTTTAGAATGCTTTCTATTCTATCCAGATCGCCAGAAATTTGTCGAAAAACAATTCTGACTTAAGAATTTTTTTTTCATTTAAAAAGTGTGAAATCAGATTAAAGCACACTTGCTTCATTGATTTCTATTTATCTGAACCCGGAAACGAATTGGAATATTTTTGGGACAATTTGTATTCCTATTACTTTCGAAAATATAAACATTCCAAATAAAGCAAAAAAAGAATGCCTTTGTTTTTTACTTAGTTAATTTTTTCTAAGTGAAATCCAAATCGCCAGAAACTTTTCAAGAAGCATTTATGCCTTTAGGGACTTAATAAAATCATATTTTTTTCATTGAAAGCAGCTCAACGAAAATAAAACACCACACACAACTGCTTTTAAAATTTTTATTTGAACTCAATTTGAAAGCGATATTGAATATTTTTGGACTTACTTTGGTTTTATTATTATTTTCTAAAATCTAAACTTCCCAAACAAGGGAACAAATAATCTTGGTATTTTTTTAGTTTTTTAGTACATTTAAATTTAAATCAAAGTCTTCAGAAACTTTTCTGAAAATTAATGTATTTCTGTATTTAAAATTTCAACTAAATTCCTTTTTTTTATTTAAAAATTACAATTAAAGTAATTTTATTTTCTGTATTTGAAAAACGAATTTGAATATTTTTAGGCCAACATATGTTTCTAGATATATATTATTTTTTAAAATAGCTGAAACAAGAGAGCAAATATGTTGTTTTTACTTTATTAATAATTTCTAAGCTAAATTCAAATCGTCTGAAACTCCGCAAATAACATCGGTTTTGTAAATGTTTGCGAATGATACGAAAGCACATATTTTCATATAATAAAAAATATATAGGAAGAATAACACTATTTTTCTGAACCTGAAAACAAATTTGAATATTTTCAAAAACGAAGACCTAGATTCCTCGAGTTATATTAGATTATAAGTTGCAAATTTGCCTCGTATTAATGCTAGAGAAGCTGTGGTGAGGCTTCGTAGTAAGTGTAGAATGCGGATGGTGGAAGAGTGCCGAATATCGGAGCAAATGGTGTGTTTTTTGGTACAATGACTCTGTTGGGCAAGTTGGAATGCAAGAGAGCGCACCATTTGCGGCCACTCCTAGCTCTGTTGTGATTTTTAATTAAATTATATTTACAGTCGGTAATCTGATGGTGATGTCATCTTTATAGTGATTTTAAAATAGCGAAAAGGCGCTAATTGCATTAGCCCAATACCAAACAAAGATTTCCAATAAATCACATGAGCTGCTTAATTAGAATCGAATAACAAACGGCGTTATTTAATCAAGCAACAGAAAGCAGTTTTGATCTGATTTGTCCGAGATGAATATGTAAATCGGACAATTCCAGTAGCCGTGAGGACGATCAAGAAACGCACACGTTGTAATGTCACCCAATTTATCAATTAAGAATTCAAATGTAATCCGTCATTGGGCTGCTGTAATTTTAATAATAATAATACAGTGTCACTTAACCGACTACATTGTATAATTGGTTTTGATAAGGGTACGCAGTCGACCAACGCTGGACTCTTTTCTTTCGCCGGATCTTCCGCACCGAGCCGGAGCTGGCCCGCTGGGTTATCATCTTAAGTGACAAATAATCACGACACTCTCGCTCATTAATTGGTAAATGTTAGTTTTGATTCTGATTGGCCGCGACGGAAATTTTAATCAAACGAAGACGAAATCAGGAAACGACGTCCACTGTCTAACCTCTCCACGAGCGAGCTGGACGAGTGTTTGACGTCAGAACTCATTGAATCTTGACAGTGTCTTCGCTCATTAGGACGAATCTTAATTCCCTGGTATATTTATATGGCCTTCGCGGAATTAGTGCGACCCAGATAATTTCGACGCAGTTGGGCTAGACGCCCGTTCGTTCGGCTCTCGCTCCATGGACACCTGTTGATTGATCCAAGGCTGGAAAAATGGGAAAACGCCAGCGACGACTCGTTACATATTTCAGTACGAAATGCAGAAGTGACATCCAAGTTCGTGGTGCAAATAAACCGCGGCTATTTCTAGCGGCACGTGGTTGAGATAAACCGAAACTGCACCATAAATCTATATTTGAGAAATCAGAGACTTTAAAGCCGTTTCACAACTGATCAAGAACAAATATATAAGTTGGGAACATCGAGTTCATTTCGCTACATCTGCCCGTCTCGAATTAACCGAGAAATAATAATGTGACTACTGTACTATTCTTGTGGTACTTGTTCTTGTTATGAAACTGTTGTTGGGCCGATGTTTTAGAAGAGTGGATTTGGTGGAAAATTCTAGTTGACATCGTGTCATGCTAGTTTTAAGGCTCGTCCTTAGTGATAACATCTGGTCACTGTTCTAATTTTTGTTTGAATTTCTCTCCAACTATTTTTACTAGACGTCAGCAGCAATCAGCAATAGCGGTGGATAAGGGATTCTCGAAATGTAAATACACAACGGCCGGTCATAAATACTGCCTCTCAATTTGGAAGAGAAAACCAGGACCAAAATGGAATTATTAGTGTCGGCCTCCCGGATTCTGCAGGATGCCGAGTATGAGCTTTTTGCGGACTTGTTCTAACGAATTTCCGCAAATTCCTTTTATTGAAATAAATTTACTTTAAGAAACTGTTGTATGCAATCAATTCCTGCTTTGTCATATAAAAAAATTCGACTAATCGCTGTTAAAAAACACATAATTATACATATTATTTTTCTGGAATATGGATTTAATTCAAGATATCAAAAATTCGACTTAAAGAGGTTTGAGTGTAATTGTATTTCCAATTTTTTATTTCATTTAAATTACATTATATTGGGGCTTTCAGAACTCGCACCGCAGAGAAAAATGGCACTTGCCCACGACAATAAGTCGTCAAAAAATAGAAGAAAAGTACCTATATGCTACTGTTAACATAACCGAGTTAAAAGACTTGTAATTCTACCAATCCCAGGAGGGCATCTCGAGGTGTAATGTTATTTCCACCAAATAAAGCAACTTACTAGGTTTCAAAAATAATACCATCAGCTACAAAAAAAATTTAGTTTACTGTAATTTTGACAATACTAGATTTCACTTTTCAGTGTCAACAAATTTAGGTTAAATAAGCAGTGGCTGAATAGATGATTGTAGAGACCCTTTCATGATTTTAACCAAATAAATATGGGTTTTGTCTTTTTTATACGAATTTAATTTGAAACTGACATCATTCAAAAACCCCAGTCGCACACATATTTTAAAGAGTTTTTTTAATGAAATCCTAGTAACGTAAAATTAAGACAAACACCTTGAAGGTGGAGATCTCTGATTAGTCAATTTTAAGTTGTCTTTTCTCGAATATCTTTGAAGTTAGATTTTTTTCTTTAAAATTACACATCCGATCTCGTATTTCCTCATTTTCTCTCTAAAATATCCTGTATTTAATTTTTATACAAATTTTAAACAATTATACCGGGACATTTTTTAACTCTCAACATATTCCCAATGTTCAATTAAAAAATCACAGGTCAATCTATCGCAAAATTTTTGACATGGTATTATTGCAGGTTTTTTTTATATAATTTGTGTATTACAATAATAACACAAACTTCACAATTGGTTTTATTGTCAGGTCAGGTTTTAGGCTATTTGCTAAAGTTATGTAAATCTACGACCATTATTTATACAATTATTTTGCAATTATCGGGCATTTTGTATATTTCTTTATTGCGAACAGTTTAAAAGTTATGATTTTTCTAACAAACCCATGCAAGAAGCCATTTAAAAAAAAATGAGTTGTGATATTTCCGTAACTTTAACAAATAAGTAAATATAACTAAGATCAAAAGTGTAGCAAAGAATGTAACGGCGTCAAAAAAATAGTCAAAATAAAATAAGTTGAAGGCTACTTCCGGTAAAATCGGATGTGCCATTTTGATCAAAATATTTTAGAATGATAAATCGCGCGGAACAATGACCGTGTGCCAAACTTGAAATTACCAAGTTTTTTAGAATCCGAGATATCTCTAATGGAAACATCAAAAGAGCTCCGGTTGAGAACGGCAAATTTGATTCCAGTTCGCAGACGAAGAATTGGTGATTCCAATAAACTTTTCGCCAAAATTAGATATTTTATTGCTTGTAATTATGCTAGTGGTAAGAATACACTTTTACCGATGAGATACGGTTCGGGTTTACATTTAGGGAAACATACCTGCTAAGTTGATACCTGATAGTGAAGGACACCAAATTTCAGAAGTTGAATTTATTGAAAAATTGTCCGCCGCTATTACGCGTTTGCTATTCCATCAATTTAGACCGGGTATTCTGTAATCGACGTGAAATGATTAAGTCAATAATATGACCGAACAAATTTTTGTATTAAAACGTTATATGTATATTAAATGTTCTTTACAAAGCAGTAACTTTTCTATCAGTGTTTCTATGACTTGTGAAACAAAACTTTAGTCATAATATAGAGAATTGAATATACTTTCAGATGGTATAAATTTGATTTCTGTAGATGGACCATACGTCGGAGCTTAACATTAGAAACTCCATAAGAGCTTCGTCTGAGGACGACTCTTTAGGTGGTGGGCGGCTTATCGTGGATGATGGGTTGGTTTGTGTTTGTGGACGTTTCGATTTCAATTAGGTCCGGCCCGGTCCCATAAATCAGTGGCGTCCGCGGTAGCCGTTTTGGAGCGGAAATTTAATTTGCTGGCAACACGTTCGTTTACCATACGAACGTTGATATGCAATAATTGGCAATTTATATTCGCACGGAGCGTCCTATCCGGGCACAAAGTTGGTCCGGAGCGCTCCCATAAGTGTGCTTACATTATAACTTTATACAGGGCATTAGCGTAACGAGCCATAAAAAGGCATGATTAGAGCTGGTGCAGCATCACAACGAAGCGGAATGTTTGAACGGATGGTTGCCATCTATCGGTCGTGCGACAATTACCATCGAAGAAGAATAATTTGTGGCGCATCTAAGTAAGTTCGAAGGGGTCGTCGCCCGAATTGTCAGTCAGAGAGTGTTCCACGAGAACATGGCGGTCTTCTGTAGTTTTACAGAACCGTTTGGTACGTGAGGTTCAATTTTATAATCACGTACCTCGCTTTTTTCTCAAATTATTTTATTAATGCATACGACCATCGCTCTGCGTTTATCTACCTCTCACCGCAAAACCACAACCGTCCGGATAATGTGCCGAGGCTGGAATTAATTTTTAATTAAAATCGCCCGGTACGAGATTGCGTTGCGGAAAAATCGTGCCACATTCGTAATTATTGGCGGAGATCCTACGATCATCCTACCATGAACCGGTGCGTTTTCAGTTGTCACCCATTTTAATTGGGTCCGTCACCGTGAAAAGCACACATCACCCAAATGCAATGGTCGCACCGAACCCAGACAGCAAAACGGCGACGACGGCTGATCGTTTGGCAAAACGCAAGGATTCCTTCGGGCGGACAATTTCCAACCGTGTTTCCGTTTTGCTCGTCCGACCATATATTCTCCGCACGTCACGTTTTATCATTTTTATCTACTTAGCATGTCGCCTCATCAACTTTCCCATTGCCACCTCGCCGGAACCGATTTCCACGAATCAATTGTGAACCACATTCAATTAAACAATAAAGTATCGGACGAAGAAAAAAACGAAGAATGTTGATCCGATCCGATCTGAGAAAGTGAGGCAAGGCGCCCCAAGTGTGATGTTGAATCCTCCGCAGCGTTATCTATCAATCATTACCGGCTTCGGCCGTTCTGACCCCCGCTTGTTTGCATAACTAAATCATAATTGTAGCCAACCAAATGGACACATTGACTAATGATCGCCCCATCTCGACACGAACAAAAAAACGAGGCGTTGTTAAAGTATCAGACTTTAATGTTTAACTCGGATCTGCCATCCGGAGACGTACTCGACTTGTTTAAAAGCTCGCCTTTATTATTTACTAGCTGAATGTACCCGGCGTTGCCCGGACGTAGATTAAATAAACGCAGTGTTGACTAAAGTGGTGATGTTGACTAATCGACATTATAATACAATTAAACAGGAATCCTCTACTTTTTCAATCACAAAATAAACAAATTTGTTGAAATTAACCTTCGTTGTCAGGACCGGGTACTTCAATATGATTTGGACAAAGAGGATACCTTGGTTGATATCTGAGATGAAAAATCTTGAATAGACTCTTTAGGCAAAGACGCAGTTGTTCTATAAGCGATTCCAGGAAATCGAAATTAACTTTAGATAATTTTCGGGGAAATCGAAGTTTACAAATTAGCTGATCATGTTATGATAAAATTGAAAACACAATGGAACCATTCCTTTTGCTGCAGTCAACTCACAAACAGAACAGTATGTAGATGATTTTGACTTATCTTCAGAATAAACAAACACTTCAGCATAATTATCTTCTTCTAAACTGCACAAAAATTATTAAAACCTGGCCGCAACTGGTTGGACAATTACAGTGCGAACCTTTTGAGCTCCCTTTCCAGTATTAAAATTTTGGTATGTGGTAAAATGTGGTATTTGGTGGTATTTGTGCATCGCTAGATTTTCAAACTTGTCCATCTTAGTTATAAATGATGTAAAGCAATAATGAACACAATGTATTTACGTAAAATAAATAGTGTAAAACGCGTATCAATGTCAGTAAAGTCTGATCCAACGCTGTAAATTTTGGATTTCAGCCGAGGCAGATTTGGTGAAAAATAAAAACAACATTATCATTAACTGAACGGTCCGGTACGACGATGGTGATTGGGAGCAAATTTGGTTAACGGCAAAATTAACATTCTATATAAAATAAATAAATATTTTGACGGGAATATGGTGGATGTAAAAATCTTATTCGGCTTCTCCGACGAACTCACACTTGTTTACATTAACACAAACTTGTTGAACAATTAAAGTGCGAACCTCTTGTGCTCCCGTTCCAGTATTAAAATATCAATACCAATACCATAGATATTAAAAAAGACAATTTCCATCACCTTTCATAATACGGTGTGGTAATTGTACATCGCTAGATTTTCAAACTTCTCCATCTTAGTTATAAATGATGTAAAGCAATAATGAACACATTGTACGTAAAATAAATAGTGTAAAACGTGTATAAGCACATAATTATTAAGGGTATGAATGTCAGTGATGTCTGGTACATACAACGGTGAAAATTTCGGATTTCAGCCAGGGCAAATTTGGTGAAAAACAAATACACCACTACCATTAACTGAACGTAAAAATTAGCGTACAAATATAAGTGGAGTCCGGTTCGACGCTGGTAATTTTTCGAAAATTGATTGGGGGCAGATTTGGTTAACGCGAGGATCAAATGTTAAATTAAAATACTTTATTTGATAGTGGTAGACGTTCGAACACTGATGCGTCGCTTCATCGAATTTGGCGACTTTGCGAACAGTTTCCGACGCTGGAGCAGCAATTTTCACAATTGTAGTTGTGTTAAAATTAAACACCGCGATCGAGTACTGCTCCACACGCTGAACCAGCAATTCTCGAATTCTAAGAAACGATAAGAAAGGCTTATCCAATGCTTGGAATGTGCGAATTTCTGCATAGATATTGAATAAAACCAAATCGAGCATCGCCTTTTCACGTTTGTGACCTTGCCCTTGACGTGGCAGGCTCAAGCTGCTTCAATAATGTAAAAATCTTATTCGGCATCTCCAATAAACTCACATTTGTTTACATTAACACGCATTCCTTCATGGACTTGTGACGAATTACAAACAAATATTGCAACTTCAAGTGTTCCATTTAATTTCGTTTCTGGGTGCAAGCTCCTTTCTTTTCACTCTAGTCAGTCTGAACTTATTACACAGAGTGATATTTTCAAATCCAGGTGCCCCAAATAATTTTGTCGTTGTTTTCAAAAGTTTCAAGAGAAGGAGAGTTGACAGAGAAGCTAAATTATTCCAAATTATTCCCATTTAGTTCTCTGACAACGTTAAAGACAATGTTGAAATATATAAATACAAAATTTCACACCATAAAAACGAAGTATTTGGGAATTATGTATAAAAAAAGTCGAAGTTATTTATGTTAATTTGGCGTGATTTGCTATGGTTCAAAAAAATGCAAAAATATTAGGTTGATTTGGGGTTGTTTCGGATGATATGGGTTTCTTTGAGGATTGTTTGGAATGGTTATTGATGGTTGGCAGGGTTTAGCTTTGGCGGATTAAACGAAATTTTTGGTAATTATAATGTGATTGGGCTTTGGTTGGCTTGGTAAGAAGTGGTTGGGGTGATTTAGGGGAATTCGAAGTCATTTATGCGAGTTTGGCGTAGTTTGCTTAGAATTCGTAATTTTTTTTTAATTATGGGTTGACCTGGAGTAGTTTTGAATGGTAAGTGTATGACTTTTAGGGATAGTTTGGAATGGTGCGTTATGTTTGGGGTGTTTAACGTATTCAGGTAAATTTTACAAAAATTTTGGTAATTTTAAAATGAAGAATTAAAGTGCGAACCTCTTGAGCTCTATTTCCGGTATTAAAAATGCAATAGGAAAAATAGTAAAAAAGACTATTTCCATCACTTTTCACGGGAATTATACATGGTGGTATTTGTTCTCCGCTTACTATTAGATTTTCAAACTGCTCCATCTTAGTTATAAATAATGCAGAACCATTAATGAACGCAATGTACGTAAAATAAATAGTGTAAATCGTGTATAAGCACACAATACTTAAGCGTATGATGTCAGTGAAAATTTCGGATTTTGCCCGGAGCAGGTTTGGTGAAGAACAAATACACCACTATCATTAACTGAACGTAAAAATTAGCGTACGATAATAAGTGAAGTCCGGTCCGACGCTGGAAATTTTTCGAAAATCGATTGGGGAGAGTTGTGGTTAACGGCAAGAACAAATCGGGAATATCGGGAATAAAATAATTTATTTAATAGCGATAGAACTTCGAATACCGATGCGTCGCCTCGACCTTGGCGACGTTGAATACCAGCGTTCCAGACGCTGAAGCAGCAATTTTCACAATTATATGAGGTGCACGTGCCTAGTGCGTATAAAAACAATTTGGATAACAAAAGAGATTAATTTGTATGTACCAAATAATACTCGCACAGGTGTACTCGTATGGCCCGTCATAATTTTCACGAAATGAATTTAAGAAATTAACATTCTAAAGTAAATAAATATTTTGACGGGAATGTTAAAAATCTTATTCGGCCTTTCCGACAAACTAACACTTGTTTACATTAACATGTATTCCTTCATGGACCTGTGACGAATTACAAACGAATACCGAAATTTCAAGTGTTCCACGTCAGTCTGAACTTATTACACAGTGATATTTTCACATTCAGGCGCCCTAAATTATTTTGCCGTTGATTTCAAAAGTTTCCCTGGAAGGAGAGTATTCAGCAAGGGGCTCGTCAGGGGTGGCAGAGTTGGCAGTGCCACTCCAAATATAAATTTACTATCGAACACAACAATAGTTCTGTAATTCAATTGCAGAATTTCGAAATTTTCAGATATTTTCACGAAAATCTAGGGTTTACACCGCGTTTATACCGCTTTAAAGTTAAAAACCATAGAGCTGTTTATACAAATTCACGCATGTTGAGAAGGTAGGGCTTGCCCCGTCAGCGTGTTGCAATTCAGAAATACGTTTATGTTTGCATCTCAACGGGAACAAATAATTATTGGAAAGTGGAAGAAAATCAAAATTGGTATTAGCAAATTTAGTATTCAGAATAACGTCTATTAGTCGAAACAATATGTTTTATGTGCAGATATTTATTAATATTTTATGATTTAATACGATAAGGCATTTATAAATGACACAACCAAATGGAAGATTTTGATTGAAAATGATTATTAATTTATGGTAACCGAAGTAATTTAGGTGAGTTTGGCATAGTTTGCTATGGTTTGTATCATTTTTTGTAATTTTAAAGTGATTGGGCTTAGTTTGGGGCGGTAAGGGGTAGTTGGGGGTGATTTATAATAGCCGAAGTAATTTGGGTGAGTTTGGCATAGTTTGCTATGGTTTGTATCATTTTTTCTAATTTTAAAGTGATTGGGCTTAGTTTGGGGCGGTAAGGGGTAGTTGGGGGTGATTTATAATAGCCGAAGTAATTTGGGTGAGTTTGGCATAGTTTGCTATGGTTTGTGGCATTTTTTGTAATTTTAAAGTGATTGGGCTTAGTTTGGGGCGGTAAGGGGTAGTTGGGGGTGATTTATGGTAGCCGAAGTAATTTGGGTGAGTTTGGCATAGTTTGCTATGGTTTGTGGCATTTTTTGTAATTTTAAAGTGATTTGGCTTAGTTTGTGGTGGTAAGGGGTAGTTGGGGGTGATTTATGGTAGCCGAAGTAATTTGGGTGATTTTGGCATAGTTTGCTATGGTTTGTATCATTTTTTGTAATTTTAAAGTGAGTGGGCTTAGTTTGGGGCGGTAAGGGGTAGTTGGGGGTGATTTATAATAGCCGAAGTAATTTGGGTGAGTTTGGCATAGTTTGCTATGGTTTGTGGCATTTTTTGTAATTTTAAAGTGATTGGGCTTAGTTTGGGGTGGTAAGGGGTAGTTGGGGGTGATTTAGGATAGCCGAAGTAATTTGGGTGAGTTTGGCATAGTTTGCTATGGTTTGTAGCATTTTTTGTAATTTTAAAGTGATTGGGCTTAGTTTGTGGTGGTAAGGGGTAGTTGGGGGTGATTTATGGTAGCCGTAGTAATTTGGGTGATTTTGGCATAGTTTGCTATGGTTTGTATCATTTTTTGTAATTTTAAAGTGAGTGGGCTTAGTTTGGGGCGGTAAGGGGTAGTTGGGGGTGATTTATAATAGCCGAAGTAATTTGGGTGAGTTTGGCATAGTTTGCTATGGTTTGTGGCATTTTTTGTAATTTTAAAGTGATTGGGCTTAGTTTGGGGTGGTAAGGGGTAGTTGGGGGTGATTTATGGTAGCCGAAGTAATTTGGGTGATTTTGGCATAGTTTGCTATGGTTTGTATCATTTTTTGTAATTTTAAAGTGAGTGGGCTTAGTTTGGGGCGGTAAGGGGTAGTTGGGGGTGATTTATAATAGCCGAAGTAATTTGGGTGAGTTTGGCATAGTTTGCTATGGTTTGTGGCATTTTTTGTAATTTTAAAGTGATTTGGTTTAGTTTGGGGTGGTAAGGGGTAGTTGGGGGTTGATTTATGGTAACCGAAGTAATTTGGTTGAGTTTGGCATAGTTTAGTATGATTTGTAACATTTTTTGTAATTTTAAAGTGATTGCGCTTAGTTTGGGGTGGTAAGGGGTAGTTGGGGGTGATTTATGGTAGCCGAAGTAATTTGGGTGAGTTTGGCATAGTTTGCTATGGTTTGTGGCATTTTTTGTAATTTTAAAGTGATTGGGCTTAGTTTGGGGTGGTAAGGGGTAGTTGGGGGTGATTTATGATAGCCGAAGTAATTTGGGTGAGTTTGGCATAGTTTTGCTATTGTTTGTAGCATTTTTTCTAATTTTAAAGTGATTGGGCTTAGTTTGGGGCGGTAAGGGGTAGTTGGGGGTGAATTTTGGTAGCCGAAATAATGTGTGTGAGTGTGAGAATAGTCTGCTATGGTTTGTGTCATTTTGTTTTATTTTAAAGTGATTGGAGTTACTTGGGGTTGCTAAGGGGTGGTAAGGGATGATTTAAGATAACGGATCTAATTTGTCAGTTTGGCGTAGTTCGGGAATTTTTTGGGGTTGATTTGGTAAAGTTTGTAATGGTAAGAGATATTTGAGGATTTTTAATGTAGGCGGATTAAATTTGGAGTGGTTTGGTAATTTTTAAATGAGTCACGGATCGAGGACATTATAATTGAAATCAAAATTATAATTGAAATATCTGCGCCTCGCTAGGTACGGCAAAAGTATGATCAGGAACGCAGAAAGTGAAAGTGCTTTTAATGTAAACCGGTCGCCCGACGTCGAAGTTGTTTTGGCTAGACACGTGCTTCTAAAAAAAACCCGGTCTCCGCGAGCCGATCATTTTTTGCTTATTTTAACCGGTTTTTATTCGGTTTTTATTTAAATACAAAGGAACCGGACCGAATTTTGCAAAATCTCCTTATTAGCGTTCATTCTCGGCCCTTGATAGACCCGTGTCTAAAATTTCAAGTCTCCAGCCCTCCCGGTTTGGGCTGTAGGTTGTCGGTGAATCAGTGCATGTGTAGATGTGTAGATGTGTAGATGAGTGTGTCAGTGAGGACACTTCGCTTTATATATATAGATGGTCCGAGCGAGAGCACGTTAGGCAACTTGTCGTGCGGCCGATAATTCAGATTTCCAAAAAGTGTGCCCGACCGACTCCAGGCAATAAATCAGCGATCTTGGCAATTTAATTTCCGAGCGCCGTGTCCCATAATTAACAAATATATATCACAAATTCAAATTAGCTTAGTGTTTAATCGGAGCGGGAGCTTCCGGCCCGGTCGATGTTTTAACTTGTCCGTGTTAATTTCCGAGCGGGCCGATAGTCGTATTTTACATAATTGAGTTGTAATTGTTAAATGGAGTGTACGTTTTCAATGTTGTACAATTTACATATATACCGGTCCCCGAACACTGCCATTCGTCCGCTCAAATTGCCTTTCCATTTAAGATCATAATTAATGTTTAATGTTTCAGCAGACTAGATCGGTTTGCTCATCAACTTAATTTCCTCGGTTATGGCCGCTCGGGAGATTTAACACCTCCGCCTAACTAAAACGCTTTAATTATTGCCTTTGAACTGCCAGACGTTCGAATTACTAACAGGCGGCAAAAACGCACCTGCGAAGTAATTAGCGTTTTTGCAGGGGGTCGAAGCGGTAATGTTTCAGTGCGAGCCGTTCGATGCCAAAGGTGGGCTCTTCGCGAACTTAAATAACCACCATAAAATGAGTCTCGTCCATTTGAGCCGTAAAAGAACGCTCGTATGGAGCTTCTAGTGGCTTACCGTTTATTAATGCATCCGTGTTCTTTTCTGCAGCTCGTCGTATTCATAATAAATTACGCAAGGAAAATAATCTATTGAGCGATGTCAATTGGAGTCTTCCACCAAATCGAGTCTTCGTAAAATATCGGCCCAACAATTATTGATGATCGGTGGTGTGTTCCAAGAAGCGAGTTCTTTGATCTATAAAAATGCTCGCAGCACGCTTTTACCTTTGGAGAGCTCTCACAAAGCTAATTCCTCAATTACAATGCCGCGTATTATTTCAAATTATCGTCTTGAAAACAAGTACGGAAACGACACATTTCCAGCTGGGGCAAAGTGGTCCACGGCACAAATAAATCACCTGACACATCTCGCCGATGTAATGAACGCTTTATCTGCGAATGGCTAATGATCGTCATTTTCTAAACACCCATCAAAAACCTTTTAATCTCGAATCGGAAACGTTCGCCGGCATTCAAAAAATGCACACTACCATTGTGTCTGGCATTCCTTGCTTGCTTTTTTGTGTTGCGAGATCGTTTCTAATAGAATGATTAAACAAAATATAAAAACACAATTAATTATAAGCGATTGATGTTATCGGAGATGCCCCAGGTGTCCGGGCTGGTTAGAGTCGCCCCCCTGTATCGATACAGACAAACCTGTCAGTCATCTGAGGCGCGCATCGATTCTCGATTTGCTCTCTTATCTCTTCAGCACGGGCCGAACATTAATACCTCGATCTGTTTGCCGAGTCTTGCAGGTGAACGTTTATTAACTTACAAATATGAGTGCAGGCGATAACCGGCTCATCCGCCAAATATGGTCCTGCTCCAATTTATCAATCAATCAGTCCGCAACAATCACCATACAGTCACCACGGAACCCATTCCGTTTTCTTATTAAAAAGCCATCAAATGTAAACTACAAATACTTGTCATTGATCGAAATGAATCAAACCATAATATTTTCAGTATTCGGATAAATTTACAACTAAAATATTTGTGCTAAAAAATTGTAAGCACAGAGTTTTACTAACTTAGTCGCAACATCTTCTACCTCTGCAGGCTACCATCTGTTTTCTGCTTCTTTTTTCGTCTTGTTACAGCTCAGTCGCTTTTTCTTATGTCCCACTGTTATTTTCTCATTCCATTTTTCTCTTGCTTTACCTATACTTCTTCTGGCACCTATTTCTGTTTCCCACTCTCTCTATGTTCATTCTCACTAAATGACCATCTTTTTTGTTGTGTTTCGTTTTTTGAATTACATGATACACTTTTATTTCGTTTCTTTATAACGTTACTTTTGATTTGGTCCGATTTTGTCACTTCCGATATTTTCCTTAGGATTTTTTTCTATTTTTTGTTTTAAATCTGTGGTCAGCTACGTGTACGAATCGTTGTCGTACATCAGTGCCGTAGATTCGTATTTTCGTTTTAGCGTATACTGTTTTATGCTGTGTTCTGTACTAAACTATTACTTTATTTATTCTAATCATAATTGCTTTCTTTATCTACCATGCGCGTCCATTACTGTACCTAATTATTTAAATTTCTTGACTTTTTTTATTTCTTCTTCATTTACTTCTATTTGTATCTTTTATGGATGATTGCTACCGGGTGACTGTAAATGATTGACATTTTTTGTGTTAGGTTGGCAATATTTTTTAACTCTTCCATTGAGTACAATGATTTACAAACTTGAAATTGTCAAATAAACGTCAAATTGTCAATGCCAGAACTGTTTTCAAATGGTTTTTACATCTGGAAGATCTTTTCGATGACTCGCTGTAACCATTTTCTCCGTTATTTGTCATTGTTCGTTCGCCATTATTCAGAAAGTTACACATTTTGACAACAATGTTCTAACCTGAAAAGTTAATAGACATAAAACGCGAGGACAGTTAATCTGGTACCAATTCCTCACTGTTACCAATCACCTAAATTTAATTTAATCATTTATAGTCACCCGGTATTTCCATAACTTGAATCTCTGGTGTATTAATTTGTAATCTATGTTTTCATACTTCTAGCTTTGCTTGTAGTCTATTTTTCGATTTTCCATTGTAGGCTTTTTTATTGTTGACAAAAATAAACAGGTCGTTCGCTTACATAAATATAATGCATCAAATAATCTAAAAATGTAGGTTTTAATTTTCTACATTCAAGTGTGTTTTTCTGCTATTATTAGTAACCTCTTTTGCTATTTCATCCATAATTATAATGAACAAAAAGGGGCTGAGTACTACTCGCCCTCTACTACTACTACACCTCTTTTTGCCCTAGAACAATTAGATATTTTCCCACTTATTACTGGTACCAAATTTTCATTACATAGTAATAGGCTTTCAATTATATCTGAGATTTTATTTACTTGTCGTTTTGTTAGAACTGTCCACATTTCCTGTCGTCGTAGACTGTCAAAAGTTTTTTCCAAATATATGGTGCTGATGTAAATCTTATTGTTTGTTGCAATTATTTTTTCTGCTATTAATCTTGTAGCAAATATTCATTCCTAAGCTGGCCTATTTGTCCTAAATGTTGTGTCATTTAGAGTATTTTTATTTTAATTTATCCCCTAGAATATGCTTTTAGAGTTTTTATGTTGTACTTAATAGCGAGATTCCTCTAAAGTTTTTGCACTCATTAAAATTTCATTTTTTGTGGATTGGAGTAAGTTGTAACAGACAAATATAGAAAATAACGTGACAAGAAATTTAAATTATCGGCCGCAGTTGAGGTTGTCTATTATATGTAGCTACTAGAATATTGGCGCGTTGAACTCAATTTTTTCAAAATTACCAATTTTCAATAGTCAAACTGTTATTTTACCTAAAATATATATTTACAGTTTTTCGAATTAGAAAACCTATAAAATGATTAATTTGCATTTTAACAAATTTATTTAAACTTCGGGTACTTTCTAGTTTTGAATGAATTCACTCAGGTATTATTTTTGTAATAGGCCTTCTTAGTTATAAATATTTATGCAGGATGTCCCAGAGTTGCAAAAAAGCTCCATAACTTGTTTGTTATTAAATATATCAAATTTTTCTTTTTGTTATATGATAGCTGCACTTTTGCTGCACATTCGAAAAATATTGCGAGATATATACAGGTTGTCCCAATATTAAAAACACCATATGATTTTAATAATACAATATAACATAAACAATAACAAAAGTTATGTTTTTTTAAATGGAACTTACCCAGTTTGATTTTATTTTTAGATTCTATGCCAAATTATAAATGAAATCTATGTCGTATCTGCCATCGTTTTTGATCTGTGGCGCTTTTTTTGTCAGAATTTCGAACTGCAGGGGTCGGTTTGAAAATTCGGACCATTGCACATAAATCAAAATATTTGATTTCTAAATATTTACTCAACAACCTGCTCGGTCGCATATATCTACTGCGATTTTTTAAACATGACAAACTAAAAATGTGATAAAACTGATTTTTTTTCAAATGGCACTTCGTATTTATTATTGCACTGGTAAACAATATAATATAATATAAATATATTTATAAATATTAGTACTAGATATTTTATTCATCAATGTTATACATACATATTTTTTACGACTATCATTATTCTCTAAAATCATGTTACAATTTTCTCTATACAAAATTGCTGCAAAATTTTAGAAAACAGGGAGGAGTTATAAAATTTTAAAACAGCAGCTGTGAAATGACTCATTGTCAAACATATAAAAATTTGAACTAATGGCGTCTATATTTAATTTTTTTAATGAATTTATTTTTACAACATGAAAAAATATTCAACCCGGTTTTTGTTTAAATTCTCTGGACCAGTTTTTTCAAAATATTAAATGTGAGGAGATTTTGACATGTTTAATTATTATTTTTCACCCTTCGTCTTCAGCGGGGGAACGTATTACTCCAAGTATGTGTGTGATATATAGGCAACTTCAACTGCAGCCGATAATGCAGATTTCTCGTTTGCGTATTCTGCTGTTTTCTGGCTTCGCTTGCACGGACATTTTTCAAACCGACCTAAGTCGTTTGGAGGTTTTCGAAATGGCAGTGTCGAGCATGTAGCATCTGCCAGGTGCGCTGACGGCGGTTCTTGGGTTCGGAACCTCGGTGGGTGCGCGTCGTTGTCACGGTGCTTCGAACCCATTACAACTCTATCTGTGGCAAGGAGTGGCGGATTATTTCATTACAAAGGTGGGCGTCCGGTGGGGAATCGGCTTCGGCTCCGACAATTGTAAGGTGTAAATTCCCGACAAGACGGTGGGACTCATTATAACTTACATCGAAGCAGGCCATACGTTACGTCGAACACTTACAGCGCCAATGAGTGGGATTATAGTACATGTTCCACAGATACTATCATCAATAATAACAAATATGATGTTCATTAGCATATTAAGTGCTGCGTATGCGTCGCACCTGTCCAAATATTAATGGAGCGACATTTTTTCGTATCTGTAACGCGACTACCGCGAAGACTCGAATCGGGACTGTTCGGGGGTTCCCACGTGCGCACTTCCCATCAATTTGGAAATTAAAGCGTTCGCATGGGACTCCAGACACTGGTCCTAATCTAACTTGTAAATGACCCCGTTAAGTTATTCGAATTTGTGTGAGATATGAGGACACCCCTCGGGGATAATTTATTACGTCTTTATCGTCGCGTGACTGGCATTGTTTATTAAGAACAATTATCGGGGCCTCGATTTGCATTAATGGCACGAATGCTCATCGAGTGCCCGGATTTTTATTTTGTCCGTTGGTGACAATATGCAAATGCCCGATTAGCATAAATATCATATTTATGTGGGTACACAAGTAGCGGAGTTCATAAATTGATTTAATGAATTTTGGCCGTAATTTCGCCGGTTTATGTTTCGTTAGCGGGGAAGTTGAGAACACGAACATTAACCTTTTTCATTGTTCGAATTATTGAATTATGATTTTACAATTAGAGAGGTCGTGTTCCGCATAACTCTGCGCATCAAAAGCTGCCCACGTGAAGGAGGCGGGAACACGTGTTTTTCTCGCACAGATTTATGCAGCAGGTGAAATTAAGACCTGAGTACTGTTTGAATCGTCCAACCAGCAATTTATGGCGGCAACAAAAAAATTGTTAGGTGCTTAGGCAACCTTCAGTACGGCCGATAATGCAGCGCTCTATGAGACCACCAGAGGAGTAACGAATAATGACGATCGGCGATTTGCGCTGTAAATATCGAAATTTTATGACGGTCGTAGTTGTCTTAATTTTTTTGAAATCCATGATTTATCGCGGGCAAGGTGCAGGAAATGTTGATTTTAGAGTGGAATGCACAGCGTGGGTACCGGTTAGAATTTGTGGCACGAGACAATCAACACTATTGAATTGGGTCCATTAATTTATCAGCGAGGAGCGTTAATCTTGTCGAAGGCGTGTTCGAAGAAGCATGGCTCTGAAGTAATGAATATTAATTAAAATTTATGCAAATGGGAAAGGTAGATACGTCAGGTCGTCCA
Source organism: Eledona agricola (assembly GCA_964023215.1). NCBI lineage: Eukaryota > Metazoa > Arthropoda > Insecta > Coleoptera > Tenebrionidae > Eledona > Eledona agricola. The sequence continues at coordinate 20,317,655 of OZ026855.1, read as the reverse complement.
GATAAAACGACTCTCTTTAAACCAATTTGGTATATCTAACAAATAAAAATGACATCGTTAGTGGGCCACGCCTATAAAATACCTCCCACATTTAGTGGACTCTACTCACTTGTGCCATTGTAGTCCACAATCTTACATTATTAACAATGGCCCGACGGGGTATCTTATACAAAATACATAAATACATTGAATTCATTATATATACATATATCTCGTCCAGCGGTCGTGTGGAGCAGAACTGGTCCCAGCGTTGGGCCGCTGGGTGCCATCCCCATTAAACCGCTGGCCGATTGGGACGTACCTTAACGAGCTAATCAATAGATCACGGCTGGTCCTCGATCATTTATCATCTCTCTTAAAGAGATTTGTAATAAGTATCTTTAGATCGGATGATTTTTTTTAAAAAGTGTCACAGATGACTGTTGGATTTACAGTTTATTAATTCGGCATTGATTCGTGGAGAATTGATGGTCGCGTATTAATTATTGGGCGAGACGTGAGAAGCGGCGCGAACGCAATTAATCGGATTAAATTCTACGGTCGAAGAATCGTCTTCAGCCAGGTCGCGTACCAACTTCGATTATCTCATTTCCGATATCCGCGACTGTGACACAGCCGCAATTAGCGCGACCTAATGGGTCCTCTCTTCGACACACTTTCGGCTATTGGCCGGACGTGCTCGCTGAATTTGTACCTTTCAGCCGACCCTCTTGTTGTTTGATGTCCTGTCTTCGATCCCGATGTCCGCACCATTTAACTCGACTTGGCGTCTTTCACGACAGATAAACACACGCCAAACGTTATTTATCAAATGGTTCGCTTTTTTACCAGTTCCATAACTGACCGCTGGTTGTTGGTTTTATGCAAAATAGGCAACCAGTGCTACGGCCGGTAATTCAGGCCTCCTGTCCAAACAACTTGTAACTATTTCTGGTATCTGGTAGTCGTGACATTCAAGCTGATATGTATTAACGTTAGAAAAACACAGATCTTTGCGTAGCTGGCAGAAATTTATCTTTTCACGAACCGAGAAAGGTTGCTATTTATCTGATAATTTACACCATAAACAAGATAATTATTAGAAATGTAGTTTATTGCATCTTTCACAAATGCATATCATTCCTTCGGAAACACGTGTATGGAATCAATTTGCAACCACTTACATTCACTCGAGTTGCCATAAAATATCTTTAAACAAATACGGCATAGAAATGCAAAAAAAGCTACTGGTAGTGGTCGTTATTGTTGTGAATTTTGGGTGTGCGACGTCGTCGGAATGGAAATGTGAATTTTGACTTTGGCGAAAAAAACATGTTTGCCGTTTCGGGGACGTTTTGACTGCAATTAGACGACTGCAGCGAAAATATGCGATTCGGTAGTGGCCGTTAGTCCCGCGTCTGGACATGAATGGTGGTCGTTTGATTCAATAAAATAAAGCACAATTTAGAGCTCGTCCGGTCATCTACGTGCCGTAAAAAAGGGGGCTCACAGTTCAGTAGTCATATTATAGTTTTATGAATATTATTTTCGTTTTCAGTAATTTATTAACAAAAATACGAGCCGAGCCGACAGTAAGTGTCGTAAACATCCTCTTAATGACGACTAGTTTATTTGTAATTTATTCGAATTTTATTTTAATGTGTGAAATTTTATTACAATGTTTTATAATCATGGTTTAATAAGGCTCTTAATGCTCGCAGCCTCACCACAAATTACTCGGCCGCTCCGGTCTCGGAATTACTTTTATAACAGTCCGGTTAATGCCGGCTCCGGACGGCCGTGACTCTTTGCTTAATGCGTACACAGATCGTAATCGCCAGTAATTAACAAATTCGTGACCCCCGAGAGATTCTTTTAATGTTTTACAAACCAACAGTCATCATTCATCATTAACTCTCGACAATTAATTATGGTTCCACGGTCTCGAATGACAAAAGATTTATTGTATCGGTTAAATAATTTACATCGAATTATTCAATAACAGTGCGCACTGCGGGTCTTCAAATTCGGACGAAAATCCAACGACCCTCGCCCGTCCCGATTCGGGCATTAGAGCGTCCTTCAAATGCTAATCCGCCGTTCGCACGACTTTTTTCCCTCCGATTCTGGTTTGATTTCCTGACATTTTGAGTGCAGCGGAATCGAGAGAAACTGTTTCGGGTTGTGCAACGAATTTCGCAAATATTCTGGTAATTGCGCCGAGTTATAATAGTTCCTGACATTCCGGTATCGAAAAGTCAAATCTTTTCTAAGCTTTGTTCAACGGTACCTCAGCCCGAATGAGTTAATAAGAAATGTCAAAAATGACAGTTGCAACAACCAAAGGCCAAAGTGCAGCGGGCTTTGTTTTACGCTTTTTATGGACGACACGTATCATTTGGTTTTAGTTAAAAATTATGCAAGAAAGCGGCACTTAAGATGTGCATTTGGCTCACTTTCTCATCTTTATTTCAAGATCTTTCAATGAGCGGTACAAATTATTATGATTATCCAAACCCCAAAAACAAGACTCGGTTGCTTCTTAACTTGTATTTACACGAATTGTAAAAAATAAATAAACCATCACTCATGAAAGTATGTAGGTTTTCACGGTCGAAAATCCCGAAGAAGATCATTGCATTAAAATAAAATAAAATTTTAAAAAAAAGTATCATTTTCTGTTTTTAATTTCAAATATGTACATACAACTGCAACGTTTTTCAGTTCGTATGGAAAATGACATTTTAACAGCTATTTACAATTTGTTCTTTTATACACTATGCAATAAATTAATTATTTGTTATTAATTTATAATTTCAAAAACCAATTTTTGGTGTTGGACTATGAGCTGTAAAGAACAAGATTTCAAAAAACTATTTTTAAATTCGTATTGACGTAGATAAACACATTTTTCTCAACTTATTTAATACATATTTTATATTTATACTATAGAGCTAGACTCAGATGGCAATGGAAACTAGCTTTTGTTTCATTTTTTACACTGTAGGTTTTTGTCCCAGTCAAATCATGACATATGACAAAAACTGTCAATTGAAAAGATGCCCAAACTACATCTAAACCGACGCCTGGAGATCGACTTTGTTAAAAATGGCACTAAATGCATTTTTTGTATTGTTTTCGAAAAGATTATTATCTAAGTGAAAGTCAAAATATTTCTACACTCAAAGTGATATATTCTATACAGAGTGGTGAAAGCCACGATTAGTATCTCAAAATCTGTAAGAGATAGAGCTGATCAAATGAGAAAAAAGTTGGGTTATTATATCTGGAAAAATGTTACGAATATTCCTTTTCATTTGTATTTTATTACTAAAAATCTAAAATCGGTTTGTTAAATAAAAATTAATAACTTTCTTAGTATGGATGCAACACTTATGAAATTTGATTTGTGATTTTCTTATGGCCATTATACTAGATTTTCACACCAATGGATAGAACAGCATTTCTGCTTTTCAGTAATGTAGAACACTTTCTGATTTTCTGAGAAAAGGTGGTTTTTTAATTTTTTTCTAAAATTATTATTTTATTATTATCATCATAATCTAGTGTGAAAATAAGAATGGAAAAGTTACAATTTGTCACTGAGTCGGAAAGAGTTCCTCTGGTCTGAGCAAGAAAATTGATCAAAGTGTATGTATTATACGTTATGTTATGACAATATGATGAATGCAGTATAATTTTAACAAATTAAACTCTTGAAGATGGCAAGCACTTTATCAGATATGAAATAAGGGAAAAGGGCTATTTAAACTAATAGTTCTATCATCCATCTGTCCATTTGCCCTTTGAATGTCCGCTGCGGAAATGGAGTCGATGGATTTTGCATTTTTAGACCTAGCAAAGTTTTCAGTTGGTGAGGCATAAGCTAATGTAATTGTAGCAAATTGTTCACTTCTTAATTTCCTTGCATTCAATTGTTTTTCTCAGCATACTGGATTATTAACAATTTATTTAAGAAAAACTTTCAGAAACCTATATTTTTGCAGTATCAAAAAGTGTAAGTAATTAAAAGCTGAAATTATTTTCTATGCAATGGCAAAAAATTTAATATAGCGAGTATAAGAAAACCACAAGTTGAATGTCGAACTCTAAATCTAGGAGATTGAAGCTAACAAAAATCTGAAATTTTCTAGTTTCATAAAAATTGGTAGTCAATAAAATAATATGGTAATATGGTAAAACACAAACTAATGAGCTTATTTGTAGTTTTTTCAAATTTATAATCAGAATGAAATAATACAACTTTTTCTGATTTAAACAACTTTGAATTTCTAATAGATTCTGAGATAGCAATTTTGTTGAGTTGGAAGAATTTGAAAAAAAAAGTTCTTTGTTAATAACCGTTTCGGAACAATGCGCAAGGTACCTTTTGTGTCTTCTTCGACAAATTCCATGTCTGGTCTCGGTTTAGACGTAGTTTCAGCAAATCTTTTAATAACAATTTAAAAATTCTACGCTGTAAAAAATAAAACAGAAGCTGGATTCCTTGGCCTAAATTTGAAAATTTGATGGTGAAACGTTTTCCACCCTTAAACGAATTCCAAGTCTACTCTAAATCTATTTTTTTTTGAACCACCATTATAATGTGTATAATGTATAATAATGTAAGCACGTTGTAATTCCTTAGAGTGTAGAAACATATATTTAATATTAAGTGTTTTGGACACGACGAATGATGCATTGGTTTTTTTTTTAGCAAATTATATAGAACTTCTGTCAAATCAGGACATTTGAGAAGAGCTGTCAAATGTCTACACTGTAAAAATAAAACAAAATCAATTTTCCATGGTCCTCTGCTTTTTGTCCGCTCTATAAAATACAATAATTTTATTTTCGTCTCAGAAGCACACATAAAGCGGAGGAAAACGCAAATGTTGGGGGCAAAATTTGTCGCCCCCCACGTCGCCGAATGCGTGCAAACCCTCAAGGTCTGCTGGGACCGCTCGCCTCCTTACAACCCCGAATCAAAATGCAAACACGTGTGTCTGTAATTTTTTCCGTCACTTTTTGTTTGTATATTTTTATTAATGGTTTTGTCGCCCGGTAGGCGAATGTTCGAAGTCGGATCTCTGACGGCAACCATTGTGTCCGCTCCGCTTTGGAATTCCTTGAGGTGTGACAGCAATATCGCCCCCCCGGCTCCGATGCATTCCACCACATAATCAGTTATGCATATTAAGTTTGTTAAGCTCATTATTATACCTGGAGGGTCTTGTTATTTATACACACACACACACATAGCGTTCGATTTGGGGGCGGCGGCCGGTTCATGACCCGATGGGGGACGCCAGGAATGTCCCGCAACGTCTTCCATCTGAGATGAACCTCGGTGAAGGATTCGCGCCGCATCCTTCAGCATAAGGCGGCAAAATATACCGGCCCCGCAACAATAACATAAATAATGTACCTCACTGCACAACAATGTGCATAATAAAATATCAGGCCGCAATTCAGATCAATACGGTGTTCCTTTATCAGATCAGCCTCTTCAAATAAAATAAATTTCCTTGGAAATAATTGCTCAGTTAATTCGTGCAAAGACGGCCAGCTCCATCTCTCGACGTCGACTCATCTGACTCGGCGCAACTTAAGCTACCATACCAGTAACGCACTTAATGAAATTTATGGTCCAGATTTCACACAAAACGAACTTTCGAGTAGGCTAATTTATTTATCGTCGGCCACGAACAATGGCTAATATCGGTTAACACTCCAGGCAGGATTGGTCCCACCATGTGCTTATAATTGTAATCGCGTGCGTGGATAAGGCACACCGAAACAGATATTTTAATTTGCGGAGTCGCGCTCGTAAATTTTCTCCAAAAAACATTAAGATAGTGTTACGCGTCTAAATCATATTGCAAAATGTCAGCACGCCTCATGCTAATTTTATGGCGGGCGAGCGCTTTATTGCAAACATACTTTATTTTCGGGCCTCGTAATCTAATTAAGACGTAAACTGGACGATTTTTTAATGCCGATTTGAATTTTATGGCGCACGTAGGATGCGTTTCGTGCTCAATACCTGGCCCACGTTGTCGTTAATTTGGGACGTTTTGTAAGAATTTCAACTCGGAACAGAAACGAATTAAAAACTGCGAATCGTCGTGGGGCGATTTATCTTATCGGTGGCGGATGCTGGCTTCGGGAGTGTGAGAGGGAAGGGCTGAAATAGAGAATCTGGAATTAAATATCCCATAATGCTTTTCAATATAATATTCGGGCCGATGCGTTGCGGTGACCGTTTGAAAATTGCAATTTCGTTTCAAGATCAAAGTTGCTTCCGGACCAATGAGTCTTTTGTCCGGGAGGCGGCGAGGGCTGGACCGCTTCCTCCGCCACTGCATTCCACTGGACTTTCGCCACTTTGCTGTGTGAATAGTTCACTTTGGAGATTTTAATGGAAAACGCCGACGAATTTCTAATTGGATAACGGAGCTGCCGGACTAGGGAAGGGCCGCCCTTTGACTTTTATCCGGAAGATAATTATACAATTCCGGGGCGCGTAAACATCTCTCCGGTTCACTTTGAAATATTTCATTAGACAAAAGATATAAAAATGCATACCTAATAGGAACTAAGAAATCGTCAAAACGTGAATAAAACAATGCAGAACGGGTTCCAACTTAAAAATTGTTTGCATCGTTGTACAATTTTATTAAAAATATCACACACAGGTTGGTTTAGACGCTCATGCAATTTGCACAAACTGACTTGTGCATGTAAATTTCCATATTTTTTTAACTTGGGCAAACTTTATACGTTTGTTTGCATAAAATGATGCGCTAGTTACATGAGCGTCAAAACCAGAAAAAATTAACCAAATTGATTGATACGAGGGTCATTTGAAAAGTTCTTAGAATGAAACAGAAAAAACGAATACCGAGTGTTACAAAACAACGGTGATATTGAAAAGCTACAAATCCCGGTATCAAATTATTATCTTAAAATGCTTCGTTTGTTACAGAATGTCGAATTTTTATATTAAATTTAGTATTTTTCTAATAACTCAAAAACGGTTAAAGTAATTTAAATATATAAAATCAGGTATATATACTTTTCTAGAAGTACTAACTTCTGATTTAAATATCATCTTTTAAAAAAATTCGTAAGTGTGAAAACCACCTTACACCTTACCGTACACACCTTTGAACACTTTACATCATAACTTACCTATTTGTGGGTTGCACAATCGTCTTAATTTTTCTTTTTTTGAAGCGATACGAAATGTGTGTGCCCTAACGTTTCTTATTTCAAATCCGTGCTTGCAATAGTTTTCATGAAAAACAGTTTTTGGGTTAATTGTATCGAGTCATATTGAAACTTAATAAATTAAATAAATTCCCTAATTTCTCATTTTTTCGGAGTATGTTTGTTATTTATTCTGATTAATTATGTAGTCTGAAGTCGTGGATTGTTAGCCTGCACTATATTTGTGTCGTATAACTGTTTTATTAAATGTTCAACCCCTTTCGCTTACGCAACAATAAAAAGAGTCCTTTGTAAGAGATCCTAATATCCTTATAATTGTTCTTGAGTGTGTATTTTCACCTCATATACCATACATATTAACGCTCCTCAAATGAAAAATTCGCAAGGCGTTGGGTTTTTCGAAAACGATAGCAGATTAGAAAAAAATATATCGTTGTATTTTTTTTTGCAATAATGTGTCAATTACTTTATTTTATTTTTCAACATATTTTCATAACATAGTACTACCGATATTTACCATTTTAAAGATTTTTTTACGAATAAAATACGTTTTATCCGAAAATGGTAAATAGCATTTCAACTCCACTTTTTCTCTTGAATCCACTCTCAAGTTACTTCGGATCCATTACCTAACACCTTGTATTTATCTCAAATAAGGCGGATGGTGGAAAATGATGGTGAAAAATCCCTCGATGTATTTTTCATGTCATTATAATCTTCATTGCCGACGAACCCTTCTTTACAAAATATGTATTACCTTACAACTTTTTATTAAACGGCTCTAAGAACTAAACCATATACACTCCGAATACAAATTATCGCATTATGGCATTATTTTAATAATATATATCAAATACATATATAATTAGGTACAGAAAATATTTTGAATTATCATAATGAAAAAACGTTTTGTTAGAATTGTGTTTAATAATTGCAGTCCGGTGTGACGTCAGACAGGAACAATTTGATTCGAGAAAGTTGGTAATTTGGGGGATTTTGAATTTAAAGTTGAGGATTTAGCATTTAATCTGGGTTATGGCAGTTAGGGTTGTGCAGAATGGTTGTTGAAATTTCTATTTAGTTTTGTGGTGCAAAACGACGGTGTAGGTTTCTAAAATACGGCCTGCAACATTAGACCGAAAAAATTATTGACAAGTCTGTTACGAATCAGGGGCGCCAACCTTGTGACTGCTTGTGAAAATGAAATATTTTACCTGGTTGACTTTTCCGGTGTGACGTCACGCTAAAATAGCGCAAATTTTAACACCTTCTATATATTTTTTGTGGCGTCCAAAAGTACGGAAAATGCAAAATAAAAACTCGAATCCAATGGTTTTTAATAAAGTACCGATTTAAACAATTTACAAAAAATACTCAAATACCCAATTAAAATGATCATTCGGAGAACTTTTTAAATGACCCTCGTAATTTGCAATTTCTTGGGGTTCGGAGTTTTTCTTGACGTGAGAGTGACCTAGACACGTCGTCGGCTTGCTTTGCGATGACTGGACTTTTTCAAATTTAATGCTGCAGTCGTAGGGATGAGAATCGGTGGTCGCTTATTGTGGACGAGAGCCCCTCGGTGTCGGGTCTTGGTGGAATGGGTCCCGGAGCATCGGCGGGCGTCCACCGAAACACAATGGTCTGAAGATCGCGGGCTAAAGTACTAAATTAATATCAAACCCACAGTCGGCGATAGCATCTCAAGCTAATGTCCTCACACAATGAGGATCAGCACGAAATAAAAAATATCGGATTTGAATTCAACCAAGACTATTTACTACACCTACGGGCCCAGATCTCGACTGAAACGCACCTGTGTGGTGGTGTAGACGACGTACGACCGCCGAACCTCGTGGGTGTCTATTGTTTTATGCTATAGTTACGACTTCTTTTTGCTCGATTTGCTTTTGTTGAAATAAAATCAATTGTCGAGGAATTTCGGCGCTCGGAATTTACACCCGCGCCTTTCCTGCGAGGAGGTCGCGTCGCTTACGCCGCTGCCATTGTCTGCGATACCTCAGCAGTTCGTAGATCGAAGAACGTGCATCGATCATCCGAACCCAAAGACACCTGTGCGACAATGCAAATTTCCAAAAAGTGCAGGCGCCGAAAGCTCGCAAATATTTTGATTTATCTTGCGCCCACTTTCTTCTGCGTACAAGCAGCGCCACATCTAATATTTCCAGCACACGAGTGTAACTGTACTTTGCCAATTTTCTTAACTACCCTATTTTCTTAATATGTATCAGGCATCCTCGTTGGAATCGGCGACTGGGTATCTTTCGTCGCCTTAATGCCTTCCACTTATAACATCCTTAATAAGCGAACTTTTTCGCATTTTTCTTCTCCTCTGTTTTCTTTCGTCGGTCCACTTCGAGAAACACAAGCACCAACTTCGTTAAAACTAATTGTATTGTCGAGACGTAATTTCGTGTTCGAGGGCGAGATTCGCGTCCGATGCAAAAGAGAAGCGGCGATGACTCTTCTAATTGGCCGTAATTAGGGCACTTGCTTTGAATTCGGGCGAGGATCGGGAATTTTCAGTTTGCGAAATTCTTGTGATTATTCCGGGAGAGGCACTTGCTTTGTGTTCGCCGGATGAATATTAAGCGTCCCTTAATTGCGCCCGGATCGCTTTTTCCGGCTACGAAAACCCTCTCCGCGTCGATGCGGTGTATTAATGCCAAGTGTTTATTTTAGTGGTAATAACGGGGCTTTATTTCAATGAATGTCAACTTCAGGGGATCGTTGCTAGGTTCCTTCGTTCCTTCGCGTTCGTCGAGTTTCCCTAACGATCCCATCACAAATCCGAATGGTGTGTTCACGACAAAAACAAGTGGGCATTTGTTTTATTCCACCACTTACATAAGTCAAACATCGCGACTGCTTTCCATAAGACACCGCGTGGCACCATTACCACTCTTTTTTCCTCTTCGTCGTGTGGAGGCGATCGATTGTTGAAGATTCTCGATCGGATGCGGAGATTGGGAACCACGTCGAGACCTGTAATTAAAAGTTACGATAAGACGGCTGTCATAGACGCAATAATCTCGTGATTATAATGAAGGAAGTTGCGTCCATCAAGTCCGCACCTGATACGGGGCCCCGCCAAGAAGTCCCTTTCAAACTTCCATCTCTAGTGGATCGGATTTGAGGCGGGGAACAATTAAGTCGAGGCTCACGATACCCACCACAACTGCTTTTAATTTGACATTTTAATAAAGCGGAATTTGGTGCGCGTCGATATTGCGATATGATCGTTCGATTTGGACGGTTTAAGCTTTTGGGGCCGGTCCCTGTATGGTGTGGAGGATGACTAGACACCAATTGCGATTACCACAAGATGGTATCGCGACCCCCCAACTGGCGGCCGCGTCTGTCACTTACCTGGGCACCTCTTGTCAAATTATACAACTACAATTACTCTTCTTCATCTACACTCGAAGCGCTATAATAACAATGACGGGGCCACAGATTAGGAGGACCACGAGATGGGATACCTATCATCCGAAACTAACTTACCATCACCTATTATTTAACACAAACGCGCCATATTTGTAACTAGTCGATTAATAAAAATCCATTTTGACAACAATATTTTGTACTATCTATTCATATAATATGGAATTTGTGCAACATTTTGATAAATAGAGAAAAAGATTGGGACAAAAATTAAGTGGAACGTGTTAATCTAAACTGATAGTTACGTACCCAACTGCTCAGCTTTTGAAATTGTGTTTTATTATATGGCTTACAACACTTAAAACAACAAAATTACAACAAAAATAGAAAAAGTAAATTTTGCTATGATATACGGGTGCGGCTTTTAACCTGACACAGTGAAATATGTCGAAAATAAACGGTGGTAGAGAAAAATGTTTGAAATAATAGATGTTTTATTTGATGGGGCAGGAGTACATGTGCTTAAAGTCTTCATTTGCCTATGTTTTTAATAGCAGCATCTAAATCTGCGTAAAAAAACGTGTCTGTCCATAAGTTGTCAGTTGTTGATAATTTTCTGCAATATTTAAGTTTGAATCATCATATATCGACTTTGAAAAACAAAAATCAATAACCATTCATAAAAAACATATTGTAATACAAAACAACTAATGTTCAAAATGATGATCTTTAAGCTCAATACATTTTCTGATTCGTTCACTCCGCTACAATCGTCTCTTGCCGAATATTTTTGCAGGCACTTTTTATTACTTCATATTTTCAAGGATTAGGTGCAATTTGGTACAACTTTTTTTATGTTGGTTATTAAGTTTTGCTTTCAAAATTGATATTTAATATTTACTTGCAAAACTTGCAACTTTTGGTAAAAAATATCATAGGAAATTGCTATTTCTTTTTTACAGAGATTTATATGCTGCTATTAAAAACAGAAGTGTTTATTCAAAATTGATGATATTTACCTTAGAATGTCTTTGAAATCGTTATCCAAATGAAGAATTGATGCATCTGCACTTTTGTCCCCTTTACATAAAAACATTTTATTTGACCTATTTTTCTCTACAGGCGTTTATATTCAAGATATTTTACTGTCAGAATAATTGCTGCATCTGGTATAAAATATCAGATTCAAATTCAAGCATGCAGAATTTTGACACGTTATTTTTTATTTTTTACAATTTTACAAGTTTTCATTTTAAATAAAATTCAGTAGGTATACCTATTGCTTATGATTGAAAATGCAAAATGAAGAAGGAAAAAATATTTTTTAACAAAGATTGGCATAATTATTTCCTTTCATTTATGTTTAATTGTTGCTTCTTTTCCCTTATTTTTCTTTCAAAGCTATTATGGAATTAAAATGACATCATTTTTAAATTTTAATTTATTGGACGACCGGTTTCGACTTTTCTCATTTTCAAGTCCTAAAAATATGTATTTAAAAAAATGTCGATATAAAAACATACATAGAATATGTATTGCTCGTAATTGATTATTTAAATTTCATTAAAAAAGGAATCAATACATAAATATACATACTACAGAAACTTTCGTTCAGGATTCGACTTGGTTTGCATCTAATAATGGGGTCAATATTCTCTTGTGAGAAAAATGCCAAGTGTCTTGACTTCATATCCTTACATCCCTATATGTTCGATAGGTGGCGGATTTCTGAGAGATCATAGAAGCTACTTTACCTCAGGCTTTTTCTCATAGGATCCAATCTAGAGGTCAAATTATGTTGTAAAATAAAAGCTATGCCATTCACAATGGTGTGCATCAAACTTACAATTTACAACATATTTTGATTTTATTAAAAATTGTTCTAGAAACTTATTGCTACATTCAGAAAATGAGATAACAAAAACAAATCTATCTACAAATTGGGTTAAATAGAAAAATTAACACACGCTTTTTCAAATTTCCTAAACGATGTAAAAAAGGAACAACAAAATTTATTTTACATTTATAAAGCTTAGTAAAGTAACAGCTTTGTTATAGCTCCTGGTTATTACGTTTTGAACTGGTGGGACAAATAGCTACATAATCAAAAATATTTCCAATTGCGTAAATTTTAATATTTTTTAGATTTTGGGGACAGAACTCCTGGCTTAAAAACTACACCTTTTCCAGGTGTAATTCAGAAAATATCACTTGTAATCCAGATTAGTCAATTCCAGTTCAGAATGTATCAATTGTAATTCAGATTGTATTTCAGAAAGGGTAAACTGTATTTCTGAAATTGGCAATTGTAATTCAGATAACATACTCGTAATTTTAATGGTTGTTTCTTTTTCCTTATCTTTCTTTCAAAGGTATGGAATTAAAATTGCATCATTTTTAAATTTTAATTTATTGGACGACCGGTTTCGACTTTTCTCATTTTCAAGTCCTAAAAATATTTAAAAAAATGTCGATATAAAAACATACATAGAATATGTGTTGCTCGTAATTGGTTATTTAAATTTCATTTAAAAAGGAATCAATACATAATTATACTTACTACAGAAAGTAATTTTAACCACACAGAAGATATTAACTTCGATATTCACATACAACTACAGCAGTTATCTTTAAAACTCAAAGTATACAAACTTTCCTAATGTACAATAAACATTTGTTGATAAGTCGAATAATTTGCCACATAGAGTTCATTTTCATGGTATATCGATGGATTTAAAAAAATCTGAATTACACGATACGTTCTGAATTATAAATGCTATATCCTGAATTTCAATTGACACTATCTGAAATACAATTGATTAATCTGAATTACAATTGATACATTCTGAAACACAATTGACTAATCTGAATTACAATTGATTCATTCTGAAATATACTTGATTCTTTCTGAATTACACTTGGAAAAGGTGTAGTTCTATGGATTCAGCGAGCTTACATTTAGTAGAAAAAATAACGGTACTCTCAGATTTGCTATAGCATTAAAAATTTCGCAAAAATTGGCGTTTTTTCAAAAAAATGTCGCAGACTTGAAAAATCAAAAAAGTTAACTATCTATGAAATGACTGCGAATCGGACTAGAGTAAAGTGGAACTTTTTTGTTCCTTTTAAAGGCAAAGTTTGTAACACCAGTAACTAGTCTATGGATTAGTTGTTGTATTTTTGTGATAAGCAGTACAATCTGGTTGCCGTTGGGAGGTCATTTTTAAATATCAGAAAAAAGTCGATGAACGGTTTGGCCCGCGGAACATATCCCATATGTGCTTAATTAAGTTCCCGCCAAAAAAAGACCGAAGATATAAATATTAATGCGATCTGTGACACGTATTAAAATAAATTATGCGCCTCATATGAGTCCACAACTCTTTAGATAAATACGAGACGTCTTCACCGAGAACGCCCCGTGTTGTTTCCTTTTTTATTAATGACGTCCGTTGTAGTGTTAAAATATTCAAAAATATTCAGGTTATTAATTAAACAGTGCCTCTCCTTGAATACTCATAAGTCATCCACGGCGCAGACGAAGGAATTAAACAGGCAAGATTCGTTTTATACACACACGGTGCCAATCAAGGTGGCCGTGTGGCTGTATCTGTGCTGTGTGGTGTTTTAGTGAGGTCCTCGCTGACTCAGCATTCAATTAATTATAAAACTAGCCTTAGACAGCCAGTCACTGATAAACAAGGGTGTGTGTTCTTAATGATTTCTATTCAAATGCCACGGCGATGCGTTTGCGGCTCTCGTTGGGAGGTGGCGAAGACGGTCGTCGTGGTTGTTTTCGAGAGGAGCCACCAACTTGCAAACTCATTTAGTCGTCCGCTCCTCCACCTGTACCTACTCTTCGCGTTTTATTCGAGTCGCTGCAGCAATTTGTTTGGCCATCTCGCGTGCATTTGTACTTGTCTTGCATGCAGCCGCTCGCTGCGAACACCCTGTATATCGCAAATATTTGCGATTTATTTGCGCGCTGTTGCTCCTCGCCAAGATGATTATCTCGGCTGGTTCCGATCACGGATTAATTACAAGCTGTTAATATCTGTTTTTTCGCTTGTTTCGTGTCAACGGTTAGTTATTTCGACCGCTCGCACTTGGAACGCCATCCGATCCGGTCTTTGGCGCTTTCATGGTCCGAGAATCTTCCCTGGCACGTGGTGTACGCGATGTTCTTTCACACCGCTCGCGTTCCTCGTAAAACAACACCGGAGGACAGCTCCGAGTCGCGTCCTAATCCCGTCCGAATAATCAACGGCTATTTATCACGGTATTAACATCAATTTAGAGCCAGACAGACATCTTTCCATAATTGATATTAATTCAAGCAGTCATTACAATCAACCGAATTATGCACACTGATTGTCAGCTGACTGACTCTTCTTCGCACTGATTAGATGACTCAGGCTTGATTGGGCTAATTACTGGGACAATTACGACGTAATTGCACCCCGCGCCGTCCCATTTTCGGTCGGGTCGAGATGTAAATGCGAGATTCTTTAGCGCCCAATAATTGCCGTTCCATCTCTCGTTGGTTTGTTTGGAACCGTAAAAGTCACACGCTTAACAAGTTTGCTGACTTGTTCGCTTTTATTTATTGTTATTGGCATTTTTTCCTTCTGGCGCGTCTGTTTTGGGAAAGGCAAGTGTATGGAACCACAAAGTATCTTTTCCTAGGTGCAATTTGGATTACAAATGTAGGACATATATTTCAAAGATAAAATGATGTACGCATATTCAGTTGTAATTTCAAAAATGCCTCGAAAAATCCGACCTAAATGTTTATTTATCTCAATTTTCTATTAAAAAAATTATGAAATGACTCTTTTTACAATTCTATATAAAATATAAAACGACGCCAAAGACAAATTTTCTGTAGAAAATAACAATGCAGACGATATTTTCTATAACTATACAAGAACGTTATGGTATTTATTAAATAACAGACATTACTTGCTTTTTTTGTTGTGGAATTAAACACCGCTTCAAATTAGTAAACTCGAAAATTGTGTGTTGTTTTTGAAAATGAAAATTAAGGGGGTAGTGTTTTTATACATTTTGAAATCAATTGTATGAATATGTTACTGAATAATATTGACGTTACAGAAAAACACTACTTGAATTTCTAACTTGTTAAATGAATTACATTTCGCTCAATTTTATTGGACCTAAATGTTACACGAATTGTTTTGAAGCTCAATAAAAATTGCACTATGCTTTCTAAATTTAAAATCCGTTTGAGTTCCACCCGAAACAAAACTTGAATTTTTAATTTAGAAATAGCCCGAATTTCGATGTTGAAAAATGCTTGAATTTCAAATTTAAAAAATCACGGAATTACCAAATATCCCATGCATACTCTCATCTCTAAGACATTACATGGACGCATGCGCCATAAGATTTTATATTTTAACATCACGCGGACACAGTTTTGGAGATTCCAAGTTTGAAATTCATGTATTTTTCTATATAAAAATTCAGACACTTTTAAAAATTAAGAATATGAGTGATATTTTGTGTAGAATGTGTGAATTAAAAATATAATTTAAAGCCCAATTTTTAATTAGCTCCAAAATAATTCAAGTTACATTTTTAAATATGTAGTTTCAATAAAATTGAGGGAAATAAAGTAAGAAAATTTAAAAAAAGGGCATCTTGAAAAATAGTTTTATTCAGAATAATGTCTGTATTATAATTTATGGGCATAATATATTGTATCCATTTACAAGTCAAACCAATCTAGCACCTTCATCAGTTTACATTAATTTCGTAAAATTCCTTTTTAGTGAATTAAACATCCCAGTTGAATTAATTTTCAAATAAAAACCTTGCCACTTTTCAAACTTCAAAATAAAACCGAGCAAGGCTTATGATTTTGTAAAAGAAAAAACCGATGCATGTTTTCCGAACAAGCACTTTGTAACTATTTGTAAATTATGTGGGCAATGTGTATTATTTATTACAAAAACCAATATGGTTCAAAATAATTTTGTGTCACATTAAAGGTTCAGGATAAAATTACATTACAATGAATTATCAAAATCTTTATTTCCAAACTATTGGTGATTGAAAATTGCAAGCCAATATTTTTTCCAATAAAATTGGATTATTTGGCCATGTTTGTTTATCCATTTTACCGTGGGATTTACGGCTTGGAATGCGCATGCGTTTGGGGAGTGGGAAAAAATTCAAGAGATGGCGCTATCACTAAAATACGGTTTTTAATAATTAAAAAAAAAACATTAATATTTTGAATTGTTTGTTTATTTTTCGCAGATAGCGGTAAAGGTAATATTCAAAATCATAGCTCAATTATTCGTTTTAATGAAGTATTACGGAAGATATGGCGTACCGATAAAGACACCTTTGAAAAATAATATACAGTATGTATGTTTTATAATTTTTTTTATTCAATTTTTTGGTACAATATTTTGCTTTTGATATTTCAAATCCTTGTTATTGTTAAGTTGCATTTTATAATATTGCACCAGAGCTTCCGCCTTTAAGTTCTAATTTATAATAGAATTAGATCAAAAAACATTTAGAACAATAGATTTGTGTGCTCTTTCCTTATACAGCAACGCAACATTTTTATTATTCAATTTTTTGGTACAATATTTTGCTTTTGATATTTCAAATCCTTGTTATTGTTAAGTTGCATTTTATAATATTGCACCAGAGCTTCCGCCTTTAAGTTCTAATTTATAATAGAATTAGATCAAAAAACATTTAGAACAATATATTTGTGTGCTCTTTCCTTATACAGCAACGCAAAATTTTTATTACGCTGAATATAAAATATATAATACTTTATTTTTCAAAACTTCAAACTAAAATCTTCAAAAGTAACATTTGCATTGAAAGCAATATTCAATTTTGTTAAACTTTTTTTTTCATAATTTCATAATTTTCAAATTTAAAAACACAGATAGTGTCACTTTCACTGTTCGTGTGTAAATTAAATTCTCATTTTATAGTTATTTTTAAATTTCCGATATTAAAAAATACTTTGGCGTTCCATACAAGTGACGGACTGGTGTTAAATATTTCAACGTTAATTAATTCCTCCCAGCTCTCGTCCATAAATACGGTGCAGTTGGTGCCTCGTTACGGCATTTGTATAATTTTTTGTGGCTCCATTGTTGCGCCTCTCGATTGTTTGCGTTGGTACTTCCCTGGATTTTTTCCGGTCCGAAATTCTCTCGTAGCATTTGTATGTTAATTGAGTGTTTAGGAATCGATCGTGTCGTGGGTGTCTCTCCACACGTAAAAATTTGTAGAATTTATCTGGAGGCGGGAATGCGATCTCCTTGTGGGGCAGAGTCATGAGTGCACGCTTGACACCTATCAGTCAGGCCCTTAGCAATGCAAATGCCGTGAAGAAAACAATTAAGGCTTCTAGCAGCGACCAGATAGAATAAGATTCATCACGTTTATACTCGGCGGTAATTAAATGGTGGGTGCAGTCCACCAGGTGGTCGTGGGGGTGGTGAGGGAACAGTGGCGCGATTTACCCGTGAGCACACACTTCTCTTCTTCATCTGGACACGTAATCTCGAGGCGGCTAACAAGCTGTCTGTCAACGGGTTCCGCGCGCCCCAGGCCGCACTTCGTGAAGATTTCCACAAGAAAGGAGGAACGCTGCTGCTTGCTTGCTTCATTTGTGTCTCCATTTATCTAAACGGCGGTCGATGGCGCGCGATTTATCGCCCATCGACCCATTTCCCATATCTTCCAAGATTTAACGAAGAGCCGTCGAGCGAGACACGATGGTGTCTGATTGACTGTTAGAATTACCGTTTCTGATCGTTGTTGCTTTCGGCACCAAAATACCAAACACGGAAGAAATACGACTACATATTTCGGTTCAACTTTTAACGGTTAGAATTGCAAAATCTGATACAAAAAGAGGTACGCTAAAATGTTCCTACAATTCTAAAAAAAGTTTAATTTAAATAATTATTTGCAAATTTTATATCTTCGTATCTTCACGTATCTTCTTTGGTCTAGTTTAGTGCGATTTGGTTCAATTTTTTCAAACAATTTGGTACAAGAAATTGTATGAATCTGGTTCATCGTACAAGATTTGGAAAAAAAATATGCGTTTTAATAGCAAACTCAAACTTTGTTCAGCATCTCATTTCTGTAGAACAAGTGTTAAGAGTCGTAGATATGCGAACCGAAAAAAAAAGCGGAAGATTGAAATATTAACAGTTTCGCAACTTGGCGGTTGAAAAAAAGGAGAATGTCCTGAGTTTTAAAAATGGTACGAGAATGCTTTTTGTTTCGTATTTCATCTCATTTACTTTCTTATCCCATGTTTGTTTTGGTCTTCTCTTTTGTTTCTCTTCATGTGCTTTTGCCTCTCATACTTTTTTTTCTACCCTTGTATTTATTCATTGTTTGTAAGTGGCCCACCAACAAAGTTTTTTTATATATTATCTTATTTTTTGGTTTCTTATTTTATGCTTTCTTGTTACTCCTTTAACTTGTCTGAGATACTTCATCTCTGTAGCTTGTATCCTACTTTTTTTGTGCTCTCATTAATACCCAAGATTCACAGCCAACGGTTAATATGGGTCTGTATGTTGTTTTAAAAATATTTGCAGATTTCTTTTACTAATAACATTTTTACTCATAATTTTTTAGCGCTTGTTTGATTGTACTGTTGGTTTCTAATTCGTGTTTTCCATTTTCTTCTATGATATTTCCAGTCCTAGATACTTACTTGAATGTTTCACTTGTTCAATATTTACATTATCAATTTTTATGTTTATTGCTTTCTGTTCTTTACCTGTGACCATTACTTTTGTTTTTTATTGTTTATTCTCATTCCATATTCTTGCAGAATTGTATTCCAAATCCCTAATTTATTTTGTAGATCATCATCATTTATTATTATCTCGTCAGCAATTGCGTATTTTTAGATGTATATTTTAGATGTGAATTTCACATTTAATTTATTCACTCTCAGTGTATATTTTTTATTATTTCGTCCCTGATAATTATGAATAAAGCTTGATTTAATCACTCTTCCTGCCTAATTCCTTCATTTGTTGTCAACAAATTTGATATTATGCTCTGCCTAATTATACATTTTGCATTGTCTTTGTATACGTTCTTGACGATTCTGACAAATTTCGATATAGATTAGCTTTTCTCTTTATACCTTCTCTTGATTAATGAATTCCAAATATACTCCTCTTTTTCGTTCTGAGACCTTTTCTGTTATTTGTTCCATGGCGAAAATATGGTCCTGTCTGCATTGAGGATTTTCAATTATTGGTTTCAACTTCTTGTCAATAATTTTTTCCAAGCCCAGACGCCGTCAAGCTGAACTAAGAGCAAAAGGATATGGCACAAAATATTGAAAAAGTAGAGATTTTTTATTCTTTTTGAAAAAATTTATAGTTTTCATACTTTTGTCCAGCCATTGTGACATATTTTAAATTTTCAAGAACACGACTTGTGGCAAATTATTGAAAGGGAATCATTTTGATTTAATTTGATAAGAGTTTTTATGAAAAAAATTTAATTGCACTAACTTTAAGTATTTCTGAATCGTCAAAGTTAATAAAAGTAAAGGTTTCCATATATTTGACCATTTGTTTCTCGGTATGTACATGTTCTGTTGGATATTTCTAAGAGAATTTATGTACCAATTTCTCTCATAGATTTAAACATTTTTGTAGCTAGTTTATTATAGCCTAGTGTTTCCCTTTTTAAAATTCGCTAATAACTTTTATCAGTTCTCTTTCATTTACAAATTCGTCATTGTCTTGTTATATACTTTCATTTACATAGGTATAATAACTGTTTTTTTATTTTTCTTTCTTTCTAGCACTTCCTGGTTAATTGGAAATATTCTTTCCATCTGTTCACTATTTCAATATCGTCTGTCACCATATTTTCTTTTAACACGGTTTACCACTTCTGTTTTTCCTTTTTGTTGTGACTTTAATGTTCTTTAAAGCAACTTTTGGTTTTGTACCACCACTGAATTCTTTCCACCGTTTTCTTTTGGCAACTGTTACCAAATTTTCTTTTTATTTTTTCGGTCTAACAAGCAGTTTGTTTTCTATTATTACTTTTCTTAGTTTGCCTTCATGCACCCTTTTGGTGTGTTTCTGAAATATTCCCATACTTTTCAGTACTGCTCTTTTTTATTATTTATTTCTTATTGTCGAAGTTTTTTGTTAGGGTTTGAGCTCGAGGCCGTCAGATTATTTTTCGGTTATGTTCTATGCTTCGGATACGATATATTTTGTGTTTTATTTTTTACAGGTCTTGATATTGCGTTTTGCCGATTACACAAACGAAACTAGTTTAATTTGGAACTTGGCCACAGTGAGTGCTTCTCAAATAAAAAATAAATAATAGAAATAGCATTCGCATAAGAGAGAATCATTATCGAATCATACTCCGTAATGTAAGGAGAGTCCTTTGGATTTGGCATTATTATAAACGCATCTGCGGTAGAATTTACAGTCCGCACCATTTAATATGAAAAATTCGAAATACAGCTAAGAATGTCATTTTCGAAAAACTGGTAGCATTGCTCGTGAAGATGGAATTGATTGTATTGACATCTCTACGATTCATTTTGAATGAAGTATGCTACCATACACTTCTATTCCTTTCGTGGTATTACTTTACTTGTCAGTGCTCAACATTGAAGAGGGATGTAAATAAACTTTGGATGATGCATTAAATAAATTATATTTTTGAGTTATATTAAGTTTTTGACAGTTTTTTTTAAGTCAGTTGGTGAAACGGAACGAATAATTTAATCTTTGATATTGTAATCGCACACCTTTCGATTTATCCCTGTCGTCTAATTAAAACTTGACAACTTGAAAGAACTTTCGAACAGAATATAAAAATCACTTTCTTCGGACAAATGTCATTCCTTGAATGAACAGAAGAGTTGGTTGAATTATGTTTAGAAGAAGGGGGTAATAACTTTTCGCATTTGATACAAATATTTTAAATTAAATTTTTAATTTATACTTGATTTTACTTTGTTTGCCAAAACTTTGACTGACAATTCCTAGCACTTGTCATCACAAATCAATGTAGTTATTTGCGTCTATCGTTTAGATCATAGGTTTACGCTGCAAAAACGTAAATTA
The DNA here is from genome assembly GCA_964023215.1 of Eledona agricola. NCBI lineage: Eukaryota > Metazoa > Arthropoda > Insecta > Coleoptera > Tenebrionidae > Eledona > Eledona agricola. The sequence continues at coordinate 20,295,897 of OZ026855.1, read as the reverse complement.
CAGCCTACTCTGAATCATTTTTTATTAGTTCGCACATTACGGTTTTTTGGATTCGTGTTCTATTGTATAAAACATTTTTTAATTTTTATTTTTCCAGTTTTTTCCCTTTCAACAATGAAACAATAAACACAAATCAAAATGAAATAAAACAAAACAAAAACTAATATAACAAATATAAACTTGATTTCGTTGAAGACACATGTACCTATCTCGGATTTCGCATTACAAAACATTTTAGTCAGTAGTTTTATTTTGTTTGCTAAAATTTTGACTGACAATTCCTCGCATTTGTCGGTGTGTCATCACAAATCTATGTCATTTTCTGCATTTATAGTTTACAACACAGGTTTACACTGCAAAAACGTAAATTTGTATGGCCTACTCTGAATCCTTTTTTATTAGTTCGCACGTTACGTCCTTTTGGATTGGTGTTCTATTGTATAATATGTTTTTTCAAATTTAATTTTTCCAGTTTTATTCTTTTCCCTTTGACAATAAAATAATAAAAACAAATCAAAATGAAACAAAACAAAAACTTTATTTCATATTTCTTCACTATAAATTTGATTTCGTTGAAGACACTTACGTGTTTCGGATTTCGCAATACAAAACATTTTAGTCAGTGAAGATCTACTGATGCAATATATGAAAGATAGCGCCTAGCATGTCTTGGTTTAGCTTCGTTAATCCCCGAATTCCGATGCGTTTGTAAAAAAATTGATGAATGCGGAGCGCTGGCCCGTATGGCCGTACCGGTCGTTGCTTGGGTGGCATTGCAATAAAAAGGTGTCGTAAAGAGTGCCAGTTAATTTATATTGTAATTGAGTGGGTTAGTGTTGTGCCACACGCCGTTTTTCTTCGTATAGTTTAGCCTAGGTCCGAACGAAAGAACGACCACACCTCGTCTACTTAACCTATCACCTCCGCCGGCTAAGTCAATTTATAAATATTAATATTTAAACACTCGACTGTAACGCCGGCCTCTCGCACTCCGCAACCAGTTCTTTTCCTTCTTAAACATCTCGCATAATTAATGCGGTTGCATTTAATAAGAGTGCGGACTGTTCTTTTTCTTTTCGCATTCCTCAAACCTTATAAGAACATGACTTATGGACCGTCCGCGACTCCCCCGTCGACAATTTTTTACACCCGAAGGTTCTTGAACCGGAAAACCGTACCCCGCTTGGAAATCCTTTAAATCGAAAGGTCCTCAGCATTGCGCGCACTTACTTCGGCGAAACGAAGAGATGTCGTCGATGCGATCCCGCGGTTCATCACGTGCACTAAACAAGAGGATTACATTCGGCTACAAGCAACGGCAATTAGCTGCGGTGTCGGTTTGCTTTTTTTAATTAGATAGCCTATCGTCTATATTACCCCGCCCGTGCATCAGAAGAGCCTCGCCAGGTCGATTTATGACGCGTTAATGTCTCGTATTTCAAGACGGTTTATTAGCAGCTAAATTTTAACTGTTGGAGAATTAAATTTGATTTACGGAGCAGAAGAAGAAGAGATCGGCCCGCGCACTATCGTGCACGCGGAATCTCGTTATTGGAAGGGTTGCAAGAGGAAAAAACGCTCCCCCGTGTAATTACAACAGTCATAACTGCGATTAAATCCGACAAAAAACCACCCTCATGGATTCTAATCCGTAACATTGTTTTTGGCGGAGCAGATGCGGTAGCGGACGCCCTGATGGGGTTAAAAGCTGTGAAATAATGAGTCCAGATTAATACTTAACCGAGCCGATGAACACATTTGCATATGAATCCACAATTAGCGCACCCCACGGCGTTCGGGGTTGCGTCCCCTACGACTAATGAACATCAGCTCCAGGTATCATCGTCGGTTCCGAGAAGACGCGTCCTCAGATTTTCAAATGTTTTTTACGGAACGGAACTGCGCTCTAGGCGCGATCGCCGAAATGACAAAGCCGCGAGGGTCACTTGACCGATTTTCGTGCCCATGAATACCGGCGCGCAATTAAACGAGTTTGCAGGAACAAAGAGCCGAGGATAATAACGTGACAGATGTGGACCGATCGGGGAGGACCATTAAAATAATTTTTTGCCTAGGAAGATATTTTTTTGTTTCTAATCTGCTGCGTCTTTGTTGCTTGCGGGTGTTTGCCAAATGAAAAAATGTTTCGGGTCGTCGGCAATGAAAGGGTTATTTTTTCGTGTCTTTTTTATCGATACCACTCGCTTCGGAACGGTTTATTCTAATCGATTTTTTTACGCAGCTCGCTTAACAGATTAGAATTAGAGGGCAACGATGGCGATTGTTAACAATTTCCAAGTTTTTGTGTGCTTTTTATCGTAAGTAATGGCGGCGCTCTAATGGTCATCTAATCTCGTTGGGGGCGGTGAAATATCGGTGTTCGGAATTAATATTTCTCGCGTCCGAAAGGGCTCATCTTAAATGAGCGGGCGCCTTTGTGCCCGAATCACTAATGGACAAATCAGGTGTCGATTTCCCATTCGGTGAATCGGGAATGTCAAGCGCAATTTTTTTTGTATGGAAGTCATCCCCAGGTCCCGCGATACGGATCTGCGCTACACACTCAACAATGCGACGAGAACGGCGGCGACATAGAGTAGTTTAATTTCGAAATATCCTTCGAGATAATTCCCGAAATAATCAGCGTCGTAATAAAACGTAACGAGTGTAGAAAGAACGTCACACGAGTGTACCAAAGAGGACACGTGTTCCGCCGTAAAACAAGAAACATCTATTCAAATCTGGTTTAATCGGAGCCGGCCACAATGCGAGGTGCGCGTCGCCGGTCGCCCGGAAAAAAACTCCAGGTGCTAATTTGGCGCTCGGTCCCGACTGTGGCCCGGACTAGAGTCGGAGTCGGAGTTTGTTAATTCTTAAAGCGCGTACTGTCTTTTAGCGATGTTTATCTGGCCTGTGCACTTGAATAGAATATAAATGCAAATGGACGACACAATTGTACCTTTGTGTGGGCATTGTGTGATTCTAAGCGGCCGGGACGTCGTTAAAATAATCAACAATTATAAGCATACGTCGAGCTTTGAATGGCCGCATGCGAAAGCTCGTTACTGTTATCAGATGGCGGAGGGACGGGTCCGGCGCGATTTTTCCGGCGGAGTGCTAATGGAACAATGGCCTAAGCGACGATGGTCTAAATTGCATTAATGGTCCACAAGAGTCGCATCTTCGACTTATTATCCAATCATTTAAATAAGCAATCAGTGCTAAGTGGCGAAGAGGTCACTAACACGCCGCTAACTAACTACACTTATGCGTTATTAACAATCAGCTTTTGACGTCAACGGCCAATTGTGCAAATGCAAATTAAAACTAAAACTGGACGACCTCGTTCCGGTAATTAGCAGAAGATAACTTTAGAAGGCGTCTACGAGTTTCAAATATCGCACGTCCGTATTGCACACGAAAATCATTTTCGGTAGGATAAGGCGTGGAAATATTTAAATTTACATATTTTTTAATTTCTTATATCGTTTTATTTATTTGTACCGTAACATGATTTTCAAATATTCAATTCCTTATATTCTTCTTTTATTCTTCCAGTTACTTGTATCTTTACTTTGATTTTTTACATTGTTTTTCTTTGCTAGGGCTTTTTAAATAATTTGTATTTTTGTTTCTGTTTTTGGTAGTTTAGTTCGTGTGAAGTGTAGTGTTTTACATAGTCTAGGAAGGAAGGATTTTTGGTTATACTATTAAGAACTTTTTATTGCAAATATTTATTTAATATATAATAGTGTGTTTGTTACGTCTACAATCCGTAACGATGGAGTTAATAATTATTAATAATTTCGAGAAAAACAAAAAAATTGTATAAATTTTATTCATAATTTACTACTATTTGTGGGTTTGGTATTAGTAACTTTTTCTGTTCCTAATCTTCAGGGACATCTATTGTAGTTTTTAATTGCTTTATTAGTTTTTCCTTTAAGGATTGTTGGTTTACTTCTAGTTAGTAGGTTTCTATGGAAATTTTTGCAATTTAACCAATCAAAATGCTGCATTTTTAGTTTAACTAGAGGTTTAACTTTAACGAACGATTGAAAAACCCGCCCTAAGTTTTTTATGTAAGGATGTTATGAGTTTATCCCAAAAATTGTGTATTTAATCTTATCCTGGTGATTTCCAACTGGGGGGGGGGATGTATGTTATGATCTCATCTAGTTCTTCTTAATTTAATTTTTTTTATTTTGATTTTTTTAATAGCTTTGTTATTTTATTCTGCAACTAATTCTGAGTTTTACATATTTTTGTATTTTGTGATTGGACTAAGAACTTCAAAATACCTCATATCAGTACTGTAGTGGCTTCGCTAGTATTCAAAAAATTATTGTAGATTGTACCACCAAACGGTCAACATGTGCGACTTGTGTTATGCAAAATGTTTCATTTTTCATCTCATTTATATTTCAAGCAAGAAATTGGGCATTTTCATTGCTTTAAAGAAATGTTGTGCAAAAATCGTCAAGGTGGTTCTCTTGATTTGCAGAAGTTTTCTGTCGTGGTAAAAGATTCACTTTGAATGCAGGCTATGTTACGATCAATTTTGTTTCTAGCTACATTTTGTTGCAATTTTCAATTTTGAGACTACAAAAATGTTCCAATTGTGCTACGTTTACAACTTGGGAGTGCTATAATCGATCAATAAAATGTCTTAAAATTATAGAGCATTTAGCACGATTTCTGTAGTCTCAAAATGGGTTTCAAAAATATCTTGTTTTTGCGAATTTTAAATTTTTTTATGGTGTCATTAAGAATAAAAAAATCTTATGTTAATATTTCTGAAGGTAGTTTTTATTCTGCATCCAAAAATGTAAAAATATGCTTGGTGTCCAATTAAAAAACAAAAGTAGGAAATATTTCCTGTTAAACCAAAGGTGAAAAAAAATGAAAATATTATAAACAAATTTATTACTTGCAACTATACAGTGCCGATGAAAAGATTGGCATTAATTCGAGCATTTTTTTATGGTTTCTTTTAATGGCATCCCTGCTTTTTGATTGCGTCATTTTAAAGAACATGTTTTTTGCATATAAAACAATAAAAATTATAATAGGTTACACAACAATATTTTAAAGATTTTTTTGTGTTTTTTAGAATGAATCGTCGTTGGTACAATGTAATTTACATTATTTGGTAATTTAATGATTTTAACCACAAACTTAAACAAGTGTATTATAATTTTAAAATTTTTTTAAATGGCAATCCTAATTTTTGATTGATTTATCTTAAATTGCGTGGTTTTGGCATATAAAACAATAAGAATTTAAATAGGTTACATAACAATATTTTAAAGAATTTTTTTTGTTATTTTGTAGAATAAATAGTCGTAGGTACAATGTATTTACATTAGTTTGTTATTTTGTAATTTAATGAATTTAATAAAAGAGTGTATCTAAATAGCGTGAAAATATGAAAAATAATTTGATTAAATGTCAACTTAAGTAGTAAAGTAAATAAATTGCCGAATTGAAACAAACCTAAATATATTTTTAAAAAATTACAGAATTTTTATTTATTCAATTTTTTTTACATTTTAATCAGTTTCTGATATTCTTTTATACTGTTCTTTGTAGTTTCTTCATAGTTCTTTGTATCCTTTTGGATTCCTTAGAACCAATGTTTTTAATTTTTTAACTCATTGGATTGACTTTTGTGTTTTATTATTACTTAAATACTTTTAATTTATATTAAATTAATTCAATTTTTCCAATTTTATAATTTCTTGTATAAGTTAATAACTACATAAATATAATATATAAATAAATTTAAAGTGAATGTCCATGTACGCAAAGTGAATTTGTGAATGTAATCGAAGACTAGTCACCTTAAATTATTTAGGGGGGGACTATTACAGTTAAAAACGAGTACATGTTTCGGCTTTGGACCATCTCCAGGTAAACTAAACTATAAGGATAAAATCTAGGGAAAAACATTATAATTGAATGGATGTTCCAATTTGGTACATACTTACAATGCTTGCAGTTTACATTTTAATTGGTTTTATCTAGTACTTAGTGATAATAGGGAAAAAAGAAAAAATATGCCATCTAAGCAGGGATATTGGAAAATGTTTGGTGGGTAATTCGAAATTGTGGGGCGAGAAAAATTAAATTTGATGTGGTGGACTAAAATGGTTTGAGCTTATGATTTTTTTTTAGTTTGGGACGTGGGTAGGGTGGAAAAAATGTAGAACAAACATATGCAGTTCAAGACGTCCAGTGATTTAAAATAGCACTATACAATACTTCTTTAATTACTCCTAAATTTATTAATCTCCCTAAAATACACTCGAGCTTGATTTTTCATCAGGCTAATTTTATTTTTAATTCACTCAAGTTCTGTTGCCTCCTGGACAAAACAGTCGTTTAAAAGCATAAGACAAAATTATGCTTTTAAACTCGAGTTTTTTTCGTTGCAATAAAACTTTCGTGTGAAAATAAAATTATTCGATTAAAAATCATGCTGCTGTGTATTTACTTCCGGTGAAAATTTTTATTATTTATTTTATTATTCTTGCCTATCATTTAGAAAAAGTCGTTTAATTCGACCAACGAATAACAATTTTAGAAAGACCCTCTTTCGAATGGGTCACTCTGAATATAGAAAATTAAGAACGAACTGTCTCGTAAATCTGTACCCCGTGCATTTGCTGATTACATTTGGTGGTTTTAATATAAATTTGTCTTCTAATTTTTTTTACATAAATTTTTCTTGTCGCATTGTTGTCTTAAACAAATTTTGTGATTTATTGTGATTTTGTATTTTCACAAAACGATTGAAGCAAGCTCACACAGAAAGGTTAGAAAAAATGTATCGATGTCGACGAAGAGCATTTCAATACCTCCAGCATAACATAATTTTAATATTTTAGTCTCAATGTTTCTTGTCTCATTTTTGTTTTCCTTTACAAATTTTGTGTTTTATTTTGCTTTTGTGTTTTAACAAAACGATTGAAGCAAGCTCACACAGAAACGTTAGAAGAAATGTGTCGATGTCGACGAAGAGCAATTCAACACCTCCATCAAACTATCCTCTCAGTTTTTATGCAGAACTTTGTATAAGTAATTGACATGTTAGAAAAAATGCGCACGTGATTGAGCTTGGCACTAAACGTTTGAAAATGGTCGTAATGAAAAATGCAAATCGTGCCTGGAGGTCGTCAGTCGGTTGCGGGCGTTTATGGTGGTTGAACTGTTTGATGGTGGCAGAGTTGATATGGTAACGACTTAATTCCATCGCGGATAATGATAGTTTTGCATATGCGTGTGTCTCTCGACTACCACACTAACTAGTCGTACGGTATATTCAATCACACTAATTTAAATTATTGCAACAATGCAATGTTCGTTGCATGCTATAATGCATGTATTATTCACCGCACTTGCTACGTTATGACGTTATTATGCACATCCTACCGGTTTGGTATATAGTCCTCGATCGGCGAATTTCGCATCATTCTAATCATTCCACTGCGACCATTTAAAAATCCGCGTTCCGACGTTTCTTCATCCATATTTATGGGCGCTCGACATGGATCCATGTGCGAGATAATTTATGCGATTTTAACAGACTCCACGCAACAATAGCGTATTATCCCGGTCGACAGTAATTAGTGATCAAGTAGGTGGAAATGTGGGGCACACGAAGCATTCATCCAGACAAAAGAAACAAAAAAAGCAGGGCGCAATAGGTACATCTGCCGGTTTGATTGCCCTCCCGGTGCGACACGATAATTATTTCTGCAAGGGTCAGAGACGCTAATCCGCCGCCGTCGCCGTCAACGAAAGCATCCACAGCACCTAGAGCAGTCCTAAAGTTGATTTTTCTCGGTATCTGCCTACGTGCCCCATTATGACCAAGTACTCTTGCGTCACGTCTCTTCTAAGAAGGTCCCGTTTTATCAGTCCGTAATCTCGGTCTACACCCTGTATGTAGTGCATCTGAATATGAATTGGGCTTTAATTAAAACCGAGGGACGTGCTCGAAAGCCCAATAAGCCACGACTTGTGCAAGCGCAGTCGTTGAAACAAACAAAAAACGAACCTCCTCCTCTTCGACTATAATAAGCACCGATAAGAACGGATTGTATTAATTTGAGCCCGAATACATTTGCAATTCCAATAACGCATATAACGTGTTTATAGCGTTCGTGTGTGTCATTTAAATAATAGCTCGGCAAACAGACCAAAACACCGATCAATTACATAAGTGGCGTTGCACAACTCAATAATTTTTGTTTTCGCGCACGCGAACCATTTTAAGCTGGGATGCGCTCGCCGAAGGAGACAATTAACAACCAACAAATTACAGTTACTCGGATTTAATTCGCAATTAGTATTCTCAAATGGGGGTCGGGAGATACGAGATTCTGGAAAAGATTCGCCGGCCCCGTTGCCGTGTCCCCTTTTACCGGGAAAAACGTGAAGAATTTCTACAAATTTTAGTACCGCTCGCTTGATTTCGGCAGAGATTATGATAATCGTTCTGTCTTAATTAAAAAAAGACGCAGCGTAATAAAAACAACGGACGAAGCTATTAAATGATAAAATCATGCAAATCAGTTAGTTAGGGACAGTACAAATATTTCCTTATTTAAATATGTGTTTATCTAAACATTTATGGGATTATATTATTATTATCACAGTTAAGCGTGGGTTGCGGCATTGGCCAGAAAACTATCGTATTTGTTTCTTCTAATAGGATTGGGCTGGAACTGAAAGGTACAAATAATAATCTAATATCGTATAGTGTTGTCTAATTCACCACGATTTGAATAATCAGACACGAACTAAAATAATGTACGTACAAAAAAAACAGCGGTCGGGAGGCCATGGAATCTGGCTTCTGCTTTATTTTGTACAGTGCAGACTTTTGGAACTGTCAAATCATGACATTAGACGTTTCTTGTATACCTAGGTATGAAACGATGTATGAAAGCATTGTTAACAGATGCTAATCTGATTTGGTCACATTTTGTAAAAAGAACACTTTAGACAAATTTTAAAAAAATTCCACAGATTACAGAAAACTAATTTGTACACAATTTATTTATTCGATATTTTCTTTGCTTTGATAGCATCATCGTTATTATAATGTTAGACCATCGATAGAAAAACATTCAATATTTCAAAGTCGATATCGATATTTTGCATACATATATCAAAAATCCTAGTCCGGGAACGGTCGAATAACTTTGTTTATATGTTTATGTTTCTTTTTTCAAATTTTGCACCGATATATTAAATGTAGTAGCAAACAACGAACTTATTTATAATATTTTAATTTTTTCTTATTTATTCCTTAACCGGAAATGCTTCCTACTAATACCGGAAATATTCTTACATTAATTTAAAAAAAGATATCTTTAAAACTCATAAATGGTGCTCCCTTTACATCTTGGCAGTGATATAATCGATCAATAAAATGTCTTAGTGAATTATGTAGCATTTAGCACAATTTGATGGTTTTTTATTCTGCATCCAAAATGTAAAAATATTCCGGATGTCCCATCTAACAACAAAAGTAGGAAACATTTCCTGTTAAACCAAAGTTAAAAAAAACTGAAAATATTATAAACAAATTTGTTATTTGCAACTGTACAGTGCGGCTGAAAAATTTGGAATTAATTCGATAATTTTTTTTAAATAGCAACCCTAACTTTTGATTGTTTTATTTTAAATTACGTGTTTTTGGCATATAAAATAATAAAAATTGAAATAGGTTACATAACAATATTGTAGGAATCGAGAGAAGCGCGGACATGCACGAAGCCAGTCACTAGTCGTACTCGAACCGCCGAAGTGTGTACCGCTCGTCTCAGCACGAAGGATTGTTCAATTCAATTATTCGCATTCGCTTTTATTTATCTATATTCTGTATTTATCATTAACTTTAAATAAACACCATAATTTTTGGGGGCTCGTCCGCGATGAATCAGCCGCGATAAGTTGTTCGAGATAAATCGAGTGAAAGTGCGAGTGAGAAAAGAAGACGCATTCGTAGCAAACGGCGCCATCACGAGCAAGCCAGACGCTACAACTTGAAGTGAAGTACCTAAAAACGAGATACGACTCAGCAAAAGAGGAGGACGTGAAAATAATGGAAACTCTTGGATCAAACCAAAGGATTTTTGGCAAAATCAAAGGTGCATCGGTACCTGCGATTAAAGCACTACATAAATGTCTTTTCGAACAAGACGGCGACAGAAAAAATCGACAGCGAATAAGGCAATTCTCAGGCTTTAAATTTGAAGATGGTTCACGAGGATTTATCGATAAAGACGACTATATGAAAAACAATTTGTCGTTAGGCGATTTGACGGCAATTTGTGGCATATTGGGCATCGATTATTCCGGAACAGACGAAGAATTAAGACGGCGAATAATTCAAAGTTTGATCGATCTGGATTTCCATCAAGACGAAGACGACGAAAGTGAAGACGACCAAAATGAACGAGAATACAAAGATGAAGACGACGGACATAAAAGACATCAAGACTATGAAGAAAATGACGAACGTGCTGAATCCGACGACAAGGCATCAACTCAGTCGCAATCGAGGGCGAAGAGAAACCGATTCGCAATAACATTCAAGGACGTTGAAGATTCACTAAGACCATTCAGCGGAGACGATGATTACCCGATCGAGAGATGGATTGAGGACTTCGAAGAAACTTCTGCGATGATGAATTGGGACGAATTACAGCAATTGATCTTTGCGAAGAAATCACTAAGAGGGCTGGCTAAATTATTCGTCCAGGGCGAGAGAAATGTAACAACGTGGAGTAAACTAAGGAAAGCGCTAAAGTGTGAGTTTTCTTCTAAAATTAACAGCGCACAGTTACATAAAATGTTAGCCGATCGCGAAATGATGAAAGATGAAAGCGTTCAAGAGTACTACCTACACATGCGCGAGTTGGCTAGTCGCGGTAAAATCGAGGACGACGCAGTTATTCATTACATCATTCAAGGAATACGGGACGACACGAATAACAAAATAATGTTGTACGGAGCTCGAAATTTTGCGCAGTTTAAAGAAAAAATTAAAGTTTACGCAGATGTAAGAAAAGCGACGCAAGTTCAGAAAAGCGACAAAACAAAGACTAAAACAGATGTCACGTTGAAAACTGAACCAAAGGCAAAACCAGTAAATGTACGTTGCTTTAATTGTGGAGTCATTGGCCACAAATCAGCTGAGTGCCGACAGAAAAGCAGAGGTGCTAAATGCTTCAGATGTAATCAGTTTGGTCATCGCTCAACCGAATGCAAAGTTAAGATCGAGAAAGAAGAACCGTCGAAAGCGTCAGCCGACGTACGAAGTTTTGAAATCAACACGGCAAATGCGATGTATAAGATAATCAAAATAGCTGACTGCCAAATCAATGCTCTAATGGACACTGGAAGTCAGGTAAACATCATTCGAGAGGACGTACACAGAAGATTAGGATCTCCTACGTTGCATCAGACAACCATAATCCTGTCAGGGTTTGGGAGTAATCAAGTAAAGCCATTGGGATATTTTAAATGTGAAATTGAGACCGATAATGAAACATTCCCATTGACTGCCTACGTCGTAACCAAAGATGTCATGAAAATGGAAGCTGTCATAGGTTCCGAGATTCTAAATCAAGCTGAAATGATCATAAATCAACACGGAGTTACGATTAAGAAAACGACAATTGCAGCCTTAATGCATGTAGAAGTTGATTGTTCTGACGGAATACTCATCGATAAAGACGCTACGCTGGAAAAACAAGAAGCAGAAAGAAAATCCAAGGAAGAAGTTGAGGTACAGAGGAAAGACGAAGGCCAAAAAGTCGAAGAAGAGAATGCCAAAGAAATGAAGGCTAAAAATGAAGATGAAAAACAAGCTAAAGAAGAAGAGGAAAAGAAGGTCAAAGAAGCAACTGTGATAAAGCAGAAGGAAGAAGCTGAAAGAAAAGCCCAAGAAGAAGCGGAAAAGCAAATGAAACAACAAGAAGAACATAAATCCAAAGAAGATAGTGAAAAGAAAACAAAAGAAAAAGTTGACAAAAAACCGAAAAAGCAAGCTGAGTTAAAAACGAAAGAAGAAGTGGATAGCCGAACTAAGGAGGAAGCTGAAAACAAGACTAAAGAGGATGCGGAGCAACAAATCAAGAAAGCAAGAGAGGAAATTGATAACAAGAGAAAAGAAGAATCGGAATTAAAAGAACAGCAAGAATATGAGAGAAAAGCCGGAAAGAACGAAGGTTACCTGCATCCGATTCCAAATGAAGATACGCCACTACACACGTATCACATTGACCATCTTGGCCCTTTGGATTCTACAAATAAACGATACAATCACATCCTGTGCGTAATCGACGCATTCACGAAATTCGTATGGTTGTACCCGACCAAATCGACGACGACTAAAGAAGTAATCACCAAGTTGAACCTGCAGCAAGCGATCTTCGGGAATCCACAACGAATAATATCGGACAAGGGTACAGCGTTCACATCCAAAGAATTTCAAGATTATTGCCATGAAGAAGACATCACTCACTTGACCATAACCACCGGGTTACCAAGAGCGAATGGGCAAGTAGAACGCCTGAACCGATCTATCATTTCTGTGATCTCGAAATTAGCGATGAACGACCCGACTAAATGGTATCAGCACGTTTCAAGAGTACAAAAGGTGATAAATGGAACGTATCACCGAAGCATTGACTGTACGCCATTTGAACTGCTGATCGGAACCAAAATGAGGGACAAGACTGACTTGAAAATCAAGGAACTCATCGAGTCTGAGCAAATCGGTGACTTTCAAGATACTCGCGAGGCTCTCCGACGAGAAGCGAAGAAGAAGATACTGGAAGTCCAACAAGAGAATCGCCGATACTATAACCTGCGAAGAAAACCAGCCCGAGAACTACTACGACCTGCGCCGAATACCTCAAACCGTGGGTCCAGTACGAGAGTTCATCCGGGGCGGATGAAGAGTCGGATGGCCGAAATGTAGGAATCGAGAGAAGCGCGGACATGCACGAAGCCAGTCACTAGTCGTACTCGAACCGCCGAAGTGTGTACCGCTCGTCTCAGCACGAAGGATTGTTCAATTCAATTATTCGCATTCGCTTTTATTTATCTATATTCTGTATTTATCATTAACTTTAAATAAACACCATAATATTTTAAATATTTGTTTGTTATTTTGTAGAATAAATAGTCGTAGGTCCAATATCTTTAGATTAGTTTGTTATTTTGCAATTTAATGAATTTAATAAAAGCAGTTTGTCTAAAGAACGTGAAAAAAATTAAAAATAACTAAATTAAATGGCAACTTATGTAGTTAAAGTGAATAAATTGCGGAATTGAAACGAACCTAAACACATTAAAAAAAAAATTAAAATAGTGTTATGCAACCTATTAAAATATTGTTTATGTTATATGCAAAAAAAACATGCACTTTAAAAGGACGCAATAAAAAAAATTGTTAATCAAAAAAATTAAAATGACGTCATATACTTATACAATATACAAAATTGACGGGTCCGAGCGATTTATTTTTTCGCTCCTCATAAAAATGTATCGTATTAATTCCAACCTTTTCATGCGCACGATATACCTATCGTACCAAATTTAAAATAAATTACTATTTAAATAATAAAGTTATTCGACCGTTTCGGGACTTTATATTAATCCTGTAAATGAAAGTTAAGCGGAGTTGTCGCCAACATACGACTATATTGTACAGACTCCAAGACATATCGTTGAATGAATGTATTATTGAAACCAAAATAGCAACTGTTATTGGTATTGGCGATATTGTGTTACTCAAATAATTCTTCTAATTTAGTCAAATTTTCAACAAGAATTTAAACGTTTACAATTTCCTGTTAGACCTTTTTTTGCATTACTGTTAATAAAGCTCTAGAACAAAACTGTCGGAGCAGATCTTGAATATGAGGAATTTTTACGGGGTCAGTTGTATGTAACATTATTCAGAGTAGGTCGTACAAACAATCTATTCATTAATGGTCCTCCACAGAATATTTTAAATGTTTTTCAAGGAAGCACTCTGATTGCTCCATATTTTTTCACACCGCCATCGACCAGTTATTTAGCGTGACATTATTATAAATTAATTGAAAAAATTCAAAGCCTAAAAACAGGGAACCCAAAATAATCGTTTGAAATAATCGAGGAATCTCTCACTTTTAACAGCACATCTATACTTAACATAACTACGTGTGGTAACAAACAGTACCTAATATGAATATTTAGGTATATATTATTAGCGAGGTCCATTCGCTAGTATGTACACAATAAAATTGTACACAATAATGTCATAACTTCAACTATTTAAAAACTTGTTGTTGTTGCCTAAAAAGTCATTTTCTAGATCTGGTGTTTTCTATTTGTATTAATTTGCTGCGCAGCGCATTTATTTACATATCGCTAATTTATTTTTATTTATAGTTAGACGATGGGCGATAAATAACATTTCAAACGTAATTTCGGCCATTATATTTCGTTCAATGTGGATTTTCCATATTAGGCCGCAGATCGCGTTTTTTTCTGGGCATCTGTTGGAGTGGCTTGGGCAGGATTGCCGGTATGACTTCCGTCATGACACCGTGTCTATGATTTAGCTGCAGTTCCCGTCGTGTGGAAGCTAGACCATAACAGGTGAACGCTTTTTCAAAGGGCCGCGTCCACGTCCCAGCTCCATAAATCACATAAAAACGTCCCACCTTGACTACCAGTCGTCCCCAGTCATCCTCGTACAATTAAAAATGATCATATGTAAAACACGTACCTTTGGTCTTTGTGTCTCGGAGCTGCTCGCTTTCATAATAAACAACCGGCGAGGGAACCGAAAAAAATGATATTACATGTGGAACGAGTTAACGACGGTCACGATTTAATAATGTCATTTATATGTGGTACCGGCCACTAAAAAGTGCATAAACGGGCAGAAATTAATTGGGGGAATTTTCGGGAACGGGGAATCGCGGACGTGGTGTGTTGCTCGATGACAACAAAACGATTTGCATACATGAATGAATTTGTCGACGTTAATTTCTTTACCTACGTATTTCAAGGAATTTTTATAGGACCGGGTTTATGTGGTGTCGTGACATTAGAGATCGATATCGTAGGTCAAAGCTGTTGAATTTAAATTTTAAATAACCACAATGCTGCCTGCATCTAGCATTATTGTGGACGTTGTTCATCTTCAGGGGCCGAACGACACGTGCTGCTAACAAAAACAAAAATCTTGCTCAAAAAATTTCCGCGCTCCAAAGCGACCAATTAAGATAACCGAAACTGCAGAAGATCGGAGGAGAATTTAAATTGTTGCCGGGTTAAGTACTGAGATAAAATCGCAGTCATAAAAAATATGAAACGAGAAAACCGCAACGACGAATAGTTTCGGCCGCCTTTTGCATATTATCATTTTTTCTATCACCATCTCGGACGACCCGTTATTAGCTAAGACACTAAATTCCGGTGGCATATTGGGGCATAAATATTTTTCAAATTTAGTGTTCTTGGCAGAGTACCAAACTAATCACCAAAAGACACTAGAACTTTGTATTTCGGGGCAGCATCCCAAATCGTATTAGGTGGTATATGCGGAGGTGTAACAAATTTCTAAATAAAAAGTCGTGGTGCAATGTTAAAAATAGATATAAATAGATAAACTTAAGTAAACAAACAATCATAATATGAATTATAGTCAACGCAGTATTGACGACTTTTTAAAAAGTAGCAGTGTTATTAATTTTTGATAAATATAAGTTTCTGTCTGATGCATTTATATAGGTATACTTGATTTGGCTGAAATACGAGGGGAGTTTTCAAAGTTATCTTCTTAGCAATTAAAAGAAATTGCAATCTTAATTGAATTGTCTGCTTTGATAAGAGCTCATCTCGGGAAAGCCAAATTTTTCAGCGCAAGTAATAAAAACTGAATATCTTACCAAGTTCATACAATATTGTCGGAAACGCATTATTTAACGTTTTAGTTTTAGCGAGAACACTCTTTTTCTCGGTTTCGAAATGAGCCCGTTTTGCAACTCGAACCAATTTTTATGGAGAAACAAATCAAACATTGTAATCATTTTTATTCAAAAGAGTGTATATACGTCAATACGTCTTGATTCTGGACAGTAAAAAAACTTCCTCTAACAGGTTATTATCGATTTAATGACGGGCATGCTTATCCTGATCAAATTCAAACGCATAATAGTTTTGACACATGAAAGAACATTTTTCAGTTTTTGGAAACTGTTTTAGCAAAATCTGCTCTGACATGGGATCTTTCTTGAAAATTTGACCATATTTTGAAACCAATTTATTTCGGTTTTCACCTATCGACTGCAATATATGAACGAAGATGATTTTATCAATTGAATGAATTGGTCGTGTGAAGATTCTGTCTTCCCTCCGAATTTTTATTTTAACGGTTTTAAAATAACATTCGCTTAGGCTAATGGACCCACGTGCGGTTGAAAAACAATACTTACATTGACTTCGATCAGAATAAGAATTCTTCCGACCCAAATCGGGGATTATAAATACCTACTATAAATGATTTACTTAAATTTAGGTGATTGGCAACAGTGAGAAATTGGTACCAGATTAACTGTGGTCGTGATTTATGTATATTAACTTTTCAGGTTATAATATTGTTGTCAAAAAGTGTAACTTACTTAATAATTTCGAACGACAAATAACGGAGAAAATGGTTACAGCGCGTGATCGAAAAGATCTTCCAGTTGTAAAAACCATTTTGAAAACAATTCTGATATGGTCAATTTTTAAATTTGACGTTTATTTGACAATTTCAAGTTTGAAAATCAGTGTATCCAATGGAAAAGTTAAAAAATATTGCCAACCTAACACAAAAAATATCAATTATTAAAGTCACCCGTATTAATTTGAAACTCGAGCACAGACGCACATTAAATTTTTGACAAGAAAAGGCAATAGTAAATAATAATCCAAGAATATCAATGGCCAATGACTGCGGTGTGAGAATTGTCAAAGTTATCTCTAAGTCAAGTTCTGGTTTAACCAGTTTAAATGGGGCAAGGAATCCAAATCTCAAAAAACACTCAAGGGGCCGCAAGTTTTGATCGAACGAAGAGGTGAAAAAAGCTGTAGAAACATATTTGTCAGAGTTACCAAAATATTTTTTTCGAGGTAGCTTTATTGAAGAAACGTTAGATAAGTGTGTGAGCCTTTAAGGATCATATACATATATCTGTGGTTTAGCTAAAAATACCGATGTCAAAATTCCATATTTAAGAAAATTGCCTTGAAAAAAAATATTTTTATTGTGACTTTCTTCAAATAAATTAAAACTTTTATAAATTTTGGCTCAGACGATGTTTGCATATAATGTTTGTATTTTTTTTAATTAAAGATTTGAAAAAAAATATTTAGCGCTTGTTTGCCTTTTTTTTAAATTTTTGTTTATAGAAAATATTCTCAGTATCGGTTGAATACGAATCGAATGATTTTTACCATGAACATAATGGGTATTTAAATATGATTTTAAGTTTAAAAACTCGTTTTTTCCAATTCTATAACCTTTATAAAGAGTTTTCTTGGCACCAAACGTTTTAAATTACATTTACAGATCTGCTTGGTTGACTTTGACATTGTCCATTTTAGCATATTTTATCAAATTGGGAAAAAACTCAAAATCACAGATATAGACGAATAAATTAAATGTTTGTTGGCTCTCTGACTCGTTTTTTTCACGGCTAAGTAGATAACTTCATAAGCTCTCCTCGCAACTGTAGTCATGTCATAATGGAACGAAATATATCAAGACAAGGAATGGTGTAGAAAAACTCTTTGCTGGGGTTAGTCAAGCTTTGATTGTATGGCGTAAAATTTTTTTAGTCCATGCCCATGAATTAAGCTAATGACTTATGCAGATAATTTTTTTAATTTTTCGTTTCCCGTCTTTTCATTGCAGGCAATTACCGTTAAAGTACGCCATAATTAGGTACCCAATTCGCCATCGGCTCGCTATTTATTCAGAACGTAATCACACTGAACTATACGAAATCGATACGGCCATATCTCTGTAATAACGCCACGATCACACGATTTAAATGAAAGGTTAAAAACGCAACTCTTTCCCAGAAGTCCTTTGAACGAATTTCTTCAATTTTTAATCGGGTCGCCGGCCGCCGGTCAAGCGGTATCGTCGCGCCATCTCTACATCAAGAGCCGAAGTCCGGGCGCTGAATGAACCGCTGAAATCCTAGAACGGCGGCCATAATAGAGCGGGAAAACCATGGCCGGTACCTGGAGCGGTAAAAAAGCGCTTTTTTGTGGCATCTGAGATGATTTAATTGCGGCGGCACGCGCACGGGTCAGAGGTGGTACGGCGGAAAAGCCAATAAACTTTGACGAGTAAAATGAGCCATATGTTGCTCAGGTTTTATGTAATCCGTCGACGAAGATGGACGTTTGAGATAAAACGCCGCCGTTTTATTGAACTTAGTTCGCGGGTCCGGATCGCACTCGGAGCTCGGGTTACACGGCGATCGTAAATTATGTCACTTTGTTTTGGGCAAAACGAGAATCGCGCGACCATCGAGCGAGCGTTGGATGGACGATGACTGACCGACTGTCGAGTATTGACCACCAACACCAACCATCACCTGCAGCCTTCGTCGTCCGTCCATCGCTAACAACGGTCGTTAGCTAACAATCGTCCCGGCAAAAAAATCCCGATTCTCCCTTGTGAATTAAAGTAATTTCAAATTCGATTCCGTCGCTAGAGGGACAGATAGATGAGTGGTCCACTCGAACAATTCGTTTTGTAGTTTATCGGGCGTCCGAAGAAGGCAGAATTTATCTGTCCCACCACACAACAACCTTAGCTCGGCTTAGCTATTCAAATCGCGCTTCGATTGCAGTCGCGCAAACTATTCCTCTTCCTGACGCCGCCGCCCTCGACGGGCCAAACGGCGCAGCCCTCCTCTGGACCGTTCACTCATATATATATAGAGACGTATAGCTATTCCAATTGTAAAATCTAAATTCTACTTTGCATTCCCTCCCGATGCTGTGGCGGCGGTCGCACTCTCTGATTGTGTGCGACTAGAAATACTAAGTTACGACATCCTCCGTCATCACGAAAGCTCCAATTTTGACACCGGCCCCAAAATACATAACACCATAAACGCGTACTCTCCACTATACCACATACACAACCTCTACCGCTCTTCCACCATTTCTCATTTCCAGACTATATCACATCTTGCATCTTTAAAGTTCACGCAAAAATAAGCCCAACGCTTTTATTATCAAACAACTATATCCCTTCTGAAAATTATAATCTTGCTTCAGTCTATCACATGGAGTCTCAAGAGTAATTATAATAGCATCAGAGTTTAGATAAACAAAAATTAGAAATAACGGTGGTGTTGGAGTTTTTGAACTCCATCCCTCCAACACGGTCCAAAATCCCAAACGTCTGAGAAGGAATTTACTAAAAATTGCACTACTGTATGCTTGGGAAACATTTGTCAACAGAGAACTTTATTTCGATTTTATTCGACTTGTTGAGTGCCTAGATTAAAATTTTTTCTAAATATACCCATGTGATTGGACCAAATAATGTGTGTTTTATTTGAAAACCCTTCATAAAATAAATAATATAACACTATTCCGCGATAGACAAAACCATGGTCTATCAAATGGCTTTGTTAATTTTACATAAAAGACGCACGTTTTAGAATAAATAGAAATGTTGTAATTTCCGTCATTAATTAATTATTTTTATGTTATGTATATAAATATGTAATAGTTGCGAAATTAGTATTCTCGAATGCTTCAAGCATCAAGCGTTTTTTTAAATTGAAATTTGAAAATGTTAAACGTTTGGTCGTTTTGCGTATTTTCGGGCTCATTCAGTGAGACTCCAGAAGAACCTTAAGATTACAACTCTACACTCTTTCAAATCAATTTCATGGCCTACTCTAAATCCCTTTTTATTGTTCGCCCGTTATTTCTACAAAACTCGAGACACTCCTTTATCTTGATTTAAGCTATAAAAAGTTTTTTGTTCACACGTTAATTAGTTCTAAACCATTTACGATCAAAATTATACTAAAACGTTCCTTTTTAGAGACACTTCATGCTTTTAATCAAAGCTACCTATTCTACATTTAAAATGTATAGGCCTTTTTTTAACTACAAGAGTGTTATGAAACTTCAAATGGAAAAACAGCTAATGTGGAATCATTGGTTTGACAGTTGGCGAAGGAGGAAACTGAGCTCTAAATGTTGATAAGGAGCACATGTTAGAAATATTTTATCAAGTCGGAAGGTCTTCTTCGGTGATTGGGGACGGTCCCAACTTCAACCCATTTGTAACATGTTTACATTTTACCTGTATATACTGTACTCATTACATGACAATGACATGTTTTACATTCTTTGGTATATATGAAATGGGGCTTTCTCCAAAAGAAAACCGTTTCAATTTCGGATGAGTGCAAAGAAAGTTACATCGGTTTAAAAACACCCAAAAATTTGGGTGAAACGGTTCAATTGTCCATCAGTGTATGGAGCTCACAGCCAATTTTGAGAAAAATGCAGGTTAAATAATTGGCCCTAATATATACACACGTGTTTTTTATTTAAATACTAAATATGTAGTAACAAAAAATAGAAAAAATAAAGGCAGGTAACTCAAACACGTGGGATAAGTCAGTGGGTTCGCTTCGGCTTAAAATACCTTTCAACATTTTACTTGTGCTGCAAGGATCTATAACAAGATGCGATTTTTGTATTTCGGTTTACTCCATCTATAAGTCTAGTCTAGTTCGCCATTGTAGTCTTCTATTATACATATACCCTTTTCCACGTCAACATTTTCTTTAAAATTTTTGTGAAATCTGTGAGCAGATTTGCGAATGAGATGCATGTACGACTAACTTCTTTGCCATGGGACCAAAACAGAGTCAAATTTTTTGCCGTTCTTTTCTTTAGATCTCTTTCCCTTTTCTCTTCTTTTTCAAATGTTAATTTCCTGAACATTTTCATCCTCTCGATGAGGCGATTTAATGAAAATGTTATAAGGCTTTTGCTTTATATTAATATAATAATTCACGATTTTTTCGAGCTGATAAAATGTTTTTTGCCATAGGTACATGTAACTTTTACTAGCTTATTCTTCAATAATGTGATTTACATTTTGGGAATTTGTTTATGTGAACAATTATGGCATTGTTCAACTCCTCATACATCATGTGTCCCCCAGCTAATTCTGGTTTGTCAGCATTTAAGTTTCGGGGAGATGTTTACATTTTGCAATCGAAAACCAAAAAAGAAAAATTAAAAAGTAAGTTTCTGCCATTTGCACTTTCGTTTCTAGAAGGGACTAATAAATTTTCGCTTTGGTTCTTGTTTGGACTAAATAGAAATTTGAAATCCAATATTTGTTGTTTTTTTGGTTTGGTCATAAGCATTTCTTATACTCTTTTATTGGTCTAGCCCTGCTTTTAATGTGGCGGTCAATCTTTTTTTGAGGAAGGGAGTACCGATTTGTAATTCATGTACTTCATGCATTACGAATCCAAACTTCTTGGAAGCCATGGAAACCAGTTTCAGAAAGTTTATGTATAGTCGTGGCTGTAGAAAAAGGGCCACCAAATATTTTACTTTCTGAAACGGGCTTTTAGGTTCTTACTTGCAAATCCGAAAACATTATATTAAGATCAGTTTATTGCAGAATAGCAATTTGCCGAGGAAGGTGCCTGTTACTGTTATCGAGTAAAGACATTTTTTTCTGTGGTCGTTCAATACATATTATTATAAACTTATTTATAAACATTCTTATGGTAATAAATTTAAATATTAAAACTAAAATAGACATATTTATCCAATTATGTAATTTTTTCTGCGGTCATTTAAAATATGGGTTAGTTATAAACATTCTTATGTTTAATAAATTGATATTGACTCTAAAATCTTAAAAAAATTATCGATAGTTTTTCAGATAAAAAATAATAAAAAATCTCTGTTGAAATTCCTGTTATATGTATAGGTAAGATGATAAGAGATTCATTTATTGAATTTGACAGAACATAAAAAATTTAAGAACTTTTTTAATGAAAATCTTATATCTTGCTCAAATGAAAGTATAACAATTGCATCTATACTATCTATACTAATATTATAAATTCGAAAGTTTGGATGTTTGTTACTCAATCACGCCAGAACGGCTGAACGGATCCGAATGAAATTTGGGACAGAGATAGATTATAGTCTGGAATAGCATATATAGGTTACTACATATCCGGTAAAATGTTTTCATAGGATATATATTTTTGTTTTGCTTAGAGCAAGGGATCGACATGATTTTTTTAATAGTGGTATATTTTTAACGTAGTTTTTAACGTATTAGGGAAAGGATTAAGGAGAGGAAAAAGTAGGGAAAGAAAAGAACCTTTTCAATGGGAGTCTACTGATAAATAAATTGAGAAAAATTTCGGATAGTTCGAACTCGAACCCAGATCCTTCGATTACATGTCGAGAGCTGTATGTAATGTTGTATACAGAACGGTATTGGAAAAAATAAATAAGTCAATCAAAAAGTTACAAGTTCCTTAATTTATATCATATATCAGACTGTTTCTCACAGCACCGTAATGATACGGTTTTTTATAATGATCAGGCCATCAGTTCACAAACATACACATCAAAATTTCCACGCGAACGAAGTCGCGGGCAAAGGCTAGTTATTTCATATTTCATAAAACTAAAAAAATTACAAATAGCCCTACTCGTTGGTGTTTTATGACAAACAAACTGAAAATCGCCATTTTAATTGAAAATTGTGAAAAAATACTCAACTCCATTTATGGGCGTAATTTTTATGAAACTAACACACAGTTTGAACAACAGTTTAAATTAAATAAAAAATAACTGTTGCGTTTAGATAAAAATGAATTCGTTTTAAGGGTTTGAGAGCAAGCGACAATTTTATCGAAAAATTATTGTGTGGGAATTCAAAAATTGTGGCACATACCGTATTTTTTTATGATAACCCTTATGAATGATTTTTTATGGAAAAAATAATTGTTTGTGAGCAATTCATGTCGACTAGTTGAAAGTAATACTGAAATCACTGCATATGCTTCACAAAGCCATCGTCTATGTACTTGGCAAAGAGTGACACGAATGTTTTATGCGATATTGCACGTGAGGTCCTCACTTGAGCCATGCGTCCATAAACGGGTGATTTTTGGAGAGCGCGAGCACAAAGCACAGCCTCCAGCCTGGCGCAATTACCAAAGCTCCGGATATGAAATTTGGGTGCGCAATTGTTCAAAGTTTCGATGCAAATCGGCATTTGCATACATAATTAAAGTTCTCCCGCATCAAAGAGCGGCAACAACAGAGACATGCCTTCACTTCACATCCGATTTTTCCATCATCCGCCAGAACAGAAGGATCTTTGCATATTCATAAAGACAGATGAAGCGACGAGGCTCTCGGTTAGTTAGCGGGTTAATTTCCCTCGTGATACATATTACCAGTGCTCGATTACTCGCCCCCTTGCCTCTGACGTTCGTGTCGGATTGGTGGCACGTATTCGATCCTAATTACATCTCGGGATGATGCCGAGCACGGTTTAAACTTGAAATGACACTCCGGTGCACACATCACTTCGATTATTACTCCATTAGATTGGTAGGTGTCGAATTTCGGATGGTTTGCATAGGTGATGATCTCGAGCAGGAGGACGTGAGCGTATTTTGTAATTGGAACGAAGGAAATAGACGCTACAATGTTGACTTCAGTCTTCAGTAATTCGCATTGTTCCAACCGTCATAAAGATCACTTCGTTCCACTATGACAATTATCGTAAAGTTGATTCAATATACTTTATTAATCTTTAGTTTGTAACATTATTGCTCGGCACGCGATGTCACTATTTGTTCAGAACTGAATTCGTGTCAGTGGCTGAGCTACAAGTTCATAAAGTTCAACAACAAACTATTTTATGTAATGGCAGCGTCTTTCAGAACTTCCACACTTCCACTTCTTCCACAAATTTTAATTAAACTTGTAAACCGTCTAGCAAACTTCAACCGATTTTAGGTATCTTCGGCACTCGTAATCATAACAATTACCTACGTAAAATTACGTAAAATCAGAAATGAAGTCACTTGTTGAGCGCCCTCGCAATTAACGAGCTGAAACTCAAACCGGCGTCTCTGTTGGCGCAATTAAAACGACCTCTTCCTGCTTAATTGCGGCCTCAATGGTTCTAATTGTCTCGAGTGGGGTTCGGGTATCCGCAGCATCCCCTTCTCACAACGCAAATTAAAAACTCAGGTGTTGCAAATTAATTTGATTAATTGAAAGTAATTGGGGCGCGGCGCCTCCGACGACGCTTCGCCCCGCGCCCCCTCACTCATACACAGTTTTAAAGATCGATGCAAAGCAGGCTGTGCTGCGGAACCACAGGCCAGCTCGTTACCATGGAGATGTGATGAGAAGACGACTTCTTCTTTTTAACCTCGTTCGTGTGTCCACCGCGGAGTAGGGGTTGTATGCAAACCGCGACACTAACCCGCCACCCGCTGATTGCCGCCGGGACGCCCTCGACGCCGTCCGAGTTCTAATTTATCGAGGTGGAAGCGTATCAAAAACGGCGAGGTCACCATAGATAAAGCGCTGGATGCTTGTAATTGGCCATTACGGAACGGCCGGGTGCTTCTTTTTTGCGTCGGGATTTTAATGATTCTGCCTTTGTCTTGGACGGCGTTTTTGCAAGGAGACATAAAAATGAAATATACCAGGAGATGCGGACCATAATCGGGAAGTGTAAACACAAACTCATGCAACTAGAAGGACGCCACAACGAAAATTGTATTCAAAAAGTTAAAAAAATTCACAAAGATGAAGAGTGTAGTAGCAAATGTACCGGGGGTTGCATGGGTTACAGATTTACGAAACAGTATGTTCTTAATTTTCTATATACAGAGTGACCCATTAGAAAGCGGATCATCTCTCTAAAATTTTAATTTCTTTGTCGATTTATTTATAACCAAAAATGAAAAAATTATAGAATTTTTTATCTCTAATCTGACGCCACTGAGTTGAGAATACTTTCAAATCGGTGTTCCGGTGAAATAGTTATATTAATTAACTCTAAATTTTGTAGCTTTAAATAAAAATAGTGATTCGTCAAATTTAAAATATATTTAATAGTCGATGTGTACAATTAGAGGTCTGATATAGAGCGGATAGCTTAATGGGATAGAGCTCTCGACATGTAATCTAAGGATCTGGGTTCGAGTCTCAGTTCGAACTATCCGAATTATTTCTCGATTTATTTATCTATAAACTTCCAATGAGAAGGTTCCTCTTTCTCTCCCTACTTTTTCCTCTCCTTATTCCTTTCCCTAGTACGTTAAAAACTACGTAAAAAATCAGGTGAATCCTTTGCTCTATGAAAAACAAAAACATCTATCCCACGGGAACAATTTTCCGGGATAAATAGTAGCCTATGTACTATTCCAGACTTTAATCTATCTCTGTGCCAAATTTCATCCAAATCCGTTCAGCTGTTCTGG
The DNA here is from genome assembly GCA_964023215.1 of Eledona agricola. Taxonomy (NCBI): domain Eukaryota; kingdom Metazoa; phylum Arthropoda; class Insecta; order Coleoptera; family Tenebrionidae; genus Eledona; species Eledona agricola. The sequence goes on along the minus strand of OZ026855.1, from coordinate 20,270,287 downwards.
CGTGATTGAGTAACAAACATTCAAACTTTCCCATTTATAATATTAGTTTAGATATACAGAGTGTTTCACGACGAGGGCCTAGTAGGCAGATAAAGAGAACGGAAAAACCGACAGAACTGATACTTTGCATACTTGCAATAACTTATAAGATCTACCTCCTGAAAATATGTTCATGATTGTGCCCCTTTCGGTTATACCCGAAGTTTGTATCAACTTTGTTATTTTAAATACAACATACTTATTTTTAATGTATTTTCAGATTCTGCATTAAATTCTGTGTCATAGGGTAACGTATTTGCACCTTCTTGTATTGTTTTAAAGAAAAAAAATATTTTTTTGTTAAAAAAGCGAAAATCTAGTGCTGCTCGGCTATGTGTAGCATTCTAAACATTTTCAGGAATATTTCTGGAGGAGAAGAGAAGTCAGCTGCAATTGAATAAATCCAAAAAACAAGTCGATTTTTTCAAATAGCAAGCAAGCAATAGCATACGTTTAGATAAAGAAATTTATTTTCGATCTAATGATGTTCCTATACTTAAAGTGGACGGTTGTTGAGTTATTTGATTTTTTTTACTTTTGTTTATAATTATTTATATTTTATATTATTAATCTGAAGCAGTTAGATCTGAAAGTAGGTTTGATAATTTAAAAGGTAAGCAGTTGCGGGATTTCAGTTCTAATTCACTTGTAAACTATTAAAATTCCCTAATCAAGATAATTGAAATTCCCTGTTCACACACTGTCAGAAATAATCTTTACAAACTTTCTTAGTGATTACTCTTATTTTTTAATTTATCATTTCAAAGTATATGCAATTTTCGAATTAGATGTATTTACAACAAAATAGAAGCATATTTTAGCATTTGATAAAATAAATATGTAGATTAATTATTTTTGTGTTTTAACGAAAGTTTTTTTAAATATCAGTTTATGGATTTTTTGACAAATTAACTCTTATTCAAATGATAAGTTAAAAAATAAGATCACTAAGTAAGTTTTTGAAGATTCTTTATGGCAGTGTATGAACAAGGAATTAAAATTATCTTGATTATTAAGGTATTTGTAATGGTAACATATAAGTGAATTAGAAATCAAATCCCACAACGGCTTGCATTTAAAAATATAAAATCTATTTTCACAGCTGATTCGATAAGATAAATAAGCATACTTCACTTATTTTCTCATAATTGTAAAGACAAGTAGATAAAGTTAAATAACTCAAAAACGGTCTATTTTAAGTATAGGAACATAATACATCATCAGATCGAGAATAAAATTCTCTATCGAAAGTTGTAATAAAAATATATGGTTGCAGTTTGAAAAAAATCGACATTTATACTTTTTGGGTTTATTGAGTATCAGCTGACTTCTCTTCTCCTCCAGGAATATTCCTGAAAATGTTTAGACTCTTACAGATCGCTAAACTTTTTGTCCAACCGTGACCAAGTTTCGTAGACATCACCTTTAGGATTTATTAATAATTAATTTTTTACTGCACCGGATTTTCGCCTTTTTTACAAAAATATTGATTTTTTCTCTAAAGCAATGCAAGAAGGTGCAAAAACGTTTATATCATATGGCACAAAATTTAATGCAGAATCCGAAAATGCAAAAAATAGGTATGTTGCATTTAAGATAACAAAGTTGATAACAACTTCCGGTATAACCCAAAGTGGCACAATCATGAAAATATTTTCAGCAGGTAGATCTTATAAGTTTATACAAGTATGCAAAATATCATTTCTTTCGATTTTTCCGTTCTCGTTACTGCCTCGTCGTGAAACACCCTGTAGAGATAATATGAAACTGGAAACTAGTTGTATACAATACGAAAGTGGGAAGAAATAAAGAATGAAAAGCTTTTGGAATTTTTTGTAACCCGAATGCAAATTGACGAAGTGATGCATAAAAGTTTCTTTAATAAGTCGTGTCGCTGTGTATACCTGAGACCAGGTGATGCTTCCTGCCCAAATAAAATATTCCACCTACATTATTTTGCTTCCAGAAGACTGTAAATTATTGCTTTTAATGTGCTTTTGTGACACATGTCACCCGACCCGCTTAGCAACTGTTAACCAGATGTAATTTTTACCATTCCAACAATACAAAAGAGCAATAAATAATTAGGATTGCGGCCGCTTTCACGCCAAAAAACCGCACACGTCGGCCTTATTTAATCCCACAGTAATTGCCGGAGTCGGGATTGACCCAATCGTGAAATTATTCCAAGACGTCCAAGAATCCCACATTAGCTTAGTAATACTTAGTATAATTGACCACCAGATATGTGAGGACGACATTGCGAAGGCGAAGTCTGCGGAAGCCTAAAAAGGCACTAGCTAATAGCGTACCGAGTGGTCTTGTGAACATCTGGTGCTTGGAGTAAGTATACCGCAGCCCTTTGTAATTAATCGTGGACAGGACGTGTTCGGGCAGCATATCCAGATACAGCGATAAGAAGTGACGAGTGTTAATCGGCGTTTAGTCAATGCTGGTAACCGTTTAGCATCGCTAATGAGCCTCCCATTCCGTTTCCGGTGTCCATAAATTCGGTCCCATTAGCATAAGTTGCGGCTGCCGGCCAATTAAAGCAGGAATATGCCGCTCCGCTCGCACCGCAGCCCGCTTTATGTAGATATAACTGGCGAAGCCCCCGGGTATATGGACGTCTTAGCATTTTATTCTTTTTACTGAAAAAATCTAATTTCAAGGTGTCAAAGAAAAGCCATTTTCCATTTTCCGTACCGTCCAGTCTATATGCATATAGATATGCTTCGAGTTGACCATCTGAATATTTGCCGAACGTTTCAAACTTTAATTTGGGAAGGGCGATATTTGCTTTGGCTATCTTCGGCTCGTCCAATCGTCAAGCTTTCGCACCGAATTCGTTGAACGTTAATTAACGGCTCGACTGTCACTCATACGTCAAATGACCGTCAACGAGTGGTCGTTAAGTTGATGAGCACAGTCCAGTTGGACGAGTGTAGACGTCATCGCGCGCTATATGTATGGAAATAAGGAATTGATGAAAGGTTGAGGATTTATTCGAGCCGAAGGCGCTCAGCTTGGACTGACGCTAATCAAAAACGAGATTAGCGGTCACGAGGTGCTAAGACCTCCTATTTTCCGGCATCAACCACCAATCGCTGCATCCCACCAATTCTAACATATCCAATTACTAATTTTATCAAAAATATATTTATAAAACACGAACTGTCCAATAACAATTAGCTTGGATTGAAAAACGTAAAATTTTATATTACAGACATGTTGAGAGGCAGTTTGAGATTAAGTGGAGTTGTGGTTTGTGTTTTAAAATGTACTGGAAACGGTTTTGGAGAGATGTGGACGCGGTGACGAGGCATTTGGTGGACTCTCGCGATCATTAACGCGGTTCTGTCTCGGAATTTATATTCGCTCAGTAGAGTATGTAATCTCTTCGGCCCAAGATGGTGAATATAAATTATGGTACATAAATATCGAGGAAGGCATTTTCGATATCGTGGCGAACTTCTCAATGTCGCAGAGCCAGAAGAGCGGCCATCGATATTGCGTTCCGATCGTGTCGAGGAATATCTCAAACATTTTGTCCGAAATTTCATAAACCGCTTATCTTGTATCAATATTTGTAATTTAAAAGACGCATCGGGCCCGGAGTGAGGAAAACCGCCAAATTCGTTATCGGCTCTGTCAATGTTTGTGTCCGGGCGTGTTTGTTGCAAGCGGAGAAAGTGCATCTTGAGTGTTGGAGGACAGCGCCTTTGTTTGCCGGATTCCGAGTCCGTAATCCGAATTACCGCGTCCACATAAATAAATAATGGCATTCCGGCACCGACAGCTTACAGAATAGCAGAAAAATTTGATTAAGGATCTATGCGCATCGCAGAACGAAACCAAAAAGGCGTCCAGTCTGTAGTGTGTCTAAGGCCAGCGGTCCATCGTGGTTTCTTGGTCCTTTGGCTGACACAACTCTGCAGGCCTCCACTGGGCCGGCGTGCAGAGGTTAGCTATAACTTGCGAGGTTACCTTTCAGCATATCGGGACTTATCTCGCCTTTGTTTTCTTGTCAACATAATTTTTGTTGTGAATGCATAAACAAAATATTTATATTGTCCCTTCGATTGGTTTTTTTCACGAGCCCGGGACCGGACTTTTTTTACTACTTGTTCCTTCCGAGAATTTAATTTTTGTTCCATGACCGCATAAAACTCGAATCGTGATTGAGTTATTGTGACCATAATTTACGGTTTTGACGGCACCACCGGCCCCCGCTACGCGGACGTGTGTGGAACGCCATTTTATCTTTTTCTCGTAACTACAAGCCACGAATTCCCGACACATTTACACAAACAATCCACAAATAGACAAATATAACCGCAGCCGTCCTGTGCAATAATTTACGACGCGGAAATGAAACAAATTAAAAATTGATTGTTAAATGCACCGGACGAGACGAACATAAAATATTCAAGAATTATTATTTAGTGGCCTATGGACGCCAAAGTATTTTTTACTACATACAATTTCGATTACAAATTGTTTATTTATCTCAATTTTCTATTAAAAAATAACTAAATGACTTTTTGCGTTTCTATTTTCTATATAAGCATCGAATTTTCTGTAGGAAATAATACTGCAGACGATATTTTCTATAAAACTATACAAAAACGTTATAGTATTTTTTAAATTACAGACATACTTACTTGTCTTCTTTAGTTGTTGACTTAAATAGAGCTGTCAAATCAGTAAACTCGAAAATGTGTGTGTTGATTTCGAAAATGATAATTAAGTGTTTTTATATATTTTGAAATTAAGTGTATTAATGATTTAAATTGACGTTACTGAAAAAACCTACTTGAAATTATACTTGAAAATTAAGTACTTCAGTTACATTTCGCTCAATTTTATTGGAACCAAATGTTATTCGAATTACACTGCCTCAATAAAATTAGGGATATTGCTGTTTAGACTTGTTACAATAAAGCTAAAAAAAATTATAACCAAAATAGGAAGTTTTTGGAATCCGCCAAAAACCCATTTCATTTAGGCGAAATGTATAATAAGAAAATGTTAAAGTATCCCATCACAAAATATTTCTCATTTTAATTTTCTAATTCAAAAATTTAGCAATATCCCTAAATTTATTGGGTCAGTGTATTTTGAAGCTTCATAAAAATTGCGCTTTAATTTCGAAATTTAAAATATGTTTGAGTTCCAACGGAAACACCACTTGAATTTTTAATTTAGAAATTGCCTCAATTTTTATGTTGTAAAATGCTTGAATTACAATCGTAAAAAATCACAGAATTACCACAGGAATTACTAAATATCAAATGCATACTCCCATCTCTAAGTACATACATGGACACATGCGCCATGGATACTTTGAACTACAAACTTGTGAAAATGGACCTAAACTACGGTATTATCAAACTACCATTTGTTTTTAAGTTTATGTTAACAAGTGTTTCAACAAGAGTTTAATTATTTATACAGAGGTAGGGGTAAAAATTTTTATTTTAACGTTTGATGTACCTATTAGCAGCGAAGTCTTTATTGTGAATATTTCAGACCGACAATCAAACTGTCTTTTATATTTTGACAGCAAGCGAATACGATTCGAGATAGGAGTATGGCGTTTGATATTGGTAATTCAGTAAATTTCCAAGTTTTAAATTCATGTATTTTTTAATATAGAAATTCAGGCATTTTCTAAATTTAAAATTTGAGTGGTGTTTTGAGTAGAACTCAAGTGATTTTTACAAGTAGAACTTAAAGCGCATTTTTTTTGAGCTACAAAATGATTTGAATAACATTTTTAAATAGGTCCAATAAAATAGGAAAAAGTAAAGAATAGGAATAAAGGTAGAACAAATGTAGACTTTCAGGAATAAGACCGTTATAATTAAAAACACGTCATGAAAAATAATTCTAGTCAGAATAATGTCTGTACTAAAATGTATAAGTTAAAAAAATTATATAATTTCATTGAGCTTATAAGTACATTTAAAAGTAAAAAAAAATTTGGCGCGTTATTTATTTCAGGAAAATTTCGTAAAATTGTTATTTTAGTGAATTGAAAATCCAAGTTGACTTAATTTTTAAATATATACAAGCATTGTTATTTTAAAAACTTACATAAAACCGAGCACGGCTTATAATTCTTTGTAAAATAAAAAACCGATGCATGTTTTCCAAACATGCATTTAATTTTTGAATTTTTGATAACTGTAATTCGGACTATTTGTAAATTCTGTGGAACGTATTATTTATTACCAAAAACATCAAGGTTTAAAATATTCTGTCATATTAAAGGTTCAGAATAAAATTAAATTACAAGCAATTTTCAAAATGTTTATTTCCAAACAATTTCTGATTGAAAATTGCAAATCAATTTTTTTCCAATAAAATTGAACGTTTGATAATTTTTTTAAATTTAATTATTTGTTACAATAATTTACTTTTTCCTTTGATATTTCAAATCCCTCTTATTTAAAATTTGTATTTTAAAATATGGCATTATAGGTTCTGCCTCTAAGTTATAGTTTAGAATTATACCGATAAACATTTAGAAGAATAGATTTGTGTGCACTTTTCCTATGCAGCAACGGATCGATATAATACATTTGACAACATTTTGATTACGGTGAATATAAAATAATACCTAAGTACTTTATTTATCAAGACCTCAAATGAAAATTTTCAAAAGTAATATTTGCATTAGAAGAAATACCTACTTTATTTTTCAAGACCTCAAATGAAAATTTTGAAAAGTAATATTTGCATTAGAAGAAATATTCAATTTTGGTTATACTTGGATGCTTTTTCATAATGTTCAAATTAAAAAATGCAGGAATTACCACTTTCACTGTTCATGTGTAAATCCATTTCTCCGATATTAAAAAATACTTTGGCGTTCCATAGTGGAAAACGTCGAAATGAGTAAACAATTTTAATTGACCGGACGGTCGATCAATTTTTTGGAATTGGAGGAGATCGTTTTGATCCCCCTACAGTTTTTGCTATTTTAGATCACAGTTCTTGGCGGGGGCGTCGACGTGGGGCGGCGTGTTAGCTCCAGCGTCGAACCGAATTAATCGCAGACGAGAGCGTCGCGACGCCGCCAATTACGAATTTTAATAACGCCCGTCTTGTCGCAAACAATGTAAAATCCGCCGACTTCCGCCAGACTCCGACTCGTATGAAATTTAACGATAAAGAACTTCAGATTGACGTTTTATATGTCATAAAAATCACTTGTAACAAAACACTTTGTAGAGAAATCCCGTATAAATCACGTCGGTAGTTTTTTGGCGGCGCGATCGCGGGACGAATTATATTTTTGTAGTTTTTGCGTTAGAAAAACGAGGGTGGCGGTGGCTGGGAGCGGCGACGGCGACGGGGTGAAATATAAAACGAGTTCTAGATTGAAACAAGTGATATATAGTCACTGACGTGGGCCATTAGTGTGTCCGAAAATATTAATCTCTCGGAAAAATGAAAAAACGGCGAGATATATACGCGATGTTTACGCTAGGGGTCGGATCTAATCCGGGACGGATGTCCGAAGGGATGGATGGTATTTACACAAAACAATTGAAGAGGTGATGGGCATTACTTGACCCCAACGCTTGTCTGCATTTTACGCAGGTTCGGTTTCATCTCGTCCTATAATTTTCAGGCGAAATGCTCTTACAGCTCCCACTAATCACAATCAAAGCTCGTCTGTTTTGTAACAAAATCCGACCGTAAACAGACCATTAAGCTCTAATGGCCCGGACTAAAATCAAGGAAAATAAAAAAGATTTATAATTATTAAATAAACTGAGATTTCGTCCGAGGAGGACTCGTTAGTGGCGGAGGCGACCGCCCCACGTCCTCCCCACTCCAAATCGATAAATTAATTTTTGGCTGTGACTAAAATAACGGCTTCATCCGACATTAGAAAGGACGTTAAGGGCGTCGTACGTAGATGCGCATTCCTATGAACGCAAGCGCTGGAACTCGCGTCGATAACATTTCTCTGCATGTATTATATTTTTAAATGTGACCGGAATATATTTACATTAACCAGAAACCAAAAGTCCCTTACTTCACCTTGCCTCCGCTTTTCAATTAGTGGAAATCGCCGAACGAACGAAACTCCGGTGTCATATCCTAGCCCCAAATAAACGACCAGTATCAATCATAATAATTTTACTTGTGATACTTTCGTGGGGTAATTTATATTCATTAAATTTAATTGAGGAGGAGGAATGGAATATCGGAAATTTATTAAGGGTAGGTGTCGCCGCGGTTCCAGCGATGTTTACAAGTCGGGAACGAAAACGTGTTAAACGGCGGAGATGTAGCAAGAAGTAGGAAGCTGTTTATCCGTCTCCGCTAATTTTTCTTTTTCTTCTCGGTGCAATAAAGCGGCCGTCCTCGCTTTCGGACATTCTTGCAGCAACACGCTCTTTTTGTCCGTCAATAAGGCGAGCATATTTCCGGTCCAGTTTCGGCTCCTTTCGAATTAACATGAACCGGCGCTGTCATTGCAAAATTAATCGCCGGGCGAAGAAGAAGAGCCGGGGGACGTGGACGCGATCCGAATATTTGATGTCGGGGTCCGGTGTTTATCGCGCAGCTAAGAGAATACCAAGGGCCAGTAATTAAAGCAACGGAGTCCCGCCCCGGAGCCGGCGAAGACGCCAATCGCCGTCCTTGATTGCGTAATTAGAACAAGTCCTCTAACTTGGTTCGGAGCGAAACGTCCAATCCAAGGCCCTCATTGCAGACGCGGCTACTGGTTTTCAGAAGAGGCGACAACGTTTTATTGGTCCGCGTTGAAACAATCGGGACGAGCGGTAATTAGTCCGGAATTTCACCGGAATCGAGCGCCGAAGAGAGCGGGATTGGTTAATGATCATGGGAAGATTAACAATTCGGGGAAGAAAGAAATTACTCTTTTTTTTTAACACAGAAGCTGTCGACGTAATTATGTCTGAAAAAAGCTTTTAGGACGTAATTGAAACCGAAGATAGTTGGTGTAAATTGAAAGAGGTTGAATAGCAACATAGATTTAATGTGGCGGCTGATGTTGACAAAGTGATTTATGTATTATACGTGCAGATGTGGGTAAGGTGCACGAGAAGTTGATGCATGCAATTCTATTACGTCTTAAGAGTAAAAACGGCACAAAAGAACCAAATAAAGCAGGCTATCTTAAAGCGCATTTTAACTTTGCCCTAAGTATTTATTTTTCCACCCTACAGACACATCATCCTTGTTTATTTCATTGAAATTGCCAAATGCATCTAGCGCAGCTTTAATTTTGCAAATCGTTCAAATTGTTTTTAAAACGGTTGTGTAATATTTCGGTTCAGTTCAGTGTTATTAAAAAATATATCAACAAGTTCAAACAAAAATTTCAATTTTGTCAACTTTCCAGATTCCCAAAGTAGCAAGTAGCTGAACATTTATGACTATTTCATTTCGCTAATGTTGCTAATATTTTGTCAATTTTACGACGCCAAATTTGTTTAAAAAATCGTTTATATTATTAAATTTAAATACTTACTTGCAATTTACACGATTCAGTTTCATTAAATACAAGTGTCCCAGAACTACCGCATGATATTTTAATGGCCAAATATGTAGTAAAAATAAACACAAAACTTGCAATACCCATGCAAAATTCCCCAAATTTTATAATTGCAAATTTTGAGCTAAAAACTGCATAAATTATACGAAGTGGAAAATTAAATATTAAAAACTCGTAAAAAAGGCTATTATGGCCCTCGTGCTAAAAAAATATCGGTTTTGCTGATCGTTTTATAATCTTGGACCCGTACAATAAAATATACCTTATGGAACTCGTTTTTTAATATCCTATTTTTTAAAGTTGACACAAAAATTATATTGTCGATGTGAAAATTATGAAATATCGCGATTTATGATTTCTGCGATGGACCGAACAATTAAATGAATTTTTTCAGCTGCAGCTCGTACGTAACTATAGAAATGAATTAGATATAACGCTTTTTATTGAGAAAAAAATTAACAATTTTATTCTTATTCGGCAGCTAAAATCTATTACCATTTGAACATATTGAACCCTGAACAATTTTTTCTTCAATTGTAGTCTTAACGATTATTCTACTATTTAATACAAAAATATCATCCACTACTTAGTTCAGTTCTGGGACATTACAATTACAATGTTACCACTCAAAATATTTCTAATGAATTCAGGAATTCAAAGTAGGCCACTTTGGAATTCGTTTAAGTGTACAAAAATTTGACCTTGAGATGAAAAAATTTGAAATTCAGTTTTTGGTTGACAATCGTTGTTTCGGACAAGATACATGAGCTACCTTTCCTTTAACAAATCCCATCTCCAGGTGTTTGTTTACACGTTGTTTGAGCAAATTTTAATTTGACAGATTTTGTCAAATGTCATGCTTTGTCAATGCCAAATGTTTACACTGTAAAAAGTGACATTCTGTGGCTTACTGCAAATGTCTTTTTCGTACGCTCTATAATTAAAAAAATGTATATCTTTTTAGACCAAACTCTGTGGATTACTTCCTAAATAAGAGCATGATGACTGGATTCAAATTTATTAATTAATTAAGATAGCTAGATTTTAATGCAATTGTAAAATTTTTAAATTTAAGAAGGAACCGATTGGAAATGTTTACAGTGTGTTTAAAATAGATGTGTAAGCTTATACGTTCCACAGTTTCACGTTTATTTAAAGATGTAAGTACCTACTAATATTCAATCATGCGTCTCTAACTCAATATCAAAGTATGCCTACACTATAACGAATTTCAAAGAAATAATGGTCTACGCAGTCTCGTTTTAGTTTTGTACGCACGCACATTTACACTATTATTTAGAATTGATAAAAAATCAAAGTGGATAATATTGTAACTGAAGAAAATTTTGATTTGGATTTGGAGTTTAATTAGATTCTGACTATGACTAATAAGAATATTATTGTTTCATATTTTGTGCATTTTTATGAGTTTGTACTTTGTTCTATTTTAATAAAATATTATTCTACCAACCTGAAATTATGTAAGTAGGTATGTAGTTATTTTTTAAATTATTTTTAAAGGCAAAAGGGTCTGAGTGCATTTTACATAAAAAATATGTAACAATGAAATTTTTTAAACGTACCTATGTCTAGAAAATACAGAGCATGTAAATTTGAATGTTAAAAATGACACCAGAATTACAAATGAATGCAACCGAGTACAAATTGCATACTAATAATTTTGAAAATAAATTAAATAATTTCTTGGGAACCAGACTAACTTTGGCCTCTGCAAACTACAATTTCCAAAATAAACTTGATCCACGTATTTAAAATTTTGTTTACCTACACGTTACTGTTTTGTGTGTTCGTTAAATAAGACAAGTTTTAATTTTTTAGGTAACAAATTTATCGATTACATGCGAGTTCTGACGTCGTTTAAAAATTGTTTCAATGTTTTTTCTACACAATTATATAAAGTTACATGTTTCATTTTTATATTAAAATCATACCGGAAACGCAAATTTTAAATTTGGATATAAATATTGGAGAAATATACAGGATCATTATAAAATAATGTACTCAAAGGAACTTAATGTAAAATTTTTATGTGACACTTCATTGTGATAATTCATCGTTCTCCGTACAACTGTCAAAAAACAAAAACTGAGAATTTAACATACACTATTAATGAAGGGCGAAAACAATAAAAAGCCACTGCGAATGACAAAACACAAGTACGAAAAAATTAAGATAGGAATAACGAGTAGGCAATTGACAGTTCAGAGTTCAGTTTAAAAAAAAATTACAAATGTTTGTGTCACAGTTTATATTGAGCGGCATCTTTGACTACAATTTTTTATAATGACCCTGTATATATTTTGGATATGTTAGCGGCAGGTAAACGGTTACAGCCGAAACGTTTGAAAGGGCATCATCGGAGTCACTTGTGGTGTGAGCCCTCGCCACATCCCCCCAATTGAAACAACTTCTAATAGAACAAGGTCTTCGATCTCTAGAAACACTGTTTATTAGGTGTGTTGTCCAGATTCTTTTGATTATATACTTTCCCGTTACTTATTACAGTAACAATGAAAACTAATAATTGTTTTAAAGATTCCAGTCGTATGAGTTAACAAAACTCAGTTTCGCATTATTTTAATTAATTTATTTTTAATATTTTAATTGAGGCTATGATTAAAATTGAAATTTACATCTTTTTGTGACTTTTACATTTTAAAACTTATGTATTTATGACTTATTGCTTGCCCATATTCTCTGAATGAGGCGTGTTCATTTTGATAAATTATAATTTACATTACACTAGCAAAGCGGTTGAAGAAACATTTGTATTGAAAGAATTATGATTTTCTTGGAAATGTATAATTATTAAACATGTGGTAAAGGTGGTGACAAATAAAACACTAGGCACACAAATATGTATATGTTTTTAATAGTTTTATTTTCTTACAAAACACGAATAAACAGAGAAAATTGAAGTAACGATTGTATCGTGTGATTAAGGGTTTAATTCAAGCCCACCCTCTCGATTCCCGTGTTTGCCCCCCGCGTAGATTAGCGTATATCCCTTCGAGCAGCAGATAAGACCGTTCCAGGCCGAGATCGTCCTTCGTCCCACAGTAAATCCCTTGATATATCGCGCGAGTTAAGCAAATGTCCGCCCCGCCGGTCACTCTACATATGTTATACATACAAACGCACCCCACACCCCACAACACCATATTTGTGCTTTCTAAACAGGTCCTGATTAATTCACGCCTTGACCGCCCTCATTAATTACACCCAGACCTCCGTCGACCGTTGAATTTTTTCATCGAAACCCGAGAGCAATGTCGAGTTTAAACGCGCGAGGCCCGATCAGGAAGACGATATCCTTTGAAGTCCTCGCGCCAACGTCACACAGAGGACACAGCCCTTGCAATCTGACTGTGCAAACGTCAACGAATCCACTTTTAATATATTCCTGTGTCCACAATGCGAACGGCGATGCGATCGGAATATCAGATCAGCGGAGTCGCAGCCGCCCCTCGCTGCCCCCGAGCACAGCTATGTGCTAAATTAAACTCTTCGGAATATATTAACATTCGGAGAGGACACGGAATGTCGAAGAGGTGGGTTCGGGTGTCGATAGATGGCGGGGGGAAGCGGTGTCGGCGTGGAGATGTCTTCCGAACGGAGAACAATACCTGGACGTCGTCTACTTTTGCTGGGTCACGTGTGGTGGGTTTGTAACCGCCGAAAATTAATCGGTCGTGTCAGGTTTGGCTGGGGAACGCGGGCGCGTTGTTGGGAATCCTCGCCGGAATGATAACCGAATGCAAAATGGATGCGTTATGGAAACACATCCGATAAAACGTCCGCATCAATAGGAGCAATCTATAGGGCATCGGTTTTATGCAAATCGGTGGACGATCTCGCGTCCACCAGGACCAGGATTGGCTTATGGAGGACGTGTCCGTCGTAATACGAACGGCGGGCGACAGATGGCCCCGGCGTGGGGCTTAAGCTTAGGTAAACGAGCGCCGGCCGAGAGCTTTGATTTCCGCGGATTTATGTATTGTAAACGATTGCTTTATGCGATATGAGACACCATTTACATGAAAAATGTATCTGGGAAAACGTCCTTATACGAGCTTTTGTTTTCGATGCCAGGAAATATTGCCCGGCCGCCGAACGTGACTGCCGAGGGAGTAATTGATGACGCCTTCGGTGTGCACCTCTTGCCTCAGACGACGACCCCGAAAAATTACATATTTCCCAACGAGCAGCTCCCAAACCTCGCAACTTCATTACGCAACTAGTTCCCAAAAATTATCGTTTACGGCCACAAAATGATGTCTTATTTCATCAGTTTCACTTCTCAAATGCGCGCAACGAAACTACAATGGCTGAATTATTGTTTGCGCCAAAAAACTGGTAATCGTTTGCGGGGCTCAAAAAATTATAACGCAAAAGAAAATGCCGGATAATTGCCAATGATATTCTACGACCACCATCGGTTGCCTCCTACTGCTTTTTCTGAAACTTGAACAAGTTTTCTTTGACCGGTGCACAACTGCATCTACCAGATTTAGCACTTTTTCTTACTAAAACCAGCACAACCATAAATACCTGTGGTTCATAAAAAGCCCGTTATTCAACTCTTAAATTAAAGACAAATTATTTTTATGCCATCCGACCGTGAAAGCTTCCACATCTTCAATTTTCAGACAAACAACACTTGCAGCATAATTAAAAAAAGTGTTATATTAGAATGATTATACATATTTTTTGGAACATGGTTTATTCAACAGGACCAAATTACCAGTTGAAAAAACTTACGAAAATAAATCTGATTTAAACCAAAACTGATCTAGGCAACCAACAATACTTTCCTTTAAAAATTACTAATATACAGGTGAGACAGTGAAATATTGAATCAATTGTGCGTTTTACTACTGATTTAATTTAATATTAATAATTTTAAAATTTCGTTATTATGACGTGGGTTCATAAATTATTTCTACATAACAGAGCAATTATTCGGCGGTTAAGGTGGGGAAAAAGCATGCAAATTTTCCATAAGAGGGTTTTGAGGGTTTAATTTCCTAATTTTCCAACAGATTCGTCTGATTTTTTGGTATAGCATTCGTTGAACATTGCACTTGAAATTAACATCATTTGAGATTCATCTTAATAGTAGTTATTTAAGAAAAAAATAATACATGCAATTTTTGCATAGGAGGGTTTTGAGGGTTAAACTTCCTTATTTTCCAACAGAATCGTCTGATTTTTTGATATTACCTTCACTGCAATTGCAATTTAAATTAAGATCATATGAGATTCATCGTAATAGTAGTTATTTAATAATTAATTAATTAAACGGCCCTTACATAATGCTGAAAAATATGACACCAAAGCAGACTATTTTGGAATCTGATTATGATGAAGATGCCTCAGTTTACCAAAAGACGAATGCCCTATATTGCCTAATAACTGAGATTAAGCATTATTTTTAACGTGTTTCATGTAAAACCTACGTTCTCAACTTGAAAATGAGATGTCGCTGCGATCAACCTTTCGTTCCTAAATGAACTGTCGGCAAAACTGATTTCGAAAACTACTTTCTGCAACGAATACTACGATTCATCGTAATCTTTGAGGCAAAAAAAAAACTAGGAAAAATGCTAAAATTTTTGCATTTGGCGAATGCTCGACCCTTGCGACATCTAGCGGCCGTGAATCGTAACAAATGAAAAATTTCCCACCTTAAGATCTTTTGATTTAATATTACTTTGATTAAAGTTTTTACTGCTCAGCAGCGGTAACTATAATACTGTAATCGTTTTAATAACTAAATAAATAAATATTGATTTGTACAAATAAAGACGGATGCTCGGGAGTTCGTGGAATCTAGTTTTTATTTTATTTTTTACAGTGTGCCTCTTTCACATTAGTAAATATTGACATTTGACACTCAATATCCCACAACAATTTGCACAATGACGTCCAAACCCCTCTATTGTTTTTTGTTTATGGTACAAAATGACGCTTGGACGTGTTGCAGAAACAATGACAAAATGCATCATATCGGAAACGTTTGTCAAATTAATACACTTAGCTCTAACGATTTTCAAAGTGCTTCATGTTATTTTCAGACTGAAAGTGCTTTTTTTAATATTAATTCAAGTTATTTATTTACCATTTTAAACGTTTTTCTAATTTTAGCTTATTTTCGACTCAATAACTGAGAACGTTCTTATTATAGGTACATTTCGAAAATAAGAATTCAACAACCTGAGTGTGTTTGAACAGAGGAAATATGAGTTGAATATTTTTATATTTAAGAAGCACAAAGAAATCGTAAAGTTGTGTTTTTGTAAAATTCAAAGAGGTAAAATATAAATTATCAAACAACGTTTGAGAGAAACTTTTTATTACATTCTGCTACAAGGCAGCACATAATGAGTATTCAAATAATTCTCGGAGACGAAATTAAGTATTAAAAGTTAGAGTAAACTGGAATTTCGAAATGTGCCCACCGAACAAGATAAAAATTACAATAACGACCCGCTGGAGTTTCTTCGCGTCCCAACAACTTTTTTCTGGAATTCTTAAAATACAATCCGTTGGGATATTAGCATAGCGTTTAGGTCCAAGTGTGGAAAATGTAAATGTCGGTTGTTGAGACAACCGCTCACGCAATTATTCTCATAATTGGGCAAGATTTGTTTCGTTTGGGTAATTTCGAACCTTAAGTGGCGTGTTAATAGCCCCCGGCCAATTTAAGCCGCAATAACGCTAATGAAGTCCGACTTGAGTAGATTATGCACGAATTCCACCGTCATGCGTTCCAGTTTGATAGTGTTTAATTGGTCGTAACCGAGCAGCGGCAATTTAAAGAAATAAAATGTTTATATGTAAAAAATTTAATTGGTTCCTTCCGTCCGGCCCTGTCCCGCGTCGTCTCCTTTGTGTCCACCGTTCTGTAATTTATGGCCTTGAGGACAAAGGCCCTTTCACCAGTTTAGCACAACAATAAATAAACGTAATTAGATGATAATTAATACAATATCTTCGGTGAAAGCGTCCTTTCAAGGGCCGGACCGGCCCACACGTCTGAGTTATGGCCACCGTCTCTCCTCTTCTCATATACACACACTCACACACATACATATTATATGCAATTATAATTCTTAGTGCATGATGCTGGAGGCTGGAGGGGTACGAGTGGGGGATGTATCCGCCATATTGTATCCGCCCCCGCGCCATGGCCCCGCCCGCTCTCCGTCTCGCTCGCACCTCCAGCTCGTGTATCCTCCCTCTCGCTCGCTCTATGTATATCATACACAGCACACTGTGCCCAAATAATTTTAATGGATCGCGAGAAGGAATCGCTCGCTTCTGAGGACGACACGAAATTCGGACGCCTTTCCTCTTCCAGCGCCGGACTTTTCCCCACATCTAATTAATCCACGAAAATGGCGCCCGGCACCCCGTTTTTCTCGCACTACCCAAATGAAAATATGGCGCTGCAAGTGCATATATTGCGGAATATTGACGAGCATAAATATTTACGAAGTTTTGTCAAGTACATTTAGTAATATGGGACTTTTATTGGGCGTTTTAGGTGTCGTTGGACGTTATATGCCCAGCATTATAACCGCCAGAATGTTACGAGATTTGCAAGTGGAGTAATCCACCTTCAGAGCGAACTCATTTCATAAACATTTATAATAAAGACGATACGAAACTTTTAACAAGTAACAAATAGCGTAGCACTGTGTAACAGAGCCGATTACATTATTTTGAGATATTGGAACATGTGTACAAGTATAGTGAAATAAAATGATAATCCCGAGAATAATAACGACGCGGGACAAAATATAATGAAAAATTAGGACCTCAATTGGCAATTTAATATTTCAATATTTTGAATGTGAAAAGCGACCATTCAGACAACATGGGTACTTAAGAATGGTAACAAAACACAAAGCGAGAACAAAACCAGTTACAAAGTAAAATGATAAAATAAAGATAGAAAACAAATGTGTTCAAAGCAGAAAAATATAGAAATTGGTTACAGGCTGAACAAATAAAAACTTAAAAATAGCAAATTAACAAAGCTTTTGTACATTTATTGTTTCCAATTTTTCTTTATCTATTTATTTTATTGCGGTTTATAATCGTCGCAGGTGATTTTGACACATGATCCCTTCGCATTTAAGGGAATGCCATTATTATTTGTTGTGGTTTTAACAACAGTTGCTTTTGTATTATGCACGTTTATACATTGTGTTAGTGTGAAGCCATATGCAAAAGAAAACATTTGACTAAATGAAGCCTCTGTTATTTCACGTAAATTATTTTTTTAAATAATGAATAGCAAAACAGGACAACATTTAATCGAAATAAGCGATTTTAAAACTAACGAGTTGTTTGCTTGGCCAAAAGATAAATGCCGTACAAAAAATAGATTCTCAGCGTGCCATGGAATCTAGCTTTTGTTATATTTTTTACAGTGTAGACCCTTGACGTTGACATATCATACATTTTGATAAGGACTCTCAATAAAAAAGACACCCAAACGACGTCTAAATTAACACCTGCAAATGGAGATTGTTAATAAAGACACTAAATACTATGTTTGCATCGTGTCTGAAACAGTTAGGTACAACTTAATTTGGAATATTCTAATTGAAAGTCAAAAATGATCAGTTTGAAACTGATCCCATAACCGACAATGGCATATTTTTTGTAGTCATTTGTGAAGTTCATCAAATTGGCCTTTAAATTTTTACAACAATTATAAGTATAGGTGCCTATCTTATACTAAAATCATCTAATGAAAGATGGGGCAAGACTTGTTCAAGTACAACAAGTACCAATTTCAAATTGACAGTTTTTATACGAAACAGTGAGTTACTGTATATTTCTAAGAAAACGAAACTGCAAAAAATCGGCGTTCGATTAGTTGACATTTGATTTTATCTAGCCTTCACATTTTTGTTAAAAAATCGCAGACAACTTGATGAACTTTTTAGTTAATCATGTGAAATGTAACGTGCTCTCAAAAATAAACAAAGAATAATTAATTATAAGCAATATATCAGCAATAATTAATTATAGGAAGTAGGCCATGGAATCATTTTGAAATTTATTAAAGAGTAGACTTTTCAAGACTTGAGGCTATATTCTCTGTTGACAGCCGTTTCGAGTACAATTCGGCTATTCTTTAGCTCCAGTTCGGCGTCGGTTTGGACATCGTTGGAGCAAGTTTCTTGTAAATAGTCATGAATTGTATGTCAACGACAAACAGTTACACTGTAAAATAAAAACAAAAGCAAGATTCCACAGCCTGCGTGATTTCTTTTATATGAGTGAATCACATTTGAAATTGGTCAAATTTAAGCTAATCCTCTACATAAAATATTCATTATTATGTAATGTAATCAAAGCACATTACCTGTTTAAGATGTAAAATTTTACTTTGGTAGTACTCTGATGACTCTAAAAATGTTATTTTTAAAATCATGATGAATTTTATTAGTTCTAGTCCCACGTTGTCTTGTAATTTTTGACGACTGAATCAGCGACAAAAATTTGTGGCAGTAAATGCGGTTTTTTGTTTTCATCGATGTCGTTTAGTAAAATAAAAGTCAATTGTGTGTAAATATGAGATAATGTGTAAGAAGCCGAACGGGAAATCTGGAAGGCCTGAATCATTTCCGGTGTTTATGATTTTTCGTTCCCGTTGGATCTTGGTCGCAATTAATCGATTCGGTTAGTTTTATTTGTGCAGCGGGTGCAGTTATTGGCGGTCGTCGTCTTCGGAGGCGGGGGCGGCGTCCGTTCGATGCAAAGAAACACATTAAGCGCTCTAAATTACCTTCTCCCTGTTTATTCTCGCTCGGCGTGGAGCGAGGAGGCTATCTGCAGAGATATTACAATTCCTTTGTCTATTTCATCATATATGCAAGACTTGTCCAGGAAGCCGTCTCCGTCTCTCTCTCTCTCCCCGAGCAATTAGATTCTCCATCCTGCACGGTCCCACGGGATTCATATTCCTTTACTTCTCTTCGCTCCCTTCCAGAGACACGTTTACTTCTTTTTCCGTTTCCACTCGAGAATTATAAATATTTTTTCTCTTTCCCTCTTCAGTTAAAATTAGTTCTTTTTGTTCTCGGCGCGCACATATTCCGCCGCGATGGCGTCGATTCGCACCTCTTGTTATTTTCTTTTCGTTACATTTGATTGGAACGCATACGTAAGCTGATATTGTTTTGCTTTCGCTATTCGGCGGAATTGAAACAAAAACAATTATTTCCGCTCTCTTCTCGTATGATTCTCCAACTATCACCGCGGTAATGTGGGACGACGTGCAGATGTAATTACGCGAATGCACGGATCCGTTTAAAATTGCAAATGGGACTTGGAGATTCCGGCGTTATGGATGAGGGAGCAAAGGACGCTGCAATCTAATGCGAGTCGGGTATAATAAACTTTTTCCGATACGGCGAAGACCCCCGGGCTGTTTTAAAAAATACTCTGCATCCGCTAATATGGGGAAGCCAAAAATAAACTTCCCGTTTCCCCATCTCCTGACCCGGGGTCCCGAAGAGATGAAAAATAAATAGACGGCCACGCTGTGCGAAACTGGCAAATTCCAGAGACAAATGACGAAACCAAACACCTCGACTAGGGTTTTTCAAAGAGCGTATGTTGGGTGGTCTACGCTGCAGGGGCAGTCGAATTCAAATTAAATCTCCGGGCAGCCGGGGCGCGGTGCCTGGAAGAAAAGCTGCTTGTAGAGCATCAATTGGTATTCACCACTCCATCTCTTCAAATTCGATTCCCACACACACGAAAATGAGATGCAGAGAAAATCATCAAAGGCACAAAGCTTAATAGTGCCTGTCGCTCTGTTCCACGAGCGGCACTCTCGACTCGATAATTCCCCCGCGGAATTCTAATCGATTCAAGCGCTCCCGTCAAATACCTCCAACGACTAAAATAAACAGCTCCTACAGGGTGAGCCAAGTGAAATTTTCGCCGCCTCTCCGTCAACTAATTAGCTCGTCACCGACATATTTGATTTTGCATTTCAGCACTCGAGAGGGTCGTGCGGGCAAGAGCGGCCCCGTACAAATATATTTGTATGTAAATACGCTTAGGCCGAAGGCACAGGTGCGAGATATGTCAACCGCAAGATATAGGAGCCGTTTTATGGGGGCACATTAGACAGCGCTGGATATTAACCCCCGGAGCCGGGGTTTGCATCCAGTTCGTTTCGTAATTGCAATACTAAGACGTTATTTCGGTGTGGCGAAAATCGGAGCTCAAAAGCGGCACTAAGCTCGCGTTATTAGCACTTTTTTTTGTTTACAACGGCGAATTCGAGGGGGTTTTTATAACGTCGTCTCTTCTTATCGACGCCTGGCGTCATAACAAACGACCTGCTTTTATTACGCTTAAGGTCCTGCTTCGAAATTATTTTTACTGCCTACGGCTCCGTCACCTCGACATCATATCTCATCACGAAACGCTCTCTAATCGAAAACTTTCTGAGATGAGAATTTAATTTTTCAGACTTCGTGTCATCTTAACGGCTCGTTTAATCCGACGATTCATTTGGAAAAATTAATTTTTCACTACTTTTTATAACAAACAAACTTCATCCGAAGCAATTTGTAGCTTTTTTGAGCAGTCTTCAACCGTT
Organism: Eledona agricola; assembly: GCA_964023215.1. Lineage (NCBI taxonomy): Eukaryota > Metazoa > Arthropoda > Insecta > Coleoptera > Tenebrionidae > Eledona > Eledona agricola. The sequence continues at coordinate 20,249,045 of OZ026855.1, read as the reverse complement.
TTAAGTAAATTTTGCGTAGTAATAAAAACGGAATCTAGCTCTTATTTTATTTTTCTAGTGTGACTTTTAAAAGTCTCAAAACATGACATTTGCCAGGAGCAGTGATTCAAAAAATTTCTCAAACGTCGTCTAAATCATTGATTATATAATCAGTGTCTAAGACCTGTGTCTAAGACCTGTGTCTAAGACCTGTGTCTAAGACCTGGAGATGGAATTAGTTGAAGAAGAAGAAATGTATTGTGTCCGAGACGGTTCTTAACGAAAAACTTAATTCCAAATTTCTCCATTTCAAGGTAGAACATATTCTACACTTAAACGAATTCTAAAGTTATGCCATAGTCTACTCTGAATTCTTTTTTTTAACTATCGAGTGACTATAAATGATTGACTTAAATTTAGGTGATTGGCAACAGTTAGGAATTGGTACCAGATTAACTGTCGTGATTTATGACTATTAACTTTTCAGGTTAGTATATTGTTGTCAAAATGTGTAACTTACTGAATAACGACAAACGAAAAATTACAAATAACGGAGAAAATGGTTACAGCCAGTGATCGAAAGGATCTTCCAGTTGTAAAAATCATTTTGAAAACAATTCTGGTAAGGGCAATTTTTAAATTTGACGTTTATTTGACAATTTCAAATTTGAAAATCAGTTTACCCAATGGAAGAGTGAAAAAATATTGCCAACCTAACACGAAAAATGTATAGCCACCCACAATTGAACGGGTCAGAAGCAAAATCGTTTCAAGTGACAAAAAATGGAAAAATAAACTTAGCAGACTAAAAACTATGACAACTGGCAAAACGAATTAAGCGATTTCACACCGCTTTAGAGATAACTAATGTTAAGTCCGAAAATTTAAAATGAACCATGAATGTCTTTGTCGCACGAAAATAAAGTTGCTAATAAAAAATCTAAAAATTAAAAATTAAAACTGGGTAATATAGTAACCGAAGAGAATTTTGAATTGGATGACTTAAAGTTAAATTAGAATCTATCATGAATAAGTACATACGGACATGAGCTTGTACTTTGTACTATTTTAATAAATACAGCGTGGAAAAAAATGATTTTCATCTATGTAGTTACTTTTGGAATCTTTTCACATGTAAATTTTCCTACACCGCTCTACTATTTTTAAAGTTCATAATACTGTCAATAAATGACATCAATCAAATTGACAGTTATTACAATATATTGAAGTGAATTGAATTAACAAAGGTTAAAAATGTATACCGTGCGAGAGAACACTTTTATCATTGAGGCGTATTTTCTATTTGGAAATTGAAATTTTATTGTAGGTAGGTATATTTTGAGGTTAGGACACCGCCATTTTTTTTTGAAGAACGGCACTTCGTATTTTTACAAGGGTAATGCAAAGGTAACTAGATGAAAATCATTTTGTTCCACACTACATTATTCTATCAAGCGGTCAAAAAAAAACGGAAGCTGCGTTGGCCATGGAATAATTTTGACGTTCGAAAGAGTGTGGCAAAATTTTAACCTTGAGGTTTGAAATTATGTTCTTTGTTAATAACCGTTTCGGACACAATGCATAAGGTGCCTTTTGCGTTTTCTTCGACAAATTCCATCTCCTGGTCTTGGTTTATATGTAATTTGAAAACATTTTTTAATGACAGCTTCTATGTCATAATCTGATAGTTTCAAACGTGCACATTGGAAAAATAAAACAAAAGCTAGATTTCATAGACTCCCAAGTCCCCGTGATTTTATTTCAATATTTTTTTAGAGGCAAACGTGCAATTTAATTTCAAAAAATGTGTAAGTGAATTGTTTCAATGAAATATACTTAAATATTGGATACCACACATTTATATTTTTCAAACAAGTTTTCCAATTTTGAGCTACGGATTTTATAAAAGGATCATACTCCACTTTTACGATTTTGCATTTGAACCCTTTTGCTTCTGACTCTCAATTGTTATTTACAAATATTAATTTTTTTCTACACTTTTTTGAACGTCAAACTTATTCATTGATATATTTTGTACGCACGTTAATAACTTTATTGAGATTCGGATGATGGAGCAAGATTAATAAAAAAGTTAGCTTTTTGAACAAATCGATGGGCGCCAGGTGCAAGTTAATTTTTGCGCGAGTGAATCTATCGGGAAGTCGGAACTTTAAAATGTTGATATTTTTATAATGTGGCAAATCGCAGCGCCTTCGCCGCCATTCCCCAAGTATCAGTTATTGGAGTTTTTGTGGGCGGCGTCCCGGAGGAGCAGGAAACGTCTAATAACGTACAGCAAAAAACATTCAAGGAATTTTGATTAATTTGACAGATTCCCGGTCGGTTCTAAAAGGCGACTTTTAAAGATCCCTCATATAGTTTTACGTCGTACATCAAAACTAGTCAAAGAAGCGACAAAAAACAAAGATGGCGGCGCCGCCACTTAATAACGCCGCTGACACGCCGAAAATATAATTTAATTTTTGTATTTTTTGTTCCGCTTGCGTGGCACTGCCACCATTTCTGCGAGCCCGTTTGGGGGGAAGCAGTCGTTTATGAAGGAGAGGTCCGCGCTTCGAACGCTCCCAACTTATTGTCGAACGGGGTATATTTCGCGGGACGTGGATTGAATCCTAGCGCGATCTTTTTTCAGAGACGGTCCACTTCAATTTATCAGAGACGGTGTCGCCCCTTTCGCCACCTGTCACAGACGAACAGCGCCGATGCCCATATTTCATACCGAGCGAAGGTACGTGGGGCCTAATGGGCCTCTTCTCCGACGGTCAACATCGCCACTACCGCTTTCACTTGACTCCTCGCAGCAACACTTTTTATCACACATTTCTTCTAATTATAAACATGTTCTTTAAATACGTACCCGTACTTATAACGATCGTTCAAATAAAAACGGATTTGCTTATAAGGCTTTTCTTTTATTTTTTACAATGTAGGCCTTTGAACCTATCAAATCATGACATTTGACAGGTTTGCTCAAACGATGTCTAAACCGGCGCCTGGAGATGGAATTTGTTGAAGAATATTTTAAATGTATCTTATGAATCGTGCCCCTGACGATTATTAACAAACAACTTAATTTCAATTTCTCCAACTCAGAATCGAAATTTTGCTACACTCTATCGAACATCAATGTTATTTCATTGCATTTTTCTTCGGTTTTCTTTTTGTTTTTTCATTCTTAGCAACTACATGGTCATTATAAATTATTATAATCAAAGAGTGCTGTGGAACCTAATGTAAAATTTGTACCTGCCACTTCATTGTGATAATGCACTGTGGACCGCACAAATGTTACGAAAAAAACTGATATTTTTATGACAATCTTAATAACCGGCGAAAACAACAATAGACCACAGTAAACGAGATAAAAACACGCAAACGACAAACCACAAGTACCAAAAAATTATGACAGGAGTAACGAGTTTGCAAATGACAGTTGCAAAATTAAAAATTCCTAAATTACAAATATGTTCGTATCGAGCGGTAACCACACTTCGACTAGAATCATTTATAAAAACCATGTATCTATGATCATTTAAACGCTGCTGACTAAGTTACGAATAGTACTTGTGATACAAAAAAAGTATAAAAAATTCAGAAGTTGTTGGTCTATTCTGAAATTTTAAATTAAATTTGATTATAGAGCTTCGGCCCACAACACATTGAAAGTGACTTGTACTTGCGTTTTCGGGGTCACGTGTTTCTTACATAAAGATGAGGGCTTTCAGCACCCATTAATATTTATAAGAACTTTAGAAAATTATGTTTTTTGCAGAAAGGCAGATGTCAAGCAAACGCCCTCGCACGATTTAAGCGGGACTTAACAGCAAAGCTCGACGACCGTACGTCATATGAAATATCAGACATCGCCGTTCTTTTTATTAGTGGAAAATTAAAATCGATGACGCGAGCTTTCTCGAAGCTCGTCCGAGAAAAAAGTTAACAATGTCATTAAGACGGCAATCCCTCCGGATGCGGGTAATATAAATAATGCACGTGACAACCATCATATATTATATCTACACACGCTTTCTTTTCGGGGAAAACGCTCGTATATATCTAATCCGGGGTAGAAATGTATCTACAGCGGCTTTGTTTTGTGGAAGAATTAAGCTGCGGATAATGCGGGGCGCAGTAAAAGGAAAAAACGGTGCGGACGTTATGGCAATTATTTCGGCTCGGAATAGTAGAAAGCTCGCTGAATTAAAGTCGCGATCGATGCGGACGCACATTAGTAATTTTCAGGAGTTCGGGAGTCTTGCTGATGCTGCCGAATTACTGGGCGCAAGACAACAAAAAGCGGCCATTTAATAAGGCCATAACTCAAATCCCTCATTACATTATCTCCGAGCAAAACACATCCTGCTCCTTCGTTTTACTAAAAAAGGCCGGCGGCGGGGCGTCTCCCACCCCCGAAAACTAACTACCCCGTGCTCGCCCCGAGATTATTATAAGAAACGCCGGAGACTAAATGGGTGTCTGCCCTCGTTCGCCCCCTTATCTGCACCCCCCGCGTGTGTTTCATACGTGGAACTGACGAAGCTCGCACAACTCCAGCTAATTAAGGACATCTTTCAGTGAATCGGTGATGACGCCTCTTTCTTGCACCTACATTGAAAATTTGCTTTTAATGGAAAACTTTCGGCTGCTCTCTTCATATTATTGCGCCCCTAACTGGAAAAGTTCGCACCATCGTCGAGGAGTTTGACACAACTTGTAAAAAATGTTTGGATTTTCAAATGACGGCGCTTTCGGTGTTAGTTGTGAAAAAATAGGGCACGTGGCCCCTACCTCCTTACCACACTTCTTTTATGCAAAAAATAAACGACTTCCATTGTTTGTTTTAAGAAAAATAATGGAATCCCGAGGGCGAGGACCATGAAAGGCTGACCTCTTAATTGCCTGCGAATGCGCTAATCACGTTGTTTTCTATGAAAGCTCGAAGCTCGGTGATTTAGCTTTTGTTATTCGATCTTGCCGGGCGGCGGAGAAGTGCGGGGGTCAAAGACGGCCGAAATGAAACGAGCTTTTTTTAACGGCGACGTTTAAAGGGGAGTTCGATGCCGGAAACTGGCGGTGGGGATTAATTTAGATTGATCAGAGTCGAGTCGGACACAAGGAATTGATTAGGCAATCTGTTTTAGCGTGTCCGGTCGAGTGGCCCGCGTCCATTCCGGACAAACAGTCGATTCCGGTTGATAAATGAGTCGCAAGGTAGCCGATCTAATTAAACCGGATCCGTATCCGAGCTCCGGGATAATTACGGCCGATTTTTGGATGAAAAGACGCCGACGAACGTGGACGAACTCAAACCGGAATCGAATTAAGTTCGAATAGAGAACAATTTGTAGCCGAACGCTGCTTTGCACCGGAAACGAATCAATACCGGACTTTACGGCGCTGATTGCTCTTAATTGCAATTCTATGCATAGTTGGGTAATCGCCAACGCTCGAACGGGCCCATATTCATTAACGAGCACTCGTGGGGCAATAATGGCGGATGCGCCGGGTTGCCGAATCTAATTAATTCGCCAGTTCTATTCGTACACCCCAATTCGCGTGTGTGTGTGCGGTTTTTTTGGCAACGATATAAATCAAACCCGACTCCGCGCTATCTCATTAAACGTAAAGGCGATATCTCCGCCATAACGATAATCCAAAAAACCATTACTTCCATATTTAATGGTTTTTTGTGACGGCTGCAGCATTCGGCTCCCCTTATTATTAGAATACGTGGACATCGAGAAGGTGCACATATTATATCCGACCCTCCGGCGAAAAAAGAAAAAACTAAGCAGAAATGGCCAGGCAATTCGTAGTCTATCCCTACAGCGCTTCATTCATCCCCGCGGGCCTCCACTGCCGTAAACTCTAACCCTCCACCACCCTAAACATCACACCCGTGTGTATGTTTTTTTACGACTACTTGTTCCTCCAGAATACGGGGATCCTGAGCCGCTTAATTCGCGCAAATCAAAATAATGGGTGACATACCTTTAGCATTTTAAAAGGAAAACTACGTAACCACTAATCGCCACAAGACTTCTAAAGCAACTTGAAAATTTCTACCTTACCCAAAATCTATATTGTTCCCTTTGTTTTTATTTCATTTATTTACAACATTCCGACTGTGCATCTTTAAAAAATATAACTCTGATAAAATGGTTTCAGTGTAATGACTCCAAAGTGAAGACGTTTGTTCTACAAATCTTATGTTTACTAGAAAAACATTTGTATTGTATTCCAGTGTTTTGTTCAATACTCTTTAGTATTGTATACAGGCTGTCCCAGCGCTGCGGGGAAATAAGATTACTCTAAAATAAAAAAATATATCGAAATGCTATTTTCGACAAAAAGTACAATCTATTAAAAAGAACACTCTGAAAATATTTGCTTATATACAGTGTCTACATACAGGGTGGCGCATGAAAGTTAGGTTTTTTTAAATGGAACGCCCAGTGTCTTATGCTATTTTCGGATTCCTTATTAAAAAATAATTATACCTTGTATAACCTATTATGGACCTAACTTCAGACAGTGTATGTAAATCTGAATTAATTTAACGTGTGAACCGGACCAAGTTTCCAGAAGCTACTCGTAGAAGTGCCAAAGTGATTTTCAGAAAAAAAATTATTCAACGAGTTAATTCATAATAGATAGGATTCAAACATGGGGACCTCTTAACCACTAGCTTGTTTAATTTTGTTCTCAAAACCGTGATGAGAGTAGGACATACCAAGAAAGAAACTGTACAATTTGTTTTAGTAGTTAAAACAAATTGTTCACTTATTAATTTTACTGTATAATTTTGGCAGATGACAGTAATAAAGAAATATACAGTGCGGTTTGTGCCCTGTCTAGAATGATGGATAACGCATGCAAAAAGAAAAGATTCGGCATATACAGAATGGGCTTAAATTTGGTCCCTATTTTCCTTTGTGCTTAACTTTTATTGAAATCAACAACGAATAAGGAATATGTCACAAGATTCAACCTCTCTAAAATGATATTCAACAAATTTAAAAATTCGAAAATCAAAATTCGTGTACTCTTTGCATAATTTTGCTTATCTTTTTTCAATATTTTCGGTGTTATGTGGTCAATTTTTTGTCGAATATTCTCAAATTATTGCCAAAGTTTGAGGATTGTTTGCATAGACTCTGCTCTTTAGATAGCCTTATATAAAAAAGACGGAGCAGAGAAGCCACATATATAAAACACGCAAAGTATTTGCGAATCCAAAGCGTAACTCATTGCTGAATAGTTTGTATGGCCTTCGAGATCACTTGATATGATGGCACCTGACTTATTTTTATGAGGTTATTTAAAAAGCAGGGTCTATTCAAATAACCCTCAAACATTGGAGCACAAGAAAAAGAACATTCAACGAGAAATTGACAACATATCGCTCAGTATATTGAATAAGTTATGCAAATTTCCAGAAAAAGGACACAATTTTGGATTAACGAAAATGGCCTTCATTTATTGAATATCATTTTCTAGTTGCGATCGAGTAATCTTCCAAGTTTCAGCCATCTTGTGATATGTTTTTTTTCTTCATTTTGATTTTGATAAATGTTTTCGTGTTTTGTTTTTTCACTTGCTAATTTCGGGTACTAGATAGCACACGGATCCCTGTAGATTGACACGAAACTCTGTAAAATACAGGGAAATGTAAGGAGTAACAGGGTTAAAGTATTAAGATTGAAACAGAAAATAGTGGGAGAAAAACGGATTAAAGAAGACTTGGTATTTGGGGTACCTGACAGTAATATTAAAAAAAATTGTCAAAAAGAGGTGGAGATTCATAAAACTAAATTTTCAACTAAATGTTTAAAACGATAGTGCGGCTACGAAACATTGTTCTTAAAGAAACAATTCAAAAACAGTTTACATGTTACAGAGGATAAAAACGTGAAAAAAAATAAGCGCCATTTTTTCTATGGTAAATTTGTTCATTTGTTTCTGCAATTCTACTTCTAAATTCGTTTCAAAAGAAATACTTTTGTGAAAATATTTAAAGGCCACCCAATGAGGCGCTGGAATGTTGTTTCAGTGAACTGAAATTTAAATAGTCAATAGACTAGCATTTTAATAATTGGATGGACTTTATTAATAATAACCTCTGGATTGCCACCTTCTTTGCCTCATTAGGGTATTAATACACCTAGTACGAGCTTGTGCCCATATTTTTTGGATTTGTTTCTTGCATTTGTAAAAAGTGAAAGAATGACATAAAATAGTATGGTTTTGATCTCGTGATATATTTATATGTACTTACATATTTTAAATTTATTTCTTTCATTTGTCTTGTACAATGGTTCCAACACATAAAGTTTTGCCTTTTTAGACTTCGTTTTCTCGAAATGACCGTATATGATTTTTTATGTGGTTTTTGAATATTTGACGATAGGTTTTCTGTGCTGCATATTATTGACTTCTTTCATTTGACTGCGTGAGGTTCAACTTTTCAGTTCAGGAGGAATCTTGTCACATTTACAGAGAAGGACGTTTTGTATTGCAAATGATGACATTCTGTCAGCCTACACACTTTCCTAGTTCTGTTAGATTTTAACAGTAGTCAAAAGTTTTTATGGCACTTCTGGAACAACCTTTTTTAGATACAAATTTCATAGTCTTGGCATTTTATATCGCTCCGTTAAAAACACACAAAACAAAACTAAACAATCTGCACAGAGAGCAAACTAATAATCGGTTAATTGTCAAACCGCTATTAAACTACAATCTGACAATAGCCCTCTGTAGATACTAAAAAAAATTTCAGTGTGATGATAAACATTCTGCTAGAGCTTATGAAAATTTATTCAGAATTATGAATTTTTCAAGTAATAAAGGCCCAAAGACTGAAATGCTCTTATGTCACATAGCATGGACAGTCCAGCGCCGATGGATGGTAAAGGTGAAAAAAACAAAAAGGCACATCACCAAAAGCTAAACGGTAGCAAACGAACTAAATCTGAAGGGACTGTAAATTAAAACTTCAGCTTGCTTTTTATTATAAATGCAGATCCATAAGTTTTCTTCCTACGACTACTTTCTTTTTTATTTTGTTATTTATTTTACTTTTTGATTGTTTACCACACATATTAATTATGCTTTATTAAAATGAAAACAGTCGCGTCACTAATACAGTAAAGTTGCAATAACAGTAAAAAAAGAAAACTACTGAGTTCTTAAATTACTCAAGAAATTTTTTTGTGTTCATTTTAAATGATTACTACCAGCAAATTGCAAAATATTTTCTGCAATCTGTGAGTGATTTTTTGAAATGTTGACAAAATGGTATTTGTTTTAATTGCATTCACAGTTCATACATGTTATTTGTTCCGGTTTTTTAACTGGTATTAATGAGGCCACGCTTTTGAAAAAGTCAATTAATTTCGTTATGTGGGACAAGTGTTAGGAGAAAATGTAAGAGATGATAGTAGGAGTGAATTGTGTGTGTTGTTGAATATTCCATGTTTTTGGTAGAATGCAATGGCAATAAATCATACAGATCGCGTTTTTAATTTCAATTCTGGCGGGATGCAAATCCGGGCCTTCCGCGGCGAGTCCAGAGGACGCGGGGGTGGAAGGGGCGCCGCCGCCGGTAAGCTGCGCCATTATTCTGTCCGAAAAGACATTACATAAGTATCTGTCTGTAGTTCCGATGTCACATATTAATGGCGGTAGATTCTCGCATGTCATTGAGCCGGATGTCCCGGTAGCCCATAGATCTAGGCGAGTTTTAATAACGTTTAAGAGAAGGAGCGGGAAGAGGACTTGGGGGCGGCGGTGGCGGCTGCATAACAGTCCCTCATTAGACATGTCTCCACACTCTCACGGTGGCGCAGTAACCATTTTGTGCCCGCGGCGGCGGGGCGCCTTGTGACGTCACGACGTCGGCGCGTCGCTGCCGTCCCGCCCCCACGGCCGCCGCTAATCAGCTCCTCCACGCGACACTTTGCGTTATCGATCTCATCTCGGCCAACGCCACGGACGAATGCTGCGTTCACGCATCGCCACAGTTAATTCATTATTAATTTGCCGGTTAATTATTTACGACTAATTGCCAGATGGGGGATTATGAAAAATTCACGAGGAAGTGGAGAAATTGCGCGGCATGCAAATTTCAGCCGAATTCGGGCGTGCTACGTACAAAGCTCCAATTCACCGACCGGATAATATTAAATTTAATACTATACTACCTCCCCCTTATTATTATTGTTCCATATTTGTATTATTTTATACCACATTTATCAATAACGAAATGCCAGTGTTTTATAAAAAACAACACTAATAAACAGACAATTTTTTATAATATTTCTAATAAAAAAAATTAGCAAACAATCAAACGTTTCAAAACGACTTTTTATCTACCAAATAATTGCGTATTTGCATTTTTTTATTATTTACTAAAAATGAAATGTGATTTTTTATAACAAATAACAGTAATGAACTATTTTTGTAGTATTTTTATTAAAAAAAAATTAGCAAACAAGCAAGCCACTTAAAAAAGACGTTTTACCTGCGAAGTAAGTATACCTATAATTTGGTTTTTGTATTTTTTTATTATTTACTCACTAATAATGTAATGTTACTTTTATACAGGTGTCAGACAAAAGCGAATAAACTTCAGTACGCTGTTGTGAAATATATAAATAATTCTTCAAGGTCCATCCGAAGAGATGTAGACGATTGAACACGACATTTCTATCTTCTATAAAAATAAAATTACCTAACTACTCCAAATAAAGGGATGCCTTTCTTCCGTCAAGTAATAATTAAAAACAATTTTGCTAAACTTTAATTTTCTGTTGAAAGGTTCGATTTTTCACAGTGCCATGAAAATAAGTCTGGCAACGCTTTTGCAAACAGTGGCATTAACTAAGATAAAAGTAAAATTTTTATATTGTTTTTATTGTTGTTTTTACTTACAATAATTAATAATTAAGAATTATATTCTTTTCGTTTAGTAAACTGGATTGTTATTTATTTATCTTACGTTGTCAAATGAAGCATACAGTTTTTGTTAATGACTAAATGCAATATTTTTAATATTTTCTTCGAACTCCCTGAGCACAATCTAATAATAACGTAGTAAAAGCTTATCCGCCATTTTTGGAACTGCCTGTATACTAAACACTAACGAACATACAATTTTTGTAGCCTTTTTAACGACTCCAAAAGATTTTACCTGCCAAATATTTGCGTTTTTGTTTTTTTATTATTTACTAATAATGAAATGTATATATAGGATTTTTCTCTAAACCAACCAGCAAATTTATTACACCATGTCTTCTACTCGTAGAGGTGATTCTGAACAAAAACTTCAGGTCAATTGCTTTCCGTTCTTCAGATTTCGACAAAAGAAAAAACGTGCGTTGACCAATGTATGAAGATAAGTAAACTTAGGTGAATTTGCAGATATTAATTGGCAACAAACTGTGGCTGAAAGAGGAGCAGCATATTTATAATAATAATATTAATAATAATAGGTACTAATAATAATATAATAATGTTTTTTTTCCTTAGATTATTTTACATAATATGAAAAATAAAAATAAAAATCCCGAAGAACATCGTTATAATTAATATGAAAAATTTCAAACCCAAATATAAGTAGGTGCATGTAAGTTAATAACATCAATAATAAAGAAGTTAGATAGGTTTAAAAATTTCGACAAAATGTCAACTTTTGCTTATATCTCCAAAACGAAAGATTCTGATATAGTTTTTTGTTTTGGAGATATAAGCAAAAGTTGCGGTTTTCACCAAAATAATTTTCTCAAAAATCGAGCTCGAAAATCAGCCACTCGTTTTCTTAAGTCCATTACTTTGCGAGATCTCCTATGTGGCCATTGGAAATTGAACCACCCTGTACGTAAGTTTAGAAAGTAGATTCCAAATAATTCGAGTAATGATTGTAATATTCGCGTTTTGTTTTGTTATTTTATTACTGAACACATTTTTTCTTTAGTCGACATTTCAAGAACGCAGAGGAATTAACCTAAAGTGCAAATGAAGTTTTTGTTCAGAACACTTGGAGTACGTTTGTCGGTTACCTCAGGAAACATCCAGTATATAATAAATAACATTAATGAACATATAATGTTTGTAGCCTTTTTAATAGAACTATTATCAGCAAACAAGCCAACGAACGATAATTTGACTAGTCTACAAAGACGTGAAGAATATTCTCAGTAGACCATGGCATCTAGCTTTTTTACAGTGTAGACCCTATCATGACATTTGACACAAACTGCAAATCAAAACTTGCTCAAACGGCGCCGAAACCGATGCCAGGAGATGGAATTTATTAAAAAATACATTAAATGTACCTTATACTCGTCTGTCGTGTCCGAAACTATTATCAACTGAAAACTTCATTTCAACCTTCTCCAGCTCAAAATCAAACATTTTCCATACTCTACGAATTCTAAAGCGATTCTATGTCCTACTCTGTTTTTTTTTGTTCTACGAGTATATTGATTACACGCGAAAATGTCCTACCTGACGCACAATTTTTTTATGCTTTGCTAATATTGTTCTGAAAATTTTGTTATGGCATAACAAGGGAGAACGCAATACTTTTGCATTACTTTTAACAAGCAGAAAAGGTTTCAACACACAAAAAATATGTGTTCTGGAGTTGGTATATTGTTTGGTTCTTATTTAATATATTACTGATTTTTTTTAATATGGTGTAATATTCGTAATACAAACTCATTTTTGTAACATATTACATAGTCAAAAAGTGACTGTAAAGAGGCAGGATAACAATTAATATTTTCTAAATAATCCTATTGCTATTATTATTCTTGTATTTTGTAAAATGTACTCATTTAGCAATATTTTATTAACAACAAGTTATTAGTTGACTTCAACGCGTGAATGTATGTGCCTCAGGAATAAAGTAAAATGGCAGTCCTCCTCATTCTGCGCTCTCGATTTCACTTTGCGTGCAAAATCCCGACTTCAAATACTAACCAGAAACAGTAACTTTACTTCCTCCATACAGAAATAAGTATCTATAAGGTGTTTATTTTAGCAGCCTTCAAACAGCGATGTCAAGACATTTTACAGCGATGAAAGAATTCGTTAAATCACGAATTGTTGCATTAAATCAGACATTTTTTAAATTGGTTACTACTACGGTAAAGTAATAATAGAATACTGCTAGAAGAATAGAAAATCCTAAACAACTCATATTTAGCAAAGTTGTTTTTCTACAAAAATTACTGCTATACTAACACTACTAGAACTCACTAGTGAGTTGAGCAAACGCAGCAAATATTCTTACCAAGCGTTGGCTTTAGATACTCTACTAACCTTCACTTAGCAAAGGTAAAAAACGAACTAGTCCTAACCTAGGCCAAACCGACAGCTTGTGCATCAAAAATCGAACATATCGATTGATTCCCCTCACCCGAACCACCCGATCGAAAAAAGCTGCACAATGGAATTGAACATTCATAAAAAATATCACCCCACGTTTTTTTGCACCCTTCAAGTATCGCAACCCCTGTTTTTTTTCACCCTCGTGTGTGGCGTAGAATCGGTTGGTGGAGACGTACGAATTCTCGTCAACACACGACCTGAAAAAACGAAATCCTCTTACCAACTCAATAATAAAACTAACGACTTTTAGCGGAAACGCTTCTTTCGGCATGCAAACGAACGTCTCGTTAGATCTATAGTATTTACAAACGCGTCGAATTGTTGTCGTCTTGCTTAATTAGCACAACTTGTCTTAAATTCCAATTAGAGGCGAGATCTAATGATAATTATTGTTAGGAAATAAATTGACGGTTCCATCAAAAAATGTATTAGAACTCTGGAAAGCAGATTCCGAAGCTTCCAGAATGCAAATATCGTATTTTTTTACCCTAACGAAGCCACCCTCGCTTTTTTCACCCTCAAGTCAATGTGAGGCGGACCTGAAAAGTCGCGCGCGCCGTTTTAAATTTTCAGCCGATGTAAAGCGCTCACGACTCACACGGGCCACCACAATCTTCCCTAACTTGAAAAAATCTATAATGGTGTATATGTGTATATAAGATATGCTAGTTAGAAGGAAGGAAAAGAAGTTTTGATTGCTTCATTCCTTCCGAACGAAATGAGTCCATCGCTCAATAGGAACAAACGTTAGGTGGTCTTTTTAATTTCTTTGCGACTTCCTCGACCCCGACCGGTCAATAATCGAAGTCCATTTAAGCAAAATCCGGGATAATGCCGTTTGGAGTATAAATATGGCTTTGTATGATAAAACTGGAGAATGGGATGAGAGCGACCGTCGGTGGATGACGCCGTGTTATTCTGACGGGACAGGACCTGTTCATGCGTGAACTTTAAAAGCTCGCTGTATGAGCTTTTTATACTTGAAAGCTCATGACAGTTACAGCTATGTTGAATTTCACCAGAACTGATTTCGCTTTAGTGCAACACAGCATTGATTTTTAGCAATTTGCCTCGGGGACAGTTCGGCGTTCGAACACTTCGATTTACCTAAATATTCAAATTTTCAAGCGGTTACGTGACGCGCCGCGACGCCTAAAAGCGAATGATCTCGTTCTTTAAATATAAAATTTATGGGCTCTTTCCGCTAGTTTTTAAAATCACTTTCAGTTTTATAGTGGAATAAAGCCGAATAGTGAATAAAACCCATCCAAAGCCGCGGCGGAATTGGTACTTTGAGAAGTATGTGCGACATCTGTGGCCTAGAAGCTGAAGTTTATAGCAGAGCTGTAACCAGAAACGACAGATAACTGCCCAACTGCTTGAACTGAATAAGCCATTTTACAGAAATTTGCAATTTGGGTGGAAATAACTAACAAAAAGAACGCCAAACACCGGAATCAACAATTTATTAATTAATGTGTCTACGAGTAAAACGTATTTCTATCAAAAATTTCAAAATACAAGTTTCACAAGCAGGTATAGTAAAAAAGAGAAAAAAATAATAGGATTCATAAATACCTCAACACGCCAATTATTATACGGGGAATCCTAGTGAGGCGAACAAAGAAACGAAAAAGCGCCTAATCATGCTATCATCATGTTTGATTCCAACGTTCTGAAACTCTTAAAATGGGCAAATTCGGACAATGGGACCTCAATTTATTTCAATTAGTTCAATTTCATATTCATAAAATATTATAAAATAAAAGGAAATAAAATAAAAAGAATTATTATTCCCACACACATGGGCAAAAACAACCAGTGCTCTGGGAAAAAAAATTATCAGGGGAAAGTTAAAAACATTAACGTACATTGACACATAATAAGAGCTAAGTCTAAGGGTGCAATTCTGATCAATATTGCACTGGATCCACAATTTGTCAAACTAGAAAACCCTACAGAAGAAAATGTGGCTTGCATCCTCATCTGCAGGGTCTGCAGTTTCGATAAACAGCAAATTTATAATCAATTAAAAATCTGGACAGTTCAGTTCCTCATTTTGAGTATTTTGTGGTATCTTGACGGACAAATTTCTGCCGTTTGCCGTTTTTATTTCTCACATTTTAAATAACTTAGATATATATTTTAATAATGGAAACAGAAGTAGAATTGGATTTTACAAATGGACACAGACAAGTACAATTAAAAAATATGTATATATATTTAATATTGCAGCGATATTCTAAGAACAGGTGAGAGGTATGTATTCAATTCACCAGTTCACCCATGTAACGAATATCCTGAAACTCTGCACCTTGTTAAGCTAAAAAAGTACACGTTTTTTATTTTAAGTCTGTATTAGAGCACGAAGCGCAGTGCAGTTTCAGCAGGATTTTTTTCAGGTCCTGTTTCAGTAATATCAGATGGAGCACAATAAAATGTTGAATTTTTATTAAAGACAATTATTACTACGAGTTTACGGAGACAAAATTACTAAGTAAGATTCACCGTTAAATATTTTTTAAGTTCACCAAAAATTCGACTTAGAGAATATTTAGAATTATAGAAGTTCGAGTTATGGAAGTTCCACTGTACTTTCGGCGTTCTTTTCTCTCTTGTTTGAATTCGTGTCAATGTTAGTTTACACTGGAATACCGATTAATTCCATGTCCTTCATCATATTTGTCCGACATATATTTACTGTTCTTTTCTCAAAACTCCAGTATCCTCATACTCAGTTTGTTCACCTTGCATGTATTTCGTATTTTTCTTAAATTTTGAAAAAAAACCTGTACCTGGGATTTACACAATGCTAGTACTAATTAATTGTGATTAGCGACACATTTAGAGTTTCAAAAATTGATATTATGCTTCAGTTTTGGGAAAATTATTTGATGTTGGATAACGAATTTCAAATTGCATATCATTGCTTTCAGCTACCATTGCTTTTTAAGTCCATCTTTCATCCCAATTGAACAACGGGTATTATTTTTATTAAAAAAAAAAAATATACAATTGACGTTTAGGATTGAGGACAAGTGCATGGGACTGGATTTATTGTCCGAAGTAATCATTAGTATTTAAAATTTTCATGTATCCCTTGAAACATTTACCTGAACTAGGAAAGTTTTCCCAAACACGGCCATAAATTTTTGCCACTTTGTTACGAATAGATTAACTTACTTGCTGAGATTATTTATAACCTCAAAAATTTCCATTTTATGGCAAGGTGTAGTCTCTTCTCATTTGAGTACATATTATTATATTTACTATCTGCAAGTTAATTATTATTATTAAAACGCTAATGCAAGCTGCACATGAAACAATCAAGAAAACTTTAAATCATAGGAACAGATTTATTGTTTGTTGTTGAATCAATTCCATGTTTACTCAAAGCACTTTCACAGAAACTAAAAAGCGTATTTTACTTTGTGAGTCAGCACCGGTGGAGATGCATTATTAAAAAACCATTTATAAGCTGTGGGCATAAAACTCTTTCGTGTTGCCACTTTCAGAAAACACACGCATCGGAAAATGCCAGTAATTACACCCCTATTTGCATAAACAACCTCGTTCCACGTGTCCCTTTTTCCATCTTGTTTCACCTTGTTACACAAATTTAACAAATCGGAACCGGAATTTTTTATAAACAATACCAGCACAATCTCCAATCAGACGCTGTAAATCACGCATTTCACTTTAACTATAATATAAAAGTCAACTTTTTATTTAGTTTTATTTATGTTCCTTCGTTTCGGGGACGTCGTCGTAAAATCAGATCGTAAATCAAACGTTTAAGCATTTGGAAGTCATTTACTCAAACAAATAGACGACTAAAGCCAGGTAAAAGTTACCTCCATAAATACGTCCTTTATGGCCAAATTTCCAACCATGAATATTTCATCCGGGAAGACGCGCGGTTTGCCAGCCAGTGGCGGCCCCGCAAGGATATTCCCACAAGTATAAACAGAATGTATTTTGCGTACAAAAATAGAAAAAACTTTATTGACGCCACCAGTTTAAAAAAAATTGTGTAGCAACAATTAAAAATGTATGTTTTAATACAGAGATGCCAGAATCATTTTTTGATACTTGCTCGCTTTTTCTGATTGTTTCTACGAGTGGATTTGTAAATTTTAATTTGGATTTTAACGGGCATACACAAAAAAATATTTATGGATTATTTTGGAATTCGGGTGTTCAAAATGTTTGACTTGAAATGGAGAAATTTAAAATTAAGTTACGACATATAGATCATGTCGTCCAATTTGATTTTTTTTAAATTAATATAACTTTTAAAACTAATTCCATCTTTAGGCGTCTGTTTAGGCGTCGTTTGAGCATCTTTGACGTCTACTGTCACAATCACTGTCTATACTATAAATAACAAACAAAATCTAGATGCTACTGTTTATTGTGAGTTGTACATTGTACAAACATTCTGTAAGAATTGTTGCTTACTTATTGTTTTATAAAATAGTATAATGAAGAACGAGTGCCACGAGGCATATTTTATAAAGGGCGAGTGTCATAATAGCCTTATAAACGAGTTTTTTTACTTGTAATATGTTTTCCATTTGTTGAAAATAATTTTCAGCAAGATATTGTGACAAGGTTGCTTGTCACAATCTGGGATTAAATTAAATGCTCAAAACATATACAACGTAATCCAACGTAAATGTTTATAATAATTCTGGAAAACTAATTTAAATTAAAAATATTGTAACGTTTTGTATTGGTTGTACAGAGATTGTGTTTACTTATATGGCACGAAACGTGAAACGAACTTACACTAGTTCTATTACGAAACTCAAAGGCTATTAAAGCACTCAATTGAGTGCATTAACAGGTTTGCTACAAACGCGTAAGTAAAAAAATAACTTTTTATGTTCAAGAAGTTATAAACATTGTTGGGTGCATTATTGACACACAATTTTTATACCGTGTTCTCCACGTTGTATTTGTGAATTGTAAAATCCGTTCGGTTCTGGAATTTTACAATTTATAGAGCCGAGATAAAAACGTAAGACTTCACCGATAAGGCAACATGTTAATTCCGTCAATTAGCGTGGGCCAACGAATTGGGGTGGGACGCCCCTGCTAACGAGACCCGCTTTCCATGTAACCTGTCAGTTGACCCCCCGTAGACTGACAAGAACGAAAAAGGCACCAAGTGGTCCCCGGTTTCCGATTCGTTTATCGCTTCATTCTTGGTGCACCCTCCGTCTGGTAAAGACGCGCCCTCCTCCACCGAGTGCTTCTAGTGCCATGTGCTCGTGCAAAAAAGGAATACACGAAATGCTCGCCTGGATATTTTTGGCGCTCCTACACGGTAAGTACACGATCCGCGAACTCGTGCAATTTGAAACCGCAGGAAGTTGTCGTGCATGATTTACGTCCCGACTAATGAACGATAAGTCGTGCGTTCAACTCCGGAAAGAGACAATCAGTTGACTGGAGATTTTTGGCGCGTCAATCATTCCTCCGGCCACATGTGACAACGTAAACAGCTCCCAATCCGGTAGCGCTAACACCGCACGAAAATAAAAACAAACTCTGTGTATTTAAAGTTTCAATTTTAAACACACTGTAACTTCACCATCGCCACACAAGCAATTAACTCCAAACAGATAAACATCCCCGTGTCGCCTTTTCCAAACAGATAAATCTCGAATTGTTTAAACAAACATGGGACGGTTTGGATTCCCTCCACCGAATTCTGGTCTCGGTTTTCGACGTTGAATAAATCAATCGACGTGAAGGCACAATGCAGCCGAGACTCCAAAGAAAATAAATAACGCTCCTAAGTGGCATGAATAATCAAGTCGGGTATTTTTTTGTTTTTTGGAGATGTTCGAGTTGGTTGGGTCGCGCAGCGTGACGCTCCCTGTATTTTAATATTAACAAAGCTAATCTTGTTTGGACGGCAGAGGCGTGCGCTATGGGGGAGATCACCAGGTGCGAGACGGCGGCGGCGACGGCTTCTTGGAGGGACAGAAACACGGTGGCGGAGACCAGCCTCAAAACCTTGGCCGGAACCTGGATTTCTGAAGGGTAACACATCTTCTTCCGACTTTTCTCGTAACAAAAAAAAAACACAAATTCTTTAACTTTCTTTTTATTGAAATTATTAGTGACGTTGCTGTCCGAAAAAAAGATGTTTGTATTTTCGGGGACGCAGGTGGTCGTCCGTTTTGACTGTTTGTACAACCACCCGCAGCTTTAAAGTAAAACTCAGTGGTACCTGTCGTGCCCATTGTCGGATTTTGACAGTTATTTATTGCATCGTCTTCTGTCATCCCTTATCAAAACAAAAATCACCCAACTTCTCCGAACCGCATTCTTTAAACAAACACGTTGGCAGATGTGAAACAAGACCCGGACCCGAATACATTCTCCGTTCGTACACGTTCACTCTCGATGGGGTCTACAATCTCATCCAGCATCATTATTGGGACGACTCCTGCTCCTCGCCTAAACTCACACTCATATCGCATGGTAAAATCAAGCTGAGGAATTCACTGATGCAGCCGGAAGCCTTTAATGGCTTTCCCAAACCCATCAATATCACGGTGATTCCTCAGGATGACAGCGCGGCCGAAGAGCTGAACACTCTGGTGACCAAACACTGCCCCGGTACGTACTTTTGCTCAAATAACAACAACGAACAACAAATAACAAACGATAGGTCGGTATTGGAAGTCGTGGAAGCGCAACGACGAGCATCTCGTCTACGATAATCGCCAAGAAAGAAGAGGGACGTTCAACTTGTGGTCCCAGTCGTACCAACCGATCGGTAATCACTATCCGGCCAACAAACACAACACCCATCACGTATCGGGAGACATCTCGTGTCTTGGTTCCTTGAAATGGGCCTTCAACGATCTCAAACTGCTCAAAATCCAGTTCAGACCCATTTTGCACAAGCACGCAAAACAGGTGGAAATGGAACTGCTGCTCGGCGACATTCATTCCAATAAGAAACGACGCGAGTTTTATTCGCCCACCAGCTTCCAAACACCGCTCCTGCGCCAAACCAAAGGAGAGAATATAACAATCCGCCACGACCACTTCATCGTGGTAAACTCCAACGCCATTTCCACTAATTTAATCAACTACCATCCGCCGCATTTAATCGAAAAGGCGCACCTTCCTCCGTATATCTGGGGCCAGTGGACCTCGTCCAGGTGCGAGTCGCGTCCACAAAACGTTTACCTAACGCGGCTTTTCTCGTTTTTCGAAAATGACTTCACTTGGATTGGCGAGCACAAGTTCTACTCAGACCCGTTTTGCCTGTACCCCAAATTTATAATAACAGCCACCGGGCGGTTTACCCTCGCGGGTCCAAGTGGGACCATGAACGGGGTGACCAACATCGACTTCCAAATAGAACAAGCGACTCTAACAGCTTTGGATGAGAACGTTATAAGGGAAATGAGTCTGCCTGGGTTTTGTGGCGAAGGCAAGTGGAAAGTGAACGTTCCAAAAGAGCTGTCAACGACGGGTGGCTGCTTGTATTTGGGCATCTTCATCCCGTCGATTCAGTTCGACGTGGTGAAGGTGGAAGTCGACTACAAGGGCGCGTGGTTGTTGTTTTTGGGGCAACCCGACACCGATAATCTTCCAAGTTCAATAAACGAAAGACCCACGGCCTTCCAATTGCCCTTGGTCAAATGTGGAGAAAAAGTGTCGTTTTCCGAGCGGCTAAAAGAGCATCTGGAAGGCAATTTGTATTTTAGCTCGGGGAGCAGATCCAAGTTGGACGTGTTCGCGTTATGCAACTTGATTTTGTACTTTATTTTTAGATAACCGCAACGAGCCGGTGGATTGTAAATATTATTTTTGTATATTATGTATATTGTATATTTTGATGGCACGTGTTTATTTTTTACGAAACTTTTCTATGTAACTACAAATTAGTGTGTATGGATTTTTTCGAGGGACGATATACCAGTGATCGAGGAACGTGAAGCAATCGGCAGTCGTTGTCTTCGTTGTCTATTTACTAAATTCTACTGTGCACGGTTGTAAATTTTATTCTTTAGTTTAGTGAGTGCAGCACGATGAATAAATAAAAGTATTTTTTATTTGTCTTAATTCGTCTACAGTCCCGTCATGGAAAGCTAGAGGTTGGAATAAAGCAGACGCAAATTAAACCAGGATGAGTCTTAGTTGACGTCAAAATCCTTAAAAAAATTATTTGATTATGAAATTTGTACAGCCTCATAACAATACGCTATAAATCAGGTTCAGTAACATTGTTACGTAAAGCATTGACGATCTTCTAATTGTGCAGCACTAAATAACAAGAGCACGACACTACTACAATAATAAGCATAGCCAAACTAGTCTGATACAATTGGAAGCAAACTGTAACCTACATCCTCAAAGACGGTATTAGCTTATCAGATATTTAAACAAGAATTGTAGCAAAATCCTAACAAAACGATCCAAAACTTCGTCTCGATTATTAGTTGGGGTTCAGCCTCTCACACCAGTACTCGATCAGATCTCTTGAATCTTTGCAACATGACAACGAACAGCACAGTATTTCATACGTTGACCTCAGTCAGTTTTTCGTGGTATGACCATATTTTGTTTACGGTTATGCTTGTCTTGAGTGCAATGATCGGAATCTATTTCGGCTGCTTCGGAAGCAAACAATCCACAGCGAAAGAGTACTTGATGGGAGGCAAGACCATGAAAGTTATTCCCATCGCTATATCTCTAGTGGCCAGGTATAGCATTCCCATTTTTTTCATGTGTAAAATAATTGTTGCAGCCACACTTCTGGAATTACTCTGTTGGCTCTTCCTGCCGATGTCTACCGCTATGGAGCTGGATACTGGTTGGGCGGCTTCTCCATGGTACTCTTGTGCATTATAACTGTTTATGTCTACTTGCCCGTGTTCTACAAGCTGAACGTCATAAGCACTTACGAGTATTTGGAGCGCAGATTTGACGAAAAGAACAGACTCCTTGCTTCGTTTCTTTACACGCTGTCCGTTCTTCTCTACCTGCCGATTGTAGTGTACATACCTGCGTTGGCATTTTCTGCTGGTTAGTTGTTGCAATTACAAACACCTGTCTTTGACAAGCAGTTTTAGCTACCGGAATTAGCATTCACTACATAACGCCGGTGGTTTGTGGCATTTGCATATTTTATACTACCATCGGAGGGTTGAAGGCTGTGGTTTGGACTGACACCCTTCAGTTTACGATAACGGTGGGCGCGGTTGCTGCCGTTTTCGCTTTGGGAGTGAAATCTGCTGGTGGCTTCTCTATTGTCTGGAACAAAGCCGTCGAAGGACAGCGAATGGACATATTTGAGTATGTCCCGCTACTTGTAGATTTTTTTTAACTTGTGTTAAGTTTCGATTTGGATCCCACCAAGCGGGAAAGCTTCTGGATTGTCGTCATCGGCTTAACAGTCCACTGGATGGGTCACACTAGTATAAACCAAAGCTGCATCCAGAAATTCCTAGCAGTTTCAACCCTAACGGAATCGATCAAGTAAGCAACCACTTTCGCCAGACAAGTCTAAATAGTTTTTTTAAGAACTGTGATATATTACTCGTTTGCAATGACTGCCATAAAAACTGCTTGTGTACTGACTGGATTCGTTATGTACGCCAAATACTCAGACTGTGATCCGTTCACAACGAAGCAAGTCACCAGGAACGACCAACTTTTGCCGTATTATGTCCTGGACGTCGCTAAAAATATTCCTGGACTGTCGGGTCTGTTCATTGCGGGAATCACAAGTGCGGCTTTGAGGTAATCTCCAATTTTCGAATGTTTGTTGTAATTAGAAAATTAGTACACTTTCAGCCAATTTGAACTGCTTAGCGGGGACCGTATACGAAGATTTTATAAGCAATTATGTGGACAAAGATATTTCCCAAAAAACCGTTAGCAATATATTAAAACTGATCGTTATCGTGACTGGGATTTCGTGCACGGCTCTTGTTATGGTGATTGAACGCTTGGGTGGGTTGCTACAGTTGGCAATAAGCCTGCAAGGTGTCACCAATGGACCTCTGCTTGGGATGTTTACGTTAGGAATGCTTTTTCCTAAAGCAAATTCCAGAGTATGATGATACACTTACGCTAGTGTAGTAGAAAAATAATCGATTTGTTCAAGGGGGCATTTTACGGTTCCTTATCAGCTTTACTTCTACTTTCATGTATAGTATTCCCTGCCAAATATTTCGAATCCCAAGGCCTGTTTAAATACCCACCGAAACCGCTCTCCACAGAAGGTTGTGACTTTCTAAACGGTACCTCATCGCTTTTTCAATCAAACTTCAACTCATCTGTACCGTAAGAAGCAATTCGTATCAATTGATTGAATTATAAATGGAATTTTGTTTTTCAGTCATACGCCATATCAACCACACGCCATATTTAGAATATCGTACTATTATTACACTTTAATTGGAACGCTTTTCAGCATTATGGTAGGTCTGATTATTAGTTACATGACGAACAAGGACGATCCACCTGTTGATAGGACCTTGATAAGTCCTGTCAGCTATTGTTTGTTGCCTAACGAGTCAAAAAGAAATGGCGAGGTGCATTACGATAACGTCGAGAAGGCTTTGCAAGTGTTGAATATAAATTCAGAGACGTAGCAAAAATGTTCGACTTGTTAAAAATATTTGCGAGGTTGTGAAAATGCAATGCAGAATTTTGTTACCAGAATTTAAATTTGATGTTTTATATAAATATTATAGTTATGTTGTAACTTCCTGTTTAATTTACACAGGTTCCCCTGAACGGCTTGCCGAAATAAAGAACTTCAGTCGATGTAACTTTTTATATTGTGCAGTATTACATCGCTAAAGAGCGTACAAATAAAAAATGTATTTTTAGGAGGCCATGGAATCGTTGGCTTTAAGTTTTACAGACTTGGCATTCGAAGTTGACACTTTGCTACAGTAATTTTACAAAATGATTCCATGACTTACTCTAAAGCCTTACAATAGATTTTTGTGTCAATCGTGTGTTTTTTCGAACTCAGCGACAAGCGACCCCGACGAAATTCTTCCAAACGTTTCTTCTACTATTGCGGTAGACATCCTCAGTAGCAGTTTGAATGTGAACGTTCTAAGCAACACAATGGTTGAGCTTGTATCAATTACGATTTTTTTTCTACCGAGTCTGACTGTTCCTACAATTGATAATATGCTTGATTATCAGATAAATCCGGATCGAGGTTTTTCTGGGCACATCTCGTAATCGTTTAAGTTTCCGCCTAGAAGACACTCGAATATTTCTTCAGCGGTACTGAAATTAGAAAAACATCTTTATCTGATTTTTCTGCTGTCTTTTAAAACATAGGTAGTTAATAAACATTCGTATGTTTAATAAAATTAAATATTAATAAGTAAATCTGAAAAATTATGGAACTCAATTGGATCGCAATAAACATTATTGTCTTTCGACATTTTTCTTGAACCAAAAAATTTATTTAAATTATGAACATGGAATATCGTTATAACAATACAATAAACATAAGCAGCACCAAAATACTTTACATTTTCCTCGAAGTGCCAAATGAGAATTGTGGCAGATACAATGAATAACACAAATTAGCACACACAAAAATTTCCAATCTCCAAATGGGAGCCGTGGCAGTGGCAGTGAATGAGTAAATAATATAAAATAAAAAAATTAATTTACTTCCTCAAATTTACTGGCCAATTGAATAAATCAAAACAAAAAAATAACCAGCCACGTTTGAGCTATAACAAATTTTTTACCACTGTCACTGTTATTACCTAATAGTGTAAACTTTTTAATAGTCGGGCTCTCACACCGCCGTCATTGCAAAATTTTCTTTGACTTTATGACGTTGACAAATACATAATACATAACTGAAGAGAATAAACATCTCGCTCATTGGTGTGTTTACGTCATTATGCAAATTTTGAATTTATCAACATTCCTGTTATGTTCAGTAAAGTAAAATAAAATGATAAAATATCTATTAATTGAATTTAAAAAAATTATAATTAATAAAAAAGAGGGCGATTTTTGTAAATGTGTGGTCCTGAATAAACCACAAAGATCCGGGAATATGTTGGAATATTGAAGAAAGATTCAATGGGCAAGCACATATTACAATTTTAAGGGATACCTCACAATTACACAGTTATATGGTGACGATTTCATTTTTCTATAATGAATTTAAATGTAATTCATTATCTGTTGAAAAATGAAAAGTATATTTAATATACGTTTCAATGACATTTGACAGAAACTGTCAACCAAAAAGTTGCTCAAAAGACCCTTAAACCGATTCCCGGATTTTGTTAAAAAAGACATTAAATGTATCTCATGTGTTGTATCCGAAACGTTTGTCAACAGAAAACTTATTTTCAGATTTTTCCAACTTAACTTAATTTCACATTACACATTAAAATTCTCTTGTGAATTAATATAAATAGTAGCTACATTTTTATTACATAAAACAATTAAACGCACTATAAAACAAACAGACTAAAACTACTTAGTTCGGTTTTAATTTGAATACTTTTTACTTTTAACACTTTTTACAATTTTAATTGCTGCGCGATAATTCCTTCAACTGTTCTACTGACAATAACAGCAAATTCCATTGCACACAGTTCGCAGTATTGTCGAAAAATGAATTCGTCGTCAAGTTACGATGTTAAAAATGCATTAGTTTACACATTCACATGGCTCGATTATTTTATATTCTTTTTGATGATAGCCATAAGCGCCGGAATCGGAATTTACTTCGGCTGCTTCGGAACTAAACAAAGAACAATAACTGAATATTTGTTCGGAGGCAAGAATATGTCGTTCTTTCCCATTGGGATTTCGGTGGCCGTTGCGTACGCACAATTTCAGTGAGTAACAAATTGTAGAAAATGCGTTTCAGGCACTTTTCAGCACCATTACTGATTGGCACACCGGCGGAAGTTTATAAATTTGGGGCGTATTACATTTTTTCATGTTTAGGAGTAATTATTTTGGGCGTCGCGGCAGTATATATTTATTTACCAGTTCTGTATAATCTTCAATGCACTAGTATTTACGAATACTTTGAACAACGATTCGATCGGAAAACGAGACTGTTGGGATCGTTTTTTTTCTTGTTTCAACAACTCTTTATAATAGCAATGAATTTGTATGTGCCCGCTCTGGTATTATCGACAGGTAAAGACGAAGGAACGGTGTATTTTTAATATTAATTTCGTATTCCAGCCACCAGATATGATGTAAGTCTGATAGCATCAGCAATTTGTGCAGTCTGTATTTTTTACACTACAATCGGAGGACTTAAAACAGTAGTCTGGACTGATATTTTACAATTCTTGGTAATCGTCATCAGCTTATTGTCAGTTCTTGCAGTAGGCTTGCAGTCATCGAGCGGACTTGCAATAATTTGGAATAAAGCCCTGGAAGGACAAAGATTGGACATATTTGAGTAATTATTTAATACCCTAATTGTTGGTTCTGCATTTGTGACTTCTTAGCTTTGACATCGACTTAACAAAAAGATATACGTTTTGGACAAACACGGTGGGTTTTGCCGCAATATGGATCTCATTCGTATGCCTTTCACAAACCGGGGTGCAAAAATTTATAGCTCTACCAACGTTCCAAGAGTGTGTATGGTAAATATTTATGTTTTAGTTGACAAATCTATTATTTGAAACGCAGGGCTGTAATTTGCTACGTCATTTGTATGTGTCTACTTTTTGTATATTTCGTCTGTTTGGGACTGCTGTTTTACGAAAGATACTCGGATTGCGATCCTGTTTTGAGCAGACACATTAAAAAGAACGAACAGATTGTGGGATATTACATCATGGAAGTGACAAGAGACATTCCTGGAGTATTTGGATTTTTCCTTGTGGCTCTTTTTTGTGTGTCTCTCAGGTACGCAAAGTGTAGTAATAACAACGTTTTACTATTTATTTATAGCTCAATCTCGTCCGATTTGAACGCTTTTGCTACAATTTTTTACATAGACTTTTTGATCAGAGCGAAAATGAAAAACGCAATAAACGAACGCAACAGCAATGTCCTGAAAATAATTGTGGCAGTGACGGGTGTGGTGGGTATCGGACTCAGCTTCATAATTCAGTATTTGGGAGATATTATACCACTTGTGGTCAGCATTTGTTCCATTACCATGGCTCCAAAATTGGGTGTATTTTCTCTTGGGGTCTTGTTTCCAAAAGCGAAAGCACAGGTAGGACTAACTCATTGTTGAACAAACTTCTATTTTATAAAAGGGTGCGTTTTGGGGAGCCATTGCAGGTTTCTTTGTAATGCTAGTGACAACAATCCCCATCAAATTTTATCCAAACCAAGAAAATTTGAGTTTTTCGAATTCGAAACCTCTTTCAATCAGTGGTTGTAACATTACCGTCAGTGCAGCTGACAGCTTCAATGCTACGTTCAACGAGTAACTTTTGAAACACTTTGCGTGAAGGTATAATAAAATGGGTTCCAGAAGATTGGAATTGCCTCCTAGTTTGTTCCGAATTTCTCACTACTTTCACACAATTATCGGAGCTTCTGCTACAATCATTGTAGGCTTGATTTTTAGCTTATTTACAAAAGATGAGCGATCTGTGGATGAAATGTTTATAACTCCGATGTGTCGCTCCTTCGTGGCCAAAACCGCGACACGAGAAGAGCAACGATTACAAACGCTCATTGGTAGTAAAGAGACGGAAGAAGACTAAACAGTTCTAATTAAATGATTTTGACGTGGGAAATATCAATAAAATAAAATTTATATTTGACTAAAAATAAAATAAATCTATCACACTAATAATATTTATTAAACGAATCACGAATTTTGTCAAATGTGACTTTAAACGTGGTCCATCTAATTACGCGGAAATTAATTGCTTTCATCCTTTAAATAAACAATTTCTTCTGAAATAGCAATGTTTTATTTCACACAGCTCCCACATGTAACTGCATCAATTGTTATAAGGAAAAGTAGTCAATAGAAAATTGTGAAACTTTGTGGAAAATGAATAACTATGAGGCTAATTCAATGAAAATGAGCGTTCCGTTATAATAAGCAAGTTGTTCTTACTCATTTCATATTCACCGATATTCATATATTTCTATTGTTTTTTTGTGTTGATCGATGCAGGACTTGGTGGGACAATCTGTACATAAAATCATTTTTGGCATTTTCAACAACTTTAATTACTGAATTGCTCTACAATATAGAATCGCTTATTTTTTTATAGCACGATTTTCAAAAATTATGAAATCTGGCCAGAGAACTGGTTACTTTTGATTTATATTTTTATCGTTTAACCAACTCTCGCTTTCAAGATTTAAATGCCTAGGTTTCTGCAAGAAATAATGCGTTTATGTTGTCGACTTGTCCTGCAATAAATTTAGGTTCTTTTGAGTCGTTAACTGTTCGTTCTTTCTTTTGTAGATCATAAAAATAGTACTGACAAATATCAGGTCAATTGGAACTTTATTTATTACAAAAATCCCTAATATTTAATAAGTAATAACCGAGCGCAGGATTGTTTCAGATACATGGCCAGTTGTTTCAATCAAAAAGGTCATCTTTCAAAAAATATATTTATTCGCGCACTTTATTTAATATCAAAACGATAGTACATATTTATTTTAAAAGCCGATAGTTCACAATAATGACGTTTTAACAAATTCATTATTTTGCATATGCAATCGTTAAATGCCAACGGCTACTTATTAAAGTTTCATTCCGATTTGTTGGCTGAAGTGCGATACTCTTCTTTCGTAGAAATGAACGCTCTTTACACCTTCTCGTGGATCGACTATTTTATTTTCGTTTTTATAATGGCCGTCAGTGCGTCGATTGGAATTTATTTCGGGTGCTTCGGAAGCAAGCAAAAGACAATAAGTGAATACATATTTGGTGGCAAAAATATGTCGCCATTAACTGTGGGAATGTCGATCGCCGTGGGGTAACAATTTTAATCATATTTTGTCACCGAAACGATTATTATAAACTGTTGCAGAAATTTCTCCGCGATCGCGCTGATCACTATACCTTCGGAAGTCTACAAATACGGCGCTTACTTCTGGTTTGCATGTTTAGGCTACATTCTTATGGGATTCATATCAGTTTTTATTTATTTACCGGTTCTGTTTAATATTAAGTGCACCAGTATTTACGAATATCTTGAATTACGATTCGATCGGAGGACCAGACTGCTGGGGTCATATTTGTATTTTATTGAAGAACTTTTTTTTCTCGGACTTTCGTTTTATGTTCTTGCTCTAATTCTATCGACAGGTGCTACTAATAACAATAATTGAACGAATATATCAGTTTTGTTCTTAGTGCAGCCATGGGAATTCAAGTACAATTGATGACTTCGGTTATTTGTGCCATTTGCATTTTTTATACGGCAATCGGAGGTCTTAGGGCTGTGGTCTGGACCGATATTTTCCAATTTGTGGTCATTTTAGGATCCATGATACTAATTCTCGTGTTGGGATTCATTTCAAGCGAGGGTGTTTCAGTGATTTGGAATAAAGCAGTCGAAGGTCAAAGACTTGAAATATTCGAGTAATCGCGCGGTTTTAACAACTTACCATGAAACTTTTAATTTTGTTGCAGCTTTGAGATTGATTTAACTAAAAGGGATAGTTTCTGGACTATGACTTTGGGATTTAGCGTTCGATGGACAGCTAACATTTGCATGGCACAAGCAACTATACAAAAGTATTCACGTCTACCAACATTCTGCGACTGTATATGGTTAACATTTCGTTGGTAAAACCAAACATTATTTTAATATTTTTCGAAATTAGGTTTGTGGTTTATTACGTAGTCTTCATGTGCACTGTCACTTCATCCTGTGTTTTCTTGGGATTCCTACTTTACGCTAAATACTCCGAATGCGATCCTTTTTTGAGCAACCAAACCCAGAAAAACGAACAAATCGTACCGTTTTATGTGATGCAAGAGGTTGGTCATATTCCTGGATTGTTTGGATTTTTTGTGGCTGCTCTCTTTTGTGCTTCCTTG
The DNA here is from genome assembly GCA_964023215.1 of Eledona agricola. Taxonomy (NCBI): domain Eukaryota; kingdom Metazoa; phylum Arthropoda; class Insecta; order Coleoptera; family Tenebrionidae; genus Eledona; species Eledona agricola. The sequence goes on along the minus strand of OZ026855.1, from coordinate 20,218,609 downwards.
AGGTGACCGACGACTCATACTGACATTTGTAATAATCGGTTTCTAGCTCAATATCGTCAGATTTAAACGCAACGTCGAGTGTTATCTACAGAGATTTGTTGTTGGGGCATTTTAAAATGTGTCCAAATAGACGCAACAGCGGTATACTTAAAATAATTGTGATTTTAGTTGGAGTTGTGTGCATGGTTTTAAGCTTGTTCGTGCACCATTTAGGTGACGTTTTACCTCTTCTCGTTAGCATTAGCTCCACCACCATCGGTCCAAAACTGGGTGTGTTTACTCTTGGCATTTTAGTTCCAAAAGCAAATTCAAAGGTAGAACAATTTAATTATGAAGCGACAAATCAGTTTTAATTTGTTAAAGGGGGCATTTTATGGCGGCATCAGTGCCTTCTTAGTTTTACTGGTGACGACAATTCCGATTCAATTTTATCAGTATGGTGAAAATTTTGGCAAATTTTCCAAACCTCTCTCGATCGATGGTTGCAATGTCTCTATTGCAAATTATTCGCTCATTGACGACTTCAACATTACCACTTTAAACAAGTAATTGCTTTAAAATTAAAATTGAAGTCCAGTTTTGTGTTTTAGAAATTCAACAGAAATGCCTCCTGTCATATTTCGCATTTCGCATTATTATCAATGTCTTCTTGGAGCAGCTGTTACGATAGTTGTAGGTCTGGCTATTAGCTATTTCACAAACGAAAACAAATTTGAACTGAATGAAAATCTAATAAGTCCATTGTGCCGCTCTTTGATTCCCAAAAACACAAAACCAAAGGAAGAAACTCTTATCAATTACAACACAGCTAGAAGCAATTGATTTATGGCTGGGACTGTCAAAATATATCTATAACCGATAAACTTCCTGATGTTACAAATAAATGTAGCACTTTTTATTATTGTTGTTGTAGTTTTATTTATTATTGTTCTGCGCTGGTTGTTTACACTGTGAAGTTAATAACATTTTCACATTTTTTTGTAAATTATTGATTAAAATATACCTTTAATACCTAATTAATAACTAAGATATTCTTTAAACACAATGGTTCACACATGTATACAAAAGAGGTGAAGAACAGAAATGCAAAGTCGATAATCCACAATGTAGTGAGACAAAATTAAAAAAGACGTTGCGGACACTAAATTGAAGAGGGACCCAAAAATGATTAGTCGTTACAAAAATGAAGGAAACAAGACAGAGTAATATAATCGGAAAAACAAAAAAGGAAAATATCATAAAACTCGATTCCAAAAACATGCGTAAACTCAGTCACAATGAAGTATAAAAAGAAAATAAAAAACAGCAGTGTTAAAAATGTATCGGAATTTCTTCAGAAACACTAATACTAGAACTAGATGCAGCAAGGCAAACATGTGGAAGCAGTAAAAAAGTACTAATAGAAAACAAATCGCGTGGTGGGCATAAGAAAAAAGAAAAAGAGAAAAAGAGAACAGTACAAAATTATGAATCCTATAAGGATGATAGAAAGAAGGTAAAAGGGTTGGTAACAACAGCCAAAAGAAAATAGTAGACAGAATTTGGTGAAACTTGAGAACAATAGCAAAAATTGTTTTATAGAACATTAAAGTCACTACGAAAAGGAAGCAAAAATGGAGAGATAATAACACGACGCCACCGAAATACTGAACAGATTAAAAGAATATTTCCAGGAATTCTTTGAGAGTAACGAAGATAAAAAACATGAACCATATGTAAAATGAAACTATTTATAGAAAAGGACAATAACGACTTTGGAACAAAGCATCAAGAAATTCTCGATTAAATGGATATTCTTTATTCTACGACAGCTTATCATATGGATCTGTTTCAGTTTTGACTTTGATCTAATTAAACGAATGTTAGTTTATAAAAAAAATGGATTAATTGCATAAAATGTTGCTGATGTTATGGACTAAAGGCTTAAACCCATTTTAAACTTAATGATAATTTCCAGAAATTGCTAGAAAGTAAAGAAAATAAAAAACAGGAATCTTATGTTTCAGTTATGACTTTGATCTAGTAAAACGAATGTTAATTTATTTAAAAAACATATTTACTGCATAAAATGTGCTGCTGTTATGAACTAAAGGCTTGTACCCATTTTAAACTTAATTAGAATTTTGAAAAAGTAAAAAGCTTTTATGCGTAAATGGTAGTCGTTTTACAACACAAGCAATTATAATATTTTTAGTCGATAACATTTTATTATTAGGTACTCATTTTATGTTGATAATGAACATGTTAGTATAGTTGGTGAGGCTTAAATAAAACTCTCATATCCTCTATTCTTCCTCAGAGAGAATGAATTTTTCGTCGAATTTTCACGGAAACGGTGCCGCTTTATACACATTTACATGGATCGATTACCTGGTCTTTGTTCTTACGATTGCCACCAGTGTGGCAATAGGAATTTATTTTGGGTGCTTTGGCAGCAAGCAAAAGTCCATTGCTGAATATTTGTTTGGGGGTAAAAATATGTCGCCGTTTTCTCTTAGCATGTCAATCGCAGTGGGGTAAATATTTTATTTTTTTTATGCAATTTGTAAAAATGCAATCGATTCTTTCAGACACTTTTCTGCAACCTTATTAATCGGTGCATCTGCAGACGTATACAAATATGGAGCGTACTTTTTGTTTTCGTGCTTGGGATTTGTTATTTTGGGGTTCACGTCTGTCTACATCTATTTGCCAGTTCTTTACGATCTTCAGTGTGCCAGCATTTATGAATATTTTGAGAAAAGATTCGATAAAAGATTACGATTGTTGGTATCGGGTTTTTATGTTTTGAATCAACTATTTAGCATCTCTATATATTCTTTCGTCCCCGCTTTAGTTATCTCAACAGGTATAATTATTTTTTAACGAATTAATAAAAATACCGGGTTGCAGCAACTGGAATTCATATCAACCTCATCTCTTTTTTCATTTGTTTCATTTGCATTTTCTATACAGCAATCGGGGGGCTGAAGACTGTAGTATGGACTGACATTTTTCAATTCGTTGTAATTTTATTATCTATGGTAATGGTCGTTGCGTTGGGTTTAAACTCATCGAACGGTATTGTGGCAATTTGGACCAAGGCAGTAGACGGACGAAGACTTGAAATATTTGAGTAACTGCCTATCATATATCTATCAGCTTATAACATCAGTTTGTTTCTTGTATTTCAGTTTTGACTTTGATCTAACCAAACGGGACAAGTTCTGGTCAATGACTGTGGGTTTGGCAGTGCAATGGTCGACTTATATTTGCATTTCACAAAGCGGATTACAAAAATTCTCGGCTTGCCGATCGTACCGTGAGTGTGTCTGGTAAGCATTAAAAAAGAAACGACTCAATCAGTGCTGTGTACAAATCAGGACCGTTATTTATTATGTAATTTGGATGTGGATTGTTTCTTTGTACTGTGTTATATTGGGGTTGTTGCTTTATGCTAAATACTCGGATTGCGATCCTCTCTTAAGTCATCGGATTCAAAGAAACGAACAGATTGTGGGGTACTACATGATGGAAGTCACTGAAAATATTCCTGGAGTCTTTGGATTTTTTCTAGTGTCCTTGTTGTGCGCCAATTTGAGGTAGGAAAGAGCGAGCAAGTCGAGCCGATTCAAAAACATTTAATTACAGCTCTATTTCGTCGGAATTGAATGCACTTTCCTGTGTTGTTTATTCGGATTTTTTCGATTTGTTCAGAACAAAACCGGCGACAAGAAATGGCAAGAATAGTAACATCTTAAAATTAATCGTTGTAGCAACTGGTGCCATATCCATCGGATTAAGCTTTGTTGTACAACATCTTGGAGATATTATTCCTGCGGTTATAAGCATAATTGCTATTGTCAATGGCCCCACGCTTGGACTCTTCACTCTAGGTGTGCTTTTTCCAAAAGCTAACGCGCTGGTAAGGTGTTTTGTATTATCCACGAATAAGATATTGAGAATGGTTGTCTATCAGGGTGCGTTTTATGGGGCCGTTTCCGGATTTGTTTTTTTGCTGATTCTAATATTGCCCTTAAAGTTTTACCACGGCACCTTTTCAGACGAATTTGCAAAACCTCTTTCGATAAAAGGCTGTAATGAATCAGTGTTTGGCTATTACAACAGTACTGACTTTGAAATCACTGAGTTGACTTTAAAACAGTAATTTCATATTATGTTATAAGAGTGTTTCAGGAATAAGCAAGTGATGCTCCCTGCTGTATTTCGTATTTCTTATTATTACCACTGTACTATTGGGGCTCTCGTCACGGTAACTGTAGGCTTGATTATTAGCCACTTCACAAGTTCCCATCAAGGAAAAGTTGAGAAAAATCTGATAAATCCGTTTTGCCACAAAATGATGTCTGAGAATTTGGACACGGAGGCACCACACGAACAAAAATTAATGTCTGAACACAAGAGATCAGAGGATAACTGAAATGACGCATCAATTGATAATTACACTTGCTACGTTACATAGTGGTTACAGGTTTATCTTTATTTCATTATTCAACTATGGCTTGGCATTACTTAAGTTTGCAAGTAGACTTTATAAAGAAATGTGGTTGTATTTGAAACCTACAAGAAATTAACATGCGTACAATTAAAAACGGAGGCTGGGTACGTCATAGAATCTAGTTTTTATTTTAGTTTTTACAGTGTAGACTTTTGAAGCTATCTATTCATGACATTTGATAGGAGCTGTTGTTCACAAATGTGCTCAAATGACGTCTAACCTGAGACCTGAAGGTGGAATTTGATGAAGAATTATTGTCTTTGAACATAATTCAAATTTCTCCAACTCACGTCGAAATTTTGCTACACTGTTTTGATGTCAGAGTTATTCCACGGCCTACACACCCTCGTTTTGTCTTTGTTCGCTCATTTTCTTATCAACTGCCACAATTGAATAGTGAACAAGTGAAATTAATCTGAACTGTGTATTTTGGGTTGCATACGTATTTGTTCTTAAATTGGAAAAATAGTATGAAAAAAACACTAATTACTGGTTATCATTTATTAACACGAGAATTCTTTCTAACACTGTTGTTGACATTCCCCAAATATTCAGACATTTAATGTCCAGAGGCAGTTTCCTTGTCGGGGTAATCAGGCTGGTCCTCAGGCTCATGGGGCCACAGAGTGGGTTTGTTGAGAGGATCCAACGCGAGATCCGGATGAGCATCACGGAATTCTTCCAACGTCATCTGATCATATGGAATAAGCGAAGCCAAATGGGCCAACTGCTTCCTGTACCTGTGACATGAAACAAGACAATCAAGATTTCCGTGTCACACAGCGTTACTCACTCTGCAATTCGCGAACTGGATTCTGTCTTGAACTTGTCGATGTCAGACTTGATTTCCTTTTCTAGAGCATCGAGCTGGCTGCCAACCGTGTCCGGAGGGTAGGGTATTTGCAGTGCACTGTATTGTTTCTGGAAGTCGTCAACCATTCCAGCAACGGGGACGTTCGACTTGTAGAAGCTCCAGTTGATCTCCGGCGCCTTCTCCGGGTTCTTTAAAACGCTAAAATCGACGGTTAACGTTACCGATTGACTATTACATAAAGGTACCTGCGCAAGTATTGGTCGGATTTGGTTTTGAACGCTATGTATTGGCTGCGCTGGTGTGGGGGCACCAGTTCGGAAAGGGCCCCCCAGTTGATGGAGCTCTGGGCGATTCTTCGTGCGGCCATAATCGCAAATTAACTCGAGCAAAGACTTACGACAAGGGCAAAGTTTTTGGTTATGTAACTTTGACTTTGACAGATGAAGGATTGTCGCACAGGTTGGCCAACGTGCTCGGATCTCACCAGACCGGCTCAAATTATTAAATAATTTAATTACGAAACTGTTAAAAAATAATTAATTCGTTTATGCGGATTGTAATTGGCGCACCGTGTAGCTGAATGCATAATTTATAATTTTCTGCGTTTAAATTATCGAATTCGGATTCGGTGGTGGGGATTTGCAGGGTTTGTTTGTTTTATTTTAGTTTCAGTCGGGCAGCCTTTCTCAGATATGGTAAAATGGCCGATGGAGGTGCAAGTTTTCTTCGGTGTTGAGTGAATTTAAGTTTTTAAGTGATGTGATGTATGATAGTGGCCCGACTTTGTGACGAATTCGGTTCAGAATTGCTTAATTAAGCCGAACATAGTAAAAGGGTGAAGCGTTGTCGGCGTTACCTTGCAAATAAGGTCAGTATTTTTGTTGTTGCTTGTCATAGCATTGTTTGAAAATTGATTGATTTCGGCGTTTTCCCACAAATCGGGGCCATTGCATCAATAGGAAAAGCGCCAAATTGGTCCGCTTATTGTGTGTCAATTTCCAGGACGCGATACTTCACTCGCACAATCACACAATATTGTTCAATTTTCCTCCATTGTATTCGTGCCACTCGTGTTCTTTATTGTGCATCATTTAATGGCCCATGTTCGGTTCAAAACATTTCATGTTTCATGGTTTACTGTCCTCGCTGAAGACGTCCAACGTCGGTCGCCTCAGAGTGGCCCTCCGTGTGTGACAATATCGCAAAATGCATTAAATATTCGAAGAAGCGAATGAGTCACACATTTCCCCCATTTACGTAATTACCGCACTGCAACCCCTTAGCCTCAATAACGCGAAAATGTAAAGTTGCGTTCGCGATTTTCCTCGACTCTCACCCCCTGTTATTTTCGTCTCCGCTCCCCAGCTGTGGTATCGTCACGGTACAAAGGCAGGAGATGGAGCATCGGAAAATAGGTCGCCCAAGATTGGGAAACTGCTGTTCTGGCGCCGAATTAATTTCCCCGAGTCGCCTTTATGGCATTCGTACAATGCCAGAAACAATGCGGGAGTTATGAGGATTTTCCGGGCCGAAAGTGGATGACTTTCAACAGGTGTTGTTGTGCGTTTTTCAGGCGATAATGTGCTGCTGAAACTCATCCTCGAGCAGGATGTGGCGATGGGAGGAAGATATGTAAATATAGACGTAGGAGGACAGGGATTCGGGAAATAAAAGACTCACGAGTCGACTTGGCGACTATACAAATAAGGAAGGAAGTTGTTTCCACACGAGCACACAAGCGATTTTATACCATTTGCTTTGAGCAAGCCATCAACCCATTTTCAATCACTGCCAAGCCCGTTGCATCATTCGTTGAAAGTGAATCTGTTTTCCCATTAAAATCGTTCGTTTCGGTTTCACGCCAAATTTTCCGACCGGACTTTCCCTAATCGACGGTATGAAAGAACGTTTTGCTTCGGTTGGCGTGTGATTTGTTTACAATTACCATTCTCATGGAGCTAACATCATCAAGTTTTTATTGGAAGGTAACCGAACGGGTCGATGGGAAGTGCACCGGCCAAAAAATCCCAACTTCCTGTGGTCGCAGCGCGACATTGAATAAAATAATGAATCATTTTCGTCGCCTCAATTACGTCTACGTTGGGATTTTTTCCCAAAATAAGACGTAAGACGGGAGTCGCCGAAATAAACTCGCCAAATATTCGGGAGAGCTGTGGCAGTTTGCGAATGGATGTAGTGACGACGTGGCATCTCACCCACTCCTGCTGGTAATTTATTTTAATTTCCATCTAAAGTTATTTGCGAACAGCCACGATCATCCCGTTCATAATCAAAAGCAAATAGGGCCAGCGGCGATATTATTTATCTGGTTTAATACACATAATATCCAGATGCCGCACATTTTCAATGTATAACGACCAACTTTCTAATCCGGACACAATAAATTGTTGAGGTATGACTATGCTAAGCCTTGGAGCGTTTGATTAACATCGAAGCAAGTCCGGGGGTGGATACATACACTCGCCTTGGGGTGATTCGGCCGCCATTAAACTAGACCTAAATCTGTGGTTCGTTCGGCGATAACGATGTTGGGAATATGCATTTTTCAACTATTACTAGCGATTAAAGTTAATAAATCTATCAAGTGCGATGATGGTGCCATAATGGTGTCATTACTAACGACGCGATTTAGGTCCTGCAAATAAATATTTTTAGTTATCTTATCTGAGTATACAATTCTTGTGTGCTGGTTTTACCACGACAAACACACTGTCTGGTTATGTCTATTTTTGCAGTATTTATCATTAGATTAATTAAAGGTTCGTGCGGCGAAACGAATGATTTGGGGCTTGGCACAAGTGGGAACAGAACATTAGGGTCCAATAATTTCGAAAAGATCGCGGTTATGCATTAGAATTGGAACGAAGAAAAAATGACGTGCGTATATTTGTTGGAGGAAATGCGAGATTAAAAGCATTTCGGTTTTATTTTCTTGCTAACCGCAAAAAATTTAATATCGAATTTGTAACAGATCATTGCGTTTTGTGGTTTTTGAAGCCGTACGGTTACGTGAAGAAAACACGTTTCGATTTGTCTTTAATCCATGTACTTTGACGATAAGTCACCCCTGTCCGTTGCACTTTGATGTTGCTTTGATGTTTTATGAAGCAGTCTCGATACAAAAGAAGTTGTTTGCTCGGCCACAGACATAATTTTGTTTATATAAAAATTGTGAGATAGTCGTCCGTATAAAGATAATCGGTTATCTTGAAAATTTTACGATGAGTTTTTATCGACGTTTCCTGACGTCTCGCATTCCATCCACAAATCCACCAAGAATCAATAGAGGCACTTAGCGGCGTTCTAATCTTAGACACAAGGGTGGCTTTTCTGCTAAGATTGTTGAGAAAATTTAAACTTGTAGTGCACCAGACAAATGTTGCCGGTTCTTCTGCTGTTCACGTATTTCGTCGTGTGTTGTTTCCATGTGTAAGCACCATTGTCGCCGAAGATGATAATGAATATTTATGAAGGATTTCAACCACCTTGTTGTACAATTACGTGACGTTAGAATGCCCGTCTCAATTGTGCAAGAGTCTGCCTACAAATGACAAGGAGACGAATAAATTTTGCGGACGTCTGTCGGTGTCTGCAAACGAAAAATTATAAGCGATCGCCGTTCGTGATGATAATTAACTAAACCAACGCTATCGCAGCATTCCTTTTGTGCTTTCTACATAAACGGTGATGCGGTTGTTTAGTATGGGGTCATGTCATGTAACAACAATTTTTTGTTTTTGTTCGCTGTAAAACGTGCGGTGCAGCTGCAGCATCTCCGTGTCGCCTCGTTACGATAAAAAGACACAAAATAATACAGATATTCGTTTTTTGGTTCCTCTCATAATCCTTTAACTGGGGAAGTCGGTGACGAACAATAAATTTACAATTGGCCGTATTTTAATGTCACGAGGGCGCAACATCTGACATTTTATTGCCGGGCCGAACGTTCCCACAGCTGATTTTCCCAGAAATGCCAAAGCGGCTGCAATCCCAGTACACTTTCCGAATAGTTCCCGAAGCAAATTGTTGGTTTCCATTCCACCAGATGCCGAAAAGAGATCCCCTCGGCCGACCAACTGATCAATATTAGTGGATGACATGGGGGCAGTCTAAACATTTACGACCCTCATTTCAGCGTTACAATAATTAAAACGACTATATTTCACCCCGAACAGACAACACGTGTCTTCTTTGAACGCCGTTATTCATCGTCGAACCATAAAAAGGGCGTTTTATCGGTCGCAACGGAGTAAACCGTGGACGTTTACAGTTTATCGGCGAATAAGTTGCCGAAGATCGATTCGACGGCGTCAAAACAAATTGGGTCTCTGGAGGTCGAAAAAATCATCACCGACTATTGTCGTAATGGTTTCGACTAAGTACTTCCACAATGGAACCTTTCATGAAAACAGAACCACGCGTACAATCGAGTGAATTTATCAGATGATAAAGAGGCTTTGTCGACAAACGTCGTAAACGGCGTCGTTGTTGCAATATTTATTGTGTTTCCTAATTTTCCCATTTATTCATTGTCGACGGACGAAATCCAATTAATTTTGTCATGTTGCCGGTATGGCAAGGCCGCTGTTGCAATTATCACAACGAAACATAATTATCCACATCCTATTTTCGACTTTTGAAAAATGTGCCCGCTGCAATTTTTGATTAGCTGCGCGGGTTTAATTATTTTTCGTAATTATCGTTCGTTTGTCGGGATTGTCAAGGTAAAATGCTCAGAGAAACAATGGGATATTCTTTCGTCCAACAGCGGTTTCGATTTGAGGTATAATTTTCGCGCATAATTAGAAAAAATAATTTGCATCGCTAATGACCGTCTCCGATTTGTTGCTGAAGTGATGAAATGCAGCTCGCAGCAATAAAATCAACGAACAACGATTTATGAAGCAATTTCTAAACTAGAGAAAAAAATGAAAGTAACCACTGGTTGAACTTTGCAGAGGTTGCAAGTAATTAAACTGGGGAGCATTTAGTGGTTTTAAATAAGATTTATTGAAGGCGGAATAACGTAAGCAATGGATTTGAGACAGTCGTAATCGTTTGGTGATATTATCATAATTAACTTCCTGTCGACGAGGAAACTGTTATCTTAATTCATTATGCACAGCCGATTCGGCCGTAGGTGCGAAGTTTGGGTCAAAAGGTGTTCATAGTTCAAGCTTCGGATCGTCTCCGCACTTTTTCCCCAGCTCGAATCGTGATTTATTCATTCCGTCGTTTGCGGCTTGTGCTGGGTTCAACACACAACTGAAACATCTCGTGCTAATTCAATACGCTTCTGTACTACTTTGTTTCAAGAATAGAATTGTTGTTGCAACAAGAGGGCACTTTAGTAATTATGCAATCGTCATAATTACACGGCGGATTCTCACCGTTTCAGTTAAAAAGCGAATCTCATGCATTTCGATGCACTATAAACATTTTACAAAGGACTGTAATTAAATGCGCGAAATTACTACAATTAAGATGTGTTTGCAAATTAACTACAATAACGTAATGGGGTTGCGTCGTCGAGACGGACTCTTATCAAACGAACGTGATTAGTCGCAGAAAGGGGATGGGATTGTCTAAAAACAGTCAAAGAGATCCGGAGATGGCACGCGCCAGAGATAAAAATTGCAACATGTTCTCTTCTCACAAGTAATAATTGTGTTCGTGAAACTGTCGATTGTGAAATCCATATGTCTCGTTCGTGGTAGTCGAAAGAATTCAGCAGTGGGGTCTTTAAAAGTCGTACAAGTGGATGATAGTAGATCAAGTTTGTGTGAATTATCTACCACAAGAGATTAGCACGTCGACGTCATGTTTATTCACGTCTGGCCCAGACATGATCGCTCGTTTTAAATACAATTGTACTTCAATATGGTCTTGGAGTTTTCTGCAAGGCCCGCGTCCTGATTACTTCATCCCACGTGTGGCGACGTTAACTTTTAATAGTTCCTTCCACTCACTCTTGCCGAGCGCAACAACTCTCAACGTCAAGGATCTAAATTTAAAATGCGACCACCTGAATTTATTCCGGGCACTGCAAGTGCCATCCAGACCGAATATATTGGAAAGGTATTGCGGTCCGCCGTTTTTAGCGTGCAAAATAGTGCACTACCCAGCTGGAGGAATGCGTAGATTTAATTTTAATTGCCCGGACTTCTCTCGCCTAACTGTATTTCAAATAACCTGTTTAATATAAGTAGATACTGTAATCGGCTGCAGTGGAGCTCTTCGGGGAACGCAGCGTTTATGGCGAAGCTTAAAATTTGCTTTCTTTATGGGCTTGTTTTAGGTGTGGTCCGCATTCGGGCAGATTTTAGGCAACATGTGCTAATTTAGCGGTCACGTCAGTTGCACAATCCGCTCGTTACGAAGAGATACACCGAAGAGTTGAAAAATTCGCATTATTCATGTCGGCATCCCGAAATGTCGGTCGGCTTTCCTGAAAGATGCGCTCAAAGCGAATGTAGACAAGGAAGCTGAGCGGTCAATGCCTAAATTACCTAGGGCCAAGACGCATATTCCCTTTGCGGTAGTTTCGCTTTTTCGTTGGTCCTTTTATGGTGACTTGCGTGATATCATCGCTAATTTCGCAAATGCGTGCCATCCAGCTTCTCTGTTATCCGAATCCGGTCGTGCATCCCGTTTTATAATCGCGTCAAATCTGTGAGGCACGTTGCAATCGTTATTGAATTTTTTGCGTTCGGCTTCGTGGGCCCTCAACGATGCTTTCAGTGTATGGGTATAGTGGACAAAAATAAAAACTATTCAAAATGATCGAGTTTGTGCGCTAATTGCTTTGGTTTTTGCCTTTTGAAATTTGATTTAAAGAAGAAAGTTTTGACTTTTGAAATTAGATTAAAAAAGTGTTATAAATAACAGCATTTCATAAATTAGTTGAGAATTGGTAACATGGTATTTGTAGTCAAATTTAATAAATACAGACAAAATGCACACCATTTACCACAGACCTTAACAATTTATACTGTGGAACTTACCTGACACGAACTTCTATAACTGGAAATATTCTCCAAGTCTCTAATCTCCGTAAGTCGAACTTATATTACTCCAATTTTTCTAATATTCGTGCTGATATTTAACACGTAGCCAAGCCTAACTAGAATTTTTCAAAGAAATACAAACTTGGCACGTTTGCTGGTGAATTTAAGGTGATTAAGGTTAATTTCTACGAGTTCTACTAACGGTGATCTAGTTTCACAAAGGGTTTATTGGTGATATGGGTGCAAAAGTGAAAATGTCGAAGCGAAATTTAAAATGTTTAACGCGTAAGAAAAAATTGAAATTAATTGCCGAGTTAGAAAAGGGACAAAAAAAGGAAAGATGTTGCAGAACAACTTCAGTTGTTTTCTTATTATTTGAAAATTAGGCCAACAAAAGCTCCTTTAATTATAACGATCTTTCTCGGGATTTTTGACCGTGTTCCATTTGAAGTTCCCAATGAACCTCCAGACGTTTCATCCACAACTGCGGCGGACTTCATCAGTGGTTAAAGTTGCGATGTGGAAGAGCTCGAAGTGTTCTCTTCGCTGTCACATTTAAATTCTGCGGCGGCGTTAGCGTTTTGAACACGGTCAAAAATCCCGAGAAAGATCGTTATAATTAATAACACCGACCGTGAAAGCCTACATACTTTCATAAAAGCTCCTTTTTTCAAAAATCGTTGCTATCAAACCAATGAAAATTTTGGTTGTATATTTAGACTGAAAATTTTCAAATATCTTGTAGTTCATAATGATTAATTCGAATTTAGAATTGTAGTAATTTAATATACAGAGTTGGTTATAAACGCAAATTGTATTTTGGTATCAGTCGATTACATTTTCGTTGAGGTTTTTAATGATATGATTGAATAATGGAATATCGATCATTTGAATAATAGTTGGTTAAGAAGTTGAAATATTATGAGTCATAAGGACGCCATTGGATAGCTTATCAAAAATGTGATCGATTGATTCTAAAATAAACGCCCTGTTCCATTTGAAAAATTGGATTATTAAATTAACAATTTGCGTTCATGAGCCACCTCTGTACTAAATTATTAAAATTCAAAGTTTGACTTAACCACTATAAACTAGACAATATTAAAAATATTCTGTCAAAATTTCTAGCCTAAATTAGGATTGGTTTGGAAGCAGCTATTTTTCAAAAAAGGGCTTATTTTCGTTTTAATCTAAAATAATAGCAAAACAACTTAAGTTACGTCGATAATGGGTTATACAAAGTATAGATATTTTTTGATAAGAAATCCGAATATAGCGTCATATACTGGGTGTATCATTTAAAAAAATATAACTTTGATGCGCCACTCTGTATCTGGACATTCTCTATATAAACAGATATTTTCAGAGTGTTCTCTTAAATTGATTGTCGAAAACCGCATCTCGTTATCTTTTTTCATTTTAGAGTAATCTTACTTCCCCACAGCGCTGGAACACCTGTACATTTTATAATGCCTTAAGTTCGAGTTTTAATTCGGCGTATTTTCCCTAACTCGAAGAAAATTTTCATTGTTCAAGAAATTTTCTCTTAGAGATTCGAGTTAGAAAACTACCACTGCATTTCCTTTCGGACAAATCGTACGCCCTAAGCCGAAAATAAAGTTTTTATGTTATGACCGAAAAATACCTTTAAATTTGTTACCCTAAACAATTAATTAATGTAAATAAGTTTGGCCTAACTAAACGATAGTCTCGTTAGCGTAATTTTCATTGATGGCACTCTATCCACTATAGGAATCTTAATTTTATGAAAGTATGTATTTTATGGAGCATTCACTACACCCCCCTAATGAAACTTCAAATGGAACACGGTCAAAAATCCTGAAGAAGATCATTATAATTACAGTGAAACCTGTGTAACTGGGATCTGAAGGGACTTATATTTTTTATCACTTATAGTGGCTTTTCATTTACCAAGTTTCCCAAATAGGTAGGTTATCATGATAGTTGTCTTATTTATAGAGGGTCCCACAATGTGATGTCGAAATGTACCATTTTTCATATAAATAGGTGGAAATGTTTATAAAAAAAAAAGAAATGCGTATTTTATATGTCATACAAGTATATTGCTTTGCATTAGTGTTAGTTACAATTTTTATTAAAAAAAAATACATAGTAATTAATGGCGTATGGCTGTTAAAGAATTACACTTTCGTTTCGGCATTTTATGCACTTTTATTCACTCGTTTATCATACGAACTCTTAGATAGTACTGACAAACAAAGCAAGTTTGGAAGGGATTATAGTTTTTTTTTGTAAATAAACGTGTCATAACTTGTCTAAACCTAATGAATTGCCTCACTTATATGGGCTACTAAGTCTCAATTATAGAGGTAAATATCGAAAAAATCTAAGAAATCAAGCCTCAGTTACAAAGTTTTGAAAATTTCCAGTAACAGTTATTTTAATGCAAAAGTGTTGGGGCCTCATTGTAATTATCAATAACAGAGGTTTCTCACATATCTAGGTTTCACTGTAATCTTAATTTTATAATTTTTTTGAGTTAGGGCGTGCGAAATCTAAATCAACGTATAAAGCTAGTGCCTTGATGAGGACTTAAAGAATTCTTCCGGTCAGGAGCAGAACATTTCGCAGTCATATCTGCAGCAAATCTTAATTTAGTAGATGTCTTGCTAGTTGCAAGTCCTTAGGTGCCTTTTTTCATTTTTAACGATGCTTTTTCGACAAATATCCGTTGTCTTAGTTATTTATTTTCGACTCTTCCACATTCAGCAGCAAACAGAGTTTATTAAATATTAGGTATAGGCATTCGATCGCTCTTTTTGTGTAGGAAACATATTTTCCCCCAACTCTGCGATCGTTATGGTAAATCTACCTAAAAAAAACAATAGAATTAATAAAGTTGCATGCAGACGCAATCAAATGACACGGCAAATTAAAGTGTACACACAAAGCAATAAGAAGATGTAAAAAGTACAAAATGATATTTAATGTTTTAAAAGCTTTTCCAAAGTTACAGTTTTAAATAAAATTGATTGCTCACACTTTACAGACATACAAAATTCTTAAATCAAATATAGTATTTTACATGCTTGGCGCGGTTTTTTCCTTATAGAAGCAGTGCGCTCGACACAAAACTGATAAAGACATAGTTCATAATGAATTATGTAATTCCTGAATTTGGGCTTATTGTATTGACTTCAAAAACATTAACAATGATATGAAACAGTTGTCTAAGGCTTATTTATAAATACCAAATGGTAAATATATAACTCGTTAGAAAATCGATTTTTGTTCATTAGACTCGACTCTTCCACATTCAACAGCGAACATAGTTTATTAAAAATCATAGGCATTCGATCGCTCTTTTTGTGTAAGAAACATATTTCCGCCAACTCTGCGATCGTTATGGTTAATCTGCCTAAAAAAAGGAAACAATAAAATTAATAAAGACGCATGCAGACGCAATCAAAGGACACCGCAAATTAAAGTGTACAATCGTGGACAGTCAAGAATAACACTCGTGTCATGCAAATACCGACTCTATGAGACATTGTCATTGAGTCGGTATTTGCCGGCATTTTTGCCGGCGGGTGTGATGCAAATACCGACTCAATGACAATATCTCATAGAGTCGGTATTTGCATGACACGGGTGTTATTCTTGCCTGTCCACGGGTGTACACACAAGGCAATAAGAAGATGCAAAAATTAGAAAAATTATATTTAATATTTTATAAGCTTTTTCAAAGTGACAGTTTTAAATAAAATTGATTGCTCACACTGACACAGCCATACAAAAATCTTAAATCAAATTTAGTATTTTACATGCCTAACGCGGTTTTTTCCTTATAGAAGCAATGTGCTCGACACAAAAACTAAATTGCAAGTGATAAAGAGATGATTAGTTCAAATGAATTATGTAATTCCTGAATTTTGGCTGTTGTATTGACTTAAAAAACATTAACAATGGGATAATCGTATGTAACGGTTGTCTAAGGCTTATTTATAAATACCAAATGGTAAATAACTGGTTAGAAAATTCATTTTTGTCCATTACATTAGAACGATGCACTGTGCGACGTACTGATTTAATTGATGGGAATTTCGGCCGTGCTGAAGTGGGTGTTTGTTGTTGTGTTGCAGATGAACCGGCTGCCGCTTGAGGCCATCCCCTGCTTCTGGTGACCTCGGACGTTTCGGCCGCCGCCATGGGCAACAACTGCTGCTGTTGCGGCAGCCGACGGTCGCAGTCCGACAGACTGGGCTACACCGGAGGAATCAAAACTGCACACGGCATCGACGGTACGCTGTACACATTTGTATAAAGCTATGAGCGTATTTTTCAAATGAGGAAGACAGATAAGGCAATTTAGAATATGGTGAAAGCAGGATACTGCGTGCAGATACAGTTGGTACCAAATCCGCCGCAATCACATTAGAACACTACATTTAATCATGTACTGACGTAAGATTTTCAGTCAAATTTTTCATTGTTCACGTTATCAATGTAACTCCACATCGTTTCATTGTTTTTAAACAAAACGCCAGAACATGCACTTTGCAAATCGAGATAATTGGCGTGTTTACTTATCGATTACATTTTCTTCACAATCCGCAATTTGTTTCATAAAACCATTAAAATTAATTGATAGTGTATCAGCCGTACTCTAGCCCCGTATCTAAATTAAATAACGCTTCGAAAATCTCCGCTGTTTATGTTCTCAATTTCCTTGCAGTCAAAATAGATGTGTTTGAGTTTATTTACATGGAAACATTTACACCCACTTTAGATCCAAATCGTTTGTAATTAATTGTTCTCCGTAATCGTTGTATAACAAGTTGCTCAAACATTACGACAGCAGATTGTTTCTATCTATAATCATTTCAAATCTTGGAAACGTATGCAGTAACCAAAATGACGGTATACCAGCTGAAGCGGATTTTAAAGATAACTGTGTTGCGTTCTCTCATTTAATTAAATTGCCTTTCATAAAAAACTGGATACGTAGAAAATTTGAGCTGTTTTATTATATTTTTGTAACAGTATTTATATGAGCGAAATAAATGACTATTCACCGTTGAAAAAAAATTGTTCAATATTGAGCGGTTTCTTATATACTCTTTTAGGCGGCAAGGTATTGTCGAAACGCAAAGAATGTTATGCCGGGCCTGTGGTATTTTAAAATCAAGAGATAAAAAAACTGGGAAATTTAAAACTACATATTAGAATTTCAGTCGTTTCATTAATATAACTGTATCACTTCGCTATTTCGGTGTGTTCGGTTTATTATGAAACAACCTTTGCAAATCAGCGAAGTAGATTCATTAAAACATCATCAAATGAGACGTTTATTGCCTCGAAGATAAGAAATATCCAAAAATTGGCGCTCGATTAAACAAACTAACGGTCTAGACCAAACGCTTTCGGTGGCCCTCATTTAGCAAAAACGTTTGGATTAATTATATCGAAATTTTAAGCGTGAAAGGCTAGGTAGCTGTTTTCCATCGGAAATCTTGGGTTGCTGCAAAAATTTCGCTAAAATATGTGATAAAGCAGGAAATATTTTTAAAAGTTGTGTATTTTTTTCCTTACATTCCCCGTTAATGTTTATATACTTTTGCATTCGTTCAAAATAATCGCTGCCACTTTTTTCAATTTTTTTTTGGGATGAGGAATATCATCAATATCAATTAAATTTTTGTAAGCCTTACAGCTTTTTCGGATGTCACAAAACGCAGATTCCGCATTTTTTCTTCACCTTAAGGAATAGGAAAAAGTCACTGGGTCTTATATCACATTGGCTCTCTAAATACGAGCGGGGTTATTCAAATTATATACCTAGCCATGAAGGAAACGAGCCAGGGAACAAACAAAAATTGTTTTAGGTTATGATGCTATAACTTAATTAATCCAACTTTTCTCCAATAAAACTATCACTTCGAAAAAAAACTCTTTTGGCAACTCAAAATGGGCTTCTACAACTTTTCCACCTTTTCTTGGGACAAAACCTGCTGGCGCACTCTTACGAACTATGATTAAAAATTACAGAACTTATTTTTTATAAATTTATTGAAAATTCGTACAAATTATTCAACATTGTCGTCTTCAAAGTACTGTCATTTGGTAAGCTATACATTTTTCCATCATCTCGGTTTTCATTGTGGGAAGCATCGATAGAACGCCTCTTCTGAAATGCTGTTTAGTTCCATCGGCGATTTTTCTTGTATCTTTTCAATCGTGTCAGTCTCAGAAATGCATCCAAGTCTTATCTACAGTGGCAATTTTAGAAAAGAAGTTGTCTCCGAACAAAGCAGTCACATTATTCGTGCAAATTTGTACCCTGCATAATTTTTGTTCAGGAGTGAGAAGCTTGGGATCCATCGCGCGTTTATTCATTCTCAAGTCTTCATGCAAAATCTTGAAAACACTTGTGCCGGGAATCCCCAGTGTCTCTTGCTATAATTTTATAACTCATACGCCGATCGTTTAACACGCTTTATTAAACTTTTTTGTTCATTTGTGGCTTTCGTGCTTCCGTAAACATCCCGCTTCTTACGTCATCCCAAGGGATGAATTCCCTGTTTGCACCAGAACTTAATTTCTAAATAAATTGGAAAATTATCTCCATACAATACACCGCCATCATTCTGTTATAGATATTCTTTGGGTTATTGCCTTCTAAAAGAAATTTAATGACGCTTCTGTGCTCTAATTTCAAATCACCCATTTTTCCATCTTTAACCCCTTACAGAAAAACCAAACGATCACCGATTTGTTGGACCACACTTGCAAGTTGCAGCTCTGATATATCACAGTGATTTTACATACCGAATAATTTGTTTGCAAACAATTTTGTAAGTAAACTCCTCTCGTATTAAAGAGTTTGAGTTGTCGTGAGAGAGCTTGCCGCTTCGTGATGCAAGATGACCCATATTTTCCCATATTTATCCTAACTGCACTGATGACTTGTAGCAAATAAATACATAGTTGTATGGCCATCAGTATTGACTGTTTTTCGGTCATCTTCCACACTATCAACATGGCCAGAAAGACCAAAAATTAAAATATTTGTTTTTTCTCACATTTGAATGGTCGTGTAAAATAGTATGTATATATTTCATGATAATGTCTGCCCATTTTAGTCTTTTCCTGCATAGCATTGATGTTTTTTAAACAACTGCTGTTGGGAACGCCCTTCACGAAGATCATCATTTCGCATCACTTCGCCAGTTATTTAACGACAATAACTGTAATAAAAAGTGTAATTCTGAGTACAAGCTCATACACGCATACGTATAATAAGTGATATAGTTTGGCACCATTCAAGAAAAGCTCATGATCAATTAATAAACAATAAAATATACATTTCGTAAAATACTAGAAGTCGTTCGATCATATTCTCCTCCAAAGTTAGTGAACAAAAACTAATCTTAACGAAAATCTAAGGGACACTTGTAAATTATTGTGATATTGTGGCCGTTGTTTACATAATAGAACTGGGGTTGACGTTGTTATTGTCATAATTTTTTTCTTTCTCCTAATAGCATTCTTTAGAATTTTGTTCTTCGATTTATTTTCAAACTAGCTACTAATAGGTGTTGGATCTGTGCATATTTGTTCATTTAACTATGTCCATGTGCTTCACTTGTATTAAAGAAACTATGGCAGCGGCATATCTTGCTTCATAGGAATTACCTAATGAAAAATGTATTCTTTTACCTCCTATAAACTTTGCTACTATAGAATCGTATCGTTCAACAGATTTATTGTCTAACATCTCTAACCAAACTTACGGAATGAATTGCAATCCTTCTAATTATGAATTTTAAATTACGAAACTTCCGGAAAAGTTTGGAGGGAAGTTTGTTTTTTTTTTTCGACAAAAATATACAGGAAAATCGCTATGGTCACCAGATACATGTTTCAAACAATTCAGAATATCTGATTTCAGAAATTCTGAAGCCTCTTTCTTGTCTGTGTTTTTTTTATGTGTCTACCTGCACATCGAATTCCAGTGGATAGACGCAAAATACAATGTTCAAGAAGATTACGTTGTTGAATAACATATCTTTTATCTTTCGCGAGATTTTTCCTTTTATTTCTGAAATTTAGCAGGAGGTGGTAGCGACATTCAATTTTTATTACGGGACATTTGTTTCCGTATGGCAAAAATCCAATTTTTATTCTCAAAGAAATCCACTTGATATTCATCCGAAATAGATTATTATTTTTTCAGAAGATAGGTGCGTAAAATACTATTGATATCATTTGTGGATCCAAAAACGAATTTTAACGAGAATTTGAAACCCACCCTTACACATTTTTATATTTTTTATTAAAATAAAAATTCCTACGAAAAATCTGACCGGTCCTTTTATTAGGCAAATAAACAAGGATCGATGTGGTTTTTATTTTATCAAAATGACAAATGACTGCGTTACGGTTAAGTATCATTTACATAGACAGTAGTGGAACTGTATCGCTAACCGTAGAGCTAGTGTAAAAGTTAAAACAGTGTGTTCCTTATGTATCTGTTCAGAATGATTTGCGGATAAGTAACAGTGGTGGGTTGTAGTGTAAAAGTTTGCAAGGTTCAAGCTTTTACGGTTACCACTCCGTTCAGAATCTACACCAGCCAATCAGATTGCGTAGCACCCCACTTTAAACTCATCAGCTGGCTTCTAAAGGTCAAATTTTAAAACATAACCTATAAATACGAAACCCCTGCGAAGTTCTAACACAAACGTAACACAAATACCAACAATGAGTAGTGGTTTGACACTTGCTTTTCCTTTGTGTACAAACTACAATCTGAAAGAGCGCGATTTACGCATGAGCCATAATTGGCACAAAAGCACACTACTGTCTATGTAAATGGTTTGGGCTGCAAAAGTTCCACTACAACACTTTTCCACTACCAATTACACTACTGATCTACACTACATCCTATGTAAATGAGCCTTTAGATTCGTTAACATGAGTTCCCATAAGAGAAACTTGTAGAGACTCGTATTAAATTACATCAAAAATTATAAATATTATCTAATGAAAATGATCACTACTCATTCATCATCAATTTTTTCTATTTGACACGCAATATAAATTGCATTGAATGCTAATTGATTTTTATTAATTCTGTAAAAACAATTTGCTTAAAAAAAATCAAATTTTAATCAATGCAATTGTTAGTGTCCGACCGAACTTTCAGTTTCGGTTTCGGCAAAAAAACTGGTTTCGGCTGCATTCGGAAGGTTTTGCGAAACTTTTTATTTTGATACATTCGATTGAAGAATTATTTGCATCAAAAATATTTATTTATTTGTTGTATTTGGTAGATAGGTAGGTACTTATTAATTTTAATTTTATTGTAGTTCGTTAACAAGAGCACCATTCTAAATGACCAAATTTTGGAAGAAATAATTTTGGCCTCCGTCTCAAATTAGTTATTTTGCAAGCGCTCAAATCGTGTTGAAAACGATTATTTTCCTGCCCAGGCAAGAAAAAGGAAAGCAGGGATTTTCAATAAAAGCTTTTATGTTGGCGGCACTGACTTTTCGGGTAATAAATTCTGAATTACATTTTCTGCTACTTGCTTTTGAATATGTGTTGGTGTCTTTATCCAATTTTACTTATTATCAGTAGAATTGTTCTCTCAAATTATTCAAAACTTACAAATGCCAAAAAATGTATTTTATCTCACAGATTACTCCAGATGACTGACTCAAAGCAAATATTTTGGTGGAATGACCTTTAATGACCTTCAAATTATGTAATAGTTTTCAGATGGCGCATCGGTCAAATTTTGCGGCAAATTTAAATAGTCTGTCCTCTAGGCAGTAAAAATGCTATTATACTTTGTAAAATGTAAAAAATTAGTTTTGAAGAATAAATCATAAAATATTAATTATTTACATGGCATAAAAACAAACAATTTTATAAAAATCACTTTATTATATTACATAATTTAACTTATAGAAAATTATCCCCAAAATGTTAACAATTATATTTCTAAGATAGCTACAATTATTTATATAGTATATGATAATAACTTGGGTTTATGATATAATAATGGAAATCTTGAAGGACTTGCCCGACAACTAGAGAAACCTGGTTTAGTTCCTTAAATTCATACACAAAAATAAGGAATAATGAAGCCTAATATCTAACGATGCCGAAAAGTGTTTGTTGCCAATCCTCCACTTTTACTTTTGCAATTTTGGAGATTTAGAGCTTCTTGCCAGAGTTTCGCTCTGCAATTATATAATTAGATTTCCTGGATTTGTTTTATTAATAAAACATCTTTACCTTTCTTCACTTTTTGGAAAACAATGCTGTTTTTCCGCTTCGTTTTCAGAAACATCACAAATAATGCAAAGAAGACCCATCTTTCGCTTTAAATTATTCACAAATTTAAACAATGCAAGCAAGTTTTGACATTTACTTGCTTGATTGTAATTTCAAAACGCTGTTTTTAAAATATTAGTCAGAAAAAAAGCAACAAACGTAGACACAGGCACGCTTTTAAAAAACGCGGATGGTACATTGTTTATTTAAAATAGAAAAAATATTGGGCCTGCTATTTGAATTTAAATAAAAATTTTCGTAGTGACATCTAGCGGTCGTACAAAGTATTAGCAACGACTACAGCGCCTCTGCATTTGGTTATCCTATCTGTAACAAAGATGTCATGCGCCTAGTTTAAATGTGTAGAAAAGAGATAGTTTCGGACAAAATCGCCCTATGAAGTCATTCATCTGGAGTAATCTGTGATTTATCTCATTATATCGTGGAATAGATATACCACCAACAGGGGAACAATAAATCCCCTAACCGAAATTATTGTAACAATTAATGTACTTTTTTAATTAAAATATTTTGTTGGCCGAAAAAGTTTTGTTAATGGCATGGTCAGAAACTGTCTTTGCAGTTTGTAGTAAAAATAACTATCGTTCTCAAGATGAAAGAGTGTTTTTTTATGTTTTGTGTACCTACCTAAACGTATTTATTAGGTAAATTCTTTTTACTAAAAAGTATAAACGTAACTTTATTATGTATGTAGGTTTTACTTTATTTCATAATATAAAAAAGAAGTATATTTATTTGTGCTTTTTGAAATAAAACAATATGATAAGTTAATGATTCGTTTAAATTATCAGAAGCTGAATGATTAAAATGTGATTGATTTAAAAATAAAAAAATAAAGACTGATTATGATAATTTTAACTTTATTTTTTCCACGAAAACATAAAGTTCCGGTCGGACCCTAGAAATTGTAATAATATTGTTGACATTAAAAGAATGTTATACAGGAAGCAACCAAGGTATTCTTGTTTCTTTACGACGGTTTTTTTGTGATCATTTACATTTTGAAGTACATAACGCATTAGCCAAATCAAAATTTATGTGTAATTTATTTTGTTTTTTCGCGTGTGCGTAGGTGGTTCTCGTTTGACTACCATCGAAAGCAATCGATATACTCCGGACCCGAATCAAAAGAGTCATGTGGACATCATCAGACCTCGCCCGACGCCCACGCGACTACCCCTTTCGGTTAAAGGGCGAATCGTTGTGGCTGTCTACAGCTACGAGGCGAGGGACAGTAGCGATGTCTCGTTTAAAAAGGGCGATCGGATGGAAGTGATCGACGACTCGGAAGGCGACTGGCTGAACGTCATCCATCTGATCACTAAAGTCCAAGGCTACATCCCGGGGAATTTCGTGGCGCCCGAGTTGAGCGTGGAAAGCGAAGAGTGAGTATTCGTGTTTTGAACTTTCGCTATCTCGCACGGAAGTTAACATCCTTCGATTGGACGAGTATTCGGGGAATTCCTTCGTGTTTCAGTTGGTTTTTCGAGAACGTATCCAGAAAGGAGGCCGAGAAGCTTCTCCTCGCCGACGAGAATCCCAGAGGGACATTCCTAGTCCGTCCTTCAGAGCACAACCCGAACGGTTATTCGCTGTCCGTCAAAGACTGGGAAGAACTGCGGGAATATCACGTCAAGCATTACAAAATTAAACCTCTGGATAACGGCGGTTTTTACATTTCCACCAATAAAACATTCCTCACTTTAGTCGAATTAGTCAACGCTTACACCAGTGAGTCGCTTTTGTTGGTTATTTTTCAGGCTTTAACTCTCGATTGTGTCGCAGAAAACGCATACGGTCTCTGTCACGTCTTAAGCAAACCATGTCCCAAGCCCCAGCCCATCATGTGGGATCTCGCTCCCACCTACAGGGACAAATGGGAGATCTCGCGCGAAGAGATACACCTCATCCGGTTGCTAGGCCGGGGCAACTTCGGCGAGGTGTGGTACGGAAAGTGGAAGGGCAACAACGAGGTGGCTGTGAAGATGCTACGTGAAGGCGCAATGTCCACGCAAGCCTTCCTGCAAGAGGCGGCCATCATGAAGAAGTTCCGTCACACGCGATTGGTTACCCTGTTCGGCGTGTGCAGCGAGCACGAGCCGATTTACATCGTCCAAGAGTACATGTCCAAGGGAAGCCTGTTGGACGTTTTACGAAAGGACGAAGGTAGAACGCTCAAGTTTGACGAGCTAGTGTACATAGCGTCGCAAGTGGCGAGCGGCATGGAATACCTCGAATCCAAACAACTCATCCACAGAGATTTGGCCGCGAGGAACGTGTTGATCGGCGAGAAGCACATCGCCAAGATTTGTGATTTTGGATTAGCTAGAGTGATTGAAGATAACGAGTACTGTCCCAAGCAGGGGTCGCGGTTTCCGGTAAAGTGGACGGCGCCGGAAGCTATAGTGTACGGAAAGTTTTCGATAAAATCAGACGTATGGTCGTACGGCATCTTGCTGATGGAGGTGTTCACGTACGGCCAGGTTCCGTATCCTGGAATGCACGGAAGGGAGGTCATAGAAATGGTGGAGAAAGGCTACAGAATGCCCAAACCCACGTCGCACTCCCTCCCCGACGAAATATACCAGATAATGTTGAACTGCTGGGACAGTAAACCGGAAAATCGACCCACGTTCGAGTTCCTCTCGCATTATTTCGAGGGTTTCAACGTCACGTCAGAAGTCCCATACAGAGAAGTGCCAGATTAAAACAGATGTAGATTTTCAGCAGTGCTGGCCGAAATCGTTTAGTACTTAATTTGTTATTGTGACTTTTAATTGGACGAACAACTGCTGTAACATGAAATACGTATACTATATGCAACATAACTTGAATAGATCTCATTTTAGTTAGTAGCTTGCATATTTTGAGGTAACAGTGTTCGTTTTCACACGTCACAACGGCGATTTACACGTCACCGCGTCCACTCTTGTTCATAATTTCCTCGTACATCTCAGAATGATTCAAAACGATTTTGAAGCAACATCAAAGACTGTTTATTTTAGTATAGGAAACATCTTCGTCTTTTCCGAGAAGCCACGTACGATATAAACGTAGTACAAAAAGGCAAAATTCAAGTGACCTATTCGAGAATTTAACTTTTATACAGCTTTTTGTACGTGTTCTAACTTTAGCAGGATATTGCACGTGGACCAATCTTTCTCACTTCTCGTTCGAGCGATTTCGGTTCCTGCGTTCAAAGCAACGGTGGTAAAATTTTGTGTACTGTATGTGTCTCGTGTAGCGCCAAATTCCCCCGCTCGCGCAAAAATACCGCGCGACTTGTGAGAAGCTCTCTATTTTTTAAACTGAAGCGGTATTTTTCCGCGGCTCCCCTCGCCTTGTTCTCTTTAGTTTTGTGCAATTCTCTGTACAAAATCCTAAATTATTTTTATAGTCATATGAGTGTTAATCGCGTCTTATGTGTGTCGCTTTTTATTATTTGTTTTTATTATATTTTTATCGCAGAACCTTCGTCGGTTCATCAGTTTTGGACTGTTAGTCATGATAGTGAACGTGAGTGTTTATATTAGTATTTACGTTAATGGTTATGCAACAGTCAGGTTTGATCCAGTCAACTTTTATCTTTTCGTAATGAAAGCCATATATTGATTTTTATAGGAACAATCATATTAAATTTTGTACATATACAGTATGGAAATAAAATATTATGCTACTCAGTTAGATTTTATTGCAGTCACAAATTCTAATAAATAATGAACACTTTGTAATCGTTTCGAGCTTAAAATGTAAATTGATTGCTCATATGTTTGATGTATAATGCGGTGTTTTGTGGCGTCTCGAGTGAATTTTTATTTTGATCGATTTGACGGCCCCCTCAACCGTTTTTTCCAAGTCCGACACTGACAATGGATGCTTTTTGCTGTACATGTTCAGGTAGATTCCTAAAACAACCAACACACCCGACCACAAATACCTAAAACAGGTGGGATGTAACGACTTACAGCAAAAACACAAAATACTCACTGGAACGTAAAGGGTTTGCTAAAAAATAAAAACGAAATGATTATCGTCACGGCTTTCCTGCAAGTAGTAACGGTAACCGCAACGAAAGCCCCACACGTCCTGACTAGAGTTAGCACAATTTGTATTCCTAAATAACCCGTCAACGAGAAGATTAGCGCATACCCATACATTTTCTTTGGGTTCTATGAAAAACAATTGAAATTTGTTATACGCTTTTTTGCTAATATTACTGTGGCGAAATAATTGAGTCCCTCTGTAAAATCGCCGGTGATTCCCATTACGATTAATAAATAGCAAAACCCAATCGAGTAGGAAAATAGAACTACTTCAGAATTGGGGGCACCATACGTCTTCATCGACTTTTCTTGCACATTTCCAATGACGGCGTCACACAACAGCGCCAACGATATCATGGTGATCCCTTTTGTGTTAAAATTGGGCTGGACATGAGAGTCGGCTGAAAACAGACAGTTCTTGACTGACTTACAATGGAACATGACAATTGTTACAAGTGATTAAAACCATACACACCCAATGTGAACAATGTTAGTCCTACACACATTAAAACCGCTGCACTAAAATCCAAAGGCCCATACCGTTTGCCTTGAATCAGGATGCTTCCTGCGAGAACCGGAATCAATTTGCAGCACTTAAAAATAACTTGAGTCGGGTAGTTTAAGTACCCCAGCGAGGCGTTAGAGAGTCCCATTGTTCCCAGCGTAAGCAGCGCCAACAGAAAATAGGTCTGAATGGGAATCCTGCACAAAATTGGTTGCAAAACAAACAAATCAAACTGCATTCTTACGTCCTAGAGGTTATGTTCCTGATCCTCGTTTCCACGAACCCAAACAAGGTATAGAAGCCAAACTGCACCAACGTCAGGTACCATCCGAAGGGATGAAACCCCTCGATTGTGAAAATAAGCTCCTGCATGTATCCATACAGGATAAAAAAGACAAACACTGCACTTGAGCAAACGAGGAACTGCACGCTTTGCGATTGGTGACTGATGTCGAGGCAGAGGATGGTTATCTTGGGTCGCTCCGGCTCGGGGTTGAGCCCCAAACGCAAATTCCCGCGTGACATCCCCGGCTAAAACGAAAACATTACTTTTGATGATGATGCGACACGTTGACAGATTTTCAAATAAACTGTCAGCGGTGACATTTGCAACTTCCCGCACCAGTGGGCGCAACCGCAACTCCGAAAAGTCCCTGTTCGATTTGAATTATTGATAAGCTAATTATTGGTACTGATAACTGGAGGGGTCTATCGGTACCCCACATTGTGTTGTACCAAGCCGAGATAAGCCAAATCCGACAAATAATCGCTGGAATTGTGCCAATCGAATCAAGGTCATTCTTCAGACGCGCCATCTGCGGTGCGATCCGACAACAAGAAATTAGTAATGGCCGTTGGGTTTTGGCAGTGATCTTCGTGTGATAAAAAGTTCGCGTAAAACTAATAATAATAAACGAATAATAATGATAATTTTAGTTCGGTGAGAGTGACTTGTGTTCTAGTGCCAAAGTGTGTTATTATGTATTGTACGGTTGACAAGAGTCACAGTAGCGGAGCCTCAGCCACGCAACCCAGGACCATGAAAGATGGTAAGTGGTAAGCCCCCTTCGGTTTTTACCTGATTTTAGGGCTTTTGTCCGCCACGCTCCGGGCGCCCGAGTCTTACCTGCTTTCTTCCTCCCCTGGCCCCACTGGAATTAAATTAAACTTGGCCGGCATTTTCAGTCAAGTTCAAACTGCAAAAACACACAAATGTGCGTCTGGCATTGTTTTTACCTATCCCCACACGCGGTCAATTGTGTCAGTACTTTTGGAAGAAATAAATACGAACCCTACGTCACGAGCTCAGTTTCGTTCGTTTCGTTTTTCTGATTTTTTTTATCTAAATGTGCTGTTATTTAATCGCCTGCCATTATTTTCCCGGTCAACATCGGTATAATTAAAGTGAGTACACTTCTAGGCGGGCATAATAGTGCGGAGGCCTTCTACACAAATCACCACTTTTCACATAATCAACGTCAATAATCGCTGGCCATTGTATATCGCATCCGCCGCGCATTTTTTCCACTTCTTAGTGCGATTAATTTCCTCCCGTGAAGTTCTTGTAACTTCACAAGACGAGGTGTTTGCGAAGTCAACTTCTCTAATAACCCACCGCAGATTCGTGATCTAGACGGGCATTATTAATTGTTACAAGTCGAGAGGTTTGCGTTTGTAAGATCGAATTTGAACGGTTCAGCCACCACCAGAGGTTGGACCTCATCCACTTGGCAATTTAACGAATTGAAATTGCACGTCACCGAATTCGTACACAAGTTGGATTTATCGGTCCTAAAATTCGGAAAGTGGCCGCGGGAAACGTCTGGAGATGCTCCAGTTCCCCAGCGCCTTTCCGAATTTCATTAGGAGTATTGTTGCAAACACCACCAGCGAAAATATTTGAGTTGGCATTACAATCGTTGCAGTCGCAGTCACGATTTCGCTCATCCCTATCTATGTTTATCTATAATTAAAATAGCTAAGCTGTCTGTTTATGTTTGGGCACTAGATACTTATGTAGATTTTCATTAAGATATTGTTTGAAAATAGATAGCGATAAGATAAGTCTTCGGTTCGTTTAAAACGAACAATTTAATTAGTCTCGTAACAGCGTGATTGATGCGAATTGCATCTTTCCCTAAATAGAAAAACCACTAAAGTGGCAGGCGCCAAGTATGGCAAGTATGGTGGATGCGGCACAACTTCCTCTTAGAGTATTCAGGATACAGCGGTCGGAATTGTCTTCGTGCTGCGGCCATTCACATAAATCATTCATAACACGACTCGTGTCCCATATTTAGGTCACTTGCATTCTTCAGCTAATTGTGTGATCTTTTGCGTACTGTTTTGTTTTTGCACAGTTTCAATCAAACTAATCTTATTATGTGCGCTTAAATTTACTCGAACCTAATGTATTGGGTGTTTATTTAAAAAAATAAAGAAAATTCAAAGTAAATATTATGTGAAGGTGGAATGTGGCCACAATATTTATAACACATTTCAGAAGCACATTTCCAGAAATGCGTCCATAGCTTTCCATGTGCTGAAATATTGGCAATTCGGGCCGAGTCCATCGAAGTACGGCAGGATAATAATCAAATTGCCTTGGAACGTGTTTATTGTAACAATGCATTCGGTACATTCAGTTACGAAACCGCTAATTTTTCTCTTTGTTTTCATAAGACATCGAAGTAAATGTCATCTGTCCATTCAAATGTGAGACGATTACATTAATTGTTTGTGTAGTGTATCGTGGCCGTTCAAGTACAAGCAATTGTGGCTCAATTTGACTTTTGTGAATAAAGAAATGTTACATATTATTTGAGAGAATGCAGAGCACGCAGGAAGAGTGTGGGTATGGCGACGAGGGCCGTGCGAAGGCCGCTGCTTCGCCCACTGACCATAAACAGCTCCAAGTGAGAGAGAACGGGTTGTTGACCGTCTATGTACGCAATCGGTCGCTCGCCGCTTCTGCAAAACCGCAGCCAGCTGAAAAGGTGGAATCTTCCGTCACACCACCGCGAGGAAACCCTTCGATATGGTATATGCGAAAAGGATAAACTGCGGGTGGGCGCGGAAGCTCCGGCGAAGTCGTTACATAACTCGGACTTGCACCGAGACCTTAGTTTACGACGCCATAAAGAGATGTGTAAAGACGACATGACTGCGAAATTCTATTATTGATTTTGAGGAAGAGGACTAGTCGGTCGTTTTTGGCCCCGGTGGATTATGTAAAAAACATGTAAATTTAATAGTGACGATCATGATGATTACAAATTTGTAGTACTGACAAAATAGGATATTCGATATAACGATGATTTGTTGCTGATTCGATTGACGTTGCACCCAAATATATGTATTTTTTTATAAGATACTAGCAAATGTACCCGGTGTTGCACAGATTACAGATTTATGAAACAATGTTCTTAATATTCTATACATATACCGAGTGAACCATTATAAAGCCGTATCCTGGCCAAATTGTGAGAAACACGTGTTTCTAGCAACGTTATCCACAAAGTTTTACAAAATCCCAAAAATTGCTAATAACATGTGTTGGTGACCTTTGTTGAGTAACATTGTTAATAACAAAGTTTTGAATATTTTTATAAAATGTTAACAACCTATGTTTGTAGTAGTGTTTCTAAAACTTTCGTCAAAAACATCAACAAAGTTGTCGACAATGTTTTTTTTATTCTGGACAAGGCTTCAAGTTGTTATTTAAACGATTTTTTTATTGATAGCCAAAAATAAAAAAGTATATTACAATTTTTTATCTCTAATTTAGAATACCTACTTTAAAATGGGTGTCACCAAAATTTAACAAAAAAATATCACTCCTAGTTGCTAACAGAAATGTAGCATAATTCAAATTTATTTATTTATCAAAATATTTGGATGTTTTTATGTAAATCACAATTTTTATGTAAAAAGTATTGCTCAATAATAAAGCTGTTAATATTTTTATAAGGTATACAATTTGTTGCCAATATTATGAATACCCTAGTGAATATCTGTTGGTTTAAAATTTTTAAAGTTCGACTGATAACGTTTGAAGGTATACCTAATTTTGATAAAATAAATAAATTTAAATTATGCTATATGTTAGGAACTAATATATTTTGTACAATTTTGGTGACAATTTCAAAGTATTCTAAATTCGAAAACTAGATGTTTGAAAATAACTTTAAAAAATCTTTTAAATCGACCAACAAATAACAGTATTAGAGAGGTAACCCGCTTTCTAAGGGGTCACTCTGTATATAAAAATTAATGTTTCTATGTGTTCCGTAGAAGCTCCTATACCGTTCATCCGGAGGAAAACATTTATCTTATAAAGGAAGTACAAATAAAAAAGGATTAAGAGTAGGCCATGGAATCACTGTCGAATTCGTTTGTGTAGTGTGGGGGTACCCTGAGATCAACAATTACATAGATAAGGGGCGGATATGGCTTTGACAGTGACATATTTGTCGTATATTTGCTAACTTAAGCTAATAAACGTCATGCAAATGTCAGTATGAATCAAATTTTAACGTAAAAAATGGTTTTAACTTCAGAATATAAAAGATTAACTTTTCTTCTATTTTTTACAGTGGAGACGTTTGAGATATGATGTATGACATATCATGCCATTTGACAAGAACTGTCAACCACAAAGTTGCAAAGACACAACTAAAGTGACGCCCGGACGATTGTCGTAAAAAATTATTTCAAATTTCTGCATATCAAAGTCAAGCATTTTCTACTATTTAACCGTGAGATCATTAATTACCTAGGTCAAAGAAGCACTTGAGTTTCTGAACGTATGTCTGCTAGACATACAGAACATTAAAGAAATTTGGCTCCAAGAAGGCAAAATTTGGAAAATTTTAAAAAAATTTTAATACAGGCAATAGCATCGAAGCGCACTTTCGTAATGGTGTTTTCAATAACGGAGAATGGGAATACAGCGCTATTGCCTGTATTAAAAATTTTTTAAAATTTTCCAAATTTTGCCTTCTTGGAGCCAAATTTCTTTAATGTTCTGTATGTCTAGCAGACATACGTTCAGAAACTCAAGTGCTTCTTTGACCTAGGTAATTAATGATCTCACGGTTAAATAGTAGAAAATGCTTGACTTTGATATGCAGAAATTTGAAATAATTTTTTACGACAATCGTCCGGGCGTCACTTTAGTTGTGTCTTTGCAACTTTGTGGTTGACAGTTCTTGTCAAATGGCATGATATGTCATACATCATATCTCAAACGTCTCCACTGTAAAAAATAGAAGAAAAGTTAAATTCCATGTCCTGTTTGCACACACGTTAGATTCACATAATAAAAATTAAAAAAATAAAATTTTTACTAAAAAATATACATTTACATTTTTTCATACATAAACCATCCCAGGCCCCTTATACAACAACTTGTCCCAGTAATAATGGCTTTAAATTTAACTAATCGTAGAACTCGTCAAACAAACAATTGCTATGTACAATTTTTTCGAAATTGCAATTGTTTTAGCTATTTACCCTCCCTGAAATTGTCGAGCTGCTTATGTATTTGATAAATCAAACATTTTAAAATTTGAATTCTCGAATTTTACAGTAGTAACGGTCGAATTAATGAAATCCTGCGTTGAAAAAAGCAGGGAATGTTTTCTTGCAGTGTTTTTTTGTTCTACGCTTATCGGTGTTAAATATGGAGCATTATTATCCATAGGCGGGTGACAAAATAAGAATCAGATCTGGAAGCAATTTTAATTTGGTAACCGAAACGTGTACAACAAAACGTTATTAAGAAATGTAGGGTTTGATGAGTTATACTACTGATTAAAATCAGTGCCATTATTTCAGGGACAGCCTGTATAAGCTATAAACATGTCACGCTAGTTATTGGATGTTTTATAAAGAGTCGACGCTAATGGTTTGTTTGGGAATGTTTTAGTATGTATCGACAAAAGTAATTTAGTAGAGAA
This sequence comes from Eledona agricola, assembly GCA_964023215.1. NCBI lineage: Eukaryota > Metazoa > Arthropoda > Insecta > Coleoptera > Tenebrionidae > Eledona > Eledona agricola. The sequence goes on along the minus strand of OZ026855.1, from coordinate 20,185,414 downwards.
AACAGAAATGATTCATAACGACATTCCGTCCAAGGCCGAAGAAAAAGAAAACAGTAATTTGGTCGATGTTAATGATAGATGATTGGATTGGAAAGGTAGTGTTTGATGATAAACGAGACGAGAACGGATGGATGCGAAGATTTTTTCGATAAAGTTCAACAGCATCAGTGTTAATCTTATCTGAGTAAATATCGAAGTTGGAGCTTTCGAACGAAAAATTGTCCGTCCAAGTTTTTCCAACTCATAAATACATCACTATTTGTAATTTATATCTCTTCGCCAAGAATAAAATACTGTAAATATATGTGCTACATCGGCATCTACTTAGCCTTATCGGCGATTGTTGAGGCGGATGATGTTCGCTTTGTACTCCTTCTTCCACTCCTATTGTAATTCACACAAGAACTGTGAAATTGGATAATTAAGTATAGAGTTACCGTTGTGTGGAGCGGTATAATGTGTTGTAAAACTGCACTCTGTTGCAAACTGATAATTTGTAATAGGCGCCTTCCGTTTCTACAATCCGAGAAGAGAAGAAATTAAAATGGAAATTAATTCCGGTGCGTAACTTATCCGCAACCTATATTAGCATCAATCTAATCTTGGCCGGCCCCGTCCCCTCGCCTTATGCAAAACAGTCCCTTGTGTGTCGCAGTGGACATTACCCAAACTACGGGAGTTAGCAAAGGCGACGGGGGCTTCATTTCAAAGGAACGGGCGACGTCTTGTTTGTAAACTTTTTTCGTATATTGCGCCATTCCAGCGGCTGTATTATGACGGTCGTCGGCATTGTGCGGTGGCGGTGCGAACGCATCCTCTCGCCTCCGGGACCTTTTATTAGTTTTCCCGTTTCGTAATTTCGATTCGTCCTCTCGATTGAAAAATACCCCGCGGCTGCGACTGCAAATGGTAGTAGCCGGAACGCTCCGGGGAACGCAGACGCTCCCTTGTTAAGCGTTTCCCCGACGTTGCCCCATGATGTTGGGTGTCACACGCGAGGGAGATTACGATGCTAAATGGATTTGTATGGTCCGAAGGCACACGTCAATACTTCGCCAGTAGTTTTGCCATTTTTCCGCCAAATCTAATCAGGCAAGTTAAACAGTGGCGCAGATGCGGCGGGCGAAGATTAAGGGCAGCCCTTAAGGATGATGATTTAGCTGCGGTGCCAAGTCCAATAAACAACTCGCGATATTGGCGCTCGGCACGCCAATGCGTCCGGTTAAAAGTGTATTTTTCCGGTGGGTGAGGTGTTTGCACACCATCAATAGATCCTACCTGAAGACGCACGAAATCGGGTCGTAAGTTACTGCCTGGAAGCCGAATGTGTCTTGTTTCGTTTCAATTCTGTCGAGGGAAAACGAAAGTTCGGATGCGGCTATAATTTTACGACGGGATAACGATGTCGACCACGCGATGCTCCAACACTTCTTATAAAATTTTCAACAAGAGATAGAAAAAACAAGAGGTCGGTTTGAAACACCGCAAATTCTAATCCTGAGAGGGACTGAAAAAGACATAAATAGAACGCAAGGCGCACGAAACAATATGTTTAAAGTGGCAAGTTGATTGGGGGAAATGGCTGAAGGGATTTCTGCTCCTTGTGAAACGAATCTGGGAATCGCCAGCAACATACAGTCGAGGCTAAAAGGCCACTGAACTTGACGGATTTTTTAAAATAATGTAACGAACGATATACGATGATTCTTGTAGACCGTTTATTAGAAAATTTTGAATTTCCTGTAAAGCTAGAAAGTTGAAATTTGGTGCATCATTATTACCTATCATTCTGAATTGAAGTAAAATACTTCAGGGCGACACTTCCGGTTATAACGGAAAATGACATCAACTTCGTTATTTTAAAAGGCAACCCCTATTTTTATGCACTCATTTCATTTGGTCACTCAATTCTGCATAAGACAGACCCAGGTTGTCGGCACCTATCTCCCATAGTTTTTGAAATATTCTTAATTGTATTCTAAAATTTGAAAATAAATTACTCTTTTAAAAAATTAATATCTTTTGAACCATTTGAATTATTGCAATAATTCTTCTTTCTGTCAATAGTTTGAATGTTTGAGGAGGTCGTTGCAATCTCCCGAAAATGAGTACCTGTAACAAAATGGCAAGAACTCAATTTTTTAAAATTGCAATTCCATAATCTCACAACGGAATTCGATGTAAAAATAAAAATAACTTCACCTTTATAAAGGTTTGTTATGTCAATACTCGATAGTTTTTACGATATTCCACATTTTGTAAAAAATGCATCTTGTCTTTAGCTTTTGATATGTGTAGGCTGTGGAATTAAAACATTTGGATCAAACAATTGAGATTAGCTTTTTAGCAATTTATCTATATTACAAAAATATTTTGTAAATTAATAACAATGAAACAGTAAACAAGAAAGTAAAACAGAACTTTAAATTAACAAACACATCAATTATTGTGGAGGTACAACATTGTAAATAATGCAAACGTTCTACATGTCCACTATATTCACGTTTTTCTACAGACTGAGATGCTCTTCTTATGCCAGCTGGATCAAGATTATCAAATGCCTTAACGATTTTTCATTTAATTTTCCGCAATTAACTTATATATATTCTCAAAGCTGCGATTTTTGCTTTGATTCACTGAAAACAATTTTAGCCAGTTTCAAAAACGATTTTGTATTTGTATTTTTATGTGAGTGTATGAGTTAAGTTAGAATCAAATAATTTTTATATTAAAAAGAATTATACTTTATTTTCTGTTTTATTCTTAGTTGTAATTCCATAATTAGGTAATTACTTATTTCAATCTATCATGTGTATTGTTAAGGATTCTGTTTTTAAATTTCTTTTTGTCCTGTAAATGGATCCGTCTGTTGGGCAATAAAACTTATTGTTATTATTTAAGATCTTCTTTATTTAAAATAGTTGTGCTGTACACTATTTGCTTTATGCGGACCCATAAATAAAAATCAAGAGGGGTCAAATCCGATGAATTATTATTATAATTAATAATTATTTGCCATTGCAAGAATAAGTTTAAAATGTCAATTACAGAACACTTAACTGAATCTCAATAATGCGAAGGTATTTATTTCAATTATTTGGGATTTATTTTTTCTATTTCACAGTCTACACATACCAAATCTAAAGAGAAATACTTTTTTATAGATAATGACAAATATCGTAAAAACTAAGCAGAATTGGCATACTTTTTTAAAGGTCGAGTTATTTTTTATTTCTACATCGAAGGATGCTTTTAGATTGGGGGTTGCTATTTGAAAAAGATACGTTTTTGAAATTTTGTTATAATCATATTCATTAAAATAACAAGGTTCATATTAATTTCCCGTATAACCGGAAATGCCACCATTTTGAAAGTATTTTATTTCGATTCAGAATGAGCTAGCTTTACGGGAAATTCAAATTTTTCTAATGACAAGTCTACGTGAATCACCTGTAGTATTGCATTAGTAACGAGCAAATTACAAAATGTTATTTTGTGTACTTTTTAATTAATAAAATGCTTTTCCCCCCAACGTAATTAATAAACTTGTGACTTCCCCTCGTATTTAGCCGGCCGAGATAAACGATAAGTTTTTAAACGTGGATTCAAGATGTAAGCGGTCTAAAATTGGGGGACGAAATAAAAAGGCACCAAACCTAACATGAGAATGTAACATGAGAATAGAACAACAATTCATCTCATTCCAAGAAAATAAGTAATTCTAAAATGTGACAAACATTGTAAGTTATGTATGTACCGTAGAAATTACAAGGATTAAGACTAACAATATTTATTTTGAAAAGCAAAAATACAACTAGACGTCAGATAAAACCTTAATCTGTCACTGCTTAGACATCAACAGGCTGTCATTGAATTGGATAAATTATTACATATTCAAGCAATGAAATAAATCAAAACGTAGAAACGATGTAGATGTTTGTCAGAAAATCGTTATGATTAAATGTTTGTTTGGCAAAGCGTGCCATGCGTTTTTTCTTTTCGTTTATTTTTGCAATTTTACGCCGCGTTAAATTTTGTAAATCGTAGGAAGGCACAAAATCGAGATGTATTAAGGTGTAGAAATTGATTAACTAGTGCACCAAACTAATTGGAGTGCGAGAGGCGTGTGGTTGGCCTCCCTGCTCCATACATTAGCCATATTACGGTAGGGAAATTAACCGCCGTCTTAGTCGCTCTATTTTAGTCGTCTTGATGTGTAATAACGTTGATCTAGATCGGCGTGTCTTTCGTCCGTCGCGAATAATTACGCCATTAAGCAAGATTTCGCAGGCAATCGACGGGAACGCCGACGAAAGCTCCCGTTAGTAGATTGATGGTATATCATGGGCATCAGACATTTTCGACGTGTTTTCGGCGAAAGACGAAAGGGCAATCTCTCTCAGCTGTTGTTTGCGCGCTTTAAAAGAAAATTCTCCGACGATAAGCCAAGCGTCGCATCCGTTCGTCATCCGCCTGCCTGACATGTGTAAAACACTCCGAATCCATCCCCCAAAGTGCAGACTCCGTCTTTATATTAAACACAATGGCTTAGCCGGCATACATCAACTCCTCGGATACTTGATCTAGGGCTGGAACCCGTAAATCTTCACGCACCATTACGGCCCTTGCCACATTTCATCCCTCTGCTAGTACCTGCGAAGAGCAGCGATATCGTGTTTCGCACAGTCACCCTCTCGACCGCACCGACATTCAGATAATAATCGTCAAAACCGTGCAGTTATCAAAACAACTTAATCGCCAGACGAACTGGGGAGGATCCTCCCGATTCAAATGGTATAATGATCTGGTATCGTGTAAATTTGTTCGCAACCCCGCATCCCTTTATTTATAAAACATTAAGAGCTGCAGCATCCACAATCACGTTCTGCAGTGCCTTTGTCGACATCGAGAGTCGGTTTTGGTCCACGCTAAAATCTCACTTACCGACTTCCATTATGCAAATTGCACATCACAACAGGCTAATGTAACAGACGGGACACAAATTGGGTTTATCAAGCGACATCGTCGACAATTTGCAAATTGGCCCCAATAAAAATTTCACTTTGATGTCTCGTCAAATGAGAAAGATTCTATCGGAAAGGGCAAACACGAGAAAGCGAGGCGATGCTCGGGGGAAGCGCGACACAAAGTTTTAAACACATCGATCTCAAAAATTTACTCGTCCTGAATTGGGCTGAGATCAGAACAAACAAAGCTTCCAGACGTCGTGTAATGGCCTGGTTAATGATCTACAGGGTCCGTCTGGACCTCGACAACCATTTGTTTCAATTCGGAGAGGATATTTAAATTTTACGGGGCACTTGTCACTTGAGGGGTTTGCCTGGAGACAAGCACTAACATATTGGGTGTTTCTGAGACTGATTTGACCGACCGTTTTTTTGACGCTTCGTTGCCCCCGCATTCTACTCGTGGTCTACAAATCTCACTGATCAACGTAACAGATTTTTGGAGGGTCTTTTTTGGTTTTGCATTTTAAGCGGCTTAGCAATAGTGAAATTATTTTCTTATCGTAATTGCGATCGAAGCACCCCTTTTGCCATTTAGAATGCGTGGTATTTGATTTACAAACCAAGTCGTTTGAAAAGTTTGATTCACGTTTTATCGAAAAAGTTAAATAAGAAAGCCGCGCTCTTAGAAACTTTGAAACGTCCCTAACGGATTGCTCTCCGGGAAACCTTGCATTCCTTAGAAAGACGCGGATTGTAATATAGTAATGTAAGATCGTCGTTATGCAGATTAGGTGCCGTAATATAGGTGCGTCTTATTGTCAAGAATGTTTCCTTGCGAGGCTTCTCCAACATCGTAATTTATAACTTTGGAGATTCTTCGAAGATGACACAGATTCTTCGTCGATAGGCGTTTATATATAGAGGACTTGGTTCGCATATTCAGCCAGAGGCTCAGAACCTCAATTCGGTTGAAAATGCATGGAATTTATTATGGCAGTTGTTATTGATACTTGACGAGGTTATATGCATATACGGATATGTAGAAAGTTAGAGCTGTTTTTATTACGGATATTTGCATAGACTTTTCGGTAAATCGTCGTTAGTTTTTTTCATGTCTTCCGGGTCGATCGGTGCGTGTTTGCCGTAACTCAATGGACCCAGTTGCGTCCCTTCCCTTTTCTTTTTTAATTAGGCGAGGGATTTAAGCTTCTCCTAAACTGCGTGCAGCTTCTGGCCGGATATAAATAACGCAGAGGATCTGCGTGTAAACATTGTAGTCACTGTATAATACACATCGGGTTGTTTGGTTTCGAAAATTGCGGCTTGGACCCACATCGCGATACAACTGTGCAAACGTTGTGGATTAGGGTGCATGTACGGGTATGCCGAGAATGCCTTATTTATTCATAGATCGATTTTAATGGCGTCAATGTGCACAGATGCTGCTGGGTACAGCAAAACGTCTGTTGTTGCCACACGTTTACCTGCATAAAAATAATAAAGACGAAAAACTTACAGCTGGAATTTATGTGGAGCTCTTAAATTATATTATTTGCAGATGATTTGAGTTGAAAACGAAACAGACCTTGGCTGCAAGCTGCAAAACTTACCTGGAATGGACCCCGACATGACGCGGTATAACTTATGTGAAGAATATCTTTGTACAGGTGGGCTTAAAGTTAGTCCCTATTTTCTTTTGCGCCTAACCTTCAACGAAATCTATATAAGTGAAAATTAAATGCTGTTCGTGGTAAGCGCATCACTTGAGAACGGCTGGACCGATTTGGCTATTTTTTTTTAATGTTCCTAATAGTCCGAGTAAGGTTTTTAGGGAAAGAGAAAGTGGAAATGTCGCCGGTAAAATTTTAAATTCGGTATAAACTGAAAGTGCTCTTTTCTATGTGATTTTTGTATGAACTCAAGACTATAACTCAAACTGTGGATATGCGTAATTTTTTGTTTTGTTTTGTTTGTTAGGGTCCTGGAAAAGTTTTCAGGAAATAAAATTCGAGATAATTACAAAGGAAAGTCGGAAAATTCGGAAAAACTCTAATAATCATAATTTTTATATGCACTTTTGATGCGATAGTATATAATATTAGGTTGATTCTTTTTTGTTTTGTTCCTTATGCTCCCAAACTTATTGAAATTTGGACAGGACAACTAGAGAATTCAATTTTCATTCATACAAAATTATGTTTTTTATTGTATTTTGCATAACTCTTTTCAATATATTGGCAATATATGTTGTCATTTTCTTGTCAAATGTTGTCTTTCTTGTGCTCCAAAGTTTAAGGTTTTTTGCATAGATCCTGCTCTTTAGATATCCACATTAAAATAATTCAGGCGATCTCGCAGGGCATACAATACCGTTCAAAAGGAACGTGCTCTGGGAACATTCAAAATCGCACCTCAACATAAATATTGTTACGCGGGCTGAATGTGGTACATCTTGTTAAATATTAAAAAATAACGGCTTCCGCATTCCGCAGCAAAAAGTTCCTCTTTCGGTATGCAAAGGTCCCTGGTGTTTGATACGTGCGTTTTCAGTTCGGTCTTTATGTATGGGGTTATTTAGGGAGCAGGGTCTACGCAACAAACTCTTACACTTTGGAGCACAAGAAAAAGATCATTCGACAAGAAATTGACAACAACACCTAATATACACGATTACTCGTATTACAAACTTTGCCAGTCGGTTCTTCCCTTTAAAAGGAATAAAAAAGTACTATTTGCTATAGTTCGATTCCCACTCGTTTCATAAGTAGGTAGTTTCCTTTTTTATTTTTGAAGATTTTACGATTTCAATTTGAAAAAACTCCAATAATAAGAATTACTAATCTGCGAGTACTATTCGGTTCTGCATTATTTTTTCTACCAAATGCAGCCTCACTGGATCCACAGATATTTAAGTCAGGAGCTGGAGTTTCCAAAATGTAAACAAAATTATGCCATTGTAAATATTTTTGATGATATATTTGACCCACAAGTTCCAAACCTAGGAACCAGCAAATATAAAAAAATGGTGGGAAATCAGCATGCAATTTTTCGTACAATAGTAGCATTTACAAATTTTCCTACATATTTGTCTAATTCTTTGGTATTGCATGAATTGAACATTGCACTTTAAAACTAATGCATTTGAGATTTATCTCAAATAATTAGTTATTTAATAATTAATTATCGTTTTAAACCACCTAAAACTGATGATTATAATGAAGTTGCTTTAATTAATAAAAACCATATTTGTTTACCTTCTACCAACAGATTAATACCCTAAGTTGCCTATTAACTGAGAAAACCGTTGTTTGTGAAGTTCTTCGTGTTTAACCTAGGTTCTTAATTTGAGAGTGAGATGTCGCTAGCGTTTCTCTTATATATCTTATCCAATGTAAACTCTAATCAAATCTAATTTTCCTGAAATATTATCATTTTCGTAAATGTCTGAATATCTGAAAGATCTAGGATAATTAGTAACATTTTGCCGCATTTCTTTGATGGGGTATAATCAATCGTTGCGACATCTAACGACAGTAAATCACAACAAATAAAAAAAATTCCAGTTTAAGCTTTCTTATAATAAGTTTTTTGTTACTTCTTCCGAATGTACACAAATTGTTCAGAAAATGTGGAAAAGCGTGCAGTAGGGAGTTAAGAGGGAGGAGAGTTCAAGGAAAAATTTAGACATTCGCTCATTTCTTACTTTTTTTTATTTAGCACAATTTGTAGATCGATTTATTTGTTATGTAATTTTGTGGCTCAAAGTGTCACCTTCAGCAATACATAATCTAGCTCTTTTCGTAAATTACACCGGTCTGCAGCATTTTTGCGCATGGGACCTTATTTTTATTGCTTATATAGCTAGAAATAAGAATAAGAACAAAAAAATTGTTCTGTATTTGATTTTGTGTGAAATAAATGCAAAAAACCAAATAAATAAAAATGCATAAAATCAGTACATAGAAATGATTTATTAAAAAATAACGAACATACATTTATGATTTATTTGTCTTAAAATAGTGTACAAATCTTTAAAAATTAACATTGTTGCTTTTCCTGTCATTTTCAACAGAAGTTTCTCTTATCAACTCCCAAATATAATCCCCCATCATGCTTTCAGTGTACTGGCCTTGGTAACGTCTCTCAAATTCCATTATGTCTTGATGGAAGGGGTCCTCTTGTTCTTCCGAATAAGCTCCCATATTATATTATCCTTAAATTTATCCAAATGAGAATGAAACATATGCATCTTTAGAGACATTCTACATCCGATGATACAAAAATTCGAAATCATGTCAGTAATCAGCTCGTCATAATTTTCAACTCTATGGTTTCCAAGGAAACCATGAACCACTGCCTTAAAACTGTTCCAGACTATTTTCTCCTTGTTGCTAAGTAACTGCGGGAAAATATCACATTCCATAATTTTTTATTTGAGGGTTCACAAAGATTCCAGCTTTAATTTTCGCTTGTGAAAGTTTTGGAAAAAACTTATCAAATATTTGAAAGCTTCGGACTCGTTATTAAGAGCCCTTACTAATTGTTTAATAAGGCCCAATTTAATATGCAATGGCGGCATTAATATATTTTTAGGATGAACAATTGCTTCGCAGTTAATGTTGTATTTTCCTACTTGGTACTTAGTACGTTCAGGCCAATGTTTGTGGTGGTAGTGAGCTGCATCATTTCTACTATCCCACAGGCAAAGACAACAGGAGTATTTAGTACATTCCAGTTTAAAAAGACACCATCTTGAAGTCTCCAATTGTATTCCATATATTTAATTGCAGTTAATATCATTTTTATATTGTCATAATTTTCTTTGAGATGTAGGGAATGTGCCATTGGAATAGATAGAAATGTGTTCCCGTTGTGCAGTAGACTTTTTGTTGAGCTGTCAATAAAAAGGCGCCATACCTTATACCTTTCGACAGCGACTGCGCGGAATGACCGACATTAATTGGGCGCGAAAATAAAAAATGGTCAAATCGCTACAATGTGTTTAAAAGCAAATATTTTCGATGTCCAATCGCACTTTTTATATATTTTTGTTTATACAATCAGAATATATTAAGTAAATCCCATGCGCAAGAAATTTTAATTTTTTTGTTGACCGGTGTTATCTACTGTTACTATTCGGAGCCTCTTCGTGAGGTGACTCCGTGCGCTAAACTTCTTCTTTCATATATCCTCACACGAAATAGTCCATAAGGGCGAGGTAGGGAGATCTTGGTGGCCATGTCGTGAAATGATCATTTAGCCATTTCCAGACGTCCCTTGTGAATTGAGCAGCATCGCGAGAAAATCTAAAGGGAGATCTCCCAGCAATGAGGGAATAGTATCTTGGAGAAAACCAAGTAATTGGTTCCATTCAGCGTTATTGGTAAATTCACAAAATGAGCTAACAAAATGAAATCCATCTACAAATTGTGTTAAGTAAAAAAACTAATAAGAAATGAGCAATTGTCTGAACTTGCAACTCTCATCCCTTTTAACTCTACGCACGTTTTTGCATATTAACGATTTGTGGACATTGGAGAGAGGACATTAGATATCGGACTATAGTTAAGGTACTTTTTTGTTCCTATTTGTTCATTTTTGATTTCAATAACAATTAAACGCAACCGAAAAACTTTAAGCCCACTCTGCACTTATGCCCTGAGAAAAAGTTGGTCAATGGGTCGTTTGTTTAATTATGGCCCCATAAAGTTTCATTATCGCGTTTTTTATTAAAACCTCAAACAAGACGTCTTGCATAATTGAAAATGCCGGGGCGGGTTGTCGCCTGAATTCCAACAGCGCCCACTGAATCTTGCGGCGGTTGTTTGTGCGTTATCGCAGCGCAAAGGGCGCCGATGGTCTTTTGCGGGCGCACAGGTGTCGAATGTGGGATTCCTCGTCGACGCCACCCTCTGCCGGCACGCACCCTCAATCAGGGCGTGCGCCCCATGATCGGCGTCGCTACATCGCTTGTTGTTTACGGCGTCTCTTTGTGCGAGTTGAGCCCGGTAGCGTAGTCGTCGTGGGACCCCCACACTCACTCACTCAAGTCCCCCGTCGAACCGATAATCGCGCTCTAAAACCGGACAAGACCGCAGCACAGGCGGCGGTTCATGATTCATTCAGTCATGCAGGCGGTTCGGCGGTGAGAGGTTGTTGTTAAAAGTCTTCTGGTGAGTGCTAGTGCTGGTTGCCTTTTCGACCCAACTGCCCCAAAAAACATCTGGTGAGTGTGATGACTGTGAGGATTGCAAAAGAAAACAAGGGACACCCTCGAAAATTATTTAATCTTTCTTTCCATCGGTTCCATCCATTAACGAGGACGGAGGTCGCTTGACTCATCGTCATTTCCTTATTTATGTTTATGTAATTTGTAATGTTTGTCATGATGATGAGTGCGTATGAATTTGACGCATCGGGACAATCCCCGGCAATATCGAGACCTCACGGAGGAATTAAAAACACCACCCCAGGGGCGACTAATTATTTTTTACAGATTTATGGTACCGCCGAGGGGTTGACTCATTTCCTAATGGATTTAGCAGAATTGCGCGTGCATTTGTACACGATTTTGATGCCGCACCTATCACTAAAAGACACTTCGTGTTAATGGACGCATTATTGTGTCCGGCGTCGTGTTGGCAGGTGAAATGGGTTCGACCTCGGAAATCGCTTTTCAAGGGTGTCGCGATTGGTAATCTGGACCCGATCGGAGTTAATTATCCTCGAAATCGTCGGCGGAGGGTTTGAGGAAGCGGTGAGCGCGAGACGCGTCTGGATTTTTACGCCGGGTTCGTTCGGATTCTGGGTCAGATGTTATCGTCGCTTATCTGCTTCTGTTTGGTTATTCGGCGTGCTTATCGTCGGCTTCGTGTAAATTTTATATCCCACTGTAAACGGATTAAATTAATATTATCCAGGTCTCTGCTTACGGCCGGGATTTCGCGGGGTTCGTGTGTTTGGCAGGCGACAAATTGTTTCCCTCGATTACTCCTGTTATTAAGTAAAATCGTTTCTAGTAATTAAAGTGATGCCGAGATTTGCCTAAGTAAGTAAACGAGCGGAGGAGGGCGTTCGCATGCTAATTTTACGACGCGAGACGTTTTTAATTTTGTGCAGATGATTGCCGACCGTTTAGCCGAATAAGCATGCATTCGTGTTTTTGTTTATTCAGAGGTTCTATGAAAATAGTACGAACAATAACAGATATTGTTGTGAAAGTTGCTTTCAAAAACATTTTGTATAATTAGCTTAACCATGATAACAAACTAATTGATTAGTCAAGCAATGTCCCAGAAAGCAAAAGATCGCCATTGAAGTCACCCATCGATGAAGGAGCTTCGGTTTCGCATGGCGTGATACAGTTTCAGCACGAGAAACTCTTATTTATAGATACAAATAAAAGATAAATGCAAGATTTTAAATACAATGGAATCGACTTTCTTTTAACCATTTAACGAAAGGTCTAGAGAACAATGACAAACTCGAATAAGGCGAGAAAATATTTATTTTTATGGAGTGCCTGGAAGACCCGGGAATCGAGCAGTAGAAAGAACAAGGACGTGATAATGATAAGGGACGTGATTAATTGAACGGGAGCGGTTGTAAATTGCGACGTTCTTGTACGATTCCCCGAATTCGAAATGACGGAAAGGTTGTGAATACTTATGTAATATGTGAGGAGGAAAATAAATCACGAATACTACCCACACGTCGAGTTTCACTTCGATCGATTCAAATTCATACCAAAGTAGCAAATGGACCCGGCGTTTCTCGGGTCACAGATTTACGAAACAATTTCTAATTACTGCGAATTTGTAATAAAATATTCTAAAATATGTATATTATTGTTTGTTACAACACGTATGTTAAGAGGAGTAGATATATTGTTAAAAGTGAGTTTTTTGTTTTTTTTAGTCCTGGGTTCTGCGGTTTTGTAGTTATAACTTTACTTAATTCATAATAATGGAACAATCAAAGTGCTTCCTTATAAACAACATTTAAAATATTCTGTTGAGGATTATAAATGAATAGATTGTGAGAAAGGCCGGCTCTGGATAATACTACATATAACTGACCATGGGAAAGTACTTCATATTAAAGTTCTACGCCGGCTCTTTTTAAAGTTTGTCCTGATGACAAAGGAAGGTCTAACAACAAATTGTAAACCTTTAAATTGTTTTTGAAAATCTGACTGAATTAGTAGAATTCTTTTAATCAACACAATTTCACTAGGACCAATACTAGTTATTATTTTGCTCCTAATAATAATTTTTTTACGATACGACTTGGAGCCATTGCACAATAATTTCGGTGGATCTAAATGATTTAATAAAAAATCCTTTTAGAAGATTCTCTGAATTTGAATATTCCGTCGGGAATTTCACGCTCTCATCTACATCTAAAATCGTATGTATAGAACTATTAAAAAATGACTGCAAATACCAAACTCCTCTGGTATTGCATTCTGGCAGAGTGTAACTTATTATTGTTAATTCTTGTTATTTTTCGCAATGTTCTTAATTTTATTAATTATCTCATCTCATTTACTGGTCGCATTCCCGATATTCCTTAATCTGACAAACGCTCCTTTTCGATTAGTTGTTACCACATTGTTTTTTTAACAAATTATAACAGAATATTTTTTGAATGACTCATTGTGGATCCCCCTGATTTTAACGAGTCGTTTGACGCATCAAGTGCAAATACATTAAAAACAATAATGAAAAGGAACGTCTCTCGCAAAAATTCTTATCATAGGTTTTTGTACACAAAAAGCATGTTTTGAATTCAGTTTTAACTCACCTTTAGCGCGGTTATGGTTAGTTTATTTTTAAATTTCGTGACAGTTTTGAGTGTGATAAAATCGCGATTTTCAGTAATTCTGAATGAACTACATTAACTTTCGGCAGTGCATCACAAGCGCGACATTTGGTCAATGAGCTGTTCAACATTTAAGAGAATTTGGCAAATTTAACCCAAATAAAAACAATCGCGGACGTCAAAGATCAGGGGCTGTGATGGATATAAAGTTAGTACGTTTTTGTAGTGTTTTATTCACATAATTTTACAGATTCATGTTAGTAAAGTCAGTAACAAACAATAAATCTATATATTTATTATTACTTACCAACCACGAAGCCTCATTTAATTAGATTACTCGTTTTTGCAAGAGCGTTTTTGAGCGCGGGTTTTTTCTAGATATTTCTTCGAAGTTGTGTTTGGTAACTCAGTATCGGGTACGCGTTTTAGTGCGAAATATTGCTTGAATTTAATCTCGAATTAAGAATTTATCACAAAATTATTATAAAGAAAATTTGCTTAGAATGACGAGTCCTAATTAGCTAAAAATTTTTGTACATATGTATTTCCATAACATATGTATATAGGTGTCTCAGAAATAATGGCATTAATTTCAACCAGATCTATAACTCGTCAAACTCAACAACTTTTCTTAATAACTTTTTGTTGTAAACAATTGTTAACAAGTTCCAATTGTTGGAAGATTTAACTCAATTTTTTTACCCGCCTATGGATAATAATGCCCCACGTTAAAACCACTGCAAGAAAACGTTTCCTACTTTTTGGTTCTTGCGACGCAGCAATTTGACCGTTGCTATTGTAAAATTCTTGAATTCAAATTGAAAAGTGTCACTGATTTATCAAATCCATCGTCAATTTCAGGGAGGGTAAAATGCTAAAACAAAATTGCGATTTAAAAAAATGGTAATAGAAGAAGTGTTTGTCTTGACGATTCTACTACTGGTTAAAACTAATGCCATTATTTCTGGAACATGCAAAGTTGAGAAATTTGAGTTTCGGTGATCATTTCACCCCCGCAAATCTGTTTTCCTTTTCGAAAATTTGGGACGCTTCCATCATCCCCTACACCCATTTTAATTGACGCACAGGGGACAGTCGCTCTCGGTATGCTCCAATGACAACGCCGCGTGTTCTGTTTACCGAATGAATTCAGTTTGTGTCAACATCCGCCAGACTGGAACCACCCTTCGGAAAAACGGACAGTGACAATGATAATCAGCGTTCAGATTCCGCCACTTAATTATCGAGATTGAATCTGGTTTTTTTTGCGCCGTCTCATTTTTTACATTATTTATATCGAAGACAAACCTATCACATTATTACTGGAGTGATTGATAAGTGAGGAAGAGTGTCGTCGGCTTTTCGGAGTTTCGGGGATTTGCTTGCCGGGGGAAATAGAATATGCAAACATTCGTATTTTTTCACGAGGGAATTTGATGGATCGCCCCACTTCCTGCGTCCCAAAGAAATGCATGGCTTTTTTAATCAATGCTCGTAATTCATGTGCATTCAGAATTTATTCATTGTTCGACGATCAGTGAAATGTACTAGAAAATGAATGAACGAATGACTGAGAGGGACTCTCGTCGTCGGTGTATTTATTTTGCGAGGTTGTACGATGCGAGCGTCCGTTTGAAGTTACAGAGCACAATTTTCATATTTCGATCAATCCAATCTCCGGGGGTGCGCTTTTGTGGGGTCGCATTTATATAGCGCGTTACTCGAGGAATGGAATTAAAAACTGCGATGGCTTTGTGGAGAACGGCGCCTTGCAAATTCAATTAAAAGCTAAAGCACATACGAACATGGATTACGCTGATTATAAGGCATCAGACGACAACTCCACACTCGAAGGGTTGTTCGGCAAAAATTAGTTGCGGGAGGCGTGCGTTCAATCTTCTCATTCTGCGCTCAGTTGTGGGGGGACGCGGAAAAATGCTTTTCTTTGTATGGAGGTTAGGTCCTCGACGCCCCCAACCAAGGTGAACGATGTGATCAGTTCACAACAATAAGACTTAGTGCCCAAGTTTGTTAGGAGTATTATTTATTTGGAATCGTGATGAAATGTGGTGGTCGTGCGAGAATGCAATAATAAGAAGTATAAAGTAGATTTAAAAACGACAGGTGATAGATAGGGAAAGTACTGAAGGCTTGTAGGCCCCTTCACTCCACGTGGGCACAACATCTCGCATATCAGCTGCCCACGGCGTGTCCCAATTCTCCTGAAATCAAAAAGTAACAAGCACCTGTTTATTGGAATCGAAATTTGGACCGTGAACGGCCGGCGCTCGGGGCCGTTTCCTGCGCACCGAAGATGTGCTCGTTTCAATTTGCGCTCGGTCGTGCAACAAAAGCCGCGTTAATGCCGCTCGGCTAGCAACATTTCAGTTGTGCCCTTCTCGTCACAGCTCAATTGGCAATTAATCGACAGTTGTGTCTGCAATGTGCTCGATATCTTTTTTCTTCGTCCTGGTGCCGTGAAAAAAGCCATTACCGGCGATCACGACTGTTTTCAGGAAACGGCCACAGCGTCCTTTGCGCTAAAAGTCAAGGCTGTCACAAAATCGAATTGCGAGCGGCTTCTTTTTTACTTTTTTTAAACGGTTCAATTTCGGGCGATTTTCTAAGACGGATTGCGGCGTGTCGTAGAAAACGGCGACTTAACCCAAATATCCAGTAACACCAATACCCGGGCCGGTCATCGCAACTTGCAACTTATCGAAATTTCAACTCACGCTGCCAAATTAATGACCTCCAGCCATCTGACTATATCATGGCTATATAAGAGATGTGTTTCGTCGATAACGACAGGTGGGCGCACACGATTCGGGTGAGATTGTCTTGTTTTTTTGGATTTAATGAACTTCTTTTGTGTCGCAAAATAGCGTGTCAAAATGAAAAGTAAAGTGTCTATCTGCGATCCAGACGCGAGATTGTGCCTCGACGTCTTTCTTTTTTTCAATTATAAAGCGAATGTGAGAGCGTCGCGAAGTGCCTTATAAAAACAACACCGCATAGATATAGTGGAAGTTTTACGAGCCAACAATTATTATAAATTGGTGACAATTAAAGCAAATGAGTTATAATTGAAAAACTGAAGTAACGTACTAAAATTAATCATTTGCTAACAAAGGACATTGTAAAAGCACACAAATATAAGCCGCCCATTAATAAAATTGCTGTCGATGAAGTAATCATAAATATCCAATAGTTAGAATTATTCACCCACGCCTGTTATGAAATTGAAATTCCATACATAATTGTGACATACATTTTTTTATATTTTCAATAGAAACAAAGCGATTTCAGGCGTTTTTAAACATGTTTTTTCGTTAAAATTGCATTTTTTTCGTTTTATTTCAATGTTTGAATAATCGACCGAAAAAAATCTATACATGATACGAAATATGCTCTCAAACATTCACCATTTGACGTCCCATTAATAAAATAGTGTGGAGATGACACTTTTTTAGCCATCCCCGATAATATGATTGATTCTACAGTAAAAGTATTTAATAACTTTCACAAAAATATTCAATTCACTATTGGAATAGAAATTAATAAAGAAATTGCATTTTTAGATGTGCTCTGAATATAACCAATTAATAACGAATTGATATACAAAATCAACGAGTTCTAAACTATCATTCCAACCATTCTTTAACACAAAAACTGAGCACTGTTGACGAATACTAAAATTAAGTTAACCACTCATTTCATAACAATCAATGAAGTCACTACTATTTTAACAAATAACAATTGTCCTCATCAAATCGTCCATAAGTTTAGTGCATAAATACAAAGCAAAAAGGAAACAACAAATTGAATTAAATCACACAATTACAAACATAAACTATTTTAGATTGCCTTTCTTCAACAACTTGTCATACAAATTTAACCTAATATTATCTAACAATATAACCCAAGACTTGGATTTTACAATTTGAAAACTATTAATAACCTATATACTAAAATCAAATCAAAAGATTTCAAAAACCTCAAATCCAATTTAACTTACTAGATTCTCTGTAACGAATTCAATAAAATATACAAGTGTCCCAGAAATAATGGCATTAATTTTAACCAGTAGTATAACTCATCAACACTTCTTTTAACAACTTCTCTTAACTCCTTTTTGTTGTTAAAGTTTTGGCTAACAAGCTAAATTTTTCGGAAGATTTTACTCTTATTTTGTTATCTGCCTATGGATAATAATGATCCATGTTGAACACCGATAAGCACAGAACAAAAACCACTACAAAAAAACTTTCCCTACTTTTTGGTTATTTCCACGCAGGCAACGCATTAATTTGACCGTTGCTATTATTGTAAAATCAAGGAATTCATTTATTTTTCAAATCCTATGCAGCTTGTCAATTTCAGGGAGAGTAAAATGCTAAAACAAAATTGCCATCTCGAAAAAATGGTACATAGGAAATGTGTTTTAAACAGTACTACTACCAGTTAAAATTAATGCCACTATTTCTGGGACACCTGTATATAAAAAAAACAAATAATATTTAAAAAATATATTATCCCAGCACAGATTGCAACCCCATCAATGCAAATAAAAAACATGACCATATTAGCTAAACATCTGTTCAGTACGAGTCATCGGTTCAAATTTTAGTCCTTGAAAATCTTGGACGAAGATAAAAATTTACATAAACCTAACATCAATGAAATGGTACATATAAAACAAACAATGTGTCAACTTTAGAACTGATACCAATAATCTCAATAATATTTACAGTGCCAGATTAAACAAACCAAAATAATTAGAATACATGTTAGAGCATCTAATGTTATAGTTCAATGTAGTTAGTGTAAAGTGTTTGATGATAATTGTAATTGCCACAAAATATGCAAATGTGTTGTGAACCTCAACCCACAAAAACGAACATGCAAAAAATCACTAATCGGCAAAATCCAACGTCAGTATGGTTCTGTCAGTCATTCGATCGGCACGCAATTCCCAGTGATAAGCAAAAACACTAATTTAAGCAAAATCATGTTATATAAAAGGTAGGATCACACAACACAACTATAACATTAATTTTTAACATGATTTTAGTCTTGATGAAGGAATAATGAAAAATTCTGAATCGTTGACGTAATAACACCATTATTATAAATAAAGTCCAATCCCTAGTTAATTAAAATAATATGAATATGTACGCTTCTATCATTATTGTGTGGCCACTTGGCAGAAACGCACGTATTCAGAGCTTGCAAGCAACATTGGTATATATCTACAAAGCCACAAGCAAAAGCCGCGCCAAGGGGCACCTATCAAATTTCAAAAGACCGTGCTACTGCAGGAGGCAGGTTCCGGTTTTAATGATTTTCCTCACTAGAAACAACCGTCTTAAAGACAGTACTAAACACAATCCATAAGTTTGATGGTAAGCGCAGCGGTATTCCCACTTTTGCTATACTCCTGCCGCAGCAAAACTTATGTCGCTTTGCTGCCACATCCCTGCTGTCTTGTCTGTTATTTCGCACGTGCACGTGTGGTTTATTTTCGTCTTCGTTGCAGGAATCGGATTGCCGACCGGAGTCACGATGCGGGAGAAAAAAAGCGGAGCCTTGTCCAGGATGCAAAAGCTCAGGAAAAGACTGTCACATTCCTTCGGCCGCCTATGTGAGTACCATAGCTAGTTAAAATTTTTAAAATGTTGTCAGTAAATGTCCGTTTTCATCTCTGGCGAAACGGGAAATTAATTGGTTCTGGAAACTCGGGAATGATTAATGGGGTGTTTTGTTCGCGACGGTGTATTTAGATTGGAATATTCCGTACGACAGAAACTATAATTTGCGGACGTTTTGTGATGAATTGAAGGATGGAGGTTGAGTGAAAAGCATGTTTTATCGCGCCAGAACGAAACCAATTTTCTGTTTTTAAATCTGGGGAGATTCGAAAACCATTCGTCAAGCTGGTAACATTATCGTCGCCATTATCTGATTGCTTCCCAGCTTCGCTCGATATGTGGGCGAGGAGTACATCGAATTTAAACACGTGGAAGATATTGCAGTGTTAAGGCAGCGTTCAAGATTATTCAGACATTGTTGACACTTAAATGACAGGAAATGCACAATGCACTTTGCGCCGTGTTCATTCCGTGCATGTATTATTATTAGTTGATGGGTGTATAATTTAATGAGAAACGACCATAACACAGTGCCGTCCGTTTTTACTGGCGGCGTTGATATTCGAAAGTAACGGACTGATAAATTGCAGTAATGTGCATTCATTAGGCTGACGCTTCGTATTATGGGTGCGTTAAAGGTCGCCGTTGCAATTGTACGAATGCAAAAGACTGTAAAGGTCGGTGTTTTTAATTCCAGCGTAAAATGTATACCTTTTATTTCTACTTTTTCTTTCATCCGTACAAACCGAACTTGCGACCATTTTTTAATAACAAAGAACGAATGCTTCCACGCGTCGTATTTCTATTAAAATGATTCATCGTTTACTTATTTGGTTCATGAAGTGAGTGTTCGTAATCGAGATTGTCTGTTTATTATTGTCCACGAATCGATAGGCGCCTTATCTTAGTCGGATTTACTGGAAATCCGACTAAACTTAAGCTTATTCTACAGTCACATATTAAAAGGTTGTTCGAATTCGGCCTGAAATTTATAACAAGGTTGTTTTCTTCGAGGCCGTAGGACAAAATTTTACCGATCCATAATTATTGTAAATTGGCGGAGGTGAGGACACCCAGCGTCACCACGAATAAATTAAGGAAAGTTGTCTTGCAAATTCGTACCGCCTGACATTATTTAAGGGGGGGATTTCCCAATGTAAAGCGTCCATAAGCGGCATGCACTCCAAACTGACAGTTCATTGTATAAACCAGAGCACATTTCGGAATTTGGTTGTAATATTTGCAATCTAGAAGCTTCAATGAATGCCCCGAGTACTTTCAATTTTCCGAAAAACCTTTCGAGGCGGAAGAAATGGCTTTCGAAATTCGCGTTTTTTTTCACCTACTTTAAACGTCGAATGATAATGTTATTCACGATGAAATTTAGTTAGGGGCATTCTAAATTTCATTGCCAACAATCCTATACACTTTTTGTAATAGCAAGAAAGGTGGTTTTGGAGAATAACTATCAGTTCTGAGACCCTACGTTTTGAGTGAAATAATATGGATGCCTAGCTTTAGACCCCGACTACCAGATGCCACCACTAGAAATAACAAGAATTTTAGTGTGGAACCCGTCGAAAAGAGGGCAAGCTTCTCGAACTACTAAATACCCGGTTCTATGTAATAATAATTACCATGAGTCAGCAGAGACAGGAATGCTTTCCGTCTCATGATTGAGATTGAGACAGGTTATGGCCAGACTTACGCCAGCGAACGGATTACATTATGAAGTTGCTTAGCAGTAGAAATTCCGTTTATTTACGATTGAATTGAAAAAAATTAAGATATTTGATTACACATATGAATTTACATTTCACAAATACAAAAAACTGCTGAATAATAGTAAATAAATTTATAAGGAAAATAAAATAAAAGCGTATATTATACAGGTTGAGTCATTAGTGCGGGATCGGTCCATAAGTCCTAAACCATGTAAGATACAAAAAAATTGCTTGCGGCAAGAATTTACGCTCAATGTTAAATAAATTAACAAATAAGCATTTAAACAAATAAATATAAAAATTCAATAAAGTAAGCTAAACTAAATAATATATTCAATGTGGCGGCCACCTTCCTGAGCACAAACTTTTACACGGTGGGTAAATGATCTCAATATTTCGTAACATTTGCTGACAAACGGTTCTAAAGACATTTTAGATTCGTGTTTTCATGTTCTCTTTGGTTGTTTCGCCTTATTCCAGACAATAAATCATTTCGATTTGTTCTTGTAAAAAAGAATCAATTGTGCATAATAGAATTGATAATTAAATGACAAGTAGGTGATAACACAACTGTGCAGTGTTGAAATGTGAGTTAAAATATTTTTAGGTTGGGCAGCCTAGCAAACGGTGCACAAATTGTCTCAAAATTTTTTTTCTATCGTACATGCATGTACGATGGAAAATAACTCCTGGACCATGGTTCAGGAGTTATGGACCGATCCCGCACTAATGACTCACCCAGTATATAATTTTATTATTTATTTACTTTTTTATTGTTAATTTTTTGGGCTTCTCTAATTCTGGGAGTATCACATTTTAATTTTTTATGTCTTCTGTTTAAAATTATTTACATCTTTTGTAAGCATTTTCCTCGTCTCCAGGAGAATATTTTTGATGTCTTTTTTAATGCGGTATAAATTTTCACTGTGGTTTTTTTATGGCATGATTCAAACACTGCATTTTTTTACCTATATATAGCTGTTGGCCATAATTCACTCTTTGCCTTATTCTAGGAGGAAATCCATCAAAATGAAGACAAATTATTATTGTTTCAAATCTAAAGGGGTTCTTAATTGTGTAGAAGCACATATCAACCCAATTGTCTGCGCCAACAGTCTCTTTGCCGTAATTTTAAATACATAGTGCAATTTTTTGGAATATTGACTATATATTTTGTTTTATGTAATTTCGAGATTCCTCAGTTCTACATAAATCACGGACTAAACGTAAAAAACAGTTATTTTGTTTTAAGTCCAAGATGTTCGTAAAACTGTTGGGCCTAATAATTCAAATCTGATCGTTTTTTTCGCTAGATTTAATCTGAAAACCGTTTTCAAAAATATTGAGGCATATTTAAATAGGATGAAAAATACGAAATTATTCGATGAACACTGAAATTTACTATTTGACTTGCGTATTTTCGAGTCTTCCTAATCATTTGCTTCGTAGGCATCGTCAGCGCTCTGACAGTTATGTGAATTTTGATGTTTATGGTATCGTTCTCGGAACCGCTTATTTCCTTTTCGTGTGTCCACGGGCACAGCATACAGTATGCTGTGTCATAGGAGAAACTTTTTAAAACAGTTCTCTACCTAAACGATGCCACATTACGCTACTCGTAACTTGGCACCGCCACATACTGGACCATAGAACGAGACAAAAGCGCTTGGGTACTTCTCTTTCTTGGAAATCCCAGCCTTAAGGCGGGCAATTTTTGCTTCGGATTCCTTTGTGATAGTTTTCCGACAATTAAAACTTTATCGAGTGAAACTCCGAAAATGCGCCTCGTTTAATTAAGCCCTCGGACTTTCCAAGCTCATTTTTCAACTTAATTAAAGCCGCTGAAATACTTGGGCAGCGGTGGCGATTTTTTCGCATGAGTCACTCTAATGAACAATTGAACTGAAACGTTCATAAAAGAAGCGAACAGAACATGACTAATGACGTTATACAAATGGACGGACGGGCACATGTTAAAATCCACGCGTTATTGTGTGCTTGGGGAAACAGTTCCGGGGGAAAGAGGGAATTCCGGAACTGGAGCGAGCCGTCTTGTCTTGTAATAATTACGCGTTTGCCCGCATTTCAAAGCCTACATATAGCAACGAGATCGCGCGAGGTTCACTAACCGCTCAATTTATTTATAAATAAAGCACTCAAGAGACGTATCTGTCTGTTGACCACACGCACTGGTCTTTAATTAGTCAAATGAACGAACGTTTTTGATATATAGATATATAGATTGCGGCAGGGTGTCGATAGCAACGAAGGCTAATGAAGAATCGTTCTGGGCGCGTGTTGTCCGTGACAAAAACACCCCTCTGATTAATTCGTCGGCGTTTACGGCGGTCAGCACAAGATGAACGTGCCCAGAATAGTGGACCGACATAGTCAATCTTTCAATTCGTTCTCGGATAATTATCTTAGTGTGTCTGCGGTTCATCGCTACTTTAAGACACAAACGATTATGCGCTAATCTTTTCCCCGAACATCTGTTTGCTGAAGGAGTGGGCCTTAAATTGACCGATGACGTGTAGCGACACTCGACACAAACATTTTTGATTGAATATTTCAGAAAGCGGGTTCGAGGGGCGGCCGCCATTACCGCACGAATTAAATCACACGCGCGCGGCGGGGGTTTAAAATTTCATCGGAGGCGCTCCCCCGTGGAAATAAGTCAATATTATTTCGCCGCTCGACATTTGATATTTCTTATTTTTCTCGACGGCATTGACAAGTTTATCGAATTTCGTGTTTGCACAATTGCCAGCCACTAGCTTTCTCACGTACTCCACCTTAGAAGCGATTTTCCTTTTTCCTATTCGTTGTCCGTTTTGCAATTTGGCGTCGCGACGTTCCTGCGGTGGTCCCGTCCGTAAAAAACAAACGTGTTTTTGCGGATTTAGCGGGCTCGCATTATCCCATTAAGCCCGAATAAAAATCACCGAATGGCACACAGAACCAGTCCGATGTTCCCAAACTGTCCGGAAAGTGAATGAAATATTCATGAGGATCGGCCGAGATACGAATAAAAACCGTCATGACGTCGATGTAAATTATTCCAATTGGAAAGTGCAGAATCCGGTGCAGACTTCACAGCGTGTCGATTAAGCGAGATTTATTCAAAAATAGGGGTGCCAGCTTTTGATTTGATCTTTGATGGCATTTCAATCACTTATTTTATTTATTTTTGGAATAATTTCGATAATCCGGACACTGCAGTAGTTCGGCGCCTTCGCCACATTTCGGATACTTTGGAATTTTTATTCATAATCTGGTCAAATCGTTCCAATGTTTAAAATAACCACTTCACAAGGGTACAACAAAATGTTAGATGATAAAGTTTTTTTTCATTTGTGAAACACTTTTTACTAAAATGTGCCATTGACTCCACTCTTTATTATATGATCTCATCCCCCAGAAGATGACATCAATGTTTATTCGAAATTCAGAGTTTTATTCTTGCCCCCTAACTGCACGGCTTTTTTACAACTTATGTATTAGAACTTTGGCCAAAATTTTAAGGTTGCTTACCGAAAAGACTTGCTAAACTACATAATATCACATCTTCTGCTTAAAGTGCCATACAGATTCCTGCGCTGGAGTCCTTTTTCGTTCTTACTATATGTTTCTGTTGATCACATGAAGATAATAATATTGTGCAACTTTTGAAAAGTTTTAAATTAAAGAATGCTGTTCATCATTTAGAACGTCCCTAGAAATCAATCATAAAAAAAGCATATGCAGTTGATGGCTCTAGTTATGGTTATGAGTGTCTGAGGACGAAGACCATTCTTTTAGCTCAAGTAAAAACGTTAAGAAACGAAACGGAGAAAAACTAGCTCCTTTAGTAGTAGATCTGAACGAAATAAAACCGTCTATCCTTATTATGGATCCAATTACAATTTAACAACGAATCAAATGAAAGTATGGACACTCAGTAAAAATGAACATATTAAATGTAGACAACATATGAACAAATAATTTAAAAAAAATTTAAACAAGAGTCACGAGGATGAAAACGGGTCTGACTGCGTAGAGGAGGAAAATATTCCGGGAATTGAACAAACAGCAGCAATTGAAGCTTTTTTTAAGGTGTGTGAACAATAGAATGATGACTCGGAAGACATTCTACTTCTAAGCCAAAAAGGACTGCACATTTTGTTGTCCAAATTAAATGAAAGCAAACAAAACAAAAATATGATGAATTTATGATTTTTCCTTGGCCCAAGTAGTCACAAATTTTTATACCTACCTCACTAACCCGGGAAACTCTCTAATCTGCGAGGTTTTTTATTTTCTACATTTAAACGAATTTCAAAGTAATTCCATGGCCTACTGTAAATCCTTTTTTATTTGTACGCACGTTAAATAATGTCAACTTTAAAAACCTTACAGATTTATTTGGATTGCATTCGGATTATTGATTGGATTAATCTTCTTTTCGTCATACAGTTTTTAGGATTATGGCTATTATTTTTTGTTCAACTCAATTTATGTGTGTTATAATATCCAGTCAAAAGAATGGAAACTTATTTTGAAGGAGCCTATCAATTTTTTTTTAGCTGAAAAGGTTAAATCTCGTTTCAGTTTTGTATTCTACATCATTGTGAGCGCTATTAGCGAATCAGGGAAAGTGCCTAGATGCAAATATTTCTCGAAGGACTTGCAAGAAAAAATTGTTTGAACAGAGTAGGGAAAAGACTTGTTGACATCCCGAGCTCTGATTGTTCCATAAGGTACCATTTCAAAAATTTTGAATAAATTTCGAGGCAGAGGGACTACAAGGGCTTTGTTGAAGCCAGAAAAACGAAAGGAATGTTGAGTAATATCACAAGGTGATTCTAAAATGACTTCCCGGCAAATTTCCTTAGAAACTTTACAAACTACGAATACACCTGTGTCAAATCATATCGTGAGACGACATTTGAACCAATTGTGCTTCTTTGGAAGACTTACTGTCAAAAATCCGTTGCTCTCCTAAAATAATGTATAAAAGATTAACAAAACATTTGCAAAAAATCACTCCAGCTGGTCATATAAAAAGGAAACACAGTTTTTTGGAGTGACGAAAGCAAGTTTAACATGGCAGAGGTAACATGATGGTGTAGGACCCCCGATAAGGATAGTTAGAAAAATGGATAAATTGATATTTTGAGACATCTTGAGTAACACAATGCTGCCTTATACTTAAGAAGAATTGACGGTGCGATGGACATTTCACCAAGACAATGATCCCAAACACGCATCAAAGTTGGAAAGAGAATGCTTCGAAGAAAGAAACGTTACAGGTTTGAAAAGTCCGTCACAGACGCCTGATCTTAACCCGATCGAATCTTCGGGAGCATTTGGAGAGGCAAATAAGGAACCTCAACGTAACCAATAAAAACATTTTCTTCCAAACTCTCCAGGACGTGTGGCCAAGAACCACAAGAAATTTGTAGGAATTTGGCTGATTGCATGTTCAGACGATGTGAAGCTGTACTAAAAGCAAAAGGCACAAAATATTGAAAAATTAGTTTTTCATTGTTTTTGAAAAAACGATTAAAGTTTCCATGCTTTTGTAGAACCATTTTGACTTATTTTATATTTTCAAAAAAAAACAACAAAATTATTCAAATGTGATCATTCTCATTTGATGCGATAAGAGTGATTATGAGAAAAAATATAACAGCAATAAAGGTTTCCATAGTTTTGGCCAGTGTATGTGTCCGATTATCGAAGTTGTACTGTAGTCGTGGACAATATTTTTTGCGCTTGCAAAGAGATATCAAGCCAGCTGGAGAAAAACGCCTCTCAGGCGGAATGAATGATGGAAAATCGGGAAAGACGTAAGAAATATCGTCACGGAAACCAATAGATTTGATGGATTTTCGTCTCTTTTGTCCTCGGAATATGCTCTCGGTGGATTTATTTTTTACCAAATGTTCATTTCTCGTGAAAGTTTCTGATTCGATTCATGTCCGCACTTGGAATTGGAACCGTATTAATTCGTTCAGATTTTCGTATCATGAAGAATTGTAATATCCAGGAAAATCCTCGAGCTGCGTGTCTGGTCGCAAACGATCCAATCCGTCTCTTTCCTCCCAATTACCCTTCCTAGATTAATAATTAACAATTAATCCTTGGGTGCGCTAAAACACCGGTCGAGTAAACGAGGCTCTAATCGCATTAAAGCGGGGAAAATTCTATCGGAAAATCAATGCGTGCAATAACAACGAAGAGTGCGAAGACACCCTCCGGACCAAGATTATCGAATACTAATCCCGGCTCGTGT
This sequence comes from Eledona agricola, assembly GCA_964023215.1. Classification (NCBI taxonomy): domain Eukaryota; kingdom Metazoa; phylum Arthropoda; class Insecta; order Coleoptera; family Tenebrionidae; genus Eledona; species Eledona agricola. The sequence goes on along the minus strand of OZ026855.1, from coordinate 20,157,969 downwards.
AATAGCAACTATGTTCCTGACAGGTTACTAATTGATGCCGGCGGTCGATCGGGGAAGGGTTCCCCGATCTTGCCTACTTTGTAGAGTTTGTTACGCAACTTTATTAAGAAGTGCCAGTTCTAGACTTAATTGGATCGAGCGGGTTTTGCTTCTCGAAAGCGGTACAACCGCCTCGTCGTCGTTACTTGGAAGAGTTAAATGGAAAGTCGCCTGAACCAATCTAACTTATAAATCGGCATCGTTATTCTCGATCCGTGAAGGCTTCGTCACCTGCTGATTTTTCTCTTCTTCGCCTGGAGCTTACCGCTAACGAGCTGCACAGGAAGCATTCCGTCGTCAAATATTCATGGGGTGTATTGTGGTAGGGCTCCGGGCAGGTTAACGCCGCCGCAAATTGGATGAAGATTGTGCGAGTAATTCAATAAGAAGGAACACGAGGGCAGGTTGTTGTCGGTGTGGGATTTTTCTTGGTACTGTTGTTCCGGTAGCGCCCCGAAAAGGAGACAGCGATTCCCCCGAGAAACGAACAGAAAATATTCGGTCGGGGGTCGTATCTATCATCGCCAAATTGGATACCGAAAACCTTTCACGGTGTTTTCGTTATTTTTATTGTTGTTAATGTTGCGACGATGAAGATTGATGGTGGATGAGAGCGGAAACGAATGAAACGTCACCGCGCGTTGCAAAAGATTTCTTTCTGCGTCGTGCGACTCCGTTTTTTCTTTCCGTAATCGAATTACCGCATCCCCTTGAAACGGGTGTTTTATTGAAAGTGATGTCTGAGAACCGCATCGGCAACTTTTAAATCAGATAAAAGAATAGCGGTGTTGTTGTAATCTTTATAAATAGGAAGAGGCGAAACGCGATACTGCACGTCGTTTCCACTTTATTATTCTTTCTGATGTTAAAAACGAAACGTTTGTACATGAAGCTAGATATCATCCATCACTCGGATAGCTGTTGTCGGCACATGACGCGTAATTTGACCAATATTAAGTGTTGACATGTGTTGTGCCACTGGAACGCTCCCCTTTGCGTTCGTAATGAAAATCACCGCTCGAAATGACTTCCTCCAGACAGATCCACTCGGATCGGCCCGAGTTTTGATTTGTTTTACGTCGGTTAGGCGATTATATTCAATACGACGACGGATATGGAAAGAGGAATTCAGAAAAACGTGACCGGATTTTTCATGCCATCACATGGGCGGGACGTGGGGTGTTTGGTGGCGGCAGCTGCGGTTCTGGGAGCCAAGCACATGAAAACGGTAGTAGGTTTTTTGTGGGGCTGAACATATGGCCGCGTTCGAACACTTGAGAGGTCTGCGAGCAATCGGAAATTAATAAAATGGAAGTGGAAGTGTTTGTTTTGTTTTCTCGTATCGCTTACTAAATTATGTTTATTCAGTTTGAATTCTATCGATTTCCTATAGGCACCACTATTAATAGTACTAAAGCAACCGCGGAAATTACCTCCAACGATAAGTGGTGTTTTTAATCATTTTGATATAATTGCAAGTCTTATTTTCCAAGTAAGGGAGCGAAGTTTGACACTGGGATCGACATCGAACCTGGTGATTGATTAGAAAAGTTATGCTTTTTGACGTGGCTGCTCGAGTTATTTATGAAGGATATAGTATCTGTTTAGCGAATGAAAAGTATTTTATATAAAATTTAGTATGTTAAAAAATATATCGCGAGTTGCTTGGCTAAAAAATTCCTGGCCAAACTATGATTAGTTAAAAATTGGAAAATTACTTTTTATTAAACATTGCACTCATGTGTTTAACGAATAAATTTAACACCAACCGAAAGTATGAAACTTATAGAATATACAAACGTTGGGTTGTCAATTTTTTTCTTTGCGTAACTACTGGGTTGGCAGGTATAAACAGGTATGTTGATGCTAGTTATTTTCACCCATTTGTTTAATAAATAAATATTACATCAAAATAAGCGCTATTTAATTGCGAACACAACGATATTGGGTTGTCTGCAAAAAATCTAGTTTGAATGTCGGTTGTCGAGTACTGAAAAGTTAAATTTTGATTCGAATAGAGACTTGCGACAAAGAGGTCCGACCTAAGTATCCCGTGCGATAGAAGAGGACGCAACATTGTAGCGGTGCGACCTCCGGATGAAAGTGAGTGCGCATGCTATTTGTTCATGCAATAGCGAAGGATGGCGATACACTAGTAAATAGTGATCATTATCTTTGTAATCTAAAATATCGAAATTGAAATCACGTCCTAAACAAATTTTATTACAATATAACATAAATACAAAAATTATTAATGAAAACAGTTAAATAATTATTATTGCGTATCTGATTCATCGGAAGTAAAATTTTGATCCCCGAATTCGGTAGATTTCGAAATTGACTTGTATTTTCAAAGGCGTTTGGTCCCCAATAAATCCTGTTGGTTTTAAATAATCATCTAAATGCCAACCACAGTTTTCAGGCTAGAGTTTTATACATTTAGAGTCTGCTGCATTAAGTCACATGGAATTGACAAAAATTGTTCTTAAATTTTTTTCTTTTCTTGTAGGGATATCATTATGGTGGTATAGTGTTCGGGTCAAATATTTTTATTTTTTTTTAAACTGTTTGCTGTCTTTGTTCCCGCAGCATAATCTATACTAATATTATAAATGCGAAAGTTTGGATGTTTGTTACTCAATCACGCCAGAACGGCTGAACGGATCTGGATGAAATTTGGCACAGTGATAGATCATAGTCTGGAATAGCACCTAGGCTACTATTTATTTATCCCGTGGGATAGATGTTTTTGTTTTTCATAAAGCAAGTGATCAACATGATTTTTTACGTAGTTTTTAACGTATTAGGGAAAAGAATAAGGAGAGGACCAAGTAGGGAGATAAAGGAACCTTTTCAATGGGAGTTTATAGATAAATAAATTGAGAAAAAATTCGGCTAGTTCGAACTGGAACTCAAACCCAGATCCTTTGATTAAATGTCGAGAGCTCTATCCAATTAAGCTATCCGCCCTATACCAGACCTCTAATTGTACACATCGACTATTAAATATATTTTAAATTTGACGAATCATTATTTTTATTTAAAGCTACAAAATTTAGAATTGAAAGTATTCTCAACTCAGTGGCCTCAGATTAGAGATAAAAAATTCTTTTATTTTTGGCTATCAATAAAATTGTTTCGCATCAAAATTTCACTTTTTAGAACTCGACAACGGACATTCAAACCAGATTTTTTGCAGACAACCCTATATCATTGTGTTCGCAATGAAATAGCGCTTATTTTGATATAAGATTTATTTATTAAACAAATGGGTGAAAATAACTAGTATCAACATATTTGTTTATACCTACTCAGGAAAAAAATTGAAAACCCAACGTTTGTATATTCTAGAGGCTTTATGCTTTCGGTTGGTATTAAATTTATTCGTTAAACTCATGGGTGCAATGTTTAATAAAAAGTCATTTTTCTATTTTTAATTATGGCCAGGAATTTTTTAGCCAACCCACTCGCAATATATTTCTTAACATATTAAATTTGATATAAAATACTTTTTATCCATTAAACAGATGGGTGAGGGTCATTTATAATTCGGTTCTTAGACTAATACGTCAAACTTTGCTTTATTTTGAACAGGAATTGGTATGTTTTTTTTGAGCACTTGTAACTTGAAATAGTAATAACAAAATAACTGGTTATTGTTGTTACAATCAGAACATCAAGCAACACTCGTATTCATTAAATCGCAATTTGATGTGTGCATTGGGCGAATACTAAATTTCGGTTCAGTTTAATAATTGCGATACGGATAATAGATATTGCGATGCGAAATTTAATTAAATCCATTGCGTTCGGCCTCAACTTCCGATTCTGCTTTGTCTTAAAATTTGAATAACATCAATTATTAAGCTGAAGCAAGCGATTCGCTTTCGAGGCAGCACGGGTGTCCGGTAGTGCAAGACGCTGCCGATTTGAATTTCAAAACCCGATGAATTTTGCAATAACATGCATTAAACATAAAACCAAGACAAAGCAAATCAGGCGGTTAGGAGCGATTAGCATAACAAACATTTAGCGTTTGTTGCATGAATTTTCATGGAGTTGTCCTGGCGGGAGCGTCCGTCATCTACCCGAAAGGGTGTACAACGCTCAAAAGCCAATTAAGGGAGTTAGCAAGAGCCATGATAGCCGACATGACCACTTATGAACATCCGTCGCGCGGTCCAGAACGTCCCGAAACGGGTTGCGGTGGACGTTCGCCTCTGCCGTGCACATCCCTCCACGGTTTAATCGGGCAGAGTTCTTGATCTGCGACGTCCTCCAGACTCGATTGTCGGACGGTAATTTGATTAGCGAGATTTGCGGTTCGTAACGAACAAACGTTCAGCGAAGAGGGCGTTTTAATTAAAAGTATTAAACGAGAGATTTATTCGAAGTGAGACCCCGGCGCATCCACCAAAAATGTATACGCACAAAGTTGAATATTTTCATAATGCACACGCAGTGCTTAATCCGTGCACACATTGTATTGTTTCAAATTGAATTGAACACTAAAAATGTTCCATGCAGCTGGTAACAAATACTTTATTTCAATATGGGTGTTCTTGAAAGACCAAAGATTGAATAGAAAATGCAGCTGTTTTTTGTTGAATGTTTATTTACAAGTATTTATAAAAACTTCTCTAAACCTGTAGCTAGACTCGAACCACTTCCATTAGGGGTGACACAAGGGCCCAGGTCATTGAACGGAATAAACGTAATATGCTCGTATTTATTGATGTTAATTCGTCACTAAACTACATGGAAAGAAAAATGTTTACAATAAGTAGACAAGTCGGTGCAATTCTAACAATATATACAGGGTGTTTCACGACGAGGGCCTGTTAGGAAGATCGAGAGAACAGAAAAACCGGGAGAACTGAAACTTTGTATATTTGTATAAACTTATAAGATTACCTGCTGAAAATATTCTCATGATTGTGCAACTTTCGGTTATACCGGAAGTTGGTATCAACTTTGTTATTTTAAATACAACATACCTATTTTTAATGTATTTTCAGATTCTGCATTAAATTGTGTGATGTGATACTTTCTCCCATTGTTTGAGAGAAAAAAAATATCTTGTGAAATAGGCGAAATCCCAATGCAATAAAAAAATTAATAAATCTTAAAAATCAGATCGACGAAACTTGGTCAACGGTTGGACAAAAGGTTTAGCAATCTGCGAAAATCTAAACATTTTCAGGAATATTCCTGGAGGAGAAGATAATTCAGCTAAAACTCAATTAACCCAAAAAAGTATATTTTTTTATTTTTTCAAATTACCACCAAATGTTTTTATTACACCTTTCGATCTGATGATGTATTATGTTTCTATACTTAAAATGGACGCTTTTTGAGTTATTGCGTTTTTTCTATTTTTCTTTACAATTATAAGAAAATAAGTGAAGTAAGCTTATTATCTTATCGAGTCGGCTGTGAAAAAAGATTTTACATTTTTAAATGTAAGCAATTGTGGGATTTGATTTCTAATTCACTTGTAATGCTACGATTACAAATAGCTAATCAAGATAATTTAAATTCTTTGTTCATACGCTGCTAGAAATAATTTTCACAAACTGTTTTAGTGAAACACCCTGTATAGATAAAATACTTTTTTACTTCGTAAAATTTTACGAAGAATAAATCAAAGTATTCGGAGAAGTATTGGCAACTTTTTTTCTTGGAAGTCTTCAATTCGTGTTGGTCTGATCTCTGCTGAAATATTTCGGTTGTCTTGGTTTGGGGATATTCTTTTAGTCGGGGAACAATATGCTATCATCAAAATTGCAGTTATTTTTCTGTTGTTACTATTTATGAAAAAATAACCCATGATATTCTGGGAAATAATACCACGCCAAACTTTAACATTTTGCTCCATCCAAATTAAATTTCTGTCAGACCAATATCTGCAGTTATGTCGGTTAAAATGCTCATTTAAACAAAAAGTTGATTAATCAGGGAAGAGTTACCAACCTGATTAATTTTGTGCGTTATACTCGCAGTTTCACAAAATTCAATTTTGCGGTCAGCTCTTGTAGTAGGGATTATATTTTTCGAGTTTCATTATTTTTTGGATGGACCTTCTACTCATATTGTGATTCAAAGCCAACTGTTTGAATTTTTTGGAGATTCTTGCACATTTAAAACATTACGTTCAAAGAATTTTCCTCTCAGTCCTTCTCACTCCTTCAGTTTTATAAAATCTCTGTAAAGTTTTTGAAATTGTTGTCCTCGAGGTCGGTTTAAGTTAGAATGAATTTCATTTAAAAGATTAACTACTTGGGTGCAACTTCGTTTTCTATCGCCACGTGAAGTTGTATACGCCCCTTATCACTTAAACGTACCATTATTATAAACTAATTACCACACACAAGTTTAATTTTGAGCTAATATGCAAGTGACAGGCAGCTACAGACAGCATTTTCATTATTAATACATTATTTTTTTCGATTTCTAACGTAACGCAACTTTATTAGGTCAGGCGGTAGAAGGGTTTAATCTTTATGAATAAAAAATAGTCTATTTTTAGTGTACTAGTCATGACTTTATTATATTTTATAAACATTTTTTTCTCTAGTTGGATATAGCTTAATATTCGTCTGGTATTTTGCAAGTTTTATTTTGGAAGAAACTTCAAATCCATTCATGGTCGTACAAAAGAACACCTGGCGTCTATAAAATCGGATCTTGATTGCCAGTCCACTTTGCCCACCATGTCCTATAACCCTTTCTCAAAAATATTTCAACTCCCACAACAATCATGTTACAAACATCCTGTAACCCATATTTTTAGGTCACATCCTTCACAATTATCTCTTGAGTCACAATGGTCTACTATAATTTTTCACATTATTCCATTTTTCCACAACAACAACACAACCGATTATACAATTAAATCGCCCAATTTCATTGTTGATTTACATCAATTTCTAATATTTGTGATTTGGACTTGATATATTGTACATTTTTCCGAATGAGGGATGTCGATATGCTAGCACAACAATCTTGCGTTTTCCGGTCGAAATCCGCTCGCATCCATCACAAAGACCATCCGTCTTGCCGATCGGATTTGGGGGCGCTCTTTCAGGTGGTCTCGCGTGTCCATTGTGCGTCCGCGCCCTTCGCACGTGCCCATCCATCCGATTAAGTCGTAGTAATTCGACGGGGTCTTTGAACGCGCACCGAATCACACCGCCTCCAAGACGCATCCGTTCCGCGAAGATTCAAACGATCCACGTTCGGGGAAGTGGGCGCCGCGTGGCGCATTTGAATTAGTTTTATGATGGGGTTCGCAGACGCCGTCCGTAGACTATATGGGTTCTTCGATATCCGTCGGCACTGTTTGGTCTCGAAATTTTTCCGCGCCTAATCGCGATTCCAACAGCGCCAAGGCTAGCTGCGAATTTGTTTGTTTACCTTTGCACGGGAGCCTCGAGGTAAATGCGAACAGTTCAGCGACGACGTTTCTTAAGGTTGAGTCGCTGTAGTGTTTCCGGGTTCGTAATGTCAGGTTTGAAGTCGGTCAAGGAAGAGAAGGACAAGGGAAGTTTGGCGATTCTGCTGACGAATCGGCGACGTAAGTGTCGGGCAACCTTCGGCGTTAACCCCATTCCCTAAAGTATTATAGTCTACGATTCGAATTAGAAGTGACCTTCACCCATCTGTTTAATGGATGAAAAGTATTTTATATCAAATTTAGTATGTGAAAAAATGTATCGCAAGTGGGTTGGCTAAAAAAATCCTGGCCAAACTATGATTAATTAAAAATTAAAAAATAACTTTTAATAAACATTGCACTCATGAGTTTATCGAATACATTTATTACCACCGAAAGTATGGAGCCTATAGAATATACAAACGTTGGGTTGTCAATTTTTTTCCTGTGGTAACTACTGGGTTGGCAGGTATAAACAGGTATGTTGATACTAGTTATTTTCACCCATTTTTTAATAAATAAATCTTATGAAAGTATGTAGGCTTTCACGGTCGGTGTTATTAATTATAACGATCATCTTCGGGATTTTTGACCGTGTTCCATGGAATGGATGGAATGGACACGATTATACAGGGTTGTCTGCAAAAATCTGGTTTGAATGCCGGTTGTCGAGTACTGAAGAGTGAAATTTCGATGCGAATGGAAACTTGCGACAAAGATGTCCGAGGTCCGAATGCATACTAAATTTGATATAAAATACTTTTCATCCATTAAACAGACGGGTGAAGGTCGTTTCTAATTCGGATCCTCTACTATTAGTTGACTTTTTGATATCGGGGGCGAGGGTCTCCGTTCGTTTGTTTGTGCTTGATTCGTCGTAATTGGTCGCGGCGATGTGAAACAGAACGTCATCAACGTTAATAATTGCGATAATTGGTGCTTAAACAATTCCCCCCATCGGAATCCGGGGGCTATTTTTAACCACCTCCATAAATAGTGACGCAATCAAACGGGATTATTCGGTTTAATTTGCAGTCTGGACAAACGGCGTCGATTTTTTATCTGTCAACCCTCGCTCGCCACATTTTCCTTTCATTTTCTCTAATCCCCGTGCACATATCGGCAAACAGACAGACTGCATAAATTCCACCTGCAACGTTTCTAATCCCGTTCTGGGATGGCCGAGCCCCGTCAGAAACGGCCTGATTTATGTTGTTTATGAGCTAACGATTAAGTCGTATAAATTTGGGGATTTGGAATGTCCGGCGCGCATCGATTTGCCATCCGTTACGGGGTGTTTATTTTGAGACGTGACCGGATTTTTTAAAATTTCACACGAACAGTGGTAAGGTCCCGTTTTTAATCTCACTTCTTATTATATTTTAATCACGCTCTGACGTCCCGTGCTCGCAACATAATCCTGTTGTCTTTCGGTTATTGGCCACTCGAGAAATCGAGGGTAATTTTCAGAAAACATTTCAGTGAGAGCTTGGAGGAACAATGATCATCAATCGGGGAACACAGACGATGTAAAGACGATTTCAATTTACATTAACAGCAGATAATCTTAAGTCTCCGCAAAGTTTTGTTGTTGCCGATAGGGTAGAAAGAGGGGCGCACAAGATAAATGGTATTCGAGGGCGAGCAGATAAGAATATTAAGATGAGTCGTAACATGAGTTATCAGGAATTGTTTGTGCACTAAATTGCAATTGCATACAGTAAACATGATCTTTACGACGTCCGTGTCGTAAAAATGAGTAATGGGAATGGAACACAAAACGCAAAACTAACTTATGGAACCCAATTTTTTTATACCGGAATTTTAAAAATAACAATAAAATGAGATTTACATATGAACAGTGGTAATTTTAAAATTTTTAAATTTGAAAATTGTGAAAACTTATTCAAGTTTTCACCAAAATTGATTATTGCGTCTAATGCAAATGTTACTTTTGAAGATTTTAATTTGAGGTATTATTTTAAATTCACCGTATTAAAAATGTTGCTCATCGTTTTAAATATATACGTTGCTGTATAGGGAAAGAGCACACAAATCTATTCTTCTAAATGTTTTTCGGTATAATTCTATTTCTAATTAGAAAGTAGAAGCAGAACCTCTGGTGCAATATTTTCAAATACAAGTTAAAAATAAGAGGTATTTGAAATATCAAAGGCCAAATCAAAATATTCTAACTAAAAACTGAATTAAAAAATACATTTATATGCATTTATCGAAAGAAATTGGTTTGCAATTTTCAATCAGAAATTGTTTGGAAATAAAAATTATGATAATTCTTTGTAATCTAATTTTATTTTGAACCTAGCACAACATATTTTAATTCTTACTGTTTTTTGTAATAAGTAATACACATGTTTCACAGAATTTACAAATAGTCCGAATTACAGATTATCAAAAAGTGAAATCCATGTTCGGAAAGCATGCATCGGTTTTTTATTTTACAAAATTATGAGCTGTGCTCGGTTTTATTTTAGAGTTTGCAAAATAGCAAGGCTTGTATTTGAAAATTAATTCAACTTGGATTTTCAATCCACTAAAATAGGACGAAATTTTAGTGAAATGAATAACGCACTAGATTTTTTTGACTTTTAAGTGTATACAAAGAAATTATATAATTTTTTAACGTATAAATTTTAATACAGGCTTTATTATTATTTTTCAAGATTTTTTTCGACAACTTTATTTAAACCATTCTTAAATTTTATTTCTATCAATTTTATTGCAGGAATTGGAATCGAATTATTTTGGAGCTCAATAAAAATTGCGCTTTAATTACTTTTTTTTTATTTCACTTGAGTTTTACTCAAAACACCACTCGAATTTTTAATTTAAAAAGCGCCTGAATTTTTATATTGAAAAATATATGAAATTTATTGGATTACCAATATCAAACGCCATACTCCCATTTCTAATCACCCGTGTTTTCCTCTAATGTCAATTTAATTCAGTAACATATACACTGAATTTCAAAATCTATACTTAATATAGGTACCTACTTATTTAGATTTTTTCAAAATGTAATTTTTTTGTATTTTAACTATTTTACGAGTCGTTTGATGCTTTAAGTGCGAATATTTTAAAAACAGTAATGATAGGGAACGTCTCTCGCAAAAATTATTTCATAGTTTTTGATTTAAGTGTTTTACTAATGCTGTCGAATATTTAAGAAAATCTATCTATTTATTATTACTGACCTGCCACAATGCCTCATTAAATTGGATTATCCGTTTTTGCAAGAGCGTTTTTTCTAGATATTTTTTCCAAGTGGTGTTTGGTAATTCAGTAGCTGTTACGCGTTTTAGTGCGAAATCTTTGTTGAACTTTATCTTCCGAAGTAAGCATTTTTCGCAAAATTATTATGAAGAAATTTTGCGTAGAATGACCAGTTCTAACTATTACCGGTTAAAATTTGTGTATTCAGTTCCATAACAATCTGTATAATAAATACACTGCACAGTTTTTCATCATCAAAAACAACACACACAATATTATTCACACGTATTTTCTAATTTGACAGCGCTATTATTTAATTCGACAATTAGAAAACGCAAGTAATGTCTGTAATTTAAAAAATAGTACAACGTATAATCTGTGATATAACGTTCTTGTATGGGTTTATAGAAAATCTCATCTGCAGTGTTATTTCTTACTAAAAATGCGATGCTTTGGCGCCGTTTTAAGTACAGAATTGCAAAAAGAGCGATTTCATTTTTAATAGTCGTTTGAATATAAAAATGCAAAAAGAGCCATATTATTATTTTTTATTAGAAAATTTAGATAAATAAAAATTCAGGTTTTTTTGAAATTGTAAAGAAATATACGCACATAATCCTTTGTTTGAAATATTACGCCCTACGTTAATTTGTAATCTAAATTGTACGCAATAAAAATACTTTGGTCTTCCATACGAACTGCATCATTGTTCGGACAAATCTTACAAAATTGCAAAATTGAGCGAGTCTCACGATAAATTAATTTTAATTTGTGTGCGAGCGGCCGCCGGAAATTCCGGACCGCCAGAAATAGATTCTTGCTCTTAATTAAAGCCCCCGTCCGTGGCATATTCCGTTTTTCCACGCGATCGGAAGCGCTAATAAAACTGCAATCTCTGCCATCAAAGGTCCAACGGCGCAATATTTTGAGATATTCGATTAAACTATAAAAACTTCGGCTCGATGAACTTTAATATCGTTTAAATTGATGGATGCGGAGGGACCGAGTTTGCTTTAATAGTTTTATTTTTGAAAGTTTACGATGCTTCCTCCTGGAAAATAATTCGTAGTTAGGGTGAGCCCGTCCCTTGTGCTTTTTCCCTGCAACCAGGTGAGCTTCAGGAGAGTATATATTACTTCTTGGTTGGCGGTCCCGCGGAAGCGACGGCTTCTGCAAACACCCCGTTATTGCTTTCGTGGGATTAGAAGTAATCGTACTGTTTACCTCACATAAAACACTACACGGCGAATTAATGTCACCTTTGAAAGTTCCACTTTCTGGAGGGAGTGTTTGCGCTCTTGTCCCGGATCCGGTGTATTGAATTTCTGAGGGTGTGCGAAATTAGGATTTAAAAAGAGCGCCGTCGCCGCCTCTCACTGGAATGTGTTATTTATTTCGTCTTAATTAAAAAAATACATGATTCATGTGTTTGAGGGCCGAATTAGCCATCCATAAAACATGAGGCGCAAACGATGGGGGTCCTCCGATTGTTACGGATTCCAACCCTTTGCATTAAATCGTTAATGTCTTCGTTGAGGGTCGCGCCCGCACATGACCCATTCATAAAACGCATTATGACATGTTAAGTTTTACGGCGGCGTCGCGTGGAAGCTCAAGATGCCCCCATCCTTAGATTAAATGCAGTCGCACACGGCCACAGAATAATAACTCTTATTGTGCCGAAGAGGGGGGCAACTGCAAAACGGCAAATATTTGCGTTGGATGATTGGAGCCGAGAGGAATATCTCCATCGCGAGGGGCTCGACCCTTCCATTAGGTTTTGTCGACCCGGTGTCGGCATAATTGGGAGCCGTCATCATTTTCTCCGGCCATTCAACAATAAAAAGTGCTTCACATAACCGACTTAATTGTCCTCCAAACGCGAAGAAGATATTCTCCGGCACTGCGGTCCGGCAATAAAGAGCGCATTTTAAAGCGATATCAATTTCGGAAAAAGACTCTGCAGCGCATGCAAGCAAATAACGATATCAGTAAATTGTTGGTCGGGGCGATCGTCCCGAGGTCGTGGAAATGTGCCAATTCCCATAAGACGGGACCTGGTGCGTTTTATTCGGTGGCGGCGTCAGATCCACGCGAATAATGGTAATGGGCCGTGAGCAAAAAAGCGGCGACCTGTGGGCGAGTAATGAAGATAATGAACGATTCGATCAGGAAGAAGAGCGATCGGAAAACCTAATGGCAATATACCAGAAATATTGCGATCGTAAAGGAGTTTATTGTTTACGGGAAGTAAGTTGTACATGCCTAATAAATTTCGAATATACGGCTCTCTCAAAACGCTTTACGGGTAATTTGGCGGATGGCCGCATACGTAAGCAGAGAGACCATGCGATGGATGCGTTTCACATGTGACAGATGTTTGATCGAACAATTAAAGATGAAAGAAGACGTCAAGCGTGGCAATTAGTCAACCGAATACAGTTCCTTATCGATCTCGGCCGCCGCACACATTAATTTAAATGATGCGGGGATTAAATTGGTGAATATGTGTACAATAAAAGCGTCATTATTTTAAATTAAGCGCAATAAAGATATTCGAACCCACGCGTGGGCTAGCTTGCCTTTGATAATATACAACAGATATTTCGTGCTCGAATTGCTTTTGGCATCTGTTATGCCATAGCCGAACGGATGTTAAATTCAAAGCAAAACTAAAAGTAATACTCGTTAAATAAATGACCATGCGAAAGGAAATGCAATTTTAATCACGTTTAAAGCTATCGGACATTACTAAAATAATTATTGTTTTCATTTAATGGAACCAGCAATCTTGTCGTTCTAAAAATGTTAATGATAATGGCTTTATAGAATAAATATTTCCCCAAAGATCAACGACTGGTGTTCTGCTAGCTGTTAAAATTTATAGACGTCATTGACCTTCTCAAACTATTTATTTGTTTCGCAACAATTTTGTGGGTGCAATTTTTCGTAATCGTTATTTCGCAAAAATTGATTGAAAGTAAGGCAAGGTACAAATCAGTTAGTCGGACGATGATGGATGTGGACAGAATCGAGCGCATCATTAAAAATGTAGCGCCGGGAGCTATTTAAGGACATTTCCACGTTTACTTGATGAATAAAGGGTTTGCCGGTTGAAACCAGCAAGAAAACTTTTCATGTATCTCGTGTTGTTCTCCCTCTTGCATTAACGCACAAGAGCAACACAAACAATGGCAGTGTCAGTCCGTGATTGAAATGTTCTTTTTTTTAGCTGGCGTTTGGAAAAAAAAGTATTTTTTACTGCCTACAATTTGGATTACAAATTAACGTAGGGCATAATATTTCAAAGAAAGAATTATGTGTGTAGATTTCTTTACAATTTTTAAAATGCCTCGTAATATACAAGCTGAATGTTTCTTTATCCCAATTTTCTATTAAAAATTAAATGGCTATTTTTGCATTTCTGTACTTAAAACGACGTCAAAGCAGCGCATTTTTAGTAGGAAATAGCACTGCAAACGAGATTTTTTTTCTATAAAACCATACAAGAACGAATATTTTTTAATTACAGACATTATAATATTGCCTTTTTTAGTGTTCGAATTAAATAGCGCTGTCAATTTTGTAAACTCGAAAATTGTGTGTTGTTAGTGAACATGAAAATTAAGTGTGCAGTGTTATTATACATTTTGAAATGAAGTGTATAAATATGTTACTGAATTAAATTGGCATGACAGAAACTCACTACTTGAATTTCTAACTTGAAAAATACTAACTCGAAAAATAGTTACAGTTTGCTCAATTTTATTGGAACTAAATGTTACTCGAATTATTTTGAAGCTCAATATGAATTGCGCTTTAATTTGTAAATTTAAATTCGTTTGAGTTCCACCGGAAACACCATTTGAATTTTTAATTTAAAAACAGCCTAAATTTATATGTTATAAAATGTTTGAATTTAAAACTTGAAAAATCTCGACTTATCAAGTATCAAATGCATACTCCCATCTCTAAGCAGATGGACGCACGCGGCATGGGTAGTTTAAACTACAAAACTCGTGAACATCGATGTAATCGGTACTATCGAACTACCGATCATTTTAAGTTTATGTCAACAGGTGGTTGAGTTTAATTATTTATACAAAGTTACATGTATGTTACAGATTTTTATTATGACGTATGATCTATTAGAGATATTAGAATTTTAAAAGTAGAAATATTGAGCTCCAAAATAATTCCATTTCCATAATTTTTTTTCAATAAAATTGTGGGAACTAAAGTTTAAGAAATGTTCAAATAAAAATGGACGCCTTGAAAAATAATTCTAGTCACAATAATGTCTGTATTAAAATGTATAAGTTAAAAAAATTGTCTAACATTATTGTATAAAAGTAAAACCAAAATTTTGTAAAATCCTATTTTAGTTAATTGATAATCCAAGTTGAAATAAATAAAAAACCTTTCTTCGTCAAGCCTTGCTAATTTTCAAACTTGAAATAAAACTTAACAGGGCTCATAATTTTCTAAAATAAAAAACCGATGCTTGTTTTCCGAACATGCATTTTACTTTTGACTATTTGATAACTGTAATTCGGACAATTTGTAAGTTCTGTGGAACATGTGTATTATTTATTAGAAAAAACAATTTTGTCTGGGGTTCAGAATAAAATTAGGTTACAAAGAATTATAAAAATATTTATTTCCAAACAATGTCTGATTGAAAATTGCAAACCAATTTATTTTCCAATAAAATTGGATGTTTTATATTTTTTTTAATTCAATTTTTTGTTACAATACTATGCTTTTTTTTGTCTTGGATATTTCAAACGCCTTTTATTCTTACTTGTATTTTAAAATATTGCATCTCCCTTTAATTTCTAATTTGGAATTATACCGAAAAACATTTCGAAGAATAGATTTGTGTGTTCTTTTCCTATACACAACGTATATCAATCGTTGAGCAACATTTTTAATATCGTGAATTTAAAATATACTCCGCAAAAAATTATCGCAACACCCTCCTGTAAAATAAAATCATAACGGCAAAATTTCTTCTCTGGAGATAAGAACATGACAATAAGAATAAAGGGGTGTGGTTTTTTATGCAGTTATAGCTATTCATGATACATTCATCATTTTGGTATAAATTGCTGTTAAAATAATCAGGTGTTTTTAGGGCGGAGTATATTACTTTATTTTTCAAAACTTCAAATTTAACATTAGTAGAAGTACAATAATATTCAATTTTTGTTAAACTTGAATGCTTTTTCATAATTTTCAAATTTAAAAATGCAGGGATTACCACTTTATTCACGTTTAAATCTATTTCTTATTTGAGTTATTTCTAAATTTCGATCTTAAAAAATACTAAGGCGTTCCTTTCTGGAGAACGACTGCAGACGTTATGCCCCTTGTATAAATAAATTAATCAATTGCTCAATTAACTCCGAGCCTAAAATATGCGCTCGTTTGATGAAACATGCATTTTGAATTACACGATCTGTTCGCTAGTAGTCCGGTCTAATGGGAATTGCCTTGAATTATTCAAAGTGTGAAGAGAATGAGCGGATAATAAACCAAGTCCAGGCAATTCAAAAATTGATAGGAGCAAGTTAAAAAAATGCGCGCTATAATTTTGATTAAAAACAAACCCCGTTCGAGATCCACTCGTTCTGAAACGTATTTGATTTCGGCGAGGATTATCAGTCTGCAAGGGGCCGTCGCCAAATGGATTTCCAACGAGAAACGTACTTCTCTTTGTAATTATTTAGCTGATGCAGCGATGGCATTTCCATTAGACTTCCGGCAGAGTGCACCATCATCATCATTCGATCGAGTGTCGACACCAAAGGGGTTGATTGAAGACGTTTCGAATGGGTGCGAGGGTTGCCAGAAGGGATTAGTTGCAGTTATAAATTAATCCCGAACTTAATAATAATCCCGTCGTTTAACACCTCGACAGTTTTATGTCTCCGCACCGCCAGATTTGGGGTTAATTCCCCTCTAGCTTCCGGCAAGATTGATTTGTTTTCGATCCGTGCCTTCGTGGGGAAGACGCGTTCCTCCAGGCAATTATTTTTTTCGAAATCACGTGCACGGGAGCGAGCTAATTTAATCAAGAATCGCAGCCTCCATTACGGAAGCCATCTACAAGATAAATTAACTCGCCCCGTGCAAATTAAAGCGGCGTGCTTTTAAGATTTCGGGCTATAAAAATCTCCAGGTGACACTGCATGGCGAGTTTTAGGGCAGGTAAAGTCGCGGATGAATACTGATAAGACCGCAAAGTGGCACGCGAACTTCCGGCTACGTGATGAAACATTACAGCGCCGGTGACTTACGTGAGAATTTTGGCGGATGCGCTAATATCTTGACGAGATTGCGTGAAGTTGAGTGTAGTTTCAATTAATTGGCAGTAATATGCAAGGCGCTGCGCTGTTAGACGTTATCTCGATAAATTCATTCACCCGATGCATTAGCAATGCAAATTGGCCATTATGCAGATGACTTGATGTAATTCGGCGCGATGTGGCTGCGGGTAACAAAAAAAAATTTTTGGCCAGATCGCTTTTGTTACGTCCGAAGACTTTACGTTTCTATTTAAGGCACCACGCGCACTGAATCGACTCGGATCGGTCGGATCGGCACGGCACGATCGGCATGTTTTGGTATACATGAAATTAAATGAGGGCCCACGCACTGGATCGGATCGGTCGGTTCAGACCGGTCGGATCGTCTCGGCATCGGCAGAGAATGATCGAAGAGGCAAAAACTGCCGAAAGGTCCGACGGCTTTCCGCATTTTGGTCCACATCTGCAATTGTAAAGTAATCTGAAAATGTAAATTTGCATCCAAAAAATAGCCGTGCCGCCTCCACCACCATAAGGTGATCAACATAAACACTCTGTATTACGAAAAAACCACCACGATACAATTAAACTGTTATTAATTATCCGATTTTAATCATTCAAAAACCACATAAGACATCTATAAGAGCATATTTTTTATTATATTTTTATTTATTATATATTAAATAAATTGTTGTTAAAAACGAAATGTACTAAATGAGCTGATGAAATCACCGAAGGTGCCGACTGCCGACTGTGCCGATTCAATGCGCGGTATACGCTGCCGTGCCGATCGTACCGTGCCGATCCGACCGGTCCGAGTCGATTCAGTGCGTGTGGTGCTTAAGGCGAGATTTCGGCAAACCGATGTTCGAAACACGATGGGATTTCAGGGGAGTACAATTGCAGCTCTCGGTTCCCCATCCAAACCAGAGCCCAATATTATTGTCAGTAATAAGAGTGGTCCTCGGGTTCGGGTTTTACAATTTTATTGGACCCAATTGCAGTTGGGTCTTTCATTTCTAGAGAGGCTAATTTACTTTCTCTTGGTTCTTCTTTGCCCAAAATAGACATTTGGAATCCAAGCTTTCAACAGAACGAACTATGTCAATATTATTATGTACAGTGTGGATCAAAAGGTTGGAAATAATTCGGTAACTTTATTATAGAGAGCGACAGAAAAAATCGCTCGGACAGGTTAATTTTTAATTTTAAATACGCTAATTCTGACATAAATTTGCTTTGTTGTCATTTCTTTCAAGGCCATGACGTCCTTTCATTTTTTTTTAAATGGCAACCCTAATTTTTTATTGCATTATTTTAAAGAGCATGTTTCTTTGCATATAAAACAATAAAATTTGTAATGTGTTACATAACAATATTTTTGAAAAAAATATATTTTATTGTATGTTATTTAGTAATTTAATGATTTTAACAATAGCAGTTTATTTAAATAACATGTAAAATGTACAAAATAATAAGATTAAATGTTCAAACTGCCTGCCTTCTTCAAGTTGACAATGACTAAGACGATGTTCAAATTATTTTATAACATTATTTAAAATTTGTGGGTTGATTAGCAAAATTTCCTGAGTAATTCTAATTTTTAACTTTTCATTTTTCTCAAAAATATTGTTATGTAACCTATTACAAATTTTATTGTTTTATATGCAAAAAAACATGCTCTTTAAAATAACGCAATAAAAAATTAGGGTTGCCATTTAAAAAAAAATTGAAACGACATCATGGCCTTGAAAGAAATGACAACAAAGCAAATTTTTATGTCAAAATTAGCGCATTTAAAATTAAAAATTAACCTTTACCCCATTTTGTTGAAAAGGTTGAAAAAAATAACAGTTTTGTTTTGGCTGTTTTTATTGATCATTGTAAGTACTTAGAATGTGATTTAATTATTGTTGATACCAGCAATAGATTTTACAAATTTTCGATTATCGACTGCAAAAAACAGTTTGGGTTTTTTCCGCATGGTCACCGAGAAATCGTTTTATGTATAGACAACATAAATGCAAAATTTTGCAAAATAATTAGAATATATCTAAAACTATGCAAATAGACAGCGACAACATAGATGCACTGGACTCAGATAGAAAAGGGGGACTCGAAAATTGAATAAAAACTGGGGTATTCCGTTTAAAATAACAAATATGTCGTCCATTTCCGGTATAAGAAAAAGTGCCGCCATATTGAAAATATTTATTTCGATTCAGAATGGTTAATTTTGGCCCTGTTCCAAATTTCAAATTTATAGCCCTATAGCAAGTTCAAAATTTCCTAAAGACCGCCTAAAAAACAGCCCTGTATGGAATGCAAAACAAATTGATCTGATTTATTTACAATTTATTTATTTCTGAGATTCACATAACGTGGTTTTTATGCAAACCGATGAAAAATTAATCTTATTTGTATTATTTAATTCAGAGTTTCTTATATCGCGGTCTCTATATATAACGCGGTAGGAATTCGTCGCGATATTGGAGGGTTGACTGTAATTGCAACAATTTACATCGGTCCGAGCCACAGTAAATAAAAGCAGATAATAAAACAGATAATAAAAATTCTGGGTTGAATATGGACAGAGCACCGGTAGTGGGTAGTGGGGGCGTATTCCCCTCTTTGCTGACGGCCGATGTTGTAAGAAATTTGTCTTGACATTCAGTTTTCGTAGATATTTTACTCAATTATGGAATTTCCTAGAGAAGTGTGAATTTTAATCTGTATTGTGAAAGCATGTCTTTAGGGCGGGACAGGTCGAAATTTTCAGACTTCTTATCCGTTGCTGAGTTAATTCATGTTGAAAATGTCGTAATTTTAAGCAACTTTCGTATTTTTTATAAAGGTTTCCTTAAAGAACTTTGGAAGAAGGAGCCTGTTCCGCCCTAGAATTAACGTTCCTCTATACACAGAAAAAAAACTGAGTTGATATCTTTTTTAATAAAAGAGAAATTTATCTACGAAGAAACGTCATTTTTAACATGAATTTGCCTGCCGAAATCTCCCCTTAAGGTGGGAAATTTTTCATTTGTTACGATTCACGGCCGCTAGATGTCGCAAAGGTCGATCATTCACCAAATGCAAAAATTTTAGCATTTTCCCTAGTTTTTTTGCCTCAAAGATTACGATAAATCGTAGTATTCGTTGTAGAAAGTAGTTTTCGAAATAAGTTTTGCCGGCAGTTCATTTAGGAACGAAAGCTTGATCGCAGCGACATCTCATTTTCAAATAGAGAACGTAGGTTTTACATGAAACACGTTAAAAATAATGCTTAATCTCAGTTATTAGGCAATTTAGGGCATTCATCTTTTGGTAAAAGGTTTTAGTAAACTGAGGCATCTTCAGCATAATCACATTCCAAAATAATCTGCTTTGGGGTCATCTTTTTCAGCATTATGTAAGGGCGTTTAATTAATTAATTATTAAATAACTACTATTAGGATGAATCTCAAATGATGTTAATTTCAAGTGCAATGTTCAACCAATGCTATACCAAAAAATCAGACGAATCTGTTGGAAAATTAGGATATTTAACTCTCAAAACCCTCTTATGGAAAATTTGCATGCTTTTTTTTCTTAAATAACTACTACCGGGTGACTATAAATGATTGACTCAAATTTAGTTGATTGGCAACAGTGAGGAATTGGTACCAGATTAACTATCATCGTGATTTATGTCTATTAACTTTTTAGGTTAGAATATTGTTGTCAAAAAGTGTAACTTACTGAATAGTGGCGACCGAAAAGTGACAAATAACGGAGAACATGGTTGGAGCGAGTGATCGAAAAGATTTTCCAGTTGTAAAAACCATTTTGAAAACAATCCTGATATGGGCTATTTTGAAATTTGACGTTTGTTTGACAATTTTAAATTTGAAAATCAGTGTACCCAATGGAAGTGTTAAAAAATATTGCCAACCCAACACAAAAAATGTCAATCATTTACAGTCACCCGGTATTAGGATGAATCTCAAATGATGTTGATTGCAAGTGCAATGTTTAACGAATGCTATACCAAAAAATCAGACGAATCTGTGGGAAAATTAGGAAATTAAACCCTCAAAACCCTCTTATGGAAAAATTGCATGCTGATTTCCCAACTCTTCTTGACGACTCATCAAGTAATGAACGTTTCCGAAACTCGGTGGTTATTACGTGCCAATGACGCTCCCCAAGTCCTTCATTCGGGTTTTATTTGCAGATTGCAGCTTACGTGATCCTCGCTTGCACCCGGGAATTTGTAGAAATATTCCTGCAAAGTACGTGACTTTAATGTGTGTTCCAGGATCATTGCCGCAACTCTCTTTTGATTTTTCCGGCGGCGGCGAGCTTTTGCGGGGGAACCTCGTGCGAAGCTTCCATTTAATTTAAGTAGTTGCTCCGTTTCAAGTCGCAAATCCGACACTGGATGAATCGTAGCCTGCAAAGTAGATTACTTCCGAATTCCCTCTTCCGATCGAACTGTAACGACGAAATAAACCGAAACACGGCCGCCGCTCGTTACCTATAAATAGCGGAAAAGGGGACTTAAATATTTCTTGCTCATTCATCGCTCGAAAGTCGAAAGGCGCCGTTAAAAAAATTTATCACCTAATGATATTCGCGCTTTAATTTTTTTCAAACATTAATCCCGGGGGGTGTTCGCGGCCCGCATTGTTCCATAGACAAATTTGCACTCGTTACGCCGTCACGCCCGCCTTTGTCGCGCCATTTTTCATTTAAACCCCAAAATTGCCGGTCTCAAGTTTACACCATCGTTTTATTTTGCGCCATGATTGAAGCGACTCCCGCCGCTTTTTCGTTTAAATAACTTTAGGAAAACGCCTTCAATTTCGGGCGCAAATTGCAGATAGGACACGTCGTCATCCCTCTCGAACAATACGGCACGGGGCTTATCCGCCTCTTATACGTTTCGAACCACTCTATCCCGCTTTCTGTGCAGTAATTTAACAGCATCTTCGGTGCTTAGCGAAATATGATTATGTTTACGGACGAGGGCGGACGACGAATGCCGCCGTCTCATTTTGAACAATGGGCACGGATTGGGGATTTTCTGACAATTGCTTTGTTTTCGAGAGGCTGGCGGAAAGTCGACGGGTGAAAGTTCTGAGGGTGACCCCGACATCGAAATAGATGTCTGTGAAAATTAAGCAGTGAATTATCCCGGCCGACGGCTGCGGGTTTTAAAGCTTTTGTTTGAAACAATGAACGCCGAAAGAGGTAATTGTGGAAAAATAGAGTCGGGATTAGTGCACCACTGATAAATTGAATATTTGCTTGTACAGTTTCATCTCCAAATTAGGCGGATCTCGCGAACGCGGCTGAAAAATAGCCCTCTATGTTCCCTCTTCACCTAAATGAAAACTCACTCTTCACTGTCCACTGCAAATAATGTCGTCAAACAAAGGGAGAAACTTTCCACTCGAGGGCCTCCAAATCGGGATTTATTCACATCATATGACATTCATATATTGTCTTACTAGAATTAAGGACGAGCCGAACAGAAATACAATATACTATCCGACAAAAGTAAAGAAACATTAGTAATTTTTTATGAAATTTATAAAGTCTATAATAGGGAGGGGGGACATAAATTTACTCTTACAATAACAGTCGGCAAGTTGTTTTAAAACAAATCACACTATAACCACAATATGTTTAAAAGAATTAGAGAAATGAACTTTTTTGTATTTTAAACGGTCACAAGTAAAGAAACATGATTACAATAAAAAAAAAATTTATAATCTTTTCTTTGTATCAATTGAACACATATTCTATGTATAGATGTCATAGGTTGTCAATGTAGCTCTGCGATAATTGATTTCAACGGTTTTATGCAATAGCATTTATTAGACTCTTTTGAACCGAATTTTTTACTCTCATTTTTTAGAATTTTGTGATCAATTTAATTTCACACATTCTCAATGGGATCGAGTTCGGAGCTTTGTGCAGGCCATTTCCTTGCAGTAACAGTCCTTTACTACGTTCTCTGTAAATGGAAAATCCATCTAAGCGACATATTATCCTCAACGAACAGAAGCATACTGGATCCATTGCATTACCAGAGAAACATCTCCCATTTTTAAGGGTTTCTGGTAACAAATAGTACTCCTCGTTGCCAAATTAATTAATAGGGCTTGATTGCAAAAAAAATCTATCATTTGGATGGGAATGTGGAACTAATAAATTTCTGAAGTTAACTTCAACTGGACCAACGAAACTATTTGTTGAGGTAATTTTAAATTTTCTAGGATGCAAGTCCCAACAATTCTTTACACATTGACTCGAATTTTTTGAAAATATCAAATTCAAAGGAAAAAAAATAATAAAAATGTATGGCTCTTAACTTTATAAAATTTAATTAAACTAAAAATCTGGAGAAGTCAGTTTGTACGAATACTTTATCAAGATGTTATTGTGCGAAATCCTGTATTTTTTCCACTTTTATTGTTGTCAAACTTGAATTTTTCAATGTCAATCCGTCAATCAACTACCATCGATGGTTTATGACTTTGTAAACTATAATCGAAAAGCCGAAATTTAGACAGATGTCAAGCCAATGGTGATTATGGTTTCGCTGCTGATGAGCTCGATATAGAACCTAAAGAAATGGTAACCAAAAGCACGGAATTTTTACATAATCTAAATAATATGGGCACTGAAGAATACATATTTGATATGCAAGAGAAAAGTAAAGGGCAGGGCGAAAATAGGTTATAGTAGAATCTTAGGAGGGATCGAAGTATGCCGCATTTCTCACTCTCTGTGCTTCAACAGTAAAAAGCATTCTTTATCATGTGGACATAAATCGATGAAGCCGTCGTCGACAATTAATTGTTTAAAAAAAAAGATTCAAGATGGGTTATAAGGGAAATTACATATATCAGGTGCAGGGGCAGAACAACATTACGGGAGGAATTTCTGTGATTTTGATTTATTCTCCAAAAATGGTGTAGAAACGATTTGGAAAGTTGTAACCGTGTGGAAAAGATCGCATGTTTTCTAGATAATTATCTTTATTCTTTTTTGATTTGAGATGATGCACAAGGGTGGATTTTAATTCTTCTGTCAGTTGCTGCCGATTTTGTTCATGATCTTCCAGTTTTTGGACGGCTACATACACACGATTCGTATCTTATACAATATAATTGTATTTTAAATAACCTCGATTCATATTTAGTTATCGATCTATTTGAATTTGTTTTTCTCCAGAATTCAATTTATGAGTTTACGAATATCTTCTTTTGTTTTTAGGCATTTTGATAATAAACTCATAGAACACAATTGAACAACACGCCTACTCGACTTTAGTGCTATTTTTGTATAATGTTTCTTTACCTTGGCCCCTAACTTGAAATAAAAATAACAATAACAAATAAAATAATTCCTAAAAGTCCGTCTTTGTTTAGTTTTTGTAGTGAGCGAGTACATTAGAAAAAAACTTGGTCACAATTTCTAATGCATAATAATTTTTTGTCAATAAATTAAATTTGTTACTTCACTTTTGTCCGATACTGTAATATTTAATTTAAGACGCACGCTACTTTTGCTTTTATCGTGTTTTCTTTCAGTTCGGACGTGTTTAATAATTCAGGCGCGTGAGGAAGTACAAAAAACACGCGACACTGACAGATAGGGATAATTTTTTAAGGCCCTGCGTACCTGGGTGTTCCCCAAGGACTCACCGCCAATTTCCCGAGAATAACCAAGAGAAACACGTCGTCTTCCCTTATAAAATCAAGCGTCGCTTGTCTAAGTTTTATCGAAACAAGACAGGACTCTGAAATATTATCTCTGAAATATTAAGTTAAGCGTGTTTTTTGCTGTTTCTTTCGGTGACTTTGTCCGTGCTTGTTGGATTTTCTAATGCTCGACCCCGTTAATCTGCAAAGTCTCGTAAAATTTATACGCGTGTCTTGCATATTGTTCCTAGAATTAATCATGCCAGGTTGTAATTAATGATTAAGGGTTCTAAGTGCATGGATTATGTGCAAAAACACCACACAATCCCCGGCGACTTGACGCTAGCCGAGCCACGAAACTTCGACTACGTTATTTAAACTTTCGATAAAATTTGTCGTTCGACGAAAGATCAAAGAAGACGTTTTCGCTGTTCTTTGACGAATACTGGCAATGCACCTCGAACCGAGTAACATCTCCCCCACAGGCTGCCAACAATCGTTTGTTGCACCGCGACCGCCAGCACTTCGCTATCTTATCACTTAGTGATGTGCCCCGGATCGATATGGAGGTCATCAGACTCCGGGTGTAAAGCGCTCGCTAACCCGGAGACCTCATATAGGTCACCGGTGAGGTCGAAACGGGAACGTCGCACACCTTACAAAAAATGACAACCAGGAACCCATTTAACTAATTAAACGCGATAACGCATCGTTTTTCTAATTACATTCGAGATGGGAGTGACGTAATATCAATTAACTGATGAAGGAAAAAAGTCAAGGGTGTCCAAATTTCACCTTCCGATTCAATTTAATAATAAAACATACAAAATACTATGTTGTATTTTTATTATTTTAAAGTACAAATATTGCGATAATGAAAAAAGATGTCCTGCAAGTTCTTCTGTTCCTTTAACATGCTAACATTCCTTTCCTAAAATTTTCGTTTACATTTTCGCAGAAATTCTGTCCAATTTCACCAATATCAGCTGGGAGTTGTTATTTATAAGAACTATTGATATAACAAATTTGAACGCAATCTAAATTTTTTGTGGCGCACTTGGTACGGATTATCCCATATGCAGAAGAGGTATCGCGATGAAAAAAGCTTTAAAATTGACTAAACGTACGGTCTTATACAGGATATCTATGTATGATTGTAGCACCCCAAAGGCGTTGCAAATTTCAAACAAAAATTTTTCCGCTTCATTTTTGTAGTATAGTATGGTATAGTATATTCTGCCATTTGCTTTGAGTGTTTGCCTTTGTTCGTTAGATAAACACAACATAATTACTTTTGATTTTTACCATTGGCGTAGAAAGATCGTTGATTAGCGATATATTACGTCTTCTAATCTCTGAAATAGTATATATTTAATATGCTTAATATGGTGCCGTGATTTACCAAAATTTTTTTATCGGGGTATTTAAAAAACAACCTGTATATCCAAAAAAGTATAAACAATTCAAGAGCGGACAAACACTAGAATTCAAAGAATCTCAAGCATCTGCTACAATTATAATATAATAAGTTTGAAATTACTTCAACGAATAGTTTTCTTTTTCTGGTTGAAAATAATTTTAGAAATTTTCTAGTTTAAATTTTTTCCTATTGTATCTAAAGTGACATTTTTTTAAATAATTTTAAAACAAGTCGTAATCAGTCCCTATTAACTAGTGTGCTTTGAGCGTTTGTAAAAATAACTATAATCAGACAAAATGATTGTATATGATATATGATTCAACGCTCAGATTTACTATAGCTACAATGATGTTTTAATTGAATGTTATAATATACAATGGCTATGAAGACATTTCGCTACCTTGTGTTTGTATTAATTTTTCATGTAGAACAACAACAAATACATAAAAATTGAATCTTTTTTGATATTTTAAAAATAGAAAAATATTGAAAAAATTAAAACCAAATAGTACTGTTGACATACGAAAAAATTAAATTAAATGACAATAGATGTAGATTATTTGCGCAGAGATTTTTCTTTTTATGTCAAATAATAAAATTTCTGTATATTTTACCTGTCTACGTTAAACACCCCCAAACATAACGTACCATTCCCAACTACTCCCAAAAATCATAGACTTACCATTCAAAACTACCGCAAATCAACCTAAAATTTAAAAAATTACGAACGTCAAGCAAACTGCGCCCAATTCGCATAAATTACTTCGGCTTCCCCTAAATCACCTCAACCACTTCTTACCAAGCCAAACTAAGACCAATCACATTAAAATTACCGAAAATTTCGTTTAATCCGCCAAAGCTAAACCTCGCCAACCGTCAATAACTATTCCAAACAATCCTCAAAGCAACCCTTATCATCCGAAACTACCCCCAAATCAACTTAATATTTTTGCACGCCAAATTAACATAAATATCTTCGGCTTTTTTTATACATAATTCCCAAATACTTCCGTTTTTATGTGAAATTTTGTTTTCATATATTTTAACATTGTTTTTAATGTTGTCAGAGAACTAAACGGAAATAATTTAGCTTCTCGGTCAATTTTCCTTTTCTTGAAACTTTTGAAATAAACGACATAATTATTTAGGGAGCTTGGATTTGAAAATATCACTCAAGAAGCTTGCACCCAGAAACGAAATTAAATGGAACAACTGAAGTTAGGTCGATAATAGATTATACAAAGTATATATGTTAATGTGTATGTTGTAAATATATTAAATGTATTGTACTTTTTGTCGAAAATCGCATCTCGATATCTTTTTTCATTTTAGAGTAATCGTATTTCCCCGCAGGGCTGAGACACACCTGTATATCCTGTAAATTAGAGCTTAATCGGTTCAATAGTTTTCGAGTCTATACGGGACAAACAATTAGATGTAGTGAGGATTGGATAGTGTTAATTAAGCGGGGAAATTTTCTGACGGTTTTGATAATTTTGATACTCTTGCTTGCAGCCGTGTCGAAGGAGGATTCGGAGGAGCACAACCACGGCAAGCTACCATACAACGGCTACAGCGACGAGTTCCTAGACCGTTTGGAGCCCAATGGCAACATACCTGCCGGCAAAGGTGATATTAGATACGGTAAGTGTCATTCGAGCAAACGACGTCGTTTGCAACACCATCTCCGGGTCGCTTGTTTACGTTCAATTTAATTTTGTCCGTTCCGGGACACGTATGGTTTTTACCATAAACCGGTGAACTCGACGGAAACACAGCAAAGTGGAATTAATCACGCCGCCAACGTGACTCACCACCACCCCTTTGGGGTGGTAAATCAGACTGGGCGTCGCCGGTTTTTAGGTCATCGCACGTCGACAACTCTTTTCTGCCTCAAACGAAAATCGTTTTTGGCAAGCAATAAACGTCGCACAGATTGGATTTCATGTAGACGCGGTCGACGAGGTCGTGGGGGCGTCGTCTTTCGGTCGTCTCTTCGCCTAATTAACGTGTGCTTGTGTGACCTGCAATTTACTATTTATCGGGCCTAACGAAGCGGCGATAACACAAGAGCGGAGATCACAAGGGCATTCTCGAGAGTCGAGTAGCAGCAGGGGGAGGCTTAGGATTGGACTTTATTGTTCGATATCTTTTCAAATGTGCGGATCAGCTGCAAAGCTCCTGACCTAGTTCGACGAAGATGTCTCGATATCGTCGGTTACAGGTAAAAACTAGTCCGGGAAGTGGATGTAACGAGGTTTCAGAACGTTTTCATCGCGGGCAGCGTCCCGAAAAATTGCACACATTGTGGAATGGACGTGCATTGAAAAAGTCGTGAAAGTGCTCCGCTTCAGGTGTCACCGGCTGGGGTTATTGATTATTACGACTTAATAATGTATGTCTGAGTTGTTTTCGAGCGTTTCAATTCGTTGGAAACGAAGCACTTCCACGACACCGCGAATGAAATGAATAGCAAATGCATCCGGCGTAATAAGCAATATAATTGAAATATACTGTAAAAACTGGCTGGAAATTCCGCTGAAACTGGCTTTCTTTCGCGCCTTCATTATTTGTTAACCCAATGAGAAAAAATCTCATTATCTCGCAAAAGTTGAGCAACTGCATTAATCAAAAAATAGTAGTCACTTTTTGTTAACTTCAATATTTCTATCATATTTTGTTAATTAAAATTAAAAGTTGAAATATGCATTCAACCATCATTTATTTAATACGCTTGCTACCTCCACATGCAAGAAAAAAGTTCAAAATAGACCGCTAGTGAAAAATGTTTTAGAAACCTTTTTTTGTTTGTTAGAGATACAATGGCAGCCATTTTATACCCAAAAGCATACATTTATCCCGCTTTCCGGTTCCGTCACATAGATGTGACACTGATAAAGAAAAAATTTTTTAAATAGGCTCATGTGTGACAAGCAAAACACATTTAAAAAAAAACAATATTAGTTCTAAACAACCAAAACACATTTAAAAAAAAACAATATTAGTTCTGAACAAAATGTAGCAAATACGAATTTTGGTCTATTATGGCCGTAAAGAAGTATTGAGGTAATTCCCGGGAAGTTGTCCACCTTAACTTTGAAAAATTGTACTACACTAGTATTTGGTGTCAGTCTTTAAAAATGTTTAATGTATACTAAATTTAATCAAGAATTACGTATAATGTTTATAAGTGGAAAAATTGGAACGCGAATTTAGAAAAAAAAACAGAGAGATGTTTTTCTCCATCTGAGATGCCCCATGTAAATGGGAGAGAAGCCCCGGCTTCAAACTCTCAATGAAATAACCCATTTTCAATTGTTTATTATAAGTTCAGTCATAAATTTGAAAATGAACTATTTTTGTAATGATATAAAATCATTTTAAACATAACAAAAAAATATGTAAAAACAAAATATTTTCAAAAAATAAAAAAAATGTCTGCTTAATTTATACAACGTGCCCATTTTCGTTGACTGTTTTTTCACCAAGACCTTGTTCTGAGGTCCACTGCCGCGGTGGTTTCGTGATTAGTTTTCGTTTAAATCTCGTATGCATATTTCGAAAATATCTATTTCCCATTAAAATTATAATATTATATTGGACTTCAAAAAAGGTGGGACAATTATACAAATAAAAAATTGGGGCATCTTTTCTTTTCATCCGGGGTAGATGCCCTAGGGCTGTTTGACGTATGCATCTTGCAAATCGTGGATGAATTTTAAGAGGTATTCTAGAGATATTCAATAATTTACGAGGAATTTCGAATTGTCGGCACTTTCAAAATTATGCCGTATTATAGCAGCAAGAAAAAATCGGTGAGCTCACGTTTATTTTGCCGATAATGACACAAAATTTAAGGATTTTTAAACATTGATCAGGAAACATTGCTTATACTCAGTTTGGAGATCTATCGGTAAATTCAGAAAATTGAACTATCGGGGCTACACTCCCGGAATTAATAAATCACTTATGGTAGCCCTGCAAAACATGGTCATACCATAACCCAATAGAATTGCTTTTATCGTCTTTACAGTCTTCGCACACAAAACGGGTAGCCTTGCGTTTTTTTCCACCCTTTTATTCGACTTATATGACACATATACTTACATACAATACCTTTTATTTCTTTTACCTTCGATTTTCTTTCCTTCTTCAACCAATTCGGCGGCAGTAAGTTTCCTTTTTCTTACATTCATCTTTAAATAACCCAAAAAATAAAGTACATAATTACAAAATTATACTCGATTACTGCCTGTTATAATCACCTTATAGCCCGGAATATTCAAATGCCACATAAACTAAGATGATGAATAAATACAGACTTTGAGTGATTTTAGTGTTAAATTATAGTAAACTGGGACAAAGAACCATAATTAGGGACCAAACCGTGCACAATAAGCTAAGAAATCAAGACGTATTGCAAAAGTTTCCTAATTAAGCAGGGAAGTCAAAGAAGATTTCAATTTTTGAGAGAATACTTGAACTGTGGCAGCTTCGACATGGGCTCCTGAAGACCTGGATAATGTCGTTTTATGCCATCTACAGATCATTAAAACCGCTTCTTTTTGTGTTGGATCCATAATGGTATCTCACAGATCTCGTTATCATTCGCAATGGCGCACCTCAACCCTACAGCCTCAATCTAATGTTGTTGGTCAGAATTTTTTTTTCATAAAAGATAATGGCAGACCACACCGCTGAAATCGTCACTAATTATATAATGACATGAATCAGATCCAACATGTTTGGGATTAGTTTAGGAAGACGACGTCCAAATCCTCCAAGTACAGGCGTTGGTTGAAGAATAAAAACAGCCAAGTTTGCAGAGTTTCGTTTATTCTGATTTCATTTCAACCACCATTTGTGGACATATTATTTAACGTTCAACATAAAATATTTTGTTTTTAATATGTTAAAATTGATTTAATAAATGATTAAATACATTCAATGCATATTTCAAGTTTGATTGAAATCACTCAAAATATGAAAATGTTGAAGCTCAAAAAGTGACTACCTTTATTTTTTGAGGAGAGTATTTATGTATTTATATCAAACCAAAAAATAACGCTTGAGTCATGCAGGAAGATGGATAATTGTGGCGTCAGTTCGTACTTAATACAATAAATAAATAAACAGGAGCAATACCAAAATTAGTCAGCTTCCGAGCCACGCATAACGATGACAAGTCGCGTTAATCTAATTAACAGCCGGTTTGTTTTTGTTTAATTTTTAATTCGGAGTGCGTCTGTACGTGTAGCGCTCCAGTTAGGGAAACCCAATTAACACTTTATGTTATTTGGTTCATTTCGAGCCCAAATTCATGGCGTACGGTGCTAATTTTTGGTTAAAATCAAATAGAAACCCTCGAGACCGGGACCATTTCGAATATATCCCAACGACAACTCCCAACTATTAATTATCAAAGTTCGCCGCAATTCCTCGCGAACTTGCGGTTCGAAACGTCAAATCAAACGAATTAATTGTACGACTACGACCGGTGGACGATCAATCATCCCACGGACTTGTCGAATTTGACGTTTCAAGTTCTGACCCTTACGAGACGCAACTAATCGAGTATTGGGGTGGGAAAATTTCATCCAACATTGATTTTTTATTGTGGAAGACTAACTGTCCGTGATCAATAACTTACAAATAACGGAACTGGAACGCGGGGGGAATTTAGTGTAGCCCGGCGCATCCACCAAATTGGCAAGGGACGAATTGGGAAGCAATAAGCGAAGCGAATTTAAATACGAATGCAGATTGAGAACGTCATTTCCCGTCTGAATTCCTGCGATTATTAAGTCGAATTGTTTCGAGATTTGTGCAACCCGATTTAAATTTTTAATTCTCGTTGTTATTCGTACGCGTCTTAATTTCGAATTGGGACTTTTTAATTGTACCTATTTTTAAATATTCATGTGGGCACGCTGGGGAAATCTCGGAAGAAAATCGAGAAGAAAATAAGACTCCCGCATTTCGACTGCTAAATAAAAAACAAGCATAAATTTAATAGTCACGCCGATGCCAAAACAAAATCAAACCGGTTGAATAATTCAACAAGCGTCTCAGTTTCCAGTGATTTGTTTTCGTTTTGAAAATCTTCACTCAGTCGTCGCCTTTTAATTAGGACGGCGTCTGCTTTATTATTCATTCGAGAAACTGAAGTTTGATTTGCGCCTTGACATCTCAAATTATGTTTGGGAACCGCCAGAATAAAATTATGAATTAAATATGTATAAATGTAAATATCAAAAATCAATAGCTGGCGTTTATTTTATTTTACAGGTTGCGTTTTTTATCGGCGGAGGTGATAGATAATACGATGGCACCGGATGTTGTCGGCTTAAGCTCTTATCAGATTTCAAAAGTGTCCTTCGATTTTTGCGTGGGAAAGAGCCCATCGACATGAAACTTTTATGTTGCCGGGGCAAACTCGTGTGTCCCTAATCGCCAATTACAGGTAATTCTGTTAAGAGAGCAATGCGTATTTACGGCGTCGTAAAATTGCCCCTCTGAAACTTACACCGAGCCTTGAGGGCAATGAAGATCTATTTCTTGGTTCATTTTATATCAATTTATTGCACGTTTTAAATAACAATTACTTAAACAGAAACAGTATCGCAATTACTTGCTGCTGATCTTATTTGAAAGACAAACGTTTCCAATCCGGCGACAACCGGACTCTTCATCCGTGGCCGTGTCGCATTTCCCGCATTCCAAGCGCGCTTTCAACAAGCTCGATATTTTCCAGTTCCGCAAAGGAATCTCAAAGAAGGAAATTAATTATCCCGGCAAGAGCGGGGGCAACAAATAAAAAGGCAACGAGTTGGCCGCCGCCGGCGTACGAATGCTCAAAAGCGCCTCATTTTCTGGCCGGCTGCATTGAGGAGTATTAAGCAGTCGACAAAACGTAGCCAATTAGAAAAAGTAGCGAAAGGGGGGCTAAAGCGGTACTTGGGGCCCTTCGTGATTTTAACGCACGTTTATCAATTTAAAGGCGGTGTGTGTGCTGAGGTATATAGCTTTTACACAGCGATTTCGCTTTCCCTCGTCTTCGTCGTCATAATAACGGCGGCACGACGTTAAAAGTTGAAAGGCTTTTAGGACTGACAACCCCTCTTAGTCCAGATATTGGGGATCTGGGGCGGAGATTGATATTCTTTTTTTCCCGTTTTATTTCAGAATTGTACAACGTGTCGGGTCACGAACGAGTCAAGCGGCAACTTTCGGTGTCCTCCGACAGCAAACTCCTAGACGACGATATCCGCGAAGAGGCCAAAGTGATACTGAGACCCAGAAAACCCCCCAGGCCCAAGTCCGAAGTCCTACTCAATCAGGGTTCCGAACACCGGCGGACGAAGAGGTATTCGGCGTTCGGGGTGAGTCTTCCTCGGCCGGCGCCGCTGTCGTTTTTTGTGTTAAACAATGAACCGTTTTGTTATTCAATAGACAAATCAATTCAAGGCTGACAAAAGTCGCCGGAAACGAACCCGTATCTAATTTGAATGCGATTGACGAGCGACCATATCACACAACTTCCTGTTCGAAAATATCGTCGGAAAAACAATGATATCTGTCAAAGCGGCACGCGAACTTTAGCCTTTATTATAAAGAAATTGGACGATGCCGGCCGACTAACAGAAACTCGGTTCGGACGGTAGCTGCACAGCAAGGCTAATGCCCCGGCTTCCAATTACAAGACTATGCAATTAAACAGAAAAAAGACACTTGAACGCCCCCAATTAAGATTTGTATCGCCCCGTTGACCGGAGTTGAGTCACGTAAATAATTGTAATGGTTCCCGATGGCCTCTTGAACGGTTTCCTCGGATAAGGCTTTTTTGATGAGATCGGAAAACGAGTACGACGCAATTAGGCAGGGCGGATTAAAGCCGGGAGAAATTGTAAACGATGAAGGTTCAGGGTTGCGCTGTCACGAGCGATATCAAACAAGGACTCGTACATTTTTCATACTTAATTTTTTTCTTATGGGCGCCGTTGATGTATCCAAATGGCGTTTATTTTTAAAAGTTTCAAAAGATTTGAATTTCGTGTTACGTTAGATTTTATTTTGACAGGCAATTTACGATACAATTTGTGCACGCAATCGTTGCTTTTCATTCAAACATTTATTATGTAAGCTCAATTTGCAGCAACAACCAAAAATAACATATGAAGTGTTTGAAATAATTTTGTGAAATGTCACGCACATGAATTGTTACATCCAAACGTACATCTGAAACTATTTTTTTACTATTGGTATACTTGCCTGTAGAAGTAGGTATCTAAAAAAAGTAATATTTAGAGCAAGTTGAGATTTTATGTTCTAATCACCCGCAATCCCGATTTGTAATTTATTCTCGGTATAACTACTTACTAGTTATAGTTAAACATATTGTCATTAGATGGCGTTATAATCAAAATACGCTTTTCAATAATTTTTAAAAGAAACATTACTTTTTTGTTTATTTTTCATCATTAGCGGTGAAGGTAATCTTCAAAATGATTGCTCAATTATTGGTTTTGATGAAGTATTAAGGGATATAATGACGTACCGACAAAAAACACCCTTGAGAATAGGGTTTTTAAGAATTTTTTAAAAGAAACGTTAATTTTGAATTGTTTGTTTATTTTTCGTTATTAGCGGTGAAGGTAATCTTCAAAATGATGACTCAATCATTGACTTTGATGAAGAATAAAGGATTTAAGGATATAATAAAGATATTTTGAGTTTAACAAAAATATCAATACAATACGAGTAGGCACTTGAACTGAACGTAAATTATTTTAACTCGAGAATGGCAAAAACATGTAAATGTAATTGAAATAAGGTTCTCAACTCAAACGCAACAGTCGTAAACGAATTTTTATTGTTTTAGTTATTCAACTGCGTTGAAACTGCAAGGTTCTTCCAACAATTATATCTGTTGATTGGTATTATTTTTAAGGTACTTATTTGGCTGTGACTACGTCATTCAGTTCTACAATTTGGAAATTTCAGCCCAGCTTTAACGGATTTCGCAGTCAGTTTCTGGTCGCTCAAAATGTAACTTAATGTAACTCCAACCCTTTGGTATGTTTTATCCTCCCGTTAAACAAAAAAGTTATTTTTATTTGAATGACGCCCACTTTCGAAGAGTTAGCATTTTCGGCTGCATTTTCAAAATCTTGTAAACTATTTTTATCTTTAAGAACAGTTATTTGCTAAGGAAACGCATCTGTGGACATAAAAGTATGTCCGCGTTGAAAATACCTCACCACTAGTTAATTCATCTTCGGAATATACTAAATGCACAAAAAATGGGAAAAGCCACCAAATTGTTTCTGTGTAGCATCAGTTATCCAACCACAATATTATTTATGAGACAAACTGTTAAGTAAAATTAGTGTTTTTATTGTTAGGTTAAATTGTCGTGTGTGCATAAATATTGTCAGATCCGTTTAACAAACTGCAAGTTCTGACTTTTCTGTTTAACACAGGCTCTATTTTGGTAGATATGTCATACAAAATCACAGTAACCCAGCTAAGTATATTTTATCATGATAAGACAATATGCCTTAAACATTATGACAGAAAACAGTTCTTAATTTTTGCTTCGAGGAAAAATCACAGATGGGGCCTCTATCCTATCCAGGGCAGTATTGTAACCGCTTTATTATTTATTTCAGACCAGATGGAGTTTTCTATGTTCTGATGTTTTCAATTAAGATGGGAAATTTTTCATTTATTACGATACAAGGCAGGCGGCCAAATTTTAGCATTTTCCCTAGTTTTTTGCCTCAAAGATTACGATGAATCGTAGTATTCGTTGTAGAAAGTTGTTTTGGAAATACATTTTGCCGATATTTCATTTAGGAACGAAAAGTTGATCGGCAACGACATCTCATTTTCAAGTTGAGAACGTAGGTTTTACATGAAATACGTTAAAAATAATGCTTGATCTCAATTATTAGGCAATTTAGGGCATTCATCTTTTGGTAAAAGGTTTTAGTAAACTGAGGCATCTTCAGCATAATCACATTCCAAAATAATCTGCTTTGGTGTCATCTTTTTCAGCATTATGTAAGGGCCCTTTAATTAATTACCTATTAAATAACTACTATTACGATGAATCTCATATGATCTTAATTTAAATTGCAATGTTCAGTGAAGGTAATACCAAAAAATCAGACGATTCTGTTGGAAAATAAGGAAGTTTAACCCTCAAAACCCCCCTATGGAAAAATTGCATGTATTATTTTTTTCTTAAATAACTACTATTAGGATGAATCTCAAATCATGTTAATTTCAAGTGCAATGTTCAACGAATGCTATACCAAAAAATCAAACGAATCTGTTGGATAATTAGGAAATTAAACCCTCAAAACCCTCTTATGGAAAATTTGCATGCTTTTTTCCCACCTTAACAGTAAAGTAGGGGTAAACAGGGGGTTCTGTCTTATATGAGGCAACTATACATATATAATTTTCAGTATCTACTGGAATTTTATTGGTTTGATATTTTTAAACTTATTATTTTATTGCCTCACCATGTGCCTGAACCATGAACCTGATCAAATTTGAAAACAAAATAAAAAAATTAAACCATATTTAAAAACTAGCAAAGAACGAAACTTTGTTCCATAAGGGATTACTTTTTGTATGAGCCAAGAACCAGTGCCATATTATTGAACGAGTTTTTTTTATACAATTTTTTCTACTTTGGACTTATATGCAATTTTTTAACTTGAGGAATTTTGCATGAGTTGGTTGACAATTGTCAAAATTGACATTTCGATTTTCCAATGCAATTGATGGCAGTTGGCCGTGAAAATAATTTGCAGCAAAATATTGTGTCAAGCAACCTACCTGTGATTTGTTTAAGTGCTCGAGACCCATCCAACGTAACGATTAATTTTTATAATAATTGGGGAAAGCTAATTTAAATGTAAAATATTGTAACGTTTTGTGCTGGTGTTTACTTTAAAGTTTGACATGATATTTCTGGTGATGACATACTACCTTAGTAAAACTAAAAAGGTTCAAAAAGCTATTAACGTTCTCAATTGAGTGCTTTAACAGCTTTGTTATAGACCCGAATTATAAATTTGTATATCTACATTCAACAATTGGGAATTACGGAATTTCGTTCCAGGGCGACTCTCCGTTCGGCAAGTCGGAAGCCTACATTAAGCTAGAACAATTAGGCGAAGGTTCATACGCCACCGTGTACAAAGGATTTAGCAAGTGAGTCGCTCGCTTGTAACTGTCGTCCGTCTTACTACTCCCGTCTTTTCTCCCGCAGTTTACAAAACCAGGTCGTAGCTTTGAAAGAGATTAGACTTCAGGAGGAGGAAGGCGCTCCCTTCACGGCGATACGGGAAGCGTCTCTCCTCAAAGAACTGAAACACGCCAACATAGTCACCCTGCACGACATCGTCCACACGAGAGAGACCCTCACTTTTGTATTTGAGTATGTGGTAAGTTGAAATCGCCTCCTAGCGACCGGTTCGTTCGTTAATTAGATGCGATCGCAGCACACCGATCTGTCTCAATACCTCGAGAGACACAGCGGCGGCTTGGATCCGCGCAACGTGCGTCTCTTCCTCTTCCAGCTGCTGAGAGGCCTATCCTATTGTCACAAGCGCAGGGTGCTACATCGAGACGTCAAACCGCAAAACTTGCTCATCAGCGAAATCGGCGAGCTGAAGCTGGCCGACTTTGGCCTGGCCAGAGCGAAATCGGTACCGAGCCATACATATTCTCACGAGGTGGTAACGCTGTGGTATCGACCGCCGGACGTTCTACTCGGCAGCACCGAATACTCCACCTCTTTGGACATGTGGGGCGTGGGCTGTATATTCGTCGAGATGATTACGGGAATGGCGATCTTTCCGGGCGTCAGGGACACCTACGACCAGCTAGACAAAATTTTTAAAGTAAAGTACCACACTCTAGGACGTGTGTTAGATCTGAGCCGGTGCTGTTTAGGTGTTGGGAACTCCAACGGAAGAAGACTGGAGTGGAGTGACGAGGCTTCCAGGGTACAAACTCCACAAAATAGGACAGTATAGGTCTAGGAAATTAGGGCTGTGTTGGCCGCGCCTGCACGACGTCGTCCACGGCGAGGCAATGGCGACGGCGCTCCTCCAGCTCGATCCTCTACGGAGACTGGGC
Source organism: Eledona agricola (assembly GCA_964023215.1). Lineage (NCBI taxonomy): Eukaryota > Metazoa > Arthropoda > Insecta > Coleoptera > Tenebrionidae > Eledona > Eledona agricola. The sequence continues at coordinate 20,119,680 of OZ026855.1, read as the reverse complement.
GCTGAAGACGCCATGTTGCACCAGTACTTCAACGGCTTGCCCAAGAAGCTGTTGGAGCTGCCGGACGGTAAGGACGTCGCAAGAGATTAGGTGGGAGGAGGAGGTACATGTAAAAACTCATTTCAGACGCGTCGATCTTCAGCGTGGAAGGCGTGCGCCTATACCAGGAACAATACTCCGGAATCAAATGAGGATTGTCAAAACTACCTCTCTCAGGAACCCTCTTCAAGCAATGACGACCTCTCGGTCACCAACTCCTCCATCATCCATGCTTCGCATCCCGCCTCTGTACCACTGATGTGCAACACTCATGACGTTTGTTGTTGGACAGCAGTCGCACACGCAGCTGAAACTGATACAAGTCACACCGATCCATTCCTTCCATGGTGCTCAATTAAAAAAAACAAAGGACTAAATTTTAATGGGGCTGTAACACAGCGAACTGAATCGACTCAAGGCTGGAATCGCCTTGGCACGACGTCATCGTCTCGTTCAAATCGGTTCCTAGACACCGGACCAGGGCAAAACCAAGGTGCCAAGGAGTAAAACGTAGTGATTTCTAGGCGTTGTTAGGCGCGTTTACGTTTTCGCTTTTGATTTACTCGAGGTACAAGATGAAGTTTAGGCCTAATTCGTATAGAGCGTGGTTTAGTTTAAGTCTTTGCGTTTCTAGTGAATGCTGTGAGCTCTAGAACACCATCTTTAGTCAATGAATAGCGGAAGAAAACAAGTAATTTATAGTAGTGTAGACCACTGGATCAAGGCACTAACTTAAGCGGCAATGCACCCCTCCTGTGGTACGTCCAGACATGTTCCCGACCGTTCGTAGTTGGGTCATGTCATTTAGCGGTTAGACTATTTTACTGATAACACTCTCATGCTCAGTGCACGCTTGCGTAGACACTTGTTTTCGTCAAAATGACAAATCAAAATGATCGGTTTCTAATAAGATGAAACGAACAGCGACAAGCCTCATCCTTTCAACGTGTTTAGTTTCTATTTCTATTTGTATTACGAGTTGGTTCGTTTCTATTTGTTCATTTTTCTCGATGTATTTTGCACTTCTTCGCGATGGACCGTGTCATTTTTACAAATTTGTTGTACGTTATATTATGTGATAGAGATAAATTGTTACTTTGGTTTGTTTGTTACGAGGATGTTTTTACTGAAGGTAATTTTTTGAATACCGAGGAATAATGGTGTACGTAATCCTTGTACCATGTTGCATTGTACATAGAAATAGTTGTTTATATTATAAGATAATTATACGAATTCCGAAAATTTACTGAATAATAATAAATGTCTTTGTATACAGGCTTTTTTTAAATATACCTTCACCATAGTGCGAGCTACGTTTGATTTTGTCAGGAAAGTGACGTCTTTGGTTGACGGCAAGTATTATTAATTAGTATCAGGAACACATAAGCGCGAGGAGGTCTTTGGCGCCTAAAAATTAAATCGCATTTTATTCAATTCTACAATATTTATAAAACGAAAATTCGACTTCGGACCAGGAACACATGAACGCGAGGAGATCTTTGGCGCCAAATTTGTCAAACAAAAAAATTAAATCCCATTTTATTCAATTCTGCAACAAAATTTATAAAACGAAAATTCGACTTCGGACCAGGAACACATGAACGCGAGGAGATCTTTGGCGCCAAATTAGTCAAACAAAAAAATTATATCCCATTTTGTTCAATTCTGCAACAAAATTTATAAAACGAAAATTCGACTTCGGACCAGGAACATAGGAACGCGAGGAGATCTTTGGCGCCAAATCTGTCAAACAAAAAAATTTAATCCCATTTTGTTCAATTCTGCAACAAAATTTATAAAACGAAAATTCGACTTCGGACCAGGAACACATGAACGCGCAGAGATCTTTGGCGCCAAATTAGTCAAACAAAAAAATTATATCCCATTTTGTTCAATTCTGCAACAAAATTTATAAAACGAAAATTCGACTTCGGACCAGGAACATAGGAACGCGAGGAGATCTTTGGCGCCAAATCTGTCAAACAAAAAAATTTTATCCCATTTTACTCAATTCTACAACAAAATTTATAAAACGAAAATTCGACTTCGGACCAGGAACACATGAACGCGAGGAGATTTTTCGCGCCAAAAATGTCAAACAAAAAATTAAATACCATTTTATTCAATTTTACAAAATTTATTAAATGAAAATCGTACTTTGGACTGTTTGACAAATTTGGCGCCAAAGATCTCCTCGCGTTCCTATGTTCCTGGTCCGAAGTCGAATTTTAATTTTATAAATTTTGTAGAAATGAATAAAATGGAATTTTATTTTTTTTATTGACAAATTTGGCGCCAAAGATCTCCTCGCGTTTCTATGTTCCTGGTCCGAACTCGAATTTTCATTATAAATTTTGTAGAAATGAATAAAATGGAATTTTATTTCTTTTATTGACAAATTTGGCGCCAAAGATCTCCTCGCGTTCCTATGTTCCTGGTCCGAACTCGAATTTTCATTTTATAAATTTTGTAGCAATTAATAAAATGAAATTGATTTAACGGGGGTGCGTTGGATTGAAAAAAAAAGCTTTTTTATCATAACTTACTCGGGTATATTACAGTACTACAGTTACTACAAGTATAAGAAATATGAATAGCCGATCACATTATTAAGTCCAATAATATTCTACAACAATTATCTACAAAATAAAACATCTTAATAACCAGAATATAATAAGGGTACAATTTATAAGTTAACATGTAATGTTAATTTGATTGATTCAGTAGAAATTTAGAACATCTACAAGAAAATACCGATTATTTGTGTAAATACTGAGTTTTATACGAAAACTAGAACACCGATAAAGAACTCAGACAACACACGAAACAGACAGACGTCGTGTTTCGGGTCTTTGTACAACTAACCAATATAAAAACTGTTCAAAATAAAGCTTTGTGAGATAACGGCGAAAAGAAAATATTCTCAATTAACACAACATCACAAAACTCACTTTTGAAAGATATGATAAATTCTAGACGAATTTAAAGATATTTTTACGCTACTTTTCAGCTAAGCCACTGTCTCTTCTCAAACAATTAAGACACAATCCCATTTCAAGACAATCAAACACAAATTTCTGCCTTTTTCATATTACCGCATCTGAAACCTGAACATGTTGAGATTTCATTGACATTGCTAAACCGAACGATTTGATTTGCTTGATCCTCGGGCGTGTTCACGTCTTGCACCAAAAATCTGCTCTTTCCGAACATAGTAAACGTTGGGTTCTCCCAATTCATCACCGGATCTACTGCCAGTTTGATGAACATCTTGCGTCTGGAGGCCTAACTCATGCATCAGGAGAGATGACTACGGCTCCAATTTTGTGTTTCTCCCACTTTTATTGTCGTCTTCTGAACACATGTAGTAGAGGAATGATAAACGCAAAGGTTTTTCCAGCCCTACAATGTATAATGCAACCGTTAGAACAGCTCGATGTGTGATTTGTTTTGTATTAAATTACCTGCGACACAGCTTCTTCTACAACTTCTTTTTTATTCATCAGTTGGAGGATGGTGGTGGCTTAAATTTGAGTCATCTTAGGACAGTGGAGCGAGTTTATGGGAGCCGGCAAATCCACGTGGATTGGGAGTCCAATATCTTGCCACGATTTGCGTTTATCAACTATATACATTTTGACGTCTTTAATATCAGTGAATCAGTGTTTAATTAATTAAAGCAGGTAAAAAAAAACAATTTTTTAAAAAAAGTGGGGCGTCATCTTGACATTATTCGAGAACTAAATAAATTACAAATTCCTGTAATTTTACTTTAAATGATAAAGTTACAGATTCCTGCAGAGATTCGTAATTGTTGCATAAATATTAAGGTGGCGTTCAACTTAGTAAGTGGGGTTATGGTGTGGACATGACAACAGATTCAATTTCGTTTCTTCCACTTTTCTTGTTGCCTGATTAACCCATGTAGTAGAGAAATGGGAAATGCGAAGATTTTTCCAGACCCTACAATGCAACCATTAGCGCTGTTCCTTGTGTAATGTTTTGTATTTAATCACCTGTGATAGCTTCTTCTATGACTTCTTTTTGGTTGATCAGTTCGGGAGTGGTGTCCGCTTGAATTGGAATCATCCTAGGAATGTCCGAGCGAATTTATGGCAGCGATCAGTTCCATTACGTGAGAGAATTCCCAGATCTTGTCGTAATTTTCGTTTCGACGATATCTTGTCCATGCAGTGACCGATCGACCGACCTTTATCAACTTTACAAATATTGTGGTGCTAGTTACGAATTTATTATTATTTCTATCACTGGTTTGTATTTTTATTAAGCTAACAACAATTAAAAGAAGACACAATTCAGAAGAGATTACAGTTTTGACAGCAATGACAGTATTAGTGTAATGACAAATGACAGCCGGAGTAAAGCACAGTATATCTATCATCGCCAGGATCGCCAACACAAGCTATATATAAATATAGAAAATTTAATATTATCGTAAATTTCGATAAAAAGCATCTAACAAAAACAAACACCATTAAACGTATTTTTAAATTTTAAGTTTATTATTGCGGCATTTATAATTTTTAAAATTAAGTTTTATTGTCACCTGTTGGCGATAGATGGCAATAGATGTCACCAAACCAGCGAATACAAATTATACAGAAGATTGTTAAAGCACAGTACGTTATTCCATTAGTATCCGATATTGTCGTCAACACAAAATATGAAAATTCTCGCAAAATTTTATAAGCTGAGGTAAAAGCAATTCTGTGTCGTAGAGGTAAAAGTTGCCTAATAATAGTGCTGCAAATTTACGCTAGGATTTAAAAAAGTATGTAAAATAATTAAAAAATCATGTTGTTTTCTCAAAACGTGCAAAAATGGAGTTACGCCTTTTTCCCTTTACGGTATAGAATTGTTTCTATTTAGCAATTGTCCATTTTACATCACTAATAAATATAAATAGAAACAATGGCATTTACCTTAGATACAATATGAAAGGAACATCGAAAGCAGCAAACTGAATACTAGTATATCTAAGTATATTTTATTTAAAAATGGTTAATAATAAGCATATCAATCATTTGAAAGAAATTGTTCCAAATTCAACTCTCTATAAATAGTATAAATACCTCTAGAAAGTAGAGGTTTTTTAAAAAAATTGAGTTAAAAATATTTAAAATTTCTCAATATAACAAATTTATTGTCGCATTTCTAATAAAGCTACAAAAATCTGCAATCATACAGTGGAAAGAGCACCATTTTTTACTATTGTTTTCACTAGTGTTTTGTTTATCTCTTTTTTGTGAGCAGTTCAGATTTTTCAAACAAACCATTGCATAATTTTAAGTAACCATTCGTTTATAAAAGTTGCTATATTTTGGTAACCATAACAAATAAGCATACATAACTCAGACCAAAATTAGAGCAAATTAAGCGAATGATTTTACCGCGTTAAAAAATAAATAGTTCCATTTAAAATAACAAAGTTGATGGCCACTTCCGGTATAACCAAAAGTGCCATTTTGATCAAGATATTTTAGAGAAATAGATCGTGCAGAATAAAGCCCATGTGCCGAATTTCAAATCTAACATTTTTTAGATAATAAACGTCTAATGCACCAATTAAATGACTCTGACAATGACTCTGTATGTTTGTTTTCTTTCCTTGCCAATACGCTTTTGTCCATATCGAATTTTCTAGCGAATACTATAATTCATCTCCACCTTGGAATTAGAAATTTTTATTTCGCAAATGAATGACAAAAAAACTAATAATTTCTAACAAGGAACATGACGACTTTTGCCATTTGGAGTAAATTTTAACTATAAAGAAAATAACTATAAGATTATTATATTTATTGAGCTGTTTTAATTTAGACTATTTTCCACTTACGCTACATCCTTTTATCTCAGGTTCACGCACAAGAATTGGTATTTATACAGCACTCAGACTCAGACGCATCAACGCAACCCTTTACTTTTTCAGAAAAGAACAAATTAGGGGGACACCTCATTTCGTACGAATCCCCTTCGTAACATTCAATATACAGGTGACAAAACTCCGGATGTGGCCAATATTGCACGCTGTTGTCTACACATCGAGGATCACCACCATCTAAATTATTTTTATAAGAAGTGATAAAAAATTCTCAGATGTACGTACGCTCTGTTGTTCCTAAAATCAATCTTTAAATTTTCCGTTTCTACATTAGCTAATATACCTTTCGAAGTTGTTGTTGTGACACGTGGTGTGGTAGTCTCTGTTGTAGGTGTTGTTGTAGGTGTTGTTGTAGGTGTTGTTGTAGCCTCTGTTGTAGGTCTTATTGTTGTAGCCTCTGATGTAGATGTTATTGTTGATGTCTGAAGTGTAGATGATGTGGTTGGAAGTGTTATTGTAGATGATGTAATTGGAAGTGTTGTACTAGTACTGTTACCATCCGCTAAAAATATCAGTCAATACAGGATTTGAAACTTAATAACGCCTTACATTCATCGCAGTAAGGGCCTGGTGTGTCACATCCTTCAACGTCTTGATGCCACCACAGTCCCGGTGGGCACTGTTTGAGTTCCGGAATTGCAATGTAGCATTCAATGTAAAAAGAACAATTTCCAGGTACCGGGACGTAAGTTATGGTCAACGGATCGGAGCCTTTACATACTTCTAAAGCAGAACGCTTAAAATGACACAATCAACAGTTAGTAACACTTGCCTGGATCAATTGTGTCTCCCAAGATTAAAACCGCGACCGCTGCAATACAATTTTATATAAAAAGCAAATGCTAATCTGTGTGATTTACATGACACAATTATTAAAAACAATAACCCGGCTTCGTTCTTCATTATAAAAAGCTTACCAATCACCTTATAATATCTGTATGACTTATGTCTATGAAATTGAAATGATGCAACATTTATATCAACCTTAAATCTGAAAAAAGATTGATGGGCAGATAATCTCATACACTTGCTTTTCAGAAATGAAATATATGTATTACTAATCCCTGCTTATCAGCACTTGTTTGAGTGAGATGTTCCAAAGAAACTTCAAAGATAAATACTTACATCCTGACACGACTAGTACATTTATTTGATAACGGAATCACCTGCCAAATATCATTTTTTATAATAACGTCTGAAGCGGTTTTGATCCGACATAAACAATTGTGATTGATTTCTTCCTTTGACCATGCGACTTAAACATATTTTTGACCCAGACAATGAAGCTGTGTCTTTGAGAAATAAACTTCCTATCAGAGAAAATCCAACAGCAAGAAGTAATCGATAAGGTTTCAACAATACGTGACACTACTTTACTTTCATATATCTATCTATGGGTGGATGGTCAAACGAATACAAGTCAAAATTACGCAAACAGAAAAATTTATATAGGCACTAAAATTTTCCTTTTTTTGCCAAGTACCTACGTTTAAGAAGTAATTCAGTGTTTTTTTATTATAAGATTACTTAATTTTTTAACTTTTGAAAATTTATGTTTGATAATACTTTTTTTACCAAATTTATGAATTTGACCAAAATATCATTTAAAAACATTTTTTTATGTTATTCGACCCGTCGATCTAAAATCCTAAAATACCTACAAAAATTACTTTTATTCTTTTCGCAAAAATTTGACCACGTACTATAAGTATACAGGTATGTAAGATTAAAAAAGATATCGAGAGTCGGTTTTCGACAAAAAGTACAACTTATTTAACAGAACACTGAAAATATTTGCTTATATACAGAATGCCCACATAGAGCATGGAATGGAGCACTCAGTATATTACGATATTTTCGGATTTCCTATAAAAAATAATTCTACACTCTATAACCTTTTATGGACCTAACTTCAATGGTTTTGCTATTATTTTGTATTTAAATGAAAAAAAAGAATCTTGATAAAAATATTTTAATTTTGTCTAGTTTTTAGTGGTCAAGTCAATGAACGCAAATCGTTAATTTCGTAGAATTTTTCAAATGAAACATCTGGTGTATTTTGGTACAACCGGCTTCAGTGATTTTCACCAGTCTGTAGTTTCCATGCTGCCGATTATAACAAGCACCCATCTCTACATATCAAAGGGAATGCTTTATGGCACTGCAGGTTGGGTTTGAAATTTGTAATGTTTACTATTTCTTGGTTTAAGTCTTATTTATAAAATTATTACAGAATATATCCATCGAGTCGTTGAATGAGTTAACTAATTTGCTACAAATTAAGAGAAAAAACCAAATGTTCTGGTCCTGAACGTAAAGATGTAAGAGAGACGCTCTTTTTGCTGCTTTTGTTGTAACGCACATAAGTGAATAGGATTCAGTTTTAAATGTAAACATGACCGTATCAGAAATCAACGGCGTTGTAGAAATATATTTCGCTAGTATAACGTAAAAAGAAAAAATTATACATATTCCACATTGGTAAATGTGACTTTTGTAACGTAATAGAAAATACTTAATCCGGTATTATTTTAATCACATGCAAAGTGAAATGATCCGTTATTTTATACAGTTGTTTAGCAATCTGTAATAGTGCTAAATGCTCAGTAAATTAACAAAACACAGGGTATAATATACGAAATGCTCATCAATAAAATAAAACATTTAGTGGAAAAATTAATCATATATTTATTATATACATATACTTAATTTAATATTGTAAAATAAATCCATTTTATAAACTATCTATTAATTAACGATAATTTGAAGAATATTTAAACATAGAACGTATACATTCTGTGTTTAAATATGAGTTTAAAAATTATTATTTTTTAGTTAACACATAATAAAATTTAGTTTTATTTTATAAGTAGTATGAGTATTTTAGTTAATTTTTATATAACATTACAAATTTCAAGCCCAACGTCTACCTGAAGTGCCATAAAACACTTTTATAAGTAGAGATGTGCAGCAGAGAAACTATAGACTGGTGAAAATCAGTTGAAGCGGTTGTACATGTAAATAGTGAATGATATATTTACAGAACAATGATGAGCATTAAGTCGTCTTAGTGCACATTTTTTGTTTTGATTTCATTAATTTTTTCATGTCCTTGTAAATAAGGTTTCTGATAGTTGTACAATAGTTTTCTTGTAAAGCCCTGAGTGAGAGCCGTGTGACTAAGGTAAAAAGGGAAATGGTGAGATTGCGAAAAGCTGGAATTGCCTTCAGAAATAGTCCGAAGCATCGATTGTAATGGCACTAGAGTGATGTAAATTTACAGAGCATGCTTAGAAGAAAATGTCTGAGAATCTTCTTATTTGAGCATTTTTTTTCTATTGGCCTATAATGGTGCAAACGTCACTGGAATCGAGAATGGGGTCCAGGTGTCTTTAGTAACGAATCAATCTTTTGTTAGGAAGCTCACCATGGTCGCCAAAAGATAAGAAGACTAAAGAGCGAACAACAGCATACTCGAATAGTACGGTTAAAGACACAGCCAGAGTTAAACTTGACTCCAAGAGTCTTTATTTTTCAAAAATCTTCAATTTATTTTAAAAATTGCTTTTATCAGTCCTTGTAGAGGTGTTACAAAATCTCATGGGCCATGAGTCATCGTGCGCATTTGACGGATATTCGTTCAGGAGTCAGACTACTATCCGACCAAAATAATACCGTCATTGTTTACGTCGTCGTCCATGCGTTTATGTTCAGTTGAATTTAACCAATGTTTTTCGGTTTGGCTTATTTTAGCTCTATTACGCCACTCTTTGCGCATGTTATTTCAAGGTCACAGCCCATGAGATTTTGTAACATTTCTACGAGTAGAACTCTTGAAACTGTACTTTTTATCTTGATTATTTTTCCCACCTTCGATTGCAAGGATTTGTTATTTCAATTCATTGTACACAATGGACCAAACGTTTCTATTTTATTTCGTAACTTCAGCATTGTTATTGGGCTCGACTTGTAAGTAATTTTTTTATCATCTCTTTTCTATCAAAGATTTACAGCCGCGTGGTGGTACAGTCAACCATCGTGCACAGATCCGGGAGATGATATAACGAAATATCCGCATGACACCAACTGCACATTGTATTGGGTGTGTTATCAGGGAAATGTATTTCTAGTACCATGTCCAGATGGTTTAGAATTCAATTCTGAAACGTTGGAATGCGATTCGCCCGACGTCGCTAAGTGCAAATCGCGTAAGAAAAGATTAGTTTACATCGATCTATGTCAATCTTTAATTTTGTAGAAAGTTCAACTGATGGTAGTAGTACCAGAAGTAGCAGTAGTAGTACTAGCAGTAGCAGTACCAGTACTAGTAGTAGTAGTACCACAAATTCGCCCACTTCTGCACAAACAACTTCGAGTATTACCAACTGTGTGTTAACAACAAGAATTATTGAACTAAAGAGTTTTAGGTTCTACTAGTTCAGGTACTACAACAACCCATGGACCTGAACCCAACTGTCCAGTATCAGACGAACTTATTTACTTACCTTACGAAGGCGATTGTAGCAAATATTGGGAGTGCATCTACGGCGACACTTATTTGTATAATTGCCCCCAAGGTCTGTGGTGGCACCAAGAAATCTTGGAGTGCGATTATCCGGGAGATTATTGCACTAACTCTACCACGACTGTATCATCAACTACTTCAAGTCCAGTTACAATCCCAACAACTAGCTCAATTTCAAGTATTTCTACAATTTAGAAATGTATTTTTAAGACATAGTGCCTCAATTTTAGCTTCCACTGCTGCGCCTGTTAATATCACATGTCCGCTTAACGGCACCGATGTAACTTACTACCCTTATCCAGGAAACTGTTCTAAATTTATATTATGTTACGAAGGGGCGCAGTTTATCAAAGAATGTCCTGCAGGTTTATGGTGGCACGAATCGTTGGCTACGTGTGATATACCTGGCAGTTATTGCAGCGAAACTAGTAAAAAGTCAGCATTTACATAACTAACGATCTTATCTTTGTCGTGTTTCAGCATCGCAATCGCCATCATCATCAAGTGCAGGTTGTTTGCATGTTTTTGTTGACTGGTATTAAAGTGATTGATTTTAGGACCTACGGAAATAACCACGCGCCCACCCACAACTGGCGCATCGACAAGCAACGGTACAAATCGATTCTGAGTTTTATTTGTTGTAATTTAGTGAATTTAGGACCCACAAGAACTACCGCGAGCACCAGCTCGACTACATCGAATCCGGACGAAATAAAATGTCCTGAAACCAACGACACCCCCGTGTTCTTTCCCAATCCGGGAAATTGTGCCCAGTTCTGGGAATGTTTGGAGGGTGTTAAATATTTAAACGAGTGTCCGGGAGGGTTGTGGTGGCACCAGGAGGTTTCGAAATGTGACGTTCCGGGAGATTATTGTAGCCAAACTAGGACGCATAAATAATAGCTTGTAATAAATTCCAACATCTTTACACCTTACTTTATTTATTTCCTGCATTCGGTTCTCCTAACAATATTCCGTTTTATCTAGGCTAGACGTCGCGTACGCATCTTTAAAATTATCAAGATAAACTATTGAAATTCGGTGACACAGCACAAATCCATCTTCAAAATCGCACAAATTGGCTTAGATTTATCGTCGGCGATGGACGGCAACACCGTATTTGTCGTCGCGATATTAACAATTAGTGCAATTTGTGAGTACACCATTTTTATTTCAATACAATACAATAAAAATTATTCCGAGTAGGCATGGAATCATTTTGGAATTCGTTTAAGTGTAGAGTATGTTTGACCTTGAGATGGTGAAATTTGCAGTTATGTTTTCTGTTGACAACCGTTTCGGACACGACAGCTACACATTTACTGTGGTTTTTAACAAATTCTATCTGAAGGCGTCGGTTCACACGTCCTTTGAGCAACTTTTAAGTTACCAGTTCCTGTCAAATGTCATAATATGTCAATGTCAAACATCTACACTGCAAAAATCCGTTTTATTTGTAAGCACGTTGAGAGAACGTCATTTTGCAGATTTTGTTGGGTCGAGTCCAGGTGGAGGCAAAGAAGTGCGAGCTCCACGATGTCCGGCAAATTCGAGCGATATAACTTATTTACCCGTGGATGGCGATTGCTCCCAATACTGGGAGTGCGTGGATGGAAACAGTTATCTTCACAGCTGCCCTAGTGGGCTTTGGTGGAACCCAGAATACGACTTCTGCGACTTACCTGGAGACTATTGTTACAATACGTTAAATTTCACTTGTCCTTATCCTGGAAACAAACCGACGTTCTATCCCTATCCCGGAGATTGCACTAAATTTGTACAGTGCTACAGGGGCTCCAAATACGTTTGGGATTGCTTTGGAAATTTGTGGTGGAATGAAGCGAAGGAATCTTGTGACGAGCCGGGAGATTATTGCACTCCCAACAGTGACGTCATGTGATTGTTATGATCAATACTATTTTGAGTATATCTTATGTAAGAGTTTTTTCAAACCCTGTACTATTTCAAGGGCAGCTAACATTGGGATTAACTGATTATATGATATTTCATGATTGATAGATTTGTTTTCTTTTTTTTAAGATAAAAAAAATATTTGGTGTCGAATTATAAATCTTAAAATTTTAATAATTTCAGAAAGATAATAATACAGAATTAGGCGATTAAACACTTTGATATGATAACAAAAACAATGGCATCAAAATGTTTGTTTGCTTATAATAATTGAAGACTATAATTTCAAGTCAAGGTTTTAAGGACTTGATCTTAGAGCTACATTTCTATGATATCTCCCGTTTTAGAGAAATATATATTCTTTCTACTTCGTGTCTATAACAAAGCTGTTAAACCACTCAATTGAGTGCTTTAATAGTTTTTTGAGTTTCGTAATAAAATTAGTGTAATTTAGTTTTCCATGGTGTTATATCATGATTAGAAATGTCATGTCAAACGTAAAAGTAAACATAAAAACAAAACGTTTCAATATATTTTTTTAAATTTAATTTGGCCTTTTTCTATTATTATAAACGTTAATTGTTACGTTGTATGTGTCTTGAGCACTTAAATTTATCCCAGGTTGCTTGCCACAATATTTTAGTGAAATTAATTTTCACCGCTAACTGTTGTGCACTTGCATTTTAAAACCGAAATGTCAATTGTGACAATTGTCAAGCAACCCTTGTTAAATTCCCTAAATTTTAAAATTGCAAATTTTGACTTAAAAATTGAAAATGCTGCAAAGTAGAAAAAATAGTATAAAAAAACTCGTTCATAGGGCTATTATCGTATTGGTACTGTATAAAACTCATACAATAAAATATGCCTTATGGAACTCGTTCTTTAACACCGTGATTCCCAATTCGTGGTCCGCGGAACACTAGTTCTCCATGAAGCCACCTTAAATGTTACGCGAAAAAATCAAATACACAATTAAAAATTGTTGCAAATATCTATACCACGTAAAATAATTCAAAACAAAGAAACGCAAGAACCTGGAAAATATATATGAGATGGAAATGGTTTTATAATTTATTCATCCCAATATTGCTGAAATCTGCAAGAATCACCTGTTACGCATGTATCGCATAAATTTGCGATTTTTAAAGTTTTGTGAATTGTTAGAAAATATACAAGAAAAATAACTGACCATGCCCTAGACGTTTAGCTACTTTTTAGCTAGCTTTTCGGGAAAAAGAAGAAAGTTTCCAATTTGAGAAATCTGTACAATAGAATAAATTTCAATTTTTCATTAGTGACGTATTTGTGCACTCTTATCTCATTGATGAGAAGTTTACAGGCAAACCGTATAATTTAGTGATCTCGAAAAATAGGTTTGTTTGCATCAATCAACATCGGTATTTTATTCTTTTATACAAGTAACACTTTGAATAAAAGCGAGATGGCCCGTGACGCGATTCTATTTTTTTCTCTTCAATAATAGTATTTGGATTTTTGCGAACAATGTCCATTTTATTCATTAGGCCCTTAATTTCAAAAAAGTTGGCTTGTGTTATAGTTAAGTGTTCCGGGCAAAAAATGGCAGAATTTAGAGTTCCCCGTTTATAACTGAGAACCACGGCTTTATAATATTAAACGTTTCAATTGCCGTAGACCCAAATTGCTGTTATTTGTACAGTTGTAAAATGACAAAAAGCGATTTAACAATTTCTTACACCAAATGTCGCCCTTTCGAGATCAAATCAAATAGTTCTGTCGAAAAAAAGGGTGCTACCAAAGAGTGCTTACGTCTAACATACCTTTTGTGGATTCTTCTAATCAAAAGTGTGAGTTCCCGAGCATTCTGCAACCACATCACCTGTCCTTTTTGAGGCACTAAACAGACTGACGATTATACTCAATTTCACGTGTTCCAAAGGAAAAAACACGACAGCAAAAACTGCTACAAGCGCATCAATAAAAACTTCATGCGCTCTAACCATTTAAATAAATCTAAAACGCTTCGCTTCAAACCCAACTTCTTGTAGTTTGTATCAGATTACGAGGGCAATTTGGAAAGTTATCAGCTTAACATATATTTGTGCTACGGTACAAAGTGACATCTTACGTATATGGACCCTCAAATTTTTAAATTAATATTTTCGGAAGTGTGTTATGAAAACTACTTTAAACAGAGCATGTTCGGTGCCGTTGTTGAAATAAAATTGAATATCATGATAAAGCTTTTTGTGAAAAAAAGCTAACACCAACAGAAATTTTTTAACTACAGGAAACAATAACAGGAAAAAATAACGGGATAAATAACTTTATAAATCAATGGGCAAAGAAAATTTTAATTAAAAAAATTCACATTCAACTCTTAGGCATGCCAAAAAGCAACTTATTCCAGATTTGCCCACCTTTAATTTAGATTTGTTCCCAAAACTAAAAACGTTTTTTGGTGTTAAGCGATTTTCATAAATTAAAAAACTGTTGGAAACCTGCAAGAAGATGAATTCTAAGATGGCATACATCCACACAGTTATATTCTATCGTATTCAGGTTGCGAACTTTTCGAATTGGCTTCATATGATATAATGATCTCGTGCCCAAAACGGTAAAGTTATTTGTTGTAGCAAATGGAGATGGCGAGAACTTTAAATAAAATTACCGATTACGATAAGTCCGGAGTTAAACACGCTATGATTATTTGTTGTAAGTTAGACATAAACCGTTTATTTGTATTTAATTTCTATTTACCCATCTGACACATTTTCAATCCGTTCAAAACTTCTGATAATTGCAGGATATGAACAAAACAAACTACTTGCAAAAAAAAGCAAAGATGCGTTTTGTGTTCAAATTGCCCATTCGAACTTTGAGCTTATCACGCTTATTCAAATTTTCATCACAGTCGTTATCTTACTTCAAGAGTGTTCGATAAAAAAGTGAACCAATTATTATGTTGTATCGTATGCGGCTTTCTGAGAACATGATGCCATTTTGGTTTTTATTACAATGTACAAGCAAAGCGAATTTCCACGCAGGATAAGAAAGATAAAAGTCGAAGATAATGTAAGAAATCGATTTGACTTTAAGTTCGAAACATCTGTTTCATTCATGCACAAGATTTGTCGAAATAAAGCAAACAACACTTGAGAAATGGGATTAAATTGATTTTTTCCAATATTGTCTTATCCAAGATCAGTTGTAGGCGCTGATAAGATTTCATGTAGAAACCAAACACCACGTCTTTAAATAGCTGGCCCAAATTACACTTGCACTTCATCTCATCAATCAAACACCTCCAAAATATATTTAGTTAATCTGCGCCGAACTATATTTACCACAATCACGACAATCTTTCCTTCAATCGGCAAATCAGGACCCGGTTATAAAAGCCCTAACTTGACGGCGCTTTTAGAAAAAATAAAACGGTCGGTGGACAATGAAGAGCCAGATTATTTACTTAGTTGCGATCTTGTTTTGTGCAACACTGTGCAGTAAGTAGGCCACAATTAAAGAACTCAACTAACTTACAAGTTATAGAGGCACAATGGTCTCCGGATCCGTTTTGTCCATATCCTTCCGATCATGTGACTAGATACCCATACTTCGGAAACTGCTCCGTATACTGGGAGTGCTACGAGGGAACCAAATACGTAATGCCATGTCCCACCGGACTCGAATTCAACGCTCCCCTTCAAGAATGCGACAGTCCCGAAATTGCTAATTGCGACCCACGTAAACAACAAATTCAACCAAATTTCAGTTTCTCCTATAAATTTTATATTTTCAGTGGCATCAACCACCGCCAATCCCAACCCACGTAAGTTGGTCATTACCTGTCGTATGTCTTCACAGGAATAATTGATTTTCAGCGACTTGGTCCACTGGTGGCTCTTCAAGCAGCAACGGCCCAGGTCCCGTATGTCCTTTCCCGTCCGAGGATCTTGTCTATTTTCCATACGAAGGTGATTGTACGAGATATTGGGAGTGCTACGAAGGAAACAGTTACTTGTATTCGTGTCCCCCTGGACTTTGGTGGCATCAAGAAATCTCGGAATGCGATTACCCTGGAGAATTTTGTTCAAACAACACCAGCAGTTCTAGCACTTCTAGCAGTTCTAGCACTTCTAGCAGTTCTAGCAGTAACACTCAGGATAGTGCGCTCAGTACGTCTTTGTACAAATTGCCATTTCAGCCGGTTCGACAAGTTCTATTACTTCGTCACCCATCACCAGTTCATCCAAAGGTACAACGCAGGGAGATGATGGCCCCGATTGTACCGGATCCGGTCCTGATCCCATCTTCTATCCTTACAAAGGAGATTGTACCAAGTACTGGGAATGCGCGGAGGGAAACCGTTACGTCAACAGTTGTCCCACAGGACTTTGGTGGCACCAAGAAATCAACGAATGCGACTATCCTGGTGATTTTTGCACCGAAACGAGTATGAATTCAGACATTCGCTTAAGACTTATGTTTCTTATTATCGGACTTCATAGGTAGTTCCTCTTCGTCATCATCCTCAACCATTCGGACGACAACTTCCAGTAGCGACCAACCGGACTGTTCCGGCGTCGGTGATACTCCAGAATTCTATCCCTACCCTGGGGACTGTACTAGATTTTGGGAATGCGTAAATGGTGAAGTCTATTTGGGTCAGTGTCCCAACGGCCTCTGGTGGGACCCGCGAATTAACGAATGCGATGTTCCTGGACCCTTCTGCGGCAACACAACAAGTAGAAAGTCGTCTTCAAGTTATAATTATTATTTAAATTAATTGGTTTTAGGTACCGCACCACCAACGTCATTGTCAACGTTATCACCAACGACATCAACAACTCCCAAAAGCACTACACAAGGCAACACGACTCCCGATTGCTCAGGAAGTGATGAAACTCAATACTTCCCGTACGTCGGTGATTGCACCAAATACTGGGTTTGTACAAATGGAGAAGCATTTTTGGAAGACTGTCCAGATAATCTCTGGTGGCACGAAGAAATACAGCAATGTGATTATCCTGGTGGCTATTGCACCGACTTAAAACGTTCGTACTTATAAAACGGAAGCAGTTTGTTGTAGGAAAATGCCAATAAATAACACATAATGTTTTCTTTCATATGCATCCTTTTTTTCATATCAATTGCAAAACCGAACCCACATCGATATTTCTAGATAAATACATTTGACAATTCGATTCAAAATAAGTCAGAAACTCTGCATTTTCGGTTAAAGTTGCAAATGCTCAAATGCTCCATCTGTATTTTTCTACTTCGCGTCTATAACAAAGCTGTTAAAGCACTCAATTGAGTGCGTTACCAACTTTTTGAGTGTCGTATAAGAACTAGTGTAATTTAATTTTTCTATTGTGGTATGTCATACACAAAACCTAATATTTTTAATTTAAATAACTTTCCGCAATTATTATAAACGTGAATCGTTACGTTGGATGTGTTTTGAGCATTTAAATTGATCCCAGGTAGATTGTTTGTCACAATATTTTGCAAAAAATTATTTTCAGGGCCAACTGTAATGCGGGCTAATTGCATTTCAAAATCGAAATGTCAATTTGGCAATTGTCAACCAACCTATGCAAAATTCCCCAAATTTTATAATTGCATAAAATATGGAAAGTCTAAAAAATAGTATAAAAAAAACTCATTCATAACGCTATTATGGCGTATCGTAAAAACTAAGCAGAACTGGCATAAAATTCGAATAGTTTTTTATTTCGACATCGAATGACGATTATGGGGGGGGGTTACTATGTGAAAAAATAAATTTTTAATATTTTTTTATACTTATATTACAATAAATATATCTTAGATATTAAAAAAATCGCAGCAACTCTTTGAGGCTTTAAAATTGTATAACAAGTACTTTTAGATTATGTTCTGAAGTTATGCAAAACGACAAAAACCTATTGTATTATTTGCAACGAATCAAGAGGTATTAATTTTTAAAAAGATCCTTGCATTTACAAATTTAAGCTTTAAATTAAAAATATTTCAAAATCTGGGTGCGTCTTATTCAGAAATGAGTGCACAAATAAGTGAGTGCAAAAAAATAAGGGGTTACCATTTAAAATAACAAAGTTGATATCAATTTCGGGTATAACCGGAAATGCCGCCATCTTGAAAGTATTTTACTTCAATTCAGGATGATGGATAATAATGATGCACCAAATTTCAACTTTCTAACTTTACGGGAAATTCAAACTTTTCTAATGAACGGTCTGCGTAAATCACCCTATATACTATTGTGGAACCCTTGTCCATCCCACGTTTAGAACAAAAGTGTTAATACTAAAAAAAGTACTTAGGATGTTATTTTGCCTTTGAGCCACTCACAACTATCGTACCGTCTCCATTGCCACTTAAAGACACAATATTTCCAATTAATTCGATATGATCACGAACTACCAGTCTGCTTTGTTCGTTTGATTCTTTGCAAATTTTTACAACGTGTCATTAATTAATTACTTACATATAAAGTTAAAACAAATCTTCCGGAAAACCAAATCATTTAAAAAAATAAGAAGAATGACGAACTACATTATTACATTTCTCTTAGCGACACAAATCATTTCCTGTTTCTTCAAGTAGGTGACGTATCGTATAAAGATAGTGATAATGTCAGAGTAATGTATTATCAAGAGCGCGTTTCCTCTAATTTGCACCAATCGATCGAAAGTTTTTCAGCATATTATGCATAGCAACTATGTCGTTAGAATAATTTTTGGCATTTATATTTTTGACAGAATATTCTTGTCGGATTGAAGTTCATGGAGTACACCTGCCTGCAGATTTTATAATTTATCTGCCAGACAAGTGACTGAGAAAAAACGTTTCATATAGATCAGGACTGGATGCTGGTTAATATAAAATAATGATGGATCGTCATCGTGTGTCTAAAATAGAATGGGCTGTATTTTCATATTGTTCAAGATCGTAAGTAAAAACAAGGGCCCCGCAAGTGGTTAATTTAGTTTAATATATATTAATAACAATATTTATGGTATCAGATGTACGAGACTAGACACTTCACAGTGTGCTTAGAGTATATAAAAACTCTAGGATCGTACACGTAAATATTAGTTGTTGAAAAACCGAGATCAGGATGGTTCGAAAAGAAACGGTCTTTTTAGGTATAAAATACACAATGTAAATATTAATTATGTGACTACAAATATTAACATTTCAGCTGTGGTACTCTTCAGTTTTGCGGTCGGCTTCAATCAATCGAAAAATCGCATTTCAATTAACAAAGGTAATTATTTTCTGAATTCTGCCAAACATCTTTGAGGGCAATACTCTGGTAGTTTGTTACAATTTGAACTAATATCTCACTTACAGTTAAAGCAATTCGCAAGTCATGGAAAACTCTTAAAAATACTACTCCTTGGAACAATACCTCGCTAGCGTGGAATAACACCTCCCCATCTTGGAACAACACAACACCGTCTTGGAATAATACATCTTCGTCGTGGAACAACACTACACCATCATGGAATAAAACGACACCATCCTGGAACAATACGACTCCTTCATGGAATAACACTACACCTTCTTGGAATAACACTACTCCATCCTGGAATAATACCACTCCATCCTGGAACAATACGACTCCTTCATGGAACACTACGACTCCTTCATGGAATAACACAACTCCTTCCTGGAACACTACGACTCCTTCATGGAATAACACGACTCCATCCTGGAACAACACAACTCCATCCTGGAACAACACAACTCCTTCCTGGAACAACACAACTCCATCGTGGAATAACACTACACCTTCTTGGAATAACACTACTCCATCCTGGAATAATACAACTCCTTCCTGGAACAGTACGACTCCTTCATGGAATAACACAACTCCTTCCTGGAACATCACAACTCCATCCTGGAACAACACAACTCCTTCCTGGAACAACATAACTCCATCGTGGAATAACACTACACCTTCTTGGAATAACACTACTCCATCATGGAACACTACGACTCCTTCATGGAATAACACAACTCCATCCTGGAACAACACAACTCCATCCTGGAACAACACAACTCCTTCCTGGAACAACACAACTCCATCGTGGAATAACACTACACCTTCTTGGAATAACACTACTCCATCCTGGAATAATACAACTCCATCCTGGAACACTACGACTCCTTCATGGAATAACACAACTCCTTCATGGAATAACACAACTCCTTCTTGGAACAACACAACTCCATCGTGGAATAACACTACACCTTCTTGGAATAACACTACTCCACCCTGGAATAATACAACTCCATCCTGGAACACTACGACTTCTTCATGGAACAACACAACTCCATCCTGGAACAACACAACTCCATCCTGGAACAATACGACTCCTTCATGGAATAACACAACTCCTTCCTGGAACAACACAACTCCTTCTTGGAACAACACAACTCCATCGTGGAATAACACTACACCTTCTTGGAATAACACTACTCCATCCTGGAATAATACAACTCCTTCTTGGAACAACACAACTCCATCGTGGAATAACACTACACCTTCTTGGAATAACACTACTCCATCCTGGAATAATACAACTCCATCCTGGAACACTACGACTTCTTCATGGAACAACACAACTCCATCCTGGAACAATACGACTCCTTCATGGAATAATACGACCCCATCGTGGAATAACACAACCCCTTCCTGGAACAACACAACTCCTTCTTGGAACAACACAACTCCATCGTGGAATAACACTACACCTTCTTGGAATAACACTACTCCATCCTGGAATAATACAACTCCATCCTGGAACACTACGACTTCTTCATGGAACAACACAACTCCATCCTGGAACAATACGACTCCTTCATGGAACACTACGACTCCTTCATGGAATAACACAACTCCTTCCTGGAACAACACAACTCCTTCTTGGAACAACACAACTCCATCGTGGAATAACACTACACCTTCTTGGAACAACACAACTCCATCCTGGAACAACACAACTCCATCCTGGAACAACACAACTCCTTCTTGGAACAACACAACTCCATCGTGGAATAACACTACACCTTCTTGGAATAACACTACTCCATCCTGGAATAATACAACTCCATCCTGGAACACTACGACTTCTTCATGGAACAACACAACTCCATCCTGGAACAATACGACTCCTTCATGGAATAATACGACCCCATCGTGGAATAACACAACCCCTTCCTGGAACAATACGACTCCTTCATGGAATAACACTACACCTTCTTGGAACAACACAAGTCCATCCTGGAACAATACGACTCCTTCATGGAACACTACGACTCCATCCTGGAACAACACAACTCCATCCTGGAACAACACAACTCCATCCTGGAACAACACAACTCCTTCTTGGAACAACACAACTCCATCGTGGAATAACACTACACCTTCTTGGAATAACACTACTCCATCCTGGAACAACACAACTCCATCCTGGAACAACACAACTCCTTCCTGGAACAACACAACTCCATCCTGGAACAACACAACTCCATCGTGGAATAACACAACACCTTCTTGGAACAACACAACACCCTCATGGAACAATACAACATCATGGAATAACACCACTCCATCCTGGAACAATACGACTCCTTCATGGAATAGTACGCAATTCTGGAACAATACCACCCCAACTCCTACGTGGACAAACACCATCCCCTTTGGTAATGCCACAACCCCATCGTGGAACAACACCATTATACTCCAGTGAGCAGCACAAATATTTGTACCAATGTGGCAATAAAAATAAACACATAAAATGTCTTTCTGTGCATGCTATTTGCAAAATATATAGAGCCGCTCATAAAACCGAACAAGTTTTTTAACATTATTTAGTTGACCCCCAAATGTACTTCACATTCTTGGATCATTAGATTCCCAATATAGGAGTAATAGAAAAGGTTCTGCACCTGCATTTATTAGATAATTTAAGTACAATAACTGATTACTACAAAACAGTCAAAAATAAAAACAAATAGTTTTACATACACTGGCAAAGAAACATTATTTTCCATAATATGTATAAAATGCACACAACTGACTACACGTTCAATTGCTAGCGAGGTAATTTCGTATGGCAACGGTGTCGCGCTCTAACCAGGCCGCGTTCAATCGAATGGTCTCCACGGCTTGCTGTACGGTCCTTTCCGTTCCAGAAATATCGTGTGATTTGAAAAACTCTTCCACTTCTTTCGCCGACTCTTCATTTGCGAAATTCTCTGCTACAAACTTGATCAGTCTCGTCAACAGATTCCCTTTGTACCTATCGTTGAACAGCGACCAATTCTCAACGAAAAATCGCCAGGCAAGGTCTCTTCCAACTCTCGTCAACGCCACCGAAATGATGACAAATACCGTATCTTGTGCTCTCACTTCGTCCTAAAATACACATTCAAAAATCAATTCCATTTAAACAAAGCACCCGTACCGATATTGCAAACTTGAGGACATTGCTCAAAATTTCCGGATCCTTAGCGGCGCCAAGAGATCTGCTAATTCGGTCTTTCTCTTCGTGCAAATCTGCCGATCTGTAAAGTTTCAACAGGGTGTTGTAAACCTCCTCGCCTCCGGCTCTAAGTACAGTTTTGTAACAAGCGCTTCTCAAATCGGCCGGTAAAATTTGACTAGAATTGACGTGGTTGTCGAAGCGTTTCTTGGCTTCCGCGATTGTGTTTTCGTCGTCCAGCCACGAGAGACGCCCCAACACCAAACCGCGCAGCAGAGTGTCCAAGTGACGTTCTTTCGGATTCGGATTCCAGCCCAGACGCTTCGATACCTTGTTCAGTATCTTTTTCTGATACTGTGCGGATAAAGCGGGCGTTAATCAATTAAGAAACAAGTCAATGCGGCGAATACCAACCTTCTTGAAGGGTTCCGCGCAATCCGTGTAGCTCAGAAGCATGTTCAGCTTGCCGAGCACATTATTTATGGACGACCATACCGTGTAGTCAGTTTCGTCCTCGTAAGCTTCCAGCAGCTTCAACACCTCCACGGTGTTGGTGTGTCCCGCTTGGACCATCGCGAACAGATCGTCCAAAAGTCCAAGTCTGTCCAACGGGGGCAAACTCTTGTCTTTAATGGCCGGAATAAATCGCTCAAGAAGATCTGGTGTGTAGCGCGTGCGGTAAAAACCCACTGTTCCTGGATTAACTTTAATCCAATCGTTCGGACCGACGTCTGGTACGACTACCTCCGCTTGCTTGGTCTTAAGAACGGTGCTGATGGTCTTATCTTTTTGATTCGACGTAGTTACGGACACTGGTATCATCCACAGATAGTCTTCCGAAGGTATAGATCCATCGGCGGTGTATTTGCTTTGCGACAAAGTCAGAACCACATTGTTTTTGTCGGATTTACTGGTCACCTTAATAACGGGGAAACCCATCTGCTTGGTCCAGCTCGACATCACATCACCCACCGGCTTGTTGGACGCTTCTTCTAACGCCGTCCACAAATCCTCGGTGAAGGTGTTTTTGTACTGGTGCCGGGTTAAGTAAAGGTTCATGCCCTTGCGGAAGTCTTCGTCCCCAATATAGTTGTGCAACATGCGGATTACAGAAGCGCCTTTGCTGTAACTGATGTCATCGAAAATCTCGTCGATCTCGGAAGGATGTCCCACGGGTACTTCGATGGGATGGGAATTCTTCAAGCAATCCAGCTCTAAAGCCCTGATGTATGTATCGTGGACGAACTGCGCCCAAATATCATACTGCGGGAACAAGTGGTCCACGCAGAGGTACTCCACGAACGAAGCGTACCCTTCGTTCAGCCAAAGATGTGTCCACCACTCCATGGTGACCAAATTACCGAACCACTGGTGAGCCAACTCGTGACCCACGACTAGTGCAATCCACTGCTTCTGCACCGCGGAAGTGTTCTCCGTATCCACCAGAAGACAGGTCTCCCTGTAAGTGACCAGTCCCCAGTTCTCCATAGCACCGGCACTGAAATCGGCGATCGCAATCAAATCGATTTTGGGCAGAGGATAGGCAATGTTGAAGTAGTCCTTGTAATACGGTAACACTTTCGTGGCGACTTCCAGCGCAAACAATCCTTGCTCTTTCTTTCCTCTGGGAGTGTACACCCGCACCAGCACTCCGTCCGTAGACTTGTCCTCCACGTAATCGTATTCGCCCACCACGCACGCCACAAGATACGTCGACATGATCGGCGTCGTCTCGAAGTCGTACTTGATCAACTCGCCCTGCTCCAGCGACTTCTTCACGGGCATGTTGCTCAGAGCCACCAGGTCTTTCGGTACCGCAAGACTAATATCGAAGGTGGCCTTCAGAGCGGGTTCGTCCCAACAAGGGAAACATCTACGGGCGTCCGTGGCTTCGAACTGAGTAACGGCGGCGTAACGCTCTTCGCCGGTCGGGTTTTGATATTTACTTCGATACAGACCCTTCATCTTATCGTTGAGTTCGCCCTTGAAGGCCATCTTCAAAGTGTATGCGCCGGGGCCGATCGGTTTGGCAAACGTGAACGTTACGGTTTCGTCTTCGGTAGAGAAGCTGCTGTTCGTTGGGACTTCAAGTACATCGCCTTTTTGAAGAGTGGTGTCTTTGATTTCTAGGTCTATAGCGTTAAGTACTATTTGGTTGGTCGGAGTCAGTACCTGCAACGGCGTCAAGGCTGTCGTTAATTAACAAGAAATTCAATCGTATCATTAAGAAAATTGGTACTTTATAAAATAGTATAAGCTATGAATTTTGAAAAGTGTTTGCGGCGGTACAGATATAATGTTGGTTAGTAATGTTTATAAATATGTGCTGTCCTCAAAATAAACAAAGAAATCCAAGTCATACATATTCCTGATGACCCTTTGATCTATGGTTATATTGATATATAACAATATGTGTTATACATACAGTGCAGATGAAATGGTTGGAATTACTTCGAAATTTTTTGTATGGAGAAAACAAATCGCTTGCACCCGTCATTTTTTAATTTTAAATGCTCAAACGTTGACATGAAAATCAGTTTTGTTATGGCATCTCTGTGAAAGTTATAACGCCATTTCAATTTTTTTTCTTTTGAAATGGCAAACCTAATTTTTTTTGCGTCATTAAAGTGCATATAAAACAATAAAAATTTGAAAAAATCACATATTTTTGAGAAAAAAAAATTTCTGTGTAGTTTTGTACAAACAATGAATCGTCGTGGGTACAATGTATTTACAGTTGTTTGTTATTTTGTAATTTAACTATTTGAACAAAAGCAGTGTATCTAATTAACATGAAAAAATAAAAAAAATATCACAGTAAATGTCAACTTACGTAGTTGAAGTGAATAAATTTCCAAATACAAAAAACGTAAATAACTTTTTTTAAATTCTCAAAAATATTGTTATATATTAAAATTTTGATTATTTTATATGCAAAAAAACATGCTCTGTAAATTGACGCAATCAAAACTTAGAATTGCCATTAAAAAAAATTACGTCAAATATTTGACAGAGATGTCATAGCAAAGCTGATTTTTAAATTAAAATTGCGCATTTACAATTAAAAATTGACGGGTCCAAACGATTTTGTTTTTCGCTCCTTCTAAAAAATTTATCAAATTAATTCTAACCTTTTCATCCGCACGATATATGTGACATATAACACATTGTTCTTTTATTATTTATTATTACTATCAAATGTTATAACGCCGAGATTCTTATTACATATTCACTACATATTTTCTAAAATAGTGTAGGAAATTCATATTTACGTTATGCTTATGCTTTCACGTTATGACTATAAGTAGTTATAAGGAGGTTTTTTATAAGAGAATAATTACTAGGCGCAAACTCTTTAATGATAATTTTACATTTCACACAATGCTTAAATAATAGGTATATTTTGTATCAAGTTTCAAAAACGACACTTTAGGCATGAAGCGAGTGCTTAATAAACGAGCATCTTGTAAAGTTTTTGAAACGCGTTGCAAACAATTCTTTTTGTACAACCCAACAAACAAATAAAATTATAATTTAGGAGAAATTTAGCAGAAATAATTGATAGTTATTTATTATTTATTATTTAGTTGAGCTCCAAAATCGTCAAATTTTGCCTGTTTATATTTCCTACTGACAGCTAAACCGTACCGGAAACACCCGAATTTGTATAAGACAAAGTCGTGCATAAAACGAAATTTAGCGCTCTGCTTGTGGGTGTATAATTTGACATCTTACAGAAGGGAGCACAAAAAATATGTAATCAATTATAGATGTGATTAAATAACGCCAACGACTAGTAAATCGGTCGCTGTTTTTGCCTATTGCAACCGCAATCACTCTTTATAACATCAGCGTAAATTGACGGTGAAATTCTCAAGACATCGTATTATTATGTCACATGTAACACTACTACCGGACCATATACCATTTGTTGCAAATGCCTTTTAAGCAAATCGGCTCTGCTTTGCAATGAAAATGAGGAAAATCTAATCCTCGTATCAAGTTACTGACGCCCACCGTTTAAATATTAAAACGATTTCTCTTTACACCAAGTCGTTTCATCATTCGTTTTAAAGAAGTTATTTGAATTTACACTTGGACTAATGAAAACGTGTTCAGATACTAACTTGATAAGCAAGTTGTGATTCACATTCATAAACGTAACAAAAGTTCTTTGTATGGACGATAAAGACTTTCCATGCACCGTCAATGCTTTAATAAATGGAAGCTTTCAACAGCAGCATATTTCAAATAGTGGAACAACAAAATAGATTCACAAAAACTAAGAAATCCCGTCAATCATCCAAATTTTTATTATTTCATTAATATGAAATGATGATGAAGTTTCGGATTTATGCCGTGAATTTAAATTGTTTTTCCATTGTATTTTATTTTTAATGTTTATTAATTTTGCATTTGCATTTATCAATATGTAACCAGAATTAAAAAAAAACAAAGGTAATAGTCATAGGTAAAGAACGAAAATCCATAAACATAAAAATTGATATTGTAGATATGAACAAGTGAAACTGAACAAGCGCTAAAGTGTACCACATTTTATTAGTAGTAAGAAAAAATCTCCAAAAAAACTAAGACAATTTTTTTAAATCATCTTCTACCGACCAATATTAACATTTGGCTGTGAATCTTGCGTATTAACAAGAGCATAAAAAAGTCGGATACAGGCCGCAGAAATGAAGTATCTGAAACGAGTTAAAGAAGTAACAAGAAAGAATACAATAAAAAACGAAAAAATTAGGATACTTTATTCAAGCAATACTCGATTTTGTTGAAAAAATAGTTGGATGAATAATGCAAGACCAGTGAAAAAAGTATGGAAGGTAAAAGCACAGAAATAGAAAAAAACAAAAATTAATATTGTAAATATTGAACAAGTGAAACCGAACAAGCGCTAAAGTGTACCACATTTTATTAGTAGTAAGAAAATTATTAAAAAAAACTAAGACAAATTTTTAAAATCATCTTCTACAGACCAATATTAACATTTGGCTGTGAATCTTGCGTATTAACAAAAGCACAAAAAAGTCGGATACAGGCCGCAGAAATTAAGAATCCGAAACGAGTTAAAGAAGTAACAAGAAATAATACAATAAAAAACGAAAAAATTAGGATACTTTGTTCAAGCAACACTCGACTTTGTCGAAAACATAGTTGAATGAATAATGCAAGACCAATGAAAAAAGGAAGGAAAGCACAGAAATTAAGACGTGAAATATTAAACAAAAAAGGAAAAGAATGGACTGAAGCAAGTATCGCACAAAACAAGAAATGGGCACAATTTATACATGAGACAAGAACTTAGGACAGTACGGCGAAATTAATTGTAAATGTAACATAATACCTTACAAAATTTAAGTGGTTAGGTAATTATATTCGATGCAATATAAAATCTTACTTTATTATAATCTATTTTCTTTCAGTATTCATTCCGGTTTTGATCTTAACCTTCCGTTCTTGGAAGACACGTGACTCGTATAATAGTAGGGTTGATTCGAAAGGAATAAAAACACTTAGAAACTCTGCAATTTCTTTATCTAACTAGTCTCAACTGCAACGTTTTCTTTTTATCGCTTTACTAGAGAATTCCTTGATTAAAAGCGCAGTGTCAGAAAGCCGAGCAGATCGTATCTCAAACGAAAACAACGCTCAAACGCTGCATTTTCTGTCGCATAGTCGGCGAAAAAAGGACGTCTTTTATTTATTCACGCCGCATGTTTTTTTTCATCATAACCATTATTTTATTCAAATGGAATCTATCCGTTCCATTCAAATTCGCCGCACATTTGAATTTCACGATCGAGGACTCGCCAACCTTGCTTTTTCAAATAGCGTGTGTAAAAGTCTCAAATACCATTCATGAAACCGATCCGTCCGAAAATCACTAGACACTGACAGTCGCTCCTATTTTTCGAATTTTCTGCTCGTTTCCTTCCCCTTCGGCGTGCAAGCAATTATGTGCAATTTTTACGGTAATCTTCGCCGCTTGCCTGTCAATCCTCACCGGAACGTAATGACAATGCTTATTATTTATTTATTCATCATGGATGTTGTGTGTGAATCTCAGGCAGATGGAGGGGCCTCCGTCGAGGAGCTGCGACCACTCCGCCCTTGAACCACCTGCACCTAACGGTATCGACATTTTTCACCCCAAACAGGTAGCACCTAACCGTACTGCATCCCTTCTTGTAATAAGATAACGGCATCCTCACCGACGACCCGAGATATCGCGGCACAGAAGGGCGCCCCTCATCCACGATGAAATTCACATGCGACGAGTAATGCAAGGTCACGTGGAGGAACTTTGTTCATACAAAGTGCCTATAACTACGACGGATTGTGTATTCTTCGGCGGCCACGTGAAATTCCATAAAGGCAAAAGAAATTTTGTTTATGTTGCCGCTTTCACTGAACGGGCGTGCGGCTGCATGCTGAAACCCATTCGCTGAAACCCGAGGAGCTTTTCGAGAGTCGGATTAATGTTATTACGCGCGCCGCGATCGTTTGCTTGAAAAAAATTTCAATTTTGCACGGATATGCATGTGCTGTGTAGGTGGCAATGCGTACGAGGCGTCCACCTTAATAATTCATTTCTTTCACACAACGCGGACGTGTCCAACGGAGATGTTATTGCAGAGATTTCAATCGGAGATCAAGACGATAAACGCGCGCTCATTCACTTCTACATTCTAAATGTTAATTCTTTTTTTGTTGTTAAATTAGACAGTGGCGTGAATTCTCGACGGGCCCATTACCTATTTTATTTGTTACATAAAGTTGTAGTGTCGTAAAAGTAATCGTACTCTTGCAATAAAATCCCGTAAAAATTGGGTATCGTCAAGTTTTATTTAAATGATGCCTAAATACGACTCGTTGTGACACAGCAAATTATCAGCAATTAAAATGAGTTAAAGCCAATTAATGCGACAAATTTAGCAGCCACCGAACCGATCGTACTAAAACTAGTGCAAACGTTATGAACTTGTGCAATTCTGTTAAGGATCGTGACAATGCATTGTTAGAAAAGCAAACAAATGAGACAAAAGCGAAAAATATAT
This sequence comes from Eledona agricola, assembly GCA_964023215.1. Lineage (NCBI taxonomy): Eukaryota > Metazoa > Arthropoda > Insecta > Coleoptera > Tenebrionidae > Eledona > Eledona agricola. Next base: position 20,089,743 of record OZ026855.1, on the reverse strand, counting down.
AAACGTCACTACAGCTACAAAGACAACTAACTGGTCGGGTATTTTTGGCGGACAGTCTATTTCAGTCCACCGTAAAAATCTGCAACGGTAAAAGTGAAAGGCGTATATTTTTCCATTTCCCAATTACAATTAAACGTGGCGCCCCTAGTGATTGCTTTCCCTTCAACGGTGCAGTACCGGTTCGACAACTTTATCGTTTTGCAATTTCAAAATCGCAAGCACCCTTCTTCACGTACACGCACTTTATGACACTTTTGACAGCGGAACCGATCGATACGTTTCCATTACCATTTAATTAAGTCGACGCACATTAAAAGTATCGCCACGTAATTCCTGGACATTAAATTGCGTTATCTTTAATCTATAGCGACTGTGTAAACACCAAAAGTAGGACGGACACCTCACGACAAGGGGTGAACGGCCTCGAGGGTCAAAATATCCGTTGTCCAGTGGTCAACGAACAATAACTTTTATCAGAATTAAAGCAAAAATAAAATATGTTTATATAAAATGATAAGAAAGTCAAGTTCAGAGTGGCTTATTTTCGATGCCATATGGGAGAGAGCTCGGAAACTAATAGGAAAAAACGAGGAGACTTTTTTTAATGGTGTTCTAGTTATAACGAAAAGTTTATATTTCGTTCACATTGCTTTTAAAGATACCGCTCTGTGATTGAAACCTTACGAGGTATGATTAAAAAATTCCAGGACTTATGTTTTATAAATTTATAGAAAACTTGTACAAGTTATTCAACATTGTTCCCTTCAAAGTACTCCCCTTGGCAAGCTATATATTTTTTACCACCGCCGTTTTAATTGCTGTAAGCATCGGGAGAACGCCTCTTGTGAAATGTTGTTTAGTTCCATCAGCGATTTTTCTGTGTCTCCTCAATCGTGTGAAGCCTCTTTCCATTCAGCTGTTACTTGAGATTTGGAAACAGGAAAAAGTCCCCAGGGCCAGATCGGGTTAGTAGAGGGGCTGGGGCAAGACTGCCATGTCGTTTTTTGTGCAAAAATCACGAATAATCAGAGCGGAAGGAGCGGGTGCATTGTGATGCAAAAATACACAGTTTAAGTCTTTTTCTCTTCACCTTTTGGAAAAAAATTGACAAAACACCCTTCCAGTCAAAGAAACCTTACATCGGCCTTCTTTAAACCTTATCCACTCTTTACACCGTGAACGACACAAACATTCATCTCAGAAAACCTCCCGCAACATTTGATAAGTTTCAGTACATATTTTATCCAATTTAACACAAACGCTCATAAAATCGCTAAGTGCAAGAATATTTATCACTGAAACAGCCTTAGTTTTTCGAAATTCTGCAAAGTTCGGGCTAAACACTTGTACAAATTGCACTCCGCAATTCAAACAGTCCTGAATTGTTACCTATTACCTAGAATACACTATTCATTTGGCCCCAATAAATAAAACTTGTACTTTTTAAAGCCGATTTTTCTAAAAAAACGTCAATTCGTTTCCGAAATCTCATCCATGGACTGCAGCTCACGTCACTTCCTGTTGTGCGTATTTTTAAGTTTTGTACATTTATTTGAGTCATCCACTATTATCCGTGGACACCGATTCCATTGTATTTACATGGAATCCTGGGTAGACAACAACAAATTAAAAGCTTAACTTTTGTATGTTTAGTTGAAATTAACAATGAAGAATGCCTGGTGACACCGACTTCGTTTCTATTTTTAATATCGTTAGTCGTGTAAAACTGACAACACACTCAAAGCTTACGATTTATGTGTCTGGTTGAGCGACGACAAATGTCAAACTATTGTTGAAATGAAGGTGAAGAAAGTCGGTTGGATACTCATTTCGTTTTTTTATTTAATAATATCCAGAAATTCAAAGCTTATTTGTCTGATTGAGCGACGACGCAAAACTAACAAGTCAAATAAACGTCATTTTACAAAAACTTCGGACTTGTAGTGTCATGCACAGATTACTCCAGAAGACTGACTTCATGGGCGATTTTGTCCGGAACTATCTCTTTTCTACACATTTAAACTAGGCGCATGACATCTTTGTCACAGATACCATAAGCAAATGTAGAGGCGCTGTAGTCGATGCTAATACTTTTTACGGCCGCTAGATGTCACTACAAAAACTTTTATTTAAATTCAAATAAAAGGCCCAATATTTTTACTATTTTAAATTGAACAATGTACAATTCCGTGTTTTTTAAAAAACGTGACTGTTTCTACGCTTGTTGCTTTCTTCTGTCTAATATTTTAAAAACAGCATTTTCCTGCAATTATAATCAAGCCAGTAAATGTCAAAACTTGCTTGTCGATTGAATTTGTGAAAAATTTTAAGCGAAAGATATATATAAGATATATATTATTTGTGGTTTGGTGAAAACTAAGCGGAGAAACTGCATTGTTTTCTAAAAAGTGAAGAAAGGTAACGATGTTTTATTAATACAACAAATTCAGGAAATCTAATAACATAATTCTAGAGCGAAACTGTGGCAAGAAGCTCTAAACGTCCAAAATTCCAATCTAAAGCAAAAGTGGAGGGTTTGCAAAAAACACTTTTCGGCATCGTTAGATATTAGGCTTCATTATTCCTTATTTTTGTGTATGAATTTGATGAAGTAAGCCAGGTTGCTCTATTGGTTGTCCAGCAAGTCTTTCAAAATTTCCATTATTATATAATAACCCCAAGTAATTATCATATGTGTAAGTTATACCTATCTTAGAAATGTAATTGTTAACATTTTGGGTATAATTTTGTTTAATTTAAATTACGTAATATAATAAATTGATTTTTATAAAATTGTTTGTTTGTATGACGTGTAAATAATGAAGGAATATTTTATGATTTATTCTACAAAACAATTTTTTTTGTAGAATAAATCATAAAATATTCGAAATATAATAGCATTTTTTCTACCCATAAAGAGAGGAGAGAATATTTAAATTTGCCGCAAAATTTGATCGATGCGCCATCTGAAAACTGTTACATAATTTAAAGGTCGTTAAAGGTCATTCCGCCAAAATATTTGCATTGAGTCAGTCATCTGGAGTAATCTGTGTGTCATGTTAAAAGACTCGATTTCCAGAGAGAGCTTTGGACAGGACTTGTTTTAATTTGATGGTTAAACACATGCAGATTTCAATTTTTCAACCCCGAAGTGCGCTTAGCGCAAAAGCGAATTTCTGGTCTTAAGTTTTTCGTGGTCATTCCTCAAATGTGAAATTGTTGTTGAAATGAAGATGAAATACAAATGGCTCCCGATTTATATTGTTTTTAATTTATAAGTTTGGTGGACATTGACGTCGTTTATTTTTATTTTCGTGTACTGTAGTGAAAATGACGACAGATTCAAATTGCTTGAAACGTTTGTTGGAACGAAGGCGAAGAAAGTCTGTTGGACACTGACTGTGTTTGTTTCCTTTTTTTAAAGACGACAAATTCAAAGCTTCCGATTATTTGTTTGGTTGAAATGCCGGCTGAAGAAAGTCGGTTTGTTGACATTTCCTTCTTTAAACATGATGTGTTACTTCCCTCACGATCAAACGATAACATTTATCATTAGGCGAAGAGGCGACCGTTGAATCTGAAATATTGCTTTCGTTGTGTTGTTGATGGACTCGCTCTTGTGGTATATTATTAACAGAAAACATGAAGATACTATGATAAATACTCGTATAAAACACAAAAAGAAATGCAATATTAATTATAGCCTACCCGCCTGCTGAAAGTTTAGAGCTTCGGATTTAATATGAAAACCGGTCGTGCCATAGAAGCAATAATAACGAAAATATTCTCGGGTTAATTAAAAACAATATTAAATTAGCGATGCAAGTCGTTGAAATGAATTCGCATAATAATAAACGAAACTTTACGACGGACTCGAATCTTATCTCTTATCTTGAGTCGTGGGTTTTTAGGTAGGACTAGCGACGCTTTTTTGGTAAACGAAAAAGCCGAAAATGTGGCACAAAGCGTCGCCAGCCAAGTCGATTGACCGTCGATTGTTTGCTATCGCCCCGATCTAAATGGCCCGAAATTCGGCCGTTGCCGGAATCCGCCCCCGGCGAGGCGCGACGCGCTAACCTCAAAACGAGGAGCGCATCGACGCCGACGCCGCCTCCCGACGCCGGCATATGGCAACCTACCTCAATCTGCACGGCGACGTCCCCGTCAAAAACAAGCTTCTTGAGATCGGGCGTCAACGCGAGGACGTAGTGCTTGGGCCTGACCGCGTGCGGCAGCCTCTCGAACGGCTTCCCACTGGGCATCTCGGGCTCTTCTGCTGCTGCTGTCGATCGGAAACACTTACTACAATCACTACGTGCGCTACGAGGAGACCGTCCCGCTCGCTGCTCTACTGACACGGCAACCGAATGAACTAAACGCGCACGCCGCCACAAAGGGAAACGGGGGGAGGACGAGGGGGCTAACGGTACTTCCGGCAATTCATTCAAAATTATCCTCAGCGGTCGGGAACGCAACAGACGGAAACTAAGTGAAAAAAACATGAGAATAGTCGGCGGCCTGCTTTTTATTCGGGAGATTCGACGGATAAATTCGGGACGGTTGGTAGAAGGTGGAAGTCACGTGGCGCGGCACACTTTGATCCAAAGTTTGGCACCGTCTGCACTAAACCGAACGAAATTGCTGGTTGCATAAACGCGCCCGTTTTGTTTAAATTTTTGGATTTCGGCCGACGTGGTGTTGTGAAAAAACATCTACCGTGTGCGAAACGGCTTGTCGTGTACGTCATTCCTATTAAATAAAAGTATAAGACGAAATGAATTCCCGTCACAAATGGCGGAGGCGCCGGTGCATTAGATAGTGACAGCCGTTGAGAAAATGTACCTAAAGATGGGATGTTTAGTTCATTTTGGTGAATTGATTCTTTAGGTGACATTCACCCAAGTGAATGATTCACTTGAACGATTCATTTGATTCGGTTAGTCCCGGCACGGCTGGACTTGGTTTAGCGACTAGTGTTTTCTCACTCTCCCGAATCTGCGTGTTCCTACCCGGATTCCACGCCCGTAGAATTATTTCAGAATTGTTACAGATTTTTACCGGCCCGGTTGTATTTTAAAATTATTGATATTTACAGTACGGATAGGAAATATTGCCGAGCGCCGAATCAAAAGTTAAAAATAATAAATAGAATTGAATTTGTTTCTCAGATTCTCGAGTTGCCATTTGAACTAATTGGAATAAAAAACATTTTTTTTAAACAAGTTAATATAGAGTAAAAAATTAAACATGCTACAAAATTAATACCCGAAATAAAACAACTTAGAAAAACACAAAACAACGCAAAAGTAAAATTATGTCTTGGCCCAACCATAAATCAAGAATGGTTCAAAAGACCCTTACTTGTTACTTGTTACTGGTCACTCATCCATCTGGGTCTTAAAAAAATCCCATTCATCAATTTTATTTTTATTATGAGTATGGGATTGCGGAGGTTATGAGATTTGACGTACGAAATTCAAAATTGCCTTTCCTCGCAAATGTAACTAGGTATTCGGATTCATTTAAGCACAGTCATTTGAACGTGACAAATTCAATAACAAAGTTAAATACACTGTGTTATTTTTATATCTGTGAAAATCATGATTCGTGAATAATTTTTATTTTTCCTAGTCAGTCGGTCGGTCGGAAGTTTAGTTCGAAGTGAATGATTCAGTATGAAAAGTAGGAATGAGTCATTTGATTCAGTGAAGTGAATAGTTCAAACGAACCAGTTCGTTCACGAACTGCCCACCTTTAATGTACTCAATACACTTCTGGACAAAATTAACGCATAGGGACAACTTAACATTATTTATTCTGATTCTCCAAAGTTTTAAATCATTAAACATTTTATGTCCTAGGTGGTCTGGGATATCCTGTGTCACTACTGAAACAACTGTATTTATTTGACAGATGTGATGCAAACAATTGCTTGTCAATACGACATTTTTCGTTGTTTAAAGTGACTTGTAAAAGGCAATAAGTTCATGTTATGTTTTTATACATTTTTTATTTTTATTATGTGAATCTAACGTGCATAATAATCTAGCTTTTGTTTTATTTTTTGCAGTGGAAACGATTTACCATACGACATATAACCATTTCACCATAGATAATTAAATTTCACAAGAACTGTAAACCATAAAGTTATTCAAAAGACGACTAAACCAACTCCCGGAGATGTAAAGATGTAAGATGACATTAAATATGTCTTATACGGGGTGATTCAAGTAGACCGTTCATTAAAAAAATTTGAATTTCGCGTAAAGCTATAAGTTGAAATTTGGTGTATCATTATTATTGATCATTCTGAATCATTCAAAATAGGGGAATTTCCGGTTATAATAATAATATTTATTATCCAACATATTTCTCCATTAAGAAGACAACGTATAGTACATATTAGTGGAAAAGCAAAAGCAAAATAGAAACAATAACACTAAGCTTATCAGAAATTGTTTCAAAAAAAATATTACAACATCAATAATAATAATAAATAGAGAAATTACACAAATTTAAATATTTACATTATTTTGCCGCTTAGAATCATATACCAAAAATTAACATCAACTCTGTTATTTTAAGTGGCAAGCCCCTATTTTTAAGCACTCAATCAATGGGGCACTTACTTCTGAATAAGACGCATCCAGATTGTCGGCACTTACCTGTCATAGGTTTTGAAATATTTTCAATTTAATGCTATAATTTGGAAAATTAAAAATCTTTTTAAAAATAAATATATTTTGATTCATTGCATTGTTCTTTGGGATTTTGGACCGTGTTCTATTTGAAGTTCCATTAGGGGGGGTGTAGTGAACGCTCCTAGGAGCTAATTCAACAAGTGACCCCAATGAAGGTTTTTTTGTCGTTTTGCAAACCTCAGAGCATTGTCTAAAAAAACTTTTTATTCAATTTGAATGTCGCAAATTGTTGCTGCAATTTTTTGAATGTGATTATAACAAAATATCAAAAACATATTTTTTTTAAACAACAACCCCAATATCTAAAAGCGTCATTTCATCTAAAAGTAAAAAATAGCTTGACTTTCATAATGATAGCATATGCCAGTTCTGCTTAGATTTCACAATATGCCTCATTTTTTATAAAAATCTATTTTTCTTTAGATTTTGATATGTTTAGGCTGTGAAATTGAAAAAACGAATTGCAACACAAATAAAATAATATTTGATTTGTTTGTAATCTTTGGTCAATGCGACCGTATAATGGAAAGAACTTTCCAAAAAAGTATCGAAAATTGGCATAACAAACCTTTATAAAAGTCGAGTTATTTTTTACTTTTACATCGAATTCCGTTATTAGATTAAAGGTTGTAATTTAAAAAAAATTGAGTTTTTGACATTTTATTATAGTAATTTTCTGGAAATTGCAATACTTCAAATGATTCAAAATATATAAATTTTTAAAAAACTATGAAAGAAAATTCAACATTTATAATAAACGGTCTACGTGAATCACTCTGTATAACGTGCCCAAAACGACTATCAAAAAAGACATACATTTCATATTTCTGCACCTCAATGTAAAACATTTTCTACTTCTACACTACTACTTTTACACCACACAAACGAATTTGAAAGGATTTCCATGGATTATTCTGAATAATGTTTTACTTGTACGCCCGTAATAAGATATATGTTTTCAGATAAACGGTATAGTTTACCCGAACACAACAGGCACAGATTAATTTTTATATACAGAGTGACCCATTAGAAATTAGAATTTGAATTCCCAAAATTGTGATTTGTTGGTCGATTTAAACGATTTTTTTTAATGATAGATCCTCAATACTCTAGTGCCAAATATCAGTAAAAAAATTCAATGCTTGCTTGGAATTTTTTCAATGCCAAGAATAAAAATGTTAGCAATTTTTTGTATCTCCAATCTGACTACGCTACTGAATTCCTTTCAATACAGAAATATATATAACATTATCCAAATTTATTTATTTCATCAAAATTATACTTTAGACCGTTATCAGTTGAACTTCAACCCAACAGTTATTCATAATATTGGCAATCTTTGTTTAATTTAAACATAATTTTAATTAGATACAGATCCATTTTGATAAAAATTACGTAGCAAACTTTGCGATTAGTTGGTCCGATATGACAATAAATATGAATCCCTTTAAATCAAAATGTATTTCTTATGCAATTTTTTTATAAAATTATTGTGATTTATATGAAGACTATTCGAAATATTTTGATAAAATTAATAAATTTGAATTATGCAATATTTCTGTTAGCAACTAATATTTTTTTGTAAAATTTTGGTGGCACTTATTTGACAGTATTCTAAATTCAGTGGCGTGGCCAGATTAAAGATTAAAAATTGCTAACAATTTTTTTATCTTTGGCTACCATTAAATAGATCGAATCGAATAATTTCTTAAAAGAACGAACTGTTTCGTAAAACTGTAACTACTGGCCTCAGGAATCAGGAGTAGGTCATGGAATCTTGTTTTTGGTTTATTTTTTACAGTGTAGACCTTGTCAAATCATGACATTTGACAAAAACTGTCAACCAAAAGTTGCTCAAAAAACGTTTATGCCGACGCCCGGATATGGGATTTGTTAAAAAAGACACTAAATGTATGTTGGGTTGTCAACCGAAGACTCAAATCAAAATTTATCCATCTCAACTCAAACATTTTCTACACAACAAAGTGTGTTGTGTAGTGATTTCCTGGCCTACTTTGGAATACTTTTTTATTTTAAAAATGTCATCTCCGGGTGTCGGTTTAGACGACTTTTGGGTAACTTTTCGATTGACAGCCTCTGTCAAATGTCATGATGATATGTCAATGTCCAATGTCTACACTGTAAAAAATAAAACAAAAGATAGAATCAACCTGCTGCCTGTGCTGCTGCTAAGAATATATTTTTTTGGTATGATTTCGTCAAAAATAAAATCATATGTAAAAAAAAACGGATTAAAATGGACTGTTCCTATTTTTGATAATCGAAAAAAGTTTATAATCCAACAATCATCTTTCGTTAGCGGACGTACCTATTTCTCGGGAATCATTTATTATTAGGTTGTTATTAATTTTTAGAAATATTACTAGGAGGTGGAATGATAGATTGGCAACACTGGCGGTTATATAACAAATCCGTAAACGATTTTTTGTGTGTTTTGCAAAAGCAAACCCCACATGAAACCGGTCGGAAAGAATTTTTCAAGTATTTCTAAAGCGCAAATCAGTTAAATTTCGAATCGTTCTAGAACTGACGTTTGGCGTCGGTCATGCGCGTTACTTTTGTGCGACTCAGAAATATCCGTCATTAGTCATCAGTATTTGTGTTTTATTTCATCTGTCTGTTGTAAACATTGACCACGACGCGGAAAACTAGGAAAATTCGTTAGATTTTCCACCCGCGCCTCTCCACTTTGATAATGAGGAATGTATCAATAACCGGTAGGTCAGTGGCGAGATAAATTCGAGTTTGTTTTGGTCCTGTCAAACCTTGACCCAGTTGAATTTTTAACATTATGCCCGAATGCAGGTACAGAGAATGTCGGAAGGAGATCAAAATTTGCTAAACAGCCTCCAGAAGCTAGACCTGGAGTCTAAGAAGCCGCCCGTCGATGCCCCATCCAACCCCTTCATGCGCCGCAGACGCTCCAAATCCCTCTCGAGCATCAACTTCGGCTCCACCTGTGACTGCGTCAAGAAGAATCAGGCGGTTAAAGTCACGACGTCGTTCAAACGCCCCAACAAGAAACTTCTCCGCGACCCCATCCTCAAGTTTGTTCGATGCACGCACAGTGATAGGATATCTAATGCTAAAATCGCAAAGAAGAGAAAAGAGAGACTGTTTGGGCAGTGCTCCAGACACAAGGAGCGCGACTTCAAGTCTATAGTCGATGCGTGTGAAAAACTTTCGTTGGACAATTCTAGTGATACCGAGTGCTACAACACGGCCAGTTTTCAAACTGCGAGGATGCGTTCCGGCAGCTTGAGTCCAAGATCTGAGGCGTGCTCCATGGGCGCCAGCTGCTCGCACCAAGCCAGGCTGAACGTGTCGCCCCCTTGCGATGTGACCATCGATGAATTGGCCAGCTATTTCGAAACGTTTGTCCACATACCTAAGAAGATGAGCTCAATGGCTGAAATGATGTACATCTGATTTGTCTAGTAAAACCTAGTTTGTTTTTCTTTAGTCATTGTAAGCATGTAGTGAGTGAGGAACACTGACGATTAAATAATATAGACTTGGCAACTCCTATTCCTTACTACAGCATATTTACGTGCCAAGATTAGAATGTGAGCGGGGAGTATGGTGGTATACAATGGCGGTCTAGCCGAAACAGTGGCGTAGTTGTGTGGTGAAAATAAAAACGTTGCCACGGAATTAGAAGCAACCAAAAATACAGGAAAAAGGAAAGGCATGTTTTTTTATCAGCAAACATGTTGTTTATGTTTAGAATTAAATGGGGGTGAGTAAAAAACGGGGGGTTTACAGGATGGTACTAATCACCTACGCCACTGACGGCACACGAGCCATCTTGGACCAACATTAAGGTTGATTTTGGCCTGCTCCCACACTTAGATTGTGGCGAGTTCTTTCCTTACGAAAAGATGTAAATAAATCGGTCTATATTATTTAATCGTCAGTGGTGAGGAAGGTGACAAGGATCCGTTCAGACTGATTAATTACTTCTAATTACAAAGCATTTTTCCTTACAACTTGATAAAATTTATTGCAGCCACGTGATGGACATGCTAGAACAACTAAATCGTTTTACGTTGCACACGCCCCCTATTGTCACTATTTTACTTCGTTTCAATTCTAAACATACATTTATTTTTCCCATTGCCTTTAACAAATTATTAAATTATAATCGACATGGACGCAAACATTGTCATTTGCAAAAATCAATGGCTTTATTTCAATAAATAGTTGTAGGAAATAGAAAGTTTATCTTTTTATTCAAAAACGGGCGCGTCCACCAGCCGCTGCAAAATCTCGTCACTCTTTGCAAACCCACCAGTCTTTTTCATATCCTTCGTGCACGTGATCCAGAAGAGCCCTCCGCCTACCGTCACAATACCTATACTTATCTTGCACCTTCTGCTTAATATCCACAAGATTCTCTTGCGTGATGTCCCTCTCGAGGTACTCGCTCAACAACTCGGTGGCCCTCTCCAAATCCTTTTGGTTGTCTTCAAATATCACAGATTGATTGTTCTTTTTTAGATAGTACGCGAAAACGTATGTATACATTAGCGTCTGTCTACATTTGCACAGAATGTCGACGGCCTTCTTCAGAAATTGCACCTCGATCCAGCTCATGTTATGCTGCTGCATCTCCTCCATCTTATCCTTGACGGACGAATACAACTTGTGCTCGAACTTGAGCGATTGCATGTGGTTCATGTATCGATTGCAATAGAACAAATAGCGCTGAAGGGCAGCGCGGGACCGCTCCTGCGCGTCCCTTGCGGCTTTCGCCTCGTCCTCGTCGTACTTGTTGCAGTTGTACCAGGAGCTCCCGTGCGGCTCCCACGACCCCAAACACACCCAACAAAAGTCGGCCTTGCAATTCTGGTTCTTGCAAACCATATGGTTGCAGCCGCCGTCCTTCTCGATCGTGGCGCCGCATTTCGGACACTCTTTCGTGTTGGCCGAGATCCAGTTCGAGGTTTCCGAGTCGTCGTCGCACTTCTTTATCCACTTCTTCAGCAAGCCGCATTTGACGGGGTCGTGCCAATTCTCGCCGCACGCGAAGCAGAAGGTGTGGCCACAGCCGCACACAACGGGCTTGGAATCCACGTAAGTTACCTAGAAAAAGAAATAATTGAACGTGAACAGACACACGATGTAATGGTGCGCACTTTTATGGCGTAGTTGCAGTCGGGACTGGGACACCACCGCAGCAGCCTGTTGCATTCAATAAAACTGTTAGTGATGAGATGTTGGTACTTTGTCTTAACTCTAGGGTCTTTCACTAGCCGCATCACTGTTTCGTCGTCCACTAGTATGGGACAGTTGTGGGCGGCGCATGCAATCGTCTGTCCCACGCCCTCCTCCATGATCTTTGTTGTTAGATATTCGTTCCAGCATTGGTAGCAGAAACGGTGTCCACACTCCAAGCCCGTCATTTGCAGCGGGGCACACAACATAAAACAGATGTCGCACTCTTCCGTTCCTTTAATCTTCTGCGACATCTTCGGCTTGGACACGGGCAGCGTTTTAAACGGATTTACTACTTTGGCCTCCTTGAACAGTTGATCCTGGTCGCCGTCGAAGAAGCGTTCCATCAACTTCTCCTTGTCCCACTTGAAGTAGTTCAGCAGGATTCTGGTGGTGGTCGGAGGCAGCTGCATCACGTTGTTGACCTCGTCGATGATGTCGCACATGTACTGCACGATGTCGGTGGTAGAGAGCACCTCGTACTGGTAGTCCTCGTCGAATAATTGCGATTCCCTGGTTGCGGAGCACTCCACGTCCACGCTGAAGTCGACGTCGTCCCCGCTTGTTTCGTTACCCGAATCTTCACACATACTGTCGTCGTCAATATTCATCATCTCCATTGTTCTTGTTGTGGCGTCTGGACTCCTGGAACTTGTTCAGTGACACTGCCTTGATTTTGACAAAGAGCCGAAACTGAGTGACACTAGGACACGTCGGTCGCTCATTTAGCCGATTTTGGACATTGTTGAAACGCTTCACTTGAATTTTTGGAGGGAAGCCAAATGGGAGATGGAACCGGAATTTAAGACTGAGACCTGGAAAGCGTAGTCTTAGCCACAATTCCAAGCCCTCCAGATTTTTGATGACATTCTATTGCTTGAATTTGTCCACGAATAAAAATAAAGAATCATTTCTTCGGACGAATCACATTTGGAATACATTGAGATACATTTAATAACATTTTTACGTCACAAATAACGGTTGATCCTCTGTCGACAATTTAAGAATCGATTAATTTTTAATATACTTATTTCGTACTCGATGAAAATGAATCGATTGTGGCACCTACTACATATCGACAAAAAGCACTTCGAACTGTACGAACTGTTTCCACGAAATTTTGACAAGGTTTATAGTTCATTTTTACAATTTAATGGGGCTGCTCAATCATGTATCTGTCGCACCCAAGCACTGCAATTGCATTGTTCAACACGACGAATAGACCAGATGGTGTAATTCTATTTTCTTTCATATTGGGGCACGTTTTTTGTCCAGTTCGTAGTGTCCGGCCGAAACCGAAATTTCATGTTTTCGTGGGAAAACCAAAGTAAAAATTATCATAATCAGTTCTTATTATTATATTACCAATCACATATTAATCATGCAGCCTCTGATATTTTAAGTAATCATTAATTTATCAAATCATATTTTACCTACCTTATTTAAAAAAGCACAACTAAATATACTTTTTTTAATATTATGAAATAAAATAAAAGCTACGAAACAAAATTAATGCTTTTAAAGTAAAAAGAAATTACCTAGTAATTATGTGCAGGTAGGTACACAAAAAAAACACTCTTTCATCTTAACAACAAAATTATTTTTTCTAAACTTTGGTCATTTTGTATGGTACCTACCTACCACATACAACAAGTAAATAAATATTTTTGATGCAAATAATCCTTCAATCAAATATACCAAAATAAAAAGATCTTTGCAAAACCTCCCGAATGTAGTTTCGGTTTCGGCCGGATGACAGCCGAAACCAGTTTTTTTGCCGAAACTAGACCGAAACCGAAAGTTCAGTCGGACACTACAAGTTCGTGAACTGGAAATTGTATTATGAAATATTTGGAAATTACAAAAATTAGATTTTGAAAAAAAGAATAAGGGCCGGTTTTTCAATCTACAGTAAACTTCAGGTTGGGAGTAAACTATAAGTAAACTTTCAGTTGGCGTTTTTCAATTCACAATTGTCACCTTACTTGTAGTAAAAGTGCCAGTAACTTTTACCGCTGGATTTTCTGTCAGTAAATGTAATTAATCAGTGCCTCTCGTTATTTTCTCTAAAATTTTTAAAAATAATCGTCTGTTACCGAAAATATGTTAGATTTTTACGACGTTAACGCTTTTAGTAGTGATGAGGATGTACGACGTCCAAAACACATAAGATACCGGCCAAATCATTTTGAAGAGTGGGATGATTTTGATTTTTTAGCTCGGTTTAGGATATCTAAACGTACAGCTAGTCGTCTTGTGGAAGAAATTGAAGAAAGAATCGCGCACCCTACGCAAAGGTTATTTCATTTTCACATTATAAATTTTAAAATAAAATTTTAGAAACGAAACTTAAACTAAAAATGCAGCATTTTGATTGGTTAAATTGCAAAAATTTCCATTGAAACCTACTAACTAGAAGTAAACCAACGATTGAAAAATCGGCCCTCAGTCAGCTTTGAAAATGCTGTCTGTAACTTCCTATCTTTAATTGTAATAAAACGTAAAAAAAAAAATCACAATTTATATTTTCCGAAAAAAAAAAGTAGAACAGATCTAACGTGAGTTCAAAAAAAAACGAGGCTGCGTTGGCCCTGAAATTTATCGGCTTTCCAGTGTAGACACCATAGAAAACATAAACATAGATTTGACAAATGTCAAGGTCTGTCAGTTTAAAATTTAGCATCGAAATAAAACGGCCCAAACGCTAGGACAGTTTAATTTTATTTTTAATGAACATTTTTAATAATCATTGGTTTTTAAACCTTCGAATCCAAACAAATCCGAACCTTTTTTTTCTAATGTATATTGTATAATTTATAACTCACTAGTGGTCAACGTTCGTGTTTAGCTATGTGTACAACGATTGGTAGGTCACAAACATATTATTATTATTATTACTTAAATGACGGGAGAAAAAAAATTTGGTACTTTAAATAAAATGTAAACATGTAAAAAAAATTAATGTAAACTTTAATGAAACACAATCCGTAATTAAACTCCAAAAACAAACAACATTTATCGCAATTGCTTTCGATTTTTTGCCGTAACTCGTCTAAATTTTTTGGCCTACTAAAATAATAAACCTTCGAATCCAAGCAAACCCAAACCTTTTTTTTCTAATGAATATTGTGTAATATAACTCCCTAACGGTCGACGTGCGTGTTTAACTATATATACAACGATTTTTGAAATATTAATTGAGAATGCAGTTGTTCTTAAACTGAATTGGTAGGTCTCGAGTTGCGCATAGAGACTGATGACCCATGAAGGTTGACGGGCAACTGAGTGCTGCCAAATATTCTCAAGACATTTTTCGGTTTTGAGACTGATTCTTCTTCATCGATCTATTCACGACTTACAGTTATATCAAATTAATGACCGTCCTGGTCGTGCCGATATTCTCCTCAACAGATGAGAAGCTGTAACAATGAATAGATTGATGTTTGAATTCACAACGATACCGGGAAATGTTTTGCACTTTTTTTTTATCCCATAATGATTTATCCCATTGTCAACAAGGAAGCTAACCTAAACATGAACAGACTCGAACTGACACTTTGAAGTTTTGCTACACTAAATTGATGCACAAAGTTTTTCCAGGGCCAACGCAACCTCGTTTTTTTTTGAACGCACGTTATGTCCAACTGCATGTCACTTGCATATTAGCTAAAACTTAAACCTGTGTGAAATAATTAGTTTAATAATGGTAGGCATACGTGAAACTTAGCACATAGAAATTCTGACAATGGTTGAATATGGCGATAGAAAACGAAGTGGTAACTCTTTTTATCCAAATTAATTCTAACCGGGAACTGTTATCAAGGACAACAGTTTCAAAAACTTACATAGATTTTATGAAATTGGAAGCACTAAGCCGGTGCAAAACCTGGTCGACCTAAAATTGTCACCAACGATGAAAATTCTTTGAACGTAATGTTAAATGTGCTAGAAAATCCAAAAATTTCAGTACAGCAAATTTTTGGCTGTGAACCACAATATTAGTAAGGAATAATGACACAAGAAAAATATCATCCCTACAAAATTCACCTGCTATATGAATTGAGTAAAGACGATTTTGACCGCCGAATCGAATTTTGTGAAACTATAAAGCATAGAGTAAATAAAAATGTTATGTTCATCAAACGATAAATCAGCTTTTTGTTAATGGGAATGTTAATCGTCACAATTTGTTCTGACAAAAATCCACATTGGATGGAGCAGATTCATACGCAGTATCCCCAAAAAGATAATGCTGGGTGTGGTATCAATGGTAAGAATATCATAGTTTTTTTTTCATGAATGGCTATTTAACATTGGAAAAATATCTGCAATTTTGACTATAGCATGTTGTTCCCCGACTTAGAGAAAAATACACAAGCCTTAAAGTGCGCCAATATTTGGATAAACGTTTTGATTTTTTCTTGTGGGGTCACATCTTTTTTTATATCAAAAGCCCAACACAAATCGAAGAAATGAAAAGAAAATATCTCCAAATACTTTGATTTATTCTTTGCAAAATTTTATTCAACGTCGAATTAATTATTGCTAGGAAGAAAATGAAGAGCAATTTAAGAATATTTTGTAAAATAAAATCGAATTGGTGTTTAAAGTTTTTTAATAATTATTAATATGTATAAGGACTACTTTCTAAAAAAGTGTTAGACAGACTAAAGACGGCATTTTGAAGACTAACTCAATCATCAATCGTTTTTTGGCATAATACTGCATCCTATTTTTTTACATTTATACATATAACAACTGAGATATGTGTGTGATATATCGTTAAATTAAGAACAAAATGCTCACTTCAATAGTATTGAATTTGATCCCGTTGCTATTTAAAATAAAATCAAGTTACTTAACTTAGAACATAAAATTGAAAAGATGACAAGTACCCATAGTAGATCTTAACTTTCCCTAACTCTATTCTAGATTAAAAAAAATTAAGATAAATAGTTTTTTAAACATAACGTGCATTCAAAAAAAAAAACGAGGCTGCGTTGGCCATGGAATTTATCGGCTTTCCAGTGTAGAAACCACAAATGACACGAAATGTCAGTCTAAAATTTTCCACCACAATAAAACGGACCAATTTTATGTAAATTGTTTATAATAAATGCCAGGACATGCGTACATCGCTCTCATAAACATAATGCTACCCTCCTTCGCGTCCATTTATTGAAATTTGTCCCAACATAATAATCGTATACGAAACCAGTCAACAAAGAACCCAACCTAAAAACTATCTGACAGATTCGAACTGACAGTTCGAAATTTTGCTACACTAAATTGATGCACAAAGTTTTTCCATGGCCAACGCAGCCTCGTTTTTTTTTTAACGCACGTTATTACCGTATCCATACTTTTTAACGACTTGTATAAAGTTCTGTTTGGTGGTAATCCATTAATCATAAATAAAGATGCTATGGAAATAATAAACCATACATATGAAGAAAAATCTAAAAACGCCTGCAAACACCCAGCTCCCGCGAGATAAATTAAAAGCAGAAATTCAACGAAGTGTAATGTCTTAAGAATATGAATAAGCGTTTTTCTACTTCGAGTCTATAACAAATTGGTTCCATATAATGTATTTCAGACGATCTATCAAGGTTTGGTTTGAAATTAAACACCCAAAAAAAAGGGTGGGTACTGTGACTTTTTTTAAGTAACAATGAGATAAATCAAATCAAACACGTAACAGTAAGTATTATTTTAGGTAGACAAAGGATGTCACAATGCGCGTTCTAACCGTCCAAAGTTGAATAGATAAATGTAATAGTTTCTTTCAAACTTATGAACGTGTCCAAATTGTTAAAAAAATTGAATTATACAATCTGGTTCTATATCATGATTTCCATTTGTAATAATCACAATGGGCGAATGCGACAGATACCGCATGATCGAGCTGCGCACTAAAATCGTTCAAATTCAAGTTTGTATTTACGTTCCAAGTGTTTTTGGTCGATATGAAGCGTCTTCTCGTCGTTATTGATTTAATGAAAAAATGTAACGCTCCGGCCGCATTCCTCTGGTCAATGTCGGCAGAAAAAATCGCTAAAAGTCCAAAAATGCAGAGCAATTCGGTATTGCACATGTTACCCTTACTTACTGTAATTTGCAAAAATATTTTGGCATGAAGGTCCATAAAGTTTACTGAGCCTGCAGACCACACGATGGGGCTCTGTGGCACAAAAGCCCGAAACAAGCAAGTTTTGTATAACAAATCCGAACAAGTAATTTCTCAATTAGTAAATACTACTATAGCCATTTGGATTCTGCAATTTAACGCCTCAGAACTTTTTCGTTTTTTCATAACAGAAACTTTATGTTAATGCTTCAGAAACGATGCAAGTAATTTAAGGTAGTTCCCGAGCTGTTATTTATAAAGTAGGGCCCAACGATGAGAAGTGTGATAGAAAAATGAAATGATTTTTTTTGTAAGTGACCCTCGGATGTCGGACGATGTTTTTTCCACTTTAATGGCAAATGCATTTGCTAGGTTGGTACTGAAATAAAATATCACAACTTTTCCAAAAAAATATGCGTTTTTGCATAATTTATAATAAGCCTTGAGTTTGGATCACCTTTTACATTTTCAGGAATGTCGCAAACAGAACAACACCTGGCCAAGTTTGAGGATAATATGATAAAGCAGAATGTTTGAATCGAAATAGAAGACCCGGAAGTAGGAGTTTTAGCCCCAATTGTAAAAAGTCTAGGCCTACTTCTGCAAAAAACATGGTGACTTAACCTCAACCAAATTTGGCTGGATTTTTTCGGATCTCATCTCGTAACTCACCTCTCCAGAGTCACAAACGCATTTTACACCTTTTAACTCAACTATTAAAAGACAATGCCTAGGTTTTTTGCTTTTCACTAGTGAAAACTCTTGGCATTGTCACATAGAACACGATTACAAAACAATTGAAAACAATGGCTCGAACTACAGAACATGCAACCAATAGATGGGTATTGAAAATACAAAAAATACTAAAAACTGCAAATAAAAAAGTGTGATGCAAAACTGAACAAGTAGGACACGAACCTGTGCACAAAGCTTCAACTTACAAAACTGCATCGACTTCTTCGTATTTATTTAATGTTCAAAACACGTAGTCCGTCTACTTTTTCTATACTTCTCGGGTGTGGAAAGTCACCTGTCATCTATCACTAATCTGTCAAAATCAGCTGTATCAATTGTTTATGTTTCTAAACACTAGATTTTTGATTTGACTCTACCATGGTGGAGGAAGTCAAAGTTAGCCTCCAGGAGCTCCTCTCGAAGGTTTCCGGTTTGCACTGCATCATAATATCGGACCGCGACGGAGTCCATTTATTGAAAGTCAGCACGGACAAAGCTCCGGAACAAGCAATGCGACCCAACTTCATTTCCACATTCGGACTTGCCGTGGACCAAGGAAGCAAGCTGGGACTTGGAAAAACCGGAACGCTTATTTGTGCATATTCCCAATATCAAGTGATACAAGTGAACAAACTTCCTCTTATCGTAACGTTTATTGCTAGTGATTCTTGCAACACGGGACACATTCTAGCAATACAGAAACAACTGGATCCGATTATTTCGAGCCTGGCGCTTGCTGTGGCAGAGTCTTAACTTGTATCTTATATAATATGTATAAAATAAAGCGGTTTTGTGCTCTATTCTCTCACTAGAATGATTGGAAAGTTGTTTGTAACCAAATGGTCGTCGTGGAACACTACAACTAAATTGACTTCAAACTCTAAAAACCAACAAGTTATATGGTGCAACTAAGATCGTAGCAGAGTACCAATTTTAAAATTAGTCGTAATGAGAGTTGGGCAAGTGAAGAGTCGTGGAAAGACCATATAAATAGGAATGTCCACATTTGCTGGGATGTCCCCGTCACCAATTTGTATGTTTTGTATCTCTGTGGCCTCCCTGGCATATCCTTCTGCACACCCGCACGTCTCCACCCTCACCAACTGCAATTCCACTGACCTAATGGGGGCGGCGCACCTCTCCAAAACAATGTGTCCAGTAAATGGCTTATTCATGCTGCAACAAGTGGCATTAAGTTGTCCCGTTAAAAGAAAATCTGGGGCGCCGACTCCACCCGATGCCAGACTCATAGGGCTCAACTTGAACTGCATGCTCCGTTTACTGTCTTTGATTTGTGGAGGAGGTCCTGGATTTCGCCCCGGCCAATATTGCACCAAAAACTGCTGGCACTTTTGCAAGTCTTTCGACAGAAAGGAACGTTTGACGTCGCAACGTATTGCATAGCTGATGTTTATATAAACGCCGTGATATGTCTCGTAAAGTGCGCGGTTGGCTTTTGGCTTTAACGGTATTTCAAATGGGATTTCAGTAGTGCCGGCCGGAAGACGACTCGGACCGCTCACTTCACACGACACTCCAATGAGTTGTATTGGCTGAAATGATACGTTTAGTAAGTGGCAGGTGTCGTGGCCGGGTTTTTCCACTTTGACTGAGTTGTAGAAAGCGTCTATGAATCCGACGTTTTTCGAGCTCAGCTGGAGATTGACACAGCCCTCCACCGTTAAAGTAATGCCGTCGTGTTTGAAGTCTGAGTTTGTGGTGATTATTATTACTCCCGTTATGTTCTCCTGCAAATTGGAAAAATTAAGTTTTGATAATAATTGCACTTATAATGCTCACATCCTCACGGTACATCTTGTCTGCTCTTTTTAGTCGTATATCAAGATTTGTAGACATTCTCACGAAAAACTGCCTCTGAAGGAGAATTAAATGCACCTGTCCCTGTTATACCGCAAACTTTGTTTATCACTTAAATTACATCTGCTATATTTAAATGAAAATGTAAATATTTTTTCCAACAAATGTCACTGTCAAAACAGCTAAAAATAAAAATAAAAGAACTACAAACACTAATATTTAACACTATCAGCACTCCCTTATTAAAAAACTATAAATAAATGACAAAATTACTTTTATTTATTTATGCAAATATATACTTATTCTAATTTTGTAATACTTTGTATTTCATGTAGACAACAAAAATGTGATACAATGCTTAATCTCTATATTGCGTAGCTTAATGGTTTAGTTATATTTTGTTACAAAACCAAAATCTCTATTATGTTGACAGTCAAATCCAAACAATTGTCATTTTGACAACAAAACATAACCTCAGCTTATGTTTACTCGACTCAGAATAAGTTACTTTTTTTACAACTGTTACGCCACACAAAATGAATAAAGGGAAAATAACGTTCGGAAAGATTAGTGCAAATTTCGACCAGAATGCGAAAAAAGTGGAAGCCACCGCCGCCACCTTTGGCACCTTCGGCCCCCCCAAAGCGATGGAGCTCCTGGAGGACAACAGCAAGGAACAAGAACACATTAAAGAAGTAATGGGAATTACAGCATTTGGAAAGAAAGCAAAATCGTTTGATGTTCAGGTAAAATAACTTAGAATTTTAGTATTCAAGGTTTTTAGCTCCTAAAGCAATCATTTATCTATGCATCTAAGCCCTAAACAATTTTGATGCTTCCGTAAAAGAAAACCGCCACAAGAATCGTGGGAATTATGCAGCATAAATGAACTGAAGTCACAAGCTGCTCTTGTGTAACAAATGGTTTAAATAATATTAAGCAGTGTTTGTATTTGTTTCTCTAATACAAAAATTATAATCTGAACGACATCAGTAGCGGGAATAATATTAGCGAACATAGCAAGGAAGTCTATATGGGTTGCTGAAAAAATTTCGGGAAAATCCGTGAGAGAACCAGCAAGGTTATAGTTATACCTTTTTGCATTTGTTCAAACCAGTTGTTGAAACATATTTTCTCTTTAATGTACACATGTAATTTGTAAGCTTCCACCTCTTCAGATGTCGCAAAATGCATCTGTATTTCTTCTTCATTTCAGGGAGCAGGAAAAAGTCACTTGGTGCTGAATTATGACCATAAGGACAATATGATATTACAAGAAATTGCGAAATAAATGCAAATTATCAATTTTTTCAGAAGTTTTAAGGATTAACACTAACAGCCTTAAAGAAAATTGGACTAATGTTTTCATATCAAGTTAATATCAAAAATAAAAATGTTAGGTTTAAAAATTTCTCCAAAATATCAACTTTTGCTTATATTTCGCAAACGAAGGATGATAGTGATGCGGTTTCCACCCAAATAAGTCTCTCAAAAATCTAAGTCCATTGCTTTCTGAGTTCTCCCATATGGCCATCGATAATGGACTTACACACAAAATTTATTAAAGACTCGGTATTTTATTCACATGCAAAGTGTAGTGCTCCGTTATTTTATTCAGTTTAGTAAAAATTTCAAACGCTCAGTGAAGTAGGTATGTACTAAATGTTCGGTAAGAATTTGAAATGCAGGGTAAAAATACTAAACGCTCAGTGAAATACTGAATGTTTAGTAAAAAATATAAAAAGCACGTTATAAATGCTATACACTCAATATAAATGCACTTTGTTGGAGTCTTTCCTAAAAATTCTGCATTTAATCGGCTAATGAGTGTTACAAAATGAACAGAACTAGTTTTGCTCATGTTTGAACGATCAATACTTGTTATTTAATGGTTTTATTCAATCCACATCCGAATAAAAGGGAAGGTGCATGTGACAATGTTTTTATAGATAACAAAAATGTTGTCAACAAAAAGGAAATGTCACTTAGAACTGTATATTACGATATAAATATCTGGATCTACAAAAGAATTTATTTCATATATGTGCAATAATAAGTTTATTAACAGAGCATGTTTTTGTCGAAAATAAAATGCTAAAATCATTCCACTTCTTGTTCAAATAAATAACTATAAATATAGGTATAATTGATATTTGTTTATGAATAAAGTTTAATTTTTTGTTATATTTTATAATTGTGCCAGTATCCAAATAAAATATACCTACTTAGTAATATTCATCTTTTTCGTTTTTTTACAGAAATAATGTTTCCAGCTATATCTTGTATCTTATTTAACATTTGGTTACACTATACTAGTTATCAACAACAAACGGAGTTTTTATTACTTTTATTGGGATGTTGATTGAATAAAATAACCAGAACTAGTGTTGGTCGTTCAGACATGTACAAAACTACAATGTACAATTAAAATGCGCAAGACTGTATCTGCTCATTTTGTAACACTCAATACCCGATCAAATGCAAAATTTCGGGTTTGGGACATATTCGTTGCTCACAACTAGTTTTCCGCAATTTCGAATTTGAATATTGAGCGTAACATATACATTTTAACATTAGGTATTAGTCTTTTTTGACTTAATTAATTTTTTTATCTTCCCCCATTGATATGATTAGTCTACAAGTCTAGGTTTTCAGAAGCAACCAAATGATGCTGCTTTATATTTGCTGTATAACTTGCGGACCACCTATATTCCTTCAACGAAATAATGGAAATCTTTCTCTCAAAGTTTTTTTATGTTTAATGCCTCGGTTAAAAGCCTCTAAAAGGTTGTTTGTTGTTGAACTAAATATCTCGGCACCTTCATACCATTTTCTCTTCATGAAAATACTCTGTAAGTTCGGGATAGTCTCCCTTCCCATTTTGTAACAAACTTCTTCATTTTTGCTCAGTCGTAGAAGATCAATATCCCTTAATATTTTTGTCATACTATATTTTGGCGTATTTGTTTTTTTGCTTTCTTTTGACAATGTTTCTTCATAGGGGCATGACGCATCTTTATTTTGATTTCGTGTTTAAACGCACTTTTAATTATCGTTGAAGTGCGGATAAATTACTAAGTACCTAAATACAATATTTCATCCCGCTAAACTACAAAAAACACTGAATATTTTCTACACTTAGTATTTTTTTTCGCACAAAATGATATAAAATAATGAGCATTTTATGACTAGTGTCCGACCGAAACTAGTTTTTACGGCCGAAACCGAATTTCGGCTTCAGTCTCAGTTTCGGCCGAAATTTCATGTTTCGTGGGAAAAACAAAGTAAAAATTATCATAATCAGTTTTTATTATTATTTTTTTAACCAATCACATATTAATCATTCAGCCTCTGATATTTTTAGTAATCATTAATTTATCATATCATATTATTACCCTCCCTTATTTAAAAAAGCACAAATAAATATACTTTTTTTTAATATTATGAAATAAAATAAAAGCTACAAAACAAAATTAATGCTTTTAAAGTAAAAAGAAATTACCTAGTAAATATGTGTAGGTAGGTTCACAAAAAAAACTTTCATTTCCCCACGGTCCTGCGGCACTGCTCGTAGAAGATGTACGTCTTTTTTATCCTTCTGTCGATGTGAAGGTTCCATGTTAGCTTGCTATCAAAGGTTACTCCAAGGTATTTCACTTCGGTCGCAAAGCTTAGTTTTGTGTTTAGAAAGCTTGGTGCTTTTAGCTTCTCCGTCTTTCTTTTTTTCGTGAAGAGAACCATCTCTGTCTTTCTGGGGTTTGCAGACAGAGTGGAACATTGGTTAAAATTAAGGAAACAAAACAAAAGATAATACATACTCTGTTTAAAAGAATACAAAAACATTTGCAAAATATTAACGAAACAAAGCGAAAGATAATACTCTGTTTAAAACTATTCACAAACATTGGCAAAAAATTGAAAAATAAAAATTTACTAATAACACGGGGCTTTTGTGACGTTTCGAATTGCATTGCAACTTTGCCTCAAAGCACTGGCATTTATTGGTCTTGCATTGCATTTTTGATGGTTGACATGCACATTACCCCTGTCCAAATAAAAGGCTTGGCTGGTAAATAAATACTTAGACATATTCACCAGGTCACGGCTAATAAATTTAAAATAAAATTCTTTAAAACAAAGTTCTTTTAGCATCTAATCCCATCTAGATCTTATTTTACACAATCTGCCATGCCATAATATTGAATATCTATCAGTTATTTCATGAACAGTCACCTTTTAAATCGCGGCAGATTGTGTACAGGTACGTGAAACATAATATGCCGAGACAGGAGCCCCATTTCACGAAGAGACTAGGGAGATTGTGTAAAATAAAGAATATACCACTGACGATTAAATAATATAGACCGATTTATTTACATCTTTTCGTGAGGAAAGAACTCGCCACATTCTAAGTGTAGGAGCAGGCCAAAATCAACCTTAATGTTGGAACAAGATGGCGCGTGTGCCGGCGAGTGGCTATGTCAGTGGCGTAGGTGATTAGTACCATCCACTAAACCCCCAGTTTTTTACTCGCCCCCATTTAATTCTAAACATAAACAACATGTTTACTGATAAAAAAACATGCCTTTCCTTTTTCCTGTATTTTTGTTGCTTCTAATTCCGTGGCCACGTTTTTATTTTCACAACACAACTACGCCACTGTTTCGGCTAGACCGTCATTGTATACCACCGTACTCCCGCTCTACCTCTCAACTCCCCGCTCACATTCTAATCTTGGCACGTAAACATGCTGTAGTAAAGAATAGGAGTTGCCAAGTCTATATTATTTAATCGTCAGTGGAATATACATAATATTCCGGCAGTTCATGTATTGCCTAGACTTTTCATGAAATGACGTGTTTCACTAAGAGACTACGACATATACATTAAAGTGGAGTTACAAATATTAGACTCAGACGTTAGATAACAGACATTAGAGACCAGATATAATGTCTGCGCTGTATGCATTTTTTTGTGTTCTTAATGGTGCGTGGTCTTTTTAGGAGATGATGGAACAAGCCAAAGCCACAGCTCGTGAAATCACCAAAAACTCCGACCAAGTCAACGACACCGACAATTCTGATGATGACAAACAAGATGACGACGACGACGATGACGATTTGATAGGTCCACCTATTCCTACAAATTTTTCCACTTCACAACCTGAAGAAACAAAGACTAAAGGCGCACTGAGCGAGAGCGACGAAGAAGAGGAGGACGAGGAACTAAGCAAATTCTTCATTCCCTGCGCCAGTGAAGCCACAATGACTCATGGCACCAAAGCAGTGACCGCTGTAAGCGTAGATCCGAGCGGCGCTCGGCTCGCCTCCGGTTCCGTCGATTACGAAGTCAGTTTCTGGGATTTCGCTGGAATGGATTCCAACATGCGTTGCTTCCGCACTTTGCAACCGGCAGAAAATCACCCGATTCGCTACTTGAACTATTCGGGAACCGGCGATTTGCTTCTAGTCATCTCGGGCGCGAGTCAGGCGAAGGTTCTGGACCGGGACGGCTTCGAAAAACTCGAAACCGTCAAAGGGGACATGTACATAACCGACCAGGCCCAAACCAAGGGACATACCGCGGGTCTGCTGGCCGGGTGCTGGAATCCGTTTGTTAAGGAAGAGTTCCTGACTACGAGCGGGGACGGAACGGTTCGCACATGGGATTTCTACGAAGGGGGCAAGAATCACAAGAGCATAATCAAATGCAGGGCGCAGAACGGTTTGAAGGTGTCGCCGACGGCGGTTACGTACGGGCGCGACGGTAAAGTAATCGCGTGCGGTTGCGCCGACGGTTCCATTCAATTGTGGGACTTCCGCAAGAGTTCAGTTGCGCCCGCTAGTCAAATTCGCAAGGCGCATTTGCCGGCCGAAATCACGAGCGTACGCTATTCGCACATTGGCAATAAGTTGCTAACGCGCAGCTGCGACGAGACCATGAAGCTGTGGGACTTGCGCAACTTCAAGAGCTGTCTCAGACAAGTCGGCGACTTGTACACGCGCTACGACATGACCGACGCCATTTTCAGTCCGAACGACGCCATCGTCGCCACGGCCGTGTCAATGAAGAGGGACGAAAGCTCGAGCTGCGCCATATTCTACGACGCCGACACTTTCAATCCGATTCATAAGCTCGAAGTGGCTAACGCGCACGTGATCAAGCTTCTATGGCACCCGAAACTGAACCAGATTTTCATGGGCACGGGAAACGGGCTCGTAAAGTGCCTCTTTGACCAGAAGCACAGTCTGCGCGGAGCCACGCTCTGCGCAGTCAAAGTGCACAAAAAGACGCAGCATGCAGAGGTTGTTAGCACGCAGCAGGTGATTACGCCTCACGCGCTGCCTCTGTTTAGGCAGGAGAGGCGCAAAACTAGCCGCAAACAGATGGAGAAGGATCGGTTGGATCCGATTAAGTCGCGAAGACCAGATTTGCCCATCACGTCGGGGCAAGGTGGACGAGTGGCGTCGAGCGGTGGGACTTTAAGCAGTTATGTAATCAGGAATTTGGGACTGAGTAAGCGAGTGGACGACGATCAAGATCCGCGGGAAGCAATTTTGAAGTACGCAAAAGAAGCGGCGGAAAATCCGTATTGGATTACGCCGGCTTATGCCAAGACGCAGCCGGACGTAGTCGCCAAAGGTAAAGCACCCGCTGAAAATGAGCCGCCAGCTAAAAAGGCAAAAGAAAACTAGATCAACGGTTTCGATTTGGACTTGAATTAATAATTGGTTAGACTATGTATACCGTATTTATTGTGATTAAATATTTATTAGGCAATACCAGTTTTTCTTTAATCATCACAACTATTATTATTAACACTTTTATTATGTCAGAGGTTGCAGTTTTATTTTTCTCAACGGGGGGTCCACCGGTAGTGTTTTTAGATAATTTTAAATTTTTTCGTCATCCCGTTATTAATAACTAAACGGCGTACAAAATAAAGATTCAGAGTAAGTTATGCAATCACGTTGGAATTCGTTAGAGTGTAGAAATATTTTGTTCCTGACGTGAACAACCGCTTCGGACACGATACATAAAATACCGGGTGACTATAAATGATTGACATTTTTTGTGTTAGGTTGGCAATATTTTTTAACTCTTCCATTGGGTACATTGATTTTCAAATTTTAAATTGTCAAATAAACGTCAAATTTAAAAATTGCCAATATAAGAATTGTATTCAAAATGGTTTTACAGCTGGAAGATATTTTTGATCACTCGCTGTAACCATTTTCTCTATTATTTGTCACTTTTCGTTCGCCATTATTCAGTAAGTTTCACTTTTTGACAACAATATTCAAACCTGAAAATTTAATAGACATAAATCACGACGACAATTAATCTGGTACCAATTCCTCACTTTTGCCAATTGCCTAAATTGAAGTCAATCAATTAGAGTCACCCGATACATGTCTTTAAAAAAAAAACATCAAATCGACGTCGATTAAACAAAATTTTGAATGACAGCTGCCGTAAAATGACGTGATGCAGGTGTCTATAAATAATTGGGGTATGAAATAGGTCACCTTTCGTTGATAATGGGCATTACTATACAGTGTGGATGAAAAGGTTGGAAATAATTCGATAACTTTTTTATATGGAGCGACAGAAAAAATCGCTCGGACACATAAAATAAAATTACAAATCATAGGATAAAATCACATCAAACTACAGCAGTCCCTCTCCGAGGGGCCGTTTGGATTTTCGTTGACCTCGAAATTAAAAATAAACAAAATGAAAAAAAATTCTCAAAAATATTGTTATGTAACCTATTACAAATTTCATAGTTTTATATGCAATAATATGAAAAAATTAAGGTTGCCATTAAAAGAAATTGAAATGACAGCATAGGTTTGAGCCAGACGACATAACAAAGCAAATTTTTAAGACAGAATTAGCGCATTTAAAATTAAAAATTAACGTCTTGAAGAGATATTTTCTGTCGCTCCTTATAAAAATGTTATCGAATTAGCTCCAACCTTTTCATCCACACTGTATAATGTCTGTCGTTACACAGATTACTCCAGATGACTGACTTCATAGGGCGATTTTGTCCGGAACTATCTCTTTTCTACACATTGAATCTAGGCGAATGACATCTTTGTCAAAGATACCATAAGCAAATGTAGAGGCGCTCTAGTCGTTGCTAATACTTTTTACGACCGCTAGATGTCACTACAAAAACTCTTATTTAAATTAAAATAAAAGGCCCAATATTTTTACTATTTTAAATTTAACAATGTACAATTCCGTGTTTTTTAAACAGCGTGACTGTTTCTACGTTGTTGCTTTTTTTCTGACTAATATTTTAAAAACAGCATTTTGCTGCAATTATAATCAAGCCAGTAAATGTCAAAACTTGCTTGTCGATTGAATTTTTGAAAAATTTTAAGCGAAAGAAGGGGTCTTTTTTACATTATTTGTGGTATTGGTGAAAACTAAGCGGAAAAACTGCATTGTTTTCCAAAAAGTGAAGAATGGTAAGGATGTTTTATTAATACAACAAATTCAGGAAACCTAATTACAAAATTCTAGAGCAAAACTGTGGCAAGAAGCTCTAAACGTCAAAAATTCCAATCTAAAGCAAAAGTGGAGGGTTTGCAAAAAACACTTTTCGGCATCGTTAGATATTATTCCTTATTTTTGTGTATGAATTTGAAGAACTAAGCCAGGTTGCTCTATTGGTTGTCCGGCAAGTCTTCCAAAATTTCCATTAATATATAATAACCCCAAGTAATTATCATATGTGTAAGTTTTAGGTACCTATCTTAGAAATGTAATTGTTAACATTTTGTGTAGAATTTTGTTTAATTTATATTATGTAATATAATAAATTGATTTTTATAAAATTGTTTGTTTGTATGACGTGTAAATAATGAAGGAATATTTTATGATTTATTCTACAAAACAATTTTTTACATTAGTTTTGTAGAATAAATCATAAAATATTCAAAATATAATAGCATTTTTTCTACCTATAAAGAGAGAAGAGAATATTTAAATTTGCCGCAAAATTTGATCGATGCGTCATCTGAAATCTGTTACATAATTTGAAGGTCATTAAAGGTCATTCCGCCAAAATATTTGCATTGAGTCAGTCATCTGGAGTAATCTGTGGTCGTTATTAGTTTGTGAGATTATGTGTGGCTGTCTTTTTTTGTGATTAAGTTTTGTTTATGTAAAATAAATTTTTGGTAATTAATTGATTGTATAAACCAAACGAGCTGGCAAATTATAAGCAATTGACTAAAATGTCATGAAGGGGAAACCACTAAAAATTAATATACACAAATAATTCTCGTCCGATTTCGTGTTTACATAAATAATAAATTTGTCAAATTTAAGTTTAATTGTAAAATCATAATAATGTTACATAAACCAAATGTTGCCTATTTCTCTCGAGATATGTTATTTATGACTCTTCATTTTGTTATCAAAAATATTTTGCAACATTTGTTGACTGATACCGCTGCAAGAACGAGTAATTTACGCCTTTCGTTCTTCTAAATTTGCTGTCTTCTTCGTCTCCGTCTTTGAAATAACCAAAGATTGAAAAGTCTAGTAGTGTGAGATCAGGAGGAAATGCTGCATAAGGTTCCGAAAATAAGACATTCTGTTCGCCAGAATAAGGCATTGTTATTCCTGAAATACAATTCATTGGGAAAAAAGACGCTTTTTACAGCTTACCTTAAAATGAACTAACTGAACTGCGTAGTTTAAAAAAAAACTATTTTTAATATCTCGGAGATTATAAAACTACTGAGAAAAGCAAATTTGTGATCAAAACTCGAAAAAATTACCAACACAAACATTCAAAGGAAATGACAGTTTATGTGACAGATTAGTCACTATTCTGCATATAAAAATTTGAATCCGCCGTATGTTTGAATTTGCAACGCTTTTTGGATGCTACAATCATTTATAAAAACCCTGTATTAATGCAAAGGTCTACACTGTAAAAAATAAAACAAAAGTTAGATCTCATGGATGCTGCAATCATTTATAGAAACCCTGTATTTATGCAAAGGTACACTGTAAAAAATAAAACAAAAGTTAGATTCCATGCGAAGCTGAAAATCTTTTTTTTTTGTAGGTACGCTGAATATCTATGATGTGGTCATACAAGTACAAATCAAAATTTTGCGAAATGTCATTTTTGTAGGTATTTAATGATTCCACATCGACTGGTATAAACCCTATAGTAAATTTTTTAAAATAATATTCGAATTCATAAGTTAG
Source organism: Eledona agricola (assembly GCA_964023215.1). Classification (NCBI taxonomy): domain Eukaryota; kingdom Metazoa; phylum Arthropoda; class Insecta; order Coleoptera; family Tenebrionidae; genus Eledona; species Eledona agricola. The sequence continues at coordinate 20,058,879 of OZ026855.1, read as the reverse complement.
GTCAAAAGAGTGTGGCACTTTTTTATTTGAAAAGTATTATTAAACGAAAGGTTTCATAAGTTCAAATAAAGTAATTTTATAATAAAAAAATATTTTTATAAGTGTTTAAATTACTTCCCAAACGATAACGCCAAAAAAGAAAATACATATTTTAGTGCCAACATTTTAAAACGGCGGGTTTTTTCGGTTTGTATAATTTTGACTCGTTCACGTGTGACCACTCATCATATATGACATGATGTCTATAGACATACGGAGGGAGTTATTATTTTTAACTTGGAAAATTTTATTGAAATCAAATATTTGCTAATCAACAATTGCACGTTAATTACGAAATTATTAAAATTGTGTCTTTCGTAAAGTTAACATTAAAAATATATTTTAAAAATAAATTTTGGCGACGAAATAGTGTCCTCAAAATTTCAAGAGTTCGAGTTCTAGGAACAATTAATCTTACAACTAGGATTTGTTCTATCCACACGTCGTTTGCAAAGTATCAATTTCGCACTGTCATAAATAATAATTATCCTAATAAATTAACTAAACGATTCTAATAATTTAAAAATTCTAATCTCTCCTTCCGAGAGAATAAATTAGTAGTAATAGGATACGTCCTTATCCCTGACGACAGGCTGGATGGCGAGATCGTTCCACATCTGGACGTCTTTGTCCCCCGTCACCTCCTGATTGCTCTCCCCTCGTTGGAAGCTGTACGGCCAAGTCTGCAACAAAGGAGGAAATTTCCGAAAATCCGTTCCTCGTCATAAACATTCGTGCTTATTTTAACTTTAATTGTTTACGAGCGTCTAAAGAAATCATTTTATTTCGCTACCTAACAGCTGGAAACATTTGTCGGTCCGCTCTAATTATCCAGCGACATTCTAGCTGTTTGTTTAAGCGAAGTGCTGCCGACAGTCTTCCAACATAAGCAAAATTCTATTATTAAAACGACGAAACGAATCTCGGTTTATCATAAAGCCCTCTCTAAGTCGACATGATTTACATAATTTTCAAAAGTTGTATGAGCGCACAAAAAACGAAATTCAGTCCGATCGGATTATTTTATTTGGCTGCACTTACGACACAGACCATTTGTATGAGAAGAGAATAAAAAAAATTACGAAATTTGAATTTTACTTGATTTGGTTGCAACAGAGTTAGCCAAGTAAAATATAAACAATCAAAAGCTGGATTTTGTAGACTTGTCTTGAAGATACCCAGTAAACACACAAACGTTTATTAAACGTTTATTTTTGACGTTGATTTAACGTTTTAATGTCCCTCGATTTAACGTTATTTGAAACCATTTTTCAACGTTTTTTTAACGTTTATTCAACGTAAATTAGAAACGTTTTTTTAACCAAAATTAAAAACGTTTATTCAACGTAAATTAGAAACGTTTTTTTAACTAAAATTATAAACGTTTATTCAACGTAAATTAGAAAGGTTTTTTTAACCAAAATTAAAAACGTTTATTCAACGTAAATTAGAAACGTTTTTTTAACTAATATTATAAACGTTTATTCAACGTAAATTATAAACGTTTTTTTAACCGAAATAATTTATATTATTATTTTATATTTTTATTCAACGTGTTTTAAATGGAAATTAAAAACGTTTATTCAATCAAAAGTATGTATAATTTATTTACAAATTACAATACCAATAAACAAACGCCAGAAATCAACAATGAAATAGTACAGTAAGATTTCACATGGAGGTGCTTCTCCGCAAAGATCAGGGTGGTCCTGTAAATTCCGAGAAAGGCCTAGAGCTGTTGTGAAAAAAAGCGGACGCGGGTAACATTCGAGTGACGTAATCGATTGCAGAATAGATGTGATTGCAAGTGTGATTGCTGTGAAAAGAAATAGTTCCACCATTATATTCCCTGTACTGCCGTAGTCCATTAGTAAGTTGTACCAGGGCGCGGCCTCTTACGTTCCTTTTTGGAACTAATAAATGAATGAAAATAATGCATAAATAACCTATGTTTCAAGTGTTTACCAACGGTTATAAAAGGTTCGCTGGTATGCTAGTATCTAATTAGATGGCACTAGAATGGCAGTTTAATTACAAATTACATATTAATCTATTAATAAATATATTGATCAAATATACGTAATAGAAATGTGTTTAACAAATACGTCTCTAATCTATCTCTTATTATTATTTATTAACATAAATTTCAGTGAAAAAAGCGTTTCTAATTTACGTTGAATAAACGTTAAAAAAACGTTGAAAATTGGTTTATAATAACGTTAAATCTCGGGACATTAAAACGTTAAATAAAACGTTGAATAAACGTTTTTAATTTTGGTTAAAAAAACGTTTATAATTTACGTTGAATAAACGTTAAAAAAACGTTGAAAAGTGGTTTCATATAACGTTAAATCGCGGGACATTAAAACGTTAAATAAACGTCAAATAAAACGTTGAATAAACGTTTTTAATTTTGGTTAAAAAAACGTTTATAATTTACGTTGAATAAACGTTAAAAAAACGTTGAAAAGTGGTTTCTAATAACGTTAAATCTCGGGACATTAAAACGTTAAATAAACGTCAAAAATAAACGTTGAATAAACGTTTTTAATTTTGGTTAAAAAAACGTTTATAATTTACGTTGAATAAACGTTAAAAAAACGTTGAAAAGTGGTTTCATATAACGTTAAATCGCGGGACATTAAAACGTTAAATAAACGTCAAATAAAACGTTGAATAAACGTTTTTAATTTTGGTTAAAAAAACGTTTATAATTTACGTTGAATAAACGTTAAAAAAACGTTGAAAAGTGGTTTCTAATAACGTTAAATCTCGGGACATTAAAACGTTAAATAAACGTCAAATAAAACGTTGAATAAACGTTTTTAATTTTGGTTAAAAAAACGTTTAAAATTTACGTTGAATAAACGTTAAAAAAACGTTAAATAAGAAACGTTTTAAAATCAACTGAAAATAAACGTTTAAAATTCAACGTAAAACCGTTTTTCAACCGACTAAACGTTTCCTCAACGTTTAATAAACGTTTAATGCGTTTTGTGTGTTTACTGGGTACTATGTCGTAAAAACCCTACGGCTCAACTATTGCAAAATTTTAAGCTGAAGGAAACGAAAGCAAAAGCAGCACTTGGAAAGTGCGTTTTATAGAATAATTAAAAGCACTCACCAATGTCAAGGGATGTTTGTGAATTTGATCGCCTGGGACCGGCTGGTCCATCAAAACAGCCCTTAAATGCGCTATGTAGCTTGTGGCCAATCTTAAAGTGTCTAATTTCGACAATTTCGTGTCTGCGGGGACCCAAGGTAGTGTGGTTTTCAAACGACAAAAGGCTTTGCTGAGGACACGCATTCTTGCCCTTTCTCTGGCATTGGCGGCGTTTCGTTGAGGATGACGCGAGTCGTCGTCGTCATCTGAATCGTCCATCTCCATAGATCGGCGTTTTCGAGGCATAATGCATAAAATCTGAACACAAAACGTAAAAACTCGACCCAAACTTTTTTACAAATGAAATTATTGACATAATTGTTAGAGGGTGTAATATCTCCATCGTACTTTTCCAATTTCAAATTAATTATATAATTGTATGCAATTAAGAAACAATTAAGCAAAAATCAAATAGCATTTTTTAACAATTTTTCAGTAGAAGCTACTTAGTAATCTAATAGTCTATTCTGTTCAATCTACAACTCTGAGTGTTCATTTTGAGCAGAGTGATGTAAATCCAATACCAATTTATTGCTATATTAATAATGCTGAACTAAGCAAAATGCGTTCTGTAAACTTTATCACTAGTTTCCATCAATAACTCAAAATTTCATATTACGAAAATTTCAATTAACAGGCGTACCTACACAAATAAAAACGCTGTGTGGCCTATGAAAAACTTCGACGTTCGATAGAGTGTAGCACAATTTCGACTTTGCTTTGGGCACAATATTTATCAATTTTATTTATCAATGGTATATTAATTTATAATACATTTAATGTCTTCTACAATAAATTCTATCCCCAGGGCTCTGTTTAGACTCCTCTCAAAACATTGATTTGTCGATTTCAATTTTTTGTACGCGCGTTAATTAAAAGGATACGGGAAGAAAAAATGTTCTTGTCTTTCTAATTAAGTATGGTTTGGATGGAAATGTCACTTTCTACCTTTCTTTAATTAAAATGAAATTGAACTATAATATTTGCAACTTCCTTGAATTTTGCGTAACGACTTCATGTGCAAATTAAATGGAAATGAGAACTGATTCAAAATGCTACAGAATACAACACTACGCTTGAATAATGGTTTCCAGTTTGCTCTGAAGTAATTTTGGTGTTTAACAATTATTTTGACCAAATTTAATTATAAGTTTACACTAGAATAAACTGATTGACAAAGTGAATATTTTTAAATTTCAATGTAAATCCTAGTGGAATTAAACATTCAACACAAGTTCACTTTTTAATATATTCAATCGAATTCATTTTATTATCGAAACGAATGTCATTCTGGAAATTTTTGAAAACGCCGGAAATATTTCCATTTGTACGTATTTTGACGAGAAAATCTAAAACCAATTAGAATTTAACATTCAACATTTTTAAATTTATTTATTATTTAATTAAATTTATTTTATTGCAAGACGAATGTCATTGTTTTAATTTTTAATTTTTTTTAACAAGTTCCACCTCTAGATTTCTGTTTAGACACCGTTTGAGCAAATTTTAGAATGACAATAAAAACAATTATTTGTCGGTTTCAAAAGTGTACACTATAAAACTAAAACAAAAGCTATATTTCATCCTCCCAAGCCTCCGTTTTTTTGTACGCACAATTATTAAAAGGATGAGAAAAGAAAGTGTTCTTGTCTTTCTAATAAAGTATAGTTGGATGAAAATGACACTGGTTCTACCTCTCATTAATTAAAAGGAAATTGAACTAAAATATTTGCAATTTCTTTGTAGTTTGAGCAACGACTTCATATACAAAATAAATGGAAATGGGAACTGATTCAAAATGCTACGAATACACTTTTGCCTAAAAATTTCACACATAATAGAAAATAAAAAACAACAATTTACATTTGCATAGTTTCCAATTTGTTCTGAAGATATTGCGGTTTTTAACAATTAATTTGACCAAATTTAATTTTAATTACACAACTAAACGGATGGTTAAAGTGAACATTTTTAAATTTCAATTTAAAACCTATTTGAATTAAACATTCAACACAAGTTCAATTTTTAATATATTCAATTGAATTCATTTTATTATCGAAGCGAATGTCATCGTGGAATTTTTTGGAAACGCTGGAAATATTACCAATTGTACATATTTTTGACTAGAAAATCTAAAACCAATTGGAATTTATCCTTCAACACTTTTTAATCTATTTAATTGAATTCATTTTATTAAAACAAAACTGCTGGAAATATTTCCATTTGTATCTTTTAACCAGACACAATAGTTGCGTATAAAAATGTAAGTACCTGTGAGTTTAATAAATAGTTTTTCCACACAAAACTGCTGGAAATATTTCCATTTGTATCTTTTAACCAGACACAATAGTTGCGTATAAAAATGTAAATACCTGTGAGTTTAATAAATAGTTTTTCCACAAAACACTGTCCCTTAAAATACCCACTAATTCACTAATTGACTGTGAAATCAGATGAGCAAATCTGAGGCGGGATTTAAATGAGACTCCACCCACATCCTTAGGGAACTCTTGAGCCCACCAACCAGAGCGACCTTAGTAATGATCCAGAAATAATGTTCCGGCAAATAAACAACGCAGCTCTAATTTTTCCAAATTGACGTTTGGGGCTGAAATAAATAAAGCGTGACGAACACACGACGATTATCAGGCTTATTATTGTCACGAAAGAAACGAATTGTGTCTTTGAAAATTGTCATACGCGCCTCCATCACCGACGACCCAACAACACTGGAATCAACTTGATACTCGCAGTTTTTGGAGTGAAATTCAGCGATATGCAATATTTATGGCGAATAAATCATGTCAGACTAACAATGCTGTAAAATTTTTAAAACAACAAACACCGAAGCTGAATCTATTGTTTCGGAGGCGACCACCGCTCACGAAGACTATAAACACAAGTACTAACAACAATCAAACCCCAACTTTGACGAGGATGCTAATATCCCACATAAATACGTAAAAAATTAAAACTACCCTTGACGTGACCACTTACAAGAAAAATAAACACAAGACGCAAGAACCGTGCGAAAGGCCCCGAATTCGAAAGTATTTAATTACAAAGGAAATCCTAACAAAACAAACTCATCCCGCAATCTGCATCCCTCGCATTTCGATCGGATTTAATTCGTAATGGTGCGATTTAAAAATAGTTTACAGGTGGACTTCGTCAAGGGGAAGAGCGGGATTCTGGCCGCGTTTCCGCCCAAGTCAAGGCGAACCAACATTTGACAAATATGCGTTTATTAGATGAGCAAATCATCGATTGAATTTACGCTGTGTTCGATCATCGATTTGCAGGTCCTGCAGATGGCCTGCGGCTTCTGCGTCAACCAGGGATTAGTGTCGAAGCTAGTCGACCTCTTCGAGCGATAAGGATAGTTTTTGAGCTTCTTCGCGTCGATGCGGAGCGGCCGTTCGAGACAGTGCCCCGATATTCCCATCTCGTGCCGCAAATACGGGTCCTCCAGTACCCTGAAAACTGATTGTTAATTTATTCGAAGATCGAATTTTGTTTGAAACTCAGTACCACATCAGAAAATTTGGCAAATCGTATTTGGCGTAATAGTTTACATAAATGAGGGCGATCGGAACGATGGCCAGAGTGGTGGCCACTATCAGCGACGCTCCAAACGTCAGCAAGTGATTGAGATATTTGTCCTTCTCGTCCATGTTCAGCTGAAACAATACGTTTTTACGGTCCTCACACACGGCGGTCGTACCTCGATGTAATCTTCGGCGACGCTAAGCAGGCGTCGGAAGAAAGACAAGAAAATGTACCACAGTCGCGTCGTGTTAAAGTAAATCCAGTGGAACTTCAAGTCCTGCGTTTGATTAATTAGCAACTGGCGGTACAGTTTTCCCACTCACTTACTCGCAAAATTCTGCTTTTCCAAGACGTGCGTGACGTGGTCTTCCTGTGCATGTGTTGATAAATCAGAACAAACGAGGACGCTAGAAAAATAAATGTTGGGATCGAGGTATAAACGCTCGAATGTAACTGCGAGGATTTTAACGCCTTCTTCAAAAAGTTGCGGTGGATGACTTCAATCGAAACCATTGCGATTACGTTTTAAAGTCGAGACATGTACACTGACAGATTTTTGTTGTGTCAATCTAATATCCTATAATGCCTTCTCTGTTGTTTAATTGTTCTAATAAAATAACAAATTTATTTTGAAGAAGTCAGGCAACCCACATTACATATAACACCCATTTTATACATTCACGTAACTGTACAGTGCTTTGGGTAAAGTCGACAAAATCACATATGAAAAAATAAAAAAACTATTCAGATCGATCATGTTTGTGGGTTTCTGGTTCCTGAAATTAGATTTAAAGAAGAAAATTGGCCTTTAGAAATTAGATTAAAAAAATGTATTTAATAAATAAGTAGAGAATTTGTAACAGGGCATTTTTAGTCAAATTAAATGAATACGGCTGGGAAAGCAATTCTACTGCACACCATTTACCACCGATTTTAACAATTTATATTTCCTTTCAAACAAATCGCACGCCTTATAATACACTGATCGATAATAATTCGAAAATGAAGTTTTCTGGTTGTGACCGAAAATACTATTAAACTTGGGAGTTCCCCTAAACAATTTGTTAATATTTTAAGACAAATAATGTAAATAAGTAACTAACTAAAGGATAGTGTCGTTAGCGTAATTTTGACAGATGCCGCTAAAAGTAGGGGAAGAGCGGGTAATGGGAGTCAGCGGGCAATTGTGGTCACCCACATATCTATAAAACTACACATCCGAGATTGATGTGGATGATCTTTCCGCCCCTTGGTGTACCTTCCACCACTTTAGGAACAACTCGCACTATCTGGCGCCACCCGTTACTGAGTGGCAGTTGTGTTTTGTTTTTGCGTCTCGCCGATGTAATTTTTCATTTCTATAATAATGACGGTAAGTGTCGAATTTCTTATCATATCTCAATAAGTATTATATGTTTATTTAGTCTTGACATTCAAAATTGTAATGTGCATCTTAAATTTCGATTAAAATAACTATGTTTTTTAATATTTGACCGTTTTCTCATTAGTGCAGTTGTGGGTAATGAGAGTCAGGTGACCCCCAGTGCCCATAAGTGCCCGAATATTTATATTTTTTTCGAGACTCCAAAAGTACGGTTCAGAACAACCGAAAAGGCTAACACGTCATCTGATTCTCTGGAAAAAGCTATGCAGCTTATTGAACAAGAAGGTTATTCCATACTAAAAGCTGCTAAAGCTATAGGTATTCCGTTTTCAAGTCAACAAAAGGGATATAAAAGAAAACTTAACTTGGGACCACGCTTTAGACGATTTACTGTCTTTACATCAGAAGTAGAAGAATAATTAATGTGAATATGTGTTAAATTTTATTTGACTCTGAATACCCGCATCTCAGTGCAATTGGAGTCAAATGCATATATTTTTAAAACTCTTCTTATTTCCAAAGTTGATTGTCAAAGTGCTTAAAACTGATTTCAGATGATTGTTAAATAAGTAAATTTTGTTATAAGGCGGTTGCAATAAATATTTGATTTTGAAATAAGCTGTTATTTGAATTCTCGCTTAAGTGACTCCCATTACCCCTTTCTCCCCTACTCGAAATCTATCCATTATACTATATTAATTTACGTTAGTCGCCTCTCTCTCTGATTTTTTCGTGTCGTCTCTCTCGCACTTTTTTTGAGGTTTTTCGACGTTTTCGGGGCGACGGGGGCGCGGATCGGCCTCGGGGCGGCGCAGTTACGCGCGGGAGACCGGGGCGCTCCTGTTGCGCCGCGATCGGGGGCCCGCGAGCCCGAAAAGGTCGGAAAAAAGTCGAGAAACCGGCCGGGCCACGGCCGTCAAACTTTACCCGAAGTGTGTGCGGAAACGAAGAGAGTACTCACCCCGAGAGCGGCGTCACGTGAAGCGGACACGTATAAACGGTGGCACGCTCGCCATTTAGTTTCCATCCGACGTTTCGTTTGGGGGCGATGGCGAGATTAAACACACAAACGTCAAACTTTGAGAAAATTCCGGCCGCGATCGAGGCGCCACCGCGGTTCAAAGGCGACGCGACCGATCGGAAATCAAAAAGGAGCCGTCAAAAGTGTCAAAAGGTTTAAAAGAAGGTCCGCCGGAGAAACGTACGAGCTCCGCGAGGCCCAAAACCGCTGCCGACGTGTCTTACTCCATTGGCTTTCGTACGTGAAACGCCAAAAATTCAAAAATTCTTCATCGCGATGAAACATGTTACGGGAACCACCACATGAGGGCGCCACCGCGGTACGTCAAAAAAAGCCGTCAAAAAGTTTCGTTCAAAATGTAATCACAATAAAAAAAACGTTTTTAAACGTTCAATCTTCAAGCATAAAATGTGCAGGCGTATCGGAAAGACTTTGAAGAAATGTTGCAGTCGGTATGGCAGTTTGTGTGCGTGAAATGCGAAAAAAACGTTCATTTAGTTTTAGGCCTCTTTTCTCGGGGAAAATTGTTGGGAGAATAAACACCCGCAAGCACCCGGGCAGAAAAAGGCACCAATGTTGTTACAAATGTCACCATTATCGAGCGTAAATTAATGTACATTATAGATGAGAGATGGAAATGTCGAGTTAAAATGATTTGAATCAAGTGGGTGGTCGGCACGTCCAATACGTCAAAGTAAAAAATGTTTTTTAGAATTCACACCGCGAGCAGAGTTTGAACAAGCCTATTTATTCCATGTGCATAATAAAGCTAGAGCATAGGCCCTTAATGATTCGTCGCCACAAATTTGTACTGAAATTGTGAGAAGACATTGTGATCACAGCACACAACCTTTCACGAGTGGAAAATGTCTCAGTTTTATACTTGGCGCACAACTATTGCATAATCGATTTGGTGTGTGGCCCCAGAATATCTTCACCGTAGTTAACATGACTCCTCCGGAAGGGGTTTTAGCAGGTGAGAGTCCGGCAGAACCAGGCGTGATTGAACCGAGCGCCATCTAAATGGTGTTTTCCCTCCACAAAAAAATAATATAAAGTGGGAAATAATATTTATGATACATATTTATAATGAATCTCAAGGGACATCAACAAAATTTTGATTGCATGATTTTTTCACTCGATTTGTTTTGTAAATATTTTGAATTTTATGCTACAAGTTTTAAACAACACAATCTTTTAAACGTTTCTAAAGCGTTTTCTTCCTCCTGATGGAGAAGCTTTGGAAATTCAACTTAACATCGCTGTCATTACTATTTTCTGCCGAGTCTTTCTTTGTTTCTGGTAAAATTTGATTCAAAATGAGACACCACTCGCAATTTCCTGATTAGTGGGGTTTTCGACGTCACACTCAAAACTTCAAAAGTCCTCCATTTTGCAAATTTCAACTCTTAAGTTAGTCTTTCCCCGAGTTTCTTCGTCCGTCTATGCCAATAGCTCTTCTCTTAGTGGCGGTGCCAATAGAATAGTGTCTTCTGCTTCATAAAAGTTATGTTTCTCAAGTCCAGTCTTTTCGGAACAATATTGAATATTTTTTTAAGGCGGATTTTGCAACTTTACACCGGGTATATATAAATGATTTATTTTATTTTTCAAAGTTGGCAATGTTTTTTAGCTCTTCCAATGGATACACTGATTTTCAAATTGTCAAATTTAAATTTGCCATTATGAGAATTTACTTTTCAAAACGGTAAACAATCAACATTTGTTTTTTAAAAGAGTGCTCACAACCTTACACCTGGTGTCTATAAATGAGTGAATGATTTTTTTACATCCGCAATGGTTTCCATCTCTTCCACTGGGTAGTCCTGATTTTTAAGTTTCAAATTGTCAAACAAATTAAATTTTGATGCATGATTTTTTTCCTAAATATTTTGAATTGTAAACAACTAAATATTTTAAATGTTTCTCAGCCGTTTTCTATCTCCTGATGAAAAAGCTTTGGAAATTCAAGTTAACACCGCGGTCATCATTATTTTCTTGCGATTCTTCCTGTGTTTCTGTTAGAATGTGATCCATTATGAGTCACCATTCGCAATTTCCTGATCGGTGTGGTTTTTCCCCTGTATAGACGTCACAATCAACACTGTAGAAGCTGTTAAGACAGGTATTGATTTTTTGATTTTTCAAGCCGGATCTTACAACTTTATACCGGGTATCTATAAATAATTGATTTTTTTTTGTTAGGTTGACAATGTTTTTTAGCTCTTCCATTTTTTTCTAAATGGTTTTTACAACTAATGATCAAATGTTTTTTGTTAGGTTGGCACTGTGTTCTAGCTCTTCCACTGGGTACACTGATTGTCAAATTTTAAGTTGTGTAACAAACTTCAAGCTGAAGAGTTACCATTATTATTGAATATTTTAAGGTTGGCAATGTTTTCTAGCTATTCGGGAGAATTATTTTCAAATTTAAAATTCTCAAACAACCATCAAATTTAAGTATTGCCAATATCAGAATTTACTTTTCACAAATGGTTCTTACTGCTTTATATGCGATGTCTATAAATGATTGAATTTTTTTTAGAGGTTGCCAATGTTTTCTAGCTCTCTCAGTGGGTACTCTGATTTTCAAATTTTAAGTTGTCAAACAAACGTAAAACTGAAGAGTTCTAATTATAATACTTTTTTTTTGTAAGATTGGCAATGTGTTATAGCTCTTCCATCGGGTACACCGATTTTTTCTATTGGGTACACTGAGTTTCAAATTTAGAATTGTCAAACAAACGTCAAACTAAACTTGCCATTATAATAGATTTTTTATTGTGTTGGCAAGCTTACCTTTTCATTGGGTACACTGAGTTTCAAATTTAAAATTGTCAAACTGAAGAGGTGCATTATAATTGTTTTTTTTGTTAGGTTGAAAATGTTTTGGGCACACAGTTTCAAATTGTCAAAGTGAAAAGTTGACAGTATTATTTTTTTATCAGATTGGCTGTTTTCTAGCTCTCCAATTGGGCACACTGATTTTCAAATTGTAAATTGTCAAACAAACGTCAAACTGAAGAGTTGTCATTATCAGTATTTATTTGTCAAAACGGTTTTTACTTTATTTCGTGTGTCTAAAATATGACTGCATTTTTTGTTAGGTTGTCAAAGATTTTTTTATGTTGTCAAACTGAAGGGTTGCCGTTATGATGGATTTTCTTTGTTATGTTGTCAATGTTCTCTAACTTTTCTATTGGGTACACTGAGTTTCAAATTTAGAATTGTCAAACAAACGTCTAACTAAACTTGCTATTATAATTGATTTTGTGTGTGTGATTTGTTGTGTTGGCAATATTGTCTAGCCTTTTTATTGGGTACACTGATTTAAAATTTAAAATTGTCAAACTGAAGAGTTGCCTTATAATTGTTATTTTTGTTAGGTTGGAAATGATTTGGGCACACTGAGTTTCAAATTTAAAATTGTCAAACAAACGTCAAACTGAAGGGTTGCCGTTATGATAGATTTTTTTTTTGTTATGTTGTCAATGTTCTCTAACTCTTTTATTGGGTACACTGAGTGTCACATTTAGTTATTTAATTTTTGTTATGTTGGCATTATTTTCTAACTATTCTATTGGGAACACTGATTTTCAAATTTAAAATTGTGAAACTGAATAGTTGACATTATAATTGTTTTTTTTGTTAGGTTGGCTATGTTTTCTAGCTCTTCCATTGAGTACACTGATTTTCAAGCAACAGCTTTTAAATAAAACCACAGACTCAAACTCATTCTCTAAGGGTCTTCTGGTAAGTGTGGCCGTCTGCACAAAATTAATAATTAGATGGTTAACTAAAAACATATATATTATCGATTTACAGAGATTTATAAATAAAATAACAATGAGTTACAATATGAAAATTTAAACATGAGTTGCCATTGTGAACGCTACTTTAATAGGCGGCTGTTGCCAACCTACAGTGGTAACCGTCTTGCCAACCGTAATTGCTAATGTTCCTGTTCTCCAACACTGGTCCCTTCCAGAGGTTTCACAGCTTCCGAGTATTAATAAATTTGTAATGTAGCGAAGCACATTGTTAAGCTAGTTATACTATATTAATTTACGTTAGTCGCCTCTCTCTCTGATTTTTTCGTGTCGTCTCTTTCGCACTTTTTTTGAGGTTTTTCGACGTTTTCGGGGCGACGGGGGCGCGGATCGGCCTCGGGGCGGCGCGGTTACGCGCGGGAGACCGGGGCGCTCCTGTTGCGCCGCGATCGGGGGCCCGCGAGCCCGAAAAGGTCGGAAAAAAGTCGAGAAACCGGCCGGGCCGCGGCCGTCAAACTTTACCCGAAGTGTGTGCGGAAACGAAGAGAGTACTCACCCCGAGAGCGGCGTCACGGGAAGCGGACACGTATAAACGGTGGCACGCTCGCCATTTAGTTTCCATCCGACGTTTCGTTTGGGGGCGAAGGCGAGATTAAACACACAAACGTCAAACTTTGAGAAAATTCCGGCCGCGATCGAGGCGCCACCGCGGTTCAAAGGCGACCCGACCGATCGGAAATCAAAAAGGAGCCGTCAAAAGTGTCAAAAGGTTTAAATAAAGACCCGCCGGTGAAAGGTTCGAGCTCCGCGAGGCCCAAAACCGGTGCCGACGTGTAAAAGCGAATCGGCTTTCGTACGTGAAACGCCAAAAATTCAAAAATTCTTCATCGTCGTGAAACATGTTACGGGAACCACCACATGAGGGCGCCACCGCCGATCGTCAAAATAAAGCAAGCCGTCAAAAAGTTTCAATCAAAATGTGATCAAAATAAAGCGTCTGTTCTTCAAGCACAAAGTATGCAAGCGTGTCGGAAAGACTTTGAAGAAATGTTGCAGTCGGTTTGGCGGTTTGCGTGCGTGAAATGCGAAAAAAAACGCTAATTTAGTTTTAGGCCTTTTTTCTCGGGGAAAATTTTTGGAAGAAAAAACTTCCCCCAAGTACCGGGGAAGAAAAAGGCACGCGTCGAGATAAATGTTTTTACAAATGTCATCATCGTCGAGCGTAAAAAAATGTACAATGTAAATGGAAATTTTGAGGTTAAAATCATTCGAATCGGATGGGCGGTCGGCAAGTCCAAGATGTGGTATCAAAGTAAAGCATGTATTTTAGAAATCACTGAGCGAGCAGAGTTTGAACAAGCCTACTTTTTCTATGTGCATAATAAAGCCAGAGCATCGGCGCATAATCATTCGTCGCTAACAAATCGGTACTGAAATTGTGGATAGACATCGTGCTTGAAATAGCAAAAATTTGTCATTCAGTGTTAGGCCCCCTTTTTTCAGGGATAATTGTTGGAAGAAAACATAAAGCCCGGAAGGCGAATTGAAAAATTAAAGTGTCGAGTTAATTGTTGTTTAAAATGTCATCATCTTTGAGTGTAAAAAAATTCATGATTGTGGGCTCCGAAAGAACAACACAACAACATGAAACGGTCACAAGTGAGAAGGAAACGGTTATAGGAACCCATTCAAATTGTGAAGACGTTAGAATCGATTGTCGTTTCATTAAGGGCTTAAACGGATTGGAAACATCTAGGTTAGAGTCCATCGAATCGGGTAAGCAGTTAGAAAGTTTGTCCAAAATGTGGTATTAAAGTTAAAAATGTATTTTAGAAATCACAGAGTGAGGTCAGTTGAGGAAGACTCTCATCGTAGACAATTATTTAAAGAAAACAACAAACCCGGCATCAAGTAAAAAATGAGACCCGTGAAAGCGTATACACTTTCATTTTTTATTTTTAGTTATATAAATGTTATTAGTGTTTTGGTACATGCAATATAAATAAATATATGAATATTTTATTTTGTGATTTATTTCGTCCCCATTAAAAATTTTCTATTTGAGAAAAAGGCAGTTTTCAGCAGAGTTTATCAAATTTAATTTTAATAACGATACGATGACTCTATTTACACATATATCTTACCAATGATCAAGTGAGCATTGAGATTTTTAGTTATTTACGCGTTGCCAACAATATTTTTTTATAATGGGGAAATTCAATTTGAAATATTTGCATACGAAATTAAAATTCAATCGCAATTACTATTAATATTATTATTATTAATAAAGAATATATCGTAAATCTGTTTTAAAGGCATTTAAATTAATTAAACGTAATTCATCATGCTTTATAATCGAAATTTTTTAATAAAAATAAAAATCAAGTAGCTGAAACGCCGAAAGAACAAACGAGCATCGTTTTTTGTCAAATCAACCATATTGTTTTGCGACAACAGACGCACAACAAGTTCAGTTATTTTCGAGTGAAAAATATTAACTAACCGTTGATATTCTATCTCTAATCATGACCAAAAAGTGTAAATTAAGATTAACATCTAAAAAACATGTTACTGGTGGTGTTAAGAGAAAACGATCTAACGATGCGAATTTGTCTTCCATACGGAAGACTAGCCAAGCAAAAGACGTTCGAATGGTAAGTACATAATACCTATACGACAAAATATATTCATTCGACGGCTAAATACACTTAACAAAAGGAATTTATCACCTAAAATAATTTACCTATGCGGTTCTCGATTCTCGGTTCTCAACAAAAAATTTACAATAAATAAAACTGTTATCAATAAAAATTATCCAACTAATAAATTTCTAACAGGGTAGGGGATCACAAACGGACGTCGAAAGCAAAGATGCAAGGATCAACATTGATTCTAACGTTAATAATTTCGAAAAAAAAATTAAACGAGCGCGCTTGATGCCAAAAGCGACGATATTAAAATCTGGAATTGGTGGTATTCGTTTGAGCGATGGCACAATTGTGGGCGGCATAGATATTATTCGTTTACCGCTAGATGAAACTCTGTATAAAATTTGCGACAGCATAACAGATCTTAAGATTGGGAACGATGTAGAGATCGATGAATCCTATCTGGATGAATCCGTAGAAAGTCCTCTAAATTATCTAACGGCAAACAGACGATCCAACATCGACGTTCAATCTGTCGGTGTGATGAATGAGGTCTGCAGATATTGTGAGGCTTACTATTTTCTAGATGAGGCAATAGCGAATGGTAATTACAATAAGTGCTGTATCGGTGGTAGAATACATCTAGAACCGTACAAGATGAGATCGGAAACCTTTAAAGATCTCTACCTGGGAACAAGCCTTTATTCTAAAGATTTCAAACGTAACATATTGCTATATAACAATTCTTTTCAATTTGTAAGCGTCAACGTAAATATAAGGAACGACGTAATGAGAACGGGCGGCGGACCCTACGTCTATGCCATACAGGGTCGCATTTATCACGAATATAGCGACATCAACGTGAATCGCGATAATCAAAAATACGGACCGGTTTACTTTTTGGATCCGAATGAAGCCGATCAGTGTCGAAAAAAAAATGCGGAATCTTTCCAACAGAAACTGAACGCAACACTGTTGCAGTTGCTTCGCACAGAATTGGACTCGGTCAATCCCTACGCGAAAAAATATCGACATTTGCGCGAGATTTACTTGCAAAATAAAGCCAGAGCATCGGCCCTTAACGAATCGTCGCCACAAATTTTTATAGAAATTGTGGGAAGACATCGCGACACTCGCGATCGCGAGCACGACCTTCCAGAAGTGGAAGATGTGGCAGTTGTGTATCAGACAGACGACGCAACTTTCGGACCGAATCCAACCATGAGAGTCTTTCTGAGGAACGAAGACAACGGACTGAGGAGGATAAAACAGAACAGTCCTCTGTGCGATCCGCTCGCGTTTCCTCTTCTCTTTCCGGAAGGTGATGAAGGTTGGTCGATAGATTTGTCGAAACAATGTACGCCGTGTCAGTGGTACGGCTACCATCTCGCATACCGCAAGAACCAATTCCAGGCGGTTCATTTGGCCGGCAAACTGGCGCAACAGTTTATCGTAGCCGCATACCTTAAAGTTGAATTCAGCCGCATCAACTACATCGTGACCCATCAGGACGAGATAAGACGGGCGGAATACGAGGGACTGACTGATTATTTTCACAGTTACGCTAAAGCGAACGAGTTACAACCGGGAAAGATGATTATATTACCCGGTACATTTCCGGGAAGTCCCAGAGATCAACAGCAACGTTTTCAAGATGCGATGGCCGTAGTTGCCCATCTGGGCAACCCGAGTCTCTTTATCACGTTCACGTGTAACCCAAAATGGCCGGAAATTTTGACGAACATTCCCCATAACGATGAGCCCGGTAATCATCCCTTAATAGTTAACCGCGTATTTCTGCTCAAACTGAAGGCGCTAATGGGCGAAATAAAGGACGGTCACATATTCGGCGTGCCACTCGCCTATTTGTACGTGATCGAATTTCAGAAAAGAGGACTTCCTCATGCCCACATATTGATCACGTTACGAAAAAAAGACGAAATAAACAGTGTCGATCAAGTGAATCGTTTCGTTTGCGCTGAAATTCCGGACGAGCAAAACGAACCGGAACTATACGAATTGGTGGGCAAACACATGATACACGGACCGTGCGGTAAAATTAATCCGAACGAAATATGTTTGCAAGAAGGTAAATGTACACGTCGTTTTCCTGTTAAATTTTGTAGCGAGACGAGTCTTAACGAAAATTACATTCGATATCGTCGTCGTCGTGACGGAAGAACGATCGAGGTACGTCGACGGAACAGAAACTATACGGTCGACAATCAATTCGTCGTTCCTTACAATCCGTACCTGTTATTGAGGTATCGCACTCACATCAACCTAATGATCACGAGATCGACCGGGTGCGTAAAGTATCTTTTCAAGTACTTCTTCAAGGGTTCCGATCAAGCTCTATTGCGTATTGTCGAAAGACGTTCAGGTGAGTCGAGAGGTCGAATGGGAATACAGTCGGGGCCAAATGGAAACGATCATACTTCTTCTACGTCCAATGTTCCGATCAAAACGGTCGATTACGACGAAGTAAAATCGTATTTTAACGGGAGATATATGACGCCACCGGAAGCCGCATGGCACATTTTGAAGTTTGTTTTGCACAAAAATTCACATGTTGTGTATAGGCTGCAAATACATTTACCAACTAAGCGATCATTAAATGTACAAAGAAGTACCGAAATAAAAATGGACGCAAACGACGAACGCGGAAAAAGGCAGTGCAATACACAAGCGGAATATCGAAGAAGCATGTTAACGGAATGGTTCGAACTGAACGTTCGCGATCCGGATGCGCGACAGTATTTATATACCGAAATTCCTAAACACTACGTGTGGAAATTTGTAGCCGACAACAAGAGCTATTGGTCTCCGAGGAAGCGATTTGCCTCTAGATGCATAGCACGCATGCACAATGTCAGTCCGAAACATAGAGAGCTGTTTCATATGCGCGTATTATTACTTTACGTGAGAGGAGCACGATCATACGAAGAATTACGAACCGTTGGCGGCGACACAGTCTACCGGACGTTCGAAGAGGCATGTCGTGCCCGAAATTTACTGGCCGACGATACAGAATGGTTCAGATGCATGAAGGAGGCCGCCCGCAAAGACATGCCTTCCGTATTGCGTAGACTGTTCGCCTACATTTTAGTCTTTTGCGAGGTCGGCAATCCGCAGGTGTTGTGGAACAGTTTCAAAAAGGACTTGATGGAAGACTTTATCAAAAAACGGCACATGTCCCCCGACGAAGCAGAGCGACGAACCCTCCTTAAGATCCGAGCTATATTAAGCGTACACTCTTTGTCGGTGACGCAGTTTGGATTTACCGAGCCGCAAGAAATCGACTACGACCATGACGATATTGAGGAAACCGCACTGGCCGAGAAAAATTTAAGCAAAGACAGCGAAGCAATGGTAGCCAGACTTAATCTCGATCAACGAACGGTTTTTGATCGTATTATGCAAACGGTTGAGAGGAAAAATGTGGACGTTTCAGAGGATAGACTGTTTCACGTAAGAGGTGCGGCAGGAACGGGAAAGACTTTCCTGTACAACACTATATTGACGGTTTTGGAAGCACGCGACATAAAAACGATTGCCGTCGCTTGGACGGGCTTAGCAGCATCACTTTTGAAAGGTGGCCGCACTGTGCACAGTCAATTTCAGTTACCCATTCCGGTAGTGGCAGATTCGAGATGTAGAATAGGTGAGTATTCAAAAGAGGGTGCACGTATAAAACGAGCAAAATTGATCGTATGGGACGAAATCAGTATGACCACGGCGGTGGCTTTTGATCTGGTCGATAGAACGCTCAGACAACTCTGCAACGAGAATAGACCGTTCGGTGGAAAAACCGTCGTTGTCGGGGGAGATTTCAAGCAGTGCTTGCCGGTTGTTGAAGAGGGCGATCGCACGCTAACGTTGAAAGCGTGCGTCAAAGAATCGACCATTTGGAATGAATTCGTACCGCTTACCTTGAAGCAGAACATGAGGGTAGACCCGGAGGAAGTGCCATTTTTGGAATGGTTAGAACGATTGGGCACCGGAACATTGCCCGCGTATAAAAATCGAAAAGGCCACGTTGAGATACCGACGCAATGCATGACGCTCAGTCTTGATACCCTTATCGGAGAAATTTTCTTTTCAGACGGCAACGATTTCGATCCGATTGCTGTGACGAATAACGCAATCCTCACGCCGTTGAACGTTAGTTGTAACGAAATCAACAAAGTGGTTCTGGACAAAATACCGGGAGAAATAGTATCATACTTTAGCGTCGACAGCGTCCAAAAAGATAAAGAGAACGACGACGAAGTAGAAGCGATCAATTATCCGACAGAATTTTTAAACAAAATGACGCCAAGCGGCTATCCGCCTCACTGTCTTGAGCTTAAAGTAAACGCAACCGTTTTACTACTTATGAACTTGAACGTCCAAAAAGGCCTGTGCAACGGCACGCGTATTTTACTAAGAGAATTGGGAGAACACCATTTGGACGGTGAAACTGTAGGAACCGATGGCCGCCCGACGGGCGTACGTGTTTTTATACCGAAAGTGGACACGGCAAGGCAAATAAAGAGTCTTCCTCACAAGCTAAAGAGAAGACAGTTTCCCGTGCGCTTGGCTTACGCAATGACCATTACAAAAGCACAAGGTCAGACCCTGAACAAAGTCGGAATCTATCTGCCACATCCCGTATTTGATCATGGGCAATTGTACGTGGCCTTTTCGAGAGCAAAAAGGATAAGGGACGTTCGCGTATTTCTACAAAATTATGGCTCCGATGGAAAACCATTGCCACGTGAATCTTGCAATCACACTAAAAATATAGTATTTCAGGAAGTGTTTTTCGATGAAAAAGAAAGTGTAATTGTTAAAGGACAACATCCGGAACAGGCCGTTTCGACAGAAAGTCAATGTGTCATAGGAAAACCAAACGGAGAACTCATCAATAAAGAACAAAACAAAATCAACATTATTTCCGTCTTATCAATACGCAACGGCCATATTGTCGACGAATTCCAAGATAGCGGATCGAAAGAACAGAACAGTACACAATCCCGGCAACAAAACTTTAAGGTTCCCGATGTTCCCATGGTAGTGTCAGAAAATCCAAAAAGAGGATTCATAACAGGATTGCAAAATCCGCATCCAAAGGTTTCTTGCTACGCCAACGTCGTGGTTCAGTGTATGTTACAAATTCCAGAGTTTGTGGAGCACATTTCTGAAAATGACACGGAATTTAAGCGAATAACTTGGCTAATCCGCAACCGCCGTGTCCAAAATTGCGTCCAACTACGACGACAATTGGGCGGTATTTTTGCCCAAAATGAACAACAAGATTGCCAAGAATTCTTATATGTGATAATGAATCAGCTACCCATAGAATTTTCCAGAGCCCTGTTTCGTTTCGAAATGCGTTACATGCACGAATGCGTTTCGTGTGGTGCTAGGTTTGGTCAGGATGATATCGTCGAGAGTTTTTACGGAGACAGAATGTTCTCAATTTCATTGCCGATTAACACGACCACCACATTTGGGCAGTTATTTCAGCGCGTAATGGACGGTACACATTTTTGTAACAGTTGCGGAATCGACATAGAAAAGGTCCCACGATTCACGGAACTATCAAAGTATTTAATATTGATACTGTCTCGGTACACATACGATGGCAGAAGGAACAACACGACATTTGTCGACTTCGATCCGGACAGATGTATTATAGCGGACAGGGCATTTCGTACCATAGGCGTCATACGACACGAAGGAGTTTCAACGATCACGTCTGGCCATTACACCTGCACCATTCGTGATAGACATGGCAGATGGATCCAATGCGACGATGAGAGAATATCGTTCGTTGAGACTTTCGATGTAACTCTAAAAAACGCCTATGTTTTGATATTGCAAAAAATTGATTTCTAAGGAGATGTTAGACGTCATCGTCTACTATTGGATGATCGATTTGGTGGTTACCCTAGAAAAATTGTATTCATCGGATTTGACATAATTTTGAACGGGACATGGCACGAAGACACATTTTAAGAAACGGGCGTTACGCAAAAGATTGATTTTTAGAGCAAAAGAATCAAGGACCGGAAAGCTCTGGGAGGGGTTTTAGCCGGTACGAGTCCGGCACTACCCGGCGTGATTGAACCGAGCGCCGGGTGTCCATGAGGATTTCCCCTCCACCAAAAAAAAAAAAAAAAAAAATGGTTATCTTTTCGTTTAACAGGAAATCCTTCCTGCTTATATTTTTTAAATCGGACGCTTTACTTATATTATATTTTTGTATGCAGAATAAAAAAACTACATTCACAAAACTTAACACATATATATTTATTCCCAAGAAACCATACAAAAATTTAAAAAAAATTTCGTTCACGCCAAATAAAGGTTTCTTTGAAGATCATTTTGAGACTACAAAAAAATATTAAAGTTGTATTCGGTAGTATAATCGATGATATGGTACTACTGTATCGAATCCACCACATGCAGCATCAACCTGCTACAACCTAAAAATTAAAATTAAAAAAAAAAATAACGGTCTGGTAACTGTAGCGGTCAGCCACACAATACTTATATTCTAAATAATTAAACGGTTCACTAAAAGCAATGTCCATTAAGCCAACCTAAGATGGAAATAGTCTAGCCAACCCCAAAACGCCGATGTTCCTGTTCGGTGATGTTGTTGATGTTCGGTTGATGTTTGTCTCTCCCTGTGCTCTCAGAATCAGCATTAATTTTTGAAAACGGTTTTTACAAATTTATTCCGGGTGACTCTAAATATTTATTTCATTTTTTGTTGTCAAGCAAGAGTCTACATTTTGAAATTTTGAATTACAGCTCCTGTCAAATGTCATTATTGGACATTGGTGGTGGGCATTTGTTTCAAATGCCAACACTGTAAAAAATAAAACAAAAGTTAGATTCCATGGCCTACTGAGCCTTTATTTTTATTTATTTGTACAAAAGTTCCTTTTCTCCAACACTGGTCCCTTTCAGAGGTTTCACAGCTTCCAAGTGTTAATAAATCTGAAATGTAGCGAAGCACATTGTTCAGCTAGTATAAGAATTGTAATTTTCTAATTTTTTGAGTTACGTTAATATATTATTAAGCGTGCGAAGTCTAAATGTATGTATAAATCCTAGTGCTTGATGAGGACTTAAAGAATATTTTCGGCCATGAGCAAAACATTTCGCAGTCATATCTGCAGCAAATCTTAATTCAGCAGATGTCCTGCTAATTGCAAAGTCCTTTACCTGTCTATTTAATTTTTCAACGATGTTTTTTTCGAAAGATTTCCTTTGTCCTAATGATTTATCTTCGGTATTGTTCATTATACTCTTCCACGTCCAACAGCAAACATAGTTTATTAAAAACTATGGTCATTCGATCGCCCTTGTTGTGTAGGAAATATATTTATGTCAACTGTGCGTTCGTTATGGTAAATCTGCCTGAAGAAAGAAAATTATAAAGCTATGAAAGTCGCAGGTAGACGCCGTCAAACTACACTGCAAATTAAAGTGTATACACAAAGCAATAAGAATATGCGAAAAGTATGATACAAAATGATATATCATGATTTTTTTTAAAGTTTCTTCAGAGTTTTAAATAAAATGTATTGCTCACAATATACAGGCCTGCAAAATAATCTTATGACTTCTTCAATCAAATATAGTATTTTAAAGTAGATAGATACCGTTGCTTGTAAATTCCATTCTTGGCATTTTTTTCTTTATAGTAGCAATGCGCTCAACACAAAAAGTAAATTGTAAGTGACAAAGAGAATACTTCAAATGAAATTCATTTTTGAATTGTTGTCAATGTGTTGACTTAAAAAATTAACAATGAGATAATCGTATGAAACAGTTGTCTAGTGCTTATTTATAAATAATAAATTGTAATTAACTCGTTAGTAAATATTTCGATTATTGACCATTGAACGATGCAACGACGATTAAAACAGTAAACATTTTTTAAACGTCCTTGGAACGATGCACTATTAACTGATTCGTTAGAATTTTTCTTCTAATAAGTTCAAATTTTTTGAACTCAGGAATTAGTAATACTATTAATAATACTGATAGCTCTATTTTAAATTATTTTATTTTTCACGGCAGATGAACGGAAGTGACTACTAACTTTGTTATATCATAAAGACTGGATTTTTTACTTTATTCCGAGATAATTACTTCCTATCGATCATATGTCTAAGTTCAACTGTTTTTAATTTCTTTTGTTGAATAATGTAGTTTTGGTGTTTTACTTTAAAAAATTCCATATTTAATCTCTTAGTTATTGAAGTGTGAAGCAGCTATTTTTGCCAGCTATTGTACAATCTTATCTTAATTTATTTTCTAAAAATATCACGAGTGGCGAAAAATTACACAGCGGCTGTTTAAGAAATCATATTCAATTTCCAATATTTAAAACACTGAAAAAGCAATTCATATTATTTCACTATCAAGTGCGCATTTTTTTATCCTTTTTCGATTTTATTCAGATACCTACCGTCAATGGTTTTCGAGTTAATTGATGATTTCTTTGTTTTAAGTCAAAAAAAATATTTTTGCAAAAACCAATTAAAGGAAAGAATAATAAATTACATTATTTTCTATGTGGCCACCATTGTCTTCTTCACCTGTAGTTTTCTAACTTGCTCCGGATCTAATTTTCGAACAAAGTTTGCACTTTTTTTATTAGATCGTCACCACTACCACATGTTGAGCATGAACCTCTCTTTTATATGGCCCCAAACAAAGAAATCTAGAGGAATTAAATCTGGTGATCTTGGGGGCCACTACCAAAAACCTTTTCGACCTATCCGATAATCTTCAAACATAGCGAGCAATCCCAATGAACTTACAAATGCAAATCATATATTAAAATTCTTCCACTTCTTATCCTAAAATCGCCATTTACATTGATTTTTAACACTGTTACCATTTTATGCATTTATTAATTAACTCGAAAGCCATTGACATTGACAGAAACAGAATAAAAATGCGCATTTGATAATGTCCCGTTTAAAAAATTGAAGCTAACTTATTGAATGGCTCCTGTATAATTTTTTGCCGTCTATTTTTAGAAAGTTCAATGGCTAGCGCGAATAGCGGCTTCATACTTCAATTATTGATTAAATATCAATTTTATTTGCCACCCACCAAATCTGGAAAATGTTACACAAAAAATTAAAAATCTCAAAACAGATTAAACATAAACATAACTTATCTCGCACGGAAGTAATTATTTCAGAATGAAGTACAGATCCAAGAAAGGTAAAAAAAAATGTAACAAATTTCTAAAGAACCAGTTGCGTGACTGATCCTGTCTGGAATGTATACAAATAAAACATTTTATTTTATAATGGAATTTGGTGAAAAAAAAGACTATATAAAATACTAAAAATATGTATCTAACGCATCGTGTCCGATCGGTTGTCAACAAAAATGTCTTCAACTGAAAGTCAAAATGATTCTACACTCTACCGAATTTCGGTGCTTCATGGCCTAAGCAGCCTCGTTTCATGTTATTCCCATTGGTCAAGTGGCACAAAACAAAAATCAGTTTTCTACAAAAAATAAATAAATTTATTAATGCACAGTAAATCTCACTTACACTAAACAATAAAACTAATATCGGGACAGTTGTTCTAGCAGTTACAAGTTGCTGGGATCTCATGGCTGCGAGATTTGAACAACTTGCAGGGACTACACTCGTACCAACACAGCAGGAGCATAATTAAACACTTTTACTATTATATTTATAACAACAACACAACAGTAAACTGTCTATTATTTGTCTGATTAAATTTTCGTGTTGAATGTGTTGTTCATGTCGGTTCGGTCAATTCCTAAAGTGCTACTTGAAGAGTTCAAATTGGCACAAAAACAGCTCGTATGTCTCTTCTCGTTGGACAAAACATGGCTGTTGTTTCGTCCAAGCGTTATCACAAAAATAGGCCCAATTTGTGTTTAGTGCCAACATAAAACCGCAATTTTGTAGTTTATTGTCACATAATGTTATTCTTGTTGGATTTGTTATTTGTACAGTTTTATTACGTATGTGGTTGCGAAAGCCTAGACTGATACTGGTCTACTGGAATTACACTACTGATAAGCAACAACCATGACTAAGAGTCTACGACACGACTCTCGCTATCTTATTATAAATATTAAATTACACAACATTTAGCACCCGCTTTTAATACTCTAAGACTAGATTATAGGAAACACGAGGTATAACAATGGCTGCTGTTATACGCTAAGTACATCTAAAACAACCAAACTGACAAACAAACCCTTGTAATCCGCAGTTTCGGACAAAACGTGGCTGCTGTTTTGTCCGAAGAAGAAAAAATAAACGACACTCGACTATTCTATGTTTAAACTAGCCATTCAACCGTGTATGACCTTACAATGTTCGTTGGTCACACTTCGGTCCCGCCGCAGTACGTCAGAGTGCTATTATCTGAAGAGTGCTCGGCTTTCCAGATCATCTTCCACCTTTGCACTAGACTTCCTGGTGTTATGGCAAACTTGTAGACAATGTAGAGAGGAATGCAGATGATGGACGACCCAGTTAGCGCGTAACCCACCTTAAAACTCCATTCTGGGTATTCGTATTCGGTGCCCAACATCTGCTCGTGGCTCAACAGCGAAAAGATGAAAATCGTCTGCAAAATTTTATCTATTTTATAAATTATGCCACTGCAACTGTTACCAGAAGAAAAACTGGACTGATGTACTTCCAACACATCCGCCAAAACAGGCCGGGTTTGTGTCCAATCATCTTTTCGATGTCTCTTGCAAAATTGTCTGTGCCATACAACCAGCACACACCAGCAGCCTCCACGAAGACTACGAAAAGAATGGCGAGGCCAGGCCCGTAAACATTTAGAAGGTTTACCAGGTAGACACCTCCCTAAATAATGTTTTAGTGGTCTGGTTACACAACAAGAAAGCTTACATAAGTTGTGGTCGGCAAGGCACAAATGTAGATTCCGAAGAGCAAACACGCTACAAATATCTCTCTATGCCGCCCCAACGCCTTAGGATACTCGTCACACAACGCCGTAATCATTGCTTCTAACCCGCCGAAGGTACTATCCAAACCCAAGGTGATCAGCATGAGAAAGAAAATTATGGACCAGAACACCGATCCGGTCATCGTAGCGATAGCTTCGGGATATACAATAAACACCAATCCTGGACCTTCCAAGCCGACCATTTCTATGCTCTTGTGCTGCACGTGCGCCATGTATCCCAGCACCGAGAAAATAACGAAACCCGCGAGGAAACTCGTCAAGCAGTTAATGCTGCTGGTCAACAAGGCGTCTCTGTAGCAGTTGTTGTTGAATTTGTTGTAGCTGGAAAGGGCCAGGAGCGTGCCGAATCCGGGACCCAACGAGAAAAAAATTTGGGAGGCCGCATCAATCCACACTTTGGAGTTGTTGAGTTTGTGCCATTCAGGGGTGAGGTAGTAGCGAATGCCTTCGGCGGCGCCCGGGAGGGTCACTCCACGGCAAAGAAGTATTATCAAAACCACGTATGGGGCTATAGCTGTTATCCACACCGCCTGGAACAGACACAACAGTAAATTGTAATTTAGTCCAAGTTCAGATATTCAAAATAGTTTTTATCTGTGTTCACAATTATTCAATGAAACTGTGCTATTATTGCTCATTCCGGATTGCTGGAGTCGATACAAGTTTGGATTGCATCTTCGGGAGCTGGTTATTGAACAGTTTGTCTAAGTGCTGGAAAACTTAGAATAAAACTGTAATAAGTCCATTTTGGAAAAATGATAAGGGCATGTTGTCTGGCTGAAATTTGGATAATGTTTTTTTTTTATCAGGGTCTCTAAAATCGTATTAAAACATCTGACAATAACATCCAACTACACGTCGAAAAAATGCGAAATATAACGACAATTGCTAAAAAAACATTTATCAATTATTTCCCTTAACATGGGTTTTTAGACTTATTACACTCGGACTCTGAGGTACGGAGATACAATCTGTTAATATGTTGGCGTGAGATCTGGTGAGTAACGTGGACGAGGAAAGTTCCCTTTTCCAAATTTTTCAACTTTTAGAGAGCGTGGCGTCTTCAAAACTGGTTATTGCATCACTTAGAAAGAGATAAACAAAAGGTCTGAAATTTGTCACATACTTCAATAAAATATATCAATTATCTTTACAGAATTCAAGGAGTTTTTCTTCTATTTTTCTTTTTTCTTTTTGCACGTGCATTTTTCCCAAACATCCTAGATGCCCTAGCAACAATTTTGCGTATGTCTTGACACTGAAAGCTTCTCAAAAAGGTTGAATTATTCATTTTGTTGAAGGAAGTGATTTGCCTATATCAGTTTAAAAAAGAAGCTCTTGGCCTGTATGATCTACCGATTTGTCCCCCATTGAACCTCTGTGGGATTTATTGGGACGACACTCTGCAAGTTATTGATGGGATGATTAACGGGTAAGTACTTAATTTTTAAAATTTATTTGTGTAGTTTAAGTAGAATAATTGAGTGGTCAACGAGGCTTGTACACCTTAAATAATTTATATTTGTGGAGTTTATTGGTTTCGGGGATGTTTAGAGTTTTATTTTTCACTTGGGCAACGGATATTTAATTTTATAATTTGGTTAATTTTTTGAGTATAAATTTGTTTCATTTAATTCTTTTATTGTGAAAATAGTGTTATTGTCTGATTGAATGTCTTTGCTTTATTTCTTGTACTGTGATGATTAAATACAAAGAGGAAAACAGGGGATCTATATATTGGGCGTTTTATTAGATTGCTTATTATGTTTGTGGTATCTATAAGTTTTATGATTTTAAGGCGTAACAATAAGATTAGAAACTTATTAGAATGAGATTGGCTTGAAATTAATATCTTATTGTTTAGTAATTTATTATCAAAAGGTATGTTGAGTAGCAGTTACGAGCAATATCGACTGAAACAGCAAAATATAGATGATATCATAAATAACATAAAAATAGATAGAAATTAGAAAGCAAAAAAAGGATTACTCTGAGTTCAACGCCAAAAATAAAAGAATGTTTAGTATACTTTGAAATAAGTGTGACCGAAATTTTACAAAAAAATATTAGTTGCTAACAGAAATATAGCATAATCGAAATTTATTTATTTTATAAAAATAGGTATTTCGAATAGTCGTCATTATTTGTGTTTATTATCCTTTAGATTGCTGCAATTTTTACTGCTGGAAAAATATTGTGTAGTACCGTTGTTATTGTAATTAAAAAAAAGTTTTGTTTTAGTTCAATACATTTTTTAAAAACCCAAGGAAAGTATTGATGTCTAGGTAGCTTATAACAGAAGAGACTCAAACCCACAACCGTCATGTAAATCACATTTTGTAAAAAACATTGCTCAATTATAAATATGTTCTTAATATCGTATTCTTATAAGAAATGTTGGTTTAAAGGGCTCCATGTTATTGTCTGGTTATTGTCATATCGGACCCGAGCAGTTGTGATAATAAAAATAATCGCAAAGTGTGTTATTAAACATAGTTTTGATTACAATGGAGCTGTATCTAATTAAAGCATGTTTAAATAAAACAAAGATTGTCAACATTATGAATAACTGTAACTTGAGAAGTTCAATTGATAACGTTCTAAAGGAATATTCTGATAAAATAAATAAATTCGCATTATGCTATATTCCTGTCAATAACTAATATTTTTTTATAAAATTTCGGTGACACCCATTTGAATGCATTCTAAATTCAGTGGCGTAGTCCGATTAGAGATAAAAAAATTGTCAACATTTTTTATTAGCATTCGTAAAAAATGCGACTAGGCCTAACGATTTTTTTCTTAAGTTCGGCACAGTAGCTGTATTGAAGCTCTACCATTTAAAAAAATTGTTTAAATCGACCAACACAACTATCTTAGAAAGGTGACCCGCTTTCTGGGCCACTTTGTATATTGTTTAGATTTTGATTTGTGTTTACGTCAGTTGCATCACAGTAAGAACCAATCATAAAATGGATGATCCTCGGAATCATCGCAATTGAAAGCAGTCATCGTTTCTTTAATACCTGACTTAATTAAATTTTTAGTAAAAAGTGTATTTCAAAAATTCGAATGTCTAATCTACTAAATATTTCTCCAGCGTATTGCTTTGCTGCTTCAAAAACATAGCACATTTCTTCGTCCGATAGTAGGATAGGTGCAGGTGTGTGTGATTCGCTTAAATTTAGGTGATTGGCAACAGTGAGAAATTGGTACCAGATTAACTGTCGTCGTGATTTATGTCTATTACATATTCGGGTTAGAATATTGTTGTCAAAAAGTGAAACATACTGAATAATGGCGAACAAAAAGTAACAAATAATGGAGAAAATGGTTACAGCAAGCGAACGAAAAGATCTTGCAGCTGTAAAAACCATTTTGAAAACAATTCTGATATTAGAAAATTTTTAAATTTGACGTTTATTTGACTACTTAAAATTTGAAAATCAGTGAACCCAATGGACGAGTTAAAAAATATTGCCAACCTTACACAAAAAATGTCAATCATTTATAGTCACCCGGTACATTAGTGTACACCTGAATACACAATTGTTAACCTCTCGGGATAAGCTTTATTGGAGAAACGTTGTAATAAGTGTGTAAGCATTAAATGGTCATATGTAGGAAAATAAATTTGTTTGTTCACTGACTCGTTTCCTTCATGGCTGGATAAATCACTTTATAAACTCCCCTCGTAGTTACAACGTTTTCGATCTCACCTCATTTGTGGAAATAACAAAATTAGAGCTGAGGTTGAAACAGACCCACTTAAAGTAAGTAATTTAAAGCTAAATCCATAATGGAAGTGTGTAAGGTCTCACGGTCGGTGTTATCAATAACGGTCTACAAACACCACCGTTATTGAGGAAATCCATAAATTTGAAATGTTTTATTTGGCGACGTCTTCTTCTTACAAATCTTGAGGACGCTAAATAGAAGCTTTTTTCCATCTGAAACTGTAGGTACGACGAGTAAATAATATTTACTTAAACTCATGAATCCGTTTTTAATGACATGTGCATAAATGGCGGAGGCGCCGGGTTAGCCCGCCTGTAACCGTGTGCTAAAATTACCTTTCCGGTGCTGCGAACTCCTTTCCACAGTGAAAAGTAGACGAGGACGAAGACCGCAAAGACACACAAGGCCAGTGCTGGTTTGATAGGACCCATTCTATTGAGGCCGTCGGACTTGTATTGTTCGAGAACTTCGCGCCTGGGTTGAACGGTTTTATTTAATTGTTTAACTGTTGAAATGGACTCACTCGAAGAACTCTCTAGCCGGACTGGTGGACGCGGTGCTGTTGGGGAGCAGTTCGGTGACGGGTTTGCAATCTCTCGTGTTCCACGAATTGTGACAGCTGGTCCACGGCAGTTCGGACTGGAAGGAGGCAATCAGGTAGTAGAGAGCCCATCCGATGATGGTGTTGTAGTACATCCCCATGTAGATGTCGATCAAGCATATCGCGTAGCCGATTCCTAGCACAAGATTCAAGAAAAATTTGAATAAAGCTCGCAGGGAAGATTCGATTCCATTAGGTGGCGGCCTTATCAAACAACGGTAATGGATGAACCCCGAGGGACGATTTGAAATTGAAATCGCTCTTCCATACGAATCCAGCGTCCAGCTTCATTTATATAAAGGGAGTGTCAAAGATAAACGCGCTAATGAAATGAACATGAGCACGAAAATTACGATTCCACTCGAGACTAAAAGGTTTCTGTTGTTTGCCGCATCTCAAACTTAACACCATTCCTTTTATTGGAATTTTTAACTTCTCAGCCCGAATCGATCACCCACCAACTATATAGTCGGAAATTAAAAATGCGGAAACGTAAAGTTTTACGCGCCCAACAAGTC
Source organism: Eledona agricola (assembly GCA_964023215.1). Lineage (NCBI taxonomy): Eukaryota > Metazoa > Arthropoda > Insecta > Coleoptera > Tenebrionidae > Eledona > Eledona agricola. The sequence continues at coordinate 20,027,439 of OZ026855.1, read as the reverse complement.
CGCATAACTTTGAAAGTCGGGAGTTTCATTTTACGCGAAATTAGTTGAGTTGGGGAAGTCAGGTAGCATTTGAAGTGAAATTGATAAACTTCGAGGTCGTAAACGGGGCCTGCTCGCTACATATTTATAAATGGTTTTATCATGTTCTGTCCGTAACTGATCCACGACCATAAATTAGGAAAATCCCCGGAATCGCGTCGCATTATGCGTATTGTTTGTGGCTTATCTAAGCCCGCGATAAACACCAATTACTAATTGCCCGACGTTAATTTCAATAACAACCTCGTGCTGCGTTGCGACTCTTTACATCGACCGAGAGTTATGCAAACAATGGTCTACTACAGGGAATTGTGTTCAATCTACCGAACACTACAAAAACCCGCCCAATCACAACAACAATCACCGGTCTTTGTTCGAGGAGTTAGCGCGGATTTTTACCCTTCTCGGATTCGAGCGTTCTGATCGCGGCTTACCTTTTAATGCTGGACATATCCTTTTCCAAATTGTCAAGCAGCCGCTGCGATGAAACTGGCCCAAAGCCAATTCCATGTAGAACAGGGGCAGACCGCCGAATATCAACATTATCGTGTAGGGAATTAAAAAGGCACCTGCAAAGATAAATTCGACTTGAAATGAGCCGGTAAGAGTTCTCTCCTTAATCAAGCGGAGTTGCAATCGATAATTTCCCGGTAATGGGTTTTTGGAACGGGAACACAATTCGCGTGTGTGTATTTCCGCGAGTTTGTGTCGCAGTTTTGGTGGCCCAACCTCCGCTTGATGAGACTTTAATCACTGCGTTTGAAAATATCAAAGAACTTTTAATTGAAACTTAAAAACCAAACGTTCAACGTCATTACAACTTGAAACGGATATGTAACGGGAAAATTCTCTGAAAATTGCTGCAAACACACTGTTTGCTTTTTCATTATCAGCGAGCGAGTTCTAAGATTTGTTAAACCCTCCTAGAGACTCTTCACTTTTGCTCGGAGTTTTAATTTTCTACGATTCCATTCGACAAAAGACTGTGTGTCCAACAAAGCAAACAAATTGTTCGATTTTGTTCAATTTACCGCTTAACTGTCAAAGAGTAATAACGTGCGTACAAATAAAAAGTGAGGCTCTAACTTTGTTTTGTTTTTTACAGTTTAGACTTTTGAAACTGTCAAATAATGAGAAATTTGCATAAACGACGTTTAAATCGAGTATTAGAGTTGGAATTTCTCGAAGAAAACAGCAAATGTATCTTATTGTTATTAACAAAGAACTGAATTTCAAATTTCTCAAGGCCGATATTCAGCTACACGCTTTCGAACGTCAAAAAATTATTTCATGGCCAACGCAACCTCGTTTTATTTTTGTACACTTGGAAACTTTAACTAATTCAGTATCTTGAATACAAATGATTTTGCGAAAAATTCCTGAAACACGTCGATTTTTGTTTTAAACTTGCTAATTTTCAGTCTAGTAAGTTTTCTATTTTTTACTCAGAGGGCTGTAACCACCTTTAACTTTCTATGTATTTCAACTGACACGTCCTTGCAAAGCTCATGGTAAAAATAGTACGATTTATTTTTTTCATGGTTCATGTCTTATTTGAGAAAAAAATGCCTAAAACGTGTTTTTAAGATGCTTTAATGTTTTTCTTTTTCGTCATGCGGTGTAAACGCGAGTTTATTGTCGTATCGTCACTTTTTGCAAGAAAGTTAATTCTCTTTGCATACTTTGTTTTTTTTCACCTTTTATTTAAAAAATAAGAAGTTAATTAATAAAAATGCGCTGTTTAACAAAAATCTTAAGAGTTGAAATTTTGATGATGATTGGATTTGGCGACAGAATAAGAACTCAAGCTAACAAAAATAAAAATAAAATAAATGAAAACGATTAAAGAATATATAAAAAATGTTATACTCCTTTTTGCATGAGCTTTGCAATGATGTATCAATTGACATGTCTCCATTGAAAAAAAAGTTAAAGGTGGTTTCAGTCCACAGAGTAAAAAGAATTAAAAATTGATTAGGCTGAAAAGTACCTAGTTATAAACAAAAATCAATGTATTTCTGGAATTTTTCGCAAAATCAATCGTATTCAAGATACTAAATTGATTCCAGTTTAAGTTTCCACTCTGAAGAAATAAAAATTAATGTATGCCTGTCTGTGTGTTCCGAATAGGTTCCTATACAGTTTATTCGAATAAGATGAAATTTTGGCAAATTCTTGTATTTGTATACGTTCCTGCGATGATTTTTGTATGAAAAACTTTCTATATTTTTTTATTTTTTATTAATTTTTATTTTTGTTATGTAAAACTAACGTTCCTACAAATTAACCAGATTTTGTTTTATTTGTTACAGTGGAGACGTTTATGACATATTATGCCATTTGATAAAAGCGTTAAAAAGAAGACATTATGTGCCTTATATGTATATAGTGCCCAAAACGATTGTCAAAAGAGAAATTAATTTCAAATATCTGCATCATTCTGCATCAAGTAATTTTCTACAATTCTACATTTACACTACACTAACGAATTCTAAAGTAATTCCATGTCTTCTTTGAATCATTATTTATTTGTACGCACGTTATAAGATAAATGTTTTCTGATGACCGGTATACGAGTTTATACGGAACACACAGACAGACATCAATTTTTATACATATACAAAGTGACCCATTAGAAAGCCGACCACCTCTCTAAGATTGTTATTTGTTGGTCACTTTAAACATTTTTGTTCATGATAGATCTTCAATACATCTACTGAGGTGCCAAATTTCAGCCAAAATTAGTCCTAGGAGTACCTCGAATATTTTCATTGCCAAAAATTTAAAATACGTTTAAATGGGTGTCATTAAAATTTTACAAAAATTCCAGAAATATATTATAACATAATTCAAATTAATTTTTTTAATCAGAATTATACCGTTATCAGTTGAACTTTAAAAATTTCAAACCAACAGTTATTCATAATATTGGCAATCTTTATTTTATTTAAACATGTTTTAATTAGATACAGCTCCGTTTCATGAAAATTATGAAGCAAACTTTGCAGTTATTTAGTCTGATATGACAATAACATGAAGCCCTTTAAACCAAAATTGATTTAATCCTTATAAGAATACGATGCAATATTTTTTAAAAAATAATTGTGATTTATATGAATTATTCGAAATATTTTAATAAAATAAATAAATTTGAATTATATATATTTTTGTTAGCAACTAATATTTTTTTGTAAAATTTTCGTCAGACCCATTTGCAGAAATTATTCTAAATTCAGTGGCGTAATCAGATTAGAGACAAAAATTGCTAAACATTTTTTTTTTGTTTTAGCTATCAATCATAAAAAGTCGTTTAAACCGACCAACAAATAACAATTTTAGAGAGGTGGTCGGCTTTCTAATGGATCACTCTGTATATAGAAAATTAAAAACGAACTGTAAAACTGTGAAATCGTGCAGCGCTGGGTACATTTGCTACTATGGCTATATATTTTTTAATGTTCGTAATCGGACCATTACGAACATTATAAGGTCTTTAAGGAAATAAATGGAAATGGGATGTTCGTAATAGTTCGAATAATATTTTTAAAGAAAGAAAAATTGGATAAGTTGCCCAGAAAATTTTCAATTCGGGAAAAACTGAAAGTGCTTTTTTCGATGCAAATTTTGTATAAACTCAAGACCATAACTCACGATTCAAACGATGGATATGCGTAATTATTTTTTTGTTTTGTTCGCTATGGCCCTGAAAAAGTTTTCAGGAAGAAAACTTCGAGACAATTACAAAGAAAAGTTCGAAAATTCGGACAAACTGCTAAAATTATAATTTTTGTATGCACTCTCGATCATAACTGACGATATTTGGTATTTTGTTTTCCTCGTTATGCTCCCGGAATGGAAATAACTCCATTGATTGTCCTCAATTGAATAAAAAATTATTGGGAAGATCTGGAGAAAAATAGGGAAAAACACATTCGAGCCTAAATAAAAATAAAATTACATTCCTTTTTAATTTTGTGTTATTTCGCGATCTGTTCAACAAATGTTGTTATTTTATTTCAATTCCAATTTATTGCCGTCATATGTACGATAAATGCACAGGTTATCGCTATTTCTTCCCAATTGTTCGCACTAAATTTACAAATTATGTCACATTCACGTGCGGTTTGCGAAAGAATATTTAGTCAGGTAAATTTGACACAAAACTAAGAAATAGTTAATCTCATGAAACTGTTAACGGTACCTTACTGGCAGCGCAATAAAAAAATGTATTGATATTTGAACAGGACAACGTCGGATCAGCTGGTCGAATTATTTTCAGTTAATCAAAGCAGCGATAAACTTTCTGCTCGTCACTCCCTGAATTGATGGTTTAGAGGCCGCCAGGCCGTTTGTTTCAAGTCCCAAATCTTCGTGTTACATGATTCTTGTTCCAGCAGTATTCATTAGTCCCGATTCAACAACATCTTTGATTCGAGTAATCTCGTTATACTAGACGCGAGATGCAAATTGATTATATTTACCGCCCCCGTTCTGGTAGCAGATGTACGGAAACCTCCAGACGTTCCCCAAATCCACGGCGAAGCCAACGACTGCTAGAAGAAACTCGACCTTCTTGTTCCACGTCTCCCTACGTCTATCGGGAGTTAGAGCCACAACCACGACCCGAGTCACGTTGTCCTTTGCCTGTTTGTTCTTAACCGGCGACTTCTTGCAGTTCTCTCCATCGGACGGCTTCGGTTTGGATGTGTGCGAGTTGTCCTTGCAGTTGTCGCCTTCCGGCTCGGCCATCCTGGTTAGGTGCTCACGGCCGACGACTCGTTATCATCCCTAACAGTGTCAAGAAAACGTTAAGAGTTTTGGTCTGTCCGAAACGGCAAACTTTTCTACTTTTCTGGGTTTAATTGGCGCGAAAGCGAGGCGAAAGAATCGTTCCGAGAGTGGAACGTGCCATATTGCCATCATTCGTGTCGGATATACCTTGAGCCATTACGAGTATCGACAGTAAACGCGCATCCATCGAAGAATGGCCGTAAAAAGCAATGTTACAATTTAATATCCGACCGTGCGATTTGTGGCCGTTCGGCCGAAAAATAAGTCCGAAATAAAAGCCCAAACTGTTGAAATTTATTTCATCAACTTTGTAATTAAATTGCTTTGCATGAATAAGGGACCAGTTTAGTCGATTATGATGATTAGGGCCACCTGTGACTCGGCAGCAGTTCAGCTCTCGTTTCAATTTAATTAAGACGCCGAAAAAATTTCAATAGGCAGGAGTGTGCCCAAAGTCCGCCTGGAAAAACACGATAAGGCGCGCCGAAATGGAATTTTCGGAATTTGGAGAAACGTGCATAGTAATAGAATAATAACAGGTCTTGCGGCATAATTTGACCTTTGTCACGCGTTATCGAACAGAGCCAAACATGCGACTTTTTTATTCGCGCCTTTGTCGAGCTTTCCTCGACACAATGCCTCAATAATTGATTGTTGGCACTAAACTTGAACTGCCTAATAACGAGGACGAGTCGAAAGACAATAATAATTTTACGAGGGGATAACGAGCGTTAAATAAAATCTCGCCCCGATCGCTTAATTCGGAATATGCAAGAATTTCTGAAACACCACTAAAATTGACGTTCACGCGAACCTTGACCTAGCGAACACCGTTCCCATCATCATTAATCATAATAAAGCGAGTCTGGCGATACTTTCGTTATCACCAAACGTTCCAAATATAAATGCGGAGGTTACTGCACTCAAATTGTTAAATGCCGTCAACGTGTCATATTCATTTGATGTAGAATCTGTGAATTAAAATGTGGAGTGAGCGTGAAGAACTGACGCAACTGGATTTATTTAAATGTGTAAGAGAAGCGCTCCGCACAAATAAAATAGCTAAATTTGCACCAATTATTAATAGAAATGCCTATTAATAATAACGATGTTCTTCGGGTTTTTGGACCGTGTTCCACTTGAAGTCGTTCGAGGAATGTAGGGAGTAACTCCAATGAAATTCCAGACGTTTCGTCCACAACTGCGGTGGACTTCATCAGTGGCGATGTGTCACATTCTGGAATTTCATTGAGTTCAATTGTTGAGATGACTTCCCACAAATGGGAGTTTTGAAATGGAACACGGTCCAAAAACTGGAAGACTGAAAGTCTATTTTTACAGTTTGAGGTGGTCAAGGATAATGTGGACGGTTTCTGATTTCTTGCCGTTTTACAATTTACATCTTTTTAATTTTCAAATTCAATTTCCACCTGAATGATGAGGTCCGACTTATGTGTTTCTGTGTCTGTTAGCTTAGGTGTGGAATGTTGACACGGTCATTATCCATCAGTTGCTAAATATAGCTCAACTTCGTCAACTTGCAAGTATATTTATAAGAAATCAGATTAAAATTGAAAAAGGAACAAGATCGGGTTTGTAATTGTAAATAATTAAAACAAAAATACAGAAGTGCAGTATTTTGTTGTTTTGGCGTCGCGTGAAGCAGCAACATATATTCGTAAATTATTGTTACTGTTGTGAATATAGGGGTAGGAATTAAAATGTATGTTTTTAATATTTATGTTATTTTTTATTTATTAATAATTCATATAGTGTTGATGTGTCTATTGTGTGTTTTAAATTTATTGTAATGAAATTGGGATTATTTATTATTTTAAAGATACATAAAATCAAAATTTACAATATAGTAAAACACAACTTTAACATTAACGAAAATGCCACCATCTTACATAATTGTGACACTGAACCTAGATTAACTGCACTCGAAAACATAGAAATTTTTTAAATAACAAATAATTCCAATTTCGCTACATAAATTTAAATAACACAATAGACACATCAACATTGTATGAAATATACACTGTATATTCAATCAACTTTATCTTAAAATTCTCTTATAATATCTTCTGATAATGTTTGATATCCAGAGATGCTTTTCTAATCAACTTTATTTTGGATTTTTTTCTAATTATTTAATGTTTTATAAATTTTTGATATATTGATATATAATACAAATCAACGTTAACTTCATTATTCCTAACAAAATCTTGAAATAAATTTATTGTTGCATGAAATGTAAAGCAGCTATTTTTTTCTTGAAAATCCGTAATAAAATTATACAAAAAATATTTTGCAGATATAATACGTTCACACTGATTTAATTTATTGATCAGCTCAAATCGCTCTTCGATGAGAGCATCAATTCGAGATTTAGAATTTTTCCAAGAATCAGACCAAGCATTTTTAATAAGATTAAGATTACTAAATTGAGGATATGTTTTTGGGATAATTATATCTTTAATGTATTTAACGAATGGATAACTATTAATTAATAGATTATAATCATCAATTAGATCCTGTAATATTTGGAGATATATTGTTCTCCAGTTATGTAATCAATTAGAAAAATCTTAAATATTCCCATATCTCTTCAATACGGAGTGTAGATATATAGAAGAATTTTAAAAATATCGTAGATGGATCGAATAATCAATGTCGAAGTCTTAAAAGAAATGGGAAAAGAAAAAGAACTAATCTATACAATTAAAAGTAGAAAATTTAAATACCTCGGTCACGTAACAAGAGGAGCAAAATACAACATGCTGAAATTGATTATGCAGGGGAAAATACAAAGAAAAAGAATATCGTCGCTACGAAATTTAAGAGAATGGGTCGGACGTTCTTCAAGCGAATTTTTTAGAGCAACAGAAGAATTCCCATATCATCAAACTTTTTGGCCATATTTATAACTATATCTTGAATATCAAATAAATGAAGAACTGAAGAATAACTTCCGCGACCCATTTATCTAAAAAACAGGGCAGAATCCTCAAAATTTTGACGTTTTTTAAAGAAAGGTATCTTAAAAACAGGACAGAACCCTGAAATATTTGCTTTTTAAAACTAAATTGAAAAACATCTAAGTGCAAAATGCCTTGACATTTTAACTTTTTAATATGCTTTTAAATCATGGCAGAATCCTCTAAATATTTGCTTTTTAAATATTCCTTTGAAAACAGGGCAAAATTTGAAGTAACTTTTATAATTTCCGTTAATGAAACGTTGAACAGTGGCGAGGCATTAGAACGTTAAATCAACGTAGAAGCAAAAAACGTTTATACATATTTCCCGTTGAATTCGTTAAATGGAAACGTTAAAATAAAAGTCATACTTTAACGCTTAAAAGACATTTATTTTAAACAGGTGGAGCTACATAGCTCAAGTGTTATTTTCACATCTTAGTTGTAACTTGACAGTGACAAAGAAAATGGTTGATAAACCGCGAAACATTAGCTAATATTTTTTGTCTTGTTTTGACAATGTGCACTGCTAATTAATTCTAATAAAACATATTTACAGAATGGTAAATATTTTTGGGTCCTGTCACTTCTGTATGACAGGTGCGATATGTCCTATTTATTGCTTTTGTGGAATTTTTGCCTTTCCGATGCTCAGAATGCACTTTGTTTTCTTGCATCTTAAAGAGGGTGCAAACTTACACAGATCAATTTATCTAAACCATTTTTTATTGTTTTCGGAATACATTCACAAGTTTATAACAATTCTGATATGCTGGGGATCGACACGATCTTTCCAAACAACCCAATATACCGTCAATTGGATTAACCAGGTGAAAAGCCATCGATTATAAGTACAGTTGAGCTTTGTTATTCAACAACATAACGACTTTCGACAGTTTGCAATCTTCGTCTTTACCTCCGACTTGAAAGTTTTACCCTCTACACATATCGCTCTTTTAGTTCACTAGAGCGGTCCTTGAGTCATCTTACATCAAGGAAGAAATGCCGCATGTTTGGTCGACTGCTTAGGCGAAACTTTGGTCGAAATAATTACACGCTTTACGAAACGATGAAAAAAATGTTGTGGAAAATGTTAGTGCGATGATTTTCAACAGAATACAAATTTGAACAAATAAAAACGCTCAATTCGACGTAAAAATCTAAATTCAAATCAGAGAGCTGGCTCGAGAGATAAAAAAAGAGTGTTGCGGGCATATTCTGCAAAGGTCCCGATCGGAGCGATGTAAATCCCTCATGTGCACCGACTAATTCAACGATTGTATCTCAAAGTTCAGCCACAAAGCTCGGTTAATCGGCGCATTATCAAATTTCTGGCTTTCGGAGATCACTAGGGTGGTCATGATACGATTACTGTGTTACCTTTAAAGAGGCGGCCGTCTGTCGGGGGGCATGCTCGACGGCGTGGAAATGCGTGGAGCGCTCTTCAGCTTCTGGCGATGACGTGCGGACCCAACGGCAACGTGCGAACCACTGAGGCTCGCGCTTTCCTCCGCAACCACTGCTTTCTTGGGGCACCTGCGCCGCGGTGCTTCAACACTTATTGCGTACGACTCGGCAATGACTTCATGCTAATGGTGGTGTATCGATTGTGGACGCTTCCTTCCGAACCGACCGATTCCACATCAGTCGATTCTGAAGCTGTTTTCGTTGCTTTTCCGTTCTTCACTTTAATAATAAAAATCCTTTGTTTATTGCGTAGACGGGGTAAAAAACAAGCGCCAGTCCTATCATACAGTGTATTGCATAAACATAATACTAAATCGAATCTAAGATTACAAATTAAAATAGAAGCAAAATAAAATACGGTGGTCGATGATAAAATCAACACTCCCAACGTTCTTCTTCAGAAGTTTTATTAAAAATATTAATAGTAAATTTTTAACACTTCGTAAAACCTCAGGGTCCAGCATAAAATCTCAAAAACACGATTTTTCTTCCGCGGCCACATACAATTGCACCAATCTTTGGAAACACAATGGAGGAGCAAAAAGTGTACCCTACAAACAAATCCCGCGTTCCTACTAACGCGTCGCTACCGCTACTATTCACAACGGCTAATAATAATTATGGGGCGAAACCTTAATGCTATTTATGAAAATATAAAAAATATGTTGCTTTTTCAAGATACGTCCAAATTCATAAACAATTTACATGAAGAATTTCATCACTTATTCTAAAACGAAACAGTTTGTACCATGGATTCATCCCACTTTAGTTAGTTAGAAAAACTCGTTTGACACTCCTCGCTCGTCCAATGCGCAACTAACGTCGCGTCGATTGAACTCAGCGCGTCGTCTGCCTGCTTTATAAGGTGCCGACGCAGCTGTTGCTTCGTCGCTACGATGCTCTGCAACGACAAAACATTATCTTGTCGTTTGCCGATCGACGATTTTACCTGAAGAGACTGACTGGCCACTTGTGCGAGAATCGTCTTCAACTCCTGTTGATACTTTTCAGGCCAACACAGTCTCGTCACTAAACCCCTCCTGAAAGCGTCGTCGGCTTTCACGACCTGCGAAGCGTACAACAACTCGCTGGCCTGCGAACAAACGAATTAGTCGAATTGAAAGGAAAACGTGCCCGCGAATCGTCATTACCAATCCATTGCTGCTGAGATACGGAACCGTGAGCAAGAATCCGGCCTCGGGAACGCTGCCCAGGCGCGCGTACGGCGCGCTGAAGGTGGCGGAGTCGCTCACCACCACCATATCGAAAAGGGGGAGCATCGTCACGCCCAACCCCACGCAATCTCCCTGGATACCCGCCACGAGGACTTTGGGGAAATTTAAAAGGCACCTTAAGAATTCCCTGCGGAACAAGCATTAACACGACGACGCTACTGATTCGTTACAATCGTTACTTGACCAACGAAGCCAGTTCACTGGCTTTCTTCTGACGCGCGCTGTCGTCGTCCACCACCAACAAACTATAGTCCAAGCCGTCGCAGAACGATTCTTTGTTGGCTGAAGTGAGCGCCAGCACGTGGCACTCCTCGTCCTCGCCGAAATTCTTCAAACACGCCACCAGCTCTTCCAAGACCTGATCGCTGAGATAGCACTTTCCTTCCGCGCTCGTCAGTTTAATCGAAAACAGATGGCCCTTCTTGGTGGCCGTAAAACTCTTGTATTCGTCCAACGCCTTGTCCACGTTGCTCGATTTGCTGCTTTCCGAGACGGTGTTGTTGTTTTTGGCGTCTTTACTCGACTTGACGTCCACACTTTTCTTTGCTTTCTTCCGCGAAGACTCGCCCGACGCCGATTTCTTGCGGATCTTCTCCTCGTCGGCCGCGTCCTCTTCAGAGTCGTCGTCGCTGGAGAACGAGCTGCTCGAATGCCGTCTTATGATCCGCGACGCTTCCGCCGCGACGTAAGGAGGGGACGCGGGAGGACTGTGCACCGAACTCCTGACGGAATCTTTGGACTTCTTCCTTGAAACGGGACTGGGCGCGACTATTTCTTTTTTACGCAGCGACTTCTGCACGTCTTTGCTGGTGTTCTGTTGGAGATCGTTCTTGATGACGCTCGTCTTGCTCATCAGCTCCTTGTGCGCCCTGTCCAGACTGATCACCGATTTGTTTGTTTTCTTCTTTTGCTTGTCGGAAGGTGACTCCTCGTTTGTCTTCACGTCGTACAACATTTTGATTGCGCCCTCGTCCATCAGCAGTTTGTCAACTTCCGTCAGTCGTTTGAGTTTCTTCAGGGGCGGGCTTTTGGAGATGGATTTCTTGACTTGCGGCGTGCTCCTCTTTTCGGGTTGCTCCTTCTTTTCGACGTTTTTAGCAGGTGCGGGCTTGGAGGACGCTTCGGGTTTCGGTGACTTTATGGGGCTCTTCGCGGGAACCTCGTCCGGGTCCCAAATCACCTTGCGCTTGATAATCCGCGAGCTCTTCGTTATGTACACATTCGAGGGCGTGTGTTCTTCTGATTTAACGCTCGCGACCACGAGCGACTTCTTCAGGGGAAGAACCGACTCGATATCAGTCGACTTGCGCTTTCGTGTGTACGTTTTGACGACCGTTTCGCTTCGAACCCGCGGCTCCACTTCGATTTGGCTCTTCTTTTCTTTCTCCACGTTCGGTTTGAACGACGACACGACCGCCGCCGTCGCCGCCTCCTTCTGATTCTTCTTCTCTTCGTCGTTCTGACCGCGGCTCTTGAAAATCCTATTTTTACCAGGCAATTCTTTCAGCTGCTGCAGCGCTATTTCTTTTTCCGTGCTCTTTGCGCCGCCTTGCTTTGCCTGCTTCTCTTCCGCCGCGCTTTTCAAGACGACGTCTTCGTCGTCGCCCTCCAAAATGGCAATCAAGTCCGAGTTGTTCTTGATTTCCGCCTCGGCTTCGGGGCTCTTGTTTTCCGTTCTAGCTTCGTGAGCCGGTTTCGCCGTCTTATCCTTATCGGACGGTGTAAGTTTTTTGGCCAGGCGCTGGGTCAGCTTGCGCGCAAACAAAATATCTGCGCTGGTTTGAGTGTTCTGCTCCTGCTTCTGCTTGTAGCGTTCCATTATTTCCTTCTCTATGTCCTCTTTGGAGACGATTTGACTGGTTAAATTCCTGTAGGGAACTTTTACTCCCAGTCTGGGTTTAGGCATGATGCGTCCGCCGTTAGAGACACCTTCTGAGGGTTTTGAAATGTCGCGCCCGAGAACGTGCAAGGGGATGTCGGTGATCGGCTTGCGTCCCCTTTGCTTTTTCGGTTTCTCCGCTGTCGCTCGGGGCGGCGGGCCAGGGTCGTCGACGACTTCTTCGTTTTCCTTACTGACCAAGTATATTTCTTCCGTATATTGGTTACCATCCTCATCCACCTTATCATCGTCCTCCACTTGTTCGATCCTGATTTCGGTTTGTGTTTGGTCCGAGTTTATTACAACAATCGTTTCCGTCTCCCCATCGCCTTGCGCCAAGTGCTCCTCAATAATTTCATTGGTTTCGACTTCCTCCGACTCCACCACCGTGTACTCAAACTCCTCAATAACGTCACTAATTTCTGCAGGTTCGTCAGGCTTTAGTTCCGATATTTCAATGATGGTGTCGATGTTGTCCTTGTCTGATGAGGGTAGGGGAGAAGCCTGTTCGACCGGTTCCTCTACTGTTGGTGTAACTTCCGGCACCTCGACTTCATCCTTGGATTCACTTCCCGCTACGGCTTCCGTACTTTCAGGCAAAGATTCATCGGTACTACTGGCAGGCGCGCTTTCGATTGTATCGTTTTTTTCAGTGTTGTCTTCGACGGCCTGTTCCGCGTTTTCCACAACGTTCTCCGCTTGAGTCACGGTATCTATCACAGTCTCAATTTCCGCCGTCACCGGTTCGTGTGTGGACGTTTCTACACTCGTCACAAACTCATCTTTTACTTCCTCCTGAATGCCGTCCAAGTTTTCTTCGCTAATTTCAGCTGCGATTTTTTCCCACGTGAGCTCCTTGTCGTCGTTGGCGGGCTGCGTGACTTCGCTGGCGTTATTAGATTCAGTGACGCCGCCATGGTTCAGTTCCTTCGATTGCAAGTCACAGAAGGAAGCCTCGACATTGTTGACCTCCACGGTCTCTGCAATTGGGGCGGCTTCCATCTTCGCGCCTGCAAAACATTCCGCACGTAAAAGTAAACAACGAACGACTCTATTTACAAAACAACCCAATTACCTTGTTAGATAATACGTCGGGATTCGAACTCCGGTTAAATACGTTGGTAAAAGATTTGTATGTATAAAAAGTTGCTTCCAGCGCTAGAATAAACACCCGTTAGCGATTACTTCATCGCTTTTCCCTCAAATGATGTAAAATTCGTCAAAATAAAGCCTTCAATCACTGCGTCTATTACGCCGAAGGACGCCATCTTGTAGTTTGAAAACGTCATCACCAATCCAAACATTTCTGTCAAAAAACAGCGCTGTCAATTTTTCCGACCAATAACGGAAATGGCGTTTGTCGATTTGTTGGGCGCGCATTTTCAAATCGCCTATAAATCATTCGAAACCAATAAATGGTAATCAATCATCGATTGACGGGAAGCCGAGAAAACCTGCGAGGGAAATGAACCCGTGTGTCACGCACTCAATAAACTAATTCCACGTAAATTTACAACGAGCGGAAATGTGGCTTGATTGAATTAAATTGTTTATGGAGTCGCGCCGACACTTTCTTCATGAGAAAGGGCTGGTAAACTATAAAAATGCCAGTTCTGGGTTATTACCAATATCTTTAATCACCGAAGTAGGTTACCGGCTAATTGACTTGGAACGATCGAAAAGTAGGTTGTTCCATTTTGCATAATACATATAAATAAATAAGGGGAGAGTAGCTGCATCAGTTTATTGTTGCACATTGGTTGCATCGGTCGAGTCGGGATGAAGCTGCTGAAATTGTGTATTTTCATGGTCCTGATCGTCGCCGGCCACTTTCGCTGCTGCCGCTCTTTTCCTGTGGGCAATCCCGAGACGGTATGTTAAAAAACGAAATAGGACAAACACTTTATGCTTTCTGCAGGCCTTCGAAGTCATGGCACAAGTTCCACAGTGGCACTGCATGAGGTATAGAAAATTTGAATTGGTGCGGCGGTGTAGAGGCTACAAGAACAGCTTGCGTCGACATTAGTTTTATACAATTAATTTATTGTAATTTAGTTATAATATTTTATGTTTCAACTTAAATAAAAATATGTATGTTTGGTAACCAACGGAGTCATCCACTTTTCTTGAAGTAGTCCTTTGTTCTGCAGGTCCAGTGTGAATTGTACTTGTTTTTTGATTGTCACAAAAACTAGAAAAGGACTAACTGAAAGAATACAATGTTTGAATATGGTTTGTCTGAACATCAGTGTACTTTATCCAGCGATACTTCAGGCTTGCTTGGCATACCGAAAATTGTTTTTTTGGAGGTCCTAATTTTCAGTTCTTATTACACAAAAATTACCATCAAAACATTTTAGTTTAGAGAACAAGTAGAAATTTAAGACACCAAATTTGAGCAAGATGGTGATTGGAGTAGCCATGAGTACAACATTTGTGTGGGGACCGGCGTTATACTATTGGAAAATGAATTTTCTTTCATCAAGCTGGTACTTTCTCAGCAATCGATTTATGAAGTCGATCCAACACTTCAGAATAATAAATCTCCTGTTTTCACTTGACTTTTGCAGCGGATAAAACAATTTCTGCTCTTTGTGTGACTAAGCTGAACAGAATCACTCTTTTTTTGCAAAACAATTATAAGCCCAAAACACACCAAACATTTATGGAAACACGTTTACATATGTCAACAATGGTGGCATATGTCAGAACGATGATTATACACTGCCGAGTATATTGGATTTATAATTGTTTTGATTTTTAGATTCACACCACCATCCCACATCTTCGTTCCATTAATTGTTGTTTTAACTTTAGAGGGTAAAGGCGAATCCAAGTCTCATCTGTAGTCAGACATAAAGGCAGCTGTTGTGTTCCTCTTAAACCGTACCAAACGGTTTCGGAAAAATTCCATGATTTCTCCGAAAAAGGGAACATTCAAATTAGATATTTTTCAGAAAAAATGATTTAAAGCGATGTGGCTGCTGCGAATCCAGTTCTAGTGGGGGAGTTTTCAAACTTCCAATATGAGTCGTTTTTGGCTCTTTTTTGATGGTAGGGCACGAATTTTACTTTGTACTTGTACTTTTTGAAAACACAGATATCCCATTTGTAAAAAAGAATTATCCTTTTTTTCTTAGAAAGCACGGAATTGTGTTCGAATGCATTTTAAATTAATTTTACGAGCTCTATCATAGCTAACTCGTCAGTTCATTTGGTATACATGGAACCTTAGAACCAATTTTGCAGGACGATATCGTGCACTTTTTCGATAGTTTCTAACAGTTTTCGGACGTCATGAGTGCATCATCTTCTAAACTTGTAGGGCCACGTTTAAATTTAGCAGTCCTCTTCCCATAAATTGTGCTGATGACCCGTCTTTTTATACAAACGTTTTTATACAGTTTCGTTGTCCCACTCAGATTTCCAATTTTCTCAACGACGTCTTGTGCATCTAATTCATATAAATCCAGTTTAATGGCAAAGGAATAGTCCAATAATGTCGTTCTTGTCGTTAGTTCGTCAACTTTTTCTTTTTCTTTCACATTTGTATCGCGGGAACACACAACAATTTCATAATTTTATTGCCACTACGGCTCCCTAATAACAGTCAAATTTTTAAAAATGTTCCTTAAACGTGCACATAAGCACAAAATGTTATAATAAAAAGATCGAATAATACAGTAATGTCCGCTTTGTGAACCCGGTTATAGTGAACTCTCGGTTACGAACCAATCTGAAAAGTACGAATTAAGGTTCAAAAAATTTCGGTTATAACGAATTTATGATTGGTAAGAGGATTTTCCCGAAACAACCGTGTCATCTAAAACGCATCAGTTGAAGTCGAGTGAGCAGTTACTGTTCTTACAAGTGACTACCAATATGAGTGACGCCGTTGAAAAATAAAAACCGTAAATATTTTACGATTAAAAGTAAGTTTAAGATTGTAAAACGTTTGCAACGAGGTGCAAGGCAAAGCGAAATTTGCACTGAAATGGGACTAAGTAAATAAACGGAAATAATAATAAACGTACAGAGTAATAAATATTGTGATCATACATTAATTGTAAGAAAAGATCATCATATGTGATCATACAATTTGTAAGAAAAGGGCCGAAATAACAAATAATTTTTAACAAACAATTGTCAACGTAAAAAAAACCTGCTAATTTTGAAGTATTTTAAAATGGTTTTCCC
Source organism: Eledona agricola (assembly GCA_964023215.1). NCBI lineage: Eukaryota > Metazoa > Arthropoda > Insecta > Coleoptera > Tenebrionidae > Eledona > Eledona agricola. Next base: position 20,010,850 of record OZ026855.1, on the reverse strand, counting down.
ACCAAAGAAGTCAATTTACAATTAGCGGTGCCGTATTGCAATCCAAAGCTGAAAATTTCGGGACTGGTGGAAGGTGCCGAGTGTAAATTTAGTACAAGCTGGATTGAAAGTTTTAAAAAAACCCATATCACTAGCGGAAAAATTGTTGGAGAAGCAGTTCATAAGTATGACGTTAATGATGAATATTTCACGGCGAAAACACAGGGTTATTTTATAAACTTACACCTGATAAGGCCTTCCTTTTGTTGAATTTGTTTTTAATGAAAACATCCACGTAGATGACAACATTTGAATGAAGTGAATGTTGAATTTTTGGATGAACATGATGTCTTCTGCATCGGGAGTTAAATATGATGATCAAAAGGAAGCTGAAGCTCAAGATATCGAGAATTATGAGAGAATATTGAGATCGTTCCTCATTTTCTTCAATCCCTCCAATACTTCTCAGACTCTTCTCGGTAAATAGGCAAAATTGGAATTACACATCAATGAAATTAATTTTACCCAAAAAAGACAAACTGAAATATCGAAGTTCTTTAATAAAGATTAAAAAAAAAAGATTTCAAAAATGTATTATTACATTACATTATCTTTGTATGTGGATTAAAATAAATGTTTAGTAATTGACGCAATAGTAATTTTTTTAACGCGGCATTTATTTCATCAGTCCCTTCAGGTTCATTGTAAGCGGACATTACTGTATATTGGTTAAAAAGACGGAATCGAAAATGTCAGAGAATTGTGCGCAGATGCGAAGGGAGCGCAATGAAAATATCGGTACTAAAACTTAAATATATTTACACCATAAAAGTTATCAATAATACACTCAACAAATAATCTTATAAAAAAAGATGTCTGAGACGCCGCTTCGGTTAGTAGAGTTATAGTCTCCCAGAAAAGAATAGACGAGATTCTAGTATTTATAAAAAAGACGAACATAAAGTTAAGTCAGGGGTAAAACAACAACACAAGCCACTTTTCCAGAATAAAACACAAGGATGATTCAATAGAAAAGAACGTTCGCAATCTCTTTGAAACATCATGGGTAAACAACAGATAACATATAGATTATATTACACACACTACAGTTGGTCTTAGGTCCGTGACGACACGCAGGGATGAGGAGTAGTAAACGGAATGTTTACTTGTAATGAAGGGTCTCTGATGCAGAGAAACTAAATGCACTCATTCGGCGGGGCGAGAGTGCCAACACCTGCCCTATACCGATATTTCGTAGTTCATGTCGTAGACGCTGGTCCGGTCGGGTGTCGATGGTCGTTGGGGCATGTGCGCCGCGCACTGCGAACTGGGAGCGGTCAGTTCGACCCCGTCAGACATCTCCAGCGCCCTCACGAACGACATGGGACGACGCCGGTTGTCCGGAACTGTGGGCGTTCCGGCGCCCATCGGACCCTTGCGGTGCACCTGAGGGCAAGGATACTCCTAGATCAAACATAAGAAACAAGTGCCGGTTATGGTACAGGACCCTCACATCTAACACCAAACACCGACACACTAAAAAACTTCAGTGCGATTATTATGGCGCTCGTTACATTTTATTATGTTGTATAATCGCGTTCCATGGTGTACCAAATATCCATTATTTAGAAGTCATCTATAACAATTAGTTAGTCCCAATTCGTGGGGCATGCTTTTCTAGTCTGTAAGTCATTTCAATGCACAACATTCAACTCGGAGTGAATTTGTGAAAGAATGCCTGATTTCTGTGGCTTTATTATTATATGGTGAAACCACTGACGATTAAATAATATAGACTTGGCAACTCCTATTCCTTACTACAGCATATTTACGTGCCAAGATTAGAATGTGAGCGGGGAGTAGAGCGGGAGTACGGTGGTATACAATGGCGGTCTAGCCAAAACAGTGGCGTAGTTGTGTTGTGAAAATAAAAACGTGGCCACGGAATTAGAAGCAACCAAAAATACAGGAAAAAGGAAAGGCATGTTTTTTTATCAGTAAACATGTTGTTTATGTTTAGAATTAAATGGGGGTGAGTAAAAAACGGGGGGTTTAGTGGATGGTACTAATCACCTACGCCACTCGACGGCACACGCGCCATCTTGGACCAACATTAAGGTTGATTTTGGCCTGCTCCCACACTTAGAATGTGGCGAGTTCTTTCCTCACGAAAAGATGTAAATAAATCGGTCTATATTATTTAATCGTCAGTGGGTGAAACAGTATTTCACGAAAACGCATACAAGTAATGTCCGAAAATTAAAAATTTCTTTTGTGCGTTACGTTTATATTAGCAGATTTTAAAATTTTAGACGCCGTTTTCATACAGAAAATTCACGAGTGCGAAAGACTTATTCACAGTACAATCCATGAAAGGGAGTACAAATGGAGAAGATATATGTATTTAAAGAAGTTAAAATGTTATGTTAAATGATAATTTCAGTTTACAGCGGAAAAGCCGCGAATCTTAGCAAGTGATGGAGCTTCTTTAATGAGTGGAAAAAATCACAATAGTAAAAAGTAAATCAGAGTTGAACGTTGTTTACAATCACATAACTTTAATTAAATCCACACTTAACTTAACGTAACTTAATGGTTTAAGTGATTATGATCACTTATCTCATTTAGAACTTTAATCAAATATGTATTATGCATCTTCATGATTATCCCGCTATTTTAGCCATCGTCTCAAAACAAAAAGCATATTATATACGAGTTTATAAAGTTATCCACATACTAGCTAACCATGAAAACAAAATACGAACGCAATTGAAGACCATGCTGCAAGAAGGGGACTTACTTTCTTTTTTTTTTTAGAAAATCTAAAAAGACGTTCTTGCAGCAATCTGGTTAGAAAAGCAGGTCAGGTCAGGTCAGGTGCAAGAATCAAGAATATTTTAAAAAATTAATTTATCTTGATTCATTGCAGATAATATAATAGATTTTTGTCGTTTTGCATAACCTCAGAGCATAATCTAAAAGTACTTTTTATACAAATTTAATGTCTCAAAGGGTTGCTGCGATTTTTTGAATATGATTATAACAAAATATCAAAAACTTATTTTCCTCAAATAGCAGCACGCCAACACGTAACTCCACCTTCTCATTTTAAATTGAACACCCTAAATATTGGATCTAAAATGAATTGTTTTCGAGTTATTCAACTTTATTTATTGAAATGGACAGTTGCGGCGGTCTGAAATAATACTAATATCTTTGGTCGGACTTCAACATAAATTGCTCTATCTTATGAATAAATCAAATTTGGTATAATACTTACGTGATAAAATTGAACAACTTCACACGTACATAACTCCATTTTTTTCAAGCGGGTTCCCAAATTTTATAAAGGAAGTGTCCGACATCATTCAAAAACCCCAGTCGCACACATATTTTAAAGAGGTTTTTTTAATGAAATCCTAGTAACGTAAAATTAAGGCAAACACACCTAGAAGGTGTAGCTCTCTGATTAATTAATTTTAAGTTGTCTTTTCTCGAATATCTTTGAAGCTAGATTTCTTCTCTTCAAAATTACACATCCGAATGCGATCTCGTATTTCCTCATTTTCTCTCGGGTGCGAGTTCTAAAATATCCTGTATTTAATTTTTATACAAATTTTAAACAATTATACCGGGACATTTTTTAACACTCAACATATTCCCTATGTTCAATTTAAAAAAGCACAGGTCAATCTATTGTAAAATTTTTGACATGGTATTATTGCAATGTTTTTTCTGCTTTTTTTATTTGAATTATACATTGTTTTAATTTATTGTATCACAATAATAATACAAACTCCACAATTTGTTTTATTGTCAGGTAAGGTTTTAGGCAATTTGCTAAAGTTATGTAAATCTACGACCATGCAATGGAAAGAACCATTATTTTGCAAATATCGGGCATTTTGCATATTTCTTTAATGCAGTTTAAAAGTTATGATTTTTCCAACAAACCCATGCAAGTAGCCATTTTTCTAAGAGTTGTGATATTTCCGTAACCATAACAAATAAGTAAACATTACTAAGATCAAAAGTGTAGCAAAGAATATAACGGCGTCAAAAAAAATAGTATAAATAAAATAAGTTGAAGGCCACTTCCGGTAAAATCGGAAGTGCCATTTTGATCAAAATATGTATTTTAGAAAGACAGATCGCGCGGAACAATGACCGTGTGCCCAATTTGAAATTACCAATTTTTTTAAAATCTGAGAAATCTCTAATGGACCTATTAACCGCTCCTGTTGAGAACGGCAAATTTGACTCCAGTTCGCAGACGAAGTATTGGTGATTCCAATAAACTTTTACCCCAAAATTAAATATTTTATTGCTTGTAATTATGCTAGTGGTAAGAATACACTTTTCCCGATAAGATTGGGTTCGGGTCTACATTTAGGGAAATATACCTGCTACTTGATACCTGATAGTGAAAGACAGCCAGTGGAGGACAGCACATTTCAGAAGTTGAATTGATTGAAAATTTGCCCGCCGCCATTACGCGTTTGCTATTCGATTAATTTAGACCGGGTTTTTTTTAATCGACGTGAAATGATTAAGTCTATAATTTTTGATCTTTGTTTTCAAACGGTAGATATTACATTTTGTTTGTTCTTTATAAAACAGTAGCTTTTCTATCAGTGTTTTAATGACTTTAGAGACAAAAATTTAGAAAAATAAAAGAGACATATTGTAGAGAATTGAATATACTTTCAGGTGGTATAAATTTGATTTCAGTAGATGGGCCATACGTGGAGTTCTCGCTTCGGAGCTTAACATTAGAACCTCCATAAGAGCTCTGGCTGAGGACGACTCTTAATGTTTGTTCTTAAAATTCTTTGCATGTTTTGTTACATTATTTTTCAATTGATTTTTTACTGTTATATTTTTCGTGTTAATTAAAAGTTATTTTGTATTTATTTACAGATGTATAAAACATAATGTTCAAGTTTCGAATACACCTTTTTTTTGTTCAATATTGTTGGATGTCACCCTCAAGTACATAAAACGACAATTCTTACAGAAGAGAACGAGAGTAGTAGTCAAAGAACTATAATTGTAAACAAGAGAACGATATTTGTGTTACCAAGAAAAACATTGTGTATCCATGTATTATTAGTGTATGTGTCAATATAGTAGAATTATAAAAAAAGGTGATTTTACTAAATAACACGACACGCGCTGCTAAAATGCTAGCGGCGAAACATTGGTCCTTCGAGCCGGATTGTGCAACAATCAATCCCAGACGGAAGAGCTGCGGCTGCTGCATCGGTCAATCATCAGATTCCGCAATTGCAACAGTGCTAGTGCAAGATCTTCGCCTGTCCACATCCAACGCTTTCCAAAAAGTTGGAAAAATCATCACGCACGTGAGGAAGTCAGCAATCGGTCGTCAAGTCATCACTGATAAGTGGGTCCGATCACTTCCTATTCACATTATCGTTCCTTCACGTATGAGCTTCGATCTGTTTCCATTTTAAGTTCAATTCGATACATTTTTCGTAATCAACAATGCCTTTGACACGTTCTCAAGTAAGCGAGGCTCCGATTCTATCCGATGTAGAACAATCTGCGACATGCAATGCAGAGCTAAATTCGGCAATCACCGAACGAGAGTCGATAATTAGGTTTATCTCGCGAAACGAAGCATGGCTCGCAAACAAGGGTTCCATGGCTTCTCCATTTCAACTCAAAAACAGACTACAAGAGTTGCGTCCGCGAATGAAAGAGTTTGATCAAGTTCAATCAAAAATCGAAAAGCTTGATCAAATTACGTCACAATTCGACCACGATAGCATGCGCGAGACATTTGAAGAAACGTATTTTCAATTGTGCAGTCAATTTGATGAACTGCTTGAACAATTAAGCACCAGTTCGCTCTCTGCACCGACAGAAAGTACGCGATTAAACAATTTGTCCACATCATTCGCAAATGTACAATTGCCGCCGATCAACATAAAACCATTTACAGGCCTTTACACGGAGTGGTTATCATTTCACGACACATTTCAAGCTCTGGTGCATAATGAATCGCGCTTCAGCAACATTCAAAAATTGCATCATCTAAAAAACTCTGTTCGAGGTGATGCCGCGAACGCGATCAATTCAGTTGCATTATCAGGCAACAACTACGAAGTAGCGTGGAACCTTCTAAAGGACCGTTTCGAAAATAAAAGACTATTAATTCAACATCATGTAAATAACTTGTTCAATTTAAACAATGTAGAAAAAGACTCTCCGACGTCTTTAAGACAACTTCTTGATCAAGCAAATTTAAATTTGGAGTCATTAAAATCCTTAGGAACGCCAATAGAAGCGTGGGACGCCGTATTAATTCACATAATTTCGTCAAAATTAGATGACACAACTCGCGACTCTTGGGAAGAGTCATTAAAGGCAGCGGAAGTCCCAACAAAACAACAACTAGACAATTTTTTAACAAATCGTTGTCATCAACTCGAGGCGTTACAAATCAATAAAATCAAATTCCAAACACCAAGCAATTCACAAGTTTACAATTCATATTCAAATCAAAAATCCATGCAGAAAAAGTCAACAAACGTCGCCATCAATAATAACTTAACTTGTTATATGTGCAGAAAAAATCATAGCATTTACAATTGCACAGACTTTTTAAGGTTATCAATTTCATCTCGTGAAGCACAAGTTGCAAAATTAAAACTTTGCACAAATTGTTTAAAACCGTCACACGCGGCGGTCGATTGTCCATCAAGCGGTTGTAAAAAATGCAAGCGACGACACAATTCTTTGTTACATAGGGATTTACCTACAAACTCAACATCTGTTGTCAATACGACGGTAAAACCATGCCGCCAAAATATCCAAAACGACACACTTCTGTCGACAGCAATTGTTAATTTAAAGGACAACAAAGGTCTCTCTCAACCATGCCGGGTTTTATTAGACAGTGGAGCACAATGCAATTTTATTACAGAATCTGCCTGCAATCGGTTAGGTCTAATTCCCAAGGTTGCAAACATTTCTGTCTCAGCCATAAACAACGTCCATTCAGTAATAAAACAGGCGATAGATGTGACCCTATCATCAAGGGTAAACGGATTTTTGACGAATCTCAATTGCCTAGTGTTACCAAAAATTACGGAAAACTTACCTGTGTTTTCGTTCAATAAACACAGAATTTCAATTCCATCAAATATCAAGCTAGCTGATCCTGATTTTAATGTGTCCGGGCCAATCGATTTACTGATAGGGGCTGAGATTTTTTGGCACCTACTATGCGTAGGACAAGTACGGCCAAAAAATACTGAAATCATTTTACAAAAAACCTTACTGGGCTGGATTCTTGCTGGTCCACTTTCAATTCCGACACATGACAATCAAAGGAAGAGCATTCATGTTTATTGTGCGATTAGTGACAATAAGGAACTCGAGCACCAAGTGGAAAAGTTCTGGGATCTCGAGGCGTATCACACAAAAGTTAAGCCTCTAACAAAAGCTGAGTCGATTTGTGAAAATCATTTTTTAACCACATCAAGCCGCACTGCAGACGGTCGCTTTCAAGTACGATTGCCATTTAATGAAAAGCAGGACGAATTAGGCGATTCATTAGAGCTAGCTACCAAACGTTTTTTGTCACTCGAGCGGAAATTTCAGAAAGATCCCAAACTTCAATCTAGTTATCAACAATTTATGCGCGAGTATATAAACATGCAACACATGTCACCAATTGGTCCGATTAAGTCCATCGCTTTTGACAATAATAAAATGTTCGTGTTACCACATCACGCCGTGTTCAAGAACAACGGAAACACATCGAAAATACGCGTGGTTTTTGATGGGTCGGCGAAATCAAGCTCCAATACGAGCCTAAATGACACCTTAATGATAGGTCCAAAAGTGCAAAATGACATCTTTGACATTTTTATTCGCTTCCGAACGTTAAAATATGTTTTCACCGCTGACATTTGCAAGATGTATCGACAGATACTAGTGCATGAAACAGACCGTCGATTCCAACAAATCCTTTGGCGTGAGCATCAGTCCTCACCAATTATGGTGTACCAATTGAATACAGTAACATATGGAACATCATGTGCCCCGTATCTTGCAATTCGGTGTTTGAAACAATTATCAAACGAAAATCGCTTGGCTTACCCTAGAATTTCAGAGATCATTCAAGATGATTTTTACGTAGACGATATTTTGACCGGTGCTAATACGCTGCAGGAAGCCACCGAATTACAAAAGCAACTAATAGATGTTCTGTCCACCGCACAATTTCAACTATCAAAATGGGCAGCAAATCATTCCGATCTTTTGCCAGATAACAAAGAAAGTCATAGTCAGCTAGAAAATGTCACATTCAATTGCAATGATGAGGAATATAAAACCTTAGGTTTATTATGGAACCCGCGATCGGACTCTTTCGGTTACTCAGCCGAAATTATTACAATTCCAAAAAAGACTACAAAACGTACAATTTTGTCGACAACGTCAAAAATTTACGATCCAATCGGGTTATTAGGCCCTGCAACGGTAACAGCAAAGATTTTAATTCAAAGCCTCTGGAACCTAAAATTAAATTGGGATGAAAGCGTACCTCATTACATACAAGTTAAATGGAATGAATTGGTCGAAAATTTGCAATCAATTAAAAACATTAAAATCCCGCGATACATCTTTCATTCGTCACGCATTGAACTGCATTGTTTTGCTGATGCGTCCGAGAAGGCTTATGGCGGGGCAATTTATGTAAGAATCGTCAATTCAGAAAATGGTGTCAGTGTCAATCTACTCTGTGCAAAAAATAGAGTTGCCCCAATAAAAGCCACTTCGCTTCCTCGATTAGAGCTTTGCGCTGCTCTCCTGACCGCACAATTGCATGATACAATAATCAAAGCGATAAAGCTTCATACCACGGAGTCATTTTTCTGGTCAGATTCAAAAATTGTCTTGGCGTGGATAAAATCACCGACGAGTTCATTAAAAACGTTCGTTGCAAACCGCGCCGCCGAAATTCAATCCTTGTCAGATCCAATCAAGTGGCGATATGTGCCATCAGCTCTCAATCCCGCAGACATCATTTCAAGAGGGATGTCCGCAAACGAGCTACAAAACTCCTGTATGTGGTGGCACGGCCCCACGTTTCTAGCTCAATCTGCAGAGAACTGGCCTGAACAAGTTGAAGTGACATCGAATACAGAAATACCAGAACAAAAACGTCTTGCATATGTCAGCGTGAACAAAACACCACAATGGTCAATATTACAAACATTCTCCAATTTTCGAAATCTATTAAGAGTTTTTTCCCGGTGCAAGAGATTTACAAACTGTTGCCGAAAAATTAATACGATTTCAGGGCCATTAACAACCGGTGAATTAAACGCTGCATTAATCATCGTTTTAAAAATTGTTCAGAGACAAGCGTTTGAAGCAAAATTAAACTGTCTAAACAATAATCAACTATTAGGGACAAATAGTAAATTACAATGCTTAAATCCATTCATCGATGAACATGGATTAATCAGAGTTAGGGGAAGATTAATAAACAATAAATTGATCAGCGCTTCTAGGAAAAACCCCTACCTATTACCAAAAAGCCATCACATTACCGACTTAATTATAATACAATTTCATTTAGAAAACCTACATGCAGGAACACAAGCCACTCTTGCCGCGATTCGAGAAAAATTTTGGATTCTCTCATCGCGTGATGCTGTGAGACGTGTCTTGAGAAAATGTATACAATGTTTTAGAGTCAGACCCACCACGTGTGAGCAATTAATGGGAAATTTGCCTACATGTCGAGTCGAACCTAGCAGGCCCTTCTTTAACGTTGGCGTGGACTATGCTGGGCCGATAAACATTAATCTAAATCGGGGTAGAGGAAGACCTAAACTCGTAAAGTCCTACATTGGCGTTTTTGTTTGCATGGCGACGAAAGCGGCACACCTCGAACTGATTTCTGACTGTACATCAGAGAGCTTTTTGAATGCGTTGCGCCGATTCATAGCACGTCGCGGAAAGCCTGGTCATATTTACTGTGACAACGCAAAAACATTCGTCGGTGCAGACAATGAACTGCAAAAATTGATTGCTTCAAATGAATTTGAAAACAAGGCGGTTGATTTTTCAAGTACCGCGAACATTGAATTTCATTTTAATGCCCCTTCTGCGTCTCACATGGGAGGCCTTTGGGAAGCCACAGTAAAATCGGAGGAAACCCAGTCCCAACATCAAAGTCTCCGACCTTGTTGTCATCAAGGAAGACAACAGCCCACCACTCACCTGGCGCCTAGGACGCGTCACAATGGTGCACCCCGGAAAAGACAATCAAGTGCGAGTGGTGACCGTGAAAACCGCGAGTGGTGAACTCAAAAGACCAGTAGCTAAGCTGTGCTTGTTGCCAATGGAGAAGTGACGGAAGCAGTGTTAGTTATAGGATTCATGTATATAAGTTCAATTTAATGTAATTTTTTTTGTGTTTTTATTTAACTTTGAAAAATTATCAATTTTCCAAGGGGGCGGAGGATGTTGGATGTCACCCTCAAGTACATAAAACGACAATTCTTACAGAAGAGAACGAGAGTAGTAGTCAAAGAACTATAATTGTAAACAAGAGAACGATATTTGTGTTACCAAGAAAAACATTGTGTATCCATGTATTATTAGTGTATGTGTCAATATAGTAGAATTATAAAAAAAGGTGATTTTACTAAATAACACGACACGCGCTGCTAAAAAGCTAGTGGCGAAACAAATATTCTACACAATCTTTTGAGCGTCTCTTCTTTATGAATGAGGCGCCATAGTAAACGTAGTAATCCGCAATTGACGAGTACTTGACGAATATTTACAGGAACTATGACCATGACACTCAAATCTGAATTACCTGAGGACTTTGTGGCGGATAGACTGCAACGCCACCGCGCACCGCGGGATGATAGGGCCTGGGCGCGACGTACGCTTGCTGAGTGGGGCTGGTGGGATTCGATCGGTAGAAATCCGGATGTTGGGTCGGTGGCGGATACCCGGGTGAAGTGTCCTTCCACATGTAAACACCGCGCTGCGGAGAATTGGCGAGTTCGCGTATATTGTCCACTGTATTGTTCGAGCGAGGATAAGAAAGCTGGGCCTCTTGTCTGACTAGTTCGCCCTCGGACATGAACCGGCGCTGGGGGCTGCCGTAGCCTTGGGGCAATGCGGGGCGCGGTCCCGCGTTCTGGTGCGCTTGGAAGTCGTAGTACTGAGCCGGTTGGTGGTTGGCGGACACGCCGATGAAGTCGGGCCGACGGGGCTGCGTCGGGGTGCTGGGATTCGATCTGCGGAGAGCGAGCAAGCTACAAAAACTAGCAGTACACATAAAGAAAGCACAAGCGCCGTCAAGTCCACCTAAAAACGAACACCAACAATAGACAAAACCGTAACAATCTCATAATCTCATAAATAATTAAACGATTTTATCCCACTTCAGTAAAAAGAAATGATTCAACCATAGGCTGCTGAAAAAAATAAAGTTTATTTTTGGACGGCAATTGCAAGACACGATTTTTGGTACTCTTAGAGTAGATTATGCTCACGAACGCATGTTTTGTAGAATGGCTTCCAAACTTAATCAAGTCACAGAAGACATTAAAAATTGATTTGTTTGATCCAGGATGGTAATGATACAATAATTGAACTGTTGGATAGACCCAACAAGAACCTAAATTAAAAAGTGTAGGCTCCCATGGTTGGTGTTATAAACAGTCGTGGTATGCCTCAAACTCGAAAACCGCGCTCCATTAGAAGTTGATTCATTAAGGGAGTTGTAGCGAGCGCTTTGATGAAATCTTCTACGTCATCTTCAGTTCAGCAGTTGTAATTGAGCTGGCAGGAAGAGTACTTCGCCGCTGATGATGTTTATTGCAGCCGCAGACAAAACGTTTGTAAAGCCGCTCGCTATATCCCCAATGAAACACAGTCCTCGAGTCTGATAACTACCACCACCATTGAAAAACCTATTGTAATTTCATTGAGAATGCATGGACTGTTGTAGCTCGGCAATGAAAGTATCCAAATCCATTACCATTAACTTCCCAGCCCAAAACCCAAGCCTTATCAGCCAGACGATTGCACAGACATTAAAACGGAAATAAAGCGTTTACAAATTGCTAGAATCGTGTGTGAAAAGAAAACACAATTTGTTTGTTGAAGCAAATATTTGTGAAAAACCCACATTGAAACTGTGACAAAATTATTTCTCTATACGTTACCCGCTTAGTAAAAATAAAATGGTTACAAGTTAGTTTGCTTGTAAAAAGTTCTTTGTTCGGTGGGAGCCCACGCCCTGAAACTAACGCTTTATTTTAATTGTGTCATTTACAATTATATAATTATCATAAACTTCTTTTAGCAGAAAGGAACCGACCCTCAATTACATATGATCTGGGTTACATAGATTTTTGTCATATTTCAAGATTAATCTATTCTGTCTTCACAATAATAATGCAGAACAATCCAACATGCATTAATATGAATATTAAAATTATCAGTATCATAATTAAATTTTGTGCATTTGAATTGAATTCGAATTTAATTTGCAAAATAAGTATTACATACATACATATAACGTGCGTTCAAAAAAAAAGAGGCTGCGTTGGCCATGGAAAAACTTTGTGCATCAATTTAGTGTAGCAAAATTTCGAACTGTCAGTTCGAATTTGTCAGATAGTTTTTAGGTTGGGTTGTTTGTTGACAATGGTTTCGTATACGATTATTATGTTGGGACAAATTTCAATAAATAGACGCGAAGGAGGGTAGCATTATGTTTATGAGAGCGATTTACATATGTCCTGGCATTTATTATAAACAAATTACATAAAATTGGTCCGTTTTATTTTGGTAGAAAATTTTAGACTGACAGTTCTTGTCATTTGTGGTTTCTACACTGGAAAGCCGATAAATTCCATGGCCAACGCAGCCTCGTTTTTTTTTTGAACGCACGTTATATTACATACAACATACATATTAACCATGAAGTTGCCTATTTTGACTTACTAGTAACCAACTTCACACTTTATCCAATAATTTCGGTTAGTTTTTAAACTAGCCAAGAAGCACTGATTATTTTATTTACTTGTTTTTGGTATATACTTTAACCAACGTTCTTGGCTAGTTTACTAACTAATTGGATAGAATATAAACTAAAAAAAAAACTCGGCCTCGGCTATTTTAGTGGAAAAGGTAACGAGGATAAAAAAACGGAGTGAGCTATGAAATCTAGCTTTTGTTTAATTTTTTCCAATGTAGACGTTCGAAACTGTCAATTTATGACAATTGACAAGAGTTCATTCAAAAATTTGCTCAAATAACCCAAACCAGGAGATGGAATTTGTCGATATTTTCTACTAAAATAACCAGCCGCGTGGCTAGTTTATAAACGGACCAAGTAAACACTTTAGCCATAACATACAGTGTGAATGTAAAGTATGGAATAAAATTCATTTAATACTTATTAAATTGAAAAAAAACAGCCATTCGGACTTCGTGAGGGCATTAAATGTGGCCATAGAATAATTGGGTCAAAATGCAATAAATATAAGCGAAATAATTACACTTAAAATAATTCACTAATGGCCAAAATTTCTCAAAAAATCTCCACAAGAAAATTACCGATTTCTTCATCTTCGAAATGTATAACTTGATTTAGTATTTATGAATAAACTTGTAACCACACCCTCGTTTTATTTGTACAATATCAATAATTAATTACTTTCTGGGATTTTTTATTGCAACGATTTTTTTTTCGATGCGATTATATCGAGTTGTAATGAGCACTTCTGCTAAAACCCGCCCAATTATTATAAATATGTCGTTTATTTTGGTAGTGACGCATAAAATATCGGGGAGGACAATCATATTTATTGCGATAAAGTGCTTAATCTCGAGTTTAATTAACTGACACTCCCAATCCTAATTGCACCACAATTAGTTAATTTCCCTTGAAATTTTGCCACAGTGCGATGATTACGGCACCAAATATTTTTTTTATTAGTTATCGCAAACAGCTGGGAAATATTTATTTTCTGATAAAAATAATTCCATTTTTATGCACCGCACATAACATGCATTCAATTATCGCCGACCCTTAGGATTTAATACCGTAACCGCTCTATCAGTTCATATCAAACCAACATCAATATCATATTATACAGCATCTCACCTCCGCACGGGACTGGACATTGCTAACGGCGTAGGCACCCCTAGTGCTTTAATCCTCTGCTGCATTGTCGGCGAGGGTCTTTGTGGCCCCAAACTGTCGGGCGTGCCGCTTCTGTTCGGATCCAAACCCCGCGGCCTCGGATGGGGGCTGCTTCGCGGATAATGAATTCCTCTCGGATGTCGCGGAGATTCGCCCTCCATAGGCGGTAAAAAGAAGTTGCTTTTGGAGCCGTGCCTTTGGAGAGGTGGCGTCGGCTCGCAGTCTTGCGACTGTGATGCTGACGGCTCCATGTCGAGCTCGCAGCCGTCACGTCCTGGAGACAACTGCCGAAACATTACTTCGGTTTTTTCACTTGAAACGACCATGCAACAGCTTACTTTGTTGTAAGCGTTGGAGTTGATGTTTCGCACCCCGTTGCTGTTGTCCATGTAGGTTTTCACTTGGCTGTCGTTCGTTATAGTGGCGATGGGGCCGTGGGAACAGTGTTTCCGCTTCACGTTGTACTTGTGAGGCTTAATCAAACTAAAAACAAACAATTAAATTCCGCGTAATTGATTAAATATATGTGGTCATCACCTTGGGAACTGGGGCCCGAATTGGGTGTAACAACAATTATCCCAACAACCACGCGAAAATGGGTTGTAGCCACCCTTGAACTTGCCAGTGACTTGCTCATTTGTGGTCCTTCCTCTCGAGACTAGAACCATGTGAAACCCTGTCAACCCAAACACTGGTATCGCCAGCAGCGCCACCAAACCCATCAAAACAACTCTGGTACTAGTTAAGGTGCCATACCCACTCTAGTAATTGTCAACAACAACAATATTAATAATCATAAAAGGATACGCAATGATTGGCTCAGCATTGGTGAAATCCTTACCATTGTAAAGGATATAGATCAGACTTAAACTAAATATACTAATCATATGTATGCTGAGTGATATGAGAAAGAAAAAGAAAAATCTGTAGTTTCTTCTTCCTATACAGTTGTTGACCCACGGGCAGTGGTGGTCGAATGTCTACAAACGAGTTTTAGTTCAGTCTGGTATTAGTAAAATGTGTGTTACTTCAATGCAATGGTTACAAACGCTACAATGTGAACATCTTGGTGGTCTGTAAAACTTGCAAGTCACACACCATTTCATTCGCACTGTTATTCCATTAATTTCCACGTTTTTATACAGAGGAGCCCTGAAATCATCTTCCCTGTCTTCATCAGGAGGAGCTGAAACAACCGTCGATGACACTTAAAACGCCCAGCATCCCGTTTGAGTTACCTTTCGGTATGACTCCCGGGTCCATGAAAGTTGCCAGTGTGAAATTGGCTAAAACGAAGAACGTGATTACGCCCTGGTAAGCCGGGACCCATGGGTACTCAGGCAGGTAAAACCGGGCCCTGTTAAATCGCACGTTTCACTAAATTTGGTAACATAAACACGGGACGAGAATAACTCACGGATAGTAGAAAAATAACGTTGTCGCTACTAACAGTAAAGTCCAAGCAAATGTCGCTGGTATATACCTCGTCTTAAGATCACACTTGGGCATAATGTTCTTTTGGAGCACTACGGCCTCAAGAACTCGCGGAAAACTTAAAATTTCTCCTCATACAGGCCAACATGGCTGAGACAAACGGGGGAAGTTGGAGTTGTCGTTCGTTCGTTGCCCCTGTCAAAATGCACCTGATGAATGACCAATCGCAAAAAAATTAAATCCCCAATCGGTCATAATCTTTGTCATAATTCCTCAGATTAGAACAATCAAATGTTTATCATTTTTGTCAAATAATTAAACGCAAACCATTAGAAAATACACATTACGGCTTAATTAATGGTTTAATTGGTTGACTGTTTCATAGACAAGAGAGATACTGTTTCTCAACTAGTTACTATCTAGTGGTGGTAGACACAAAATGCACCGCCAACTTTGAACAGATTTGTTTATAATTTATTTTTTATTAAAAGTTTGAAATATTTATCATATTTGCAAGTAATCAAACGCAAACCATTACGCCTTATTTAATAGTTTATTGGTTGACAGTTACCTAGCAAGTTACTAGTGACGGTAGACACAAAAAGTACCGCCAACTTTGAACCGATCTATTTTAAGTTTTTTTGCATTAGAAAAATTAAATAATTATAATTTTTGTCAAGTAATTGAACGCAAATCTATAGAAAAACACATTACGACTTATTTGACTTAGTTGACAATTTCGCAGCTAGTTATTAGTGATGGTAGACACCAGAATGCACCGCCAACTTTGAACCCATTTTTTAATATATTTTTTTCTGTTTGTAACACAAATCTAACATGTCCTGTACGTTTTAGACAAGTATCTAGACATGGGAATTACGTAACCCTAGAACGGTTATTAACTAATTAATGGTCCATGCACAGATTCCGTAACCATGGGTTACTTGATGGGTTGATAACTAGTTGTGTGTTCGGCGCCAACGTGGTAGACCTGCACCATTTGAAACTGTTGTCATTTTGACAAGCGAAATCAGAGAGGTTATGTGATCGTAATTGTTTACTTGCATCTGAATTTATTGAAAAAATGAGCACCGGCTCCAAGCGAACGATATACGTAGGCGGCTTGGCCGAAGAAGTCGATGAGAAGGTCCTAAACGCCGCTTTCATTCCGTTTGGCGATATCGTGGACATTCAAATACCGCTGGACTACGAGACTGAAAAGCACCGAGGTTTCGCATTTATCGAGTTCGAAAGTGCCGAAGATGCTGCCGCTGCCATAGATAATATGGTGGGACCTCTTAGTAATGGTGACCATTAATTACTAATGTTGTTTCAGAATGATGCCGAACTTTTTGGTAGAACAATTAGAGTGAATTTGGCTAAACCACAAAGAATAAAAGAGGGCTCAACACGGCCGGTGTGGTCTGAAGATTCTTGGCTGCAACAACACGCCGGCGAAACCATTGGAAAAACGCTAAATGATGACACCGAAGTTAAAGACTCCTCAGATGCTGTAACCTGTTAATGTTACTCAAACAACAAGTAATGTTGAATTTTACAGACAAATGGCGAGAAAGAGGAAAATAAGAAGGTCAAAAATCCGCAGGTGTATTTCGACATAAAGATTGGAAAAACTGAGGTTGGGAGAATCACAATGATGCTGCGAGCCGACGTGGTTCCTAGGACTGCAGACAACTTTAGATGTCTGTGCACACATGAAAAGGGTTACGGATTCCAGGGGTCCACATTTCACAGAATCATTCCTGACTTTGTATCCTTTCATTTTTGTGTTTACGATTATTGAAACTGAATTTTTTACGATCCTTAATAGCGGATTAGATGTGCCAAGGGGGCGACTTTACCAATCACAACGGAACCGGTGGGAAGTCGATTTATGGTCGAAAATTTGTAGACGAAAATTTTGAATTGAAACACGTGGGTCCGGGAACATTGTCCATGGCGAATTCAGGTCCAAACACAAACGGCTCGCAGTTTTTCATATGTACCTCTAAAACGGACTGGCTTGATGGCAAACACGTGGTATTTGGTCATGTAATCAGCGGCATGGATGTCGTCAAAAGGATGGAGAGGTGTGGGAATAAAAGTGGGACTCCCTCTGAAAAAGTTGTAATCGCAGCATGTGGAGAAATTCAGTAACTTCTAATCAATTTGTAATTGTGTCCACCTTTTATGAAAATCAAGAATTGATAACCCAATGGAGTTCAAAAATTGTATAATGCAGCGAATAAAAACGATAAAAAACAGTACAAATTACTACATGTATTCTTTTTGGATAAGAGAAAACCCATCATCGTTCCGCTGAACCCTGAAGAAGTGAGACACGCTCTGCACTCGTGTCAACGTATTCAAGAATTCCTCATCGTGAGTGATGATCAACAACTGGAAATTCTTTTCCTTCTGCCTCGAAGTAACAACTCTAGAAAGCGTCTCGCTGAGACTCTGTATGTTTTCTCGATCCAAATTGGTTGTGGGCTCGTCCAACGCCAATATTCCGCAGTTGGAACTGAGCGTTTCGGCCAGAGCCATTCGAATAATCAGACAAGCTAAGACCTTTTGACCGGCGCTGCAACGCCCCCTCATATCCAACTCTATTCCCTTTTTCACTTGGACGACTTTGTAGTTGTAGCTGCGCCTCGTTGCTTTTCCTGAAGCATACTCCGTTTTGATTTCAATATAGTCGATGTCGTTTCCTCTGTAAATGTCCCGCCACAACTCTCGAATGTTCTTGTTGATCTGAGTCATCTTGGCCTTGTGGAACTCCAAAACGGCCTTTTCCAAAGCCGAAATGTACTTAATCAGATCGCTGATGACGTGTTCCGCAATCTTCAACTCGTACAATTTCGACATGTAGTTGGCGTACGCTTTCTTCTTTGCTGGCGTTGCCAGTTCTTGACGCAATTCCTCGATGGATTGCGCGAGGCCGTTCTTTTCGCCTGTTAAATTGTTTATTTGTTTTTCGAACTTCTCGCGTTGCACCAGCAAACGTTGCTTCTCTTCGTCAACGGATCGGTAGTTGTAGCCGCCTATTTTTTCCCGCAGCTCTTGTATCCGTATTTCCAAATCCACTTCCAGCGCTTTTTTCTCGCGCAAAATTACGTTGTGCTGCAACGTTTTGAACGTATACGCGTGCTTCGCTACGTCTTCTTTCTTGGAAGAGATCATTCCGATAACTTTGTTTCTGGTGTCGTGCAGAGTAACTTCCTTGGTCTCGCACTCCATGATTTTCTCTTCGACGGCGGCGAGTTGCGTGTCGACTTTTTTACGCAAATAATCGTCGATCTCTGCCTGGAGCTTGCGTATTTCGCCCACGGTCTTCTTGAACGTATCAAGCTTGCTTCTTTCTTCTTGAATTCGCTGCTTGTTTTGCCGCGCCACTTTTTCTTTATTCTCGATGGCGCTTTGTAATTCGGCGTCCAGAGACATGAGGGTGTCGACCAGATCGGACAGTTCCTCCTTCAAGTTTGCTATTTTATCGGTGAGTTCGTTTTTTTGCGTTTCCAAAACTGAAGTTGACTGGATTCCGTCTTTGAGACGCATCTGTTCGTCCAGCAACCCCATTCTCTTTTGCGCTAACTCCTGCAGTTGGTCTTTGTGCATGTTAATGAATTTCACGTGCGCATCTACTTTCCTTCTCATTTCGTTTATACCGGATTTTAAATATTCAATATTGACTTCGACTTCTTGCTTCGATTTGTTGGAGGGAACCTCGACTAGGCCTTGCTTTAATATCCTCACCGTATTGACGGACTTGTCGACGTCCAATTGATTCTGATCCAACGAGCTCACGTCTGATATTATATGTTTGCAAATTTCCAAGACTATTTGGGGTTCGACGATTTTGCTTTGGAGTTCTTGCAGCTCTGCCTTCTCGCGGCTCCAGGACTGTTCGATTTCACTCAAACTGTCCTTCAACAGAGGCATAATGTCTTTTGCCATGACTTCAACATCGTCATTGGTTGTCTTGAGTTGCTGGAGCTTGTTGTACGTCGCCTCCTCTTTCTCCAACTCGCTTTCCACTCGATTCAGCTCTTGCGGAACTCTATCCAACTTACTTTTAAGAGCCGCGATGATTTTCTTGACCGCGTTTTCCTTCCGATTGAACTTGGTTTCGCACACCGGGCAGCAGGGCGCCTCTTCTTCGAATTTCTTAACAAACTGTCCGTAAATTATCTTGACCGAACTGTACTGACCCTTGTCGACCTGGAGGCGTTCCTTTTTCTGAAACGCCCTCTCCAGCGTTTCGTTGAAGTTGTCACCGTTGCAAGCTTCCAAGATTCGTGCCCGCTTGGATTGCAACTCTTTTTCCGTGGTTTTAATCTTTTCCTGTTGGTTCTGACACTTGACTTCGAACGTGGTCACTTCTTTTTGCTTTTTTGCTATCTTATCGAGAAGACTCGTAACAAGAGCGCCGGCTTTTTTCTGCATTGCCAGGATTGGCTCTTTGAGTTTCTTCTCTGGAATGTTATCGCCAAACAAGTGTTTTAATCCTTCAGCGTGTCTCACTTTGATTCGGTTGATTTCGATTTGTTTTTCCATGATCAAATTGTTTTCAGTTTCGATTTTGCCTTCGATTACGTCGTTACGTTGAAGGATTTTGTATTCCGCCTCCAGTTTTTCTAGTTCCTTCTCCATCGTTTGTATGCTGCTTTTGTAACCCTCGGCCTTTTCATTTTCTTCGGTTTCGCGGAATTTAGCCTTAAGATTGGTAATGGTTTTTTCGATGGTGCTAATTCGCTGGCTGCAGCTTTTTAGGCGCTGGTCTGCCGAGGAGAGCGACAACAATTCGTTGGAAATCTCTTTAACTTTCTGCTCATTCTCCTTTATTTCCCGCTCTTTTGACGCCACGTTTTGTTTCGTGCGAACCGCATTTTCGCGTGCTTCGTCCACAGTGCTTTGAAGTACCGCTTGCTGCAAATCCGAGTCTTCGATGAAATCGTTGAACTTCTTTTCCGCATCTCCAACCACAGCTTCCAGCTTGTAAAGTGCCGATTTGGCACCTTCATTTTCCTCAAAATTAGGCAAACTAGCGTCGGGCATTTTTTGCTGAACTCCACGAAACGCATTATTTCTTTCAGCACATTTCTTTTCGTATTGATTTTTCTCTTGGTTCAGTTTACCCCGCTGGATTTGACCCTCTTGGATTGCTTGGGCTACAACCTTGCTCTTGCTATCAATCTCAACAATTTTCTTCTCCAAACCGACAATGAGCTCCTCGTTTCGCTTCCTGTCAGCTTCAAACGTTCGTATCTTATCATGCAGCTCTTCATCGCTGCCTTCAAACTCGCTCAATCCTTTTTTGATCGTCTTCTGCTCCTCTATAATCCCACTTTTCTTGGTCTCTTCTACTTTAAGCTGCTCCCGCAGCTGACCCAGTTTTTCCTCCAACTGAAATATTTCAACAATACGTTGCTTCAACGGCTCCAACTCTTCTTTTTTAGCCTGAATATCGGACACGAACGCCTGCAGTTTATCTTCTTTATCTTGCAGAATTCTTCTCTCTTTTTCCATGCATTCCTTCTTATCTCGTCGATGCAACAGCTCGGCTTTAATCAGCTTCAAATTACCATCTTTCTTTTTTAACAGCGCCCTGAAGTCGTTGCAACATTGGTTGTATTTCTGGGCATCGAATATCTCATCGAACTTCTCTTTCAGCTTCTTGCCTTCGTCCAACGGCCAAGCGGAGTTTTCCTGGTGACAGAAGATGACGTTGTTTAGTACCGCGGGCGTGACATTCATAATTTGGCAACATTCGTTGGTGATATCCGCGCAGCGTCCGCTCAAACTCTTGTCTTCTCTCGCGGGCGTCACCGTTCTTATGGCAGACGATTTGCAGCAAAATTTCAAAGACGTAGCCGTTTGAGACACTTCAACCACTCGAGAGACGGTTACTTCGTTGCCTTGTTGATCAAGCAGCTTAAGTTTGATTTGTCCTTTCGTGGTCGACGTTCGACTCATTTTGGGGTCGTTGACGAAGCCCTGGCCGCTGTTGGTACCTGCAGGGAGTTCCCCGGTGCAAACGTATTTTATGGCTTCGATTATGGTGGTTTTTCCGCAACCGTTCTGGCCCAGGATGAGGGTTACGGGAGTGGTGAATGTCAACGTCTGCGCTTGGTCCTCGAAAGGGCCGAAGCTGCGGATGCCCGAGATTTGCAGCTTCACGAGCGTTGCCATTCCTGAAATTATCACAATCACCTAACTCCAAAACAGCAAAATGGAAACACTAATTTTACTTCAGTGGGTTCAAATGTAACGTGCGTACAAAAATAAAACGAGACTGTGTGGGCCATGGAATAATTCCGATATTCGATAGTGTAACAAAGTTCTGTGGCAATGTTTTAACCTTGAGTTGGTGCAATTTAAAATAAAGTTTTCTGTTGACAACCGTTTCGGACACGAGATACATTTAATGGCTTTTTCAACAAATTCCCTCTTCAGGTGTTGATTTCGACGTCATTTCAGCCACATTTTGAATGACAGCTCCTGTCAAATATTATAAATTGACACTTACTAACGTGTGTTTAAAAAACACCGAGGCTCAGAAAGCTACTGTTTTTCATTTTTTATTGTAGACGTTTAAAACTAACGTCAGTTCAAAAAGAAAACGAGGCTGCGTTGGTCATGGAAAAACTTTGTGCATCAATTTAGTGTAGCAAAATTTCGAACTGTCAGTGTCAGATAGTTTTTAGGTTGGGTTCATTGTTGACAATGGTTTCGTATACGATGCATTTAGTGTTTTCTTTAACATTTAATTTAGACTTCTCGGCATTTCATCTGCACTTAATATGGTCGAACAGTCGATTCGAGACAGAGATTTTCAAACGTCGAGTTACTTTTGAATTTTTTTCAATTTGGGTCGAATTTTGTTGTGCCATAATGAATTATTCCTATAATATTTTATTTGTAATCAAAATGGTTTTTATTATGGAATAAAAAAAGTGCAAAACATTGTCCGCTTCTGTTGTGAATCTAATCATCAATTTATTCTTTATTACAGCAATTCCTCTTTTTGTCTGTCGAGGAGAATCATCACCCGTTCTGTGAATTCAGGAATGGTGGTGTGCCATTCCTGAATTAACACAGGACGGGTCATTATTCTATATTACTGTAAGTCTTGAATAGATAGATGAAGAGTCAGTCACAAAACCGAAAAATGTTTTGAGAATATTTGGGCACCACTCAGTTTGTCCCGTCAACCTTCATGGGTCATCAGTCTCTATGCGCAACTCGAGACCTACCAATTCAGTTTAAGAACAACTGCATTCTCAATTAATATTTCAAAAATCGTTGTATATATAGTTAAACACGAACGTCGACCGCTAGGGAGTTATATTACACAATATACATTAGAAAAAAAAGGTTCGGGTTTGCTTGGATCCGAAGGTTCAAAAACCAATGATGACGTCATCGTACAAAAATACATGACGTCCTAAGCAACAATTTTATGTCTTAACGTGGCTCATTATAAAATAAAAGCGATAGCATTTATTATAAACAATTTAAATAAAATTGGTCCGTTTTATTTTAATGGAAAATTGTAAACTGACATATGTGAAATCTATTTGTTTATGTTTTCTATGGTTTCTATGGCACACTGGAAAGCCGATCAATTTCATGGCCAACGCAGCCTCGTTTTATTTTTGAACACGTTATAAAATCATGACTTTTGACAAAAGCTCATTGTTTAAAAATTTGCGCAAATGACGTATAAACCGAGATTTGGAGATATAAATTGTTAAAGGCATTATTGTGTCCGAAACAGTTTTTAAAAAAGAACTTAATTTCAAATGTTGCCCACTCAAGGTTGAAATTTTGCTACACTTTTTTGAACATCAAAGTTATTCCATGGCCTAAATAGCACCGTTTAATTTTTGTACGCACGTTATACAGAGTACAAGAAACATCAAATTATAGCGACACTAAAATTATTAAGGCTAAAGAAGAATTGGAGAAATTCGAAAAATGGAAAAACACAATACCGATGAGATTGTCTACTTTCCAAATAAAAATAAAGAACCAAGACGAAGAAAGAATGCGAAGACGATTAGATAACGATGATAAAAGTAATGAATATGTAACAATAAAAAAAATTAGAAGAAGCTATGAAAAAGTTGAAACCGTAAAAGCTGCGGGGTTTGAACAAATCCTTTTTTATTTGCCTGTTACACTGTACTTGAACTTGGGTGTAAAATTGTTCGAAATGAATCAAATTTGCGTACGATATCTATAATGTGTCTGGTAGGTAATATAGCGACAAAAAAAATTAGATAATGAAGTGGAAAAAAAGGAGAATAAACGGACTTAGGCCCGAAAATCGCAACAAAAATTTCTGACTGACAGTAACAACCAGACAAGAAATAAAAATTAAAGAAATATTATAAATCCATTAAAAAAATAAATATACAGACGATTGACAACCTCTAACAACAAGACGAGAAATAAGAATTTAAGAGGTTGTCTCTGATGGAAGCCATGAAAGAATCGAATCCGGTCGATAAAGCAGAGCAACAATTTTATCCACAAACATACCAAATATCACACTTACGATTTTCCCTGTGACTGATTCTTTATATTAATATGTTACTTATGTGAACACTGAAATACTGTTTATGACTAAATCATATGATAATGTAAAGTAGCTTTTACAATAGTCTACACTGTAAAAAATAGAACAAAAACTAGAATCCACGGCCTCCTGAGCATCCGTTTCTGTTTGAACGCACGTTATGAATTTGTATTGACTGTTGCTAGGTTACCGCAATTCAAACAAACACAACAAAGTGCTGAAGCAAAAATGTCTTTGCAGGTATTTTAAAAAAACTCAGCGGCTTTTCACTTTAATTACGTTTTTATTTGTTGCAGGATGTATTCGAGTTCAATTCGCCATCGAAGCCGGTTCCAGAGCCAAGAAGCAGAAGAAACAGAATCGGATCGCCGCTTCATCAAACTCGCACCGACGTCGCAAAAAACGGCAACGTTTTCGAAATGTTCACCATAAAGTCTTCCAAACAACCGAAAACTCCACCTTCTGACAGTCAAGACACGTCAGAAGTTTCGGACGAGGTCTTCGACAAACCCAACAAGCCGAAATCCTACAGGGACAAAATCAACGACCGGTTTCGTAACGTCAAAGACAAAGCGGGGCGTTCGCGGAAAAAAGCCAACGTGTTCAAAGAACACGCCGAGAATATACTTTTGGAACGGGTGAAACGCGAAAGCGGCGACGTCACTGCGGAGTTAGAGTCCATGAGAGAGCGGCTCAAGCTCAAGAAAGCTCCAAATAATCAAGAACTGTACGATTTCTTTTGTGGCGAGCAATCGTCAAACAGCGAAGAGGCAAAGTCCACCGACGATTCGACCGACACTTTAACGTTTGTATTTCCCGAAATGATTCGAACAACGCTTCAACAGTCTGAAGAGGCGTTGCTTTATAGACCCAAAACGTATTAACAGTGTCACTTGCATTGCACAAATTCAATATCGTTTGTAGGACTTCGGTGGAGCTGAGCGATAAAATCAAAGACAACGAACCACGATTTCTGGAAGACGAAGGATTTTACGTTCCTCCATCACCTAAAATACCAACGCAACACGTAAACTTATTAGAGCATCGATTGGCACGCGACGACAAGTAATAATAAAGCACAAGTGGCAATAAACTATAATTTATAACTTACAGGAAGTGGTTTAATTGTGCTGGTGAGTTAAACATCGTCGAAAATCCTTGCCAAAAGACGTCATATAGACCACACCTGAAACCCTCACACGTGAACGAAAACGCAACTTATCAGCCTGCAATGGCCGAGGAAAACATATGTGAAGAAATTGTGGTGGTCAGTGACAACCTTCTTCGGCTGCAAATAACAACGTTGACTTTCACACATCATCCGCTTTTTAGTTTGGAACACGTTTTAGCCGGAAAGCTGCAACAACTCTTTGACGAACACGAAAGCAGTCTATTGAAGAATGATTTCGTCAGGCTGAGTAAACGTCTGGAAGGTTTGAGAAGCGTTGTGAGACGCATCGAAGACACTTCCAGTCAGTCTGGTCAATCAGACAAGGAAGATCGAACGATTGCTTACAGACGCGACATAAATACGCTACAAGAACAAGTTTTTGTTGCAGGGAAACAAGAAAGGGATCGAATTAAGTTAATGCTGCAAACGTGGAAAGCCGTTAAAAAGATTAGGCAGAAAAATGAGCACTCGAACACCTCCGTTAAACTCGTTATACATAAAGAAAAAAGTGATTACGCGACCGATAAAGAGAAATTTGAGGAAAATTTGGAGGAAACAATAGACGATTGTGTTTTGTACAACAGAGAGAAACCCAGACGCACACGACAGAGTGAAGATGAAATCAGACAAGAGGTTTCAGAACGTTTCAAAGAGAGTTTCAGACAACCTGGCGAACCAATCCTGCGGTTTTCTCTCAAGTTCGATCACCTAACGACCAAAACTCAAAATAGTAAAGAAGCAAGCAGAAGAAGCGTTGTGAGTTCGACGAAAATAGCTCTGAAGATTGCGAGCAACGCAATCGAAGTGTGCAAAACGAAATTTGTTAATTTACGCGAAGACTTCTGCTGCCAATTTAATGAATCAATTTCAATGCAGCTCACCACTGTCCCTAAATTTATAACCGTGGAAATAATCGAACAACCCAAATCGCTGATAAAACGGACTCTAGGAGTGCTGTCCATAAAAATTCCCACAAGAACCGAAACGGAAACCGCGTGGAAGGAAATCGAGTTCGTAAAGAACGAAATCGTGCATTACAAACACGAAGGAGTTGGGAGCGGAATTAAGCTGGAGGAGCTGGAGGAAATCGGCATAAATGACGAACTAAACACTTCGGGAGTCTTACGCTATTCTCTGAACTGGAATTTGCCTGCAACAGACTTGAATAAAACACACAAATCTGAGCAAAAACCAGTCGATCAAATAATTGACAAATACGGTGCCGTGGATTTGGAAAAACTTTCACAGTGGATGCTGCAAGACAAGCCAGATCCTCAAGACCCAAGAAATGCGATTTTTTACGAATTTTCATTGAACTATGACCGGGACGCGGTTGTCCCAACTGACAAGAAAAACTATTTCAGATTGAGACAACACTCGCAACGATTACAATTCTGCGACCCCAAAATCGTCGAAGATAATCTGCGCTTGAAGGTTCTGCAATTGCGCAATAAAAACGAACCCGAATTTGATCGGATGATGGTGCCGAATCGCGTCAAAGAGATACCCCGCAATATTTTAGAAGACTACGAGCGGCGATTGGCGGCCGAAAAAGAAAACGTTTTGACTAACGACGACGACGACGAGGACTGCGAAATCGAGAGGAAGCGAAGCCGTGGCCGAAAACAACTCAAACAAATCCACATCCGCGTTTTCCAAAGGTGCAAAAATTCCGAAAACAATCTTACGTTTGAAGATGTGGTAGACGAGAAATTTTTACCACAGCTCCAGTGAGTTGACGACTCTAGTGTAAATTTAATCTAATTTTTTTGTAGAAAACTGATCAGAAACTTGGTCCTGAATTTTGTTGCATGGTTCCGATGGCATCCACTGCAGCCACCGCCGCTTGAATTCAAACCCTTCGAAAAACAAACCAGTTATGAATTGCACACTCAGACTAAAATAGCCGTAACTGTAATCTCCGCCCTGAATCTTCGTGCAAAAACCGGAAAGAAACGCGAGGAAATTCCGGTTTTTGTGGAAGCTGAACTCCACAATCACACCACGAGGACATCGACACGTCTTAGTCCTCATCCCAACTGGAACGAAATGCTAGTCTTAACTTTGGATACCTCTCATTCAGATTATTTAAACCCCAATTCGCTTAGTGGAAATGTTAAAATTAGTATTTTTGAAGAAGGCGAGACTGCTCTTGCGAAATTTGCAGGCGTGAAAGGTCGCAATTGGATGGGGAGCGTTGAAGTTCCATTGTCCGCAATCTGCTTCGGCGGTGTAAAATTTTATTATACTGCTACAAGCTCAATTTTGAGTCAATTTTTTACATTGTAGATTGAGGGAATGTTCAAGATAAACACTCCTCGAATATTGTTCGGTTACGAGAACATGGAAATTAAACGAAATGATTCCCAAACCCAACAAGAGACGTATTTGCACCTCCGAATCGCGATGGAACCAAACATTCCTAAGCTAAATCCCAGTATTGTGTGTCAGCTGCATTTATTAAACCAATAAGTGACGATAATATTGATTGTAGGAAGAACTTCCTTGTTCTGATGTCCCCTACATCCAAGAACATGCACTCAAGTGGAACAAAGAATACAGTACGAATTTTCCCAACAGAAAATTTTCTGTTTTAGCAATTGATTCTGGTGGAAGTACCACTTGCATCGTACGCTATATTAAGCCGTTAGAGCCGCCCCAAATCAACGTGGATGGATTCGATGTGACCCCAGATCAGTGCGCAAGATTTATATCTTTGATTCCATTCACCGACTGCAACGAATTTTACAAAAACATTTGGCTTTCAACCGAGGTAATCCCAACTCGAACAGTTTTAGCAATAAAAACTGACGATTCCAGCGATTTCTTCATTACATGGTCGGATCAATCATCGACCATGCAGTGGCACTAACATGCTACTTGTTGGCTTTAAAAATAAACGCCTGGCTTCTTCTGGGATTCAGTATACCTTACGGATCTGCAGCGTTTGTACTCGTCAAGGAATACAACACTCATTACTTCTACGACGTCGTCTTGGGCCAAAAAATTCTAACAACCGCCACATTCTGTCCTTTGCAAAAAGTATTTTGCGTGGTTAATGAACACAACGTTTGGGCAAACATCCAGAGAAGCGACGACGTCACAACGACCCGCTTCGATCTGAACAGAAGATCAGACTGGCTGCCGCTTTTCAACAACCAAATCTCGGCCCCGACAAATTCTGTCCAAAACAAGCTGACTTATTTGCCCAGGGCGAACACGGATGAACTGGAAATTGCAATGGATAGAAAAATCCGACGCAGAATTTCCAAACTCAGACAGCTCGACCGCACCGTGTGGAATCACCACATGTCTAATGTGTTTAAAACAATTTTAAGGTTGTTAGAAAAAGTGGAAATGTATGGTAAAAGCAGTTCGGAAGCTTTGGAGAAAATCGCTGAGTCTACCGCCAATTATGAGGTATTGTTTCTTGGTTGGAAACAGTTAATACTGTTCAATCTGAACGAACTGAAATTTTGCACGCTTAAGTTCAACTTGTTAAAAATATTTTCTTAAATATACCACTTCTGGTTATTCAGTAGGTGTACATCAACTTGGATTCAGAGGTGCCATGGAATCTAATTGGTTTATTATTTTACAGTGTAGACGTTTGACATATTTGACAGAAACTGTCAACCAAAAAGTTGCTTAAAAGACGCCTAAACCGACGCCAGAGATGGAATTTGTTAAAAAAGACAGCACATTTATCATATACATCGTGTCCAAAACGATTGTCAACAAAAACTTAATCGAAAATGTCTCCATCTCAAGATTTTATCGCGTACCAAGTCTTGATTTGCGCAGATACAATTAAATACAGATAAAAATGACACTGTTTAATGCAGAATTAGGAATATAAATTAAAAGCTTGTATGAGTTATAAGTTTGCAAAATTTCAGATCGCTCAGTTTTCTGGTTCTCTTTATTTGGCTAATGTGTCGTGAAACATTTTGTATACAAATTTGTAGGTAAAGGGCCACGTTTCGTGCTTACCGTTTGTGGATTTCTCTTCGGTTGTAAATAAAGTCAAATCATATGGTTTGCATTTGGAAGAAGAGGACAGTGTCCAGTTTGCATCGGCGGTGTATATTAAATCCTACCCGAACCAGGTCCTGGCAGTTTGGATTTTTCTCGCTGCGATAAAGGAAAAACCTAGAGAAGTCTCGGACATGTCGATACTTGCATAATTTAGTCAATTCGTTTTTAAAATATGATTGAAGCAAATAAAAGCGATTCTTACATGCGTTTACTTTATGCTGCTAACAGATAATCCGCTGACATGCACAAATAAGAAACACAAAGTACAAATTTTTGCACTGTTGATAACTGTCATACATAACCACAATGAAATTGGCGCCGTCTTTTGTTTTTGGATTTTAGGGTCTTGTGGCGTGTTGTTTTAAACCTTGCTAGGGATTTTTATAAGTAAAGTACTGAGTATAGTGTACCTACGAATAGAACGTTACAATATTATTTTGCCAGAATTTTAATTCAAAATTTAGTGTCAATTAAAATTGTCTTGATTTGATTTTATTATTTGTGGGCGTCTGAGTTATTTTGAGTTTAACAAATTTCGTTGTAAATAAAAAAAATTAAAAACATTTAAAATGAATTGTGATAAATGCTGGCGCTAGACTGTCTGTCACAGGATGGCAAATGACAGGATCAGGTCCTGCTTTCACCTGAGACATGTGTTGTCAAAACCTAACCTAATTTTATCATTATTATAAAGAAAATAGGAAAATATTGAGTGAAATGGAAGTTGAGACTCATTTTAAAGCCGGCGGTTCGTTCGTAAAACTTCGCCCACAATTTTCGGCAAACGCTGAGTAAGTGATCGGTCAACTGAGATAAATGGTCACAGGGCTGTTTCAGAAATGTGTACGTTGCCTGGAAGAATCAAATTTTGGGGTACAACACAAAGACGGGGGCCCGATTTGCAGAATTTAAGGGAATCAAAGATGTCATTGTCGGTTTTTCGATCCACTACTACAACCAGCATGAATGTATCACTGCATGTTCGGCCTCCGGACAAATCATCACTTGGAAAATTGTCACTTTCTTTAAAATCATAAACAAGGTACGAAAACCCCAGTGGCGCGATTCGGATTTGTAGTGTTGTTGCTTGCAGAAAATTGGAAAAAGTCGGATCAGAAGTTTTCATGTAGTATCCTCAGGAGTTGAAGAACTCAAAGCACTCATATCCTACAAAGAAGGTGACGCAAACTCGTTTTGTGTCTATGATCTGGTTAAAGACGCCTCCCTCACCTGTAACTTAAAAATTCACTCAAATCACTATCAAGTGGATGTATGTAGTGACAATTTCTTTGCCGTCATCAACAAATGTGCTTTACACATAGTCAGTTTTGAGGACACTTCAAATGTGTACACCTCGCTGATTGAAAAGAATACGGATTTCACCTGTTTAGCGTGCCACCCCAGCGAAGCAGTTATCATAACGGGCGACAGTGCAGGGCGTGTTTTTTTGTGGCAGAAAATTTTTTCTGTAAAGCCTGCTAAAGCTACCTTTCATTGGCACACATTGCCCGTGAAATGTTTGTCATTCTCCACGCTTGGGAGTTACTTCTTCAGCGGGGGCGAGGAGTCGGTTTTAGTCAGATGGCAAGCTGACAATCAACTCGAGAAAAAATTCTTGCCGCGGCTGCCGTCGACAATTGCACAGATTTCTGTAAGCTCCAGTAATGCGCTGATTGCGATAGCCACAGATGACAACGCCGTACGGATTGTGAACTCAACTTTAGACAACATCAGTCTTATTCAGAATTTAGTTATTGGTGACAATTTTGACAGTGGAATTGTTTATGATCCATTAACTAAAGCGCTGGTTATGAACGGAAACGTTGGCCACATCCAGTTTTATTCACCATCCGACAATAGTCTTTTATATAATGTGAGTGGTGTTGTTGTATTTGTAGCACATATTTTACTACACACTTTTCTACAGGTGGATGTAGTGGGACAGAACAAAGTTAGCGACGAAAGAAACGCAAAAATCGAGAATACACAAGTTTGTAAAGTGGCAGTCAGTAAAAACGGGCTGTGGATGGCAACAGTTGAGACAAGAAACGATCCTGACTATTCCTCGGAGCTGAGACTAAAGTTTTGGAAGTTTGATGTCAACACCCAAAAGTATGACACAAATAGCTTATATTTTTAATCATCATCAACATAATTTATGCCTTGTTACTGCCAAGTACTGACATTACTCTTCTTTGATTTTGTTTCTCCACATACTTTTTTTCTTTACAACTTTTTCGGTTTTTTCCAATCCTGTTCTTTTCAGACATCTATCTATCTCATCATTTCATATCATTCTAGTTATATTCTATTTGGATTTTTTTCATTTTCCCTATTTTTTTGGAGAAGTCTAGCAATATAGCTGAATCTCAGGGCATTTTCATTTATAAATTTTTTTCTGCTTCTCACTCTTTTTGTTCTTATTTTGGCACTTGCTTGTTACAATTAGTCTTAGTTCTTAGGTTGTTGCTAATGTCGTATCAGATCCTTCTTTAATGTATAACCAATCGTCAGCATTTTTAACTTTGTTATTTTTCTGTACTAAATACACCCAAGTTTAGTATGAAATATAGTTTGTAGTTAGTTTTTATTTATTCTGCTTCTTTTTTGAACCGTCATTCCCAAATATGTATTTGAATTGCTTGTTTTGCTACTTTTTGATTTTTACTTCTAATAGTTGTTTTCTCAGGGTTTCTGGATATTACCGTTACTTTAGTTGTTCGGAGATCTTATAGCCTCCATATATTTTGTTCAGTCTTTTCCTTATCAAAAATGTTTGGAGTTAATTGTTCCATACTTTTTTTTATTATTCCTTTTTCTAATTGTTCTGTTGTTACAAATTCACACATTATCTAATCGTCATCGCATTATTTCATCGTCTTGTTTCTTTATTTTTACTTCGAAATTTGATAATCTCAACGGCATTGTGTTTTTTAACTTTTCGAATTTTTCCAATTTTTTTTTGGCCTTAATTTGAGTGGCGCTATTATTCGATTTTTCTTGTGCTTTTTATAACGTGCGTTCAAAAATAAAACGAGGCTGCGTAAGCCATGTCAATAACTTTGACGTTCAAAAGAGTGTAGCTACAACTAAAACAAAATCTGAATTTCATGGCCCCCTGAGCCTCCGTTTTTATTTTTGGAGTTATTCGCTCACACTTTTTATTATTTAAATTTTCTTTATGGCTTTTTCCAATTCTTTTATTGTTACAAATTTATAATTTTTATAATTATTTGATTCTTTAACTGCGCCATTACAGGATTCTTTGTCTTCATCTTCATAATTCTTATAGTGGAAAGGTGGCATTTTGCATTTTATCTCTTGTAGGTAATCTCATTTGTATTGTGGCTTACAGTTCTTTTCTTAAACTCGGTATTATAAATTTATGTTTTTAATTTTTGGAATTTCTCCTATTCTTTTTTCTTAGCCTTAATGATTTTCGTTGTGTTTTTATTATGCTTCTATTTATAATTCTTCTATTTTTCAGACTACTTTTTTATTTTTAAGGCGTTTTGCATCTCTGTTGACCACTAGGTTGTTTTTTTTAATAGTTCGTTTCATTGTTAAACCGTTTGAAACGCACTTTCTAAAATTTTATTAAATAATGTGTAAAGTTTGATTAAAATTTTTATTTTATTTCGAACGGTTTTAAATTGTTTTCAGTGTTCTTTGTCTTTCTCTATGGCTTTTTTGTTTCTTAGGATAACCTTATTATTGGTTCTACCATATTGGGATCAGTTTTGATTTCGTAGCCTCGTGTAATTCTTAATCAAGTTATTGATTCTATGACATCATTTCTACTTGATAAATTCGTCAATGTCTTTGTGCCTAGACTAAGTATTTGTTAATACTAGTTTATTTTCCATTCATGATTCCAGTAGTTTTTATTATTGTTCCTATTGACGTATAAAAAAAGGAAATTAAACTTGATTAGAGTGTAGCAAAGTTTTTACCTCGAGTGGGATAAATTCGAAACTAAATTCTCTGTTGACAACCCTTTCTGTCCATTTGTATAATATGCATTTTTAAAAATTGCATCTCCTAGCGTCGTTTTATACGTCGTTTGAGCAATTTTTTACTGACACTTTCTTTCAAAAGTCATAATATGTCAATATCAAAGGTCTAAATTGCAAAAAATGAAACAAAAACTAATTCCATGGCCTATTGAGAATTCCTTTTTTATGCACTTTATAATCGGAGCAAATTTTATGTATCTGTTTGGATGCCTACAGTTTTGTATTTTTTGCTTTGTAAAATTCTTCAAGTCGTTTCATCTTCGTCTAGTCTATAAATTTCGATGCAATTCCTTTTTCTCTTCTTCATTTTAAATTCCAGGTTTAGTATTCTGGAATACCGAGTATTAGTGTAGACGATAAATTTCGTTGAACTATCTGTCATAAAAAAATGATATTACCTTGAGGCATTGCAAATTAATCATCCTGTATATGTATTCTCATTTAAGTGTTTTTTCTTCCATTCTTTGTCTTGATGTTACCACTTCTTTTTTCGCGCTTTCCGCTGTCTTTAAGCCGCGGTGAATGCATTTTTAATCAACGGGTTTATTTTTTTAGTTTCACGCTCAATACATCTGTGGAAAAGCCACACGAGAACTGTGTCAATGCCATCTCGTTCCAGCCAGTAGAAAATAAATTGAAGCTGGTCACTGTGGGTGGAGACAAGTTTTTCAAGATATGGTGTTTGACTAAATTTGAAACCGTAAATGGTAACTTAATCAGACTATTATGAATAATATTAATCTAAATTTGGTACAAAATAATAAAATTATGATTATTTTTGGACAGATACACGCGACATATGGAAGTGTCTTTGTAACGGATTCTACCACAACCTCACCTGCAGAAGTGTGTCATTTTCCGTTGACGGTTCCCTGCTTGCGGTCAGTTTTGATAAGATTATCACGACTTGGCTGCCGGATTCGTGTTACTTGAAGTGTTCTCTGGTGCACCCCGTTTGCTCTGGCGAAATCAAGCACATGGCGTTCGGTTCCAGCAACCAATGCCATCTGCTGGTGGCCGCTAGCGACGACAGATTAAGCGTATGGAATTTGTTAACACTGACCATGATATGGACGGTACAAATCGAGGTTTCCATCTTAATATCAGACGTCATCACCTCTAACATGGCCGTGATAACCAACAACATGAAACGTAACACCATAAAATAGCAATTGTTGTTTTTTATGTCCTGGTTTTAGTGTTTGTATTTGCGCCAATTTCCGCAGAACCTATTTATTCATGCGGCAGGTTGTTGCAAAAGCAGCAAGGGATTTGCGCCGCTGTTTTTGTACCCGGCAAATACAGCAACGACGTAAGAATGCGGTGGTATCAGCGTTCGTCCATTTTTTTCATCAACTCAAGAAGGGTGGGTAAATAGCGGGTTTGAACTTGAGCGAAATCATGCGTTTGCAGGAGCTGTACTGTTTAGGGTCGGAAGAAGAAAGCTTGGATAGTCCGAGTGACGTGTACGACATTAGCAACTCATTGTTCAGTATGGAAATTTCGCAAAAAGAAGTCAACCATGTTCAGAGCAAAGATCCCGTGCATCATTTGTACACCAAAGATGTGGGACAGAGGAATTTCAAAAAAGTTGTGTCGTTTCATGCATGGCAATATTGTAATGTGTTCGTTTCAGTATTTGGAGGCGCCGATTCAGACTATGATTCCAATAAGAATGATGGCGGCATCCCTTTTAAGATCAATGGTTCTCCAGAGAAGCTGACCCAGTGTGAAATGAGCCAATTCGTATTGGGTTTTAATTTTTATAATAAAATTTGTAAAATCTAACGATAAGAATAAATGTTCAAGAATATCCTACAATTTTTTAAACACCTCTTACCCAATCTACAAAGAAAAACGGAATATGACCAACAAGGAAGAAAAACGAAAATGTTACTAAGGGAAAAACATGAAGATATCTTAATAAAAAACAACTAAAAAAAACAATCCAATTAGAAATCTCTAACAAGGAGTGAAGAATGAAAGCCAAAACAGTGTACCATGAAGATAAATAAAGTGGGACGGATGCTCACAGTTGAAAAGGACATATTGAATAGATGGAGAGAATATTTTAATCAGTTAAATGGTGAAGAAGAAACAGAAGACAATAAGGAAAAAATTAAATAAAATAGAACAACAAAAAAAAGGGACCAGCTTTAACAAAATAATGAACAGATTCTGAAAATTATCCAAAAACTAGAAAATAAAGTGATTGTATAACCGCAAACATGTTTAAGTGTGGACGTCAAAGTTTAATTAAACCATATCAAACACATGCAGAGACAATTAAAGGCATATACAGAGTTAGTACAAAGTCCCCATACGAATAACATTGTTATTTAAAACGTTTTTTTAATATGGTACGAATATAATGTTGCAAATAAGGAATTTGTTTGTAATATTTTAATTTTTTTCACCTTCGGTTTAACATGAAATGCTTCTTACTTTTTTTAAATGGGACGACACGCAGTATATTTTTACATTTTCGGATACAGAATAAAAGCAACCTTCACAACTTTATTTATTAAATAAACAATTCAAAAAATTAATATACGCATAAACAAGGCATCTTTGAAAACCATTTTGAGATTACAAAAATGTTCAATTTGTGCTGCTGAACTCACTGTGACTTAATAATCGAATACATCACAGCCAAGTTGTAAACGGAGCATTAAATGTTAAATGAATAGTGAAAAAAATTATAATTACATTTCTTGTTGGCAACTATACTATACTATTAGTACCAAATTTGAAAAATGTGACTTTTTAAATAACAAACACATTTGACCCTTCCGGAACTTTATAACTAATATAATTTTTTGTTACTAAGCCTGGTATGAGAAAAGATTGAAAGCAATAATTTGCCTCATACATAAAAAAGGAGTCAAAATAAGTGAGTGCTATAACTATAGAGGCACTTAAAAAATTACTTAGTGGAAAAGACGGAATCCAAAATCTGAGAGTATCATGTGGGGGGGGATTGAGAAAAAGCTAATAAAAGTGCTATATAAACCCAAATATTCCTACTTTAAGAAATCCAGACACAAAGCTGTTAGCACGAAATACAGATAATGCTGTTTTTTATTGATGATTGTCAAGAGGCGTACGACAAAGTAAAAACAACATGTATACGGCTCTTGAAGAACTGGGCAGAACAATAAATTAGTAAGAATGATAAAGCGAAACACTGCATAGAATAACCAATAGAACGTCCGGAAATTTTGAAAGTTAAAGTAGAATTAACACAAGATTACTGTTGCGTGTAATCCAATAAAAAAAAGATCGATGCAGCGTAGTCAATAGAGCAGACCTTACAAATATGCCTATTCTCTTTTACGGAATACCTCGTCACTTGGCAAAAAGTCTACAGGAGCTGAAACAAGTAACGAAGAGACAAGATAAACAGTTGCAGGATCTAGAAGATGGTCAGATAGAGAATTTATTACAAGTAGAAACTGATCGAGGGAAGACTTATCAATATGAGGAAGTAGACAGATTCAGCTATTTAGGAACAAGAAAACGATCATTTCCAAAAAAAAACAAAACAATTACAGAAAATGGTCAAGAGCACAAATATAATCTCCAGAGAGGCAAAAATAAAGTTGTCCTAATGTTGTTTGAGTCAATTTTTGATTGACAGTTCCTGTCAAATGTCATGATTTGACAGTTACAATAGTCTACACTGTAAAAAATTAAACAAAAGGCTGATTCCATGGCCTCCCGAGCTTCTTTTTAACTGTAGGCTTCATTTACGCAACCAAGACCGGACTTTTAATTTAACAGCAAAAAGCGGAATGCCACTAGTCATTTGAACTAGAAATTGACGTTTATTTTTGAAAAATCGGAAAGGCGTTCCCTTTCTAGGACTTTGTTCCGCTCGCCGATGATAAGAGTCCGAGCTAAATCTGGTGCGCTGAGGGGGGGTTATTTTCAAAGCACGTGCTAAACAAAATGTTCCTGTCGTTGTAAAATATCGTGTCGGTGTACATTTTTGAAATAAAACGAAATCGGAGTGAATCGTCAAGAAATAACGAAAACATCTCTTCCCGTGTGAACGTTGAGTGCACAAAATGGCTCTTGGTGCGGCTGTGAACGGTTCGGAGCCGAAAAGCAACAATAACCTAGACGGTGCCACCGATAAAGTCGGCAAGACGAAACCTGAAGATGCCAAAATCGCAGGTCAGTCAAACTGTGCCCAAAT
Source organism: Eledona agricola (assembly GCA_964023215.1). Classification (NCBI taxonomy): domain Eukaryota; kingdom Metazoa; phylum Arthropoda; class Insecta; order Coleoptera; family Tenebrionidae; genus Eledona; species Eledona agricola. The sequence continues at coordinate 19,973,209 of OZ026855.1, read as the reverse complement.
TCGGGGGCTAAACGGGGCGCCGGTCGGTGTTACGACACCGTTACGTAACCCCGGTTCGTGAGGGAAATGTGTTTTTTCGTCGATCGACGGGGTTGCCCCGTTTCGGGGGCCTTCACCGCAGTTGGGAAATCTGCCCTGTGATAACTTTTCGGTTTTCTGATGGATTTTATTGATGAACTTGAACCTTGGATCTTTCCTAAGCCGGTATACCATCGGCAGGAAGTGGTACATTAACACCAGACCCAACCAGTCTTATCATTTCGTATTTTTTTTATTGTGCCTTGTCATGTCGAGCATTCGACGGATGTTTGCGTAGGGCCACTTTCAGACACACTCTTATCGTTTCGGGAACTTTGAGCACATTACTCAAGCAATCACATAATTTTAACCAATTTTGCTCAGAGTTCCAAGCAGTTGTTTTAAACTGTGTCAGTTCCAAATTCAAAGGCCATTGAAAAATAGATAGGATAGAATACAACCTGATTCAATGCACAGTAGAGGAATATAAAAAAATCATGTATTGTGTGCGGGAGGACTGACACAGAAGAACAAGCTGGAGCTTTTTCAACTAGTACACGTGTCTTAAACCTTGTCTTGAAACATCTTTAAACATCAGACGAAAATAACTTTGTATTCTGATGTAAATGACTTTCATTAAAGTGTAACAGTTTGTTTTAACACAATGCTTTTTTCCCAATAAACTATAAATTATGTTTATGGTCAAAGAGATAATTCAAACAAGCGCTCATTACTGTATATTTTAACAATATTGATCAACAATACGCAGACACGCCATGAAAAAATACGGTAATATCATGTAAACAATATTAATGTAAGACTATTTTGAATGGTGTATGAAGTGTGTTGAACAAGTTGAATTCTGTTATATGAAGCAGGTGATATGATCAACAAAGGTACCTTTTCTCGTACCCAAACAAAAAATTAAATGTTTTTAATATCTAAATTCTTAGGATGTTAGATACATTTCTTAGGAGAGCCAGACGTTTGCAGGATTTTGGTCTCTTCATCCAATTTGCGGTTCTAATTAAAGTTTTTGCATTGGGAAGGATGTAGGAAGAAATAATGCGAAATAATATTATAAATTTGTAATTCTTCGAAACATTTCGTCTATGACTACGGTTGACATCTCAACTTCTTATCGCGACTTCATTCCTCAACTAATAACTTTTATTAGAAAAAAGTCTATGAGCTCGAGATACATTGCCGTTGTTGAATTCTTTTATTTTAAAAAACTAACAAAAACTAAAGACTGCCACTAACTATTATTAAAGTACTGGCAAATTATAACTATTTTAAGCACAATTTTCAATATTTTTAAATATAAATATAAGATTTAAGATAAAGAGATTTAAATATACTTACTCCGACTTCCATTCCATAATATTATCAACGTTCCTTCAATCATAATTTCTCGAATGAATTTTGTATTTTGTCATTTCAAATGGTTATTGGGTTTTCCTAGATAACGCGTAGTCCGGGCTAAATATATAAATTATTAAACTACAGCTTAGTTTATCTTTGTGATGGTCATGTTATAAAAAACAATTTGTTGGCTATAAAATAATCATTTCTAATTTACTGTACTAGTGCGATAAAAATGCAAATGTTTACAAGAAATGGCGAAGAATAATAGCAGCATTTAATGTTTTTGATTTTTTTAAGTGTCCTTTCTTAGACTTTTCAAATCCTTAAAACCCATTGATGCTTGAAATCCTATAATTCTCATAGGAGCACCCTACTTTTCATGTTATTTAGAGATCATTATTTTTTTATTCATTTTTTTAATGATTGTAGCCGATGGATACTTTATTATGAGTAATTTCTAGTTATTTTTATCGCACTTATGTTTTCTTGATGTTTAGAATTGTCAAATCCAATACTTGTGAATTCCATCATATCCTTCTATTGTCATTTTTTATATGCTTTTTTATGTACACTTTGTAGATGTTTATTTTTGTTTGCTTCTGTAGACTGCAGACTTCATATTCTGTAGACATTTAGTTTTTTTTATTTTTTTTTTAGTTTATCGATTTTTGCCTCACTGTATTCCTATTCTTTATATTATTATCTGATGTATTAGATATTTCGGATGTTTAAAAACTTTCGTTCCTGTACAGATTTGATATTGTTTAGACATTTAGATTATCTTTAAACATTTTCTCAGCCCATACTTTATACTCACTCCTTTTTGGACTACCGTTATTATTGTTCTTATTTCTTTTCTTGTTAAATCTTTTATATTCTTAAGAAATAAAATACAAATATATCAGATCATTTCATTGTTGCAGGTGTTTGTTTAAATCTTGTAGGCACTTCATTTTCTCTCATTCCCATTTTATTTATGTCGTCCTTTATAGACTTTTTCAATCTTCAGATCTCATAATTTCTACTTGTTGGGCCCCTATTTATTTATATTCTTTATACAGTACAACTTCGATAATCCGGACAGATGTACTCGTAGTTTTGAGTTTCGCCGAATTAGAGTTTTTTCACATTTCCTGAACCAAATGCGGACATTGGAGAGAAGTAACAAAAACAAATTAGGTATACCTTTAGAAAGTTTAGTTAAAGAAGCAGTTTTTGTGATATTTGCTGCTTCCTATTTATTTTTACAATTTGGAGGCACAGCTCCTGTCTTAAACTAGTTCTATGGATCCAAATAACGTAGGATCCAACGGTACCCTCAGGTTTGTTGTAGCATTAGTAATTCCCGAGTTATTGGCGTTTTTTTAGACAAAAGTCGTAGTTTTGAAAAATCAGAGAAAGTGAAGTAACGAAAAAAAAAACACTAACAAAGTTCGTACAGTCTTTTGCAATGGAAATGAGACTCATTAATATACAAAAACCTCCATAAGTCCGCAATCCAAATCGCAACGGACTCTATTTTTATTCCGCTTTCTGTCACTTTATAATACGTCAAATTTAAGGTTAGTCTTCTGTTTACAAAATTGGAAATGATGGACTTATGGGGGTTTTTGTATATTAATGAGTCTCATTTCCATTGCAAAAGACTGTACCACGAGTAGTCAGACACTCTGTATAAATCTTTGAGCACTTGGACCTAGGACAAATTAATTATTAATTCATGATAAGTTTTGTTTGCTTTCGTTTAATTCGGACAACAAAATGTGTAGCTCTTTCCTTAAGTCTTTTTGGGAGTAGAATGTCTTTCAAGTCGACATCATTTTCTTCAGCCCATTGTTCTGTATATTCAATTCTCGGAATATTTTCCGCTTCTATGTTTCGTATTCAGATTCGTTTTCATCATCCTCACGACTTTGTTTCAAGTTTCTTGAATTATTTGTTCATAGGTTAAGTCGACATTTTCATTTTCACCAAGTGCCCAATTTTGTATTTGTTTATTTGTTAAAATGTTAATTGGATCTATAACAAGAAGATACTTTTTTATTTCGTATAGGTCTGCTACTAAAGGAGCTAGAAGTTTTCGTTTAAATTCAGCTAAAGGAATAGTCTACGTTGTCTTCGTCCTCAGCCGCTGATGGCCATGCTGAAGCCAAATTATGCACATACTTTTTCCCTGTTTGATTTCTAGGCTCATTCTAAATAAAGATCGACATTTTTTGAATTGAAAAAAAAAATGATATTATGTAGTTTAGCAAATTTTTTCGGTGTTTTGGATCAAGTTCTGATGCATAGATTGTAACGTGCGTTCAAAAAAAAACGAGGCTGCGTTGGCCATGGAAAAACTTTGTGCATCAATTTAGTGTAGCAAAATTTCGAACTGTCAGTTCGAATCTGTCAGATAGTTTTTAGGTTGGGTTCTTTGTTGACAATGGTTTCGTAAACGATTATTATGTTGGGACAAATTTCAATAAATGGACGCAAAGGAGGGTGGCATTATGTTAATGAGAGCGATGTACACATGTCCTGGCATTTATTATAAACAATTTACATAAAATTGGTCCGTTTTATTATGGTGGAAAATTTTAGACTGACAGTTCTTGTCATTTGTAGTTTCTACACTGGAAAGCCGATAAATTCCATGGCCAACTCAGCCTCGTTTTTTTTTTGAACGCACGTTAATAGCGCCCGCATATTCTGAAATTTGGCATAAGATTATCTAATAAGAAGAGCCTTCTGTGACATTATAACTTCTTTTAAAAACTTTGACGTTTGGAATAAAATATTGTTACCAGTCAAAAAAATACAGTATCCAATCTTTAGTTGTACCCTTGCAAATTTGCCATTTTTAACCTTGGAACGATTAGTCGGGATTATGGAGGTAAAAATTGCACAAAGTGTTAAAATGTGGAGGCGCCAAATTACTGTCCGATGTAACGTGTGTCCGGAATATCGAAATAATACTGTACCTATTAAATTTTTTTTTTGTTTTTCAGCCCTTGAATTGTTTATATTTTTTTGGTTATATGATCTTACACGTTTTGCAATACACGTGTAAAAAATCAAAATAAGAATAATGTATAAGTGGACATCCAAAAAAACCAGAGTTCTATTCGCGCTTTTTTACAATTTTAATGAAATAAAAGGAGAATATGAGTAAGAGGGATAATTTGTAAAAAAAAATTTCAGTTGTTAACGGTGACGGCGGCGACATCGAACCAAAACCGCCTCTTCAAAACGGCCTCGCAGACGCCGCTCCAGGTACCATTCTATCCGACTTCGGTTCTATAATAAATCGATCAGTTATAGAGAAACAAACCAAAGACGCCGAAGAATCGGAAAAACAAGACGGCGACGAGAGCAAAAACAAAGACGAAGTCGTGTTCATCCAAGACGTGGGATTTTCCGTGAAAATCGTCAGTCCGGGTGCCGAGCCGCTCGACATCCAAGTGTCCAGCATGGAACTGGTTCAAGAAATCCACCAGCTGTTGATGGACCGCGAGGATACGTGTCATCGGACGTGCTTCTCGCTTCAGCTGGACGGAAACTCCCTCGACAACTTCGCCGAACTGAAAAACATCGACGGTCTGAAGGAAGGGTCGCTGATTAAAGTCGTGGAGGAGCCGTATACGATGCGCGAGGCGCGAATTCACGTGAGGCACGTGCGGGATCTGTTGAAATCGCTGGATCCGGCGGACGCCTACAACGGGGTGGAGTGCAATTCTTTGAGTTTTTTGAACACGGTGACGCAGGGTGACATTTTGGAGAAGAAGAAGATGCGGCCGGAGAGCGTGGACTGCACGCCTCCCGATTACATAATGCCTGACAGCAAGGATCGGCCGCTGACCGCTTTGCAGCCGCAGCTCAAGGACCAGAAGGCGGCGCAGTGCGTTAAAGTCCTGACTACGTCTGCCTGGAATCCTCCACCGGGATATCGTAAAATCCACGGGGATTTGATGTACTTGCACGTCGTCACGCTGGAGGACAAACACTACTACATATCGGCGTGTTCTCGCGGTTTCTATATAAACCAGTCCACTGCGGAGGAGTTCAACCCCAAACCCGCCACTCCTAGTCACTTGTGCCATTCGTTGATCGAACTTCTCAACCAAGTCTCGCCGCAATTCAAACGCAACTTTGCCCTGCTGCAGAAGAAGCGCAGCCAAAGACATCCGTTCGAGCGCGTCGCCACGCCCTATCAGATCTACTCGTGGACGGCGCCTCTGCTGGAGCACACAGTAGACGCCATCAGAGCCGAAGACAGTAAGTTTAGCTTCCGATTTGCTTTCTTGTATTCAACCGTGCAGCTTTTTCATCGAAACTCGGCTATGAGGAGCACATCCCAGGCCAGACGCGCGATTGGAACGAAGAACTCCAAACCACCCGCGAGTTGCCCAGAAAGACACTCCCGGAGCGTTTGTTGCGCGAACGAGCCATTTTTAAGGTTCACAGCGACTTCGTAGCGGCGGCCACGCGAGGCGCCATGGCCGTAATAGACGGAATTGTTATGGCGATTAATCCGGGCGAAGAGGCGAAGATGCAGATGTTCATCTGGAACAATATCTTCTTCTCGTTGGGATTTGACGTGAAGGATCACTACAAGGAGTTGGGTGGAGATGCTGCCGCGTTTGTTGCACCTGTAGGTACTGAAGGGGAGCGAGTGCGCAATTTATTATCATTGTTCCTTAGAGGAACGATCTGCAAGGTGTCCGCGTTTACAGCGCCGTTGATCTTCCAGGACTGTATACTCTAGGCACGGTCGTTATTGATTATAGAGGATATAGGGTTACTGCCCAATCGATAATTCCGGGTATTTTGGAACGGGAGCAGGAGCAATCGGTCGTTTACGGCTCCATAGACTTTGGCAAAACGGTGCTGAGCCATCCCAAATATTTAGACTTGGTGAGCGATTAATCGTTTTTAAAATTGATTAACATTCGGCCGTCTTCAGTTGAACAAAGCGGGTCAGCAGTTGAAAATCCTGCCACACCACGTACTTAACGACAAAGACGAACCGGTAGAACTGTGTTCTAGTGTCGAATGCAAGGGAATTATTGGCAACGACGGAAGGCATTACATATTGGATCTCTTGCGAACGTTCCCGCCCGATGTCAATTTTCTGCAGCGTAATTTTAACACTCTTTGCCTGATCGATTGTCAATAATGGAGTGTTTGTTGTAGTGGACGAGGAGTTGAGCAAAGAAGTGAAAATGTCAGGTTTTCCCATCAAACACAAGCACAAGTTGTGTTGTTTGCGACAGGAGTTGATCGACAGCTTCGTCGACTCGCGCTACATGATGTTTATAAAATACGCCGCTTATCACTTGCAGCAGCTAAATATAAACAAGGGTGACGTCAAGACCAACAATAATCAAGCGATTGAAGACAATAAAACTAAAAGCGAGACGGAGAAGCAGGACGAATCGGATCAATCGGAAAACACTGAGAAGAAGGAACAAATCGAGGACGAGGAGGCGAAAAAGATCGTCGAAAGTATCACCGATGGCAATAAAATCGAACGTAGGTGTTTGTGTTCCGTGTGTTTTTTTTTTTAATTCGAATTGGTTTGCAGTCGAGGAGAGCACTAAGAACATAGTGAAGACGGCCGCCGTGGCCGTGGGCTCGTTGAAGGAAACGGAGTTTGACATTCGTTTCAATCCAGACGTTTACTCTCCCGGAATTAAGCACTGTGATAATTTGGATCCTCAAATATCGAAGCAGCGCCAACTCGTTAAGGATGGTGCGGAGTTTCTGCTCACCGTGCAAATTCCCACATTTGTGAGTTCAATTTTTTTTGTTGTACGAGGTTTTCGGGATGAAACTATGGTGTTTTCAATTATATATGCTTTTCAACATATTCTCCTCCTCCGAAAAACAGATTTTTAGCCGTCGCATCATAGAAGATTTAAGATTGAATTTTGAAAGCGGGTAAGGACTAACTGCTACAGCTGTGTCCGTTTTTCATGCAGTCCTCTGTATATTTATTTTTCCAGATCCCTCAGGGGATCTTCTTGAGGCTTTATTTGCTTGTTTTCGAACTTCTTGTTGAAAATGTTTACAGCTAGTTATTTCTTCCCAGATATCTACATCGCATGTTTTGTGCTGTTTATCAGTTTTGTTATTGCGTCATGTACTTGTTCTTGTGCCCTTCATTTCCTTCTTTCCTTCATTTAAAGGGCTGTCCGAGTTTATGTCTTTATCCACATCTCTTCTACTTTCTCATTTCTTCTTTATTATATTGCTGGTTTCTATACGGATGTCTCAGAACCCCAGAAAAAACTGACAAATGTCGACGACAATATGGATCCCAAAAATGAAAAAAAAGAAATATTTTGGGCTGACATAACAGCGCTGTTGGACTTTTTAAACTGACCAATCCCAGAAAGAAGGTTTAGGTGTTGATATAATATAAATCAGTTGCTAGGCTTTCACACTGTCAGAGTGACATCCACGCCAAACTGCCAATGTGTAGATCTAGTTTAAGATAGATGTCACACTTGTCATTGCTTTTATCTTCAACATTATTTTTAGTGTTTTTTTTGTTAATAAAACAATCTAGGGTTCTTGGTCACTAGGTCACTTGGTATGGAATGTCCCATATCTAACCAGGCTGTTTAAATTAAGAAAGTTATTCAAGTTTAAAAAGTTTAAAATTTGATGCCAAATTACTCATTATGGGTACAAGATTTCAACGTCATATGCAGATTGCGAAGAAGCCTCAAGTTATGGCTACAAAGGGACCAAAATTCATTTTTAAGCAATTTTAAATTTTAATATTATGAATTTTTTTCGTTGGACGGAAATTATTTACATAAAGTGACACTTAAATTATAAGAGGAATAAGAATAAGTAAAAAATAGGCATGTTCCATTTAAAATAAAGAAGTTAGTACCGACTTCCGGTATAACCGGAAGTGACGCTCATTTTTCATTGAATTGGTCCAATCGGAAGTCTTAGATCCACAAATTTTTATAAATTTCTATTGTGTGGTTTTACCTATATCGATCGATGGCGTTTCCGCTGGGACACCCTGTATAAATAAAAATTAAATGCTGTTATCTTATCTGCTCATTACTTGAGAACGGCTGGACCGATTTGGCAATTTTTTTTTTATTAATTATAACGATCTTCTTCGGGATTTTGGACCGTGTTCCATTTGAATTTCCATTAGGGGGGTGTAATGAATGCTCCGAGGAGCTAATTCAACAAGTGACCCCAATGAAATTCCAGACGTTTCTTCCACAGCTGTGGTGGACTTCATCAGTGGTAGTTGCGATGTGGAAGAGCTCGCATTTATATTCTGCATCGGCGTTGCATTATTCGTGTTGTTTCCATTATTTCCTTGGTTGGCTGGAATAAAGTGCTTTTTTTCTATTGGATTTTTTTATGAACTCAAGCCCATAATAACTCACCATTCGAACGATGGATAGGCGTAATTCTTTTTTGTTTTGTTCGTTATGAATCACGATCACAACCAAATTTATTGTAATTTGGACAGGACAACGTCTGTCCGGTTAGCTAGTGTCATATATTTTCTCCTCGTCAAATTTGAAGGTGATATTTAGATTGCTGTTTAGATGAAAAAATAAATGTGGTGAAAATTGGGATTTTTTATGGTCGATTTCAGATCCGCGATTGTCTTGATCATTCTTCGGCGCCCATGGATGGTTTCACCTTGTCAGAGGCGATGCACAACCGCGGCATCAACATCCGCTACTTGGGCAAAGTCACAAATTTGTTGGGAAAAGTCAAACAGCTTGAGTATCTCCACAGCATCGCCGTCGCAGAACTCTTGCTCAGATCGGCCAAACACATCTTCACTGTCTACCTACAGGTCCGCCTATTAAACTCAATTTTGCAACTTGCAAACTGTATTTTTGCCCCAGGGTTCGGAAATGATGAACTTGTCTATTGCGATCGCCCACTTTCTGAACTGCTTCCTGTATTCGGGGCAGGTGGCGAATCCGTTACAAGGAGTGGACGAGGTAAGTCAACTTCGAAACTCAACGATCGTCAGCGTTCAACGAAATTTTGCAGAACAAGACGAACCGGAAGCGCAACAAGCGCCGCGGAAAACTAAATCCGTTGGCGTGTAACGACAATAACGAATGGGCGAATCTTACCCCCAAATCGCTCTGGTCGCAACTAAAGCAAGAGCTCAAGTCCTATTTCGACTACGACCTGTCCACGAACGACGTGGACGCGACGGTCGAAACCTTCGCCTTGCAGAAGATATCGCTTCTGCGTTCCTTCTGCCTAAAAACCGGCATCCAAATCTTGCTCAGGGACTACCACTTTGACTCCAAAAACAAACTGATCTTCTACGAAGAGGACATCCTGAACATCTTCCCGATTGTCAAACACATCAATCCGCGGGCGACGGACGCGTATAATTTCTACACTACCGGTCAGAATAAAATCCAGCAAGGGTATCTGAGGGACGGGTACGAGTTGATCAGCGAGGCTTTGAATCTGTTGAATAATGTGTATGGCGTGATGCATCCCGAAATCGCCCAGTGTCTGAGAATGATCGCGCGACTTAACTACATCATGGGCGAGAACACCGAGGCCATGGTCTATCAGCAGAAGGCGGTGTTGATGTCTGAGCGGGTGAACGGAATTGACCACCCTTACACCATCACCGAATATGTCAGTTGAATTGTAACGATTTGCCAGAGTTTATTGTTGGGTTTTAGGCACACCTCGCGTTGTATTGCTTCGCCAACAGCCAAGTGAGCACCGCTTTGAAGTTGCTGTACAGAGCCAGATATCTTGCGGTCTTGGTATGCGGCGAGAACCATCCGGAAGTGGCCTTGCTGGATGTAAGTCGCTGGAAATTTTCACCGCCACACTTCAACTAATCATTTCAGAGCAACATCAGTTTGATTCTGCACGCCGTGGGCGAGTACGAGCTTTCGTTGCGCTTCCTCGAAAAGGCACTAGCGTTAAATATCAAATATTACGGGGCCAAATCTCTTAAAGTCGCCGTCACCTATCACTTGGTGGCGCGGACTCAGAGTTGCATGGGCAACTTCAGATCTGCTCTCACCAACGAAAAGGAAGCGTACGCCATTTACAAGCAACAAGTAATAGATCGTTGGGCAAAGTGGAGTGGTTGTAATTTGACGGTTTCAGTTGGGGGAAAATCACGAAAAAACCAAAGAGTCGTCGGAGTGTTTAAAACACCTGACCCAGCAAGCGGTGGTGCTGCAGAAGAAGATGAACGAGATCTATACGGGAAAGAACGGAGCTTCACTGCCGCCGATTCAAATCCAACCGCCTTCCATGGGTTCCGTCTTGGAAATGTTGAACGTAATTAACGGAATTTTGTTTGTGCAAATTAGCCAGGAAGACATCGAAAATTTCAAAGCTGAAATCGAGAAGAGGCAGCTGACCGAAGAGGCCGAGGCGGTGGAAGAGAAGACGAAACAGGAAGCTTTGACAAACTAGTAGGAATTAGTCCCTGTAGGAATTGGAAGATAGACGTCTCGTTAGTAGATTTGTAGTGGTTATTGTGCGTGCGTTTTCCTACAAGTCAGTAACATGCATTTTTATTGCTCGACTCAAACTAGTCAATCCTCTTTAAGTGATCCGAATTTTATCTCAAGTACTAAGGCTGCTGTTGTTGGTTGTTGTTGTTGTTTGTTGTAACTATTTACGAAAATACCGTACGCTATATACATAAAATAAAACGTGTAATCGTAGTATCTATATAAATTTGCATGTTGGCTGAACATGGGGGAAATCTTTTTTATGTACTTTTCATTTGAGTGCGCCAACTTTAGTAAGGTGCTGTTTTCTATGATAGTCGAATTTTTTTGTAATCTAAATTTTGTTAAAATAAAACTGATCGATTACAGCCCGGCCAGTTGCTACCGCTTCACGTTTTTCTTGATGCGGAAATAAAGTCGCAGCTGTCCCGCCTCGCTGGCGAAGCTTTTGAGCTGGTCAAAAGTGACAATGGCGCATTTCCCCAGCCGGTAAATCTCGTTCGCGTCCAAAGCATCGGTGAAACACAGTTCGGTTATTGCGAATTTCCGAAGTTCGTGCCTGAGGATGAGTTCGTAGCGATAAGTAACGGCTTCGTCTTGGGGCCCCACGTACTGACACAGCCAATAGGCGGCTTTGTTGTCGCTAAGCACGCGGTGCTTGAACCAGAAGAGTTTGTTGCTTTTTTTGATCAACTGAATGTCGTAGGAGTCGTCTGTGTACACTAGCGTGGTCTCTATCACGTTCTGCACCCTCATGTAGGTCCTTTCCGGGTGGACATGCTTAAAGTGGTAATGAACATCTTCGTAGTAGCCCTTCCACTCGCAGTCCCAGTGGGCGAAATTGTGGCCTTCACACTCGTACCATCGAAAGCTGCACTCCGATTCGTGGCGCTTCAAATCTAAACGGGAAAGTCGGCGCTTGCACCCTCTGTATTTGTATTTACATGGCTCCGGAAGGGAGTCGTCGGTAAAGCTGCCGTAGGCTGTTCCATCTCGCGTCTTCTCACTCGCGAGATAAATTTCGGAACGATGCTCTTTGTCGGCAAGGCGGATCGAGTGGCGGCGCTGAAACAAAAATTGAAATACTGTGTTAGGCCGAACAGTTGACTTTTACGAGCAGGGCTAACGGTGATGGGGTTTTTATATCTTTCCAGATGGACGTGCGTCAATTGAGCATACTTTTGGCAAGGAAAATACAGCAGAACATTTTTGTGAGAAATGATTTTACAACTTTCGAACATCATTAAAGCGAGAATGTTGCATTACTTAATTACTTTTATTAACAGCGAGTTCTGCGCCTCTAATAATAATGAGAGCACATACCTTTCATTCGCCGAACCGTTGCTCTAAAGAGCTTTACAAGGGAACAGGTAATTCACGAAATTAATATTTTCTCATATAGCAAATTAGTTATTGAACTGAAAATTAATAATACCTAGAAGATGCCGTCTTCGCTTCGCCCTAATGACAGGAGCGTATCATTTTTTTGTTAAGTCTGCATTAAGAAATGATAATTAACAAATATTAAATCTTAGGAAGTAAATGTAAAATGAAATTAAACGAAATATTTACCCCTGTCATTTTACTGCCTTCGGCATAACACAACGACTGGAGTCTTGCGACGGATTATATACAACAAACCTTTGAGGAAGCTTGATGTCATAATTGCAAGTCGCTACTTCCATGCACCATTAAGAGCGTACAAGTGCTCTTTAATATGAATCAGAGTCACAGATTTGTAGAGCGTACAAATAAAAACGGAGCATCAGGAGGCCATGGAATCTAGCTTTTGTTTCATTTTTTACAGTGTAGACTTTTGACACTGTAAAATTTCACAGAAACTGTCAATCAAAAAGTTGCTCAAACGACGGCTGTCGGTTAAAAAAAGACACCAAATGAATTTTGTGTACCGTGTTGAAAGCGATTGTGAATAAAGAAAGTTCTCAAACACTTGTAATCTCAAACTTTTCAAAGGGTCAAAATGTTTCTACACTGTAGCAAATTTCACGTTATAAGGCGAGAGATTGTCAGAATAATGAATTGCAGTGCTCTACAATGATGCAAACTTAGAGAGCCTAGTTAGAAATTAATCTATTTCTTTTGTTCAAAGTTTCGTTGGAAAAAATCCAAATTGTCTTAATCGGCACCTTAGAGTGCCGATTAGAGTGCACCTTAGGTTCTAAATGTGTTTTTAGGCCTCTGTGCAAAATCCAACTTGAATTGTGCAATATTTTATTTCTATTCAGTTTACTTTGATGGGAAGTTTGCCCGACCTTTTACGTTAATATTTTTAAAATGATTTTTAAGATACGGAACTTTAACAAAATATACCTCTTAATTAATATCTGTGCAAGTGCAAATAGAGTCTTATTATTAGATACATTTAGCGTGTTTCTTAATAATTTAAGGTTGTACCACTAAGAATTTTATTAAACAACAATCCATTAACTAAAATTGTATTTAAATAAAATACGGTTCTAATTGTCAATTGAATTAACTTTTTGTGAGTATTCAATTTTTTGCCATTATTATTGAATTTCTTCATTAGAATCTTATGTAATCAACCAATTTTTAACATGTTTTTATAATACAACTGATCATCTACTAAAGGCATACTCGGTGACATGATGCCAGCTTTTCTTTCGAAATTTCTCTCTTCTGGGAACCACATGGAGTTACGGGGATTTGTGTGACATCAGTAAATTCTTATTATTATCTTATATCTTATTATTATTCGAATGACCACCACGTGTACGGATTGTCTCTTCTGGTGCTTCCTCCACGTCTTCGAATGGATCTCCTTTGCGGGCGACTTTCTTTAATATAATTGCTTCCTCGCAAGTACTTAATATCTTAATATGTATGAGAGGTTTTGTTAAGTTCTTTAGAAATTTTTAAAGATACAACTTTAGAAAATGGTACTTTCTTATAATGAAAATTGGACGCACATTCTTCATAATTTTTGTCTTGCGGAATGATTACGTATGGTTGGTTTCTATTAACATATTTAAGATTTCTTATAAAACTCATGCGTGTAGAATTCGGCTCTTTTTATGTAAGATTCAACTGTGGACAGAATCAACTTCTTGCACAGCTCCATATCCAGGAGAATTATTTATTGAGACATTTTTGAAATCTGGATTTTGTCACAATGTTTCTAAAATCGTAAACGCAATGTAAGAATTTCTGTTTTGAGCAACATAGAAATCACTCAAAGTAATCAAATTCAAAATTGGGGTTCAAAATTGTTATCCAACAGTCCCCTAGCTACATTTTTTTTAAAGCACTTGCCAAACATGTTTTTTATCTTTATTGGTGAGTTTTAGTCCATTTTAATCCACAGAAACGGTTTACTGTGTTTCTTATGTCTGTTCTAGGCCAAGAACTCACATTTTTTAGATCAAAAATTAAAATAGGAACACTACTCTAGAGCTCTTTGTCTTTAATTTTTGTTCTCTCATTGCATCTGCGATTAAGCTCATGTGTATTCATTTCTTCGGGTCTTAAATTATTCTCACTCTTTTTTGTCTTATAAGATTCACATTTTGTACATCTTTTCAACTTTGGTACTTGAAACTTTACCATAGTTGAATTGTGTATTAAAGATGCGACGATACATTGACAATTTTTCACGTTGCTTCTCATATTTTTGGTTCCAGGAAAGGTAAAAATCATACATTTTTGGAACACTTAAAGTTGATTCAAGATATTGACGTTGAGTTCTGCTGCGACAGTAATGAGATTCGACGATTGGAAAGAGCTTAATATTAGAAATGTCATCATTGACAAGATTCTGTGGTATTTTAAGTGCGATAAGGTTTTAACTGCAGCCTAGATAGAACTTTAGGCCGCCAAAGATCTTACCTACAACCTTGTCAGTCCAAAAATTATGTAACAAACTTTCATATAGAACTAAATACCCCTAACATTTTAATCCAGCTTAGCATAGAGAACATCGACAGTGCTAAAATTAGGAAACAATTTGTTTTTTTTATTCAATGCTGTTATTACTTTAGTTTTAACAAAAAATTGTCAGTTAGAACCTCTTCAGTCTAAGGTGACGTAATGTTGCATTTTCTAACGTGCCTACAAAAATAAAACGAGACTGTGTTGGCCATAGAATAACTTTGGCGTTCAAAAAAGTGTTGCAAGATTTTGACCTTATGTTGGAAAAATTTGAAATTAAGTTGTTTTTGTTAATAATCGTTTCGGACACATGCATAACATACATTTAATGTTGTATTCAACAAATGTCGGTTTATAAGTCGTTTGAACAAATTTTTTAATGACAGCTTCTGTCAAATGTCGTAATTTGGCAGTTTCAAAAATCTACACTGCTAAAAATGGAACAAAAGCTAGATTTCATGCCTCCTGAGCCTCCATTTTTATTTGTACGCACTTTAATTAATGTAATAAATAACGTTCGGAGTCAATTAACCTGTCCCGCCACAAGAAAATGTAATTTTCGAAAATAAGCAAGTGGGTTGCTTAAATTACGAAACGGGGCAAAGCATAATTCGAATTGTTCGACAAGGATTGTGTTTAATTAATAATTAATTCCTAGAAAATCGAATCAGTTATTTTTTTGTATTATTCGAATCTGAAGCCTTCTGTTTCAGCCACAGCAGCGTATTATGTAAAGACGTTTTGCCGAGAGCTCTTTTAAATTGAAAACGGATATTTCTTTGGAGTTTTCAAGTGCCAATATGAATGCAAATCGTAAAAATAATGCCTGTATCATGACAAATCAAACGTTTGAATCCGACAGGAATATGACAAGCATAAATTTGAAATTGTAACAAAAAGCTCATCCTCTGAGATTTATTGAGCTTTGAGCGTTTTACATACGAGTATAATACACCGAAACGACTGCTGAACACTTCTGAAACACGATCTAATTATGAAATTATTCCGCCGCGAAGAAGCTTTTTCGCGGATGCTCGTCACGCGACTGAAAAACGCTGAAACGCGATAAAACGATAATTTAATTAGCCCCGTAATAAGAACGCGAGGGTCTAAGAACTGCCTCGCTTCATACACTCTTGTTATTCGTTTTTTAATAAACTGAGGTGTAGAAATGAGCGGTGACGCCACTTTTCCCATTAATTTCCAAATGAAAAATTTCGAAACGTGTGTTGACGCATCTACTTGTCGTTTCATTAGCAAGCCGAAGCTTCGTTGCACTTATTGCTATTGGTGCGATCCTGGTTTGAGGAGTTGAGGATAATTCAGCGTGTTCTTGTGTGGGTCGTTACAGTCACTCCTTCTGATTACTCCCTCGGAAAAAGGGGCGCATGACCAACGCGGTTTTCAAGCCGTACTAAAAGTTTTCATGCAGCTACAACAGTTGCAAATCTGGCCGGCTTAAAAGAGGTGAGTTCGATGTGGGGCCTCCTTGGTCTTGAATGTATTATTTGTTGTTTAAGACAGTTGCTTAGATTTTATTTTTCTTTTACTAGCGCTTGCTGTTTCGCCGATTCAAAATGTAAGACATTGCAATTAGTATTTTAACATCCTTTAATTAATATTTTTAAACTACCTGTATAGGTAATTTGTTCTAATTAAACATCGTATGAATATATTTGTACAAATTTCATAACAAATTTCACTAGCTGACTCTATTGATAAAGAAGTTTATTAAAATTTTCAAGAAGCTATGTAAAGAAAACACTACTAATTTACTCCTTTTTGTACGGATATTCATTATAATTCAAATTCCAGGTGAGTGTTTTTTATTTACAAGCAGTAAAAATATTATAAAAATACACATAGTCACAATTGTCATTGTGAGTGACAATGTGCCACAAATTCTTACATATTTTCACCATTATCAGTTATCAACAAGATCTGTTATCACGCCCCGGGCTCTTTAAAATTTACATCGATGCGATATTTGCCTTAAATATTTGATTTTCCAAACAACTTGCGTTTAAAAAATATTTTCTGTATCCAAAACTCATCAAGCAACGTTATTTTTACGATATTACTAGTTTAATTAATTTCCAAAAATATTTTCAATTCTATGAAGTGCACGGTACACAGTTATTGTTTCAAATCTATAAATAGGTCTTAATCAATAGAAAGCTCTATCTATTCCTGTTACTGCTTTAAGAACATTTTTCCAATTAAAAAAACCGAATGGATTCCATAAGTGTCGTTTTGCAACAATAACATTTGTAATTAAGTGGCCCAAATTAGGCTTAAATTAATAATATTCGTAACAACTGTCACAATTTTAATGTGCTTTTGGTAATTATACAAACGTAAGAAGTCGGCTTGAATAAGTGGAAATTTGAATGAGCAGTGAGGTGCAAAACAGGATTCGCCGACGCGGTTTTACAGTCAAAGAATAAAATAATTGTTAAATTAAAACTAAATGTAAAAACGAATTATTAATACACTTGAAGCAGCGGCAGCAGTCAGCATTATCTTCTACAGGCGCCCACCAACTTTATGTTTGTTTTGTAAACATAAACCAGTTACAGGACTATAATTATTTTCCGGCGTGCATTCTCTCTAATTAAACCCAGATTTGCAACAAACGAGATAAAACTGCCAATAAACTCACGCAAGCTTCGTCCAGAACCTGCCATTTTAATTCGATCGTAATATAATTCGATGCTTTACAAATATGGCAATTAAATCCGATTTAAATTCATTTGTCGGCGCATTTGTACATTCTCATCGGAAAGGCCAATTTGGATTGGAGAGCACGTGCGAGCCTCAATGTGCAAAATATACAGTATAAAAGAAAATTAACAGGCATTCGGATGAAATTAGAAAAGTTTTATTTGGCGTTCAACTTTGGACACAATTGGGTGTTTGATGAACTTTAATTCCTCAAAGTCTAAGATCTAACAGCTACTTTGTATTTGAGTAGTGAGTGGGAGACCGCTGTAATCATGTCGGGTTTTATCGCGACTTTGGAAACTATTATTATATTTACGCCTTTGAGACAAGTCAAAAAAACACCGATTCCACGTCTATTTTTGACACGTTTCGAGAGAGAAAAAACTAAAAGGATTCCTAATCCATAATTGCACCAGTTTGCTTATTAATAAAATCGAAATCTCTATATATTACTTCTCAGAGGTGTTTTTTTGCCGGCTTAATACTTAATAAAACCAATGATTGAGCCATAATTTTGTAGATTACCTTCACCGCCATATGCAACAAATAAACATACAATTCAAAATGTTAGTGTTAATTTTAAAATTATTAAAAACCGTATTTTGGTCATAACGCCATCCTATTGACAATGTATATATTTAACTAACATCTCTCACTCCCCAAACGGCATTTTATCCCAATTATTCACACGGGTCATCTAGTAACAAAAAAATTGTAACGTGCGTACAAATAAAAACTGAGGCTCAAGGGACCATGGAATCTAATAGCTATTGTTTAATTTTTTTCAGTGTAAACTTTTCATGATATTTGACAGGAGTAGCTCAGGCATCATCTAAACCGAGACCTGTATCTGGAATGTTTTGAAGAAGACATTAAATGGTAACTTATTGTGTACGAGATGGTTATTTACATAATACTTCATTTCGAATTTCTCCAAATCAAGAACGAAATGTTGCCACACTATTTCGATCGTGATAGTTATTCCATGGCCTACACATTCTCGTTTAATTTTTGCACGTGGATTATAATAAATTGGCAAACATTGCCCTCGCGCTTTTGGAGTTTATCTTAAATTGCGGTAAACTTCGGCTCAGCATCCCGAATACATATATTAACAAGTTAATAAACGAAAATAAATATTCATCAAGCGAAATGTGTTCGTGCCCTAGCGAGTTAACTAAACAAATATGTTAAATTTATAACAATCGTGTGATGCAGAAACAATCCCGTGACGATTCGAAACGGATCACGCTTCCGCATGAATTTGAAATTTTTTTGTTATCGGAAACACCCACGCCCACCCACATATTTAATTATTTTAATCGTATGATCCGGCCGATGTGTGATGAAAAGCTTACTTTTAAGAAGCTTATGTTAATTAGTTCCGCCCGCTACAAAGTGTGAATTTTTTGCTTCGAATCGATTCACATTACGCGCGTTTACTTATTCAAGTGTTGGTTGATCGTGGACGGTTTGTTGCGCTGTAATTTTAATGGGTTTGTGGTTTCCCCACGTTCACAAGTTTGCTAAAAAACTGTGGAAATTAATGAACATTACGTTTTAATGGACGCTCCAGCTGCACTAAAAACCATGGAAAACTAATTGAGAAATGTTCAAGCAAAGGACACATAAATATCAATTCGGGGACGTTATTCACCGCACCGGACACACGAACCAAAGATTTGATATAATTTTATGTCATATTATGCCACAACTACAGATTTATGGTCGTGTTAGGACCACCTATTGTATCCATTGTACCCAACAAGTTTTCCACAAAATATACTGCCTATCGAGTAATGCATATTTTTCTACGAAACTTGACATAATTGTTCATTTTCAAAAATATATGTATTATTAATTTAGGTCGTTTACCATTCATTGACTTTACTCTGCTGTGTACATATTACAAGTTGTACGTGTTATACCAGGTTAAATATTTTGAAGAAACTGTACTGGAATTCGTCGAAATTTGGCACATGGTTAGGAGAATTTATATTCTATCATCTATGATTTTTTCAATATTACATCTTTATTTGTTTTTGAGATACAAGACCTATTTTATATTTTTAAATGGCACGAGGAGTCAAATTTAATATTTATGAAGACAACATTTTTTCTGAATTCAGTTATGTAGCACATTCCTTCGTGTTACCTTATTTTGAACTAAAACGTAAAAGCGTATTTAAAAAAAAATACAATTATTATAAACAATGAAACAAGTTGTACCTATTTTAAAAATTAAAATTGGAGATTTCATCTCCAACTGGTGTCGCAACATTCGTTATTAGATTTTAATTTTAGTTACTGGAAAATATTGTAGCTAATTTTTTAGGCCATTTTATAAAGAATATATTTTTCTGAAAAACAAAATATTTTTTTCCTATTTTTAACCCCAAAACACGTATGAACTAAATATAAATATTGTATACTGACAGGGCACAAATATGATTTTTCAATATTATAAAAATAGTTTAAAATGAAAGTTTACCAAAATCGCGAATGGGATAGGTGTGTTTAGCACTTGTAATGCAATAATTAATTTTCCAATAAATAATTTTCAGATAATTGTGACATGTGCGTAATAATAATCTTATTTCAGCACGAAAAGAATTATGACAGGCTATTTGCTATTAAGAAGTTTATTGCTTTCCTCCGCGAGCAGGTAGTCGGATTAGAGTGAGAGTAAAATTCTTCAGTTTTCGCCCAACTTGCATATAAAATTTCCTGACCCGATTTTATGTTTTTGTAAATATAAAAAAAAATTCTAAGTATGACAAAAAACTAAAATTAAACATGCATGCTGCCGATTAAACTTTCAAACTTAAAGATGTAATTATAAGATGTTTGGCGATTCAACAGATTTCGGGCCATTTCTAGGCAGTGTACGGTACAGCCTTTCAAAAACATTGAATTTGACTCCTTGTGCTAATTAAAAAAATCATGTTGCTCTTATCTCAAAACAAATAAACATAAAATTGAAAAAATGAGAAGTAATAGACACTAACTCTACACCAAATTAATAAAAATGATAAATCGTTTTTAATAGTATATTACTAAGTCCATACTTTTTAGCGACACTGTATAATGGCCGTGGAAACTAGATTTCGTTCTGTAGATTACAGGGTAGATTTTTAAAGTTATCCATCAAAAATTTGCTCAAAAACGACGTCTAAGACGAGATCTGCAGATGGAATTTGTTAACTCTACTCTACTCTAATCAAACTCACATCAAAGAAATGAAATGTGCACTTTCGCTGAAATATATCTATGCTTTTTTAATGTTGTATTTTCTGGAATAAGGAATATATGAAGGAATTCCGCAGCACACATTGGCACACTGATTCGAAACGAAATCACTGAGGCGAGATGTGTCAACAGACAATTAATTTTTCCACGGACAGACAAATAAATCAAATGAAAAGATCAACAAGACGCGCACCTGAAATTTGTATTATAAAGCGTCGAGGCGCGATTTGAAATTATCAGTTATTGCAAAAACAAACACGCATCGCGTGGAAATGATTTCATCTCCAACTAGTGCCGCAGCGTTCGTTATTAGATTCTAATTTTAGTTACTGGAAAATATTGCAGTATGGCGCTCCATCATGCTGTTTTATTCATCACGCTGATATTCGTCGGAAGCTGCTTGGCTAATATGCAAGGACGTCGCGAGCCAAAGTACCTGCTAGTTAGAACTCCCCAACAAAGACTAACGCGAGGCATCAATAGTTTGAAATATCACAACATGCAGCTAAGCACCGCTCGAGGTTATGGGAAAAGGGCCACTGACATGCACAAATTCAACAAGTAAGTTAAACAAAGCAAATCGGTGTTAAAATCTGGTAAGTCCAACACAACCTATTTTTATAATAAATCCGTGATACATGTGTCTGATTGCCTCGCGGGGGTTGACGCTTATTGATGAAAAATTCTCAAGTTACACTTGTAACGATTGTGTTTTTCTGATGCAGCTTTCTGCGCGAATGGATTGCAATAGAAAATCAGATGAGAGACCTGGGGATGGGCAAGCATCTCCTGAGAGATCAAGAAACATTACCCGAATGATTCCATTTGTAAAACGTTCAATTATCGTGATTATTATTTAAATGCTGTACCCTGTTTGTAAATTTCGTTCCGAACTGTAACATAATTTAATATTAGGCTAATAAAGTTACTATCGATCAGCCTTCTCATTTAATTTCATTTCGTCCGCATTTACAGTTATTCAATTCGTTGAAAAATTTATTCATATTAATGCTTTATGTATTTGCTTTTGATCTCTGCATTTATATATGTTTTTCATTAACAGTTTTGTTTGAATGGCTCGTAATTCTGATGTTCGTTTTTGGTGGATGCGCCGGGCCAATTCCAATTAATTTTTCTATTTTCCAAATAAATGAACTACACACAATATTTCAAAAACAATCAAAATTTTAATAGATTTATACACTGTTAGGCTATATTGTTAAAGTGATATATATAAGTATTTTTAAACTAATCACAAGTGTGTTTGTACCCATTTAGTCACTGTTATATTGTTGTACAAGCTTCTATCAATTGATTAATTAATTATTTGTTATCTGCCCTTCAAATTAATTTAAAAATCTGGTAATATCAAACTTGGACCGCGATGATATTGTTTGCGCGTCGCTTCGAAAACACAGACAAAGCCACAAAGTAAGAATCCATAAACTTTAATTAGCACACAATCGATCACTCGTAAAACTTTACGACTTGAAAGTGAAAAACACTTTGCAGCTTATCTCAGCAAACAGCTTATGCAAATCGAATTAATTGTGCGTAATTAATTCAACCATGCGTGGATTACATCTCGACGCATGTCTGAAGTAATTACGTCTACTTAGCTAATTTAGTGTTCGCGCTTAATGACTGCTTTCAACGTCTTCTTAGACAAATTGGATTCAAAGTAAATAGCTGCCGAGATCGAGGCGTCCTTGTGCAACAGAAAAGTGAAACGAAAAAATTGCAACAGTGTAGGATGTGTTTTTTCGATGTATGTTCTTCTCTTGAGGGAATGACGAAAAAATGTTTATTAACACGATTTCGTCATTTCACAGTTATGTTTATTAACGCTTGATTAACGCCCGTGTTAAAAGTGACTTATGGACCATTATGAAATTAAAATGAAACAACGAAGTTGTTGCAAGATAGATGGAAGAAAAACAATGCTGCGGAATACAGTAAGAGGAAGCATAAGACATTAAAAATGTCACATTTATTGAAATAAAATGCAGTTATGCTATAATTCAGACATGATATCCTAGAGCGTACATCCTAGAGTCTTTCGAGACCTTGTAAACTAACTATTGTTTTATTTTTTACAGTGTAGACCTTTGACATTGTCAAATTAAACAAAAGCTGTCAATCAAATCAAAATTTAAGCTGACTCTTGGAGAGGGCATTTATTAAACAGACAGTAAATTAATGTATGTTATGGATCGTGCCCGAAACGGTTGTGAACAGATAAATTAATCCCAAATTTCTTTAGTTTATGGTGAAAATGGCTCTACATTCTAACGAATTTCAAAGTGAATGAGGTACGCAGCCTCGTTTTTTATTCTTGTTTGGACACGGTGTATATAGAAAATTAATAAAATGTAGATATGATGTTCCGCTGAAACAAAAATTAATCGTTTTCACCCGTTTTTTTATAACTACGATTGCAGAGTCCAGATGATTAATGTTTTTCAAAAACTGAAAATAATTAATGGCCCAACAGGCAAATTATAAAATGCTTGTTAAAATAGTTTACTTCGCTGAGTTTGTGGCCACTGAAATAATGCTTTCAAACTGGCTGGTGAAGTAAGAAGTGATTTTTATGCAGTGTGAAAAATGTTTGGTGTTTTGCAGTTCGAAATCAGAGCTTCCAAATGGTTATTTAATTATGATGGTAAATGGTAATGGTAAAATGGTATGGTAAATGAAAGCCTACACACTTTCGTTATTACTTAGTTAGGTATAGATTATGAAAAAAATCTAGTTCTAGAAAAAAAGAAACAAACCAACAATTTCAAATTGTAATAAAAAGAATCAATTTGATATGCAACTCTTGTGCTACAAATAAAAGCTTCAAGGACCAGTCGTTTAGTTCTTCTAAATGTATACTTGTATTATACCATTGATTATATATAATCAATGATTATACAGAGTGTTTTGGCATAAATAACAGCGACACCTCAAAATTAGGATTGGCTAATTTTTAACTGTTCTTGAGCTTTTGCTATTTACCTGACATTTCACCATTAAAAGAGTGAGAAATGGCTGATGTTGAAAAAAAAACTAAAAACGAGTAGGGACATTTATTTTACTATACATATGCATAACAATTTCTAAAGAAGGTTTCGTAAGTTATTCGTATTTTAGATAACAATTACAGAGTCAGTAATGTTGTAAAAAGTTCTTCATTTATTAGGCTTTTACATTTTCAACAATGGAATTCCACAACTTCAAAAGAAGCAATACAAACTGACCGCATCATTTCAAAGTTTTTGCAGTAAACTAGAGAGCTAAAAATGACGGCAAATTAATTTATATAGTTTTATATAATTTATAAAAAAATACACTTTTTTACGTTAGAGCGTTTGAATGTTAGATGTAAGTATTATTGAACATGGATTGAAGACACATAATGGAATTATGCAATTTCTAAACCTTCAAAATGATCAATACAAAACGGACCATATCATTTGCAAGTTTAACAAACGAAGCACTTTTTGCCGCAAAGTGGAGATTTTAAAATGAGTGCGACATAATAAATTAAAACTTCCAAAAAATGTACAATCTCCTACTTTGAAGCGCTTGAATAGTTGCTTTTCTCTACACTTTCTTTACATTTAGTCCAGCACCGATAGTTTATCACGCATTTTATGAAAATGGTAATGTTTCTACTACAGTCCAGCTCCCAAACGATTTAAATTAGGTATTTTCGATGTAAAATCATCTTCTGAATTATTTTGTACTAAAAGCTATGTTGAAAGTTCGCATTAATATAAATTATGTATTGATAGTCAAGTTTTCTATAATTTTTAAACTCGACAAGCCCACACAAAGCAATACAAATACTATATTGTATTGGATAAACTGAGTATAAGTAAACATCGGTTTATTTATGTTTGTCCAGTTTTTGATAACACAATGTGTTTTATGATCAATAAATTAATTGTTAACGATTGATGGGATTAAAGTGTACACGCAGCAGTTATATTTGACGTGTTGAACGATTGTAGATTAAATCGATTTGAAGAATTTAAAAACTATTACTGCGATTGAAGCATTCCACCCTAAATCTGGCGGTTGTGTTCCTTTTGCAGTAGTGATCGATTTTCATAACAAAAGCTGCATTTTATATCTAGCAGAAAGTGCAAGCGGTATAAAAACCATGTAATCTGTACGGTACTGTAATGGTACTGAATTGTGCGTTGGAACGTAATTTACAGCTCTTCGGGTCGTTTCCTTCTTCGCCTTTAGAACAAAACGTTCCAGATTAACTTTTATTCCTTTATGGATCTGTAACTCTCTTGTTGTTAAGTAAAAACTGAAGAGTGTGAGACTCATAAGAGCGTTCAAATCACGTCCAAATCACCATTAAAGAGATTCAAATTAAGAAATAAAACCGTTGGGTGGAACGTTTCCACTAGGCAGGTCATGTTTGTTTGAATTTACCGCCAAAACGTGTCCTACATTTAGTATTTAGATCAGATTGTTTATTGTTTCCTTTTGACGGATGACATATGTTACATTTAACCCTTTAACAACGAATTTGGTTCAACGAACGACTTAAAAATATTTTATTCTCGTTTGCTCACCTTTTACCTAGTCGCTGGCATTCCAGTAATTGTGTTCCTAGCATTTATAAAAGTTCAAATGAATCAAGATAAAGTGTCTTTGTTACGAGATCCAAATGCTGGGGTCTCGACTTCATCAGATAACAGACATTACGACACTGTGGTGAGAATTATAACTGTCTTGTATTTGATTCGATTTAATGCATGGACAGGAACAGCTGCCCCAAGAAACCAACGTACAAATCACTTCCAGTCCGCAGAGATTCCCACAATATGTGGCGGCTTTAACAGGTACCCATTCATATACATTGTTTTATTATTATTTACGCCCGACGACTGCTTGGGTCGTGTTTTTATTACTATTATTATTGATTTTAGGCTACATTATTAAATTTAATTTTAGCTCTTCAAATGTCCTTACCAATGACATTGTTAGTTTTTAATTATTTCTAATTCTTGTCAAGTTTGTTAAATATTAACAATTGCAGCAACTCTGTCTGCCCTTTCGGCTGGAGCAGTCCTCGGCTGGACCTCGCCAATTCTTTCTGAAATCGAGCACGGCAATTTCCACAACATCTCAGTCGACAGCAACCAAATGGGTTGGATCGGCTCGTTCGTTACGCTGGGCGGCATGACCATGTGCATCCCGACAGGCTTTTTATGCGATTTGATCGGCCGTAAAAAAACTCTCCTGCTTCTAATCGTCCCGTTCGTCTTTGGTTGGTCCTTGATTCTGTTCGCCAATTCCATAATCATGCTCTATCTGGGTCGTTTGATCACGGGAATGGCGGCGGGGGCTTCGTGCGTGGCCGCCCCTCTATACACAGGCGAGATCGCGCAAAAAGAAATCCGCGGCGCCGTAGGCAGCTACTTTCAGCTGATGGTGACTATCGGGATTTTCCTCGCGTATTTGTCGGGCAAATTCCTGACGCCGATTTATTACACGATTTTCTGCGCCTCTTTGCCTGTCGTGTTCTTCGTCCTGTTTTCGTTTCAGCCGGAAACGCCGGCGTTCTGTTTGAGGAAAGGCTCGTATGATGAGGCGTTAAAGTCGCTAGTGAGGCTGAGAGGTCCTTGTTATAGTAACGAAGCCGAGTTGGCGGAGATCGAGGGCGCGTTGAAAGAAAGCTTAGAAAGCACGGTGTCCATCTCCCGCACGTTTCAAAAGAAAGCCAACGTTAAAGCGTTCATCATCGCTTTGGCGTTGATGTTCTTCCAACAGTTCAGCGGCATCAACGCCATTATTTTGTACACGAGCGATATTTTTGAGTCGGCTGGAGTGGAGTTGGACGCGAACACTGCCGCAATTATCGTGGGGGCGTTTCAGGCCGGAGCCACTTTCCTTTCGTCTTTGGTCATCGACAAATTGGGGCGGAAAATTCTGCTGTTTATTTCCGCGCTGGTCATGGCGATGGCCACTCTTCTGCTTGCCATATTCTTCACTTTGAAGTTGCGCAGTTCGATTGATGCTGTCGTTTTAAATGAACTCGGTTTCGTTCCTGTTGCCTCTTTATGTCTTTTCGTTGTGGTGTTTTCGATAGGACTTGGACCGATCCCTTGGATGATTTCTTCGGAGATTTTCACCCCGGAACTTAAAAGCATTGCCAGTTCTGCGGCCGGTACCTTCAACTGGTTCCTTGCGTTTATTGTTACAAAGTTTTACCTGCAGGTTAACGAGTTCGCAGGTCAGGATTCTACATTTTACGGATTTTCAGTGTTGTCGCTTATCGGTAGCTTCTTTGTATATTTCGTGGTGCCAGAAACAAAAGGTAAATCAGTAGAGCAAGTGCAAGCAGAACTAGAGGCTTAAACTAATTGAATAACGAGGCTTTTAATGCGCATCTTGATCGTAAAATACAGTGTTTCAGTGTCAAATGCCGATTCGGTGCTAAAATTCGCGTCCTTGTTATAATTATTGTTGCTTAATTAGATTGCGTCAAAACCGTCAAGATTTTAGAATCCAGATTTCCAAAAAATCTGCACCGTTTCCACAGAAAATAAAGCAAATAAGAAGGCTGAAATTACACGAGTCAGGGTAGCTCCATACAAAGTATTTTTGTAAGTTATTTGCACAATTACTTAACGATAGTGTAAAGTCGTCGTAAAAAATAATTTACACATGTTTTATCTCTTATGTAGACTTTAAACTTTTAGACTTAAATGTTGTATAATTATTCTGGTCCAACTTTATGTTATTATTTTACCATTTTACGAGGGGAGTTTTTAAAGTTTAAAAAAAAATAACGTGGCCATGAAGGAAACGAGTCACGGAACAAACATCAATAGTTTTTCTACATATGATCCTTGAACGCTTTACACACTTATTCCAACGTTTTTCCAATAAAGCCATACCTTCGGAAAAACTTTTTTGGTAACTCTGCAAAATACAGCTTCTTCCATCTTTTCATTCGACGAAAACCCTGTTAAGTGTTTCTTGAGATTGGGAAAGAGATAATTGTCAGGGGGTGGATGAGCAAGTTCTTCGAAAATGACCGGATTTCAAGTCATAATGGGTGTATAAAAAATTTATATCTTCTGAACCCAACATCGGCCCATTATAAAACTCATGCTCAATAAAAAAGACACCATAAGCTACATTTCGAGCTAAATTTGTTGTTTAATTTGACTGTCATTTAGATTTAAATCGTATGGGACCATTTTGAAAGGGCATTTCATTGTGCATCTACTATGGGTAATAAATCGAAGATAATGTAAGTAAGTTCGGAGTAAAAAATTGAACGCATCCATGTCCTGTATTCTCATCTAGAACTCACCCTTATGGATGTATATCAAAAACCATGGGCCCAAAAAATCTTATATGGTGAATGAGAGTTGCTATTTTATTGATATACCAAATTTGAACGAAATCTATTTTTTTTGTGGACCAATTTGTATGTCCCATGTATCCAATGCATAGACTCCTGCTTCGTTGATGAGTTCCAGTAAAGCGCCCATGGTATGGTATGTCTGGGTCGTTTGGCAATTTAGCTTTCTAGAACTGCTACCATTTTTGATCTATTCTTCGTATTAACTTTTCAGAACCACCTTACTCAGCTGTATAAGTCTTGTGCTTGCCAAGGATTCGCACTTACAGATTGTGTTCAGAAGTAATTCAACCAAATCCCATTTCCAGTTACAATTTTAGAAAAGCAGTAGTTGTCTCCGGACGTGAAAATTTCTACTCTGTACAACTTTAGTTCAGGAGTGAGAAGCTTGGTATCCATCGCACCGACACTTTATGCTCAAGTTTTCATGCAAAGGTTGAAAACACTTGTTTCCGATATCTTAGTGTCTCTTGCAATAATTTTAAAGCTCACACGCCGATCGTTTAAGATGATTTCTTCAACCTTTTTTATTTGTGGTGTTTGTGCTTCCGCAGGCCTCCCGCTTCTTGGGTCATCCTTGATGGATTATCTGTCCCATTTAAACTGTTACTTAAACTTAACTTGGAAATTACTCGTACAATTTTCAATCGTACTCGTACAATTTTCATCCAGCGCCGTTATTTTGTCATGGATATTTTTAGGGTTATTGCCTTCTCGTCAGAAATTTACCGACGCTTTTGTGCTCGAGTTTCAATACACTCATTTTTCCACCTTTAACGCTTTACAAAAAAACCAAACGATCACCGATTTTGACCATGATCTGGAAATTACAACTCTGACATATCCCGGTGATATTGTTCTCATGGCTAGGTAAATCACTTTGTAAACTCCCCTCGTATGTAGACGACAGGATAACCGCAATTTATACATAAATAGATCCATTTATTTATATACTTAACATTTAAAGCTTTCAATGTGAGCACTATTGTATATCTAGTCAATATTACATGAATTAATATCATCTGTACAAATCTTTAGTTTCTATAAAATATGTACATAATCGTCGTCTATTTTCAAACCGCAATCGAATTGTGCCTCGAATCCTCAGTAACCAGACTGCCCCGCGACAAACTCGAATACGACTTGTGCAATTTGGTGCAGGAGCAACAGCACAAATCTTTCATGAGCCCACCCAAACTCTCACTGGACGCGGTCCTGAATATCCCGCTCGAAAAATCCTCGACGTTGGTGTCGCCAATAAAGAGCTGAAGATCGCTTTTGGGAAATCCCTCGTTGTAGTATATCTTAATGGTATCGTAGGCGTCCATAATGACTGATATGAACAAGCTCAGTATGATATAAATGTACAAACTGATGAAGGAGTACAGATAAATCTTGCTGAACCACCACAGCATTAACGATTTCGTGGACATTATGGAAAATGTGGCGAACATGTCGTCGCCGTTGATTAGCGAGAACAGCGTTTCAGAAGTCGTGGACAGAGACCGAAATTTGAGATGATAAGGACCGAGTATTAACCATCCCGAGAATGTGAAGCCCGCGTATATGAGCAGGGCACACAGCAAGAACCTGGCGACTTGTGGCGCCGCCTTTTCCAGCGTTAAAATCACCACGTTGTAGGTCCTGAAGAACGTCAAGTACCGAAGGACGCCGAACCACACGAGCATGTTCCCCAAGCCCAGGAACAAGCTGCACACGTTCCACTGGTCGCTCGTAAACTCCTTACGCTCGATCTGTTCTTTAATCGCCGACCCGAACACGATTAAAACGTCGTTTATAATAATCATGATGTACCACAAGTTTAGAAACTTGTTCCTGTCACACTGAGACAGCGCACTTCCAAACTGGCTGATGAAGAAGTTGTTGGTGATGGTTTTGAGCTGCTGAGCCCTCCAAACAGCTCTACTGCACAAAATGAACGACATCCCGCAGATGATTATCACGAAATAGTTGAGAATGCTTTGGAGGATCGAATTCAACTCGTCGCCTATCACGTACTTAACGTCGCCCTTGCACATGAGTCTAATGGGCTCTGCGTCCAGCGACAACAGCATCTGACCGTCGTGGTCTTCGTTATTAAAATTGATACTAATGTCAAATCGGTAACAATTCGGCGGCGACATTCGGTTCGCACTTTTAATATTAACAGTTTTCAACGAGAACATCAGCGAGGCGGAAACTAGCGACGAAAAATTCAGTTCCAGGTCATTTAAATATTGCTTGGAGTTCAGCAAACCGGTTGGACGCGTGATATTGACGCAAGTGTCGACGATTTCGGGATTAAAAACGTACGACTCGTTAAAACCGAAAATAATCGCCTGCTTGTACTGAGACAGGCAGAACACCATGTCAGTCATGGTGTTGTCCTCGTTCGCGTACGAATACGCACCCATCGCGCTGCTGAGCCTTGCGTATCCCACATACGCGTAGTCGATGGTTTCGTAGAATTCGTCCACTTTGTAGATTGCCAACGGTCCGATACCTGGGGGATAAGCGTTCACCTCGCGTGTGGGGTCCCAACCGCGGAGGAACAAATGCGAGAACGTTATTTTGTTGTCCCAGGTGTAGTTGACGTGGTTGTAGCGGTTGTAGGCGAATAGACAAAGCTGCATCGTCACGAGAATTATTTTTATCAGTTGTACGCTGAACTTGTAAGGGAAACGCTTCTTCGCTTGCCATTTCTCCACGGGGTTCATGAAGAAGAATTGAAGTTTGCGTCTCATCTTGTCTTCGGTGAGGAAGGTCTTGGAGCCGTGACAGGGGGGCTGGTGTGTGATGGCGCAGCGCTCCTCCTCTACATGACAGTCCGAGCAATTGTCCTCCAAATTTTCCATTTCAACGGGACTCAACTTGATCACATATGGGACACTGACGAGCGAAAACAATATTTAACGTCGCTTTTTAACACTATTTTCTACATTTGTCTGTAAAAACGATGTGTTTGATCGTATGTGAACAGTGATCAAATAACACAAAGCATATGACTTTTGACAGTTTGACACTTGCCCCCATACCATTTAGGGTTTTTTTGTTTTAGTTGGACATTGATAACGTCATATTTGTAATTAATTAACAATATTTGGGCATTAAGTGATCGAAACGTGTAGGAATAGAAGCAAATAGTTAAAAAATCGTAGAAATATAATACGAAAGAAGTAAAAACGTTGCGTTCTGTGCAGCGCCACGATCAAGTTGACAGCTAATGTCACTGACGTCACCAAATCTAACCTAACTTGTTATGTTGTTTTGCCCGAAAAATTAGGAATATATTTTTTGTTAT
Organism: Eledona agricola; assembly: GCA_964023215.1. NCBI lineage: Eukaryota > Metazoa > Arthropoda > Insecta > Coleoptera > Tenebrionidae > Eledona > Eledona agricola. The sequence continues at coordinate 19,941,771 of OZ026855.1, read as the reverse complement.
GTAAAAATGTCCAATAACATCGAAATCAAGCATCTGTTTAAATTCAACAGGTAGGCAGCCCCTTTCACTGCATTAATCAGTCCAACAAATTTGTTGCAGGATCCCAGAAAATGAACTGAAAATTCTGTGTCTTGTGCTTTATCTGCCCATAGGCATAATTCTACTTGTTTTGAGAGCGATTCTGGGCTTGAGTGTTGCACTCATAGGCTGCAGCTTATCAGACAGTCACATTGTTCACAAAATCATAAACAAGGTCACCTGTCTAACTCTAGGAATTACAGTAAACGTAGAGAATCCGGACAAAAAAGAGAACGTAGAAGTGTATGTTAGCAATAAGTTGTCAATTTTTGATCAATTGGCGTTGCACACGGCCACCGGATCCGTATCTGTAAGTTGCAACCGGCTTTTGTAACATAAGCATCAGTGGATGTTGCAGCCTGGATCGCAGATGCACTCTCCGATATCACGGGGCTTAGGCATTCACTATTTCGGCCCACAAGCCAATTCCGACACTTTTAAGAGGAATGTAGGTCAATTTATCAGTGAGCGAAAAATCCCTGTCCACTTCATGCCCGAGGATAAAATCACAAACGGGAAAGCATTGCTCAAGTTTAAGACGCTTTCGTTTTCGGTGGCGGACAAAGTACAGCCGGTTTGCATAAGCATAGAGCGACCGTTCCTGGACCTGTCCGTGACCACACTGGGCTCCTCCTACTGGAACGACGTATTTTTCTACATGTTCTCGCCGTTGACTAATTACAAGTTGAAATTCTTGCCCCCGCTGGAGAAGAAGTCGATTTCGGATGTGGAGTTTTCGGAGATTGTGCGCCAGAACATTGCCTCGGCTCTGAAGGTGAGTTACGAAACATGCAGCAGAGTCGTCACATTTTAAAACAGGTGAGTACGCCCGAGTTGTCGGCCGCCGATTTGACGGAATGGGAGAAGCGACAGCTGGTGGAGCGTCAGAGGACACCGCCGGTGTCGAGATCGAGCAGCGCCGTCGACGCCGATACGCGCAGAATGGCCGCGCAAGTAAAAGAAGTGCTACCACACGTGCCATTAAGTGCGATTTATCGCGATTTGAGTAGGACTTGCGGGTTTTGGATATTTTAAATTGACGGGGGGTTGCAGACAAGACGAGAAACGTGGACAACACACTCACGAACATCCTAGAGGGAAGGGTTCAGTTCGTTCCAGAGAGTGCCAGTCCCCTGACCACCAGTTCACAGCCTTCCACTTCACAGGTGTCCAGCACAAATTTGGTGGCGCCGTCGACGTCGTCCAACGATAGAGATTTGTTCAATACCGCCGCCTCGACCTTTGCCAAATCCGCTCACGACAGGAGCAAGTCGTTTCAGGAGCGCAAGGATCAGCTCATTGCAAACGCACGGAAACGTTACATTGAAAAACATAATCTGGACATACCGTTTTAGGAATGTTATTTTGATATAGGGGTTTTTGTAGGCGCTAAGGTTAAATCATCAGTACAGTTTCTTCGCCGCATTTTCGATCTTAACATTTTTTGATTTTATTACTTAAAATGTACATATATACGACTAACTTGTTATTTATTTTTGGTTGCAATAAATATTTCAGATTTGGGCTCAATGTTTTATTTTTTTTTAATGGAACCGCTGCCACATTAAAATTTGTAAAAAAAACATTAAAATTTTATTAATTCAAAAATACAAAATAGTATGGGGTAGGCTATTGTATTTTTAAAAACGCTAATTTTTTAGGTCATTTTGTAAAGAATAATTTTTTCTGAAAAATAAAAAACGTTTCCTCTTTGTAACCGTATCCCTGGACATACTGTATATTGAAATTTTGAGTAGCTGTAACTAGTACAACAAAACATACTCGTAGGTCCGCCGAATATATTTAGAAAAGATTAATTTGAAATATAGAGATGCCAATCATTCTTCTAGATTATGATGATAATGACAAGGTATGCAAGGTAGATATAATTTTTTACATCATCATTTAACTAGCAGAGAGGTATATCAAAAGCTGGAGAAAAAGTGTGGGTTGTAATTAAAAAATGATAACTAAGTCACAAGTAAAAATCATACGTCCTAAATTTCCAATCAAATAAATAAAATTGACCCGTCCGAGCGTTTTTCTGAAATACAATTATTGCCGCAATTATGAATTTTATTTCAAACTTTATCACCATACGTACAAATTTTATTTGAAGCTGTTTATTTAGCCAAACTTATGTTTTGTAAAAATATAAACAATCGAAGATTGTATTTTTTAAAACGCTAATTTTTTAAATACGTTTTTTAAAAAATAAATTTAAAAAAAAGTTTTTTTTTAACCCCATCTCTGGACATACTGTATATTGAAATCTCGAGTAGCTGTAACTAGTGAAACAAAACATACTCGTAGGCCCAGTAAACACACAAAATGCATTTAACATTTTTTAAACGTTGACGGAACGTTTAGTCGGTTGAAAAATTTAAACGCTTATTTTCAGTTGATTTTAAAACGTTTCCGATTTAACGTTTTTTAAACGTTTATTCAACGTAAATTAGAAACGTTTTTTTAACTGAAATTATAAACGTTACTTCAACGTTTTATTGACGTTTATTTAACGTTTTAATGTCCCGCGATTTAAAACGTTGAATAAAGGTATAAAAATAAGGTATAAATAACATTTATTATTTCGGTTAAAAAAACGTTTATAATTTCCGTTGAATAAACGTTTTTAATGTTAGTTAAAAAAAACGTTTCTAATTGACGTTAAAAAAAACGTTGAATTATTGGTTTCAAATAACGTTAAATCGAGGGACAACAAAACGTTAAATAAACGTCAAATATAACGGATTTTCAACGTTTGGTTTCACGTTTTGTTCAACGTTTATTAAATGTTTCTGTGTTTCCTGGGGGTCCGCCGCAAAAATCTCTTTTAAAGAAAAAACAATTTTTTTGTTAACTAACTTATACTCTTGATACTGTAAAAACACTGGCAAATTACATATTTTAATAAATTGCTCATTTAGTGCAGTTTTTAAAATGGAATAAAAATTGCTATGTATTACTTTAGAAAAAAAGCTATTGCTATTTTAATGCAAAAAGAGCTTGGTCAAGACATCACAATCTGCACCACCGTCATGAATCGGACAAAAATAATCTCAGAATGTGGAATTATGTAGTCTTGGTACTCGAAAAACTGGTCTAAAATGTCGATTTTCACAATATTAATAAAAGTGCCATTATTTCGAAAACTAATAGTTTTGATAATCTTGAGCTGGTTGCCCTCCAAGGGATGACGTTGGGTTTAGGGACACTCGTGTATAGAGCATACAAACAAAAAGAGATTTGCAGCAGGCGATGGAATCTAGCTTTCTTTAATTTTTAGAGTGTAGACGTTTAACAAAGACATATCATGACATTTGACAGGAACTGCTAAGCCGACACCTGGATATGGAATTTGTTGAGGACGAAATAATAATAATAATAATAAATTTTATTGCCCAAGAAACGGATCCATTTATAGGACAAAAAGAAATTTAAAAACAGAATCCTTAACAAACACACATTATAGATTGAAATAAGTATTTAATTATGGCGATATAATACCCAGTAAACACACAAACGTTTATTAAACGTTTATATTTGACGTTGATTTAACGTTTTAATGTCCCTCGATTTAACTTTTTTTGAAACCACTCTTCAACGTAAATTAGAAATGTTTTTTTAATTAACATTAAAAACGTTTATTCAACGGAAATTAGAAACGTTTTTTTAACCGAAATAAGAAACGTTATTTATACCTTATTTTTATAACTTTATTCAACGTTTTTTAAACGGAAATTAAAAACGTTTATTCAACGGAAATTATAAACGTTTTTTTAACCGAAATTATAAACGTTATTTCCACCTTACTTTTATACAGAAAATAAAGTATATTTCTTAATATAAAAATTATATGATTCTAAGTTAACTCATACACTCATATAAAAATACAAATACAAAATTAGTCGTTTTTTAAACTGGCTAAAATTGCTTTCAATGAATCAAAATAAAAATTGCAGCTTTGAGAATACCTATAAGTTAATAGACATTAGACATAAAATGTATTTTATATGTTGTGTCCCAAACAGTTGTCAATATAAAACTCAATTTCAAATTTCTCCATTTCAAGGTAAAACGTCTTCTGCACTTGAACAAACTCCAAAGTGATTTCATAGCCAAATATGAATCGTTTTATTTTGTACATACGCCAGATACAATTTGACTTATTTCCAAATGTTTCACACATTATATGATTATAACTATCACAAAAAGAAAACAAATTTGATTACTGATCTCATTTAGGATTTTCAGTGTTTGGGGAGTCTTGTTAATTTGTTTATTTCACGCATAATTTAAATAAAACCACGCCAAACACATCCCCCGACATTAGGCGTGCGTAATTTTACTTAATTTAATTAAATCCCAGGCTACTTAAACGCCTCGTGAGCACATCCAGCCGTAGTAGAACTCGTCACGTTTAAAATGACTCTTCCAGCAAACGATTGTCAGCCGAAACCGGCCCAAAAACGGCCAGTGAAGAAGAGCTTTCTGAACGCCTTCTCTAACTACTTTTACGAATTCTCGGACAACACCACCATACATGGCTTCAAATATATCGTGGAAAGCGGGAGATACGCAATCGAGCGGTACGCGTCCACGAATGTCTTCTTCTTGCTTGACTTTATTTTAGATTATGGTGGTTTGCAATGCTCTGTGTGTGCGTTTACGTGTGCGGAACTCTCATAATCGCAACGTTGCAAAAATGGGAGACGAACCCCGTTTTCATAAGTTTCAGCCAGACTCCGATGAGACTGTGGAACGTTCCGTTTCCGGCAGTTACCGTTTGTCCCAGCAACAAAATCATGAAGTCCCGATACGACTACGTTAAACATTCGGTCATGTTCAAGAGAAAAACCCTCCCACAAGAACAGTAAACTAAACAGTAATGGCGCGTATACATCTGAGCACGAACGGGAACGAGGCAGACCGAGGCCGAACGAGCATACTGATGTGGACGTGTCATCGAAGCGCGGCAAACATAATTCGGTTGAGCGACGCACGGGGAATTCGATCAGAATCGGTACATAAAAGGAAAATTCGATTAAATGTAGACGGCATTTGCGTTTCAATTGCGCCTCGTTCCGATCATAATCGTTTTTTGTTTATTTGAAACGAGGCAAGCGTTCGGCCTCGGTTCGCCTCGTTCCCGTTTGTGCTCAGATGTATACGCGCCTTTACACTAAACCGGTCGTTTGCTTTATCCCAGCTGGTTTCAGGTTAAAAAGCTTCGCCGATATGACCAAGTTTTGTGAAATAAATATTTACAACTTCACTGACCATCACATGGACCTGGATTCAGTGCGACTGTTTCTCAAAGTACCACTCGAACACGCCAAAGTTATAAAATCAAATTGTTTTTTAGAGAGCGTCGAAATCGAAGGATGTGATAATCTGGTGCGACCTGAATCGAGTTTCTTGCTTTTCAAGCTTTACAGATGTCCTAACGGATTATGGTTTGTGTTACACGTTCAACACTTTAGACCCGAACGATATGTACGAGAACTTGACGTACGCTGGGTACTCTGCTTAACACAATACGAATATAACGACATATTTCAGCTACGTTCCCGAAAATCAATTCGTTCAGCCTAATATTTCGCGCTGGAGCATCGACGACAATTACGAAAAGACCAACAAAACTGTGTATCCACTAAGAGCCACGAGCACTACCGACAAACTACACATAACTCTTCACACTGAGGCCGCTGAATTTAATCGTCCGTGCGGAGGCGATCGTTCGTTCAAGATTCTCTTCCATCATCCAGCCGAAGTCCCAACGCTTTCAACCCAGTTCATTAACTTGGCGGCTGACGAGGGATACAACATCAAAATAACACCCGAAGTAACTCTTACCAGTCCCAGTTTAAAGGACTACGATCCCGTGAAGCGGGGTTGCTACTATTCCACGGAAAGGAAGCTCCAGTTCTACAAAGTCTACACGGACCAGGTGTGTCGAGTCGAGTGCTTGGCCAACCACACTTTAAAACAATGCGGATGCGTGTCTTATTTTATGCCTCGTGCGTTGTCATCGTCCAATTTGCAGCGTTTTAAACAGATTGTTTTAGACGAAGCCGAGACGAGGATTTGTGGCTTCTCGGATAACCAGTGCGAATCCACCGCTGAAAGTAAATTATTGCAGCGAGTCTGCGATTACAATGTAATTGTTGTTATAGGCAAGTTGTTGCTGCTGGATTTGGATGTTGAAATTGCAGGAAAAGATCAGAACAGCGGATTGTCTTGCAATTGCTTGCCGCTGTGTACTTCGATACGCTACAATGCTGACATTACGCAAAGCCATGCCTACGATACAAGCGTCGATATTACATTCAAAGATTCCAAGTTTAGTGTGATGGAACGGAACGAATTGTTTAGCAATGCTGATTTTTGGGCCAGTTGTGGTGGGCTTCTGGGGCTGTTTGTAGGATTTTCGGTGCTTTCGTTTGCGGAAATCGTATACTTTTTGTCACTGAGGTGGGTTTGTAACGTTTGGAGTCTTAGGAAGCGATGTTGGTAAGTAAAGATCTCGTTGGTGGTCAATGCAATATGTCTCACAAATTTTGCCCATTTCTTCTTGTTTTAGCGAAGATTCTTGCTTTCGTCCATTCCTTCTTATTTCCTTCTTTCCTTTTTTCTTTTTTCCTTTCTTATTTAATATTTCATCTACTGTCTTCTCCTTTTTTTCTGTGCTTTACCCTCCCATTCTTTTTCACTGGTCTTACATTATTCACTCTTTTTACTTGTTTTTTAAAATCGAGTGTTGCTTGAACATCCTAATCTTCTCTTATTTTATCCTTTTTTGTTACTGCCATAACTCAACTTACAGTAGCCTGCAACCTACTTTTTTGTGCTTTCGTTAATACCCAAGATTCAAATTTTATTATGGGTCTGAAGATGGTTTTGAAATCATTTGTCTTTCCACTATCAAGATTTTTATTCATAAGATGGTATACTTTTTGCACTTTTTCTATTCTACTGTTTATTTCTAATCCTTTCTTCCATTTCCAGTCCTAGAGATTTGAACTGTTTCACTTATTGTTCAATATTTACATAATCCATTTTCACGTTTACTGCTTATCATCCTGTGACCATTACTTTTGTCATATTTTTATTTATTCTCAATCCATATTCTTGCACAGCTGTATTCAAAATGAATATGTTAATCCCCATTTTATATCTACCAAAGGACGTACAACTTATCATCGTCATGTAATCAGTACAGTATATACAGGGTGAAATATAAACATGTTGCAAATGTATTGAAGTTTGGACCATCCCCAATCACCGGAGAGGACTTTAATATTATGGTTCTAACATATACTCCCTAACAACATTTTAAGCTATTATTATTGGTTTCTTTCTTCGTCAACTTAAAAAAAATGATCCTACATTAGCTGTTTTTTCATTTGAGGTTTCGTAACCCTTTTTTGGTTAAAATAAATATCCAATTTATGGTAAGTACTCACGTGAATCTGAAAACTTTTAAGTTTAAAGAAGTCATTAACGCAATCGATCGAAATTAAGAAGTAAAAATTGTAACACGGCCCTGAAGTCACAAAATTTAAAGGGCCTATACATTTCTATTGTAGGATACATAAGGATCATAAAGTTTTAGTATAATTAATAACATATACTGTACTGATTACATAACGATAAGTTGTACATACACCTTATTGTAGATATGGAATGGGTATTTCGTTCTGATAACCAAAAAAGTTGTTTTAAAAACACCCAATATTTTGGATGGAACGGTTCAATTGCCGTTCAAGTGTAGTTATACCGGGTCGCTAAAAAGTATGGGTACAGTTAAATATTTTGAAAACAGTTCACCGTTGGCACATGGTTAGAAGTAGGTATGTACAACCGTGGACAGTCAAGAATAACACTTTAGCCGGCGGGTGTGATGCAAATACCGACTCAATGACAATATCTCATTCGGTCGGTATTTGCATGACACGGGTGTTATTCTTGACTGTCCATGGCTGTACATATTTAAAATATTAACAAACACTTTTCTTAATTCAGTTATGTGACGCGTCTCGTTCTTGATTTGTATTAAAAAGTAAAGAAATATTTTTTTACAAATTATGTTTTGAAAAAAGTAGAACAAGTTGGTTGTTTTGAAAATGCTGTCTACTGCTCTCTTGCATATACAAATATTGGTGTTTATAGTTATTTAATAAACAAGTATGTTAATGAAGGCGATAAATAATAATTGAGAGTGTTAATAATTGCCGAGATTATTAATCGCCCATTAACATACGAGTTGATTAGGTACATATTTTTTCGTTGACCGTAAACTCTTTTTATCTTTTTTAAGGAACAATTCGTAAAATAATAGTGTGCTAGTAACCACAGTGACCACTGAAAGAATCATGCATTAATGGAAAATCGTTCATTAATGTAAAATCATGCATTAATAGATCTTTTAATAAACGGTCGACAAATTTTTTTTTTCCATTGTTATTAAATCGTATAAAGGCTAATTTCATAATTAAAAGTATTCTTTGTACAATTATGCAGATGGCAAAAAGCTAACGACTGAATAAAGACAGCATTTTAAAGACCAATGAAATTTTTCTTTTTTTTTTGGCATAAACCTGCATATTTTTTTAATTTCTGAAAGCAAACGAGATATATGCGTGTGCTATATTTAAATTCAGAGAAAAATGTTCTCTTCAAAAATATTGAATTTTAAGCGTTATTACAAAAAAAATTATATTACTTTATCTCAAAAACATGGACATGAAAAAACTACAAGTAATAGAACGTAACTCCTTAACTCTATATAAAATTTCAAAAAATTTTGAAAAATTGTTTTTTAATTATATTACGGTATCCATACTTTTTAGCGAAACTGTATGTTCTTGATGATTTTGGGGTTCTGAAGATAAAGCAATTTGTCAAAATTTTAGGTTTTGGTGAAGTCTACAAGAATCAAATGAAATGCGACGTAGATTTCCAATACAGTGTCATCTTTATATATATTTTTTAAACTGGACTAAATTACATTTAATTTTCAATTTGTTACAAATTTATGTGCACGTTTTATTTTGCAATTGTGGCTGCCAAAAGCGTAACTATGCACAAATCACTACATGCACGTTGAATTTGTGATTTCAAAACGAAGAGGTCATTTTGAAGAATTAACTCGATGGAGAAGGGCAAAGTACGACCATGAGGCTCGAAGACTCTGTAAGTTTAAATGAGAACTTCTTTATAAAGCCATATTATAATGCACCGCGTCATAAGAAACACGATAATGTAAATATCTTTGAACGATTACGACACATTTCTAGAAGTAATTAATGATTTAAAAACAATATTTTTTTATGCCGAGGTGTATTATGCAAAATTGTGCATAGATTTACCCGCATAAACGTCTTGAGCGACAAATCAAATATGTTCAAAGCAGAAACTTTTAACGGTCTCTGACATCTTATGAGAAATATGAGAATATTTCGCTTTGCTTCTTTCGGTGCTGTCATCCAGTTGGATTCAAAAAGAGCGTATGGAATTTGCGAGCTCTAAATTTGTACTGATTTTATACTTTCAGATGTCTTATACGACTTACTTTCACCTCGACTTCATTTCCGAACCAACAATACATGAAAATTTCCACAACGATGCCCAGTTCAAAGGATAAAAGAGAAAAGAATTGGCCACTATATGGCGCAACCTTCGAAAAATTCTATACTAGTTGTACGTCTTCTTAATTACTTACAACAGTGATTTGGAACAGTGTAATTCCGATTGATGTTGCACTAATAAAAAATTGAAAAAATACAATCCATTTGAAGCATTGGCTAGAATCTTCGGCAAAACTAGAACAAAACGATGAATGGGTGGATAACTAAAAGTGTTGTTACTTTAAAATTTGTTTGTGGTGTTTTATGCACTCTATCAGTTTCTGATTGAAATCGCGACCATCGAGCTGTTTTAAATTGTCGCATAAGAGGTCAATTTGGGCGCCTATGTACACATTCAAAGCGGCGATTAAAGTATCAGCTCCTAAAGTAGAACAGGCCACGAAAAGAAGAGCAATAACTTGGTAGACGTAGGTGAGTTCATAGAACGGTGTAACGCTGAAGTCGAACGGATACCAAGCCAAAAATGGTAATTTACGTTGTTCGCCGTCCGAATTATTTAGAAGTGGAAAAACAACCCATATCGTCATCGCCCCAATGCTCGTCATCCAATAACATTTATAAATTATTGTCCAAAAATTCAAACTTGGCTCCACCAGTTTTCGCTGTTGGTTACTTTTCGGCTGAAAGTTGTCGCTTCGAAGTGTCACCATTAGCTGTTTGAGCTTTTCCATGTTTCGTATGATACAATAACATTTCAAAATTCCCAGCATAGATGAAAGGGAGAAATAAATCATGGACGTAAGTGCTTCCAAGTCGTCTAAGATGAAATATACGTTCACCGCTTGAAAGAAATTGTGAAAGAATATGATACAGACTACTGAGATACCGGTCCAGACGGCGTACAGATCCGGCTTGAAAGCGTCGTCGTCTTTGGGCCACAATCCGACCGCTCTCAGTTGTATAATGTTCCATTTAATTGTTTCTTTCCAGTCAAATTCAATCATTTCAAACAAATTTAAACTTTGCAGCTTTTTAGTGCCACAAGGGTGAATATGCTGCTACCGATCAAAATTGTGAGCTTTTATACTGTCGTAATCGAAGATAAAAATATTTTATTCAACTCCCGGAAAAGTTTCACGATAACAAATTTATCAGTTTTGCAACGAAACCTAAAAAAAATTCTCTATTTTCGTAATATTATTACACACGTCTGCTGATTTTCCCACGTGAAATTGATTTCATTCTCCCTACATTGCCATTCTGTTTGCCTAGAAAGTTTTGCATAACTGCAACAAAACTGCTTAATAAAACACAAGAGGTTGCAGGTGTTGAGTTTTACAATTACTAATTAAAAAAATTTACATCACTACCGAATCGGCGTTCAACAAACACCCGCCTTCGCTCTTCAAATTGTTTCATTTCTACAATGCGTGCATATTTTTTAAATGGTTTGCATGTTGTTCTTAAGAACCAAGTTTATGGAGCAGCGTGTAATACGACCACAAAGTTCGTATAATTTAAAATAACATCGGTCGACCAAACATGACAAAATAAGAATACCCTCATGAAAGTGTCCACAGATAAAGAGAATAAGTTGATTACTACGGGTCTTCGGCACCTCAAGGTAAAAAAAATTACAAAAGTTGCAATTTAGCACTCTTCGTTGACACATCATGTCATTTGACAGGAACTGTCAATGAAAAATTTGTTTAAAAGACATAGTATTTGATATAAAAGAAAATTTTCAGTTTCAGTATGTTGGCTTCTATAAGTTTCTTCCAGTCAAACTTTTCCATGTTTCGATTACCGGCGCGTTTACTCATAAAAAGTTTAATTCAATTTGCAGATACCATTGAAATTTTCCATTTATGCATCTACGGACCACACCTTTCATTAATGAAATTATATTTTGTCGTTACTAATCAGCCCAAAATTGATTATTAAATTTTTTTCATTCGGTCGGTCGGGAAAAAAGGCAGATGAACACGTAAATGTTTGTTTTCAATAATTATGGCTTAGTGGAAAGTAGTCATTATTTGTATTACATTTTTCTAGTGTTTTCAAATTGTGAACTCACTGCACAATTGTTAATTAGTTATAGGATGACTGGGGTAATAATTTATAAAAAATATTGGGGGCCACGTGCCAGGAATAAATTATGATAAATCTATGGATTTCTCTTAGTAATTTGTTGCATGTTGATCTGCTTATATCTGATCTTTTAGTGAGTGTTTTTAGCTTAATTATATTATGTAGAATTACAAGGTATAGAAATATTGTAAATTAAGTGAACAGTAAACAGTAGACAATAGTGTAATAAATTTGCTAATAGGTGATTTTTTTTAACTTGGTTCAAGTTTGAGTATTGGTATAATATAATATACCATGTGTGTCCCATTGGCGGGAGGGGGTGTAGTGAGCGCTCCGGGGGGCTAACTCAACAAGTGACCCCAATGAATTTATTCCAGAAGTTTTATCTACGATTACGATAAACATATTTAGTGGCAGTCCTAGGAATATTTTTCTCAGTGTCCCAGTGTCTTTATAAACCCATCTGTGGACCTACTGTAGGTATATTTAAGTGTTTTGCTTCATGTTTTCCCGTTTCACGTTCCTGTTTTTTTTTGAACGCATGACTTTATTACACGCTGTTTCCAAAATATCAACTGCTGGCCGTCGGTATTTATAACAGAGCTATGGATTACTCTAGTTGAAAATCCAATTTACAAACAGTAGGTATTAAATACTGTGCTGATAATTTATGGCAGCTTATCTTTTCGAAAGTTGTGAACAGAGTTTAAATAGATGATATACCTATAGAGATAAAATATAATTTTTATCTAAAGTTTCCAAATCTGGCGGCTACTGCAAAAATTAACCTTACTTAAAACCTTGAATGAAATGCTTCAATTACGCAGCAGTTAAGTTCTTAGCATTTTTTACGAGAAGAAAATATTATTATTATTATATTATATTAAAATCATTTTTAACTTTTCAAGTTTCATTGAAAATGCAGCTTGCTGGTGAAATTTATTTTTCAGCTTGAGTGAATTCACAATCATCTTCAGTATTTTCACTTTCAGCTACATATTTTTGAATAAAATTCAATTGATTGTGGTTTTTATTTTCAACTTTTACATGCGTGCCAACATAAACATAACAGTACACAGGATTGCCTTTTATTTTTCTAAGCTCACCGCAATTTTAAGAGCTGACTTGGTTAAGGAGAGCAAAATACGAATAACTCGTTCTAAGAATCTGCAAAATGTGATTGAATCTTCATTACAATTAAACAAATAAATCGCATTACTCTGACGAACGTGTCCAGGGAAAGGTTGAACAAGTTCATGGCCGACATTTTCAGAGGTTTTTGACACCTCATGGTAAAAAAAATCAAATTTTTCTTGGCGGAAACCGAAGCATCGGTCCAATCAGATTTAAAAATTGCGTACGGAATTCGTTCGCTCTGAAACGGGTTGATTTAAAACGATGTGCATAAAATGTTATTTTGCAAGAACGATTACCTTTACTGTTACCTCATTGCCGTACCAACAGTACATAAAAATTTCTACAATTATCGACAGCAAATACGACATGAGAGAGTAAAACTCGCTGCTTCCAAGAGGGACCTGCAGATTACAATTAGATTATATTTTGATAATATTTACTAATCGACTAAATCGCTTTACAAGTGTTAACTGGAACATTGTGATTCCAATTGAAACGGCACTTGTGAAGAACTGCATGAATATTATCCAGTTGAAGAACTTACTTGAAGTTTCAGCAAATCTGAAAGCCATAGGTGAGTTTGCAATTTTTTCAATGGGAGTTATTCATACTGTATAATTTTGTTGTGATGCTCCAAACACTCAATTAAATTCATATTAAAACTATCGTCGCTTCTAAGATGTTCAATTTTGTCCTGCAAAATATCGAGTTGTGTGGCCACGTAAACGTTTAAAGCTGCAAATAAAGAGTCGATACCAATAGCAGAAGCTGCACTGCAACTAATTCCCAAAATCTGATAAACGTAGGTCAACTCATAAATTGGCGATCTTTTGGTGTTGTACGGATACCAAGCTATTATTGGTAAACGGTAGTGCCGGATCGAATTATCCAGGATCGGATAGGCACACAAGAGAAAGACGGCTCCAATAGACATAACCCAGTAGGAATAAAAACCGATTTTCCAAAGTCGCCATGCGGGTTCTATCAATTTATGCTGTCTGGAGTTCTTCGGTTGAAACGTGTCGTTGTTTAGAGTTGATATTAAATACTTGAAGATGCTTCTGTTGCGAATCACATACAGCGCCTTCAGGGTCGTCAATATTTGAGTCAGTGTCAGAAAGATGTTGGAAACTACCGCGTTCAAGTCGTCGAAAATGATGATAATGTTAGCGGTTTGAAATATGTTGGGGCCCAAATTTAAGCAAACCACACATAACACAGTCCAAACGTTGTACGTGACAGATTCTTTATCGCTCGGCCATAATCCTACTAATTTCAGATTTAGGACGTTGGCACTTATTTGCTGCTTCCAGTCAAATTTTGTCATGGCAAAAGTGTTCGGAACGATGCACTTTTAAGTTGTCGGATCAAGTGCAAAGTCTACAGTATCTGATAACGGTTACCAGCTTTGTCTTTAAATTATCGTGAGAATAACGTCACATGTAAACCCAAACCTTAATTAGCTTTACGAAAACTGGTCATTATAAGTTTTTTTTTAGGTAACGGAAGTTATTTCTAAATTCGATAGACATTGGAAAATATACCAATGAAGCTAATGTAAATTAATAATGGGCTTAATTGTGAGTAATTAGTAGTAATTAATTTTCTTTGGTGCTTTAATGCCCATAAAAATTTAATCATTCGTTTAGTATGAATTTTTGTCGGACGGGCGCTTGTCGCATCGAAACGTTTCATTTGCATTAATTTGTGAAAGCGCGTCGCTGTGAGAATCATTGAAAAATAGATGGTAAGTTTTTAAGTTTTAAAATATTTTTTTAGTTTTTAATTTATCGGCATCGTTTAATTAAGCAGTTTATACAAGCAGCTTTAATGCTGATAGTATATAAACATTTTAGAAGATAGTATTGTTGGTAATAATGAAGTATTTGAAAGAAAGTGGGTTAAAGTTGGTAGTGGAAATATCGAATATATTATTGTTCTGCATGTAAGTGAATGCAGACGAGGTGAACTGATTTTGCGCAATCATTGCGTATTAGACAAAACACGAATAAAATGCAAACGCCCAACTAATTAGTTAAAAAAGTTATATTATACCCTACTGTGAATTTTTTTTGGTTTCTAATAATTTAGCAACTATGGTGGAGGTGCCGGGATAACAAAACCTCAAGGAAACGCAACCACTTACGAGCAAATCTAGAGGAAAAGCCTTCTTCTTTTGTGACTTTTTCTACATTTTTGAAACACACTCAATGCCATCACTTACCTGAAACAAAATAGAAATTTCAATCGCGACTCAGCACAGCGGTGCGCAGTAGAACAATTTTAAACAAGCCATTGCTTCATGTTTAAACAATATCTGAGCATTGCTGACAACGAAGGAATTTGTAATGAAGCAATGCCTTCATTATTAACGAATATTGGAATATTGGACATTACTAACCTTAATTCCTCCCTGAACAAACAGTCGTCGTCTTCGTCTGGAAAAGGACTCCAAAGAACTACTTGAGATCACAATTCACTCACTTTACACTTCACTCACTTTACATTTTAAATTTTAACTCTGACCACCACCACCCATCTCCTACCTGAAACAAAAATATAAATTTCAATCTTGAGCCAAAGTTTTCTGGTACATTGTAGAAAATGAATGGAAGCAAAGTGTTAATTATTAAGGAATACTTGACATCCACTACCTTAATTCCTTCTGGAACGAGCAGACGTCGTCTACGTTTCCATAAGGACTCCAAGGAACTGCAGCCACTTGGGAACACACTTTACTCACTTTACACTTCAATCACTTTACATTTGAAATTTAAACTCTGACCACCACCACCACCCATCTCCTACCTGAAAAAATAAATAAATTTCAATCTTGAGCCAAAACTTTCTGGTGCGTTGTAGACAACGAAAGAAATTGAATGAAAGTGTTAATTATTAAGGAATACTTGACATCCACTACCTTAATTCCTTCGGGAAAAATCAGTCGTCGTCTTCGTTTCCATAAGGACTCCAAGGAACTGCAGCCACTTCGGAACACACTTTACTCACTTTACACTTCACTCACTTTACATTTTAAATTTAAACTCTGACCACCACCACCACCCATCTCCTACCTGAAAAAATAAATAAATTTCAATCTTGAGCCAAAGCTTTCTGGTGCGTTATAGACAACGAAAGAAATTGAATGAAAGTGTTAATTATTAAGGAATACTTGACATCCACTACCTTAATTCCTTCGGGAAAAAGCAGTCGTCGTCTTCGTTTCCATAAGGACTCCAAGGAACTGCAGCCACTTCGGAACACACTTTACTCACTTTACTCTTCACTAACTTTACATTTTAAATTTAAACTCTGACCACCACCACCCATGTTCTACCTGAAACAAAAATATAAATTTCAATCTTGAACCAAAGCTTTCTGGTACGTTGTATTGAAAATGAAAGAAATTGAATGAAAGTGTTAGTTATTAAAGAATACTTGACATCCACTACCTTAATTCCTTCGGGAAAAAGCAGTCGTCGTCTTCGTTTCCATAAGGACTCCAAGGAACTGCAGCCACTTCGGAACACACTTTACTCACTTTACACTTCACTCACTTTACATTTTAAATTTAAACTCTGACCACCACCACCACCTATCTCCTACCTGAAAAAATAAATAAATTTCAATCTTGAGCCAAAGCTTTCTGGTGCGTTGTAGACAACGAAAGAAATTGAATGAAAGTGTTAATTATTAAGGAATACTTGACATCCACTACCTTAATTCCTTCGGGAAAAAGCAGTCGTCGTCTTCGTTTCCATAAGGACTCCAAGGAACTGCAGCCACTTCGGAACACACTTTACTCACTTTACACTTCACTCACTTTACATTTTAAATTTAAACTCTGACCACCACCACCACCCATCTCCTACCTGAAAAAATAAATAAATTTCAATCTTGAGCCAAAGCTTTCTGGTGCGTTGTAGACAACGAAAGAAATTGAATGAAAGTGTTAATTATTAAGGAATACTTGACATCCACTACCTTAATTCCTTCGGGAAAAATCAGTCGTCTTCTTCGTTTCCATAAGGACTCCAAGGAACTGCAGCCACTTCGGAACACACTTTACTCACTTTACACTTCACTCACTTTACATTTTAAATTTAAACTCTGACCACCACCACCACCCATCTCCTACCTGAAAAAATAAATAAATTTCAATCTTAAGCCAAAGCTTTCTGGTGCGTTGTAGACAACGAAAGAAATTGAATGAAAGTGTTAATTATTAAGGAATACTTGACATCCACTACCTTAATTCCTTCGGGAAAAAGCAGTCGTCGTCTTCGTTTCCATAAGGACTCCAAGGAACTGCAGCCACTTCGGAACACACTTTACTCACTTTACACTTCACTCACTTTACATTTTAAATTTAAACTCTGACCACCACCACCACCCATCTCCTACCTGAAAAAATAAATAAATTTCAATCTTGAGCCAAAGCTTTCTGGTGCGTTGTAGACAACGAAAGAAATTGAATGAAAGTGTTAATTATTAAGGAATACTTGACATCCACTACCTTAATTCCTTCGGGAAAAAGCAGTCGTCGTCTTCGTTTCCATAAGGACTCCAAGGAACTGCAGCCACTTCGGAACACACTTTACTCACTTTACACTTCACTCACTTTACATTTTAAATTTAAACTCTGACCACCACCACCACCCATCTCCTACCTGAAAAAATAAATAAATTTCAATCTTGAGCCAAAGCTTTCTGGTGCGTTGTAGACAACGAAAGAAATTGAATGAAAGTGTTAATTATTAAGGAATACTTGACATCCACTACCTTAATTCCTTCGGGAAAAGCAGTCGTCGTCTTCGTTTCCATAAGGACTCCAAGGAACTGCAGCCACTTCGGAACACACTTTACTCACTTTACTCTTCACTCACTTTACATTTTAAATTTAAACTCTGACCACCACCACCCATGTTCTACCTGAAACAAAAATATAAATTTCAATCTTGAACCAAAGCTTTCTGGTACGTTGTATTGAAAATGAAAGAAATTGAATGAAAGTGTTAGTTATTAAAGAATACTTGACATCCACTACCTTAATTCCTTCGGGAAAAAGCAGTCGTCGTCTTCGTTTCCATAAGGACTCCAAGGAACTGCAGCCACTTCGGAACACACTTTACTCACTTTACACTTCACTCACTTTACATTTTAAATTTAAACTCTGACCACCACCACCACCCATCTCCTACCTGAAAAAATAAATAAATTTCAATCTTGAGCCAAAGCTTTCTGGTGCGTTGTAGACAACGAAAGAAATTGAATGAAAGTGTTAATTATTAAGGAATACTTGACATCCACTACCTTAATTCCTTCGGGAAAAAGCAGTCGTCGTCTTCGTTTCCATAAGGACTCCAAGGAACTGCAGCCACTTCGGAACACACTTTACTCACTTTACACTTCACTCACTTTACATTTTAAATTTAAACTCTGACCACCACCACCACCCATCTCCTACCTGAAAAAATAAATAAATTTCAATCTTGAGCCAAAGCTTTCTGGTGCGTTGTAGACAACGAAAGAAATTGAATGAAAGTGTTAATTATTAAGGAATACTTGACATCCACTACCTTAATTCCTTCGGGAAAAGCAGTCGTCGTCTTCGTTTCCATAAGGACTCCAAGGAACTGCAGCCACTTCGGAACACACTTTACTCACTTTACTCTTCACTCACTTTACATTTTAAATTTAAACTCTGACCACCACCACCCATGTTCTACCTGAAACAAAAATATAAATTTCAATCTTGAACCAAAGCTTTCTGGTACGTTGTATTGAAAATGAAAGAAATTGAATGAAAGTGTTAGTTATTAAAGAATACTTGACATCCACTACCTTAATTCCTTCGGGAAAAAGCAGTCGTCGTCTTCGTTTCCATAAGGACTCCAAGGAACTGCAGCCACTTCGGAACACACTTTACTCACTTTACACTTCACTCACTTTACATTTTAAATTTAAACTCTGACCACCACCACCACCCATCTCCTACCTGAAAAAATAAATAAATTTCAATCTTGAGCCAAAGCTTTCTGGTGCGTTGTAGACAACGAAAGAAATTGAATGAAAGTGTTAATTATTAAGGAATACTTGACATCCACTACCTTAATTCCTTCGGGAAAAAGCAGTCGTCGTCTTCGTTTCCATAAGGACTCCAAGGAACTGCAGCCACTTCGGAACACACTTTACTCACTTTACACTTCACTCACTTTACATTTTAAATTTAAACTCTGACCACCACCACCACCCATCTCCTACCTGAAAAAATAAATAAATTTCAATCTTGAGCCAAAGCTTTCTGGTGCGTTGTAGACAACGAAAGAAATTGAATGAAAGTGTTAATTATTAAGGAATACTTGACATCCACTACCTTAATTCCTTCGGGAAAAATCAGTCGTCGTCTTCGTTTCCATAAGGACTCCAAGGAACTGCAGCCACTTCGGAACACACTTTACTCACTTTACACTTCACTCACTTTACATTTTAAATTTAAACTCTGACCACCACCACCACCCATCTCCTACCTGAAAAAATAAATAAATTTCAATCTTGAGCCAAAGCTTTCTGGTGCGTTGTAGACAACGAAAGAAATTGAATGAAAGTGTTAATTATTAAGGAATACTTGACATGCACTACCTTAATTCCTTCGGGAAAAAGCAGTCGTCGTCTTCGTTTCCATAAGGACTCCAAAGAACTGCAGCCACTTCGGAACAGACTTTACTCACTTTACTCTTCACTCACTTTACATTTTAAATTTAAACTCTGACCACCACCACCCATGTTCTACCTGAAACAAAAATATAAATTTCAATCTTGAACCAAAGTTTTCTGGTACGTTGTAGAGAAAATGAAAGAAATTGAATGAAAGTGTTAGTTATTAAGGAATACTTGACATGCACTACCTTAATTCCTTCGGGAAAAAGCAGTCGTCGTCTTCGTTTCCATAAGGACTCCAAGGAACTGCAGCCACTTCGGAACACACTTTACTCACTTTACACTTCACTCACTTTACATTTTAAATTTAAACTCTGACCACCACCACCACCCATCTCCTACCTGAAAAAATAAATAAATTTCAATCTTGAGCCAAAGCTTTCTGGTGCGTTGTAGACAACGAAAGAAATTGAATGAAAGTGTTAATTATTAAGGAATACTTGACATGCACTACCTTAATTCCTTCGGGAAAAAGCAGTCGTCGTCTTCGTTTCCATAAGGACTCCAAGGAACTGCAGCCACTTTGGAACAGACTTTACTCACTTTACTCTTCACTCACTTTACATTTTAAATTTAAACTCTGACCACCACCACCCATGTTCTACCTGAAACAAAAATATAAATTTTAATCTTGAACCAAAGCTTTCTGGTACGTTGTAGAGAAAATGAAAGAAATTGAATGAAAGTGTTAGTTATTAAGGAATACTTGACATCCACTACCTTAATTCCTTCGGGAAAAATCAGTCGTCGTCTTCGTTTCCATAAGGACTCCAAGGAACTGCAGCCACTTCGGAACACACTTTACTCACTTTACTCTTCACTCACTTTACATTTTAAATTTAAACTCTGACCACCACCACCCATGTTCTACCTGAAACAAAAATATAAATTTCAATCTTGAACCAAAGCTTTCTGGTACGTTGTAGAGAAAATGAAAGAAATTGAATGAAAGTGTTAGTTATTAAGGAATACTTGACATCCACTACCTTAATTCCTTCGGGAAAAAGCAGTCGTCGTCTTCGTTTCCATAAGGACTCCAAGGAACTGCAGCCACTTCGGAACACACTTTACTCACTTTACACTTCACTCACTTTACATTTTAAATTTAAACTCTGACCACCACCACCACCCAACTCCTACCTGAAAAAATAAATAAATTTCAATCTTGAGCCAAAGCTTTCTGGTGCGTTGTAGACAACGAAAGAAATTGAATGAAAGTGTTAATTATTAAGGAATACTTGACATGCACTACCTTAATTCCTTCGGGAAAAAGCAGTCGTCGTCTTCGTTTCTATAAGGACTCCAAGGAACTGCAGCCACTTCGGAACACACTTTACTCACTTTACTCTTCACTCACTTTACATTTTAAATTTAAACTCTGACCACCACCACCCATGTTCTACCTGAAACAAAAATATAAATTTCAATCTTGAACCAAAGCTTTCTGGTACGTTGTAGTGAAAATGAAAGAAATTGAATGAAAGTGTTAGTTATTAAAGCATACTTGACATCCACTACCTTAATTCCTTCGGGAAAAAGCAGTCGTCGTCTTCGTTTCCATAAGGACTCCAAGGAACTGCAGCCACTTTGGAACACACTTTACTCACTTTACTCTTCACTCACTTTACATTTTAAATTTAAACTCTGACCACCACCACCCATGTTCTACCTGAAACAAAAATATAAATTTCAATCTTGAACCAAAGCTTTCTGGTACGTTGTAGAGAAAATGAAAGAAATTGAATGAAAGTGTTAGTTATTAAGGAATACTTGACATCCACTACCTTAATTCCTTCGGGAAAAAGCAGTCGTCGTCTTCGTTTCCATAAGGACTCCAAGGAACTGCAGCCACTTTGGAACACACTTTACTCACTTTACTCTTCACTCACTTTACATTTTAAATTTAAACTCTGACCACCACCACCCATGTTCTACCTGAAACAAAAATATAAATTTCAATCTTGAACCAAAGCTTTCTGGTACGTTGTAGAGAAAATGAAAGAAATTGAATGAAAGTGTTAGTTATTAAGGAATACTTGACATCCACTACCTTAATTCCTTCGGGAAAAAGCAGTCGTCGTCTTCGTTTCCATAAGGACTCCAAGGAACTGCAGCCACTTCGGAACACACTTTACTCACTTTACACTTCACTCACTTTACATTTTAAATTTAAACTCTGACCACCACCACCACCCATCTCCTACCTGAAAAAATAAATAAATTTCAATCTTGAGCCAAAGCTTTCTGGTGCGTTGTAGACAACGAAAGAAATTGAATGAAAGTGTTAATTATTAAGGAATACTTGACATCCACTACCTTAATTCCTTCGGGAAAAGCAGTCGTCGTCTTCGTTTCCATAAGGACTCCAAGGAACTGCAGCCACTTCGGAACACACTTTACTCACTTTACTCTTCACTCACTTTACATTTTAAATTTAAACTCTGACCACCACCACCCATGTTCTACCTGAAACAAAAATATAAATTTCAATCTTGAACCAAAGCTTTCTGGTACGTTGTATTGAAAATGAAAGAAATTGAATGAAAGTGTTAGTTATTAAAGAATACTTGACATCCACTACCTTAATTCCTTCGGGAAAAAGCAGTCGTCGTCTTCGTTTCCATAAGGACTCCAAGGAACTGCAGCCACTTCGGAACACACTTTACTCACTTTACACTTCACTCACTTTACATTTTAAATTTAAACTCTGACCACCACCACCACCCATCTCCTACCTGAAAAAATAAATAAATTTCAATCTTGAGCCAAAGCTTTCTGGTGCGTTGTAGACAACGAAAGAAATTGAATGAAAGTGTTAATTATTAAGGAATACTTGACATCCACTACCTTAATTCCTTCGGGAAAAATCAGTCGTCGTCTTCGTTTCCATAAGGACTCCAAGGAACTGCAGCCACTTCGGAACACACTTTACTCACTTTACACTTCACTCACTTTACATTTTAAATTTAAACTCTGACCACCACCACCACCCATCTCCTACCTGAAAAAATAAATAAATTTCAATCTTGAGCCAAAGCTTTCTGGTGCGTTGTAGACAACGAAAGAAATTGAATGAAAGTGTTAATTATTAAGGAATACTTGACATGCACTACCTTAATTCCTTCGGGAAAAAGCAGTCGTCGTCTTCGTTTCCATAAGGACTCCAAAGAACTGCAGCCACTTCGGAACAGACTTTACTCACTTTACTCTTCACTCACTTTACATTTTAAATTTAAACTCTGACCACCACCACCCATGTTCTACCTGAAACAAAAATATAAATTTCAATCTTGAACCAAAGTTTTCTGGTACGTTGTAGAGAAAATGAAAGAAATTGAATGAAAGTGTTAGTTATTAAGGAATACTTGACATGCACTACCTTAATTCCTTCGGGAAAAAGCAGTCGTCGTCTTCGTTTCCATAAGGACTCCAAGGAACTGCAGCCACTTCGGAACACACTTTACTCACTTTACACTTCACTCACTTTACATTTTAAATTTAAACTCTGACCACCACCACCACCCATCTCCTACCTGAAAAAATAAATAAATTTCAATCTTGAGCCAAAGCTTTCTGGTGCGTTGTAGACAACGAAAGAAATTGAATGAAAGTGTTAATTATTAAGGAATACTTGACATGCACTACCTTAATTCCTTCGGGAAAAAGCAGTCGTCGTCTTCGTTTCCATAAGGACTCCAAGGAACTGCAGCCACTTTGGAACAGACTTTACTCACTTTACTCTTCACTCACTTTACATTTTAAATTTAAACTCTGACCACCACCACCCATGTTCTACCTGAAACAAAAATATAAATTTTAATCTTGAACCAAAGCTTTCTGGTACGTTGTAGAGAAAATGAAAGAAATTGAATGAAAGTGTTAGTTATTAAGGAATACTTGACATCCACTACCTTAATTCCTTCGGGAAAAATCAGTCGTCGTCTTCGTTTCCATAAGGACTCCAAGGAACTGCAGCCACTTCGGAACACACTTTACTCACTTTACTCTTCACTCACTTTACATTTTAAATTTAAACTCTGACCACCACCACCCATGTTCTACCTGAAACAAAAATATAAATTTCAATCTTGAACCAAAGCTTTCTGGTACGTTGTAGAGAAAATGAAAGAAATTGAATGAAAGTGTTAGTTATTAAGGAATACTTGACATCCACTACCTTAATTCCTTCGGGAAAAAGCAGTCGTCGTCTTCGTTTCCATAAGGACTCCAAGGAACTGCAGCCACTTCGGAACACACTTTACTCACTTTACTCTTCACTCACTTTACATTTTAAATTTAAACTCTGACCACCACCACCACCCATCTCCTACCTGAAAAAATAAATAAATTTCAATCTTGAGCCAAAGCTTTCTGGTGCGTTGTAGACAACGAAAGAAATTGAATGAAAGTGTTAATTATTAAGGAATACTTGACATGCACTACCTTAATTCCTTCGGGAAAAAGCAGTCGTCGTCCTCGTTTCCATAAGGACGCCAAGGAACTGCAGCCACTTCGGAACACACTTTACTCACTTTACACTTCACTCACTTTACATTTTAAATTTAAACTCTGACCACCACCACCCATGTTCTACCTGAAACAAAAATATAAATTTCAATCTTGAACCAAAGCTTTCTGGTACGTTGTAGAGAAAATGAAAGAAATTGAATGAAAGTGTTAGTTATTAAGGAATACTTGACATCCACTACCTTAATTCCTTCGGGAAAAAGCAGTCGTCGTCTTCGTTTCCATAAGGACTCCAAGGAACTGCAGCCACTTCGGAACACACTTTACTCACTTTACACTTCACTCACTTTACATTTTAAATTTAAACTCTGACCACCACCACCACCCAACTCCTACCTGAAAAAATAAATAAATTTCAATCTTGAGCCAAAGCTTTCTGGTGCGTTGTAGACAACGAAAGAAATTGAATGAAAGTGTTAATTATTAAGGAATACTTGACATGCACTACCTTAATTCCTTCGGGAAAAAGCAGTCGTCGTCTTCGTTTCTATAAGGACTCCAAGGAACTGCAGCCACTTCGGAACACACTTTACTCACTTTACTCTTCACTCACTTTACATTTTAAATTTAAACTCTGACCACCACCACCCATGTTCTACCTGAAACAAAAATATAAATTTCAATCTTGAACCAAAGCTTTCTGGTACGTTGTAGTGAAAATGAAAGAAATTGAATGAAAGTGTTAGTTATTAAAGCATACTTGACATCCACTACCTTAATTCCTTCGGGAAAAAGCAGTCGTCGTCTTCGTTTCCATAAGGACTCCAAGGAACTGCAGCCACTTTGGAACACACTTTACTCACTTTACTCTTCACTCACTTTACATTTTAAATTTAAACTCTGACCACCACCACCCATGTTCTACCTGAAACAAAAATATAAATTTCAATCTTGAACCAAAGCTTTCTGGTACGTTGTAGAGAAAATGAAAGAAATTGAATGAAAGTGTTAGTTATTAAGGAATACTTGACATCCACTACCTTAATTCCTTCGGGAAAAAGCAGTCGTCGTCTTCGTTTCCATAAGGACTCCAAGGAACTGCAGCCACTTTGGAACACACTTTACTCACTTTACTCTTCACTCACTTTACATTTTAAATTTAAACTCTGACCACCACCACCCATGTTCTACCTGAAACAAAAATATAAATTTCAATCTTGAACCAAAGCTTTCTGGTACGTTGTAGAGAAAATGAAAGAAATTGAATGAAAGTGTTAGTTATTAAGGAATACTTGACATCGACTACCTTAATTCCTTCGGGAAAAAGCAGTCGTCGTCTTCGTTTCCATAAGGACTCCAAGGAACTGCAGCCACTTCGGAACACACTTTACTCACTTTACACTTCACTCACTTTACATTTTAAATTTAAACTCTGACCACCACCACCACCCATCTCCTACCTGAAAAAATAAATAAATTTCAATCTTGAGCCAAAGCTTTCTGGTGCGTTGTAGACAACGAAAGAAATTGAATGAAAGTGTTAATTATTAAGGAATACTTGACATGCACTACCTTAATTCCTTCGGGAAAAAGCAGTCGTCGTCTTCGTTTCCATAAGGACTCCAAGGAACTGCAGCCACTTCGGAACACACTTTACTCACTTTACTCTTCACTCACTTTACATTTTAAATTTAAACTCTGACCACCACCACCACCCATCTCCTACCTGAAAAAATAAATAAATTTCAATCTTGAGCCAAAGCTTTCTGGTGCGTTGTAGACAACGAAAGAAATTGAATGAAAGTGTTAATTATTAAGGAATACTTGACATGCACTACCTTAATTCCTTCGGGAAAAAGCAGTCGTCGTCCTCGTTTCCATAAGGACGCCAAGGAACTGCAGCCACTTCGGAACACACTTTACTCACTTTACACTTCACTCACTTTACATTTTAAATTTAAACTCTGACCACCACCACCACCCATCTCCTACCTGAAAAAATAAATAAATTTCAATCTTGAGCCAAAGCTTTCTGGTGCGTTGTAGACAACGAAAGAAATTGAATGAAAGTGTTAATTATTAAGGAATACTTGACATGCACTACCTTAATTCCTTCGGGAAAAAGCAGTCGTCGTCTTCGTTTCCATAAGGACTCCAAGGAACTGCAGCCACTTCGGAACACACTTTACTCACTTTACTCTTCACTCATTTTACATTTTAAATTTAAACTCTGACCACCACCACCCATGTTCTACCTGAAACAAAAATATAAATTTCAATCTTGAACCCAAGCTTTCTGGTACGTTGTAGAGAAAATGAAAGAAATTGAATGAAAGTGTTAGTTATTAAGGAATACTTGACATCCACTACCTTAATTCCTTCGGGAAAAAGCAGTCGTCGTCTTCGTTTCCATAAGGACTCCAAGGAACTGCAGCCACTTCGGAACACACTTTACTCACTTTACACTTCACTCACTTTACATTTTAAATTTAAACTCTGACCACCACCACCACCCATCTCCTACCTGAAAAAATAAATAAATTTCAATCTTGAGCCAAAGCTTTCTGGTGCGTTGTAGACAACGAAAGAAATTGAATGAAAGTGTTAATTATTAAGGAATACTTGACATGCACTACCTTAATTCCTTCGGGAAAAAGCAGTCGTCGTCTTCGTTTCCATAAGGACTCCAAGGAACTGCAGCCACTTCGGAACACACTTTACACACTTTACTCTTCACTCACTTTACATTTTAAATTTAAACTCTGACCACCACCACCCATGTTCTACCTGAAACAAAAATATAAATTTCAATCTTGAACCAAAGCTTTCTGGTACGTTGTAGTGAAAATGAAAGAAATTGAATGAAAGTGTTAGTTATTAAACCATACTTGACATCCACTACCTTAATTCCTTCGGGAAAAAGCAGTCGTCGTCTTCGTTTCCATAAGGACTCCAAGGAACTGCAGCCACTTTGGAACACACTTTACTCACTTTACACTTCACTCATTTTACATTTTAAATTTAAACTCTGACCACCACCACCACCCATCTCCTACCTGAAAAAATAAATAAATTTCAATCTTGAGCCAAAGCTTTCTGGTGCGTTGTAGACAACGAAAGAAATTGAATGAAAGTGTTAATTATTAAGGAATACTTGACATCCACTACCTTAATTCCTTCGGGAAAAATCAGTCGTCGTCTTCGTTTCCATAAGGACTCCAAAGAACTGCAGCCACTTCGGAACACACTTTACTCACATTACACTTCACTCACTTTACATTTTAAATTTAAACTCTGACCACCACCCATCTCCTACCTGAAAAAAAAATCTTGAGTCATAGCTTTCTGGTGCATTGTAGAAAATCACGAATTTTAATTCCTCCCGTAACAAGCAATAGTCGTCTTTTACCAAAAAAGGACTTCAAGGAACTGCAGCCACATGGGATCACACTACACGCACTTTTATCTGCACTTTCTGAATCCTCACCACGCCCATCTTTTACCTAAAACAAAAATGGAACTTTCAATCTTGAGTCAAGGCTCCTTGGAATGAGAAGAATTTGAATCTTTAAAGTCGATGGAAGCGAATTCAATTTTATTCTCGTTATAATTTTTGATGACAAAGTTATGAACTTGAACTGAACATTTTCCGTTTATTTCCAGGATGTAGGGTCCGTAATGTATAGGTTGTTATCGACCATTGTATGAAAACTTATATGTTCAATGGCCAAGTGCAAAAAATGCGTAAACACATTTATTTTCTATTAACTATACCTAGTGATTTATAAACTAGAAAACAAGTAATTTGTTCCAATTGTTGTCAACTTTGGTTTAATTCTGAATAAGGAGGCAAGTAAATTACTTAGTAGAATCTTTTGTTTGGTGAGCCAACTTTTAACGTCAATTATATGTTGTATATTATTATAACTTTAACCCCCGTCCTTACCAACACCGACCCTAAAATATTAATGAACTGCCCATATCGGTGGAGACATATCATTTTTTAAATTTATTCTGTAATTAAGTTTATTTAAGTTTTTTTGTACATTTAAGAATGAAATAAAAGAACATTTCTTTGCGGCAAAAATACTCAATATATCTTCTATTCGACTTCTCGTAATTTTCCATAACAACAATAAAGTTTGAGATGGAATGCTCTATATAAGTGTATATGTTTCTACAACAGCTGATTCATTATAAATAATTAATTTCAAAAGCAAACAATAGGTAAATACATACCAGAAATTTCGCATTGTTGCTAATTATATTATAATTAGGCAACTAGTTTGAGGTATATTTTTTTCTGACCGACAACTTTGGAAAACATACTGAAACGTTAAAATTACAAACAACGGAATTAAATATTTAAAAGAAAGAATTACATCTTAAATCGACAAAAGATGATACGTTTTGTGCATAAATGAATTAAATATTTTACGGAACGTGAACAATCATAAATTTTAAACGACGTATTTATTAATGTCATGCTGATTGGTCTCTTCTGTTGACATTCACGTCAACGCAACTCCCATTGGTAGTGTTCAACTATAAATGGCGACAAGTTAGATTAAAAATTGCAGTCGTTCATGCTATATGAATTGTAACTGCTATTTTGCTTGAAATTATACCTTTGACTTTACGTGGTTTTAGTATTTAAATTCTTATTGAAATTGAAACGACGAATTGTTGATTGAAGGTGGTGGTGTGTTTTGCCTCATTTGAAAATAACATTCTGAAGCGAAAATGGAAAATTTCCGGTGGACGAGTATCTTGAATAGAAATGTTATGTTTTTTAAGATGGCTGGTTTGTGGCCGTCGACTGACGAATACAAGAATAACTTTTATACGGCTTACGCACTAGTGACAGTGTTCACGTTTGGATTTACACATTCCTTGTGCCAAGCCTGGAAATTGCTAACCAATTTGAATGACATACAAGTAGTGATTGGAACCGCTTGTTTTGCAATTTTGAAAGTATTGGTTATAATCAAGATGTTTTGCATAGCCCGAAATATGAAAACCCTGAGGCAAGTGTTGAAGTATTTGGAAAACGACATATTCCAGCCGTCAAATGTTGAACAAATTGCGTTAGTTAAGCCCAGCTTGGACGCCTGGCAGTTTATTTGGAAGCTGCTCTTCGTATCGATTAATACAGCAAATGCTTTCTATGCTTTGGTGCCGATTTTGAATGGGTCTTACAAAGATCACACCCTTCCGTTTATTTCGTGGTATCCTTTCGACACTAGCAAGTCACCGTTTTATGAGCTAATATATTGCCATCAAGTTCTTAGCGTATGTTATTTGGCAAACGCTAATGTTAATCTCGACACGTTAGTTGCTGTTCTGAACGTGTACATTGGGGCTCAAATTGATATATTGTGTGATAACTTAAAAAATATTAAATTCCAACACTTTAAGGAGCAACTAGTTAAGTGCATTGTCCATCACCAAAAAATCAGCAGGTCTAAGTTTATGATCGATAAAGCGACAAACTAATGTAATTCTGGTTTCAGACTCGTGGAAAGTATAAATGATATTTTTAAATTGATAATTTTTGCACAATTTTTTGCAAGTGCTGTTTCCATCGGCCTTACCATGTACCTCTTAACAATTGTAAGCTTTTCCAACAATTTTATTGGTTATTAATTTGTTACACAGGTCGGACCTTTGGAAAACGAATTTTACGGTTTTCTCTTTTACGGAAACGCCATTTTTTTTGAAATTTTTACGTATTGTTGGTTCGGCAACGAAGTACATGTAAAGGTATGCACCAGTTTTATAGATTAACCACATTTTACTAGTAACGTTTTAGAGCGAGCACATTTTTCCCATTACTTTTCAAACCGACTGGCCGGATGCGCCGCTCGATGCAAAGAGAGATTTGATTTTCTTCATGATCAGAGTACAGAAACCGCTCAAAGTTTCCGCAATGGGGTTGTTTGATTTGTCGTTGGTCAATTTTATAAAGGTGAAGACTGATTTAAATAATAATAATAAATTAAAGCTGATATTTTAGATTTTGAAGACGGCCTGGTCTTATTACACACTTGTGAGTCAGCTAAGTGCCGATGCCAATAAATGAGTTAAATTAGTTATTGAAGAGTTCATCTATTTTCAACATATTATGTATAGCTTAAAACTGGAACTGTAGCATCACTTCCTTATTAGTCTTGCAGATTAGAATTCAAACTGCACGCCTCTGTATAATATATTGTGGTTTTTAAAGAGTTTAAAGCAGTTAAATGGAGTTTTTATGATTTTCTTTCCCCTCATCATCATTAGGTCTTTAGGCATTTTGTTGCTATTGCGTGCTATAACCATTACAGTTAATTACATAAACTAACTACTAACTATTACTGCCATGTCTTTCTAAAATTTTAGAACGAATAATTTACAATCAAAACAAAAAAAACTGGGTTTAGAAAGTGCTTTAGGAAATATTTTAGATGATTATTTTAGAGCATTAGATAAAGATGAATCGATTTTAATGACGTTTCTAAAGCTTCTAAGACCTTAGATCGTGCTCTACTTATTGCAAAACTCTCTGTTTATGGCTTTGATGACATTTCGGTACAGTTTTTTAAGTATTTTTTACTAAATCGAAGTCAAGCTGAGGTAAATGATAAGTCGTGCTTCCAAGTAGGTTCGATCACTTCAGGCGTTCCTCAGGGTTCTATTTTAGTGCTCATTTTTTTAATATATAGGGTGGAAATTTTAAATTCGATAAAGAACTGTAAAATTCAAACTTTTATGGACGATACACAGTTATATTTAAATTTTCATCCAAAAAATGTTGAACTATAGCTTGTAAACAGATTAATGAGACTTAGAACAAATGTCAGCGACATTTACATCATTCAACGGATATTTTGCTAAATAAGTTACTTATAACGACTCAGTTTTACTCAGTTATAAGCAGCAATATTTTAACACTTTTCTCATATTGGGGAATAAACATTATTTATTCAAACTGTTGAGTGCTCATTCAAAGCACAATGAGCACTACAAATTTCTTGAAAATAAATCTGAAAACCAATTTTCGGGGACGTCTTTCTAATCCGAGCTATAAGTAAATTATAATAATAATTCCAGATGTTTCCTTTTACTCTTAGTTACTCTTTTAGTAGTATTAATCGCCAGTCTCAAAATCACGTTTTCGAAGACTAACTTCTTGGCATTTCGTTTTAAAGAGCATTTAGTAAAGTATGGATTCCTAAATCCGTCTTTGTTGAAAAAAAATTGCAACTTCAACAAATTGTTTACTAATTTGTAAACCTTGAACTTGACTACTACTGTAAATGCAACCGTAAATCTAAATATTTCTTTTGGAGCTTTTAAAACCACAAAATTATTCTGGGATGTAAGTGTCATAAAATGAGGATAATAATACAATACATTGTAGGTAAAGAAGACGACAGACGATATTTTCAACATTGATAAAGAAGTTTCCTTGGTAGAATAATATGCAATTTTATATGTAATTGAATTCATCGCTCGTTTTCATTGTTTCATAAATTTGGAAAGACTGTACCTTTGCCACAATAACATCATATCGAATGATTTGTTAAAACAATTAATATATAATAACTTCAAGATTTGACAATCCGTCGTGGAAAACACTAATTCACTGTAACGTCATAAAGCCCACATCCCCAAATTAACACAAAACAACACTAATTTTTGGAATCCTTGCGAAAAGGAGTTTTAAATTCAAGCGTTGCACGAACCTCCATGAAAACTGATGATAAACTTGCAAACTGCTTTATCGACAGTGAGATAAATTTCTAAATCGTTACAGTCAAAACTTGAACTTTCAGATGAGTGTCTATTTTAAACAGTCCACAAATGAAAAGGAGACAACAAAAAGTAAGCTCCTTACGCAAAAATCAGACCATTTTTTACCAACATTTTTAAAGTCTTTGTGAAAAGAAGTTTGATATTCAAGCGTTGCACGAATCGCCATGAAGACTGCCGATAAATTTGCAAACTACTTTACCGACAGTAAAAATATTTTCAGTAAACATTCAGAAGCAATATATTCAACATCTTCGCATGAAGAAGTTTCTTTAGTAAATTAATACGCAATTTTATAATTGAATTAGTCGCTAGGTCTCATTGTTTCATAGACTGTACCTTTGCCACAATGACGTCATATCGTATGACTTCTTAAAACAATTAATATAATCTAATTTATTACAATAACGCAGTAAATTTATTACACTATTATGTATGAATGGAACGCTTTTCTGCGTTTTTAAAACTAAACGGAAAAGTTGTTCCAAATTCTTTAAATGTATATTTTTACCTTTATGTGTGCCGAACTATAAGATGACAATCTATCACGGAAAACACTTCAGTGTAACGTTATAAAGCAAACAACCACAAATTAACACAAAATAACACTAATTGATAGTCTTTGTGAAAAAAAAATGGAATTTGAGAATTGCACGAACCTTCATGAAAACTGCTGATAAACTTGCAAACTGCTTTATCGACAGTGCTATAAATTTATAAATTGTTACAGTCAAAACTTGAACTTTCAGAATGTGTCTTTTAAACAGTCCACAAAAGAGGAAGAGACAACAAAAAGTAAGCTCCTTATGCAAAAATCAAACCATTTTTTTTCTTTGTGAAATTCAAGCGTTGCACAAATAAAGTTGTTGCATAAAACAGGAACAGATAAAATGTGGTAAGTAAAAAGATCATACGAGATGACACTTACTATTAAAGTGAGACAGAACAATGTCAAGCCCAGAAAAAACGCTCCTTCGGCCAGTTTAAAGAAACAGTTTAAAGCAGAGAAGTTAATCTGATCGCGACGGTTCAGTCGTATTTCTCCATCTTACACAGATCTACTGAAACATTTTGATTCATTCTGCTTTTATGGAGAATTACTCGTACTTGGCAAACAATGGCAAGTAGTGGAAACGAAAGGAACCAATCAACCGGGACTATATTCTGTAAATAATAGACTCGTTTTAAGTCTTCCAGAGAATATTTAATAAGAAATGCACGACGACGCCCTCCATCTAAGACATTTTAATTCCGTGTTGCGATGAATTGACTTGAATTTTTCATTAGAGATGAATAATATTTTTACCAATACATCTGTAAAATTTCAATTTAATTTTGCAGCGTCTAGGATGATTAAGCAATTAGAGTAAAAGTCTGCACGCAATTTAAACGAGCGATTTGTTGAAACGGGACCTGCACTGGATTTGTGTTCAATCAATTGTGTCTCATATTCTTACATAATAGATTATATTTTTTAAGAAATTATATGAAAATCTAAACGGTAATGGATTACCTCGTTGTTTACTCTCATCTTGTAAGTAAATAGATTCGTCTGAAACAGCAATGATTTACCTTACACATCTATACAACATTCACAACTCGATATGAACTTGCTGCAAAATTAAATTTGTATCATGTCTTAATAAATATTTTGTTAAATTATTTTCAACCCGACTTGCTTGGTCATAGACGAAAGCAAGCAAAAAGCAAACAAAAAGAGGAGGATTTCATTGGGGTCATTTGTTGAGTTAACTCATGGAGCGCTCACTACATCCCCACTAATGGAACTTGGCATAGAACACGGTCAACAATGGAAAGAAACATAATCGTTGTTGAAAACAAAAATAATTTAGAATGTTTTATATTTTAATAGCAATAGACACAAATTGTGGCAACGAGTTCGTATTTGGTTGCTATCTTTTTTTGTAAAAGTATTCAACTAGCCTTGTCTATAGCTCTTGAATAATACACTGATGGATAATTGAACCGTTCCACCGGAAATTTTGGGTGTTTAATAAAAACATCAAAGTATTAAACATTGGGCTATTAGAAGATCAATATTATTCCATAAGTGGTCACTGCTCTTGCCTTATGGAGTAAAATGTTCACGTATTTCCTCGAAATATAATGCCTCAATGTGTGGTCCAAGACCCGAAATTGCAACCCAAATCGTTACTGAGATAAAAGTACTGAAGCGACCATTTAACGAAGTGGCAATTCAACTTATTGTAACCCTGAAGATGACTTAGTTCCTTCTACTCTTCTATCCAAATGCAATGATTAGGTGAAAAGTCTAAATGAGCCCGTCCATGATGGACCAGACACAGCGGCTTTAAATGTGAAAATTAGAACTTTCCTAGCTGCACAAGAATTAGTTGCTTCACACCCTCTTGAAGTTGTTGCTGTTGCAATGTCACCTTTCCATTTTGAAAAAACGGGTGCTACACTTCAATTAATGAAACCAACCAATAACATTGCTTTTCTAATTTTTATTTTATTAAACATTGTGCACAGATTCATTTTACTTACTACATTTAACGAATTTCGTTGCAAGTGCCAAATATTTTGCATTTTGTGGATTCATTCTAGTAAAGTGTCAAATATTTGAAATTATAAAATTTCTTATGCATTTCGTTGATTCATTACTGTATAATATGATCCGGACGTTTTCAAAATCTGAAAACTGGCTATATTGTAAGTTGTAAGCGTCATTCGTACCTTTAAGAGCGTCTCCAATGATAGATCAGATAAGCTCCAAACGGATAACTTGAGCTCTCGTTGTGTTTGCATCATGAAAAAAAGTAAATCTTTTTTTGCACCAAGAGAAGCTTCGATCCACGATGATTCGTAAGCGGCGAAAGGCACTTGCATACTCTAATATTAGTCATGAAAATAGAAAAATACTCGGAGCAAGTACTTTACCTTGATATGCACCTCATTTCCGAACCAACAGTAAGTAAAAATTTCCAGAATCAAGGCTGTTGAAAAACACAGAAAAGAATAAAACTGACCGCTGAAAGGTTTGACCTGAAATCGTAATAAGTAAACAAGAGGATACAAAAGGACACTTACTATAGTGAGAAAAAACATTGAGAAGCCCAGCGAAAGTCCTATTACCAAAAATTCTAGCAGAAAAATCCAAACGACGCTCTTGTTAAAAGTTTCTACAAAGTTCACAATTTCACGGTGATGTTGAACGCAACGAACTAATTCCTCTTGGAATCGCTCGGAGCGTATTTTTCTCAAATTGTCGCAAAGAATGTCAAGTTGAGCCCCAGAATATATGCACAAAGCGGCGATTAGCGCATTCAAGTTGACGGTCGCACTCCCTAAAGTGATAAAAGTTATCGTTTGATGGAGATAACTGATTGTGTAAAAGAGAGTGTTATGGTAGTCGTACGGATACCATATTGGAAACGGAAGTCTCCACTGCTTGTAAGTACCATCAAGAAACGGCATCATCAACCAGACAATAACATCAAGAGTTGATGTGACATAAATCATTCTATATATGACTTTCCATGCGTTCACTGTTGGAGAAACCAACATAATCTGTTTGCCACTTGAAGGCTGGAACAACTCACTATCCAGTGCAACAATCAGTTCTTTGAAAACTTTTATATTTCCTGCGAAACAGAATATTTTCAGCACGAACACTAATTCTGTGATCGACATAAATGCGGTTATCGCCGCAGTGTCCATTAAATTTGTCAACGACATTATCACGTGCAACACAGAATGCGTAAAGCAGAAAACAGTAAAAAATATCAGCGAATATATAGCGTACAAGTTAAATTCGTAGGATTTGCCTTTCGGCCACAAACCTAACAGTTTAAAACAGAAAATATTTGCTTTGATCGCGGCGGTCCAGTCGTATTTCCCCATCTTACACAAATCTACTGAACTGTTTTTATTTCTTTTGCTTATATAGAGTGTTTGCTCGCACTTGGCTACCAATGACAGTTGTGTGGATGGTCGTGGAAACGAAATGAACCAATCAACTGGGATTATATTCTGTTAATAATGGATTCGTTTTAAACAGACATAGAAAATATTTAATAAGAATTGCAACACGACGCCCATCTTAGAAGACATTTTAATAACGTGTTGCTATGCATTGATGTGAATATTTTATTGGTCTTGTAAAATTAGAAACGGAGTATTTTCCAAGTAAACAATACATCGGATAAAATGTCGATTTAGTTTTGGAATGTTGTGATAATAAATGTAGGATTTAACCAACGATTTGTTGATACTTGACCTGCACTGGATTTGTATTTGATCAATTGTGTCTCATCTTTTGACATAAGATAATATTTGTTTAGAAATTATTTGTGAAAAAGTATACCGCGTATTCGACGAATTACTCTCCCCTTGTAATTAAATAAATTCGTCTGAAACAGCAATGATTTACCCTACGCAGTTATACATAATTCAGAACTCGATATGACATACCTTTAAAAATTCGAATCATTTGTAAAAAAAATATTGTTACTTTCAACCCAATTTTAGCCATAGATGAAAACCAAGTAAAACAAAAGGTATTTAAAATGGCTTATATTTTAATAGCGCGTATAATTACAATACAAGCTTTAAAGTAACAGCTAAGATGGGATGGGGTAATAAATTAAACAAATTGGGCTGAAACGCAGACACGAATTATGGCAACAAGTACGTATTTCATCTTAAATTGCCACCCTTTTTTGTAGACCTATTGAATTAGCCTCTTCCATAGATTCCAATAATATTAACATCAGGCTAGAAGATCAATATTATTACATCAAATGGTTATTACTCTCGCCTTAATCACTGAAATGCCCACGTTACTTTAGAAAATAATGCGTAAATCAGACAACTTGGCTTTGTAATAAGTCCTACTTTGTGATCCGTTTGCCTGCTATCTAAAATTGCTAACGCCATTATCTAAGACTCGAATTTGCACCCCAAATCGTTACTAAGAAAAAAGTGCTGAAGCCACCATCAAGTCTTTTTAAACTGGATTTATTTTAAGTCTGAAGATGAATTTCTTCCGCTTTTCTATCCAATTGTGAAGATTATGTGAAAAGTCTAAATGCGTTATGTGAATAGTTTTAAATGTGAATTTTTTTTATTAGTATTTGAACGGTTCGTGCAGATGCATTATACTTTCGTTTTTGTTTTTATTTTTCTAGCTGTACAAGAATTAGTCGCTTCACACAATGTTGAAGTTGTTGCTGTTGCAATGCCACCTTTTCAATTTTTTCCAATGTTTCGAATATTTGGACGTAACTTTTTAACGCATAATTTTTTAGCAAATTTTTTGCGTAGCGCGCTCTTAAAATTGTTTTCTATTAAATACATATAATGGAACAAGACATTTTGCAAAGTCTGCTTCTTAAAATTAGATACAAGGGGACATCACTGTGATATTTCAGAGCTGTAACTTCCCAATTTGGTCCACATCATTTGGTGATCATTTGGTTTTTATGTAAAGCGCTTGGAGAAATGAGTACACAGAAACGCCATTCAATTTCTGACAAAAGGCTGCAATAGCTCAAAGAATATCCATAACAGAATGATGGCGGTGTATGGAGAGAATCCACCTATTTCGTTTTTGCCACAAACAATACGACATGCGCGGCTGGTTTCAAATTTTGTTAATTTTCTTGTCAAGAAAATTGACAAGTGACATAGTGACATGACACATGTCGATGTCAAATTTCAAGTCAATTGAGTAACATCACAGATTACTCCAGATGACTGACTTCATATGGCGATTTTGTCTGGAACTAACTCTTTTCTACACATTTAAACTAGGCGCATGACATCTTTGTCACAGATACCATAAGCAAATGTAGAGGCGCTGTAGTCGTTGCTAATACTTTGTACGACCGCTAGATGTCACAACAAAAACTTTTATTTAAATTCAAATAAAAGGCCAAATATTTTTACTATTTTAAATTGAACAATGTACAATTCCGTGTTTTTTAAAAAGCGTGACTGTTTCTACCCGGGTTGCTTTTTTTCTGACTAATATTTTAAAAACAGCATTTTGCTGCAACTATAATCAAGCCAGTAAATGTCAAAACTTGCTTGTATATTGAATTTGTGAAAAATTTTAAGCGAAAGGTGGGCCTTTTTACATTATTTGTGGTGTTGGTGAAAACTAAGCGGAGAAACTGCATTGTTTTCCAAAAAGTGAAGAAAGGTAACGATGTTTTATTAATACAACAAATTCAGGAAATCTAATTACATAATTCTAGAGCGAATTGTGGCAAGAAGCTCTAAATATCCAAAATTACAATCTAAAGCAAAAGTGGAGGGTTTGCATTTTCGGCATCGTTGGATACTAGGCTTGGTTATTCCTTATTTTTGTGCGTGAATTTGATGAACTAAGCCAGGTTGCTCTATTGGTTGTCCGGCAAGTCTTGCCAAATTTCCATTATTATATAATAAACCCAAGTAATTATCATATGTGTAAGTTATACCTATCTGAAGAAATGTAATTGTTAACATTTTGGGTATAATTTTGTTTAATTTAAATTATGTAATATAATAAATTGATTTTTATAAAATTGTTTGTTTGCATGACGCATGATTTTGTATTTTTATGATTTATTATACAAAACAATTTTTTACATTAGTTTTGTAGAATAAGTAATAAAATATTCAAAATATAATAGCATTTTTACTACCTATAAAGAGAGAACAGACTATTTAAATTTGCCGCAAAATTTGATCGATGCGCCATCTGAAAACTGTTACATAATTTGAAGGTCGCTAAAGGTCATTCCACCAAAATATTTGCATTGAGTCAGTGATCTGGAGTAATCTGTGGTAATAGTAAAGAAGGGTCAGCGACTCAGTGGGTCAGTCCAGTCGAGTAATAAATTTGTTGTCTGTGTTGTTTCCAGGTGTTTCTTCATTGTTGAGTGTTGTTGTGTTTCGATGTGCACTTTCTGTCACTTGTCAATTTTCTACCAAGCAAAGTAACTAGATTTGAATAATATGGGTGGAGTTAATTTCCCGCTGCGCATGACGTATCGAAATGTATCGAAAAACGAAATAGGTGGTTTGTCCAAGTTATTTCCAATGAACTGAATTTGTGTTCGAGCAATTGTGTCTCATCTTCTGACATAAGATAATATTTTGTTAGAAATTATTTATGAAAACTTAAAGCATACCTATGCGACTAACGATTTCTCTCACCTTGTCAGTAAATAGATTTGTCTATAACAGTAATGATTTATTTACCCTACACAGTTATATACCGAATCAAAACTTTAACTGAAATAAATTCAGTATCTTGAACACAAATAATTTTTATAAATATTACTGGAATAGGTCTTTCTTTGTTTTCAACTTGCTACTTTTCAGCCTACTCAGTTTTTTTTACTGAGGCGGCTAAAACCATCTTAACTTTTTTTTTAATGGAAAAATATATCATTTGACACATCATTGCGAAGCTTCGGAAAAAAGGAATACAACGATGTACATATTTTCCCGTTTTTATGTCTTATGTCAGAAATATACATAAAAATTGTTTTTAATATGCTTCAATGTTTTTTTTTCATGCGGTGCAAACGCGGTTTTATTATGTTATCGTCACTTTTTGCTATAAATCTAAGTATCTTTGCAAACCTTGTTAGTTTTCATCTTTTATTTGATAAATAAGTAAGTAGTAACTATTTAAAATAAAATTTTAATTATGATTGGGTTTTGGCGACAGATAACAACCACGAGCAAAAAAATCTAAAAAAAATATTTATTGGATAAAAAAATTAATAAAAACGGTTAAAAATACATATGGTTTTATTTTGCATGAGCTTTACAATTATGTGTCAATTGACATATCTTTCCATTAAAAAAAGTTAAGAGTGGTAATAGCCCCTGAGTAAAAAAAGAAAAAGTGATTTGGCTGAAATGTAGTAATACAATACAAAAGACAATTTTTCACAAAATGATTTGTGCTGGATTTATTCCAGTAAGTTGCCAAATTATGCATTGACAGAGCGCTAATAGTCGTTTTCAACACGACTATATACTTAGTCTTGAGAAGTTTTTGAAACGCGTTGCAAACAATTCTTTTTGTACAAGTCAAATAAACAAATAAAATAATAATGTAAAAGGAATTAGAGTTGATGCCAATAAACGTCAAATTTTGTCTGTTTGGATTAATTAAATCACAGTTAGCTCTTACCTGAAGCACCCTAATTTGAATAAGGCAAAGTCGTATTTAAAACATAACGTCGTGTTTTGCTTGTCAGTGCCTAATTTGAAGATTTAGAGACGGGAGTACAAAATTTGTTTATATCAATAAATTAAATTATGTATTTAATTATAAAATAAATATATTTAAATTGTGTTCAGTACCCTGGAAAGGGGGTTTTATTTCCGCACCTTTTGGGTGCCCCAATTGAAATCAATTCAAAGTTAGAATAAGTTTGCAGAATAAGTTGTAAATCAACATTCAACCAAGAAAGATCTGCGCTGCTTTTTAAAATTCACATTCATTTTGCTTCTTTGATCATTTCAGTTTAATCCATCAATTTAATTCAACATTACCACATCAATCCACCAGATAACTTAAAATTTGCGTTAAAGAATATAAATAAATAAATAACTGATTATATTTAACTGTTTATTAATTATTATAAATGAAATAAAAAATTTAACACACACAATTCACAACAAGTGTAATAACAAGAAAAGAAAGATCAAAAATACAGTCTTAATTTCTTATCTATTAAACTATTCACTAAAGCTAAAAGAAAAATCTAAAAGTATGTTGAAGCTGCAATTGAGTGTTTTCAAGACATGTAATTGCTAAATGAATACTGATAAATTTTTAAGAGGCCACCTCAGCGCTCATTATTTCCACGAGCGGCGCTATCAATTAATGATAACGTATTTATTTTATATGCACAAGCTATCAATACTGTTTCGATTCTTGGCTTGCTAAACCAAGGACTGCCATCCATTATTGAAATATATACTACCGCCGTTTATCTGCAAATAATACGAACCGCCCCTTATTAATATTTAACATGCGAAGAACTGAAACATGTTTTTCAATTCCCAGAGCGACACGTGCCTAATTTAATATTCAATGTCGTTGCATCCCTTTACCATTTGTGCAAATTCAATTTTACTACGGACTAACTTGTTGGGAATTAACTTGGCTCATGAAGGCGAAATACGAGTATGCGGTTTTGAGAATCTGAAAGTCTCTCTAAGTTGT
Organism: Eledona agricola; assembly: GCA_964023215.1. NCBI lineage: Eukaryota > Metazoa > Arthropoda > Insecta > Coleoptera > Tenebrionidae > Eledona > Eledona agricola. The sequence goes on along the minus strand of OZ026855.1, from coordinate 19,900,674 downwards.
TGAATTCAAATATCATTCAAAACTTACCTTCAGGAACGTTTCCAGCGACAAGTAAAATAAGTTCAGCGCCGAAATTTTTACAGTTCGTTGTGACTTCTGTATAAAGAATATTATGGATTTTTTCGTCTGCATGGAGAAGTTTACCCAGTCCGATTCAAAAACGGAGTAGGGAAGAGAGTCGCTCTTAAACAATTTTTTATTCAACGCCCACAAGGTGTAAAGTTTTAATAATAGTAATAATTACCTTGACCTGAACCTCGTTTCCAAACCAGCAGAACATAAAAATTTGTACAAGAATCCCGGTTTCGTAAAACACCAAAGAATAGAACTCGGTACTAAACGGTACGACCTAATAACAAATCGACAGAATGTTAGAGAGTAATTAAATTGCTGAAACTCACGACGGTCATTTGGAACATGGTCAGACCGATGGCAACGGCGCTGGTGAAAAACTGGGCGATGATGATCCAATTAAAGAAATTGTTAGAAGTTTCTGCAAAGCTGAGGACTTGCTTGTGGTGTTCAACACAAGCGGCTAATTTCTGCTCGACCGTTGTGCCATTGCTGACTTCGTGTAAGTTCCTCAAATCGTCGGCGAGTATTTCAAATTGGGTGGCAATGTAAGCGTTTAAGGCATCGATCAATGTGTCGATATCCACATTTACTATTCCAATGTAACTAACACACACCACCTGATAAACGTAGGTGATTTCGTAAACCGGCGAATAATTGGTTTTGAAGGGGTACCACGCCAAAAACGGGAATCGGTGTTCGATATAGAATTGATCCATAATTGGATAGATGGCCAGGAATATTATGGCACCAACACACGTCGATCCAAAGGCAGCAAACGCAACTTTACACATTCGTAAAGTCGGCACGATTAGTTTGATTTGATGCTGCGATCGTGGCTGGAACGGATCTCCGTCCAACGTTCTCATCAGCTGCTTGAAAACCGCGATATTTTTGACAAAGTAATAAGTTTTGAAAACCGCCACCAACTTCGTCAGCATCGTACAAATGCTATTGGTCAAAGCTTGCAGGTCGTTCAGGATGAAAAATATATTCAACGCCTCGCACAGAACTCCACTCACTATAAACAAACCAATGGAAAATGCAGCGTACAAGCTGTAAAAATCCAGCTTGTAGACTTCGTACTGTTTGGGGTACAAACCGATTAGTCTCAACAAAATAATGTTCCATTTTATGGTTTCCTGCCATTCGAACCTTCCGTCTTTGATCATTGTTACTTCACTGATCGCCTCGCAGTTATTTGTAAATTATTCAAGTTACACCAAGAAATGACGGTAATTTGTGGAGGAGGTGAGCTTCCACGGCATGTGCAGGTGATAATTGATAGTTCGGATTATATGAATGATTTAGTGCGGAATCGTTTTATTAATTTACAAATCTGACGTGTTCTTACTAACTTAAAAATGGTTTAACAATTACTTATTACACAAATTGTATGTAAACTTCCTGTGACAACAATAAAGAGCGTGCAAATAAATTCTCATTAGATCATGGAATCTAGCTTTTGATTAGTTTTTGTACAGTGTAGACTTTTGACACTGACATTTTACATGAACTATCAATCAAAAAGTTGTTCAAACGACGTCTAAACCTAAACTAAAAATTATAGTAAATGTATCTTATGCATCGGGTCCGAATCTGAGACTTGGGAGCATTTCTTCAGAAAGCAGGAGTCGATGCAGTGAATGCTCTTTACTACTGCAAAAGGCAAGAACCCAATTTTCATCGCGGAAGTTGATGACTGTTGATTGAATACATGACAAAAGAAACTACAATAAATGTAAATGTGTACAAATAAACAATCAATAAATTTAAGACTGCGATTCGCAAGAACTGGCCTTACAATTACGCTCAGAAAACGCGTCTTCTGCACGACATTGCAGTGCAAGGAAAAATTAACCAATGCTGTTTTTAAAAATTTGCTCATCCGCCACCTGACCTGACCTGGCTCTCTCTCTCTTTCTCAATCTCAAAAAACTTTTAAAGGGACGTCTGTTTTTATCGAACGACGAGGTGGAAGAAACTGGAAAAACCTTGGAATAAATGTATAAACATTTACGGATCATAATATCCATAATCATTCTAAGTCAAAATTTGTAATTTTTCAGTTTTCTGCACCATTATGGTTAATAAACCGCTATAATTAACCGACACAAAAGGAATTTTATCACTTTGGCACTTCGAGATATGCAGTACTTTTTTACACAACTATTGAAGTGCCAAATATAGTTTCTTTTTTTATGAGACTTTCCGTTCAATACAAAACAGAGTATTAGTGTTATTTTAGCTTTTAAGCAAGAGATTTATCGAAAATAATTGGAATTAAAAATGCATATAAAAAGGAAAATTAGCCGGTTATATTTTTCACAAAAACTCGCAGACGTAGAATATTTCCGTAGAAGTTTTCTTTTCTAGAAGTTTGTCGACCAAGTTAATTATAACATAGTTTCCAAAAATGCATACTATGAAAAAAACAGAAGTAAAAAATGTAATAGTCGGTCTTATCAAGAAAAATAGTGTGTCACGTTTTTATTAGCACTTTTAAATGAATTGTGTTGTGTTTAATGTTTTCTTTCTTTAAATTTGCGGATTTCCATTCTTTGAGAATGTGAATATTTAGAATTCAGCTTGTGTTAATCTTCGCTGTTAATTTTTTTTTGTAGTGTCAAGTGAATTACCGTTAAGTCATAATAGTTCTGCATTATAAAACATTTTTGTAAGAAAATGTTTAACAAAATATTACTTATTCTATTCTGCTCAAATAAAAGACATCAAAACACTATTTATTTTAGTTAATTCTTTTTATGGCAAATCGTCGCTTCTATATATTTTTTTCTAAATTATCTCACTCAAGACTGTTTTTTTTACATTAAACATATGCCTACGATGTCCAATATTTATGGACAAATATAATTAATTAATTCTCCGAGTGTTTGGAAGAGGGGTAGCGTTACATACATAATTATTTGCTATAATTTTCAATCGCTTCTACTGAAATACAGTAATTTTTAGTTGTACAGTTTTAGTCGTTAAGCAGCGAGATAAACATAATAAAAATAAATTTTTGTTTGTTCCGTGACTCGTTTCCTTCATGGATGGGTAGATAACTTTATGAATTTCCTATAATAAAATTGTGGACCAAATAAATAAAAACATACTTTTTGTGTTAATTTATTTCTGACTAAATCACTCTTTCCTAATTAATACTACAATGATTGAGATTCTAAACTATCAGTGACTCTTTATCTATTCGGAATTTACTTGACTCATGAACGCAAAATACGAATATGCAGTTTTAAGAATCTGAAACAACTGAAATCAAATAAAATTTGATGAATTAATTTGTTACCTTCAGAAACGTCTCCAGCGATAAATAGAAGAGATTAAACGCAGACATCTTTACAGTTCTTTGCGACTTTTGCATGAAGAAAACCATATCTTTCTGCACCCTTAGTGAAAAATTTGGCCAGTCTGACTCAAAGACAGAGTAGGGTAGTTGGCCGCTCTGCAGACGGAATTGCAATAAATCACGACAACACTATCAGCAAATTACTTTCACTTGCACTTCGTTTCCGAACCAGCAAAACATGAATATTTGAACCAAGATTCCGCTGAAATAGCAAACTAAGGAGTAGAATTCGCTTGTGAAGGGAACCACCTGTCAGAACATTAATCGATTGTCGGCGATTTTTTTTGCATTGTACTTACGATGGTCATTTGGAACATAGTCAGGCCGATTGCGACAGCACTTATGCAGAACTGGGCAATTATAATCCCGTTGAAAAATGTATTGGACATCTCTGCAAAACTAAATCAAAGTTGTTTTAAATGGTAATGCAATGTAAAGTGGCCACCTCAAAATTTCCTTGTGGTGCTCAATAGACTTGCTTAATTTTTTTTCTACAGTCTCGTGTCCACTGATTTTGTGCAGGTTCTTTAAATCGTCGGCAAGAATCTCAAACTGGGTGGCCACGTACGCGTTTAGCCCATCAATCATGGTATCAACGTCCACGTTGACAATTCCAAAAAGCACGACGCAGACGAATTGATACAAATAAATTATTTCGTAAACCGGAGAATAGTCGGTGCGAAACGGATACCACGCGAGAAACGGTAATCTGTAATCTTTGTAAACCCCATCCAGAATAGGGTAAATGGACAGGAATATGATGGCGCCAGTGCACGTGGTGCCAAACGACATAAACGCAACTTTACACATTTTCAGCGTCGGTTTCACTAGTTCTATTTGGTGCAAGTTCCTCGGCTGAAATAAATCACTGTTCAGCGTTTTCATGAGCCGTTTGAAAACGGACATGTTCTTCACGAAATAGTACGTTTTAAAAACCGCCGCCAATTTAGTGAGCATGGTACAAACGCTGTTTGTTAAAGCCTCCAAATCGTCGAGGAGAAAAAATAAGTTTATTATCTCGCTCAAAATGCCACATACTATAAACAGTCCGATGACGATGACTCCGTACAAGAGATACAAATTAAATTTGTAGCTTTCATACTCTTTGGGATACAATCCAATCAGTTTCAGCAACAGAATATTGGTTCTTATAGCTTCTCGCCACTCGAATGGTTCAGACAGAGCCATGTAATCTTGGCGTTAATCGACTTCTGATTATTTTATACAACTGACTGAGCTTTGATGGATTTACGTGACTTTTATACTATTTGTGCTGTGCGATCACCTTAATTACCGTAATGTATAATTACGAAAGCAGCACTTTCCCATGAAATTATCTATATTTTTTAAACGTGGATTGTTAAATAATGCATGTCTCGAAGGAATTATAAACTTAATTTATTAATATTAAATTTAAAAACATGCACATCGCAAATTATTCGCATGACAGTTTTGGTGGATGCGCCGGGTCAAAATGACTATTACGAATATTTTGTAGGGACACGTTCTTCCTCAATTTATCATTCATTTTGGAATTGATTTCTTTTTGATGACAATATATACCTGTTCTGATTCAATTAATTTCTCGTGTTTATTAGCCATCAACCACCCTGTAAAATTTTCCATATCTTTTGAAAAGTGAAATCTTTGACTTACTTCCAGGAATCGGCTATCCAGTTAATTTTCGTGAGCGAATCGGTCAAACAGTAATTTTTTCTTCTATTGTTTCTAGACTGCGCCCCAACAAAAAACGGCCATAAGTTACCAATGTTTGAATAAATTAGTGATGATTATAATAGACTGACAATGTAACGTGCGTTCAAAAAAAAACGAGGCTGCGTTGGCCATGGAATTTATCGGCTTTCCAGTGTAGAAACCATAGAAAACATAAACATAGATTTGACAAATGTCAAGATCTGTCAGTTTAAAATTTACCATCGAAATAAAACGGCCCAAACGCTAGGACAGTTTAATTTTATTTTTAATGAACATTTTTAATAATCATTGGTTTTTAAACCTTAGAATCCAAACAAATCCGAACCTTTTTTTTCTAATGTATATTGTGTAATTTATAACTCACTAGTGGTCAACGTTCGTGTTTAACTATGTATACAACGATTGGTAGGTCACAAACATATTATTATTATTACTTAAATGATGGGGAAAAACATTTTTGGTACTTTAAATAAAATGTAAACATGTAAAAAAATTAATGTAAACTTTAATGAAACACAATCCGTAATTAAACTCCAAAAACAAACAACATTTATCGCAATTGCTTTCGATTTTTTGCCGTAACTCGTCTAAATTTTTTGGCCTACTAAAATAATAAATCTTCGAATCCAAGCAAACCCAAACCTTTTTCTAATGTATATTGTGTAATATAACTCCCTAACTCCCATTTTCTCAAAAACATCTTAACCCTACATGGGTACATATCCTTCGAAAAATTAATGCCTGAAAAACTTGGTAGCTATCCATCATGCACTCTTTTGATGGTTATAACCCAGTAAACACACAAACGTTTATTAAACGTTTATTTTTGACGTTGATTTAACGTTTTAATGTCCCTCGATTTAACGTTATTTGAAACCATTTTTCAACGTTTTTTTAACGTTTATTCAACGTCTTATTTGACGTTTATTTAACGTTATTAGAAACCACATTTAAACGTTTTTTCAACGTTTATTCAACGTAAATTAGAAACGTTTTTTTAACCAAAATTAAAAACGTTTATTCAACGTAAATTAGAAACGTTTTTTTAACTAAAATTATAAACGTTTATTCAACGTAAATTATAAACGTTTTTTTAACCAAAATTAAAAACGTTTATTCAACGTAAATTAGAAACGTTTTTTTAACTAAAATTATAAACGTTTATTCAACGTAAATTAGAAACGTTTTTTTAACCAAAATTAAAAACGTTTATTCAACGTAAATTAGAAACGTTTTTTTAACTAATATTATAAACGTTTATTCAACGTAAATTACCTTATTTTATATTTTTATTCAACGTGTTTTAAATGGAAATTAAAAACGTTTATTCAATCAAAAGTATGTATAATTTATTTACAAATTACAATACCAATAAACAAACGCCAGAAATAATCAATGAAATAGTACACAGTAAGATTTCACTTGGAGGTGCTTTTCTCCGCAAAGATCAGGGTGGTCCTGTAAATTCCGAGAAAGGCCTAGAGCTGTTGTGAAAAAAAGCGGACGCGGGTAACATTCGAGTGACGTAATCGATTGCAGAATAGATGTGATTGCAAGTGTGATTGCTGTGACAAGAAATTGTTCCACCATTATATTCCCTGTACTGCCGTAGTCCATTAGTAAGTTGTACCAGGGCTTACGTTCCTTTTTGGAACTAATAAATGAATGAAAATAATGCATAAATAACCTATGTTTCAAGTGTTTATCAACGGTTATAAAAGGTTCGCTGCTATGCTAGTATCTAATTAGATGGCACTAGAATGGCAGTTGGTATTGGTTTATAATAACGTTAAATCTCGGGACATTAAAACGTTAAATAAACGTCACATAAAACGTTGAATAAACGTTTTTAATTTTGGTTAAAAAAACGTTTATAATTTACGTTGAATAAACGTTAAAAAACGTTGAAAAGTGGTTTCTAATAACGTTAAATCTCGGGACATTAAAACGTTAAATAAACGTCAAAAATAAACGTTGAATAAACGTTTTTAATTTTGGTTAAAAAAACTTTTATAATTTACGTTGAATAAACGTTAAAAAAACGTTGAAAAGTGGTTTCATATAACGTTAAATCGCGGGACATTAAAACGTTAAATAAACGTCAAATAAAACGTTGAATAAACGTTTTTAATTTTGGTTAAAAAAACGTTTATAATTTACGTTGAATAAACGTTTTTAATTTTGGTTAAAAAAACGTTTCTAATTTACGTTGAATAAACGTTAAAAAAACGTTGAAAATTGGTTTCTAATAACGTTAAATCTCGGGACATGAAAACGTTAAATAAACGTCAAATAAAACGTTGAATAAACGTTTTTAATTTTGGTTAAAAAAACGTTTATAATTTACGTTGAATACACGTTAAAAAAACGTTAAATAAGAAACGTTTTAAAATCAACTGAAAATAAACGTTTAAAATTCAACGTAAAACCGTTTTTCAACCGACTAAACGTTTCCTCAACGTTTAATAAACGTTTAATGCGTTTTGTGTGTTTACTGGGAATAGACTGGTTAGGCATTTGTATTTGATTGGTCTGGGTCTTGCCAATTTACCAATAAACATTATTTTATTAAAATTTATCTTGCAATTTTCAACTAAATTTAATTTGGAAATATTTTTTCCACAAATTTTAAGTTTGCGGATGCCATCTTCTTAGCCACCTTCGTTGGCAGTAAAGGTATTGAGTGCTTCTATAAACGTTCTTCGTTCGTCGCTTCAATTTATAGCTTTTATTCTCTTTTATTCTTTTGTTGGGTGAACCATAAGTATGTATAGGGCATTATTGATGTTTTGATATTCTGCTATCTTCAAAGTTTATGGATGAGGCGCTGCACCACTCTTCAATTTTAGCCCAATAATTCTTTCATTTACCAACTCCATATATCTCAGCTACCTTAAATCATAATTTATTGTCAGCTTGAGTCTATTTTTTCCCACTTTACATTACGTACCCTATTTTGATTCTCCTATATCTCATCGCTTTATAGCTTCCAGTTTCTTCTCAAAGGGATCACAATTTTATTCCACTTTCTTGAATCCGTTCACAGTATACCATAAAGTACACATGCATACCATAAAGAAGAGACTTTAACTGATTTTGTATTGTATGTTTCCACATTGAGACGCCCATTCGCCGATTAATTACTTCTAGAATCAGAAATTTCATCTGTTTACTGCAACGATGATATTCTGCATAAGACGGAGATCACGAACCAAATCGCCTCGTATAATTCTGCAAAATTCAAAAAACGATTTGTTCCGGATTACACAAAGATCCGGATAACCGGGTTTCGGTAATTTAGCTTATACTAAATATGTACCTCATCTAAAATATTAATTTTCAGAACGGTGTTGACTTCTGAATGCCACAAAAACTTAGTTTATAAACCGAGTGAATTATTTCTTAATTTTAATAAATGATGGAATAAACGACTTATTATACATGTTAAAGAAAACGCACAGAAAAACAGATATGCAAAACATAGAGCTGTAATTTCTATAACCAATCTGTACGATTTCAGTTCTTGTCTCAACAGGCAATCAAATGAAAATAACATTATATTTTAGATAATCTACTGTCAAATTGCGTTTCCTTATTAATAAAACACAAGGCAGGAATGGCTCTAATAAGCGGTTTCGATAATTAAAATTGTAATTGAGAGAGTCGGGAGTAACATTTTGAAAATACCATAAAAACACGTGTCGCTTTCTCACGAAAAACTCTGGTAAAATTATTATTAAATAATGAGCCGCAATGTTAATAAAATATGTGATGAAAGGGTTTGACTATAGTTTTAATTTTAATTTTATTAATTAGGACACAGTCCGATTGGTTAGTAAAAATACACGTGGGTATATATATCTTCATAGTGAGGTGTTTGTCACGGCAGTCGAAAGATCAAAATGCCAAAACAACGACAATTTGATTGGCAAAGAACAATAGGTATCAACATTTTCCTGTTGAGACTAATAGGCGTATGTCCCCAAAACTTCGACAACTACAAGTTTGATTGGTATGCCATATATGCCACAATTTCTTTGGGCTTGTTTATGGTGTGCGGAATACTGTGCGAAGTACTAAATCTTTTCTTTCTTCTCGACGACTTAAAAGCGTTGACTAATAGCATTTGCACTATGCTAACCAAGCTAGTGGCCTTGTTCAAAATGTACTACTTCATAAAGAACATCGCAATTTTCAAACAGCTCATGTCGGCGTTAAAACAGGAAGCTTTTCAGCCGAAAAATGAGAAACAGTTGCGACTAATCAAACCCTGTTTGAATATGTGCAAAGTTGCGTTCGTGTCGTTCGGAACCACTTGCATTGCTGCAATAATCTTCTTGTCGATTTATCCAATTTTGGATGGAGTTTACAAAGAGTACCGATTTCCATTCTTGGCCTGGTATCCATTCAGCACCAGCTACTCACCGGCTTATGAAATAATCTACATTTATCAAATAATATGCGTTTGCTATTGCGGAGTGATAAACGTGGACGTGGACACCATCATCGACGCTTTGAACGCTTACGTTTCCGCCCAGTTTGTGATTTTGGGCGACAATTTAAGGAATTTGAACTGTTACGACACAGTTCATCAAAAATTGATTAAGTGCGTTGAACATCACCGACAAATCCTAAGGTTTGTTCCAGAGAGACATTGAAGTGACTTACTTATCCAATTTCAGCTTTGCCAAACTTTCGAACAAATATTTCAGCTGGATTATTGTGGCACAGTTTTGTACCAGTGCTATCGCAATCGGACTTACAATGTTTCAGCTTTCCGTTGTAAAAAATAAAATTATCTATTGTTGGTAACTTTATTCTTATTATGTTATTCAGGTGGTGCCATTCACCAATGAATTCTACTCGCTCTTGTGGTACGAAAGCGGAATTATGGTACAAATATTTATGTTTTGCTGGTTCGGAAACGAAGTCGAAATAAAGGTGACTATTATTCAATAATAATAATAGCCAAAAACCTACAACTTGCTCGGATTTAGTGCAAAAGAGTACCGTATGCGATTTTCGAATCGGACTGGTCCAACTTCTCTTGTGAGGTGCAGAAAGAGGTTTTATTTTTTATGCACAACTGCCAGAAGACCGTCAGGATCTCAGCTTTTAAACTGTTTTATCTGTCGCTGGATACGTTCCTCAAAGTATTGTTTTATATTTCCAATTTGCGCACTTAACACGTTTTTTATAGATATTGAAGACGGCCTATTCATACTTTGCTTTTATGAGGCAGGTGAATGTCCGCGCCTAATCTACACTGTTTGAGGAAAGTAGAGTGTCAATTTAGTCAACTAATTTTGGTAAAGCCTTGTTAAAATAATTAAAATGTGTAGTAGAAGCAATGTGGAATACTGGGTTTCATTTTTGTTTTCTTCAGTGCATTAAACGAGCGTTTTAAACAAACGGAGACTAAGCCAGGCTATGGAATCTAGCTTTTATTTTATTTTTTACAATGTATACGTTTGAAACTGTCAAATTATGACATTTGACAGGAACTATCATTCAAATTACATCTAAACCGAGACCAAACGATGAAATTTGTCAAAGAAGGAAAAAAGGTACTTTATGCACTGTGTCCGATCGGGTTATTAATAACGAACTTCATTTCAAATTCTCCAATTCAAGACCAAATTTTGCCACACTCTTTCGAAAGTCAAAATTATTCCATGGCCAACGCAGCCTACGTTTTTTTGAACGTTTGTTATCAACATTTAAAGAATTAAAAACTTGCCTTGGTAAGATTCATTTATAATATGTGGCATTTTCCGGTTTGGCTTAATTAATATACATATTTTCTGTCTAATTAATATTTTTATTCCATTCTTCCATATCAGTTCACAAATGACCTGAAGTGAATGGCGAGAATAGAATTACATGAAATTTGCTTTTTTCAGGCTACTTGTACCACCTCTGTAATGCTATAATAAGTCCAGAATGCATTATGTGACTCGTCCTTATCATCATCTTTTAGATTTTTTGAAATTCGGTTAAGCTACATATAATCCTATTTGAAGCGGTATTCCTCATCTAAAATATTTACAAAGCAGCCTATCAATTTTCTTTTGTGCACTGTCTGCCATTTGCGAGCTTCAATACAGAAGAGGTACGTTTTTCATCCTTATATTTGAAGGGCTAATATTGATAATATGTTTAACATCTTCCACTCCCCGAGCCCATTCGCTGCGAATTATTCGCACGGGCCAATTATTAATCAAACTGATTATTAATTTTTAATTCGAAAATTTCTATCTACAACAATAACAACAACAATACATACAACATCATGAATTATTTCTATTATTTCTAGGTGTTGTATTACAATACAAGCAAAAATCACATCAAGTATTTATTCCTTCAAGTACATTGATATTTAACACATTAGTTTAAACATTTTTTTAGTTTAATTTACAATTTTATACTGTGGCTTTGATCTGCTGTTACTTTCTACCACTAACCTGGTTGAGAAGGGCAAAATACGACCACGACGTCTTGAGGATCTAAAAAAACATAAGTCCAAAGCACCGGCATAATTACTAGTTACCTTCATAAAGTTTTCCAATGAGAGGCTCATTATATTTAGAGCTGACAGTGTGAGCGGCTTTCGCGTCCTCGTTATAAAAAATAGTAAATTTTTCTTTATCTCCGGAGGAAAATCAATCCAGTGAGACTCGTAAGCCGAATAGGGAACGTTCGTACTCTGAAAAAGTCTTAAATAGTCAAGAAAGTTGCAGTGGTGGATTTTACTTTGATTTCTATTTCGTTTCCGAACCAGCAGTACATGAAGAGTTGTATAGTTAAGGCGCATCCATACGACAACAGCGACAAGAATTCGTTTGAATTTGGCACCAGCTGTAATTAAATCCCCAGGAATAAGTCTATATACGAAGACATTAAGCTCACCAAGCTGAGTTGAAACATAGTAAGACCGATGCAAACGCCAAACACAAAAAATTGCAAAAGTAGGAACCAGTTGAGGAAATTATTGCATTTGCCGGCAAACCTGAAACTGGGAAATTGTGGAACTGGTGATTGACTACAGACTCGAACCTGAGTGTCTCTTTGTGGTGTTCGATGCATCCCACCAAGTTGTCGCCAGCATCAAGCGAGCCTCTCAAATTGTGAAGGTTCCTTAAATTGTCGCACAAGATGTCGAGCTGGATTGCGCTGAAAACGTTCAATGCAGCGACTAAAGTGTCCATGTTGACGTGAATCGTGGTCGTGAAAATGACACTCATCACTTGGTAAACGTAGGTAATTTCATAAAACGGCGACTTTTTTGTGTCGTATGGATACCACGCCATGAACGGTAGTCTTTTCTCACCGGCAGTTTTATCAAGAAGCGGATAAATCGTCCAAAACATGTTGCACCCAAAACCCATCGACCAAAATATGCGATAAATTATTTTCCACGAGCGAATGTTCTGTTGGATTAGGCGTTTCTGTAGGGCCGACTTTGGCTGAAAACTGTCGATGTCCAGAGCTTCCAAGAGCCGTTTGAACGTCCTCATATTTCCCATCACATAAAAAGTTTTAAATGCCACCAACCACTCTATGAGGAGGACGTAAATTGTTCCGGTAACAGCTTCCAGGTTGTTTCTAATGAAGTAAATGTTCACGGTTTGAAAAATTAAGTTGCCGACTAAGAGAAATGTCATTGTTAGGACCGTGTATAGTTGGTAAAATCCTTTGTATCTGTCCCCTTCGGGCCACATTCCCAACATCCTCATCATGAAGATGTTGATTTTGATGTTGGACTGCCAGTCGTACTTTTTCATATCCACCAATACAACTTAATTTTAAACTTTTTACTCGTTTCACTGTTTACTGGTGAAGCCGTCTTCGGAGAGGTTTCGTGCAGAATGACGTCTGGCAGCCCCAAGCCAAAGCCTTTTTTACAATTTTTAATTAATTAGATCAAACCTGTTATTAACTTAATTGAACCCAACAACTCTTACAATATTCTTCGCGTTTTCGCTCAACCCTTAATTACAGTGTACATTTATCAATTATACGAAAACCTTTCATTATATTTTTTCGGCTTCAACCTTAAAACAATAGCGGCTGGTAGATTATTTATTAAATAAAAAGCTGTAATTAGACAGAATAGAATTCTAGCGATTATTACGCCTCTTTGACATTATTTTCACTCCCAGTTTGGCGGCAAATAGCAAGTTTTGTTTTTATTAACACTGAACGTTTGGTCAACAAATGGTAAACATAAAACATTTGATTTCGTCAGGAGTTTTCCTCTAGACGTGTTTACGAAAAGAAACGGGTGCTCAGGAGGCCACGAAAACTGGCTTTTGTGTTATTTTTTTATGTAGACGCTTGGCGTTGTAAAATCATGACATTTAACAAGAACTGTGGATTAAAAAATTACCAAACGACGTTTAAACCTACGCCTGCGAAATTGAATTTGTTAAAAAGACACTACACTAAAAGTATCGTGCACTGTATCCGAGTGTTAAAAGAGAACTTAATCTCAAATATCTCCAACTCAAGGTCAAAATTTTGCTACACTGTAACGAATTTCAGTGCTTTCATGGCCTACGCAGCCTTGTTTTCTTTTTGAGCTCCCTTACGTTGCTAAACTCAGACAGAACAACGCAAAACAGGACTTACGCAACGTTTGGTTTACAGAAAAACATTGAAAATAATTTCCAATATTTTATTATAAATTTAAAATTAACATATTGAAATTAATTTTAAAAATTTATTAATTATAATAACCTACAAGTACTTGCCTAACTGCAACTTCTTACAAAAAAATATTTCAGATAACAATAACAAAACAAAATGCACTAAAAATTAATTATACATGTTGTTAGACACTATGACAATCATGTTCCATCAATTTTTATTTTTAATAAACCCTAAACAAACTGTATTGCGGTTACTATATTTTGCGCCGATATTTAATCTGTTTAGGGGCTTCTTCAGTACCAGTAAGTAGTAGTAGTTCTAATTGATATTTTATACTAAAATGCGTCACAAAAGTTTTTGTAAACTCTAATCCTTTCATATGTTTTGTAAGAAGGAAAATTAGCATGTTCTTTGGCTTTTGTTTTATTTTTTTCTATTTAGTGTTTATTCTAACTGCCCTTCCTGTAACATGCATTTTTTTTCGTCCCAACTGAAATCCCAGAACTTATTATGAATGTTAAAATTAAAATAACCTTGAAGCAAGTAAAAATAATTACAATGTGACGCATCGCGTTACACAAAGGTCTATTCATTTCATCAGTTCATTCTGAATTTTAGTAATTTAATATACAAGGTGGTCCATGAACGCAAATTGTTAATTTATACTATTATTTCAAAGAGAATACCTGTATATTTTGGTATCGTTTAATCACATTTTTGATAAGTTTTCTTATGGTATAAAATAAACATGTAAACTGTTAACATGTGTCATGTAAACAGTTTGCGATGCTTGCTACTTTAATAAGTTTATTATCGCGACACGAAGAAAGCAAAAATGTTTAACCTATTTACACGTTATATTTAAGTTATACGATACAAGTCTTACAAAATCTATATTTACACTACACAATAATTGATTATATATTCAATGCTACTATTTATGCTAATCTACAATGGTGGAGGATGTCTTCTTCGGTAGGGGTAAAAGCAACACGAATATTGCTGGTTGTTTATGCTTGTTTGCAATAACGGTTTGTATCAAGTTGAAAAATTATCAAACTGGCTTCACATTTATTTTGAAATTGATAAAAAATTATCTAACAAAGTATTTTTACGAATATTGCAATGAATTAATTCAATCTTGCTAACGTTGAACAAGTCATATTAATTTAAAAAAATTATGATAAGAGTTACCAATCTCTTATAATGTTACTACATAGGTAGTTTTAGAATTGTAACAACTAAATTTTGAAATAAAACGCAGCGTGTTACGTTGAAATGTTCAATCATCATTCATATAATTTTTAAATACAAACAGGAAACTCAAATATTCACATAGTTTTATTTATGTTATTACTAGCAAATGTGTCCCGGCGTTGCACGGGTTACAGATTTACAGAACGGTTCGTTCTTAATTTTCTACAGGAGTCCCAAAATTGGCGGAAAAGCTCTTCACTATGTTATTACACAGTGCTCAGGAAGTCGGAAAAAATATTAAAGATATTCCATCCCTTTATTATTATTAGAGCTCTCGACATTTAATCGAAGGATCTGGGTTCGAGTCCCAGTTCGACCTATCCGAATGGTTTCTCAATTTATTTATCTATAAACTCCCATACTTTTTCCTCTTCTTAATCCTTTCCCTAGTACGTTAAAAACTACGTAAAAACTCTAGCACTATGCAAAAAATCATGTCCATCCTTCGCTCTATGAAAAACAAAAACATCTATCCCACAGGAACATTTTTCCGGGATAAAGTCTATCTACTCTTCCAGACTATAATCTATAACTGTGCCAAATTTCATGCAGATCCGTTCAGCCGTTCTGGCGTGATTGAGTAACAAACATCCAAACTTTCGCATTTATAATATTAGTATAGATGTTAATATTTTGAGTTATAAATAATAATTATACAACATGAGGTAAGTAATATTCAGATTTTAAATCAGTCTCATTAATAGTGGATTTATTTGGCATATCATTTTGAGGCAGCCTATTTTGAATTTAATACCTCTACAGGTTAGGAATTCTGTAAATAAGTGAAAAACGTATCGGTTTTTTTACCATTTAGTTTTTTATATGCATTTAAATACGTTTTCAGTGTTCTTCGTAGTTTGCCATTTGAAGTAGGCAAGGCCGCAGAAGAACTTAAAAATATTCAGAATATACGGAGAAAATCCAGAATGGAATATAGAATTGGCAGTGGTGTTGCAACATTTATGGATTCGGAAGGACGCACTCTCCTGGAGAATTCAGGAATTGTACTGATTTAGAAATACCAAGATAAAGCCACAATATTTATAGGGCTTGGACACGTCCCCTGCCACAATATTTTATGGTACAGCTGCATTAACACCACAGTAACGTTTGAGCTGGTAGGATTTGAAACTTGAAACACCTTTCTTAATGTATTTTGTTGTGAGATGATAATATGTCCAAATTTGAACATATTTTTTCCAAATTTTAGTTTTGTAACAAAAATAATAATTATGTTTGCAATAAACAAAACCATTTTAAGACATTACTACATTAATCAAAAAGTAACCTTTATTTCTTTGTAGTTTTAGATGTATATTTAAACAACGATTTTATATAAATAAATTGTTTATTTTTACATTGACATATGTTTGTTTTGTCTGTCATTGTGGCATTATTAATAAATAATTCCTTTCTATACTCGAAATCGAAAAAGAATGAATTTTGCTGATAATGAAATAACTGGTATACAGTGCGGAACACTAGTAAAAGACGCACTCGCTTTAGTGAACTGATTCTCAATTTAGTTTTTATTTTTTATAAAAACAATGAGCCGAAGACCGCAAATTTTAACATTTTTTTAAAATACCCTAAAAATAGGGCAGAATTTTAAAAATGTAGCTGCTATCTTCCCGAAGGTAATTTTTTGGGAATTGTTTAAATTTTTCGGCGCTGTAATATGTCTCAAATGTAAGTATTTAGGATCGTGGCAAGAAAATGTGCAATCCGTGTGTTCCTGATATTAATATCCTTGCAACAAAACAAACTGCACTAAAAATAAATTATACATGTTTAAGAGTCTTATAGAAACCATGATCATACAGTCCGCGCCAAAATTGTCGCATAATCATGGTTTAGATAATTCCAAAGGATAAATTAACAAAATAATATTATTTAGTTATATCTAATATATAAAAATCTCGTGTCACGGTGTTGGTAATTAAACTCCTCCGAAATGGCTCGACGGATTTTTGTGAAATTTTGTGCGTATATCGGTTATCGGTTACCCTAAATGTTAAGGGTGGTCCACCCCTAAATTTAATTTTTTACTTTTTAGACAAAATTTTTTGTTTTTATTTTTTTATGATACAGCCTACAAAAATACATACAACCTTTAATTTTCACCACTCTACGATCAACCCCTATTTTTTAATAGCGATATTACCGGGTGACTATAAATGATTGACATTTTTTTGGATTAGGTTGGCAATATGTTTTAACTCTTCCATTGGGTACACTGAATTTCAAATTTGAAATTGCCAAATAAACGTCAAGTTTAAAAATTGCCCATATCAGAATTGTTTTCAAAATTGTTTTTACAACTGGAAGATCTTTTCGATCACCCGCTGTAACCATTTTCTCCGTTAATTATTATTCGGTAAGTTACACTTTTTGACAACAATATTCTAACGTGTAAAGTTAATAGACATAAATCACGACGACAGTTAATCGGGTACCAATTCCTCACTGTTGCCAATTATCTAAATTGAAGTCAATCATTTATAGTCACCCGGTAGTATTTTTACTTTCATCCACAGATGCGTTTATACATATTATGTAGCCCGGGCAACGCCGGGTACATTCAGCTAGTAATGATATAAAAATTAACAAATCAACATAAAAAAATAATTTGAAAGTCAAAATTAACAAAATAAAAAATTATTTGATTTCAAGGAAATAGCTTGTTAACTGTTAATAACATGTATTTCCCCCGCGGGCTCTTATGACAGTCTGAATCCTTTAATGCATACTGTTAATAAGATTGTCAATGTAATTGTGGTCTATCTTGTTCCATTCTTGGATCAAAATTTCTTGCAATCTATCTAGTGTATTAACTGCAATGCGCTGTTCGCGAATTTGCCAACTCAAATAAACCCACCCACACGTATTCGATAGGATTCATGTCGGGACTATGTGCTGGCCACACCATTGATACAATTCCGACTTCGTTAAGGTACGAATTTACAATTCTTGCAACATGTGGTCGAGCGTTATCCTGCATTAGGACAAAATTATCACCTATGTATGTCGCAAAATTCCTCCACCAGAATGGACTCGCGGAACAAAATTACACTGAAGATATCGTTCTCCTGGTCGCCGATAAACTGGCATACGACAGTCTGATGAGTATAGAGTAAATCGGGACTCATCAGTAAACAGTACATTACGCCAATCGTCAACTTCCCAATTTTGATGTTCCCGAGCAAAGGCAAGTCTAACTGTTCAGTGTCGAGGAGTGAGAAGAGGAGCTCTAGCAGGTACATGGGCGGTAATTTCATGTTCCCTAAGACGTCGACGAACGGTTTGAGTAGAAATTCGGACATTTCTTGCATCAAAAAAGTAATTTTGCATCATTCTTGCTGTGAAATGTCGCGTTCTCAAAGCCATTAAACATAAACTTCTGTCATTTCTGTCCGTTGTAGCTCTTGAGCGGCCCTGTCCTGGTCTTCGATCATATCCTCCCGTCTCCCTAAACCGGGCAGAGGCTCTAGACACCGTTGATTGGCACCGCTCTAACGGTTTCATCGTGTGTTAGGTAACGGGTAGCACGATTTCGGTTAGCCATTATTAGAATTTGACACTTTCTCACTTGATTTACAAGAATAAACTTAACGAAAAGAAGCGTGCAAAGTGAGCACCTTACAATTTTACTAAAAGAAGATAATCTTATCATTTTGAAAAAAGCCCAAGATAGCATATTTGGTGTTAAAAACAATTCTTTTGACAACTGTGTAAAGAAAATAATTAAATTTGGAGTATTTCCAAATAAGTAACAATATGCGACAATTTTGACGCGGAGTGTATTTAATTGTGTTTAAAAAAAATGTTGTTTTTCAAACTGACCAATTTTTATTTTTAATGAACCCTGAACAAACGATATCGGTTAAGTATTAAATTTTGCGCAGATATTTCTTCTGTTCATGAATGCCTTTATACTTGCATATCTGTATGGAAGTAGTTCTAATTAACATATGCGTAACAAAACAGTTTTTACAAACTGTCATATGTTTTGTAAGAAGGAAAAGGAGCATGTTCTTTGAGTTTTGTTTTCTTCTTTTTTATCCATGCCTTGATCTTTTAGTGTTTGTTCCAACTGCCCTTACTGCAACATGCATCGTTTTTTCGTTCCAGTTATATCCCAGAATTTTTCATGAATGCTTCTTAAGTTCTAATGTGGCTTACAGTGAGGATTACAAAAATGATTCCTTAAAGTAGGAATGTTTTTAATTTAAAATAAAAAAACTAAGCGATGCTTCACTGAGGAGATGAAGATTAAAGAAATCTTTGAAGTAAGTAAAGTAATTACAATGTGCAATCTATAGAGCATCTCATTCAAACAACAAATTATTATTTATTATTTTATACAATCGCGTAATTTTAAAATTGAAAAAACGGCGATATGCAAGTCATTCTCCACACATCTGAGATCTCGTATCATTTTATTTTTAATGCTTCTCGGACAATCTTAAAGGTCATCAAAATCGTTCGACTGCCAAAAATACCAATTTAGATGATAACACCGATCTAATCTCGTAGAAACCAAAACACAGCTTATGTTGAAAATATTTTAATACGATTAACCAGTAACAAATCGAATGTATGATAGTCCAGCACGCAAACTAAAAATCTAATACTGAACAAAACGTGGGCCCATAATCATTTATAAACCTAGAAAAATTAATCTAGCACTTATCGAATAAATAATTAGCAAGATGTCCATTGAGATTTAACAAAAAAGTCCTTCACTTAGCAGTACAAATTTCCTCCTTCGTTCAAAAGCAACTGTGCGCGAACAAAACTGGCGATTCGATCGTTCAGAGCTAATTTAGCGACGTCTTTGTCGAATTCCTCCACTTTTCCCACTCCAACCAAATAGCCGTTGAGACGGGCGGCCACGTGCGACGTCTGCAAGAGTTCGGGGGTTAAACCCAGCTCCTCGCACAACCATGAGTGTTCTTGGAGCCGATACTTTTGGTGGTAGCTGCCCAAATAACCAACAAATAAAAATATCTACACCTTACTGGCCACTCACTTTTCAGCCGGATAGAAAGCACCAGCCGGTTTGATCTCAGTAACGAGTTTGTCGTTACGTTTGTGGGTTTCCTTCTTCAGTGATATCTCGGCGATTCGTTTCTGGTCATCGTCGTGGTACAAGATCAGCGACATGTACTAGAGATAAAAACAATTAGAACCGCTGCATCACTAACGCGCATACCTTACTTGTTTCTTGATGATTGTGGTCAAGCCGTACTCGTGGTTGTTCCAGAACAGCTGCAAGAGATCCTCGTAGCTGACAACTTTCGGATCGAAGTCGATCTCGATGACTTCGGTGTGGTCACCACTACGAAGGGCGAATGAGAAATGTTTCATTCCAAAAGAGTTACTTACAGTTTCCGGTATTGGGGGTCCAAAGTGGTGCCTCCGGAGTAACCAACTCGCGTCCTCAAGACGCCGGGTTGGGCACCGAAGAGGGCGTCGCAAGCCCAGAAGCATCCCATGCCGAAAGTGGCTTTCTTGAAAGGAGTTGTGACTTCGTGGAGGATACTCGGCATTTTGAACAACCTGAATGAACCGTTTACTATTTTACAACTATTTATACTGGTATCGGAAATTAGGGGTCGGGTCAACATTCGAAAAGTCAAGCTCAGCAGCTTGCATCTTAACAGTGATGATGTAATGTTCACGAGAAATTTAGTGATGTCTTTGTGGTTATATCTTTGATTGTTAGATAATTGTGTCTAAAAACAAGTGTCAGTTTGAAAAATTAGTAACTGTTTAGTGTTAATATCGACGGTGACTCGGCATAATCTTCTATCAATCATCTCACTAAGATGATGGGTTATCTTAATTTTAAAAAGCAAACGCATTGTTTGATATTCCGTGACTGAACAAAATAACTTGCACGGCTATTCTTTGTAATGAAGCAAGTTCAAGATTATCTGCTTCGATTGTTCAGATAACATCCGAGATTAATATAGTTTGGACGTTTTGATGGACAGATAATGCCGCTGAAGTTGTGACCCAAGATGTCATGATCACAATCCCAATCGACTTCTTCGAATCCTCCGAGACATTATGTCGATTAGCTCGTGTAGTTTTACGACGAGTACAAAGTCCCATCTGCTCGTGCAATTATTTCCGCTATCTCATCGAAATGACCTTACCTAGTGAACCGCAACGAATTAGACACTTGCCGTGATTGTTTTCCGAAGCCGAACAAAAACCCGATAACCCTTATCGCAATTTTCAAAGAACAATTAAGTGAGTCAAGTATGACCCAAGGCTGAGACAGTTCGACCCATCACACTTTCTAAACATCTCTCGTCTTCGACGATGACGAAATCGGAGCGCGCAATTTCGTCGCCGGTTGTACTTTTTC
This sequence comes from Eledona agricola, assembly GCA_964023215.1. Classification (NCBI taxonomy): domain Eukaryota; kingdom Metazoa; phylum Arthropoda; class Insecta; order Coleoptera; family Tenebrionidae; genus Eledona; species Eledona agricola. Next base: position 19,879,228 of record OZ026855.1, on the reverse strand, counting down.
GGCACTGATAGACCGTGGTCAAAAAAGTTGGCACCGGCTTTAGGTCCTAGATTAGCAGCCTTGGCCGCAATCCGCTCGTCGTGAGCGACTCATAAGAGAAAAGTATCACGTTCATGGCGAAAAAGGCCGTAATTACATATTGTGAAAAAGAAGAATGTCTGGAGCCCGCGGCGGAGTCGCTTGCATCTGAAACGAACGCGCCATTTGGTGCAACAGGCCCAAATTTTTGGACGTCCCCTTATAAAATATGCTACCAAAAAATGCTGGAGTGTGACTAACATTAAATATTTGCCAATTTTATAAATTGCCAATCAAAGCAATGGAAAATGACTACTCGCACACGAAGTTTCTTTCACAACTAAATTAATTAAGTTAATACAATTAGACGAATCAAAGAGCGTGTTTAAATAACTTATTATTTGTTAAAAAATTTTTACCTCTTCGAGTTCTTCTGGACCGTCGACGCACACACCTAAGCCGCTTGCCTGCCTGCACTGAACAGATTGAATCAGTTTACTGACTCTTGACGGATGTTATAACAGACGAATATAATCCACGTGATCGTGCAATTTTCAGTCCGTCTCTCGACAGGATTTTACAATACCATTTAAACAATTACCCCCGTAAACAGAGGAGTGCAATAAAACAACTCAGTTTTACGACAGCCGCTTTCGATGCGAAATTCGCTTTACATAACGTGTAACGATCCAAATCATTTATGACCCCTTTACGTCAGTCTGCCAGTCAAATTCCGGCCTTGGCAGCTAGACGAAAATTAAAAACATTAATTAACAAATTCGGAATATGTTGCTTGCATACATAATTAATCTACTAGTCGTTATCTGCCAATTTCGGAAAAATTCCGACCGCTTCTTGTGTGCTTGATTTAACGGCGCTTGTTTATAATGTTTACCGCCAGTAATTTGTATTTTTTTAACATTAGGTGGTAATAACAACAATAAAAGTCTGGGCTTGAGTTTTATTGTTATAGTGTCTCGGAATCCCTGTACATTGTTCTTGTAAATGAAAAAAACGTTTACAGTTGCATTAATTTCATAACGGCATTTAATTAGCGACGAGTTTCGGTTCAGAAATCGTTCATTGTGACCTCTTTATCATCAGTCATCATCAACGTCATCGGAATCGGCTCCACGGAGCAGAAGGTTAACGCCACACATTCTGATAAAATAATTGGGAATGAATTGCCGCTCGAGCAGTTTTTCGGTACTTTTCCTCAATTGCTTTATTTGAATAGTGTTATTGAAAGAATTAAGTGTCAGACATCCAGGGTAAAGTTCGAACGGTTCTGGCGAGTCTATTAATATTTTCTATTAAACAATTAGATTAAAATTAGAAACTGTGCCGTTATCATTGGAATTCATTTAATAAGTGTCAAGGATAATGCAAAATGAAATAACGCGCGCCATAATAATGCACGCGCTGTATCTCTATAAATATTTTAGCAATTTTCTGTGCCAACTTTTTTATTACGTTGTTTAAAAATATTGATGTATTTATAAAATAAATGGGTGAAGAAATGCGTGCGACTTGCGAATTATTGTCGTTGATTGCCAAAATCAATATAAATAAAGGGATCCGCTTGAAAATGGGAAAATAGAAAAGAACTTACAAGCAATAGATTCTCAAGAGCCCAAACTAAACTCTCAGCATCAAAAAACTTCTCATTATCACCTTTTTTTTCGAAATTATAAATCATAGTACACGTGATATTCTAACTAAATGATTAACCAATGTTTGAGAAATTAGAATGGTATCGGTAAAAACTAATAAATAACGGAAAGAAACAATAATGTCAAATGCCATAAAACCGGTGTTTATAAAAAGCTTAAAAAAATAGAAGTTAAATCGTAAGAACGCGAATTCAGTAGCGTTAAGATTTTTCTCCAGATCTTATCACAGCTTCCATTCGTCTGAACATGCAACAACATTGATGAAGTTGTAAATGATTTCATGACAGAGGATATACTACACCACTCACATAAAATGTTTAATGATTTAAATGCGTTAATAATAATTTTGTCCGTGTAGCTTTGGTTTGATTTTTGCAGTGTAGACCATTGACATTGACTTATCATGACTTTTGATAACAATTGCCAATCAAAATTTGGGTAAACGACATCTAATCCGTCGTTTTGATTGAATTTATTAAAAAAGACACTAAATTTAATTAACTTATCCAAGGTGTCCGAAACGGTTGTCAACAGAAAACATAAAATTTAAAATATTCTCCAACTTAAGGTATAGATTGGCTACACCTTGAGTTGGAGAATATTTTAAATTTTATGTTTTCTGTTGACAACCGTTTCGGACACCTTGGATAAGTTAATTAAATTTAGTGTCTTTTTTAATAAATTCAATCAAAACGACGGATTAGATGTCGTTTACCCAAATTTTGATTGGCAATTGTTATAACTTAAGGTATAGATTGGCTACACTCATCATTTTTACACTCCCACGTGTTTGTGCCGTGCGTGGCGTCCCGTGACGGAGGATGAAAGGATCCTGGTGGTTGAGTTGGGCCCAGGTACGCCTGGAGTCCCAGCAACACACCACTTTGGCCTGGATTTCTCCTAGACGGGCGGTCGGAACTAACCCACTCCGATCAACCGGCTGTGTCGTCCCGTCAGAGGGCCGATAGGGTGAGACTTCTGGAGGCAGAGGGGCGCGTGGGAGACTGCGAAGCTGGGCACCGGTGGCTCCGGTGTACAGCGACGCACAACCTCCTCTCTGCGTTGCTCGCCTCTGGGGTCTATATCCAAACAGTAGCCCTGACGTCCACATGGGCTTGCCATGTGGCGTCCCCGTATGGGACTCCGTGGTGGGTGGGGAGCTGGGAGGATGAAACCTCAAACTCAGGTATGGACAATACAAAAGCCAACCAAAAAACAGTGGCTGAGCGCCAACGCTCGCCACAACCACCAACAGTGGCAGAGCAGCCATGCTCGCCACAAAAAACATCCGTCTCCTCGCAGGAACGGAAAGAAGGCCGACGCAGAGGGAAGCGACTCTGTGGGGCGGAGGTCAAGAGGAGGAAGAAGGCAAAAATGCAGGCTGCTGCCCAAGCACAGCTGCCCTCTACCTCTGGCGGACCAAAACAAGCGCAGGTAGTGCCTCCCAAAGGTGTGCCGCCTCCGAAAAGGGGACAACATCCCCCCAAGGAGGCTAGGAACCCTAGTGGAGTGCCGCCGGCGTCGACAAAAACCAGGGGAGCAAACCCCCCCTCGAAAAAACGCAGCCGGTCGGATAATTCGTCGGAGGTGACGCCGAGACGTCACAAAAGGACCAGAACGGCCCCTCCACCGACCAGTTATAAAGAAGCAGCCACGAGCCACCTCAAAGTTGCAATAATAGATAGGAGCAACCCCCTCGGCAAAATAACCGCAGAGAGGGCCGCTCTTGTCAAACGAGCCATGACGGAGGCCCTCGACAAAACAATACTGTCGCCTTCGTCAAGCTCGCAAACTCCAACGTTCAAGTCGTGGACATACTCTGGTGAGATAATCAGGGTTGTCTGCGACAACGACAAAGGAATACAGTGGCTTAAGGCCACTGTAAACACCCTAAAGCCCTGGAAGGACGCGGAGCTTGCCGTCATCCGTTCGGACCAGCTTCCTAGGCTGACGAAGGCATCGCTCTGGATCCCTGAGGAGGAGGAAACTCCCCTCGCCGAGAAGGAGCTTGTCATCCGTCGCCTAGCGAGTCAGAACGTGGAGGTGACGGTGAGCAAATGGTGCGTCTTCCACCATGAGGCGAAGACCAACCCGCGAGGGCATCTCCTCGTCTTCGGCATCGGAGATGAGGACATGAAGACCCTAAGAGAGGAAGGCATGAAAATTTCTTATCTCTTCCGCCACCTCACCCTTAGGGTCAAAAAGGAAGAACCAGGAAAGGAGGAAGCAGCAACACACGAAGCTGCACCTCCAGACCTGGAAACAACAGCGGCCAAGGCAGCCTCCCCACAAGGGATGGAAACCGAGGCCACCAACTAAAAACAACCACCAGGCAGCCCAATGGGCACTGCAAATAAGGAGGTAAAAATAGTCCAGTGCAATCTGCACCATAGCAGGGCTGCAACGGCAACTTTATGCCGGCACCTGGACATGGATCAGAATGCACTGGCACTAATTCAGGAACCCTGGATAGTCAAATCCAAGATTTCAGGGTTATCAAAACTAACTGGACGTACTTTTAGCACGCCCACTACAGAGAAGCCGAGGACAGCGGTCTACGTCCCTCGGCATATAAAAACCGAACCACTCCAACACCTGTCAACATCTGACCTAACGGCCGTAAAGGTGGAATGGGTAGTGGCCGGCAAACCGACCGTTTTAGTCCTAGCTTCAGCGTACCTCCCAATAGACGCGACCATCCCACCACCAACAAGGGAACTGGAGGACCTGATAGCGTACTGTCACTCCCAGAAATGGGAAGTCATCGTGGGATGCGACGCAAACGCACACCACGTGACCTGGGGCAGTAAGGACAACAACGCAAGGGGTGAGTCTCTTTTCGATTACATAAGCGGAAACAGCCTCTGCATCACCAACAGAGGCTGCGTTCCGACATTTGTCAACGCTAAGAGTCAAACTGTAATAGATATAACGATCGCTACGGCGCACATATCGAGAACAATCCGCAACTGGCGCGTATCAGATTCGATTACGATGTCTGACCACCAATGGATAAAATTCGAAATCGACCTCACTAGGACACCCGCGAGATTGTTTAGGGACCCCCGAAGGACAGACAGAGATAAATATCTTAGTCAACTCCGGGAGGGACTTAAGCATACACAATGTCGCGCACCTAACAGCTGCGTCGAAATAGAACAATATGTCAAGGACATACAAAATAAGATTAAAAAAGCTTTTGAAACATCCTGCCCCCTGAGGACATCGGCTCAACCTGGAGAAGCTACCAAATGGTGGACCCAGGAATTGAGCGACCTCAAAATTAGAACTCGGGCAGCTTTCAACAAAGCCAAACGAAAGGGACCCGGCTCAGACTGGGACCAATACAAAACACTTCTAAGAGAGTTTAAAAAAACAGTCAGGAAAAGACAAAGAGCAGCGTGGAGAGCCTACTGCGAAGAGATCGAAAATCACTCGCAGGTGGCAAGACTTTATAAGATCCTCGCAAAAGATAAGGAGCACGACTTGGGTCTCCTAACCAAGGAGGATGGTACACGAACCACCGACCTACAAGAAAGCCTAGAGCTGCTTATGCAGACTCACTTCCCGGACTCGGTTCCAACCGAACGGGAAGAATGGCCAGATGAACCTGACACCAACCCTTCGGATCCGGAATGGGAATTTTCAGAACGAATTATTGGAGAAGATAGAATAAGATGGGCACTACAGAGCTTCTCCCCATTCAAATCACCAGGAAGCGACGGCATACATCCAGCACTACTCCAATGGGGCCTGGAAGAACTGCTGCCGCACCTGGTGGGACTGTTCAGGTCGTGCCTTGCACACCAGTACATCCCAAAAGACTGGAGAGAGGTAAAAGCCGTGCTCATCCCAAAAGCGGGGAGAATGGATTACACCACCCCCAAAGCATACCGGTCCATAAGCCTGACCTCGTTCTTACTAAAGACGATGGAAAGACTGTGCGAACGCCACCTGAGGGAAACAATTGCTGACACATTGCATCCCAACCAACAGGCATACACTCCAGGCAGATCCACCGACAGTGCCCTACACTTGGTCACCAGTCGGATTGAAAGATCGTTGGACAACAAAGAGTCCACCCTGGGTATATTTCTAGACATAGAAGGTGCATTTGATAAAACCACCTTCCAAAAGATTGATGCAGCCCTGACGGAAAGGAACGTACACCCCACCATCCGGGGCTGGATAGCAAACATGCTCTCAAACAGAGCAGTAAAAATCAGTGTGGGAGACAAGATGGTGAGATGTAAAGTCGCGAGAGGCTGTCCGCAGGGCGGAGTTTTATCTCCGCTGCTGTGGAACTTAGTTCTCGACAGTCTTTTGCGTCGACTCAACTCCCAAGGCTTCTACACCATTGCATACGCAGACGATTTAACAATCCTGCTTAGTGGTAAGTTCGAAAGCATCCTGTGCGACAGAGCACAGGAGGCGCTGAGAATAACTGAAAAATGGTGCAGAGAACACACTCTGTCTGCAAACCCCAGGAAGACAGAGATGGTTCTCTTCACGAAAAAAAGAAAGACGGAGAAGCTAAAAGCACCAAGCTTTCTAAACACAAAACTAAGCTTTGCGACCGAAGTGAAATACCTTGGAGTAACCTTTGATAGCAAGCTAACATGGAACCTTCACATCGACAGAAGGATAAAAAAGGCGTACATCTTCTACGAGCAGTGCCGCAGGACCGTGGGGAAAACCTGGGGAATGAAACCCAAGGTCCTGATGTGGGTATACACTGCAATTGTGAGACCGATGATTGCCTATGGTAGCGTCGTCTGGTGGCCAAAAAGTCAACAGACAACAGCCAAACACAAACTTAGCCGACCACAAAGAACCGCATGTCTGTGCATAACCGGCGCTATGCGGACAACACCGACACGAGCGATGGAAGTGATGTTGTGCTTGCCACCTCTTGATATCTATCTCGAGGAAACGGCACTGACAACGATGGCACGCCTCAAGAGTTTCGGTGTACAGTCCAGCGTAGGATGTGGCGAGATAAGGCGCCGACTGTGGGATGAGGCGGTCAAGAAGATACCTCAACTACAGGCAGGCACCAACGATATCTCCCCCCAGTTTGTCTTTAACAAACCCTACGCAATCGACATAAAACCAAACGAAACATCCGATGAAGAGACCATAAAGGTCTTCACGGATGGATCGAAAAAGAAAGAAGGAGCGGGCTGTGGAATATTTTCAAGAAGCCTGCGAATTCGAAGCAGCTGGACTATGGATAAATACGCCAGCGTAACGGATACCGAGCTGGCAGGTATATCCATAGCCGCAAAAGAAATTGCACGCAGACAGGCCAGCGGCAAAAAGATACGAATCTACACAGATAGTAGACAAGCACTACTGTCCCTTCAAAGATACAAAACTGTATCGAGGGCAGTATTAGAAACCCATAAAGCGCTCGCGGAGATCGCCACAGCGAACACAATTTCTGTTTGCTGGGTTAGAGGCCACGCGGAAAACATGGGTAACATAAAAGCTGACGAGTTGGCGGCGAGGGCAGCCAAAAGAAAGATCTTAGGCCCCTCAAATACGCTATCAACCTCAGCAAGAACAAAACTTATAAAGGAAAACACCCACTCTCAATTCAAAGAGAGATGGGATGACACAACCAGCTGTCGCCATGCCAAGGAATTACTAATGTATCCTAGCAAGGACGCAGCAAACAAATTTTTGACAATGACCAAGAAGAACCTGCGCCTCGCGACTGGCATTCTGACCGGGCACTGTCATTTAAGAAAACACCTTCACCAAATGAAGCTAGAACACACACCACTTTGTAGAGGATGTGAACAAGAAGACGAAACAGTGCAGCACGTACTTTGCGAATGCACTGCGCTTTCGTCCATCAGAGAATCCATACTTGGGGACAAATGGCCATCAATGGCCAACATAAGGGAGATCCCCCTGGGCACGGTGGTCAACTATTTCAACCAAATAGGATGGCTATCGACCCAGCTGGAGTGATCCCCTAACGGAGGCAGGACAAGGGGCCCGCTGGGGCCTAAGTCCAGTGGTCGCACAGACTACCCTCCACTAATTTACATACATACATACATACATCATTTTTACAGTGATTCCATGGCCTATTCTGATTTTGTTTGTAGGCCTAATTGCGCTATATTCATACCGATTCCCAACTTGAATCTTTCAATTTCTTTAAGATTAAATTTGGAGTTGTCATAGTTTTTGTTATAGTAAATTTCATATATTTTGGGTTGCATACAACAACAAAAAATATTTTTTTAATCGATTTTTTATTACTATTTCAGTTTAATGACAAGTTCACTATTTTCACTTTCACACTCGTAATTTATGGTTTAAAAATTGTAATGAATACAATTGATTACTCTCACCTTGGTAGTAAAGAGCCTTCTGAAATAACAATGATTTACTCTGCACAGCTGCAAATAAAACAAATTGTTTAAAAAATCATTTGTTTTTTGTTATATGTTTTTTTACTCTCTTGGAAGATAAAGATAAAATAAAATGCCACCCTGATCGTTAATAACAGCTAACATGCGATGGGGCAACGACAAATTAATTAACAATAATTAATAAATTAGCTGAGACGTTTCTTGGAGATGCATCTTCAGAGACTGACAGCATTGCTGTAATAAGTCCACTTTGGTGGACTGCCCTCTTCCTTCGAAAACGTGTTTAACTAGCCATCACTATTCATTCATATCTGCAGAAGAGGGACCACTCTAAATAATTATTATTCAACCAAGCTGTCACAAGTCTCGCGATATGCATAAATTGTCCAGACTTGTTCAGGAAATATTCCATAATTTATAATATTATGTTATCAATTTGCTTTTATAACAAGTTTGAGTACCTACTTTTGAATTATTTGTCTACCACCAAAGCTGCGTGTTGATGTAGCAACCGGTTAAAGTGGTTCTTCCTATCATAGACAGTTAAAATAATATTAAAAATCATGAGACCCGCTTAAATCATTTTCATTGCAGAAGATGCTTGTGGAATGCGTGAAAAATGTCATAATACAGTCTATTAAAATAGATTAGGAATCAAAACAGTTTATCAAATGAGATTCTCTTAACGAAATCATACAACTACAGCAACTATAATAACATTTTGAATAATCATGATGAGAATAATAAGGAGAGGATTACAAAAAAACAATGGCTGGAGCGTGAATGCGAAGAGATGAAAAAACTACAAGCGTTCATAAGAAACTAAAAGTAATCGATGGAATATATCGAAGACAGAGAATTTTCATATTCATTACAAGCGACAAGGTTTTGATGTTCAACAAAGAAAACTAGTTTGACAAGATTTTATTACAATTCGCTTATCCGATGACGGTGAGGAAAATTTTGAGCTAAAGGAACCTTCAAACAAAAAGTTCAAATCGAAGAACTATAAAGCGAGTGATCCAGCCGAAATCACTACTTATCAGACTAATCCATGAAAAGGAATCGAATTCTGTACAATAAGTGAGTCTGGACAAAGGGTTTGGAGCATTTTTATCCCACTACAAAAAGTGACAAAGCTAAAAAATATTAGCACCGCACACTTGGTAGTCCTACGAGTGATACCTTAAATTAAAAATCCTAAAAATTAAACACCAAAAGTACAGATAGTGGAAAAGTACCATAAGCGCTTCACAATTTAGATTCAGACAACTTCTAGAACAAGAGAAACAAAAGTTGCATACAGAATATACTTACGATAAAAATGAATTTACTCTGTTAGTGTTTAACAGAGCACATATCATAAACAGATATTTTACATAATCTGAAAATATTTTGAGGACACCGAGGACGACATAAAAGTCAACGGAGCGTGGATCAACCTTATCCTTTGTACTGATGATAAAGTGCTCCCCGTTGCGGATAATATAATAAATAATCTCCAACATCGCAATGAAAAGATGAGCTTAAAGAATATAAAAAAATAAAGTTATGATCGCAACAAGAGATCCGGACACATTTAGGGACATCAGCGTAACATTAAATGGCTTATCGACTTAGCTGTACGATGAACGGACAGAAAAGGAAATAAAGTCCTCACTAGCACGTATATACAATAATATATAAGCTAAGATTGGGATTTATTAAATGTAAATATTATGTCCTTCTACGAGAGCATACAAAAACAAAAAACGGAGATTTAATTTTTACAGTGTAAACTTTTGTCGTTGACAGTTATGACATTTGATGGGAATAAAAATTTTGCACAAACGAGGTCCAAACCTTTCTCCTGTCTGTAGCCCACTGTCAAAAACGAGATCTGGAGACGAATTTCTTAAAAGAAACACAAAATCTGTAGTTTCTGAAACTGTTATCAACACAATGCTTAATCTCAATTTCTCCAACTCAAGGCCAACATTTTTCACACTCTACCAAATTTCAAAGTGTTTCCATGGCTTACGCCGCCTCGTTTTATTTTTGTACGCACGTTATATGGTATTCGGAAGTTGGAAGTTTTTGAAACAGGGATTTACCACCAAGTCCTTAAAATATCATGCACAACAAAGTGAACAAATTTGAAGCAACAAATAGATATCGTGGCCTCTTGTTTCGATAAAAATAAGATGCGCGACACTAAATACCAATTACTGCAATTGACTATTCAGGGAACGATTGAAGGTAAAATAAGAATTGGACAAAAAGAAGAAGTAACAGAAGACAATGGACGAAATTACGTTACTGTTACACAACTTGTGGCGATGCGGGGGACCGCGCCGAAAAATTACAAATTTTGATCGTCATTTTACAATGTTCAGATTTAATAGATAGCTGGCCTAAAATAAATTTGGCAGGGGGCCTAAAATTTGTAAATTATGAATTAATAAATATAAATAAAAAGAAGAAAATGACAATTACGATTTTTCAGTAAAAGCTTTAAACAAGCCCATCAATAATGCTCCAACAATAAAGTTATTGAACAGTATGTGAACTATATTACACTTTGAACGGAAACATTTTTCTACTCTTGTTTTCATTTGCCTAGCTGCCCCACAAGAATTAGATGTTTCTTGTAAAACTGTGCGACGATCTCTTGAAACTGTTGCTTTCAAAATTTAAAAAGTAATTGGTTCTATTTTTCTAGCAATTTCTTGATTGGAAAAATGTCGTTGTGTTCAAATTACCATGATGGAAAAAAATAGTGATATTGGTCGTGTCGCGATAAAATGACAATTACCTCCAAAAACGAGAAACAACGAGCAAAATTTATAATATATAAGTGTGGTCAGAATTTCTGCTTTTGTAAGCTGGAAGATTTTTGTGCTAAAATTTTCATTTCATTTTACTTCAACTCGAACTGTTCAAATTGGGATTAAAATTCCGATAAATAAAAACCATAAAATTTGGAAAATAGTCGTTTTATTAAAACGTGCATTTACAAATCGTTAAGGTACGTTCTAAGTCTTGCGAATAAAATTGAAATGTGATAACGGCCAAACAAAGCTAGACAACAAAATAAAATTTTATTCTATGAAAGTTGGGTACAAAACTGAATTCCAGTAGCATTTTGGTTCAACAAACCTAAAAGAGAAAACTTAATTTCCTGTTCTACCTCTAGGAATAAATAACAAATTAAAAATAACATAATATATACACTAGAATGGACAGTGATGTGAACAAATGGTTACTTTACAAATAATTATTGCTTGGCAATCGTAAAGAAAATTGGAACTGTTCAAATGCAATATCAGTTGTTAAATAAATAGTAATTTCACCGTGACGTTCTCAGTCAGTTAAGGCCCTCCGACAATCGCAAACCGACAACAATACACAACATCAAATCAGGCACTTAAAAGATATACATACATTATATGTGTTTTGATCTGTGACGTAATTGAGTCTTACTCTTTAAGTTCCATATATCATAATAAAAATACAAAATGACAAATTGAAAAGGGTAATACGTACTGCTAATAATAACGACTGCAAAAATGGAAGAAAGTCTATAAAATACGAACACCAATCACATGAAATTAAGTACAAACAAACAACCTTTCGCTTCGGCAAATCATTATCACAAGTTTGGAATGTAGACTTGGAAATAAGTCAATTAAAAAAATCTAATACTGTCAACAGTCCTACTGGATAACACAGCACCTCTTCGACTTGGCGTACCCGACGCTCTCCTCGGCCGTCTCTCCCGTGAACCTCATTATATCGGCGATGGGACTGGAACTCGACTCGTCGGCGATGCTGCCCAGCGGCGACGTGATGCTGTTCACTTCCGAGGAGTTGTTTTTAATTTGCAAACGCTGCTTCTTCAAATCGGCCAACGTTCCGTTTCCGTTGATGGTCACGACGACGTGGACGGTGACTTTGCCGTTGACGTCGGTGGTGTACGAATTCTCCCTCGAGTCCAGCATGTGGCTTTCCAGCAGCGAATCGTTGTCTTTGCCCTCTGGCGCCTTGCGATCGTACACCTGCAGAGCATTGGACGGAATCGTCTCCTTCGCTGGCTCCGGATTGTTGTTCGTGAACGTGATGTTGTTCTGCATTTGCGAGCTCGGTTCGGTGTTGTCCAAACCCTGCAACACATTCCACCCGTCAAAACCCAAAAATCACTCGTCCCCACATTACTTTGTACGACAGACACACCACCGCGCTTTTATTTCGCTTCATCGTACCGAACTGCACCTGAGCGCTAAAATCATTTTTCGTCAATCCGAATTATACAACGCGGTTTTCACTCTAGGAATTTGTTAAATTCATAGCGCACACAGTCGCACTCGTTTCTTCCGACCAATAACAACTTTCGTGCTATTCCATATGCTCACTGAAAGGAAATAATGTAATTCCGTTTGATTTCTACCAAATCGGTGTGCTTCCGTCGATTACAAAAAGGTTCGATTAGATTCGATTAGTGGTGAAACTTTCGGTGCGGCTCCTTAAATTGGGCGCACTTCTTTGGAACAGTAAATGCGGCCTGCATTCGTTATCGCGTTTTATCAAAAAGTAAAAGTCACACACATTTACATTACGATTAGCATTAGTTACACGCCGATGAAATTCTGCATTTGCCAACGACGGTTGCGCTAATTGCAGCTTGCATTTGGAACCTGAGCAGAAAAACAATTTCCTGGCGTGGAATTACGCCAAATAATAAAATTTTTACTGGAACTGCATTTCTAATCAATCCCAATCAGTGAATCAGTGCTGTTTAAATCCACACTAAGAATAAATATTATCTTGAATAAATTAACAATCAGAAAAACCTCCTAAAGGATAAACTCAAAGAAAGATTTTTAAGACAACAATTGTAATGATACGAGGGTCATTTTAAAAGTTCTCGGAGTGACAGATTCTAATATTTAATTTATTTAGTATCCAAATAATAAACATTTTACTGGAACAGCATTTCTAACCAATCCCAATCAGTGAATCAGTGCTGTTCAAATCCACCCCAAAAATAAATATCTTGAAAACATTGACAATTAGGACCTCCTAAAGGATAAACTCGTAGAAACAATTCTAGTTATACGAGGGTCATTTTAAAAGTTCTCGGAGTGACAGATTCTAATATTTGATTTATTTATTAGCTGTGAGTCAAATATTATGTCACTCCGTCACTTTAATTTCTTGTAATTTTACATTTTACTTTTTTAAGATGGCGGAGGAGTTAACTAGTGTTGGCGTGTTACTGGACAACAATTCGAATGTAACGAATTGCATGCATATCGTTTAATTCTTAATTACATTTAAATTTTGTCGGCTTTCGTACTATGATAAAATGTTTGTAAAGAATTTAGAAGTCCCTCGTCCAGACTTAAGCCGGTCATTAATTAATCAGGGTAGACCACCCCGTAATTTTGTTAATTCTTGGTAAATACAATAAATGTAAATGGCTAACGGGTAGTTTAACGTTAAACAAATTGTTTTGTTGGGCTTGAGTTTTATTTTCAAACCGGCGTGAAGAAGTTTTGTCCTCTGAAAAATTTACCTCTCTCATTCTAAAAGTCAGAATCGTATTAGGTGTACAAGTAAATTGCATCTTTTAGGGAAACAAAATATACTAATTATTCAGCTCGTCAAAAGGAAATTCAAAAATTTAATCATTGGGTGGGAAACAGTAGAGAGATTTTAGAAAGGTTAATCGATGCAGTCAAGAATTAGCGTTTCGCGGATACGATAAGAGTAAAGAATCGTTAAACGGAGGAAATTTAAAAGAATTAGTCTTATTGATTTATTTGATAATTCAGTTTTTCAGTTCGATTTGAAGTTCCATTAGAAAATGAAACACGGTAAAAAATCCTGAAGAAGATCGTTATAATAATTTATAGGATTTTATGATATTAATTCGGGGCGCACTTCCGAAAATTTGTTTAAGCTATTAACGGAAACGTTTGAAAAATTCAATTTGAAAAATAAATTGATAGCACAAACCTATGAAGGTTGATGGTTTGCAAGCTACAATTAATTAAAAACGTCTTTCCTCAAACTATTTTTATCCAATCTTACGCTCATTGTTTAAATGTGGTTTTAAGCAATACGTGTAATTCAATCAAAGAATTGAGCATTTTTTGCAAATTTGACAGGATTTTTATATTTTCCAAAATCTACCAAAAGAGCACATGTCTTAGATACACTTTGTGGTAAACGACTTTCTACAACAGCTTCCACTCCTTGGACCTTTACAGCTCAGGCTACTGTACATAATTATAAAATTCGATTAGTTCAAGTTTTTGAGGATATTATAAATTATTCAGAATTTGATAATTTAAAGATTACGGAAGCAACTGGCTTGAAAAATCTTTTAGAAAATTCTTCTTTCATTTTTTATCTGCTAATTTTTAATTTAATTTTTCAACAAACTGACGCGGTATTTTCAATCTTGCTACATAGATTAACAGATGTAGTGTATTCGACAGTTCGTCTGCAAGCCCTTATAAAATTAAGAGATTATGGAAGTCACTTTAAACATTTTTTTGAAAATTTATCACTTGACGAGCCTGTAAGTAAAAGAACTAGATGTTCTGATACTGTTGATCTAAAAATGCATTTTAAACACACATGCGATTTTATTATTACTGTTTAATGTAGAAACTTTGAAACAGGTAACATGGATTTGTTTTTTCGTAGCAAAGTAAGTTAACGTAACTCTACAACTTCTCGTTGGTTTTTGTCGAAAAAAAAATCTTATATTTCGTGAACATCGTAGTATGTAAAATATCATATCGTAAAGATATTTTATTGAACAAGCATAGTTTCCTTTCTTTGATGAAAACTATGTATTCAATTAATGTGTCCAATAATTGTAAGCATGACCAACAACCTGTTAAAAATATGCCTGCCTCTTCTGATAAAGTGACCACGAGCCGCCACTGACGGAGTTTAAGCGAGGCCGGGGAGTCGTTTGATGCATCAAGTGCAAAACAAAAGTTAAAGGGAACGTCTCTCGCAAAAATTTTGTGTATAGGTACAAAAAGCATGTTTTGAATTAACCCACCTTTCGAGCGGATATTGTCGCTCATTTTTTTCTAGGTATTTTTTCAAAGTGGTGTTTGATAACTCAGTAGCGGGTACGCGTTTTAGTGCGAAATTTTTGTTGACTGTTATCTCCCGAACTGAGAATTTTTCGCAAATTTATTACGAATAAAATTTGCTTAGAATGACAAGTCCTATTACCGGTTAAAATGTTTGTATTTATTTCCATAACAGCCTGTATATGCATTTTGGTTTGGAGACAACGAAGGCAGTGATATGATGAACTAATAAGGATTCCGGTAACTGCCTTTGGTGGAGCTCCTGTAATCGACATGTGGTATTGGACCAATTATTGTCCCATTTGCCGGTGCAATAGGAGATAATTTGTTTCTAATAGATTGTCGTCTATTACATCTGACCTGGACCTGCCCAACCTCCGTGTCTGAACTTCCAACGAAAGATAGCAATTTCACGGTTTTACTACAATGTAGTGGCCAGCCTGTTGACCACTGACCTAACCTACTTAGAACATGTTTGAGCCACAATGTTAATTGTAAAAGCACTTGAACAGTTAGAAGAAATGCTAATAATCCTTATCAATTGTTTATTATAATAGTGTTTCAAAAAAATTTAACTGAAATACTTCTTTGAGTTACTCTAGTTACGCTAGTTACGCAAACTAATACGAACTAAAAAGGAATTCAACCATCTTTCACAAAGGAGCAGTTATGGGAACACTTCTCACATCTGAGTATTTACAACAAGAAAAATAGTTTAAAAGTGTTTGCCAGACCGATACATTCAAAAATTGAAAAACAAATAAATAAATGCAGCACAAAATATTAAGAACAAGTGAAGTCAATCTGCAAGAGATCTGCAAGAATTAAGAACATCAAAGACTCCATCTGGTCCTAAACGATTAAATGAAAGTATATCATGCCAATCTTTTAGATCGACTCAGTCGTAGAATTTAAGTAAATAAAACAGGTGCAGCGGAAAAGAGAAGAATTTCATCAAAATAATGCACGCCCCCATATAAGCGTTTATGGATCCATTGCGAAAGTCGGTAAATTTAAATACGATTTACTATCTGATCCTGCTTTGCTCTATATCTGATCTTCAGATTTTGATCAGTTTCCAAAAATAATAAATGGTAAATAAATAAATATTTTTGTTGGATGAAGAACTCGAACCGCTAATAGCTATTTTTATATTTTAATGACTTTATGAAAGACTTCAGAGATGACATGAAGATATGGGAGCAGTGCATCAATTTCCAGGAAGACCATAATGACAAATAAGTGTTTAAGATAATGCTGAGGTTGACTTTATAAGTTGTGCTGCGAATTTAATATACCCTCGTATTTCGGTTCCTAAGAAGCGGCATCAAACCAAAAATAGGTACTCGTAATATTCATGGAATAATGGCCGTGAAAGTATGCTTATTTCCAATATGACATAAATTTTCACTAATGACTTTCATAAATAAAAATTATTGAAGCGCGTTAATGTAATTGCGTATTACTGGAATAGTAAATTCTACTGGGCAAAGAATGAACATCAAGTAACTGACTGACTTTAATATATGAAGAGATTTCACTTTTTATCTGCAAACTATGATTTCAATCTGAAGTTATTGTAGTACAACCGATTCCTACATTCTAAACATGATTCGAAAACGGGAAAAAATGCGCAATTTTAAACAACATGACCCACGTTTCCATAATTAACGTTAACATAATTTTGAAATTATAGGCGGGTAATTGAAATGAAATCTTAAAACTAACATAACGCGAAACGCAAAGGATATATGTATACCGTGATTTCCAACAAATTTTAGTAATACCTACATAATTAGAGATACAGATGTTCTAGATGTTCTACTGAAAAGTCAGATTACTCTAAAATTAAAAATGAAATCGAGGTGGGGTTTTCGACACAAGGTACAATAATAATTAATAATGTATAACGCATTGATAACACAACCCAACAACTTTTCTTAATAACTTTTTGTTGTAAACGTTTTGGTTAACAAGTTAAAATTGTTTTAAGGCTTGACTCTTATTTTGTTACCCGCCCATGGATAATTATGCTCCATATTAATAATCGATAATCGCAGAACAAAAAACAAAAAACTTTCCCTGCTTTTTGGGTCTTTCGATGCAGCAACTCATTAAATTGAGAGTTGCTGTTGTAAAATTCTGAAATTGAAATTGAAAAATGTCACTGATTTATCAAATTCATAGATAGGCATCTCGTCAATTTCAGGAAAAAAATGGTACATAGAAAAAGTGTTCCTGCCGAGTTCTACTACTGGCTAAATTAATGCTATTATTTCTGGGACATCTGTATACTTAGTGATAATGATTGACAGTAGCGATAAAAACCACCATCATCTCAAACAAAAATAAAAGTGAGTCATATTCGATAAAATTTATAAAGTAGAAAAATAAACAAGTTTTACATATTCGTAATATTCCTCAAAGTATCCGAGAAAGTGCATATTTCCAATATATCTGAAATTACGAATAAAATTTCATAGCATTTTTTAATTAAAGTATTTATGTAACTGTGTAATAATGAAATAGTAAATTCTACTACATGTAAAATTAATTAACTCCTTGCAAATTTACTTTAAATGCGAAGAGGCAACAAAAACAATTCATTATCAAATCAGATTTCACTTTTAATCTGCAAATAATGCTTTCAATCTGAAGTTATTGTAGTAAAACGATTAATAAATTCTAGACATGATTCGAAAACAGGAAAAATGCGCAATTTTGAACATGCCAAAGCGACATAATCGGCTTAACAATTTTGCAAGTACGAAACGAGCATTATTTTCCAGCTGGAGCCTGAAGAGGCAACCAAATATACAGCGCACAAATGTGTTCTGACGCAAGCAAGTAAACACTCTGTAAGCCTGTTACTTGCAAGAGTTTCGTGGACGACTTTAATTCACATTAACAAGAGCCATCAAATCGGCTTACGAGTTTACGAGATGCAAAGTGCGAAGTTGGTAGACGTGGAAAATGAGATATCGCATCCAGCGGCAGTGACGCGCGCCTAATCACAACATCAATTAAATGCGCAAATGCGATTTTCCGAAGCTCCAAAGCAACAAGTAAAATGTACCAGGAAAAACATGCGAACTCCCTGGCGGCTGCTCTTTATGCACATAAATGAATAAAAGTTTCTCGTGCTTTTTAAACGCCCTCTCGCCAAATCACAAATATTTGTCGAATTCTGACAAAGTTTTCATTTACTCAAAGTTCGGATAAACTCACTTTGTTCTCGGCTTGCACCCTCAACCGCGCCTCCTCCACCGCGTCTCTCCTCGCCGTCAGTCCTTTGTCTCGTAAAGACGTCCTTCGCACCGACTGCGTCCTGGTGTTGCTCTGCGACCTCCGCACTTTCCTCTTCGCTTCCGCCTGCCGCTTGCTCTCTTGTTCCGTCCGCAGCTCCAATATGCGATCCTTGATTTCGGGATCTTCGCAAATATCTGAAAAATGCCCGCTTCAGGTGCGCTCCCGACCGCCGGAATTTTACCTGCTGGAGTCTCGTCGTGCTTGTTTTTGGCATTGAGGTCGGCCCCGGCTTGCGCCAACATTTCCAGGACTTCCAGCTGCAAAACGTTACGTAAGAAGAGATTGTTTTACGCGGGGGGTGTCATTACGTGTCCCCAACAGGCGGCCGCGTGTGATGGCTGCCAATCGTCTTTGTCACGGACGTCAGTCCTGACGTTCTGCTCCAGAAGGAACTCCACCACGCTCAAGTAGCCATTGGCGGCTGCTATGTGCAACTGCAACCAAATCATCACCGTCACTTTCGTAAACTGTCTAATTTTGTTACCGGTGTGGCCCCTTGCGAGTCGTACGCCTCCAGGTCTCCACCACCGACGCCGATTTTCTTAACATCAGTCAGCATCTGGCGCTCCGTCGCCGCCCTCGTGTCGTCAATCAGCTGCTGCGTGACTCCTCTTCTCGCCATCTCGCCCTCGATATAATCCAAAGCAGCTTCGTCTTCGCAGATATCGTAAGGCATGTTACCGTCCGCGTTCACGGCCAGCAGATTCGCCCCTCTCGAGATGAGAATTCTAAAGGACGAACGTAACGTCGACCGCAAATCTCCAAACATTTCATTACCTGACTAATTTGAGGTGACCGCAAGTCGCGGCCGCGTGTAATGGGGTCCATTTTTCGCTGTCTTCGGCGTTGACGTTTGCGTTGTATTCTAAAAGGAGAAGCAACATGGGTTCGTTGTTGTCGATGCAGCACTGGTGCAAAGCCGTCAAACCGTCTTCGTTGCAGGAGTCCGGACTTACCCCCTTCATCAACATCCGCCTTACTGGAAATAAGACAAGAGCGTTCGTTAGATTTCAACAAAGTTTGTTCATTAAAACAGTTGGACAGGAATATCACTGCTAATGTAGGCGAGTCATTTACGATCCGCTTAAAATTGAATGTTATAATTGGATTAGTTTTCGGTGGAGAACGACGCGAAATATTCGGAAAATACCAGCCAACCCACATTTGTTTACCGTTCGGTGGATTCAGCTGGAAATTGTGTAATTCCCCGGGCCCGCACTTATGTTACAATTGCATAATGCAACGTGAAAATGTGCCCGAGATAAGAGATAACTTGTCATATTCAGCAATTTATTATTATTTATTATTTCATAAACTGTTACGTGAATGAAAACTAGAATAAGATACCGCTCAATTCAACAAAAAACGAGCTACAAGTAGAGTTAATAGTAAGTTAATAAGAAAAACGCTTCTGTTTTGGTGTTTATTTTCTAATAAAAACGTTTCGCTGGAAGTTTGCAAATTGGCATCCTCATAGACCGAAATACAAAGTCCAATAATAAAACCGAATTGAAAGTTTCTCTCACGTTATCGACCACGCCGCAAAACTTTCAAAAAGATAGCTTCGTGCATAATTTTACTGTTTTCATGTCTTCCTGCAAGTCGCTCGAGTACTGGTTATGCCTGCCAATGGCATTTGCATACATAACAGGCGCTGTTGTTAGCTTGCAATAATTGGACGTTTCATTAACTCATTGCGAGCTAATTAATTAGATGCTTTGTAACGGACCGCATTGCCGAGTTTTATAAATTGATTTCGTAATGAAATGCTGTGAGGCCGGCTCAATATTTACCATAACATTAGCAGATTTGGTCCAATGCCTGACTCGAACCAAATCAATAATTGTTCGCTATTTTGGTACAAAAAGACACGAAAAGCGGCCACAAATTAATGTGGCGCAAAATGTATATTCTGCCTATTTTTAATAGGACATGTAACAGCAAGAAGTAAGCAATATATGTCAACAAAATATCTGCTTCGTTTCTTCATTCCTTTGATATAAATTGTAAATCATTAGATGTCCACAAAATGTTATAAGTTTTATATCGTTTTTAGCCTTGTGCACTGACGTTTGGTAGTTTTAATGTAATTTGTACAAAGAATGCCCTAAGTGAAACTACAAAGAAATATTCGTCAACTGACGCAGTTTCAAAGAGACAGAATAGCGGGTTTGCGAGAAGTTGGAATCGCCTTCGGAAACATTACCAGAATTTCCAGAAGAATGAATTGCAATCCTTCCAAAGTCGTTTCTCGTTTTTAGTGAATCAAATAACATTTTCTATAAAGTACATACATAGCTATATGTATATTTTCTAATTTTTTGACTATGCTCCTATATTATACAAATAAGGTGGTAAAGAATGAATAGTCTTGCTTATTTACTTGGTGAATAAAAAAAAGTTGTTAAAAATGAGAAAAGGTTAGTGCCATCGTAGTTGCAGTGTAAAAAAGGCTAAAAAAGGCTGGAACTCAGATTCGACAGAGTTGCTCCAGTAAGAAACCGCAGATAATTAATCTAGATTCGTTCGTCGAATTTGGTTTTCAGGATGTCGAAGAGGACCCGCTTTTCGACTATAAAAAAAACAGTGAGAACTTTCGCTCCCTGTTTTTCGTTGTCGAACTCGCACTGCAACATTTCTCTCTCATGCGGCAAAAAGGTACTCTCGTAATACACAAATAGCTATTGTTCTTAGAGCCGTTTAAAAAAAAGTCGTAAGGTTCTTTAAGGACGTGGATAAATTCGAGTGACGCGCAGTTATGAAATATTCTGTAACGAAAAGATGGTCGGCAATGAAGATGCATGCGCACCAGAACAATACATTGAACAATTTTTCAACATAGCTTTCTATTTCGAGATGGACTACTGAGTTTAAACGGGGCCGGAAGAGTCTAAAAGAAATACCAAAAAAAGCAACATCTAATGATTCGATTATCGAAAAAATTCACAAAATAGTTCTGGAAGATCGTCGATTAAAGATTTCTGAGACTGATGGTATATCTGATAAACGACCATATCATATCCTTGCACAAAGAAGGCACTGGCTGACAAAATCTACAGGAATGTGTTAACGTCAATTTTTTTGGAAGACCAAAGGGATGCTGTTGATAGATTGTCTTCCAAAGGGCAGACTATGTAGAAGAACATTATACTAACCTTCTAAGCCAGTTAGGCAGAAATATTCAAGAAAAAAAACTGGGTTTAGCCAAAAAGAAAATCATCTGCCACCAAGACAATGTAAGAATCCACACCTGTGCAATTTCCATGGCAAAATTAAACGAAATTGGCTACGAAATCCTAAAAAATCCGCATTTTTGGCCAGATATAGATCCTTCAAATTACTATTTCTTCCCGAAACTCAAAAGATTTCTTGACAAGTGGAGATTTCCATGTGACAATGCGGTTAAAGACGCGGCTGAACAATACTTTGCGGACCTCCCAGAAACCCAGTTTAAAAACGGGATATTAGCTCTCGAGCATCGTTGGACCAAATATGTTGAAAAGGAAGGAATACGATGAAATAATTCAAATCACTTTTACACGTTTTTCTTCCGCAGATTCACTTCCGCAAGAAGAGATTGACCACTTGATTAGAAGGATGCCTAAAGGAATCCAATGGTTCCATATAATAGGTTTTTTGAAAAATTAAAGAACTTGTTGAATGTGTAATCATTTATTATTCATATAAAAGTAAAACGTGTGATAAATTTTGTTGAAAGTTGAAATACAGAGTGGAAACTTTTATCTGGAATAAATGCAGTATGATGAATGATGAATGATTTTGCGAAAAATTTCTGAAACAGGTCGATTTTTGTATTGAACTTGCTACTTTTCAGCCTAATCAGTTTTAATTTTTTTAATGAGGGGGCTGTAACCACACTTAACTTTTTTTAATAATTGTCAGTTGACATATCATTGCGAAGCTCATGAAAAAAGCAATACATATGTATATTTCTTCACGTTTTCATGTCTCATGTGAGAAAAAATACCTCTAACTGTTTTTAAGATTAAGTTGTTTTTGGCAACTCAGGCTCTAAATAACTGAGAGACTTCAGCTTGGGTTCGTTCGTTTTATGTCGCCAAAACAAATCAAAATTAAAATTTCAATTCTAAGATAAATAGAGCATTTTTATTAACTTCACTAGTTACCTATTTGTCAAAAAAAGGTAAAAACTAACAAAATTTGCAGAGAATTAAATTTTAAAAACAGTGGCGCTAAAGTAAACCGTCTTCTCACATAAGACATGAAAGCATGAAAAATTTTGTACGTTGTACTCCTTTTTTCATGAGCTTTACAATTATGTGCCACTTGACATATCTTTACATTTGAAAAAAAAAGTTAAGGGTGGTTACAGCCCCCTGATTAAAAAACTTATTAGGTTGAAAAGTAGCAAGTTCAAAACAAAAATCGCCGTGTTTCAGGAATTTGTCGCAAAATCATTTCTATTCAAGATACTACTGAATTTATTCTAGTTAAAGTTTTCACTCTGTATATCGATTCCTTGTTGCGTTTTCCATTATAAGCAGCATAATTCCTCGAGTTCGCACTTACGTTACAAAATGCAAAAGTGTACCCTATATGTAAATGTACAATAATATGAAAGTATGCACTTTGGCTTTCAGCCACTCAGACAGCATGTATTACTTAATATTAGCCCCTCGGGGTACGAACGAAATTTCTAAAAAGGGTTACCAGTCGTCCGAGTTCGCCATACATTTTAATGATACATAAGAAAGTTCTTTCCTTTCTCATTTAAATTTTTGACACTAATCCACCGAAAGCGACGTCATCAAACGCGAACGACTCAGCCAAAGATAAGACGGTTGGTTTGAAAGTATCATTTGTTTTATCAAATCAAGTGACAAATTGTCCACACGGATGTCACTGAAACTAGCGATAAAAGTTTCCTATTTATTTAACAAGTCCAACAACAATCAATCATAACAAAATGAAAACGAGGTCTCCAGCAATACGGAATACAAATCTTAAACCGAATTGCAATAAAACCTACTTATAGTGGTAACGAGCGCACCGGAAACGCTGTTACCAGTTAATTAAACGTGGAGATCAACATGAAAAAGGAGAAAAAAGAGCCAATAAAACCCTCTCATCTACCTCATCGACGTTATAAATGAGCTGAATCGCTGAAAGCTGTTGCGGTGAACTTTTTCATTCATTTTTTCCGACTCGTAAACGTGCCGTCTATTCACCTTTAATGGCAAATAAATAAAAACCAAATCGCCCACGGCCGGGGACTCTTAAATCTCAGACGATGATGGAAGCTGCATTTTGCATGGGACCCAAAGCGAATAAAAGAAATTTGTGTCCATACGTCGCCCAAATAAATCACACAAATGACCACCTGCGGCACCAACTTCCTCTCTCGCCTCTTTCAGACGACTTTTATAATATTAAGCCGGCTGTAGGCCACTAACATCGACTGGAATACCGTTCGAGATTGATTTTGCGAGTAACTGATTAAATTTACATTCTAATCTGGCAGACAAAAACTATTAACACATTAACAATGCAAATTAGAATAAGCAATATTCCAGCAACCAAACATCGGTAACGTTTCGTAACAACCACACGAATTATATTTTCGGATGAGAGAATTCAATTAAGAGGTCTGTGATGACAACACCACACGAAGCCGTAAAATGCCCAACGACAACATATTATTGAAGTTATTTTCAGTCGGCATACAAACGGGCGTCATTTACGCTTTCCTCGCTATTTTACATTCACAACCGACCCCCGCATGATTTTGTGGGAGGCATCATTTCGACGAATGTGCCCAAACACGAATCCTGCTGCACCCCAACAGTCATTAGCCTGATTCCATATTCACAAGCCAAACAGCGCGAGTTTCTAAAACAAACTAATTCGAGATTTCTAACACAAAATTTGAGACAAGAACTCGCCTGACAGCGGCTGATGAATTAGCGATAATCTCGACAACGCCTCCGCTGTTTTTGTCCCTAAACCACCCCCGAATTCTTATATTATCCGGAATTTTTATCACGCAGCTCGAGATCGAAAAACAATAACGCTTCGTGAGAAATCCCGCACGGATCGTTCTTATTTCGACTATCAAACACTAGAGTATAAACAATAACGCGGCTGCGAAGAAAATGCTCCGCTTCTTGGACCAACAAATGGAATTTCAAGCGCTGTTACCTGACGCTCTAAAAAGAATCGAACGTGTTAAATAACGCGTAAACAGTTGGTCCCGTCGACAGAAACCCGATTTTTCACTAACAAGTAGAGCGACCGCGGTTTAATTAAATTCATGTTTCGTTCGCTCGTAGTGCTTTACCTGGAGTCAAATCTATTAATATGAAGAGGAGGTCCATGCGAGCTTGTTGGTTTTCGATTTTCATCGGTGCCGTAAAGCGACGTCACTCCAAATATTTATTAGACACGCCGCAGACGCGTTTCCATAAACAATTAGGGCCAGAAAAATGTAATTATTTCTAATGGAAACGAACGGCGTAAACGTTGCACACCTAACGGAGTGATTAATTTTTTGCTTTGTTTGTCCGTTGCTGAAAAACGGGATTAATTACGGAAAGCTCGGACAAGCAAGCATACAGAGGAAGGAGTACCGCAAACATTACACAAATGGACAGGTCATCGATCAGGATATAAATATGCGTTATTGGGTCGCTCGATAATATTTTACTTTGCTAATTCAGGCTAATAGTGTGCAAACACTCCGCAATTACATCAAACAATTTTCGCGCAATTTCCAGCAAATTTCATTCATAAAAACTAAGAAATGCGTTTTAATATATGAGTAACGAAACGCACATTAACAAGTGGTGTAAATTTTGATTTGATCTCCCATTTCAACATTAAATTATACATTTTTAACCGTATGTTTAGACATAAAATCGTTATTACCTTCATCGATATCGTTTCTGGCCGCCGCCTCCAGCAGCACCACGCTGTCGTTGAAGAAAATGCTCCTCTTGTTGCTCTTCTGCTGCTTCGAAGTCTTTCTGTTGAACTCCTTGTCCTTCTGCGCCCACACCTTCAGCTGCTGGTTTCTTCTTTTCCGCGCCAAAATTAGACGCTCCTGCGTTGGCATTTGCTCGATGTGGGGCATTTCCTGGATCAGTTCGGAATGCTCCATGCTGGCTGCTTTCTTCACGCCGAATTCACATTAAAGCCTGCAACGAAAAGCCGATTATAGGACGCTGCAGCGCTAAAGCTCGCTACTACAAGAGAATCGCAACTTCACTGCGCCACCACAAGCCCCGATTGAGCCGGAATATACGGCGAAGAATGAAGCGCAAACACGGGAGAGAACTAATTAAAAAGAGGATTAGAGTCAATGGGACACGGACATCTTCGTAAAACAATAAACGAGAAACGCTTCCGTTTACCTGAACCGATCAGTTTACACAGCTGCGGAAAACCGTTCAGTCTCCGTCATAAATTCTAAATTAATCGAGAGCACAACTCACAATTTACGCTTTTTTACGTGAAAATCCTCACGGGCACCCGCTTGAACATATTTTTTATCGCAGGAACAGAGACATTCCACACAGCTTCACTTTGTCAAATCAAACATTGGAGCGCGATCACGGCGACAGGTCATCAATGACACATTTTATCAGTGATATCACAAAATTATCGTTTAAAAAATGCGCGAGAGGTATTAAAGATGTTATCGGGCTTCTGATAATTTAATTTTGCTGGTTAACACTTACAAAGTCGGCCGGAGCGATTTCAGACCGACAATTTCACTCGTTGTCGTCGAAAAAATCTTCAAGTGAAAGTTGTGAATTATCGGTAAATGTCCCCCGTGGTGTTTAATATTAAAAAGCGAACAAGTGACTTAAACCCACATATATCAATGATTTGTTATAAAAAATGCAATGTGGAGTGTGCAAAAAATTAAAGGAATAATGGGAGTGCAAACCGATTGATTTTTAGTATGGTTGGACCGCAATCGTTTGAGCTATTTAAAACTTCGAAATTTAACACTGTAAAAAATGTAATGTATGCAATGTAAAAAACAATAAATTGCAATCCTTTTCGCTTAAAATAAACTACAAATTTCAACAATAAAAGCGAATTAAAAGTTTCCCCACAAAGTAAAAACTTCCTGTATAAATTTTAAAGTTCAGTTTCCATGTTTTCCTGCATATTCGCCTGGGGACTGTTTATATTTTCAGAATGTGGATACAAAACAAGGCCCCGTTATTAGCTTACAATATTTGGCCGCTTCATTGACTCATTATGAGCTAATTAATTTAATTCGCCGAATAGTTGCAGCGTGAATTTTACAAAATCATTCCGGCGGAATATTTTTTATTAGGCGTACCCAATATTGACTAATTTTATTACCAATCATGCTAGAATATCTAATTTGGGCTAATTTGCAAAAATCAATAATTGCGCTCTATTCTGGGATCAAGTACGATTCAAAAACGTGTACACAAAGAGCCGCCAATTGAATCGGCACATTGTTAAATTAAAAGCAAGCAATACGAAGTGGTGTAAATAAAAAAAGCAGCCGCGCGTTAATCGGGTGCGTTTTGTGATTTATAAATACTTAACTCTTGTAACATGAACTGCTGGACAATTGAAACGTCCCACCCCAATTTTTGTGTATTTTAAAATGCGGTAATCATCGAATTTCACAGCGGTTTTCTTTAGATGAAAGCTGTGTTTTATATGTACCAGAAGATGAGACGGTATCAAAGGCATGTAATTTAATACAGTTTAAACGGGTTGAAATGTAAACATGTCGAAATTTAGACCGGCCCCAATCTCCGGAAAGGTCCTCCGGACTGTTATAATTGTTCATGTGCCTCAACATTGAGAGGGTTAAATGAGCTATACCACAAGTAAAATTTATATGCAGGACAGGATCGTGCTACAGCATTTATTTCTTCATTAGAATCAATCGCGCTCCTTGAACTTCTTGACGTGCTCATGGAGCCCTTACTTTTTTTTTCAACGATAAAGAAGTTAGAACCAAAAGGAAAAAAGTTAATCTGGTAACAGTAGACAAAAGAATCTGAGAAAAAATGGAAAACAATAGCAAAGAAAACCAAAACTAGTTTTGTAGAACAGTAACAGTAACTACGAAAAGGAAATACAGACGTTGTAAACTGTGATAAAAAAAAGGCACCGAAATAAACACGAACTTCAGAAATGTTTAATTGTATGAGAGAAACTAGTACACACATTTTCCTAGAGATATACAAGAAAACCTGGACCGAGGAAAATATTGATTGGAAAATAGCACTATTAGCACAAATATACCAAAAAATGATTGACAAAAAGTTGAAATGGATAATGGAGAACACATTAAAGGAATGTCAGAATGGCTTTCTAAAAGGATGAAGAATACAGCACCATATTTTCACAACAATTAATAGAAAAAGTAGCCTAACAAGGAAGAGAAATATATTTAGAATTCATTGATCTAGAGATCTTCGACAAGGTACAAAATTGAAAATCCTAGTCGAAAAAGGAAATAAACACAAACTTGTCAGAATCATCAACAACATTGAGAAGACAATGCAAACTGTGTAAATGGACAGAGCAAAATTTCAGAAGCGTTCACAATAAATGAGGGACTTAAGACGGAGATTAAGTTCAGCTCTATTCATAATTATCATGAACGAAATAATAAAGAAATGTACACTAAGATTGAATAAATTAAATGTAGGATTCAGATACCTAAACAACTCATATACATCTCAGAAGGAACATTTGCTGATGATGTAATGATAACGGCAGAGAACGAAAAGAATCTACAAAAAACCTTAGAGATTTGGATTACAGTTCTGCAAGAATATGAATTGAAAATAAGCAGAATAAAACAACAGTAATGGTCATATGTAAGGAACGAAAAGAAATAAAAATTCAAATTGATAATATAAATTTATATGTTTTAAACAAGTGAAACGTATCGTTCAGTTCAGCTCTATTCATAATTATCATTGATGAAATAATAAAGAAATGTACACTAATAGTGAAGAAATTAAATGTAGGATTCAGATGTCTAAACAAAATACTCGTAAACATCTCAGGAGAATTTGCTGATGACATAATGATAATGGCAGAAAAAGAAAATGATCTACAAAAGGCCTTAGAGATTTGGATTACAGTTCTGCAGGAATATAGAATAAAAATATATAAGACAGTAGGTGAAACATTAAAGAAGAAATGGGTAAAATTTGTGCATAAGACAGGACAATATAGCACATTTAAGTGTAAATATACCATACAACCTTACACCATTACAACTGGTAAATAGGTTTTCGATAATAAATATACATACAATAAGTGTACAGATTGCATAACATGGACTGCAGCTTTCATCTAAAAAAGCCAAACATCTCAAAATTATCTCTCCAATTGTCTGCAGTTTAAGTATATACAATCTACGTGGACTTTATTGAAAACAACAAATATTTAGCATTGAATAGTTACAGTATACTGAAGGCGAGAACGCAAGTGACTAACCGCGATTCCATCATGCAGCATTTTTATAAATTTGTCAACTCAAGCCTGTAAACACCTAGAAATGCCCGCAGGATACAAACTACAAACTTGCGTTCTTGTTGTTTGTTTTGTGCTGTTCCCCTTAGAGTTCGAGGGCACAAAAATAATATTAACGTCGCAAATAAATAAGATAAAACATTTCAAAAATAAACATTTAACAATCCCAGGTTTAAGACGTCCCTAATGAACGACAACGAAATAATTATTCTCCAAATAAATGCCATAATTCCACAACTAGCATACATGTGTAGTTCTTATTGCTTCTCGTCGAAAAAGTAAAAGAGCGTCTCCGCTTGGCACGACACGAATCCGCAAGTATTTAACGAATTCAATTCTATTTTTATGCGAAATGTGAAATCTAAACGGACATTCAACTTCATGAATTTTAATTTTCAATTTGGGGTCCTCGTTGCGATTATGTTGACATCTTTATTATCAACATGTTCAAAATAACGGAAACACAGAATGAACATTTCTTTGTGTGTAGAAAATAAAAAAGGAACATCGCTGATGAACATAAAAAACGACATCCTCCGCGACTTCACGCTACGTGATTTCTAGCCTCCACTTCCTACTTTCGGCAGGTTATTTTGCTGTCGGTATAAAAAATGTGATTTCTTGCCACCGTTTCCCAATTTCGGCTCCTTATTCCTTCCTCGTCCGCTCACATTTCAATTAAATTTTAAAAATAATACTAATAATAATAATAATAATAATAATAAAATAATAATAATAATAATAAAAATAGTACACGATGATGTTAAAATTTCTTAGAATTTTAAATATTAGCCCAACGCAAACGATACAATGTTTGGCGCGGTGGTGGCTAAGTACTGTACTGCCTGCTTTATCTAATCTCACAAATAAAGAGCCTTCGCAGAGGATTAAAACCTGAAAGCTCCGACCGAGTATCGCTAACAACAGCCATCCATTCCCTAATTACAGGACGACTTTTTAATCCAGATAATTCATTCAATGGAATTGATTTCGCTGAACTCCGACGCCTCTCACTTGATTCTTGCTAAATCCAAACAGGCGATTTGAATACAAGTGCAATACAATATTACTAACCGATTTATGGTTTCAAGGTGATTTAGACATTGTCGTGCCTTGTCGAATCGCACATTACTTTCCAATCTATTATTAGACACATTTCGTTGATCTGTGATAATACGATTTAATACAATCAGCGATCAAAATGAACTAACACAACTAATCCGTTCGCTTTTTAAACAACATTCTAGAAAACGGCCACAAATCTGTGATTACGAGCTAGGCATTAATTAATTACGGCATCATCGTTTATTTTCGACTGTTGCTCAATTACATAAGTCAATTCCGCGTTTAGCGGCACCGAATTCGACACTTTCTATATTGCAAATTTTCAATACAAAAAAATAATAACGAGCGTAATAATGTAGCTCATGGAATAACTTCCACGTTCGATAGAGTGTAGCGAAATTTCGACCTTGTTGGAGATATTTGAAATTAAATTTTTTATTACTAACGTCTCGGACACAATACATGAGATACATTTAATATTTTTAATTTTATATAAATTTTATCTCTAGATCTCGGTTTCGACATCGTTTGGGCAAATTTTTGTTTGACAATGTCAAAATTTTACGCTATAAAAAATAAAACAAAAGCTAGTTTCCTTGGCCTCCCAACTGCGCTTTTAATTATACGCTCTGTACAAATGGACAGGTGAACGAGACGAGATAAACTGGAAAATCTAATCTGTCACCGGAATAACTGTATTCTGAATTAGCATTGAGTCATATCGCACGACCTGAGCTTGTATACAACGTGCTGAAATTTCGCTTTATTACTGTTGCATAATTACGTTTGTCTCAAATTGGTTTAATTAGGATAAAACTGGAATATTATAAAGTGGTGGTGAGGCGGTTCGTTTTAGGTGATATCAGGAAAAATTGCTTCGACCTATTAATCAGGACAAACTTTATCGGTTCCAATTAAAATTATTATAATTAGGCGTTTAGATGGCATAACCTCTCTTTAAAATAAGTTACGTAACAACCTGTGATGGCGACATAAATTGTGTCGAATATTTTTGATATTGGGTTGTAGAAAGTTGACGCCCGTTTTAGATGCGATACATTTGTGTTTTTTTTAACAAGAGCCGGCTCCAGACAGGCAAGGAAAAGGTGGAAGTCAATTGGTCAAATTTTTAATTGACAGTTAATGTCAAAAGTCTACACTGCAAAAAATAAAACAAATGCTAGAATTTTTTGTACGCTGGATATAATTACACTCAAATGACCTGCAGGCAAATGTGTATCTTCATTAGAGGATGCCGCGTATTATTGTAGAACACAAATTATGCATTTTGATTTAATATTCCGTGTTTAGAAATAAATAGCCCCGAGTCACGAAAACACAGATAAACGCTATCGACTTTATCATTTCTCATCGGATTGCTTCAAAACGTCTGACAGCCGTGAAACATTCCATGTCCTCCTGAAAACTGAACCAAATTGAACGCTAATGATAAAATCGAATAATAAAAACGACATAAAATGTTACTAACACTTCACCTACATCCGTCCGCCATATTTGACACCCAAGTGACGATAAACAATAATAAGAAGTGTCCCTTGCGGTGACGTGCATTCACTGCAATCGCCTTGCATGTTTTTTCCACTCTGCAAGCGGTTCAATGAAATTTTTTAATGAATTTATAATTGGTACAGCTTTTTCCGCTTCTTCACACTTCGCTAAATAAGGGCCATTTAAATGTCAAAGTTGGCCATTGTGACGTCACAACCAATTATTTTGCCGCTTACTGTCCAAGAAGCGGAGGGCACCGCAACTCGTAATTCAAACCAAAAGTGTTTTAACGATAATTGAGGACTTAATTGCAGAATGTAAACATCACTTATTCGCGATTAAGAATAAGTGCGCCGGAACACATTTCCTGGAAACATTTTTTGGTCGTTCCCACAGCCGCAACGCGGTTTTAAAAATACAATTATTGTTATTGTAAAACACAGGACGTGTGACAATTATCGTAATCTGGCGATACAGATAAGTGTCAACAATTCGGCCGAGTTTCGGGGCCAAAAATTACGACCGACCGCACTTGTAGTCGTGTGGCCTTTTCAGAACTTTGGACGAAAAGCGAATTTTCGGGGCCGCTAGAGAACAATTCGAAAAATGCGTTCGCTATCTGCCGGAATTTCAAAACTTTTCTCACCTTTCCAAACAGGTTAGCCGCATTTTTGAGTCCTACAAATCGCAGTCGTCACTGAAAGTTCACTTGTTAATTCGATACATGCGTGTAATGTCACCACTTCGCACATTTTGTTTGAATTTTGCACATTTTATCCGAAAAACATTGCAGATGTGTGCGCTGCAGTGTGGTGCAGAGAACGGTTTCCGGATAAGCCTCGCTGCATTTTACTAGTTTACGTTCTTTCACTAACTACCTGCGCAGATCGACCGCCGCGATCAAGTCGTGCTCCTCGCACCGGAGGAAGCGGACCGTTACAATTTCCGTTACCGTCATTACTACTGAAATTACAAACACACCATTAAACGTACCTAATTTTCCTCCCCTAGGCCCTAGGATATGCTGGATTTAAATATTATTTTTGTCCTAAGCGTAAAAATGTACAGCCATGGACAGTCAAGAATAACACCCGTGTTATGCAAATACCGGCTCTATGAGATATTGTTATTGAGTCGGTATTTGCATCACACCCGCCGGCTAAAGTGTTATTCTTGACTGTCCACGGTTGTACCCACTGGGTAACTTACATCTCATAAATTACCAATCGATCGGTTTGTATTTTACATTTTACATATGTTACCCATTTTAAAGTGCATTCAAAAATAAAGGGGGAGAAATTGAATGCTTTCTTCAAAACGTTCTCAATCTCCTCCAACTACCATTACTAACGGGCGTAAAAAAATAACACGAGACAGACTGCGTAGCCCATGGAAACATTTAACAAAAAACACTTTGAAATTCATTATAGTGTAGAAACCTTGAGATATTAAGTTCTCTGTTGTTAACAGTTTCAAATATGCTACACAAGATACATTCGCTATCTTTTTTAAGGAATTCCATCTCCTGGCGTCAGTTTAGACATCGTTTGAGCAATTTTTTTTAACAGTTTTTGTCAAATGTCGCGATTTAATAATAATAATAATAACAATAAATCGGCTTTAATAATATAAGGGGCTGAAACTACTCAACTTAACCCCAAAATAGAGAGCTCCGTAAAAGCTCGATAATTTTTTTACTATTCGAGGTATCGACTAGTACTATTCGAGGTATCGACGAGTTTTTTTAGATGATAATAGGTGCGCTTCTCGTGCGCATTCTAAAAATTATATTATATTAACACCAATGGAACTACCCCATTTTGTTTTTATTTTTGAATTCTACACTAAGTTCTGCTTTAAATTTACTAGTCATTTTCACTTCTGTCATAACTTCTCATCCGTTAAAGATAGTGCTACCGATTTTTTTTCCGTCAATATCTTATGAGTTATTGTCGAGTGGTGAACGTGTATTCCAACGCTTGCTACGATTTTTCGAATTTTATGTGCTAAAAATGACAAAAACTACATTTGTAAATGGAATGTAAATGGAACACAAGCATTTACAATGTGAGTAATACATGTATTTACTGTTCACTGGTGCACATATTGTTAGCATCCTGGCCGATTTTTTAATTTTTTTATTTGATTTTATATTATCGAGAGTTTATTTGAAGTGAAAATTTATATTAGCTCTTAACTGTTTTCCTAATTTGACAATGTCAAAGCTCTATGTCAACGTCAATGTCTACACTGTAAAATAATAAGAAACGCTAGATTGCATCACTGTAGATTATATGTATATCTTCCTGGACCTTTTTTTCTTCGTTCTTTTAACGCCCTATAGTAAAAAAACATCAACAAAAATTGACTAAAAATTATTCTCCGCTCAGTATTCCTGAACAGAAATTTATTGTAGGTATGTAATTAATTTTGGATTTTGATATGGAGAATGGAGAGATTATAATGAACTGATTATACAAGGTGAATCAATGAAGTTAGACAGCCAAATATCCTTAAATTGAAAACAATTGTTCAAATTAAAAGTAAAAGCAAAAAAGGATACCGTATTTTATCACTAATTTTTATCATTTTTAAGTTACTTCAAGGTAATTGAGGTTAATGGAAAGTATATAGTTAGTTTAAAAACTTTTTATAATTTTTTTCCCCTAAATTCCATGCACGTGTCAGTAGGTCCCATGAATGAGGTGAATTATGATTGAAACAGCTATAATATGTATCTTTAAGGAGTAATTCTGGGAAAAAAGTATTTCAAACCCTGTTAGATATTCATAAATCTTTCAGAAGACGTACTGATAAATACATTAAAGTTAGATCTTGAAATAAATCATAGATTAGTTCCTTCTCCTTCTAAAACTCTCAATTACATAGGGCTTAGTGGAAATATTAGTAGTGTATGACATCGTTTACAATTAGCGGTAACGTGGTGCGAAAGCTTACAAAGTCCAAACTTTTACACCACCCAATCAAAACTTGTGAAATTCATAATGCCGTTTGGCATGGATCATAAAATTAAACTTTCATTTATAGTTTAGGAACTAGCACAGGGAACTACCTAATATCGTTCCCGTTCGTTTTGTTAAGAATATTTAAAATTATCTGTTTTCTAATATCTTCTAGTATCTTCTTTCTAATAAAAATGTTTCTATTTTAAAGAGTAGTCGATTAGGATTTGACAAGATTACCGCCGCATAATCCTACCGAAAATTAAAAGTCAAAGAAAATACATTTTTGGTAAGAAAATTAAATATAAACTCTTAATTTATTATATTGTTACAATTGTTAACAAATTCAACCAGAGCCGCAATCTAATCAATACTATATGCATATCTTTTTTAATAGAAAGGAAAATTTTAATTTTAATTTGACTTAAAAATAAAGTTTCAAATTTATTTTAACCAGGTTTGCTCTTTTTTAACAAAACTACAACTTCAAAAATGTAATTACAAATTCAATACTGTTTTTTGTAAATTTAGCCCTTTACGTCTTTTATCTGTTTTTTTTTTATATTCTCCTTTCAAATATATTTGGATATTTATGTGTCTATACAGGCTGGAACAAAAGTATAAAATAATAGCTAATTTTTAAAATTGAAGAGTTATGAAAAAATATAAAAGTTGTTTGGTTTATTATCATGCATGATCTGATTTTTTTGAATTTTTGTTTTGATGCTATTACAACATTGTTTTTGTAAATGGTACAAAAAAAATTGTATGGTGTTAAAGCAAGCATATTTTTCTCTACTTTTAGTGAAATTTTACCATTATAACAAAAAAATTATTAGAGAAGAAGTAAAAAAACACAATCATTATTTCTGGTAAAGAATGCCATGAAAAATATGGAAATTTTGCATGCGTTCGATTACACCAAACAAGTTTTATCTTAAACAAGCGTAACTTTACATATTAAAAAATTACAGCCACTTTTGTTCCGGCTTGTATAAATGACTCTTGTAATGTGTGTACACAAATAAAACGAGCTGCCTAGGCTATGTGATCAGTTTGAAATTCGTTTGAGTGTAGAATGTTTGATCTTGAGCTTTTAGATTAATTGCTCTGTTGACAACCGTACGGTAATAAATTGCTTCCAGACAATCAAACAAAACATATATGCAACTTTTGACGAGTACATTTATTTAACGTACATATTTAAATTACAACTACACACGATCAGTCCACGAGAATGGAACCTAATGGTGCGTACAAAATAAAAGGATCGAGAGCAAGGAGCAGATTCAAAATTATTTGATTATGTACCTACTTAACAAACTAAATGGGATAAATTCACGGATTTTGTGTGTATTTGAATTATTTTAATCACAAATGTCCAGATACGTGCAATGGAAATGGAGTGCCCGTCCACGTGTCCACTGGCACGCGCATGATTTGATCGACCCTGTACGGCTCTACTTTCTCAAATGTCAAATCGCGCCGACAATTAAACATTGTCAAAACACGAAAATGTGAAACTGATAAGATTTCGACTACATAAAAGCAAATTGTGTTAAAACGATAAGGAGTTGGTGTGTTGTCAGAGTTTAGTGTTTTAGCGAATGTTTGGAACAGTTGTTATTCGATACGAACCTTTGGGTTCCGTTGTATTTACTCACTACGAATTATAGACATGTGGTCTTGTAAATATTTTCAACCGAATTGATTTTGTATTATCATTATCCTTTGCTTGAGCCGCAATTCGTGTGAAACATGACAAACAACAAAAATGTGTACGCGGTTTTGGCAGGGGTGTGCGCCTCCGCAGCCAGTTTATTCGGAAAGCTATCGGGGTTGCCTACGTTCGAGGTAACTTTCTTCACTGTGAAGGGGTGCAGAATTGATAAACTGTAAAATAAAAGTAGCGGGGTCGACTTTCAATTCCGCGTTTTATTTTTATGGGGCCCCAATTTACATAACTCCCAATGGCTTAGATCATTGCCCACTAAATCAATTCCTTTTATTGGAACATGTTTTTGTCTCCAATCTCCAAGCTTATGAATATCACAGGAATAGTTTCATTTTCTGTTTTAAAATTGCGAACGAGTTGAATTCAATTTTACATGCGCGCGAAAATTTAATTATCCTTGCAGGCGTCTATTAAATGAATGGAAATTGAAATAAAATTATGAGAAATTTTTAATATTGCGCGGCGCCCTAACAACTGAAACGAGTTTGATAAAAGCTACAAAATCGTCAGGTGCAAGCGTGATAATTATTTTCAGTTTTATTTTTTAGGATCTATTACTAGTACGTCTACTATTTTTTATATTAATGATTGTATGTAACGCTGGAGTTTGGACCCTATTTGTAAAAGCCTTACAAAACGTGGATTCGTCTCTTACCGCAACTGTACTTAGTGCTGCCTCCAACTATTGCTTATCAGTAAGGACCACACTTTTAATTATTTAATGTAAATATATTTGTAGGCCATTGTAGGATTTTTTGTGTTTGGCGAGGTAACAACTCTGATTTGGTGGTCAGGAATGTTGTTGATCATATGCGGGTTGTTGTTGATACTGAAAGACCAACCCGAAGAAAATATTTGTAATAAAACGGAATGAGTTTATTTCAAAAGCAATAAATCATTTTTCAAACATCGGTAGTGCCGAAAATGCTTTGGTGTAAGCGACGAATGTGTCGGAATATCCCTTCCACGATCATTTGCGCTTCCTTTTCGTCCGAAATCAGTGCTTTATCAACCGATAATCCAATCTGGAATCTGTTGTCGTAAGTCAGGATTGAAAGTCCTACTCCTGCAATGTTATCCGTTAAAAGGAATGATTAAAAATGTGTGTGGGAAACCTGTGGTTCCCTGGTGTGGAATCCAGAAAACTACATCTTTAAGATTTTGATTATTGAAAACTCGGATTTTGTCAGTACCTGGCAGGATACTAATTGATAGCGTACTATGCCGCGAGTAAATCATGGGTTTCAGAAGGGCTTCTGGTAGCAGTGGTGCTACAAGATTGAGAAGCCAATAATACACCTACAAGTAAATAAAATATTTTTTTCCATTTTATTCCACTTCCATTTTTTATTAATTCCAATTATAAACATTTGTTTTAAAAATTTTACCAATAACATTTTTTTGTAAATGTATGACAAGAATAGAATAAATTGCAGTAAGAAAAAACATTTATAGACACGATTATAAAATTAATATAGAGCATACAAAAAAGAGGTTTGGGCGGTAATGTAATATACCTTTTTGTTCATTTTTTACAGTGCAGGCCTGACATGGCATTTGATAGAAATTGTTACTAAAAATTTACTCAAACGACGTGTATTTATTAAAAAAGACAGTTGTCAACGGGGAACTTAATTTGCAGTCATAAAAATTTTACAGCCGTAACGAATTTCAAAATAAGGCTTACGCAACCTCATTATATTTTTGTACGCACGTTATAAACCCATTGTTTATTTTACCTGATAGTCGGGCATTGTCCTCAATCGATTTGTCTCATTTTTTACATCTTCGAGATTTTCAGCAATCCGTCCGAACGAGCGAATCGGTAAATTTAACATCGCCAAAGAGAAGCTATTTCGTGGGGTAAAAGTGTCACAATTCTCATCAAGGGAAAACAGTGCGGGGACGGCACATGTTATATATTCCGGAACGCAGACTTCCTTCTTTAAAACGCGTTAAGACACTGTAATAATCCAAAAAGTTCATTTTTATACTTGAAGATAGTAATCCTCGAAACTCGCACTCGTCGCCGCCAGGACAACATCCGAAAAACGGCTCCCTAATGACTTATTTTTGATCATTTTGACCAGTGGTATTAACTTCTCCTCCTCTTCGTTTGCCCACACTATTAATTTTCTCCCAAGAAGCGGTTTTCCGTGGAGTTTGTTTCTGTCGACTGAACGTAACGCCAGTTGTGACGTAACAAAAGCGACACCAATGAAGAGCGACCAAATACAAGAGTACCAACTCGTCAAGCTCGCAGGCGTTTTCCACAGATGAAACGACTTTCTTCTCTCACCATCCGTGGCAAAGTAGCTTGAAAACATATCAAAGAGTGCAAAACCATCACCGAGACTGTGATGTATTCTAAACAACATGACAAACTGGTTGTGGTCCTTATTTTCAGACCATTTGATTTGCTTGTCGAAGATGAGTACTTCCCACAGCGCTGTGTTATTTTTCGGCAAATTTCTGTCGAAGTTCGATGCTATAAAGTGCTGCAGATAAGTTTTATCAAAAACTGAATTTACATGCACTATTTGTATGCAATCCTCAACGATATAGCAATTTTTCAGCAGAAAGGTGTATCCAAGGATTTTTTGCCGAACACATGTCAGTTTGGTTTGTCTCTGGAAGCACTTGTCGCGTAAGATTTTAACAACAGCTTCGATAAAACCGTTGAAATCGTCTTGGAAATCAACGATTACTATGAAGTTAATAATGCTCTTCGACAGGCTTTCGTTCGTCCAAATTACGTCGCTTCCTCCAAGAAGTCCATAGAAATGATCGCGGTATGTTAACTTGAGAAGACCACGCAGTAGAAATCGGAACAAACCAAAAACTACAAACGTTGGAATCAAAAGTAAAGGGAGAGCTAATAATAAAATCACTGTCACTATTGATTGTGTGATTTGAACAAATTTGCGTGACATTCTATAATTTGCAAGAACGAACAAACTGAAATACCACTAAAGCGCACCGACTAATAACTGTGTTGAAAGTTGCTTCTTTAAGGCTTCTTGTAATGGAATTATGAACTCGTCTTACGATGTCCCTCACAAAAAATATGAAACGGATTATATCAAATATTTATTTACACATTGAAATGCGTATAGATAGGTATATAAATTAATTGTTGCTGAAGGTTTTTGTTTCTTATTATTACCAACGAACGGTTCCTCCAACGTGCCACGTAGGTTTTGCTTTCTGTGGACCTCTAATCACTTTGCCCCAACCAGCGTTAAAGTCGTGGTCCTTGCCCTTGTGTTGCACTTCAATATTTGTTCTGGTGTTTCCTCCATCATCTCTTCCAACATTTGGATTTACTGACCATCCTCCGTTTTGTTGTTGTGGCAACGGAAAGTTTGGAGCTCCAGGTTGGAGTGAGCGTCTGAATCGTTCAATTTC
The DNA here is from genome assembly GCA_964023215.1 of Eledona agricola. Lineage (NCBI taxonomy): Eukaryota > Metazoa > Arthropoda > Insecta > Coleoptera > Tenebrionidae > Eledona > Eledona agricola. The sequence goes on along the minus strand of OZ026855.1, from coordinate 19,839,535 downwards.
GTAATATACAGCAGGTGGTGCATCGTTGATTTCTTGAAAGTCATCTTCGTGAGTTTCCAGAGGGTAGGAGGTGGCCGCCGCCACAAGCGCGACAAGGAAGACGTAGTAGCAAAGAGTCATTATTGTTGTTGATTGTGCAGAGTTCGACTGATAGCGATTGAAAGTTGTGCGATGTATTTATAGTTAATTTTATCGCGCTCAAGAGCTGGGATCTCCCGTTTCCCCAGCCAATGCTGCGAGTTTTGTTTTATTTTGCGGAAGGTTGAAATGGACGAGGGACATTCCCGGTGCGTAAACGTTATGAAAATAATAAATTGGCGCCGTTCGAGGAAATTTTTTCTGTACTTTTAAAGAGATTCTTTGTCAAAAATTAGTAATATTAATTTTAATCAGAAAGTACAAATTACTTTAGGTATCCGTTTTATCAAGTTTTGTAACGAAAACTGCGTACTACGTGGTATAACTGTGACGTTCAAAAGAGTGTAGTTTCGACTTTGGGATATAGGTGTTTTTGAATTAACCCCACAAAAAATTTATGGTAATTGGTCATGATGTGTGGAGACTGTTGAGAGAAAAATGCCTTACAGAAAGCCTTTTCGCTTTTGAGATAAAGCGTCCTTAAGTAATTCAAAATTGATTGTATTTGTCGGGGTATTTTAAAAACATGGTATTTAAATAAAACTTCGTTCTTTTCTCGGTTATATTATTTGCATGCAAATTTTATCAAAGTAAATACGAGTATAACCATTAAGTAATGCAAATCGTTACCTACTTATTTTTTGCGGGCATCATCATTAGATCGATCCTCCAATATTCCGCATCAGCTTGCCTTTTTTCGGACCTTTAATAATCTTACCCCGTCACCCGTTTGTTTTGAAAATGTGTGAAATGTTATTGGAATAGCCTAATTTTTATTTAGAGAATTATATTTTTTTATTTAATAGGAGTTATTTTTTGTCAGTTTGTTAATTTTCCCACTATAATGTTTGCCTCCTAAGACATCGTGTTTTTACGACTTTTGACAAATCGTCCTGGAAATCCACGATTACGACCCAAAACAATTAAATTTTTGGACAAAAGTCAGTTGGAATCAGCAAGAAATTTTTTCGTTACTTGTTTTATTGAAAAAAATAACTTAAATAAAACTATATATATAAGAAAACCAAACAGTTTACGTTTATTATTTACCACAGAAATACAATAAACCTAAATAATCAGCTCAAACCATTACAACTAAATGTTTGGACAATTATAATAAGTTAACAATGAATAAGATGTTGCATTTTTTTGTAGTTTTTGCGGTATGGCAAGTCGCCCCATTTTGTTTAAAAATAACATTATCTGGATCCAGATATTCTGCGTTCGGTAACATATTTCTGTTGAGAATGTGCTGATATTTTTCAGCGTTTACTGTCTCATCTATAAATTCAAAATGCTCCAAGTCCGTGGCCGACATTCAACCTCATATCAATTTAACTGTTCTTTTTGTACAATCTTTATGAAAAGCTTCATGTTTTGTTCGAATAACTCTTTTTCTAAAGTCTCCTACACAAACTTGAAATTTGGATTCGTCACTAAATATTATCCAATCATCAAAAGTCAAATCCACTTTAGACTTGGCCCAAATTAGCCTAGTCTTTTTTTTGTTTCGCAGTTAATAGTGGCTTTTCTTTAGCCTGTAAACTATTAGTATTATTTATCGTCATAAAACAGTATACCAAGAAATCAGATAGGTACTTTATAAAATGAGAGTCCAGATCGATGGATCCACTTTCTGCAACTCTCTTTTTTTTTATTCCAGTGCTCTTAAAATATCTCTTCGTTCCTTTTTACAAATTCTCACCAACGTCCTCACATTTCTCGTTGATACTAAACGAGGCCTTTCCGTATTTTTCTCGCGAATATCAGTACTTCCAGTCTCTCGATAATTCTTAAGTATGTTTGCAACACTCCATTTTGACATGTTCAGTTCCTCTGCAATTTCACTCATGTTTTTGCTTTAACAATATTTTTTAATGATAATTTCTCCCAATTTATAGGTACACCTTTGGTCATTTTCAGTAAATAAAAGCAAATTTCGTGCACAACAATACAGCAACTGACAATTGGATATACACAAGTCCTACTTAGTTTTTTGAATAAACAATGTCCAAAACATTTAATTGTCAAATTTTTTCATTTTTTCTTTTTAATATGGACGTTTTGTCCTCTCTAAAAGCAGTCTGAGACTATGTCAAATTTTATATAAAATCTTATTTAAAAAATATTAAAAATTTTATATAAAATCTCACGATACACTCATGAGTGTATCGTGTAAAATCTGTAAGTGAAATACTGTGAAATACATTTTTTTATATAAAATATGTACAGAAATTTGCATTACAATAATAATACTTACTTTATGTACATTTTCTCATGTTTTTGTGTTGAAATTGACTCTACATCTAACCCTTCCAAAAGAATTATCAGTCCCAATCCAATAACATGTATGTAATACTCGTATCTTATTTCTAAAGCTTTTTTTTAGAAATAACGTTTGTCCATACATTTAGTTGTTTGGGCTCGTTGTTAATAATGCTTTTCGGCAGCCTTTCGTTCGGCTAAATTACATCCTTTCCTTTGATTAGTCTATAAAAATGATTGCGGTTTGTTAACTTGAGAATGCTGATTTAAAGTTGTACGATGTATTTTTATAGTTAATTTTATCGCGCTCAAGAGCTGGGATTTCCCGTTTCCTCAGCCAAGTTTTGTTTTATTTTTCGGAAGGTTGAAATGGACGAGGGACATTCAAGGTGCTGCTTATGAAGATGATAAATTTACGCCGTTCGGGGCAAAATTGATTAACGCGATTTTTCTATTTTCTGTATTTTTAAAGAATTTGTTCTTGTCAGGAATTGGTAATATTAATTTAAATCGAAAAGTACAAACGAGTTTTAGCGGTTTAATCACATTATAAGGTGCGCACAAAAATAAATTGAGGCTGCGTAGGCCATCGAATAAGTTCAAAAGAGTGTTTTATAGTAAAGTTTCGACTTTGAGTTGGATAAATTTCGGACACATTACATAAGATACATTCAATGTCTTCTTGAATAAATTCCATCTCCAGTTCTCGTTTTAGACGTCGCGTTGTTGTAGCAAATTTTTGAATGACAGCTCTTGTTAAATGTATTGATTTGATAGTTTCTAAAATCTACATTGTAAAAATTAAATAAAAGCTGAATTACATGCCCTCTTGAGCCTTAGTTGTTATGTTATATTTCAATAAAACTGCGTTGTTTGCATATACATTTTATTAAAGTAAATGCCAGTATATCAAATAAGTAATGCAAGCCCTTAATTATTATTTTTTGGCGGCATCACTAATAAATCGACCCACCAATTTTCCACACCGGTTTGTCTTTTTTCGGACCTTTGATTACCTTATCCCATTCGGCATAAAAGTCGTGATTGCTTCCAGAATGTTGCACATTGATGTGTGCGTTTGTGTTCCCGCTTTTGTCGCGTCCCAAATTCGGATTAAACTTCCATCCATCGGTTTGTTGTAGAGAACGTCTGACTCGAGATTCGTAGTCGACAGGATCAGATGCGTAGATTTCGTTAATTACTTCCGGATCGTATTCTTCGAATGAGTAGGAAGCTGCGGCGGTCGCAAAGGCAATGAGAAGGAAGCAGTAAGGAAGAGTCGCCATCTTGGATATGCTGGTTTGTTCAGGTGCAAGACCGTTCGAATTAACTGATAAAAGTCTGCATTTAGACGGTTTATATATCAGATTTTATCTCGAGGTATCATGCTTTGGTTTGGGATGTCCCGTACTTAGAAAAGTACCGTTAACACAAATAAAACAATTGTTTTATTACTACACAAGCATTTCTTTCATTATTTTATAACGCAGTTGCTTAACCAACCATTTTGTTTTGAAAATCGTTTAAAAATGACATGAACTGTTTAAAATTACAGAAAATAGTTTTTATTTCGAGGATGGAACAGTTTTGCTGTTATTTTCTTATTTTTTATTTAATACACATGTTTATTTCTTTTATCTTATATATTTTGGTGTTTCTAGTTGCCCCAAGTCAAAAAAATAACGAAATGGGAATTATTTTTGTATACGATGGGTACTCCGGAATGGGCTAGTACACTCTTGAAGGACCTCGCGGTTGAGTTAAAAGGTAATAATTTTGTCAATCGTTTATTCTACATTTTGATAAATGGTAAGCTTGGTTTGTTAATTCTCGGAATAAATATATTGTTTGTTTCGGTAGATATTCATGTTCAAAATTTATTTAGAAATTATTTATATTTTCAATTACACCAAAGGCATGAACGGTTGTCGTTATCCTAAGCTACCAAGTTATTAATGCACTTATCAAATTTTTTTAATTTAAATTAAAATTGCTACATATGATTGCTATATTTTGAGTTGCTTGCTATTCTCATTGAATCCTGAAAGTTTCTGAATATTGTATGTTTTCCTCTTCTCTGGTACTTCCCGATTCATGGCAGACACATTTAAATTATCACGTTTATGTAGGATACTAGTTTAAGTCAAGAATGTTCAGTTTTCATTTTTTTACTTCGACTTGTCACTATCGTTTTGTTTTAAACGACTTCCTTGAATAAAGTTGTATTTATAACGGGTGTATAAAAACGTTTTAGAATAAGCCATGGAATTTCTTTGGAATTGGTTAAGATTGTAGAAAATAATATTGAGAGCATGAACTTGAAATCAAGTTTTCGGTTGACAGCCCTATCGGGCACGATAAATAATATGCTTTTTGTGTCTTTTCTAACAAATGTCTGTTCGGGCGTCGGTGTAGACGTCGTTTGAGCAACTTTTTGTTTGAAAATTCCTGTCAAACGTCGTGATATGTTAATGTCAAAAGTTTACACTGTAAAAAATAACAAAAGTTGGATTACACGTCATACCGAAAATCCCTTTTTTGTATCCCATTTAGATGCCAGGTTTAAAAGTAGTAATATTGTAAAAAAACGCAAACATCTTCATCTGCAATTTTCGATAGCAGTTATGTATTTGGGTATTTACTTTATGGATCGCTTTGTTGTGCAAATTTAGTTTGAATGATCAACGATTTGTTTGCTTTTGTATGCAACTGAAAATACATTACATTTGAAAGGGGATTAACCTTTTCGATAAGTCAGCGAAATTCCCCGGCTACAAAATAAGAATAAAACAACAATCTGATACGGTTTATTGACTCTTTAAAATTACAATAAGTGTTTTATTACATCGATTAGTAGAACTTGCGTGTTGTAAATATTATTATCAAGTTTGTGACTATAAATTGAGACACATAATACTTCTTACGGGAGCACGGTCGGTTTTTTGGTAAGAACATTAATGATATGTACGGATTGATCATCACAATAAAAACGTTACGGTTCGGGATTAATCTTCATCTTTAGACCTACAGTACCTAACGACTACATTATTGTCCTTTTATGTCACTTATTAAAATTGATCAAAATGTGAAGCTACATTTTAGTAAATGATTTTAAAAATCGTGCCCATATTGTCTTAAAAAACGTTTAGTAAAATGTAGATCCTGACCGTTGTGGTAATTATTCATTTTAGTATTCTTGTCGTTTAATCCAGCATAAAATGTTGACCCAGACGAAGGAGCAACTTCCAACATAGACGACTCTATAGGCCGCTGGAATAAGGAAAAAGTTTACAGACTGAGCAGGCAGCCAAAACATGCAACTGCTCTTGAACGTGGGCAGAAACTTTTGTTTGCATTCCTCCAAAATGTCCTTCTTCCTCTCCATTATACTCATCGCTAAAAAACGATTGCAACGCAAATTCGTACCGATTCAAATCATACCGATGTAGAATAGGACCAAAAGTTGGGGCGTCATCAAAAATTGGTCCAGCAATAACTTTTTGGCCACTATTTTATACGAAGTTCCCACAAACCGTTTGTCGAGCCACTTGTACCTAAAACGGAATTTTTTTGATTTTTTCGGATTATCGGATTTGGTGGTCGTACTGTATATTAATTTTGGTTTGTCACATACCAGTTGTGGTATACTGGAGCGAAAACGGCCACGCCAAGAATTCCAAAGCATTTTAGCATTTGGTGATCGTAGACGACCGGTTCTTTGCTCTGAAATCGATCTCATTAAAGCAAATAAAAACCAAAATTAATACAAAGTAAAAACTACGAGAAAATAAATAGATGTTTTAAAGTGTAAAACCAATAAATAAGTACCAAAGCGTTAAGAGTGGTCCTTGTATTGTTGTTCCAAAAAAGGCGTATCTACCAATTGTAGTTGTGTCATAGTCTTGTGGTGTTTGTGCCTGAACAAATAATAACAATAAATAATAATAAATTGATCTGCCACATCCACCAACTCACCCCGATTTTTTTCGACACGGTTTGTTGAGAAAACTCGGCTCCCACGTACAGCGTTCCATAAATCAAGGAATTAGTGATTATGGGGTGGTTATTGAACGCATATTTGATGAATTTCGAAACTTTTGACATCCTGGAACGCAACACCAATAAATCACAAATTATTAAAAGTGCAAAGTTTTAAACACACGCGTGTCTCTTCAAGAGCAAGATTCATCTTATCTGCTCGGAAAGCGCTACATTTTTTTACGAAATTTACCGGGCACGATTAGATAGCGCTCTAAGCTATGCGGAGATCTTGCGCAAGTACGCGCTTATTGATTATAATCCTCAACTACCAATTTTGAATTTTTATTACTCATAAAAGCTAAATTAAGTTTCACAAGGACGGCGATCAGCGCTGTTTGTGAGTAAATACACCGTTCCTGTGGACCTGTCCAAAGTTCAGTTTTCTGATTGAAATTTTCTGCTATTAAATGGAAGAGTTATTTATAAAATACTCTTGGCTGATAAAATAACATTCTATTGAAAATTTACCAAGGAGACATTCTTTTCCTGTGCAAATATTTATTTTAGCGCATTTTGCACTCGGATAAGACAATATATTATGTAAGAAGAGATAAGGTGAACATAATACAACAGACGAACTTACGTCGTTCAAAGATGAACAGTAAACACACTTATGCTTCATTTTAATGAATTCAATTGGTGCTAGTTGAATAAATTAACGTAAACATAGCAAACCACAGTGTTAACAACTAACAATTTGTTGTAATTTTTCATAAAACGTTACGTAATGCTTTGTTTAATAACTGTAATCAAATTATTTATAACAATAAATAGAAATACTGAAAAGAGAAAATAAAGAATGTATAATACAATTATTAAAATTATTTATTTTCTATATTTATAAAATTTGATATTTTTAATAATATTTTTATATTATAATTTAGTTTTTTTTGTATGGTATATTTTTTATTTCATTGATCTAGAAAACTGTAAATTAATACAGGTTACTGTGCTTTTATTTGCTACTTTAATATAATATTATTTTTGTATTATGATGTAATTCTTGACAGAGATTGTTATTGTTATTAAGTTTTTGAGTTATATTTTTAATTAATTTTTTCTAAAATAAAATAATAAATTACAGAAAACTGTGAACAAATAAAGATTACTCTACCACTTGTCATTTATTGTCGCCCATGATTGTTGTCAACATGTGTCAACATAACCTAAAAAAGTAGAAAATGCATGTGGAACTTAAAAAATAAATAATTGCTGAATATTGTTTTTTAAATACAGTTATAGTTACAGAGCAAAATGTTTACAACTAAGGCTTTTATAAAAAAAAATAAAGTCGGAAACTATTTAAAGGTTTGCACGTTTGCTAATGGGGCCCCACATTTTATCTTGTCTTTCAGCACGTGCGAGAGCATTATATCCGCGACGATATCTCTTGCGGGCTTCAAGAATGCGACAGCTGCCTCCCTGTTGAATCGTTCCTTACCCACGACCATCGGAATCAATGTTCATTATTCAACTACAACCACTATCTCATATTAGACACGAACGTTATTTTGGACCAGGTTTTGGCTTCAACCAAATTAACAGCTTCATACGATGATGTTTGCAGATGGACATTTTAGAAGAACCAGTTTTGGGAAACGTTATAATTTTGCACACGGTTTTGAATGAAGTCAAGCACAGAAGCTTGCCGGTCTATAAACGACTGTGCAATTTACTGGAAAACCCGACTCGCCATTTTTTCCTTTTCATCAACGACCACCACAAGTACACATTCATTTTATTTGGGTAATTTTAGTGATGTCTACGTTTCAGGGACACTTATTTCCAACAAACTCAGGGCGAACTGACTAATGACTACAACGACAGATGCATCCGCGCCGCATGCTCTTGGTACATAAATCACGCCCCAAAAAGTAAATTCGTATTCCTGACGGACGATTCCGCGAATCGTGCTAAAGCAATACAAGAACACATTCCCACAGCGACTGTTGCACAGTATGTGAAACATTTAACCGGCACCACTGGTCTTCAGGACAAGCTTTCTCATAAGGATTTCCACGGAAAAGATTCAGCCAAAGATGTATTTCCTAACCATCTGACGTCGGTTGAACTCTTGACGGGAGTACGCGAGGGACGGCTTCTTCAAGGTACTTTTAAAGCGTCCCGTGACAATTTTCTTGAAGGGTTTGTTAACGTGGATTCGTATGATGAACCGGTAATGTTGTAAAACTCTCAGAAGATGTGTTTGTTTAATTTATGTTTGTAGATTATAGTGCAGGGACGTGTGGGGCTCAATCGCTCCATAGATGGTGACACCGTCGCTGTGGAACTTCTCAAAGAAGAGGAGTGGGTTTGTCCAAGTGACATCATATTAGAGGATGAAAGTGTCGGAGATGAGAACGTTGATGATGTGTTGAGTAAAGAGGTGGAGCTGAGAAAGGCGACAAAAAAGAAGAAAGGGGCGAAACCGACCGGACGCGTCGTGGGAATAATTCGCAGAAAGTGGCGTCAGTATTGTGGAATACTGCAAGAGGGGATCGATGGGGTTTATCAGTTGTTTGTGCCAGCTGAAAGGAGCATTCCCAAGATTAAAATCGAAACTAGACAAGCCGAGTTTCTCAGGACACAGAAGCTCATTGTTACCATCGACTCGTGGCCGAAGCATTCTCGATATCCCCATGTAAGTACAGATTACAGACATAGTTTAATGAAATTTTTATTTAATTTTTTATATTGTGATCTAGAGCACTTTTTGTGCCTATCTTTTTATTTAATTTTAAAGCATATATGCAGGTTTGAAAACAAAATAATTACTAACTTTAATAAGTCAAAGTACCACTTTTTGCATTTAATTTGTATACCTTACAATTACTACAACGAGTGACAATGACAAGATAATAGTTAAATAAATAAATAAATATACAGCGTGAAATATTTTTACTATTTTCTCCTGTCTCTCTGAGCATTCGCTAATAACAATTAAAGAGCTGAACCGCTATTTTAGGGACAACCTGTATAGTAAAACAGACATTTTTATAATATTTTATCGTGTTTTTTTATAAGGAATCATAAAAATATATTGTATGCAATTCAACTTTAAATTAACTTCAAATTTCTAATAACAAATAAATATTAATTTTTGTATGACAACCTCATGATGGACCTCAATACTAATAGAGAGCAGAGTCACGTGGAAGATTGATTTTCTATGTATGGCAAGACAATTCTGTGCAATAAATATTATGTTTTATTATTATTGCAATCTTCTTTCAATAAAAACTTTAAGAATTTTTTCTCAAGTAACTTTTGTTTCATGATTTTTTTTCCTTGCCAGAATTCATTGGGAAATCGATAACAATCCATCACCTGTAAAAATTGATAACTGACTAATACGTAAAATATCAGTTTGAAATTTTGGTAGGATATTGCTTTCATTAAAGTCTATAATCGTTCAATACATAGTTTTTAAGCTGGACTGGATATCCGTTTTTCCCATCAGCTATTCAATTGTTCGACGTGCAACCTCTTTTTCAATAAAATTTGAGGTAAAATCGAAATAAGAAACGAAGAAGTTAAAATAACTGTTACTGCTTGCAAGAAAACAAGGAAAGGATTTTGTTTATGCTGAAGAAGATTAGACATGGTAAAAAAAATGTGATGCTCAATATGGAAAGTGGATATTTATCAGTATTTTAAGATGCTCTGCAGTATTTTTAATGCTAGAGGCGATGCATGTAGAATATTTGTTGCGTATTTTTGTCATCATTTCACAATTATTTTGTCGATCAGACACGGTTTGCCTGGTGATTTCTTGATGCACGAAAGTTTAATAGTTGTTAGATAAATACAATTTATACTGTATTTTGCCTGTATTTAACAATTTATATTTTTGTTGCTCAATAAAAAAATCCCCTTCTAAATGGAACACTTTATACAGATGTCCCATATATATTGGCATTAAATTTAATCAGTAGTAGAACTCATCAATACAAAAACTTTTTCTATTTCTTTTTCTGTTTTTTCGAAATGGCCATTTTGTTCTAGCATTTTACCCTCCTTGTAATTGACGAACTACCTATGGATTTGATAGTTCAGTGACATTTTTCAGTAGAATTCAGAATTTTACAATAATAGAAACGGTTAAATTGATGAGTTGCTGCGTCGAAAGAACTAAAAAGTGGGGAAAATTTCCTTGCAGTGGTTTACTATTCTGCGCTTATTCATGGAGCATTAAGCCGAGCATTAACAATGTTTCTAAAAACATTTGTCATTAATAATTTGTTATAATTTGTTATCAACAAAGGCAACAATGTTTTTTTTGTCTCGGTAATAAAGCCGTGTCTAGACTAAATAAACATTGTTAGAAATACGTGTTTCCAGTATTGTTCTCCACAAAGTTAAACAAAATCCCAAAAATTGTTAATAACATGTCTTGATAACTGTTGTTCAGTAACATTGTTAATAACAAAGTTTTGAATTTTTTTAAATGTTAATAACCTATGTTTGTATCAGTTTCTAAAATTTTTTTTCGAAAACATCAACAATGTTTTTTTGGTCTGGCTTTATTATTCATAGGCTGGTAACAAAATAAGAGTCGTATCCTCAAACAATTTTAACTTGTTAACCAAAACGTTTACAACAAAAAGTTATTAAGAAAAGTTGTTGGGTTTGACAAGTTATACTACTGGTTAAAATTAATACCATTATTTCTGGGACACCTGTATATAATTGCATTTTAAAATTCCTCATTCGATATCAGTTCATTTATTAATGTAAATGAGGCCTAAAATGGACTGTTCGAGTTATTCAATTTTTTTATTGAAATGGATCTTTGCAACCGTCTGAAAAAATTCGAATATCTATCGACCTAACTAACTTAGCCGTTTGTATGGTTGAATTCAGTATATCTTATGATGTCAATAAATAGGAGTACACTTCAATATAATCAGAACAAATACAGATTGAACGATTTCAAACGTACCCAACAATTCCATTTTTTCAAATGGGATCCCCAAATTTTTTTTATTGTTTGTAATTCCTTTTTTAGTTGTCTATTAAATGAATATTCCCTATAATTATCTTTAGCGATTTTATTATTTTTACTATTTTTTTCCAATAATTTTTACTATTTTATATAGGTACCTAATATTAATGTCTTCTTCAACAAATTTGTGTTCGTGTGAGCGGTAATACCGAGAATTATTTCGGAAAAAACAAACCTATAATAATAAACCCTGTATTATTATTATTAATTCACGTAGACCGTTCATTAGAAAATTTTGAATTTCCCGTAAAGTTAGAAATTTGATGCATGATCATTATCGATCATTCTGAATTGAAGTAATATACTTTCAAGATGACGATACATCCGGTTATACCGGAAATTGAATTCAACTTTCTTATTTTATAAAAGTGTGTAGGCTTTCACGGTCGGTGTTGTCAACAACGGTGGTATTAATCGGGTTTGTTGACCGTGTTCCATGCGAAGTTCCATGAGGGGGGGTGTAGTGAGCGCCCCGAGAGGCTAACTCAGCAAGTGATCCCCATGAATCTCTGCCAAACGTTTCGTCCACAGCTGCGGTGGACATCTTCAGTGGCGGTGTGGTCGTGGTCGAAGTACTCTCCCAGCTGTCACAGTCGCGACTGTGATTCGTATAATTTCAAAAAATAGTTTGGGGGTACTTCTAATACTTTTTAATGTTTCAGGGGTCGTTGCGATTTCCCGAAAATGACTATAAAAAAATGGCAAAAACTCAATTTTTTCAAATTGCAACTGCACAATCCAACAAAGGAATTCGATGTAAATGTAAAAAATAATTCGACCTTTATAAAGGTTTGTTAGGGGAATTCTCGATAGTTTTTACGAAATTCCACATTTAGTAAAAAAATGCATCTTCTATTTAGCTTTTGGTATGTATAGGCTGTTGAATAAAAACATTTGCATCAAACAATTGAAATTAGAATGTTATATGAATAATGCTTTTTATCAAATCTATACAATAGATTTATTTTGTAGAGTAATAACAATGAAACAGCAAACAATAAAGTAAAACAAAACTTTAACTTTACAACAAACACTTTACATCAATTATTGTAAATGTACAACATTGGAAATAATGCAAATGTTCTACCAAATTGTATGTTCCACCATATTCACTTATACAATTTACCACACGTTTTTCTGCAGATTGAGTTGCTCTTCTTATTTCAGCTGGATCAAGATTATCAAATGCCTTAAATATTAACCAAGAGAGGTCAATATAATTATTACTAATTATTATTTGCCATTCCAACAATAAGTTTATAATCTCAATTACAAAACATTTAACTGCATCTCAATAAAGTCACTAATCAATAATCTCAATAACAGATATTGATTTTAATTGTTTGCGATTTATTTTTTCTATTTCACAGCCTACAGATATCAAAATCTAAAGATGCATACATTTATATAGAAAATGAGAAATATCGTAAAAACTAAGCAGAACTGGCATATGATACCTTTATAAAAGTCAAGTTATTTTTTATTTATACATCGAATGACGCTTCTAGATTGGGTGGTTGTTATTTGAAAAAAATAAGTTATTGATATTTTGTTATTATCATATTTAAAAAATCGCAGCAACCCTTTGAGACATCCAAATTTTATAAAAAGTACATTTAGATTATGCTCTGAGGTTATGCAAAACGACAAAACAAAAGTATTGCATTATCTCCAACGAATGAAGAGATATTAATTTTTACAAAGATTCTTGCATTTCCAAATTTTAGCATTAAATAGAAAATATTTCAAAAACTATGATAGGTAAGTGTCGATAATCTGGATGAATCTTATTCAGATGAATGAGTGCATAAAAATAGGGGGTTGCCATTTAAAATAACAAAGTTGATGTCAATTTCCGGTATAACCGGAAACGCCGCCACTTTTCGAGAATGATCGATAATGATCATGCACCAAATTTCAACTTTCTAACGTTACGGGAAATTCAAAATATTTTAATAAACGGTCTACGTGAACCATCCTGTATACGATACTATAATAATAATAAAATTCCACCTCCAGGTCTCGGTTTAGACATCGTTTGAACAAATTTTTGAAAGATAGCTCCTGTTTCAAAGCTTCACATTGTAAAAAACAAAACTAGATTCCTGAGCGCCCGTTTTTTATATTTACGGTCGCACGTTATAAACTGTATGGATTCCTTGACTTTGATGCAATCTGGTAGATATAGAATGTTATAATAGATGATAGATATAAGTTCAGCAAAAATTACACCACATGTCAAAATTTTGGTAGCGCTTCAAATGTCCTGCAGTTTATTAGTTTGAACTTGAATTCGTCGTAGGGCCACTTTGTCCGAGCTTTGGGTCAAATAGGGGACCAGGCCACCGAGAACGAGGTCATCCTTCTCGAGCACGACGTCCCCCACAGCCAGTTCTCTGAGGAAGTGCTCAATTGCCTACCTAAGCTTCCTTGGCTCATCACAGAGGACGTAAATATTATTAAATTATAGATTTCAAACCACATTGATTGATTGATTGTTGAAACGCAGGACCTGGCAAAGCGGGTTGATTTAAGACACTTGGTTGTTTGCTCGGTGGACCCTCCGAGCTGCACCGACATCGACGACGCGCTCCATTGCACGCCAATCGACGGCGATAAGTTCGAAATCGGCGTCCACATCGCCGACGTCACGCACTTCATCCGTCCTGGAACGGCCCTGGATCGCGAGGCGGCTTCCCGCGCCACTACCGTTTATCTCGTCAACAATCGCATATCCATGGTTCCGGATCTCCTCAGCTCTAACCTTTGCTCGTTGAGAGGCGGCGAGGAGCGATTCGCGTTCTCCTGCATCTGGGAGATGGACCACAAAGCGAAGATTCTCAACACGCGATTCCATAAAAGCATAATCAGGAGCAGAAAAGCCATGACGTACGAGGAGGCGCAGCTTATAATTGACGACAAAAACAAGAACGATTCCATAGCGGAGTCGTTGCGCTGTTTGAACAAGTTGGCGAAGATTCTCAAGAAGCGCAGGCTGGCGAACGGGTACGAGGCTTGAGTGATTTTAACCAGTCTATAGTTTTGATGCTGCCGGTTTTAACAAGCACTCATCTCTACTTATAAAAGGGAATATTTTATGGCGCTGCAGGTAGACGTTTGGTTTGAAATTTGTAATGTTTACTATTGGTTTAGTTATTTTTTAAATTATTACTGAATATCCATCGAGTCATTAACTAATTTGCTACGAATTCAGAGAAAAAACTAAATGTCCTCGTCCTGAACCTAAAGGTGTAGAGGAGAGACGCTGTTTTTGCTGCTTTTGTTGTAACACACATACAGGTGTCCCAGAGCTGCGGGGAAGTAAGATTACTCTAAAATGAAAAAAGAAATCGAGATGAGGTTTTCGGCAAACAGTACAATACATATAAGAGATCACTCTGAAAATATCTACTATGTAAATATCTATAGATATCTAAATATAAATATCTGGCGCATCAAAGTTATCTTTTTTTAAATGATTTCTTGTCAAAAAATATCTATACTTTGTATAACCTTTTATCGATTTAAGTTCAGTTGTTTTGCCATTATTTGACATTTAAACAAAAAAAAGGCCTTTTTTGAAAAATTGCTGCTCCCAAACAAATGAGAATTTAGGCTTGAAATTTTGACAGAAAATTTTCAATATCGTCTAGTTTATAGTGGTCAAGTCAAACTTTGAATTTTAATAATTTAGTGTACAGGGTGGCTCATGAACGCAAATTGCTAATTTAATCGATTTTTTTAAAAGGAACGCTCTGTATATTTTTGTATCAATCGATCACATTTTTGATAAGCTATCCTTATGTCCTTATGACTCATTATTTTTCAACTTCTTAACCAACTCTTTTTCAAATAATCGATATTCCACTATTCAATCATATCATTAAAATCCTCATCAAAAATGTAATCGATTGATACCAAAATATACAGGTTGTTCCATTTGAAAAATTTGATTAAATGAACAATTTGCGTTCATTACAATTGAAAATTCTAATTGATTATTATGAAGTAGAAGATATTTTAAAATTTTCTGTCAAAATATCAAACCAGAATTCTCGTTAGTTTGGGAGCAGCGATTTTTCAAAAAAGGGGCTTTTCTTTGTTTAAATGTCAAATAATAGTAAAACAATTGAAGTTAGCTCCATAGTAAGTTATAAAAAGTACAATTATTTTTTGACAAGAAAAGAGCGTAATATACAGGTTGTTCCATTAAAAAAAATTAAAGTTTGATGCGCCACTCTGTATGTAGACACACTGTATAGTGCTGTATATAAGCAGATATTTTCAGAGTGTTCTCTTAAATGAATTGTACTTTTTGTCGAAAACCGCATCTCGATACCGTCTATCATTTTTATGACGTCCTTATGACTCATTATTTTTCAATTTCTTAACCAATTATTTTCCAAACTTACGATATTCCACTACTCAATCATATCATTAAAAACCTCATCAAAAATGTAATCGATTTAAACCAAAATATACAGGTGTTCCATTTGAAAAATGTGATTAAATGAACAATTTGCGTTCATGAGCAACTCTGTATATTAAATTACTACAACTCAAAATTCGAATTGATCATCATGAACTAGAAGATATTTGCAAATTTTGAGTCAAAATTTCAAACCAAAATTCTCATTTGTTTTGGAACAGCGATTTTTAAGAAAAGGAGCTTTTGTTCGCTTAAATGTCAAAAAATAGGAAAACAACTGAAGTTAGGCCTACACTACAAAGTACAATTATTTTTAGACAAGGAATCCGAAAAAAGCGTAATATACTAGGTGTTCCATTTAAAAAAACTTTGATGCGTCGCTCTATATGTGGACACACTGTATATAAGCAGATATTTTTAGAGTGTTCTCTTAAATAGATTGTACTTTTTGTCGAAAACCGCATCTCGACATCTTTTTTCATTTTAGTGCAATCTTACTTCCCCGCAGCGCTGGGACACCTGTATGTGAATAGAATTCAGTTTTAAATGTAAACATGACCGTTTCAGAAATCGACGTAGTTGTAGAAATATATTTCGCTAGTTATAACGTAAAAAGAAAAAAATAATACATATTTCTACATTGGTAAATGTGACTTTTGTAACGTAATGGAAAATAATAATCGGTATTATTTTATTCACATGCAAAGTGTATTGATCCGTTATATTATTCAATTGTTTAACGAAAATACCACATCATCTGTAAATAATGCTAAATGTTCAGTAAATTAACAAAACGCAGGGTATAATATACTAAATGCTCATAAGTAAAATAAAACATTTGGTGGCAAAATTAATCATTCCGCAATCAACAATATATTGTATTAAAAAATAAATCAATTTTATAAACTATCTATTAATTAACTATAATTTGAAGAAAATTTAAACATAGAACGTATACATTCTATGTTTAAAGATGAGTTATAAAATTAATTTCTTTTAGTTAAAACATAACATAAAATTTAACAATACAAAATAAAAAATAGTAAAAAATAACGATTATTATAAAATAAAGCAGACAGTCAGACGAAAAAGTCTTTTTTAAATAAATGAACATTTCTTCTCTTCAATTTGGCGAACAGATAATCCAAACAAACGGGCCTTAAAACAATGCGGTAAATTATAGTAAATATTATACAATGCGTCAATTTTATTTACCTATTGTAATAGAAGAGTAGTTTTTGCGTATGAAGGCTGAAATTTTTATTTTTGTAACAAGCTAAATTAAACGAGTATAAATTACATACTAAGTAAATACAATCTTTCATCTTGCAAATTTACAAAAACACTGAATGTTTTCTGCATTTAATACTGAGAATTTAGTATTTTTTAAAGCACAAATGATATAAAACAATGAGCATTTTTAATTTTAAATACTACATATCTATTAAACACACAGATGCCCAAATCAAAAACAGATACGGCTTTGAAATGGTGTTTCGAAAAGGTTTCATTAGGTTTGAAAAATATTATGCTCGGTATTAAATGTGGAAAACATTCAGTGTTTTTTTGTAGATGTGCAGGATGAATGATTCTATTTACTTAGTAATTTATACTCGGTTTATTTTTTAATTTAGCTCGTTAAATATATAAAATTTTCGGAAAATGAAATGAGATAACATTTACTATAATTTACTACATTGTTGTAGATCTTAACCCCCGTTATATGTGATTATCCATCCGCCAAATTAAAATGTGATTTGGTATTTTTTATTTTTTATTGTTAAAGTTATTTGGAATGTATTTAGTATATTAATGGATCAATACACTTTGCATCTGAATAAAATAACAATCGTTTAATTAATTTTGATAATACATTATAACCCTCTTTTGATCCAAGAGATTGCTTTATTTACTACACATGTTGACTGCATCGTAAGAGAAGTAGTTTGACAATAACAAAAAATTATTTTCTATTTCGTTACAAAAGTCAAATTTACCAATGTAGAAATACGTATTAAAATTTTCTTTTTATGTTATACTAGCGAAATACAGGATACAGGAGTCATTAGTGCGGGATTGGTTCATAACTCCTGAACCATGTGAGATACAAAAAAAAATTCAATACAATTTGTACACCGTTTGTCAGGCTGCACAACTTAAAGATACTTTCACGTATACCAGGGACTTCCAAAACTCACAGAAGCTACACAACTTTGTTTTTTCAAATAGAACTACCTATATTTTATTTCTCTATTGGAACCCCTTTTAACATAGCTTTTTGGTGATATAAGATATTTTACATTTTGGACCACCGTTATCAAATTTAATTTTTTTTTTTAGATTTTTTGTTATTTGCAGAGGTTTACTTTAAAATTTACTGAGAGGCCGTTTTAGCAGCTAGAAATATGAAGAAAGGATTGTTCTTTACGCCCGATATGCGAAATGTTATTTTTACTATACAGGGTCTGCAATTATACGTGTCAAATTATACAATTTTTGAATAAGAATAACTTTAGTTTTTTAAATGGCACTCGCTATAGAGTCTGGCTACGTTTTTTATTCAGGTTGTTCTATGGCTAAAATTAATATTTTACGAGATATTTCATATTTTTGGATGTGATCCAGATTGAGCCAGAATAAGGTAGATAGTGACCCATGGAAAGCATGTAAATCATTTTAACTCACATTTCAACACTGCACAGTTGTTTCATCACCGATTTGTCGTTGATTATCCATTCCATTATCCACAATAAATTATATTTAGAGAACAAATCAATATATTTCCCTATAAGTAGAGATGGGCAGCAGAAAAACTATAATGGTGAAAACCATTGAGCCGGTTGTACAATCGAACAGTTTTACCTTATTGATCTTATTAATTCTAACGACTAATTGAAGGGCTTTGGTGTTGGCGTCTCCTGAGGTGAAAATTCAAATGGATTCGGAAACCATGGAGCCGTTGGACGTTGAAGTGAAAAAGATGTTTGAGACTAATTCGATGATTGAAGAGTTCATGTTGCAAGCAAACATCAGCGTGGCCGAACGGATTTTAGAAGAGTTTCCGGATTGCGCCATGCTTAGGCGACATCCAGTTCCTCCGGCTATCAATTTCGAGCCACTGGTCAAAGCGGGACGTCATCTTGTAAGCGCCAGCTTCCTATTTATACTTCATGGTACTAACGCGTTTTGGTAGGGCTTTGAAATTAACGTGGACAGTGGAAAAAACTTGGCCAAATCGCTCGACAGCGCCATAAAACCCAACAACCCGTATTTGAACACAATGTTTCGAATTCTGGCGACACGTTGCATGCTTCAAGCCGTTTATTTCGCGAGCGGCTCGTACCAGAAAGAGGATTACTATCACTACGGTCTTGCTGTGCCGCTGTACACCCATTTCACGTCGCCCATTCGACGATACGCTGATATTATAGTGCACCGATTACTAGCCGTGATTTGCGGGTGCGATGCCACTTATCCCGATCTTTTGGATAAGAACAAAACGAACGAATTGTGCCACAATTTGAATTATAGGAATCGCATGGCGCAATATGCCGGACGCGCTTCTGTCGCTTTCAACACTCACGTAAGACATTTCATTTAAACTGTTTCCTGGTGCGATTTTGTGCGTAGTTGTTTTTCAAAGGCAAGCTTCAGGACGAGGAGGGTTACGTGCTGTATGTGCGCAAAAACGCCTTGCAAATTTTGATCCCCAGGTACGGGTTGGAATGTACCCTGTTTTTGGCGAAAAAAGGCGAGACGTCCAACATTTTTGAATACAACGAAGAGGTATTGTGAATTTCCCATAAATGTCATTCTATTCATGTCCATTTAATTAGGATCAAACCCAACGTGCTGCTGGCGTGATTTTGCACGCATTTGACCCCGTAACTGTGCGTCTAAGCTTGGACTCCAACAATATCCAACACGAAAAGTTCACCTTGCAATTGGTGCACCCCTACATCGAAGGTTTTAGTGTCGCGCCCTTGGAGTCAGCAAAAGAGTCGGTTAAAAAACGTAAGTCGGAGCCAGTCGACCGCACCAAACGCAAGGGAAAAAAGAAGCAAAAACAGGTGTAAGAAGTTTTATTTAGCTCAATTTACAATAAATGCTTGACAACCTGTTTGTCAAAACCACACGAGTATAAGGTTTCGTTGTACCAGGACAAACCCCGCACGATTCCGCAATGTTTATCGTTGCAATATGCGCTATTTAAAATCTCCTCTTCACATTTAAACACTAGCACTTTATTCGTGTCACCGCAAATCGCCAAGCGATTTGAGTCGTCGAATGCGATGCGGTGAATGTTGCAATTGCAACTGGCCACTGAAATAAACTCTTTAGGTTCGCGCTTGTCCACAAGATAGATGTCGCCGCCTTCTGTACCCACGACCACGTAATTTGTGTTTTGTTGATTGCAGGCGACACTGGTCAACGAGCAAAATTCGTTACTATATAAAACTGCAATCAATGCACACATTAGTTTGTTGAACCAAATAATCGGACGTTACCTGTTGCTGGGTTTGGGTTGCGCTCGTCCCAAATACAACACTTGCGATCCATTGACGCCGACACAAATATATTGCGTTCTGATTTGAGTGTGTCCACGTAATTTACAAGCTCCGTGTGATGATCCCTGTACTCAAAACTATAAGTTCGGCAATGTTAGTTAGCGGACAACTTACTGGAAATTATGCAGGGGCTTCCTGGTCGTGTTGTTTATATCCCAAACAGTGACGGAGTTTTTGGAACAGGTTAAAACGCGCGTGTCATTTTTCCACACAGCTAGTACAGGAATCCTGTCAATGTCCCTGAAATAGCTCACGGATTCAAGCGTGTCGTTGTTTCGCGACACCGAGAGGACGTTCAAGACGCCCGTGTCTTCGGCTAGAACAATCTACGCGCTTGTTATTGTTAGTTCAGTTTTGTGTGGGTGAAATTACCGTGTTTTCGTTCAGAAATTTGCCGTCCGAAATCGTTGACCCGATCAAGTTTCGGTCGTATTTGAGCAGCTGCAAGTTCTCGTCGTTATCAAAGAACAGTAACGTGCCCTCCCAGAGGGTTCCGTTCAAGTTGGAGGAGCCCAGAATCGACTCGCCTGAAACCCGCATTGGAAATACAGTACAAACGCGATAGTGTGAACACTAAAAAAATTAAGAGGGTGTAATTAAATCAAGTTTATTTATGAATACCAAATCAATTGTACATTTCTAAGATGAAAGAAATCAGTAATTATCCTCTGGACATTTTTTTGAGAAATATCGGCCGTTGCTGTGTGTTCTACAATCATTTTATGTGATTATTTCGCTTATGTTTATTATATTTGGCTCGACCATTTATGGCCACATTTAATGCCCTAACGGCGTCACAATGCCTATTTTTTTCAATTTGTGGATCTTTTTTTATCCTTATTGTCGCTTTCATTTGAGAAATATGATCGACACCAACTGCTGCCGCATCTTTACTCCAATCTTCCACATCTGTCACACTGCATTCAGTCTAAAATTGCAGTTTATGATTACACATTTTACGTAGTATTCGTGTATTTCATAGACCCGAAACCGGTCGTCTGTAAGAATAAAATAACTCAAACAAAGGAATTGTTTTATTTCAAAAGAGAAGAAGAGATAAAGGAAAAAAATTACATATACAATTTACATATTTTGTTGTTGATCTCTGAATCAATCTCATTATGCGTTAACTTAGTGGAGCAATTTCTGAATCAAATTTATTGTATCCTTAATGCCATCAGGCAATTTGTTCATTTCCTAACATTCGCTGAAAGAATATCTTCATCAGAACCTGAAAGGATGTTTCTCGAGCATGTCTCAATAATTGTTGCATTTAATTTTTCCCATGCCGCAGACAAATGTGGGACTGCATCTTTTAATGAAATGTTCTCGAGTGCTGCCACTATTGTTTTTTCCATTGATACAACAAAACTGAGCAAGCTGTTTCTGTAGTACAGTTTGATGAGCCTCAAAATCGGTTGTATTAAAAGAGTAAAATTGGACGGCAAAAATTTGACAAAAATCATTCATTAGTTGTAAGTTGTGTTGCAGGAGAATGCGAAGATGCGTTATCCAAAAGGAGAATTGGTTTCCGTGGTAACTTCTGATCACGTAGAAAACATTTCACCTACGAATTAATCATTTTCGAATAATGGCGTAAGAGATATTAAAATGAGCACACGGTGGATAATTTTGGCTCTGGTACAATATTTTGAAAAAACCAGTTTTTGAAGAGATTTTCTGCCATCCAACCATTTTTGTTTGAGTTTTTGTAAACATCTGGGTTATTAAAGTTCTTGAAGCACCTAGGATTTATTGACTTTCCCACTACTACTTATGTGATCCTAAAGCATTTGCACAACCCATAAATGTCTATTATTTGAAAAATTTAAACTGGAAGTGTTTTGTCAGATAATAACTGCCGATACAATCCTATTCCATCAGCATTATAAATCCGGTGACGATCCAGATCATGTTCCTCAATAACTCGTTTTAGGTTCTCTATGAAAAGGTGCAATAGATCTAGGTTGGATGATAATTTCTCTCCAGTAATTTTATACCACGAAGGTGCTTAAATTATCAATGTTCAAATCATTAGATAGGAGCAATGATCTTTGTTTCAGAATGTCTCCTGATATTGGTAATTTTTGTTTCCCTCTGCTTGAGTAATCAGTCGTACAACTTTTGCTCCAATAGCGGACAAACTTGCTTTCTTCAAAGTACATTTTATCAACGTATCTACAATAAAAAAAAATTGTTGGTCGCGCAAATTGTAGATTTTGCAATTCCGTACTTTTTTGATGTCGTGATAGATGCTCTTCTAAAATTCTTCTAATTTCTCTCAAACTTAAAAACCTTTTCAATTTATCCATCTTACACATACGACATGCAGAATAATTCGAGACACATAATAAGGGACTTCCCCAGCGGTAAATAGGCAAAAACTACAGAAACGTAGTAAAGGTACTTGTTCACACTATACGAGGTTCAATCTAAATAATTTCGTGTTCATATTAATGCATGTTCACACTATCGCGATTGTATTGTAGCTGAGGATAAGTGAATGTTTTTTTCTACTGCGAGAAAATCACTCGCAGGTGACAATGCTCTATAATGTCTATAAGATTCTCGCGAAATTTGAGCACGTTTGGACACGTTGTGTTATTTTTCTACACAATTTCCTCGAAGTACAATGTATTATGCCCTCTTTGTAGACCGATTTGTCGAGATAATCATTAATCTTAAGACTTCTTCGTTTGTTGAAAATTTTAGTATTTGTTCAAGTTTGGAAACAGGTGTGTGGTGCCAACTTGCCGCCGGAATTTAAATTCTAAAGTTCCGGTGACAACCGAGGGCGCCACGATCGAACGATGATGAAGGGACGAAGGAAGGAGGGCTCGCTCTCTTCCGTTCCGACCGTCC
This sequence comes from Eledona agricola, assembly GCA_964023215.1. Lineage (NCBI taxonomy): Eukaryota > Metazoa > Arthropoda > Insecta > Coleoptera > Tenebrionidae > Eledona > Eledona agricola. The sequence continues at coordinate 19,816,227 of OZ026855.1, read as the reverse complement.
TCGTTAGCAGACCAAATCATCACACATATTCATTTTCGTTGTTAAGTTTTGTATAAACGCAAATAAACTGGATGTAATCCACATAGAGTTTCGCATAAGCTACATTGGTGACCCCGACGTGATCGTAAGAACATTTTTTGGTAGTTTTCGTGAAACCGCGTGGTCAGAGGCATCCATTCAGCAAAATGGCGGAAGAGCAGGTGGTCGACCCCACAACACCAAGTCCAGCTTCAGCTGCCACCACCACAGCACCATCAGATTCCACCATCACCACCACCACCGCAGCTGCACCAGCAGCACAGCAGCGCCACCACAGCCACCATAACCACTACTAAAACAACAACAAACAACAACAAACAACAAACAACAACAACAAACAACAACAACAAACAACAACCACAAACAGTGACGCTGCAACCAGCAATTCACCACAGCAAACACCACCACCAACACCAGCTGATCTGACACAACCACCACCACCACCACCAATCACAACAAGAACGGGCCGAACAATTCGGACACCAAGAAAATACTGTTTGACCGTTCGTTTCAACCCGTCAAACTAACAATAACCCATTTCGTTCGTCAACCCACTCACTGAGGAGGGGGTCATGTGGTGCCAACTTGCCGCCGGAATTTAAATTCTAAAGTTCCGGTGACAACCGAGGGCGCCACGATCGAACGATGATGAAGGGACGAAGGAAGGAGGGCTCGCTCTCTTCCGTTCCGACCGTCCTCGTTAGCAGACCAAATCATCACACATATTCATTTTCGTTGTTAAGTTTTGTATAAACGCAAATAAACTGGATGTAATCCACATAGAGTTTCGCATAAGCTACAGGTGGTAGTGGATGGGGCGAAATCTCGGAAATACGAAAAATCAATTGGCATCCCACTTCCACAATTTTCAAATTTGCAAGTCGGGACGTGAGATGAAGTAACAGCACCATTTTCTTCGCCAAACCCTGTCTTTTTTCCTTAATTTTTTCTTTCAATTGATCTAATAAGTAACCGTAGTACGCCCGAGTTATAGCCTGACTCTTTGGAATATAGTCAATCATGATAAGGCCGCTTGAGTCTCAAAAAACTGAGACCATAACTTTTCCAGCTGAAGCCACATTCTATGCCTTCCTCGGAAGACTGTTTGCGCTCTATAATTTGGATTGTTGTTTGGTCTTCGCAAAAAATCGCTTGGGTTGGCAAAATACCGGTCCAAACACTACTGGAAAATTTAGTGTCGTTTTTGTTCGAGAGTGAGCAATAGCGGACCCATCTTGACTAGATCTTTCTTAACCCCAAATCATCAGTTAAAATGTGATATACCCGTTCATTTGAGATGCCCATTAACTCAGCTATCTCACGTACCTTCACTGTCAATACAATCTCAAGGATTTTATCAATGTTTCCTCGTGTCACTATCGTCGATAGTGATCCTCCAAACTTTCTCTGTCTTGTTTGAAAAGCACTGTGCAATTTTAGACCAAGATGCTGATTCACCAAAAGTATTAACCATGTCGTTATGGATTGCTTGGGTCTTTAAACCTTTCTTTTTTAATTTTAATAGCAACTCGTTGCTTAATATGTATTTTCTATTTTTATGCAAATCACTCGATACGCTTGCTTTAATCAGCTGTAATTCGAACACTACTTAACTGATTGTATTGAAAAACTTTGGGATATTTTAACCAATAAACCAAACACTCACATAGCGATAGTAGACATTAATTCAAGCGCCAGGCCACGAACTTTTCAAACGACTCTCGTACAACTAGTCACAAGTCAGATGGAAAAATCACTGGACAACAAAGAGTCCACCTTGAGTGTACTTCTAGACATGGAATGTGCGTGGATAAAACCACATTTCAAAAGATTCATGATGCCCTGATGGGAAGGAATGATCATCACACCATCCAAGAGGATAGCACACATGCTCTCAAACACAGCAGTAAAAATTAGTGAAGATGGTGAGGTGCAAAGTCGCAAGAGGCCGTCTCCACCGCTGTGGAACTTGGTTCTCGACTACTTAGTGCAAAATTTGAGCACAGGGAATAACGAAAACTGGTGCAGAGAATATGCTGTGTCTGCAAATCCCAGGAAGACAGAGACTGTTATCTTTACGAATAAAAGAAGCCGCAAGCTTTGCGACCGAGTAACCTTCGATAACAAGTTAGGAACAGTGCCACAGGACTGTGATGAAAACGAAAATCTGAGGAATGTGGATATGATATACACTGCAATCGTGAGACCGATGTTAACCTACGGCAGCGTCGTCTGGTGGCCGAAACTCAACACACAACAGCCATACTCAAGGTTAACCAACAACAGAATGGAGAACCGCATGTCTGTGCATAACCGGCGCCATGAAGACAACAACACTTGATCTGAATCTCCAAGAAACGGAATTAACAACTGTGAAACGTCTCAAGAGTGTAGATATACAACCCAGCGAAGGGTGTGGTGAGATAAGACGCTCAAGAAAATACCTCAACTACAGGGAACACTAACGACATATCCGCCCCATTTGTTTTTGCAAAAACTTACGCAACAGACATAAACCCAAACGAGACAACCGATGAGTGGTATTCGCGGATGGATTGAAAAAGAAAGAAGCAATTGGACTAGTACGCCAGAGAAATTGTAGAAGGTGAACGGCAAAATGAAAAGAATCTACAAAGATACTGGACAAGCACTACTTGAAAAATACAAAATAGTATCAGAGTTAGTAATGGAAACTTAGTGTGTGTATTAAAAGAAAAATCTTAGGCCCTTCACACACACCGTCAACCTTAACAAGAATTAAACTTCTCAACATCCACACTATATTAATAGAGATATGGAATTACACAATCAGCGTCGCCTTGCTAAGGAACTACAACAAATTTCTCACAATAACCAGGCAAAACTTGCGCTTTGGACAGGCATTCTGACTAAACACTGCCCATCAAATAAACTACAAGACACCACTTTGTAGGAAATGTGAACAAGCAAGCGAAAGAATGTGGCATGTGTTTTGTGAGTGTCCTGTGCTCTCGTCTACCAGAGAATCCGTGCTTAGAGGGGAATGGTAAAGTAGATCCCCGGGGCACCAATAGATGCCTAGCAGCCCAGACGGAGCGGCCCCCCTATGGAGGAGACTACGCTCCACAAAATTACATACACGGGGAATGTTTTACCTTTTTCGTTGAAGTCCAAGAAGAGCAAGTGGTTGTAAATTACAGGTGTTGTGGATAATTCTATTTTGCGCTCCAGTGATTTGTTGGGCGGATAAACTACAGTGTTCAGTTCCATTTCAAGCACGGCGCCGCATAAACACCAAACACGAATATTTTCAAATTGTGCGTTTGAGGTTATGTGTAGTGGAAAATGTGTCAGTCGCAAAAATCTACCACATGTGCATCACCAAACTCCCCCAGGTCGTAGTGTTAGTAAGTTGTAACTACCGACACAAGACCCTCCTGCCAAACTTGAAATTATCATGAAACTTGGTAAGAATAAAACACGTGAAACATTTTCCAATATTTGGTGAGTCCTCCTCTCGCGTTTGGTCCTGAAATGTGGCGGGCGCGGGCGTGTTTGGTCCAAACTGGCATCGAGGGAAGGGTGCGGCGCCTTAACCACTCGATTTTGCTGATATTTCTTATTCTTCATTTACTAAGTTCGTCCAGATATTTGTAATGGTGCCAATAAGTCCCAGAGTTTCGAGCATGGCCGTCAGTGGGGTTTTCTGAAAAGGTATTTTACGCCCCGCGATGCGAACGTACTTTATACGACTTCGTTAGTCCGATTTCCAAGTGCCTCAAAGTGCTAGAAAGTGGCCAACCCCAAACCTTGATACCCAACTTCGGACCCCATTTACCAACCCCCAACTCGACTAATCCGCTCTTCTGTCTTGCAATTAGCCCGTTTCGCACCCCCGAAATAATGAGCAAAAAATTACATCAGTTCAGAAGGTATGTCAAGTGCAATTATTTCCACTAGTTCTTCAAGTAATTACTTTGCCATTATTGAGTGTTCAGCCCTTGCATTGGGGTATCACGCTCTTACTTTCACGCCTCGTAACCGTTCATAATTCGCAATAAATAAAAACTTGATAACACTATAATCATTAGCGCAGCGAAATTGATTTGTTTATTTTATTCCAGACTGTAGATAGCTTAGAATGGCAGAATCATGCCCGTCGGGAAACAGAAGTAATTTGAACCCATTGTCTAGTATTAACCGCGATTCTGAACTTCCGAAACAAGACTGCACCAGCCCTAGTCCAACAGAGACCGTTTGCTTAGAGCCCCTGTGTTCCATTGACAATGCACCAGGTAAAAGGGCGGCACCCATGCTTTACACTTATGCTCACGTGAACTGTTTGTAGGTACTTCCCAGAATAACTTGGCCCCTTTAAGCGAGAAGCTAGATCAGATTATCAGAATATCACAGAGCGAGGAGAAGGTAGAGCAGACGAATTTTTTAAACGGATTAGGATTAGAGTATTGTGACGACGAGGACAGTTTCGAGAAGGAGGACACGTGGGAGGACTGCACCGAAGGGGATTTGTCCGAGGAAAATCAGGATTTGGACGAGGTGAAAGTTTGTGGTGTGCTGAGGAGTTGTTTCATGTTATTTTTGCAGGACGACGACAGCAGTGAAGTCACAGAATCCAGGCTTGGCTGCAACCAGTCCACGCCCAGGAGCTCCTATTTGAATCGGTACAGCTCCTGCTCTGCTGACAGATACTGGGTGAGACGCATAATAACCTCCACCTAAAATAGAATGTTCACATTTTTATTAAAATTACATGGTTCGGTTTCAATATTCCCAAGGGGAGAAAGAAAAAATTAATAAAAACACAGCCATTAATTGTATTAAAAAATAAAGTATACCGTTTTTAATACAGCTAATCTCGATAATTTCATTTAGAAAGTGCAGGGCTTGTCAGTAAAAGCGACATTATATATATTATCAAGTGTTATTATTTTTATTCAGTTTTATTTATTTACAAAAATATATGGATTTGGTTAGTTGCAGTAATTATTATAACTGATTTTATAGAAGCGATGTTTTTATGTACTTTCATTTGATTCATAAGACACAGAATGGCAGCTTCCAGAACGACCATTTTTAGTATTGTTAGTACGAGATTTGATTTACAACATCAAATTCAACCACATGACTAATTTTATCCATACTTTAAATACTTTTTTGTTGGTTAAGATTTAGCGTGTTCTGCACTTGAATTATTTAATTTTCAATTATTTTTAAACGAAAAAGAAGCGTTGGTGTGTTAGGTGATAAGGAATCGCATGAATTTTTAGTAAAATCCAGTTTAGTCGGTCTACTTATTACAACAAAAGATCCAGAAAGAGGGACTCCATCAATGCTTGAGTCGTTCATTGATCTATCAGTAAAATCCTATTGGAAGTTTCATCCATTCGTTAAAAAATGTGGAAAGTAGTTTTATTTTCGAATATCGATTAAAACGAGATTTACTGCTTGAAATATTTACATACTTCGATCCATGCACATAGATAGTCAAGAACCTGTTATGTGTACATGTAAATTGCACTTTTTAGGCGAATAGTTCATGTAATTGAATCAACCCTCAAGTGGCAATACGAAAATTTGATGAGGCGGTTACAAAAAAAGGGTCTGTCTATCTTTTTAATGAGAATTTAGCGTTTTGGTGACTTTTTACATTTTTTGCCTGGCAAAAGATGAAATAATAAATCATTTTAATTATGAAATAAAGGGAAAATGGTTAGCATTCACATAATTCTTACGTGTATTATCATGACGTAAATTTGGTCTCGCAGAAACTGTAAAATTCAAATTACTCTGAGATGCATCGAGATTTTTTGTAACCTTCAATTTTAGGAATTTACGGAGCCAGTAGTAGATGCTTATTTAGTTACTGTTTGAGCATTGTTTCTAATAAAGCTAATTTTAAACAGATTGACGAAAACTTGTCTAGAAACCCATATTAGATCCCCATATGGGTTGTTTTCTGTGGGTAAAGTCGCCAAGAACTGCACAAATTATACTTCAAGACGATAAATTTTTTGTGAGACGATGAGAGCAATTAAGGGGTCCAATGCAAGAACCAGCCAAGTCGACCTTTATCAATTTTACAGGAAATAAAAAACGTTTTAACAAATATATTAGTACTATTTTTATTCATGGAACAGTGACGATGATGTTTAGATTTTACATAAACAATGATGTTGGGCAAGTTTTTAATTTTTTTGATTATTTATTATTTTAGATATTTACCAAAATAAAAAATATGGGGCTTCGCTGGTTGTTGCACATTGGTGCTAAATTTATTTTCTTAGTTTATGAATCAGAAAAATAATATTAAGGTTTTATTAAAAAACACAACATATTAAGTAATATTCTGAGAACATTCACGATAATGTCAGATTTATTTTATTTTAGTCTCTAAATTGTGTCACAGAAATACGACTAATTGCATAGCACATTGTCATCTGTTTGAAAATTGTGTAAGTATTCACTAGGGAGCCGATTCTTGCACATGAAGATAGAGCAATTTTTTGGTCCTAAACGTGCTACTAACAAATTTTTAATAAAAAGTGGACGTGGCTGGTTCTTGCATTGGTCCTTTCAATTCCGCTGACAGTATGTCAAATGTCCTGGCAAATTTCAGATTGTTTTAACACTGCTTGATTAAATTTTCGTATAATTAATTCATTACAGGTTTATTAAAATTTACATTCATTTCTGAGGTAGGTGACTAGCCAATTTTATTCAAAAAGTATTTGTTTCGGATGTTATAATCACGAACAGTTGCTGATGAAAGGAATGTCAGTCACAATAATTGTCACATATTCTATTTAAACGTTTCACATTTAATATTCTACAAGAGCATTAATAATTGCTTTCTATGTCTCGACTATCTACTTTGTGTGCCATTATAAATAATTATTTATGGCGAAAATAACATATGGTGATATAACTGTAACTAGCATCGACGAGTGTTCTTTGAACATTTTTCCTTGTGCCACTCATTTATTAATGTTGACATCCTCTTTAATAATATCGAAACCTAATCGTAAAGTATGTACAGGTCGAGACTTGAAGTTAGTCCCTATATTCTATTCCGTTTAAATTTTATTGAAATCAGGAATGAACAAAAAGGAACATCAGAAGTTGGCTGAAGATTCAATCTCTCTAAAATGATATTCAACAAATGGTGGCCATTTTCATTGATACAAATTTGCAAACTTTTTGCATAATTTTGCTTTTCTTTTTTCAATGTATTCGGCGTTGTCAATTTGTTGTCGAATATTCTCTTTCGGATGCGCCAAAGTTGGAGGATTATTTGCATAGACTGTTCTTTAGATAACCCCATAAAAATGAGACGGAACTGAGGCCTGATATAGCGGCACTCGATTTCTTTTTGTAGGGTTATTTAAAGACCAGGGTCTATGCAAATAACCCTCAAATATTGAAGCACAAAAAATAGAACATTCGATAGAAAATTGACTACATAACGCCCAATATATTGAAAAAAGTTATGCAAAATGCTATAAAAAGGGCACAATTTTGTATGAACGATAATGGCTTTCATTTATTGAATTTCATTTTCTAGTTGCGATCGTATAACTTCAAAAAATAATTTGAGAGTACTTCTAATTCTCTTTAATGTTTCATGAGGTCGTTGCGACTTCCTGAAATTACTATAACAAACTGATAAAAACATTTTTTTTTTCAAATTACAACGACACAATCTAATAACGGAATTCGATGTAAAAGTAATATGGATTTTAAATATAAACAAATCCATAAGCGCCAATTATGTAAGGGTTATAGTATTCCAATGTTTCTATATGTATTATATGATGTCGTTTTAAACTTGAAAATGGAAAGTCACTAATAAAAAAACTCGCATTGAAATGAGTTGTATTATTTTATAAGAAAAGTAAAGGAACCTTCAACACAACATTTATTTATTATTATTGTACTTTCGGTCGAAAACCGCACCTCGAGTTTTTTTAATAACTCGCCCTTTAAAAAGGTTTGTTCTGCCAATACTCGATAGTTTTTACGATATTCCACATTTTGTAAACAAATGCATCTTCTCTTTAGCTTTTGATATCTGTAGGCCGTTGAATAAAAACATTTGAATCAAAAAATTGAAATTAGCAAGTCATATGAATTATGCTTTTTATCAGAGTAAAAACAAAACTTTATCTTAACAAACACTGTAAATCAATTATTATGGAGGTACAACATTGTAATTAATGCAAATAGTCAATCAAGTATTACTTCATTTGTGTAATTATTATTTGTCATTACAAAGGTATTGATTTCAATTGTTTGCGGTCTAAAAATAACAAAATCTAAAGAAAAATACATTTTTATATAAAATGAGAAATAGCGGAAAAATTAAGTAAAAGGATCTTTATAAAAGTCGAGTTATTTTTTATTTCTACATCGAATACTTTTAGTTGGTTGTTAGTTAGTTTCTTGAGTGGGGATGCTATTTGAAAAAAATAAGTTTTTGATATTTTTTATATTCATTCAAAAAATCACAGCAACCCTTTGAGGCATTCAAATTGTAAAAAAAATACTTATATTATGATCTGAGGTTATGCAAAAACGACAAAAATTTGTATTAAAACATTGTATTATCTGCAACGACTCAAGATGAGTTAATTTTTTAAAAGAACCTTGCATTTTAAAATTTTAACATTAAATTGAAATTATTTCAGAAACTGAGACATATTGAATGAGTGTATAAAAATAGGGGGTTGCCATTTAAAATAACAAAGTTGACGTCAATTTACGTATAACTGATAACACCGGTCTACAGCATTTTTGCGCATGGGACATATATATCTTATTTTTATTGCTTTCATTAGCTAGAAATAAGAACAGGAACAAAAAATAGTTCTGTATTTGATTTTGTGTAAAAAATGCAAAAAACCAAATAATGTGTTACATAACAATAGCTTTAAGCACAAAAAAAAATTTTTATTTGTAATTTAGTAATTTAATGATTTTAACAATAGCAGTTTATTTAAATAACATGCAAAATTTACAAAATAATCAGATTAAATGTTCAAACTGCCTACCTTCTTCAAGTTGACAATGACTAAGACGATGTTCAAATTCTTTTATGACATTAAATTTGATTAGCAAAATTTCCTGAGTAATGCTAATTTTTAAATTTTCATTTTTTCTCAAAAATATTGTTATGTAACCTATTACAATATTTATTGTTTTATTTGCAAAAAAACATGCTATTTTAAAATGACGCAATAAAAAAATTAGAGTTGCCATTTAAAAAAAATTGAAATGACGTCATAACCTTGAGAGAAATGACATAACAAAGCAAATTTTTATGTCAGAATTAGCGCATTTAAAATTAAAAATTGTGTCCAAGCGATTTTTTCTGTCGCTCCCTATAAAAAAGTCAAAAGGTTGGAACTAATTCGATAGTTCCAACCTTTTGATCCACACTGTATATCCATCCACCTTGCATTCCAGTTAAAAAAGACACCATCTTGAAGTCTCCAATAACTTTCCATTTGTATTCCATAGGTATATTTAATTGCAGTTAATATCATTTTTATACTGTCATAAATTTCTTTGATGTGCCAATGGAATAGATAGAAATGTGTTCCCATTGTGTAGTAGAACAGCTTTTAGACTAGGCGCCATATCTTTTACCTTTCGACAGCAACTGCGCACAAGGACCGTCATTAATTGGGCGCGAAAATAAAAAAATGGTCAAATCGCTACAATATTTTTAAAAGCAAATATTTTCGATGTCCAATCGCACTTTTTATATATTTTTGTTTATACAATTAGAATATATTAAGTAAATCCTATGCGCAAGAAATTTTAATTTTTTTGTTGACCGGTGTAATGCCTCATCTTGAAAGTATTTACTTCAATTCTGAATGATTGATATTGATGATGCACCAAATTTCAACTTTCTAGCTTTAGGGCAACTTCATGATTTTCTAACGAACGGTCTACTTTAATCACTCTGTATAATAATGGCGTTTCCATATAATCACGCGCGTTGTAATTCATTTTGTGTTTAGAAATATAAAAACTTATTGGGTTCGATTAGCCCATTGAGTTGTGTTGAGGCAATTTCCAGGATGAAAATAGCGAGTTAATGAGTCAATGTTTCGATTGACGAATGATAATATGTCTAATCTTCTCTCTGATGTTAGTTCATGCTCGTGGCAGAGCTAGTTTTAATCTGATCTGTTTTTGAAATATCGAATTGTTCTGCAGCGGAAACGGAAGTTGGACGTACAGAATGGCTTTCCGAGCAAGAAGTTGCTGCCAGAGAAGAGATCTGACTCCAATTCCATGCCGTTCGAGCCTTCATCCCGCGTGCCGGGACCGTCTGAGAGCACCGGTAATACACTATCAAATAGTTACCTGCTTCTTTCGATTGTATCTAATCCCCAATCGCCGTTTCATTGTGTTTTTTGTAGATCCCTGAAACTCATTATCTTTTTCACAACTTTTTGGCATCCCTTTCTTTTAACGACCTTCGGTCTTTGGTCGTGCAACTTTATCTTTATGTTGTGTACAGGAACCACCCCCAGCGACAAAAAGTCGCGCCTAGTGATCCCAACCAAAGACAATCCTCCGCCAGAAATGTCTGACTGGCTGACCCAGTTCCACAAGTGGTCGAACGCCGAACGCATCCTCGCCATCAATGAACTGATCGCCCACTGCGAGCCGACGCAAGTCCGCCACATGATGCAGGTGATCGAGCCGCAGTTCCAGCGCGACTTCATCTCGCTCCTTCCGCGCGAGCTGGCGTTGAACGTTTTGTCCTTCCTCGAGCCGAAGGATCTGTTGCGGGCGGCGCAGACGTGCCGCAGTTGGCGTTTTCTGGCCGAGGACAATTTGCTGTGGAAGGAGAAGTGTCGCCAGGCGGGCATCGAGGAGATACCGAAGAAGAGGTGTTCGCCGCGTACGCCCGGCACGCAGACCTCGCCCTGGAAGTCGGCCTACATGCGTCAGCACGCCATCGAAATGAACTGGAGGAGCAAGCCGATTCGACCCCCGAAGATGCTGAAAGGGCACGACGACCACGTCATCACCTGTCTGCAGTTCTGCGGAAATCGCATAGTGAGCGGCTCCGACGATAACACGCTCAAAGTGTGGTCGGCCATCACCGGAAAGGTAACTGAGGTCGTCGTTTCTGGGGCGTGTAAGACGCGACTGTGGTTTTAGTGCTTGCGCACTTTGGTGGGCCACACCGGCGGAGTTTGGTCGTCGCAGATGTCCGGAGGGACGATCATCAGCGGGAGCACCGACAGGACCTTGAAAGTGTGGGATGCCGAAACGGGCGAATGTATTCACACACTGAATGGACACACTTCGACCGTGCGTTGTATGCATCTCCATGGCAAGAAGTAAGCTCTCGTCATTTTGAGGAATGCTTGTTCTACTTGTTTACTTTTATTATTTAGGGTTGTTAGTGGTTCTCGTGATGCGACTTTACGCGTGTGGGACATCGAAAATGGGGTCTGTCTTCACGTTCTTGTGGGGCATATGGCGGCGGTGCGCTGTGTACAGTACGACGGGCGGTTAGTTGTTTCGGGGGCGTACGATTACATGGTCAAGGTGTGGAATCCCGAGAGAGAAGAGTGTCTACATACTTTACAGGGGCACACGAATCGCGTCTACTCGTTGCAGGTGAGAGACAATTAAAAATATTTTTTTGTTAAAAAAATACTTGTGCAATACAGGATGAGTCATTAGTGAGGGATCGGTCCATAACTTGTAAATCATGTAAGATACAAAAAAATTTTAAAGACAATTTGTACACCGTTTGTCAGGCTGCACAACCTAAAAATATTTTCACGTATACAGGATGTTTCAAAACTCATAATTGCTACACAACTTTGTTTTTTCAAATAGAACTACCAGTATTTTATTTCTCCATTAAAACCCCTTTTCACATAGATTTATGGTGATATAAGACATTTTACATTCTGGATCACCGTTATCAAATTATCAATTTTTTTTCACATTTTTTGTCATTTACAGAGGTTCACTTAAAAATTTACTGAGAGGTTGTTTTAGCAGCTAGAAGGCTGAAGTTTGGTACAAATATGAAGAAAGGATTGCTATTTACGCCCGATATGCAAAATATAATTTTTACTATACAGGCTCTGCAAAAATTTGTGTCAAATTATACTATTTTTAAATAAGCTTAACTTAATTTTTTTAAATGGAACTTCCTATATTTTTGTATGTCATCGAATTCGCCTGGAGTCTGGCTACGTTTTTTATTAAGGTTGTTCTATAGCAAAAATTCATCATTTACGAGATATTTGATATTTTTGGATGTGATACAGATTGAACCAGGATAAGGTAGATAGTGTGCCATGGAAATCATAGAAATCATAGAACTCACATTTCAATACGGCACAGTTGTGTCATCATCGACTTGTTATTTGATTATCCATTCCATTATCCACAATTAATTCGATTTTACAAGAACAAATCGATATGATTTATTGTCTGGAAGAAGGCGAAATAAATCCTTTGCTTGCGGCAAGAATTTACGCTCAACGTTAAATAAATCAACAAATAAACATTTAAAGAAATAAATATAAAAATTCAATAAAGTAAGCTAAACTAAATAATACCTATATTCAATGTTGCGGCCACCTCTCTGTGCACACTTTCACGCGGTGGGTGAATGATCTTCCAATATTTCGTAAAATTTGCTGGCAAACGCTTCTAAATGCATTTTAGATTCTTATTTTCATGTTCTCTTTGGTTGTTTCGCTTAATTTCAGACAATAAATCAAATCGATTTGTTCTTGTAAAATAGAATTTATTGTGGATAATGGAATGGATAATCAAATGACAAGTCGGTGACGACTAAACTGTGCAGTGTTGAAATGTGAGTTAAAATGATTAACATGGTTTTCATGGCACACTATCTACTTTATCTTGGCTCAATCTGTATCACAGCCAAAAATATCAAATATCTCGTAAATTATAAATTTTAAGTATAGAACAAGCTTAATAAAAAACGTAGCCAGACTACAGACGCATTCGATGGAATACAAAAATATAGGGGGTGTCATTTAAAAAACTAAAGTTAAGCTTATTTGAAAATAGTATAATGCGACACGAATTATTGCAGATCCTGTATACTAAAAATTATATTTTGCATGCCTGGCGTAAAGAGCAATCTTTTCTTCATATTTATACCAACTTTCAGCCTTCTAGCTGCTAAAACGACCTCTCAGTAAATTTTTAACTAAACCTCTGTAAATGACAAAAAATGTAAAAAAAAAATTATAATTTGATAACGGTGATCCAAAATGTAAAATATCTTATATCGTCATAAATCTATGTGAAAGGGGGTTCTAACGAAGAAATAAAATATAGGTAGTTCTATTTGAAAAATCAAAGTTGTATAGCATGCATCCCCTGTATACATTAAAGTATTTTTAGGTTGTACAGCCTGGAAAACGGTGTACAAATTGTATTAAAAAATTTTCCTATCTTACATGGTTAAGGAGTTATGGGCCGATCCCCCACTAATGACTCATTCTGTATATACAACAATTTATTAGTTACCAAATGGTCGACTAACTAGCAGACATAAATATTTTAACTTGTGTCGATTTGAAAAAATCAAGAAAGCTGTATATGAAGACACCTAAGAACTAAGTAAAAAAGCAAGGAGGAATATAATTTATACATAGTCCCGCAAATAAGTGCAACAAATTTTGCGGCTAGTAGAACTCGATAAATGTAACAACTTTTAATGGGGTTTTTACTTTTTTATGAATCAATATTTCGAAATCTTTTTTTACTTTTTATTTTACATCCCCTAATAATTATGATGCGTTCATGATTTGTCGAGTAATTTAATCAAGCAACAATGAATGCCAAACCTATAAATCACTTGCATTAAAAATAATGCGTTTTAAACGTCAATACTTGTTAAAATGTTTTCAAAGGTCCAAAGAGTCTATTATTACTGCTTCTATTCTCAACAACATAAATTTAAATTTGCATATGTCAATATTTGACAAACGTCATTATTTTTTGATTTCTCTTTGACCCACGTTACCATAATTAACATTAACATAGTAGTAATTTTGTAAGCATAGGCGGACATCGTAAATGAAGTGAAATCTTAAAATAAAACTTGAAACCCAAAGGATGTATGAAAAAATTTCACCTTAATTTCTTGTTGCTGCTGGTGAAATCTTTCATCAGAAATAATCTTTGCATTTATTTCACGAACATATTTCCAACAAATTTTAGATAAAACATAATAATAGGGATAGAGGTGTTCTAGTGATGTGGGGAAGTCAGATTACTCTAAAATTAAAAAAGAAATCGAGGTGCGGTTTTCGACAGAAAGTAAAATGAATAAATGTGCGTGATTAAGGTTCTTTTACTCTTATAAAATAAAACAACTCATTTCAATGCGAGTTTTTTATTAGTGACGACCGGTTTCGGCTATTGCCATTTTCAAGTCTGAAAGGATATCATATAAAACATATAGAAACCTTGGATTTCTATAACCTTTACATCATTGGCGCTTAGGGATTTGTTTATATAAAAATTGTTATGGATTTCTTTATATAAAAATCCATATAAAATATAAACAAATCCATAGACAGCTCGTCAATTTCAGAGAGGGTAAAATGCTAACAGAAAATTTCGATTTCGAATAAATAGTACATATAAAAACTGTTTGTCTTGACGAGTTTTAAAACTGATTAAAATTTCTGGAACATCTGTATACAGATAAGCGCATCAATTTTTTGATTCCTCGTCGAAAAATAATTAAAATTTGTATCACCTCCTTTGGACCTAACTAGTTGTTTTGCTATTATTTGACATTTAAGCGAAAAAAAGGACCCTTTTTCGAAAAATCGATGCTGCCAAATTAATGACTATTGTGACTTGAAATTTGACAGAAATTTTTCAATATCGTCTAGTATTATAGTGGTCAAGTCAACTTTTAAATTGTTCATTTTTTCATATATGTATAGGTGGCCTATGAACGCAAATTGTTAATTTATATTAATTTTTCAAATGAAAACCTGTACATTGTGGTATCAATCGGTAAAATTTTTGATAAGCTTTCTAATGATATGGTTTGAATAGTGACATGTCAATAGTTTGGAAGATAATTGGCTGAGAAATTGAAAAAGGATGAATCGCTTCCCTCGCCTTCTCTCGAAAACCGCACTTCGATATATATTTTTTTCATTCTAAAGTAATCTTGCTTGTCCGTTTTTTGTCTTTTTGTAAGAAATATTTTTGCTCTAATGATATTTAACATGACAGTATTTACATAAAGAAGATTCGGTTTTAGATTAAAATTTCATTGAGAACCCGAGTAATAAACCAAATATGTATGTTAGATTTAAAATAACAAAGATCTTGTGTGTACATAATGTACAAAATTTCATCCGGTTTTCCCATTCTCGTTAAAACTCGTTTCGAACCATTCTTTTTGTACGACTAAATAAACAAGTAAAACAATAATTGCACAATCTCCACATGAACCAAATTTAGACAAATCGATGAAAACCGTTCCTGAAAAAACCTAGCTAAATCATTTTATGACGATGATTGAAGATTGTTCAAAATTAAATTTGTAATCGAACTGGTCATTCCGCAACGTGGAAAAATTAAAAATAATTTGGAGAAACAATTCAATTCACGAAATAATAGAAATTGCTCATTTTGATTGTAGGGAAATTGGGCAGAAACAATTGCAGTTAATCCCGATAAATTTCAACTGTTTAGATTTGCCAGTCCATAATAAGAATATTATGACAATGCAATGTGAGTCGAGAACTGTATGTACCTAGATCTGTAAATTGTGTTCCACGACACAAAAAACCAGTTTTATGATCAATATCATAAGACCAGGATCCAAAAAAATGTGTCAGTCAGTTTGGGTTTTTATGTGTTTAATTCAATTTCTCGCTTCAACGAAGATGTTAAATAATTTAAATTTAAATCACCAGCTTACAAGAATTTAATAAGATCAAAATCTAGCTCGGTAATGAATAAAAGCAACACTAGTGGTCAAATACTGGGTCCTTGGAGATTGGAGGATAAATCCTAGTTAAATCAAAACATTAAACTTTACAATCGGACAGATAGGAGCGAAATAAATATTTTATTATTATTATTAGTTTATTATTTATTTAAACTCGTACAAGTTATTCAACATTGTCAGCTTCAAAGTACTCCCCTTGATAAGTTGTATATTTTTCCCACCGCCGTTTCCATTGCTCTAAGCATCGGCAAACACCTCATCTGAAATGATGTTTAGTTTCATCAGCGATTTTTTTTAAATCTCAGTCGTGTGAAATATCTTTCCTTTCAGCGGGTGCATTGTCTTGATGTAAAAACCGCCTCTTTGCCACAGTTCAAGCCTTTTTCTCCTCACAGGCTCGTGCAAGATTTTTTAGGTTTTGGCGACAAAGGGACCGACTCCCACTTCTTTAAACCTTCCATCCATGAACAACTCAAACACTCTCGAAATTATGCACTAAATTTCTCCCAACCCCTTTTTTTTAATTCATCATAAAATCGCCAAAAATCTTTCGCTGAAACAGCCCTAAGATTGCATCTATCGAAATTCTGCATATTCGGACATTCTCAGGAAGGTTCGGCCTAAACAGTTGTACCAACTGCACGCTGCTGCGACCCCTTTGATACGCAATTTAAGGTGGGAAATGTTTAATTTGTTACGATTCACGGCCGCTAGATGTCGCAAAGATCGGTTATCAAAGGCAGGCAGGCGGCCAAATTTTAACATTTTTCCTAGTTTTTTTGCCTCAAAAACTACGATGAATCGTAGTATTCGTTGTAGAAAGTGGTTTTGGAAATAAGTTTTGCCGACAGTTCATTTAGGAACGAAAAGTTGATCGGCAGCGACATCTCATTTTCAAATAGAGAACGTAGGTTTTACATGAAACACGTTAAAAAGAATGCTTAATCTCAGTTATTAGGCAATTTAGGGCATTCATCTTTTGGTAAAAGGTTTTGGTAAACTGAGGCATTTTCATCATAATCACATTCCAAAATAATCTGCTTTGGTGTCATCTTTTTCAGCATTATGTAAGGGCCGTTTAATTATTAAATAACTACTATTACGATCAATCTCATATGATGTTAATTTAAATTGCAATGTTCAGTGAATGCAATACCAAAAAATCAGACGACTCTGTTGGAAAATAAGGAAGTTAAACTATCAAAACTCTCATGGAAAATTTGCATGCTTTTTTTCCCACTTTAAAAAGTTTTGAATTTTTTAAACAAATCCCGTATTTGCGGGTTTAGCAGTAAGAAATGATGGTGAACGGATGTTTGTTTTCCATTTCACAATTGTAGTTATAAGAGTTGGTTCCGATGATTACGCAGTAAAAGGTATGAGGTTTTGTTGAGTTCCGCTTCATTGCGTCGAACTCCTATAACCAGATGACAACAGCTTAAAATGAGATCCAAAGAGACGAACATTTTCGTTACACTATTTCTTGTTGTTTTGGCTAATGGAAATGTTGTTGTTTGTACAGTTTGACGGCGTCTACGTGGTGAGCGGATCCCTGGACACCAGCATCAGAGTGTGGGAAGTGGAGACGGGAGCATGCAAACATACGCTTATGGGTCACCAATCCCTGACCTCCGGCATGGAATTGCGCAACAACATCCTCGTATCCGGCAACGCGGATTCCACCGTCAAAGTCTGGGACATCGTGACCGGTCAGTGCCTACAAACTCTTTCAGGTAAGGTCACGAAACGAAGAGGTGGGTGTTAGATGACGGGTGAATGTTGTTTGCAGGACCATACAAGCATCAGTCAGCCGTAACTTGCCTCCAATTCAACAATCGCTTTGTGATAACGTCGTCGGACGACGGGACGGTGAAGTTGTGGGATGTACGCACGGGCGAGTTCATAAGGAACCTGGTGGCCCTCGAGAGCGGCGGTTCAGGGGGTGTGGTGTGGCGGATCCGGGCCAACGACACGAAACTAGTGTGTGCGGTGGGCAGTCGCAACGGCACCGAAGAAACCAAACTGCTAGTGCTGGACTTTGACGTTGACTCCAACTGCACCACCCTCATCTCTAGGTAATTTACGGACCCAAACAATTTTATGAGTGCGCGTATTGTCAACACGAACGTACTACTGATGTCGTCGCACTTATTTTGAAGCACCTAGTTTTTTTTTTTTTGTTTTATCGATGGAGATTTATTTTTATGTCACGTTTATTGATCGTCAAGTACCTGGACAAAACTCGTCAATCCGTTTGAGCGTTTCATCGTAGAGCGTTTGTTCTGTGATATTGCGTTTGTCGTTTGGGGCGACATCATGAGTATGTGTAGATCTATTGCGGCGACTTCGATTGCGAACTTGTTTTTAATTGAAATCTGGTGCTGTTGTGTTCATTTGTGTTTAGTACAAATATTGTTGTGTAAATTAATTGGAGCTCTGCAATATTTTCGTTGTTAACTTGTACGATTCCCAGCAATTCTGTTCCTGAGATCTATTGTGTTTGTCATGATTTGCACCAGAGAGACTGAACGTAAGTTTAAGTTAACGGCATTTTAAGTAAGATCGCCACTAGTTTTGGTGTTTTTGATTCGCGCCGATCATCCCTCGCGATAAAAACTACGTGGTTCATGCTCAATATTCTTGTCATAGCTCAACATTGGTTGTAAATAGTCGAAACGTAATTTGTTTCATCATACATCACACTAGTTTAAACAATTAAATTAGTATTTTCTCAAATAATTTACTCAACTTAAGTATTTTTTAATTAGCAGTGGTCAAAGTGTTGTTTAAAACAATAGTTTAGTCGGATATCGAAATTTGAACGATTTTAGAAATTCATGTTTTTTACATGTACGAGACATAGTTATAATCAAAAAGTTCATTTAAGCCCTCTTCGCATATTTTTCGTTTCATTTACACTTTACATTATTGATTTTACTGTAACAATTTCGAAGTCTGGTGTTGTTAATGTTATCATTTTCTTATCTGTATTTGTTGTATTTATTTTTTAAAACAACTACTCTTATTAAATTAACGTCGTTTATTGTTTCCTCTATTTAAAAATGCTCGAACAATGATACAAAAATGGATTAATTATGGGTACTTGGTTAAATCGACTGTTAGCACTTGACTTACAAGACAATCAGCCGGCTGAGGACAAATCCCAATCAGCGAGTCGGCATGCGAGTAAAACTCTTCCTTCAGCGAAATGACAATCGTCTGCAACGACTCCGTCTTCTCCCTGATGTATTTCGCCACCTTTCCGATGTTGGTGTTGTCGAGAGCGGCGTCGACCTCGTCCAGAACGAAGAACGGCGCCGGCTGATAACTGTGAATGGCAAACAACAACGCCAACGCCGCCACCGTTTTCTCTCCGCCCGACAAGTTCGACATGGGCTGGAACCGCTTTCCCGGCGCCACACAATTGTAATTGATCCCGTCCAAATACGGCTCCTCCGGATTTTCGGCTCCCAGAAACGCCTGCGCCGACTGATTTTGCGCCAGCGACTTATAAATGTTGTCGATTTCGTTCGATACGTGATCGAAACACCTCGTGAAGCGCTCGTATCGCTGCTGTTTGATCTTCTCGAACGCCGCCTTGGCCTTTTTGTTTTGTTTGCGCAGATTTTCGAACTCCTCGTTCGTCGATAGCAGTTTGCCCTGCGCCAGTTCGAGCTTCTGAATTGCGCGCATGTTGGGGGCCTGTATCTTCGTCAGGGTATCTTGCAGACTCTTGATGGAGCCCAGAAGCTTGTCCGCCATCTTTTTAATTTCGTCCCGCTCCTCGAGATCCTTGAGGTTGTCGGAGAGCACGTTGTAGTCCATCTGGATCCGCGCCTCTTTCTCGTACTGCTGGAGCGTGCTGCTCGTGTCTCCCGACGAAACTTGACTCTGCTCCGAAGCGGCAATGTCTTCCATGTTGCCCACCAACATGGGGATGGCGATGTCGTCCATTTTGCACTGCATCAAAATCGCGTGACGCTCGCTCTTCTTGCCTTCGATCTTCGTTTCCAGTGATACCACCGCTTTCTGTGCGGCTTGCACGTCTTTGGCGATGCCACCCACTTCCCTTCTGGCCTTGCCGAGTTCCTCCTCCATTCCGTCAACTTCTTGCTTCTTGTGCAACCTCTGCGCTTTTAGTTGCTCCACCTGGTGCAAATCCTTGTCGATTTCCTCGCGCTGCTTCTGTTCCTGCTTCTTGCAAGTCTCCAACCTCTCCTCTTCGTCGTTTACGGTGCGCTCCCAGCGACTGACGTTATTTTGCGTATCGCGACTTCTCTCAAACTCCAAGTTGCTGGTAATCCTGTTGGTCTGCTTCTGGAACTCGAGCCGCTTCTGCTTTCGCTCCTCTTGCGCTCTCAATTCGCGATCTTCGTACTGACGGATGTTGCGAATTCCGATTTCTTGGCAGAACTGCGAAAACACCACGTCTTCGACGCTGTTCATTTGCAGCTTGATCTCTTCGATCTGGTGCTCGCGCGTTTGCATCGTCTTCTCGATCTCTTCGATTTTGGGCCCGTACTTGTGCATTTCGTCCGACAGCGTGGACAAAGCTTCGTCAACGGCCTTGATCTGCTTCATGGTGCTTTCCATGTCGGTCTTGGCATACCTCAATCTCGTCTCCAAGCCACGAATTTGCGAATCGACGGTATTTAACTCCGACTCTTTCCTCGACTTCTTCATGGCGTCCCTCAGCTCTTCCGTCAGTTTTTCCTTTTGGGCTTTCAGCTGCGATATGTGCTTTTCGTCCCATCTCTTCGCCTTCCTAGCCAGATCCAAGCTACCGCCAGAGATGATTCCCGATTTTTGATAGTAAGTGCCGTCGAGTGCAACAGCCTATTAATAGAAACAACCATTGAGCCAATAAGACGATTATTATGAAAGTATGTAGGCTTTCACGGTCGGTGTTATTAATTATAACGTTCTTCTTCGGGATTTTTGACCGTGTTCTACACTCAGCGGCACAAAATTCGATTCAAACTAAAAAATTTGCATAACTTTTTTTTTTCAAGTACAAAAAGTTGCAAAAACCCATTTACTTGTCAAATAAATAAGTACTGAGCTAATTTTATCAACTTGTGCAAAATATTGCTCATATTTTCACTTTTATCTTATTTTAAATATTGTATGCTTTTTTATACGAAGAGTTTGTATCACTAATCATAATTTCTGCGGAATATTATTTAATTTTTTGTAACGTAAAGTTAATTTGACATTAGTGTCAGTACATCATGCCATTAAATCTCACCGACGCGGCACGAGCAATTGCTTTGATTGAAGAAGGGCGGTCGCAATATTATGGGGCTGCAGTTCTTGGTGTCACTAGGTGTAGTGTCCAAAAAGCAGTTGAACGTTTTCGAGAGACCGAAAGCTATGCTAGGAGAGAGGGATCAGGAAGGAAAAGATCTACAACTGCACAAGATGACCGTTTTCTTAGAATGGAGATTTTGCGAAAAAGGGCTCTGACTGCAGTTATGACACGGAATCTCCTCCAGGAGGTGCGAGAAGTTGCTGTCAGCGAGCGAACTGCAAGAAGAAGGCTAGAGGAAGATGGCTTAAAAGCTCGACGACCTGCGAACCAGGCAACATCGAGTAAATCGCCTTCACTTTGCTCAACGTCATCGGAACTGGGGTCCTGACGAATGGGGTAAAATCTTGTTCACAGATGAGTCGCGATTTTACTGAACATCTCCAGATGGTCGTTTAAGAGTGTCGGGAAGAGACGGCGAAAGATTTGCACAGTGTAATATTGTACCACGCGTACCTTTTGGTGGTTGGTCAATTATAGTGTGGGGCGACATTAATTTCGAAGCTCGCACAGAGGTAACGCTGGTAAATGGCAGCAGTTTAACACCAGGTACATAACAGATATTCTCGACCCACATGTTGTCCCGTTTGCGCCATTTATTGGCGAAAATTTTATGTTAATGCAAGACAATGCCCGTCCACACACCGCTCACGTAGTAAATGAATACCTGGACGACACAAAAATTCATCGTATGATTTGGCCAGCAAAAAGTCCGGACCTAAATCCGATAGAACATGTATGGGACATGGTTGGAAGGCAAGTTCGGGCTATTTTACCAGCTGCAGTTACTTAGCAGAACTGGGTACTGCGGTTGTTAGGGCATGGGACGAAATTGACCAAGAAGCAACTGGAAATTTAATATCTGGGATGCCAAGACGAATTGAAGCTGTTATAAGGGCTCAAGGATACACGATATTAATGTCGTTTATGGGCGTAATTTTGAATGCCTTTTGAGTTAAAGTTTTGTTTGATTTACGATTAATTTTGAACTTTTTTATATTATTTGAAAATAAAAGTTGTTAACAGTTGAATGGAATTAAATTTATAGGCTAGATATGTCCCTAAACTCCATTACAGTAATAAACTTAAAACCAATACATTAAAAAAAGAATTATTTTTAAATAAAATCAAATTTTTTGGATCGAATTTTGTGCCGCTGAGTGTATTTGAAGTTCCATTAGGGGGGTTGTAGTGAACGCTCCGAGGAGCTAATTCAACAAGTGACCCCAATGAACCTCCAGACGTTTCATCCACAACTGCAGCGGACTTCATCAGTCTTCATCTTGAAGAGAACACTTCGAGCTCTTCCACATCGCAACTTTTACCACTGATGAAGTCCGCCGCAGTTGTGGATGAAACGTCTGGAGGTTCATTGGGGTCACTTGTTGAATTAAATCCTCGGAGCGTTAACTACACCCCCCTAATAGAACTTCAAAAAGAACACGGTCAAAAATCCCGAAGAAGATCGTTATAATTAAGACGATTATTGTAAAAAAATTCCTTACATCGTAACGTCCTCCCAACTCGTACGCCACTTTCATGGCGTCTTCGGGCGTTTCACAAACTAAAGCATTGTTTGTGGCAAACAATACAGCTTTAGCCACGGCTTGCGGCTCAAACTGAAGAACGTCATAGAGCAGTTTAACACCTTTTGGGTCTGTAATGCTCCTCAGCCTTTCTTTAACAGGTTTCGCTTGTATGTAGTCCAGTGGAAGGAACGTTTCCGGATCCAACATCTGCTCTTTCAGGTATTTAATACACTGCCTGGCTGTATGTTCGCTGTCCACTACAATAGCTTCCATAAATTTGCCCAAAACCTTAGTTATAGCAACGTTATAGCGCTTGTGAATGGGCTGACACATGTTTATCATGCGATCGTACTGAAACAAGCAATCAACCGACGAATTTCGCCTAGTGTTAAACGTACCACTCCTGGATAGTTGCTTTTGAACCGCTCCACAATCTCCTGCTTCTTCTTCCTTCGCGCGTCTTCGTGCTTGTCGGTCCTGGCGTCGCCCAACTGCTCCAGGACGTCGTCCAGCTGCTTCTGGATTTCGTGAACGCGATCCTTGGACGACCCCACATCAGACTGCAGGTCCGATCTTAACTGTTTCTGATCCTGCAAGGCTTGTTCGCTCAATCTTATATGCTCCGCCAACTTCTCGATCCGCTTCTCCATCTCCTCCTTCTCGTGGCACTTCTGGCTGTGTTTATTCTCGGCATCGGTTCTCATCCTCGACACGTTGTCCAGACGATCCTGGTCTGATTTTTGCTCCCTGTTCACGGAATCCAACTCTTGCATGTAGCGCGCTGATCGTTTGGCCGCTTCCTCTTTAAGCCTGTGGTATTCGCGCACCTAATCATACGAAAATGAACCAATCAAAGCGAGTAGTCGTCGCAAATCTTACTTGTTCGTCTTCTAAATGCACGTCTCTGCCTTGACTTTGCGACTCGCCGGCGATTAGACTCTCGTATTCTTCTTTGGCCTTTTCAACGTCTGCCAATTCGTCCTCCAGCTTCTTGATGTCGTTCATGTGGGCCTCGTGCGCTTTCCTGGCTTGCTCCAATGTCTTGATGGCCCCGTCCAGTTTTTTCTGCATGTGTGAGACGCGCTCTTTTGCTTTGATGAATTGGGGCCGCTTTTTCGAAATCTCGACTTCCTAAAAATGGGAGTGACTCATCTATATTAGCCACAAATGGTATGTACGAGAGATCGAAAACAAAAGTGTTTGTTGCCATATATACTTATTAGTAACATTAATATTAAGAAGAGAAACATGGAAATTAAATTTGTCCATGTTTTGATATATCTGTGCTGGAATTAATGATTTGTTATATTAACTTCCTGCATCTTTGCAATATCCAATTGTAATGATTCTACACCTTTTGGAAGTGTAATTGAGAAAAGATCAAGTATATTTTAGAAAACATCAATTGGAATTCAGGTTAGTCAATTGTGTTTCAGAATGTATCAGTTGTATTTCAGATTAATCAAATGCATTTCAGAAAGTTGCAATTAAAATTCAGAATGTATTAATTGTAATTCAGAACTTTTTGAAAATGAATTCTGTTACAAATTATTTGACTTATCAACAAATGTTTATTGTATATTAGGAAAGTTTACATACATTGAATTTTAAAGATAACTACTGTATTTATAAGGTAATATATTCCGTGTGGTTAAAATTACTTTCTGTGGTATTATTTCATGTATTGATTCCTTTTTAAATGAAATTTAAATAGGCAATTATGTTAAGTGAGTTACAATTTACCCTTTCCGAAATACAATTCACTAATCTGAATTACAAGTGATATTTTTTTAATTGCACTTGGAAAAAGTGTAGTTGTAATTTCTGATGTTCTTTTGGCCATATTAAATCATTCTGCTATTTGTCCATCTCCGTGTCAAATTTTCAGTGGTTTCTTTTTTCACAAAATACAACCACAGCGTGGAATGTAAGAATCCAAATAAAAATTAAAAATTAAAACCGTTCTTAGAAATCCAACCGTGACTAAAGAGATAGGCCTGTAGCTAAAATACCGGAAACACCCAAATCTGATCAAGCAAAAAGAAGTCGTGTTTAAAACGACAGTTAGCGCTGTCCATGTCAATGCCTTATTTACATTTTAGAAAAGGGAGTTCAAAAAATAATCGAAGTGGATGTAACTTCTCAAAGATTAAATCAAGAAATATTTCCTGTGCTGCTTAATTAAACACCTGGTATAAGAAGAAACGAATTTTTAATTGGCCATCCAGTTTAGCAAATTACTTATGAAACGCTTACAGAGTGTCCCAAAACAATGGTGACATGAAAAGACTACAGATTCCCGGGATCAAAATGAGTCGATTTGACCATGTAAACTTTGTTCCTAAGAATGCTTCCTTTGTCTGTGAAGCGACGCCAACATTTTATTATAGATAGCGTTTTTTCCAAATTATTCAAAAACAGTTGAGATCATAAGAATAAAATTTGGTATGTAGAATACTAGGAATACTAACTTTTGATATGAATATTATATTTTTAAAAAATCGCAAAGGGCGAAAACAACCACCCTTACCTTTGAAAACATTTTACACCATCAATTTTTTAAGAGTTGGGCAATCGCGGCAATTTTTTTAATTTTTTATGAAAAGATTCGTTATTTGTGTGCTTTCACGTCTCTTAAGCCGTGTCCAGACCAAACAAAGATTGTGTTTCTAGCAATATAACCCAGAGTTATACAACATCCCAAAAATTGTTAATAACATGTGTTGGTGACGTTTGTTCAGCAAAATTGTTAATAATTTTGTTAATAACAAAGTTTTTATTGTTTTTTTTTAATGTTAATTTGTAGAAGTATTACTAAAAACTTTTGGCAAAAACATTAACATCAAAAAATGATTTTTGGTCTGGACAAAGCTTTACTAAAAACCGTTTGTTATCGTTTTCGAGAAAATAAAATTTCGCGTTAATTTGCGTATATGAGCACAAAAAAGTTTCTACAACACACATTATCCCTTTTAATAAAAATAGGCAAAAAGTAAGAATTCTCACTGCATTCTCAAACGAATTAATTTTCAAACTATGAGTTAGACTTATTTGAAAAGAAATAGGCACAAATACTTGTGATAATTATTGAAAAATTGTCAGTTTTGATTATCAACAAATCCAAGCAAAATTTAGGGGCCCCAATAATGTTTTGCAACTTACAACTTCACGAATATCTTGCTCAATTTTGGCCAACTCCCTATTGAACCTCCCCTGCTCCTTCTTCTTCTCCTTCAGCAACTCCTCGGCCTTTTCCTTCCGCTTCTCGATCTTCTCCACCTCACGTTGCTTATGTTTCAAATCATTTTCCAAGTTTTTCATCTCACGTTCGTTGTGATAAAGACGGAACAGTTGATGCTCCACAAGTTTGTCGTTCTGGAACAATAAACTGCTGAAAATGCCACACATTATGGATCAGTACCAAGTCGTCTTTCAGTCGAGCGTATTTGTCAGCTTCCTCTTTCTCCAGCCGCGCTTCTTTCCGCTCGGCGTTTATGCCCTTTTTCTTCTGATAGGCAAAGTTAATTTCTTCCTGTGCCTTCTGCATCTGCTGCTTAAGACGATCGTACTCTTCTTTTAAAGCGCCAGACCTGCATTATTAAGTGATTTATTGCAACCATTGTGAGTACAATTAAATACCCGCTGATCTCTTCAAAGAGAGCCGTCATTTCTTTTGGGTTTTTCATGGCGACCGACTCGACCGCGCCTTGAAACACCAAGAAGTTCTTCCCTTTCACGTTGATGCGCAGCTTTTCCAACTCGGCTAAATACTCATTATTTGACACAACCTGAATAAGTACACAATCAGTATAAAGCAGCCGCTCCATGTATCTACACACACAAAGTGGTAGAACAATAATGTGTGTGCTTGCCTAAACAGCATTACAACTTCTCCAGTAATACTGATCTGTGAAGCACAAGTGATTGAATTATAATACTCACGCTGCCATTGATGCGATATTCAGATGAAGAGCCTTGGACGGAGCGCTGGAAGCTGATTTCCTTCCCTGTGTCCTCTTCCATCACGAACACAGCCGTCACGGAAGCGCTGCAAATGTGAAGAGTGTGAATTGAAGTCACATCGGGTGAGTGATTGTTACCTTCTGGAGATAGGCTTGCTAATAGCCGCTCCATGTATCAAGTCGCTTAGACGCTTCACACGCAAGCTCTGCGTCCTTTCGCCCATGACGAAGCTGATAGCGTCCATGAAATTTGACTTGCCTGAATAAGAACAGTTAGGTGGGTTTGGAACTGAAAGGAGTTGTTACCGGAGCCATTTGGACCGATCACAGCGTTGAATGGTTTCAAGGGGCCGATGACACGGTGTCCTTTATACGATTTGAAGTTCTCCACTTCGATGTGTTTTAATCTTGGAGGCATTTTGAGTCGCTCAAGACAAATTCATTGGTATTCAAACAAAACACCGCTAATTGATCTGACAACAATATGGCTGCCCAGTTAACACCAACATGACAAAATTAATCGCAGACGGGTATAGTTACTAACTATATCATTAAAAAAAATTCTGTTGGCGACAATGGTGGAAAATAAATACTGTGCTTTAACAATCTTATGTATAGTTTGTATTCTGTGATTTGGTGCCATCTGTTGACATCTATCGTCACACTGTCACACTACGTTTAGAAAAAAAATTGTTTTAAAATAACGCCTATTTTTTGAATTAAAATAATTGAAATTAACGCAATAATTAACCTAAAATTAAAAATACTTTCGAGCAAGGAGTTTATTAGTTTTAGTTGGTATTTTTTATCAAAATTCACACAAAAATTAAATTTTGTACATTAAATATAGTTTGTGTTGGCGATGCTGTCGATGATGGACATACTGTGATGATACTGTGCTTTACTTACTCTTGCTGTCATCTGTCATTACACTAAGGCTGTCAAAATTGTAATCTAATTTTTAATGGTAACCAGTGATAAAAAAATCATGTACGGCACCACAATATTTATAATAAAAATGATAGAGGTTAGCCACTGTTCGGAGACCTCGGAGTCCTCTCACATATGGAAGGCTGTCATAAATTTGCTTTTTTTTGTTTTCCTACGATGCCACCAATTCAAGCCGGCACCACCCCCGAACTGATCAACAAAAAAGAAGTTATAGAAGAGGCTGTCACAGGTCATTAAATACAACACATGTCACATAGAATGGTGCTAACTGTTGCATTGTAGGGTCTTGAAAAACTCGTTTCTCATTGCTTTGCTACGTATGTTAAGAAGCTGACAAGATAAGTGGAAGAAACACAAAATTGGAGTCTTGTTACAGGAAGTTGTGGATCAGCTTCTTACCCACATCCACACCATAACCCTGCCAGAATGGTGGTGGGCAATTTATTTTATTCTGCATTTAATGATGTAATGTTAAATTCGGTGTTGGGTGATGCAGATAGAAAGTGTTACTTGTCTCTGGTGTTACATTTGGAACTGGATAAATGGAAGGTGCATGATAAAATGTCTGTATTAGCATCTTGTGGCATCCACATGAGCCAAGTAAGTTGGTTACTCAAATACTTAGATTAAATAATCGTAGAATTGCCATTTTAACGATTTAATTTTATATAAAATAATCTACACAAGTTTCATGGTTTGAGGTTTCAGTTCCTTTTAGATTTTTTTAGAACATATTCTTAAATCGTTTCATAATTCCAATTGAAGATTAAAGCATTAATTTGATAGTTTATAATTAATTTGGTTCTGCTTCGTCACTCACAGTTGTTATAAATTTTATTTTTGGTTTTAAAATTTTACGACCAAATATGGTTGCAGAACTATAATTTTTTTAACATGACCAGTGTAGGTTCATTTTAGTTGCATAATTTTGAAGATCAAAATAATAATTTTTTAAAAA
Organism: Eledona agricola; assembly: GCA_964023215.1. NCBI lineage: Eukaryota > Metazoa > Arthropoda > Insecta > Coleoptera > Tenebrionidae > Eledona > Eledona agricola. The sequence continues at coordinate 19,787,474 of OZ026855.1, read as the reverse complement.
CATTCACTTACTTTGTTAAACGTCCTTTTAACATTAATGCAACAATTACAAATGTCTTCAGAAATGTGTAACTTTTTAATCTTAAATTAACATTACAGTAATTTGTAATTTATATAGTTGTCGAATGTATGTCAAGATGTCTCCCAACTTATTTAAATTGTTTTTTTCTATTTTTTACGTAATTGAATACTGCTAAATGCAAATCGTATTGTATCCGTTATTAGAAATTTTATTTTTGGTTTGGGAACATTACAAGTTTTACGTCTAAATATGGTTGCAGAAATCTGTAATTTTTTTAAGATTAAAGTGTTTTGTAGGTTAATTTTAGTTGTTGCAGAATTTCAAAGGTGTCGCTCAAAAAATTATTTTTTAATCATTTTCTTACTAAGTTGATCGTCATCTTAACATTAATGCAATCGAATAAATGTTAACGGCAACACATTTAACTGGTGCCTTTAAATATAAGAGAAATAATTACGCCAATATTTTTAATTAAAAAAAATTAAATTGACGCAATAATTAATTTAAAATTAAAAACACTTTCCAACAGGGAGTTTTTTTGGTTTTTGTTGGTAACTTTTATCGAAACTCACACAAAAATTAAATTTTTTACATTAAGATATTCTTGCTCTTATGTTGGCGATGCTGTTGATGATAGACATACTGCATACTGTGCTTTATTTACTCTTGCTGTCATCTGTCATTACACATGCTTTCAAATTTTAATTTAATCTTTCTAATTTCAATAGTGAATAGTGTCATACTTGAATTGCTTTTAAATACTAACCAGTGATAATAAATTCGTGTATAGCACCACAATATTTATAAAGCTGATAAAGTTTAGCCACTGCATAGAGAAGTGATGGTCAAGATCGCGGAGTCCCTTCACATAATGGAACTGATTGCTGCCATAAATTCGCTGGGACTTTCCTACGATGACTCCAATTCAAGCCGGCACTACCCCTGAACTGATCAACAAAAAAGAAGTCATAGAAGAAGTCGTCACAGGTGATTAAATATATCACATATCACACAAGGAACAGTGCTAACAGTTGCATTGTAGGGTCTGGAAAAACTCTCTAGTACATGGGTTAATAAGACAACAAGAAAAAGGGAAGAAAATTAAAGCTGTTGTATACTCCTCGCCATAACTTCACATTATAAGAAATGGAAGGTTCACATTAGCGTTCTCTGGCACCCACATGAGCCAAGTAAGTTTATTAAAGCTGTGTGGGATGGATTCCTGAAATACTGGAATTAAATAACCATAGAATTTGCATTTTTACGATTTTATTTTAAATCAAATAATCTACTTGAGTTGAGGTTTCAGTTTCAATTACCTGTCCTTTTTTCAAATCGTTTTAAAAGCGTAATTAAAGATGAAAACATTAATTTGATAATTTATTTGCTTCAATTAATTGTTTATTTTTATCATTCAATTATTAGTTTCACTGTGTCATTTTGCACATGTGAGACAACAGTGTTATAAGTGTATACACATTATGTATAAGTTCAGACGCGATTTATTTTATTTAACGTGTCCCATTAGACATCATTTGAGCAAATTTTAAAATGGCAGCACCTGTCAAATTTGACAGTTTCTAAATCTATACTGTAAAAAATAAAGCAAAAGCTAGATTCCATGGCCTCTTCAACCTCGGTTTTTATTTGTACATACGTTAAATTTTATAAATTAATCCCTAAAAAGCCTCGATTGACTCTGATGATTGAATTTATTGTGGCTTCTTGATGTTTAACGACAACTAACTGCAGAGGCCTGTAATTTTTTTTCTAAAACCACAGATCAAAACATTTAATTTTTCTCAAATTTTTTTGTTCTCCGAACGATGTTGCCTGTCATTCATCAAAAATTGTGTTTTTGGTTTGGCAACAACAACTTAAAATTTATGCTACATTATACATATATACATATATGTATGTACATATGCTACATATATGGTTGCAGAAGTCTGTAATATTTTTTCAACATTAAATTGTTCTGTAGGTTTATTGTAGTTGTTGCATACTTTTAAAGATGTCGCGCAAAATCATTGCTTCAAAATCGATTTTCGTATTAAGTTGAGCGCCATCTTAACATGAATGCAACAATTACGAATTCTGCAGAATTCTGTAACTTTTTCATTATAAATGAACATTGCAGTTAACTGTAATTTTTTTTAGTTTTCGAATGTCGAGATGTCGCCCCATTTTAAAAAATTTTTCTTTCTATTTACTTACATGAATTAATCACGCCAAAATTTATAAAGCTGATAAACGCAAATCGCGGCAAGATCTTGGGCTCCCATTCCATAATTCCATGTGGATTTGACGGCTGCTATAAAACTCGCTCCACTTTCCAAAGATGACTCAAATTGAAGCCACCACTATCCTCCAACTGATCAACAAAAAAGAAGTTGTAGAAGAAGCTGTGTCGCAGGTAATTAAATGCAAAACAAATCATACACCGAGTGATGCTAACAGTTGTATTGTAGATTGTAGGGTCTGGAAAAACCTTCGCGTTTCTCATTCCTCTACTACACCTGTGTTCAGAAGATGACAAGAAAATAGTGAGAAACACAAAATTGGAGCCGAGAGTGGTCATCTCCTCCAGCCACAAAAAGTGTTACTAGTACACTAATCACCTTCCATTATGATTCCACAAGCAGTTTGATACAGTGATCATGTACCTGGAGTTGTGTATTCCTTAAAACAAGATGTCAACGAGGTATTTGATTTTTATAATTGTAATTTTATAATTTAATTAACAAGTTTTTATTTCGCCATCAGTGCAGCAAGTCTGGGAAGGGATTCAACTCACAGTTGGCTTACACTATATAGCGAGAAAGAGTATGAATTTTCCTCAAAGTTTCCCTGGTCCAACAATTTGAACCTGCACTTGCGTACCCACAAGCTAGGAAATTGTTTCATCACATGACTGGATTGATGTAGTACACCAGAACACATACAAAAGAACAGATGTGCACGTGTGAGGTATGTGGCAATGCCACATGGACAGCCATTGTGAGACGCACCCAGGTTAGTTCGCCAACCATGTCATTTATTATTTTAAATTAATTTCATAATAGGAGAGCTTGCATTTCAATGCCGGCAGTGCAATAAGGGTTCCATAGAGAAAATCGATTTGCTGAGGAAGCTGTGCATTCCGTGCAGATGTGTAATGTGTGCAACAATTGTTTCATCATATGATAATGCACACAAGGGAACAGCTACATTAGTGGCAAAGAATTTATTAGGAAGTACCTACTATCTCAAAACCATGTCAGTAGGACACATGAAGGGGTTGAAAATGACCAACTCAAGACTGGTGCATGAGGACTCAAAACGTAAGGTTTACATAAAGCTTACAATTATTGCCTTATTATTAATACACAATTTTATGTAGTGTCCGTGGCAACCAACAATTAACGACGTAAACCAAGGCAACCGACAGCAGAAACCACATCATGACTTCCATCAAATGAAACCCGGGAATATTTTCAAGAGATCAGAACACGATCAGAGCCTAACATCATCCACAACTGTACCACCGACACATGATACAATCATTAAACAATTGTAAAACAATTAGCTGTTGTTAGTCACCTCTTAATGGCAAGGATCAGACAAAAATAGTAAAATTAAATTTTTGGAACAAAATTTAACTTGTTTAAATTGCACCTAGTACAATAAACCTAGAATTTTTAGTCTCCGCTCAGGTATCAATTTTGAATAGAATATTCGGCGCTAAAGACCTCCTCGCGTTCATGTGTTCCGGCTACAAACTCTCGATTTTAGCCAAATTATTTTGTAAAATCGAATAAAATTTATTATTTGGCGCCAAAGACCTCCTCGCGTTCATGTGTTCCGGCTACAACTCCTGATTTTAGCCAAATAATTTTGTAAAATCGAATAAAATTTATTATTTGGCGCCAAAAGATCTCCTCGCGTTCATGTGTTCCGGCTACAAACTCTCGATTTAGTCAAAATTATTTTGTAAAATTAAATAAAATTATATTTGGCGCCAAAAGATCTCTTCGCGTTCATGTGTTCCGGCTACAAACTCTCGATTTTGTCAAAATTATTTTGTAAATTCTATAAAATGTATTATTTGGCGCCAAAGACCTCCTCGCGTTCATGTGCTCCTGATACTAATATATGATTTTAGCTAAACAATTTATCAGAATTGAAATTGTATTGTTGGTTGCCTATAGCTGCTCCAAATAAAGAATTGCAGTTTAGGTAGATTTCTCCTTTTCTTGCCTACGTCTCCGATTAAATAATAAAAATAAGACAAATACGGTGGTTGTGTATACAAATTTATTGAAACATTCGTAAATTAAAACTAGCTTCGTTAATTAACTGATCACTCAAAGGTGAGAAGGGTAAATCTATACATTTGGCAAATAATCCTTAGTTCAATAATTTCAACTGTTCGTTGTACACTAAAGAAATTACAAATAACTGTAATGTTAATTTAAGACGAAAAAGTTGCACACTTCTGTCACAGACTACTCCTTCTGCAAACATTTGGAATTGTTGCATTAATGTTAAGATGATCAACTCTCGATGGCCATGGAAACTACATAAAATTTGTGTATTAATAAGGTAATTGTAAGGTTTAACTAACCTGATACGATGCCTCTTCATGTGACATTGAATCGCCAATGACTTGTCGCACACCTCTATAGCTTTTCTTTTGTATGCCAACGGCTCCAATTTCATTTTTCCATACCCTACAATGCAATCATTAGAACTCCTTGGTGTGCGATTTGTTTTGCATTTTAATTACCTGCAACAGCTTCTTCTACAACTTCTTTTTCGTTGATCAGTTGGAGAATGGTACCGGCTTGAATTTGAGTCATCATAGGAAAGTCTAGCGAATTTATGGCCACCGTCAGTTCTACACATAACAGGAGTCCAATATCTTGAAGTTGATGTTAGTTTTTCAGCTTTTTACATTTTAAGGTGCTGGATATGAATTTATCAGTATTTACAGAAGTATTCTTCTTCTTCTTCTATGTAGCGGTGCGTTCCTATCATTGATTATATATTCCAATATATAATCAATGATAGGAATATATATTCCAATATATAATCAATGGTTCCTATGTAGGACCGCTGCATTCCGGCCTTGCCCTCCTCACCCCGCTCACCCTACTCAAGTCCTGACCTGTCTATGAAGCTCAGTATCTTGGGTCAGGGGAGCGTATGGACATTGTTTAAGTATATATACTTAAACAATGGTATGGAGCTCTTCTATAGGGACCTGATGTGCTCCTAGAATACAGAAGTATTTAATAAAGTAAATAAAATAATAAAATAGAAAAAAATAAGTGGATTGCATCTTGACTATATTCGACAACTAAAGAAATTACAAATAACTGTAATTATAATTTAAAATGAAAAAGTTACACACTTCTGGAGACATTTGTAATTATTGCATTAATGTTAAGACCACCTTCAATTTAGTAAGAAAATATTTTACACAATTAATTATTTTGACCGATACCTTTAAAATTATTCAACAACTAAAATAAACTTACGGAACACACTAATGTTACAAAATTACAGACATCTGCAACCAAATTTATTCGTAAGATTTTAAAAATGTCGCCAATCCGAAAACAATAATAATATAATAAAAATAAAGATTTAATAACTGATACGATACGATATGAATTTATCAGTAAAATCCAATGGAATTAGGTACCGTCCTATTCCTTAAAAACCAAAATAAAAGTCAAATAATGTGAAATCGAGTAATGTAAGCGCGGAAATGTTTAAGTCCAAAGCAAAATCCAACAATTATAAAGATAACTTTAGAAAATGTATTTAACAAATAAATTTTCGACAACTAAATAAAGTACAAATAACTGTAGTGTAAATTAATATGAAAAAATTGCATACTTCTACACACATTTATAGTTTTTGTATTAATGTTAAGATGACGAACAATTAGTAAAAAAAAAGTTAAAAAAAAATAAATTTTTGAGCGACATCTTTGAAATTATGAAACAATTAAAACTAACCTACAGAACACTGTAATGTTAAAAAAATTTACAGACTTCTGTAACCGTATTTTGACGTAAAATTGTCAATTGTCCTGAAATGGAAAATAAAATTTCTAATTTCGGATGCGATACGATATAAATATATCATTAAAAATCCAGTGGAAATAGGTGCCGTCCTATTCCCTAATCGAAATAAAAATCAAATTTAAAGTCAAGCGAAAGCAGTCAAATGTGACATCGAGTAATGTAAATGTGGAAATTTTTACCTTTGACCGAGTCCAAAGCAAAATCCAATAAAAAATGTTTTAAACAAATGGTTATTCGACAACTCAAAAACATTACAGATAACACAGCATACTACAGCAGTCACTCTCGGGGTGGGAATCTGGATTTTCGTTGACCTTGAAAATAAGCCACAGCATGAGCTCAACGTGTTTCTACTGCCACAGATACCGCAGTATCGGCACGTACAACCAGGGCCGGATTATAAACTATTTTTTAGGGAATGATAAATACACAGCACAATTAAGTTTGTACTCAACTTAACCGCACATTTATGCACTCCACCACGGTTTTTGCCTTCCATTTTCAACAAAAACCCTCACAATGAGGTGTAACAAATAAGAATTTCGAATCGACAATTGCGCTGAATACGGTCGTGCGAAAATTCTATAACGTTCCCAACCGATGCAGAATTGCAGACTGAGCTCAGGAACCCAAGATTGCTGCGCGGGTTCCCATGCGCGATTTCGAGGTCATTGAAAATGAAATAATTGAGATCAAAGAACATCAAAGAGCCGACCCGCCAGTGACTTTGCTGTAGTATGCTGTGACAGATAACTACATGTAATGTAAATTTAATATGAAAAAGTTAGACAATTCTGCAGACATTTGTATGTCTTGCATTAATGTTAAGATTTAAGATAAAGCACCACTTAGTAAGAAAATGTTTTAAATAAATAATCAGTTTGGCGACATCTATTAAATTATCCAACGACTAAAGTTAACCCACAGAGTATTGGACAAAAAAATTTAAAAAAAAACGGACGTCTGCAACCATATTTAGACGTAAAATTTTCCGAAACCAAAAATACAATTTCTAATAACTGATACGATACGATATGAATTAATCAGAATTTAATTACGTAAAAAAACGTTTTAAATGAGTTGGGCGACATCTTGACATTTATTCGGTAACTAAATAAATTACAAATAATTGTAATGTTAATTTAAGATTAAAAAGTTAGATACTTCTGCAGACATTTGTAATTGTTGCATTAATGTTAAGATGACGTTCAACTTAGTAAGAAAATGTTTTAAACAAATAATTATTTTCAGCGCCATCTTTAAAATGATGCATCAATTAAAATAACCTACAGGTCACTGTAGCGTTAAAAAAATTACAAAATTCTCTAACCATAATTAGTCAATTTTAAAATCGAAAATAAAATTTTGAATAACTGTGTGGCGACAAAACTGAATCAAATTAATTATACATGATCAAATTAATGATTTCATCGTCAATTGTAATAAGAAAACGATTTAAGAAAATGATAACTAATGAAACTGAAACCTCAACTTGTGTAGATTATTTTATATAAAATAAAATCGGTAAAATGTTAATTCTATGATTATTTAACCAGTATTTGAGTACCCAACTTACTTGGTTCATGTGAGTGCCACAGGATGTTGATACAGACATTATCATGCACCTTCCATTTCTTATGGTGTAGATGTGGGTAAGCAGCTGATCCACAACTTCCTGTAGTGGAAATGAACACGGCTTCAATTTTGTGTTTCTTCCACTTATCTTGTCGGCTTCTTAACATATGTAGAAGAAAAATTAGAAACGCGATATTTTTCCAGACCCTACAATGCAACAGTTAGCACTGTTCTATGTGATATATGTTGTATTTAATCACATGTGACAGCTTCTATACCTTCTTTTTTGATGATCAGTTCGGGGGTGGTGCCGTCTTGGATTGGAATCATCCTAGGAAAGTCTGAGCGAATTTATGACAGCGATCAGCTTCATATGTGAGGGGACTCCGAGATCTTGACCATGTTTTCTCCATGCAGTGGATACACTTTATCAGCTTTATAAATATTGTACACGAATTTACTATTTTTTTCTTAATTTTTAATGGCACCCGTTGACGGTAGATGGCAATAGATGTCGTCGAACCACAGAATAGAAATGATACAGAAAATTGTTAAAGCACAGTATGTTATTCTCCGATTTCGTCGCCCACAAAAAATAAAAAAACAAGAACCCTAATAAGATCGTTATTATTAAATAGAATTATTTGGACAAAGGCACAGATAAGACAAATGTTTGACAATTCCTGCAAAATCTCAAAAGTTTACACTGTAAAAAATTAAAACAAACGCTACATAAATAGCCTTCAGAGTACCCGTTTTTTTAGGGTGATTAGACTTTAGAAAGGCAAATATGCTAGGCCGTATTTCAAAAGTTGATTTTACATATTGAAGCAATGCTGACCAGATCAATGAAATAGAAAAAAAATAATTTATTGGGGCAAAATTGACAACAAACGATAAAACACTTACTAGTACATTAAACTGTTACAATTTATTACCGGGGGTGTCCTGTAAGAGCAGACACTGCTTCTGGAGTCTTCTAGAGAGACTTCTGGTTACACTAGTTCGCGGAAAGTCTGCATTGCTTGTGCTTAATTTTGGTGTACATAAAACACTACAGTCGTTTTTTATGGTATTATACAAATCCACGGCTTTTTGGGTTCTGGGACTTTGAAACTGTATACTCTTAACAAGATTTTTGTTCAAGGTCCGCTTCCTTAGGTCTTCCCGCTTTATAACTCCAGGCGACACCACGTCTTCTTTATGAGCAATTCTGGAAGACCTTCTAATATTCTCTTTATCTTCATTCATTCCCTTAACCAAATCCACTATCCTGTTCACACTTATTTGCCGCTGGATTTTATAAGTTTCAAACTGTTGTATTACTAACTGAAAGTGTTCCTCGTCTTGTTTTATTATTGATGCTATGGTGTCCAGTGTTGAAGTGGGATTTTTACGTGACTTCTTCCCAGAACTAAGCTTGGTGTTATTTAAGAGAGCGCACACATTTGACAGCGGCGAGGAGTTTGATTTTTCTTTTTTAGTCGATGCAAGTTCCTGCTCTAGATGAAGAAACTCGGCATCTGACCCAAATGAATTTGGACTTTTTGCTGGATACTGTCCTGCATCTGATTTAAACGAATCCGGACTGTTTGCTGGATGCTTTTCTGCATCTTGTGTGCTTTGCTCCTGTTCTTCTTTAATAGAAGTTATGGGAAATAGGACTAGAGGCTTTTGCATTAATCTTAAAAGCCGCTCGGCCTCATCTACATCAATCAAAGGAGTGTCAGGTACCGCTGTAGTAGCCTTATTTGGAACATACTGCAAGCAATTTGTAAGGTCGAGTAAACAACGTTGCATCTTACCGATTTTCTTGCAAACATAGTTTTATTAGAACTTTTGGCAACTGATTTTCTGCTCACTGACACCCTTTTTTGCTCTTGCTTCTGTGGCATTTTAAAAAGTTCCTTACGGACAGGTTCAGTTTTGCGCCGCTTTGCGTTCGAACCCCCTTCCAGTTGTTTCAGTTGGCTCGGAGTAAATTTAAGCTTGGGAAGCGGAATAAATTTTCGTCTTGCTGATTTCTCTCCGCTTTTCTGCGTCCAAGATGGCAGCTTTATTGACTCTAAAAACCGATCGATTATCCTTATTCGTTTGTGGCAATGCATTACCTGGTATTTTCATAGGGAGTACATGATATTTTCCATTGGAGTCTCGAGCTACAAAAAAAAAGTCGTTACAGTAAAATTCGTATAAGACTGAAGATTTTACCAAAACCCTCTGAAATTTTAATTAAACTATCCATTTTTCTTCAATTAGGCTCTGTGCTGGCAACTATAAAATACAGTATAATATGAAAGTTTTAAATTTTAACCGTTAGTCTCTCTCTTGTCAATGGTCATATGTCATATGTGAAATGTCAAAAATGAATCGACCATAGACAAGAGAGATATATGGAATCGACTAATGTTTAGTAGGTCAGGTTATTAAACTCAATAACTGCAAATAACCCTAAGTAATTTTAAAAGTAGTAATCTGTAAAAGTAGTATACCGAATGGCATCTACAACATTTTAACAATAATTATTCAACTACCACCAAACCGCTACGCTTCAACCGAAACCTTAATTTAAAATTTTTCCATTTCAAAATCAAACATTTTCTACTCTGAAACAAACAAATTGATCCTGAATCCTTTTTTATTTGTAAGCATATGATATGAGATGCAATAAACTGCAACTTTTTTGGGACCTCTGTTTTTTACGTGGTGCCAACATTTGCACCACACTAGACACGTGTTTCTGTCTTTCGAGAACTAACCTCAATTGCTAATGTCAACTTGTCAATCCGCGATCAATAACAATCCTTAAATTTGAAACAAGTAACACGCGGATTGCGTAATTTGAGTTACTTGGAGTTGACTTTTTTACCACAAATCATTTTGCAGGTTACGATGGCCAAAAGTCTTAGGAGCAAATGGAGGCGAAAATGCCGCGCCGTAAAACGAGAACGCTACGGCCAGAAGGAACTAGAACGGTTGAAAAAGACTCTAGGACTTGTGGACGTGAAAACTGAAGTAAAAGATGCGGACATGTCCGAAATTTCCACAGTTGCGAACGTTGTCAACGTTGAGGACATCAAGAAAGTGGAAATCGAGGACGATGAGATGGAAACTGATACAAACAAACGAGTGTTCAGTAGTAAAACGTTGCGCGATCAGAATGGGTCCTATCCCGTATGGCTCCACCCCAGGAAAATTAACAAGAAATCGAGGAAAGGGAAGAAAGGCAAAAAAGGGAAACATTAATTTTGTAATTTGTGGTTTAATAAAACGACTCGTTTATACGTTTATCGACCTTAATTTATAAATATAGATTGCGTTACAGGCAGTGTTAGTACACGACACGTCTAAATATGCACTTATCAGGGATTATTTAAAATTTTATTCCCTTATTTGAAACTGACAAGTAGGACCACAGTGCGTTACATTTTTCTCCTTTTCCGACGCAAACGTTAACGATTTCCTTTTGTTGTTTGTACTCTGCCGGTCCACGCTCGTACTCCGAGTCCTCCCGTTCAGACTACCACTTTCCTGTAATTGATTTGAAGTTTTAAGCACACGATTCAATGAAAACCGCGTCTGTTATCTACCAGGCGTTGTAATTTATTAGCTATAATACTGATATCGTTCGATATCTTATCGATGTTGCCGTAAATCGTCGTCAGATCATTCTTCGACACCTCGTTACTTCTTTTTTGCTTCACCAACTAAAACAAGCGTGACACCGTCCGCGGCAAAAAGACGCTGAAAAACGCACCTGTTCCAGTTTCAACAAACGCTTGTCCAAACCGTCAATTCTTCGTCCTTCCAGATCTTTGGCTTCCAGAGTCGTCCCTTCGTCGTCTGAAACCGGCGTCTTACTCGTTAGTGCTTTAAAACGCGGCTCCACTTACACTCTTTACGACAAGTCTGGCCGTCCCTCTGCAGCAAGAAATTCTCCTTGCACTCGCATTTGTAGCTCCCGGGAGTGTTGTAGCATATCTGATCGCAGGGTTTGAGCGTGTTGCATTCGTTCACGTCAAACTCGCACTTGGACCCGGTGAATCCCGGGGGACAAAGACAGGAGGAGGGCGGCTTGCACGTGCCCCCGTTCACACAAGGCACGAGGCACTGGTCTGAAAAACGCACCCTCAGTGTCTCGTACCCTCCACTATTAAAGCTAAATCTACGCCGCTTTTCTATCCCTTTAACTTAATTACTTTGCATGAGGTTGGTTTCGCATCGAGCACCTCCGAAGCCCGGGGTACAAAAACAACGAAATGGGGGGTCGCAGGTGCCCCCGTTCATACACGCCACCAGACAGCTCGCTAGAATTGATAAATAAATAAAAACAAGACGTAGAGTAGGCGTTTAATTAAAGGAACAGGAACAACACAAGTTATGCACAATACGACTGTACCAAGTTCTTACATGGGCAGTTGTTGAAGTTAGCTGGATTGGGACAATAGGTACAAATCCTCGGATTGCAACAACTAAACGAGCACTGTGGATTGCAGCAGCAGCCAGGAAGGGGACACGGACATTTACAATTGAAACAGCAAAGAGAAGGAGGACATGCACAGCCGCATTCTGGAAATAGACCCGGAGCGGTACATTTTGTGGAACAACTACAAACGGGAGAAAGACACGGACAACAAATTGCAAGAGGTGCAGGACGTGGACAGCAGAAACCTGGCGACGTAGCGGTACATTTATTCGGACAATAAGAAACTTGAGCAGAAAAAGGACAGCAGGAGGAACAGGGAGCTTGAGAGTTGCCACAAGTCGGAGGAGGAGGAAGAGGACAGGTGCCGTCTGGAATCGAGGAATGTCTGACAAATAATTGGCGTGAGGTGTATATTTACTGGCAGTGCTGGTGTACAAGCTGGTCTTCGTCTCGCAGTACGTTCCGTCGTATCCTGGAGGACAGCTGCAGACGTTGGGTTTGATACACTTCCCACCGTTCAGACAAGGAGTCACACACACCGCTGCAACAAATCAATTTGTTATAGCTAGTCAACAATTCGGCACCTTAGAGTGAAAATGTTCCAACACTAAAGTACTAACAGTGTTGAATAGATAAACAATTATTTGCTAATTTTAACATTCTCGATGCTCTCTATGCTATGCTGGATTAAAATTTTAGAGGTATTTAGTTGTAGATGAAAGTTTGTTACATTACTTTTGGAATGACAAGGTTGCAGGTAAGACCTTTGGCGGCATAAAGTTCTATCTGGGCTGCATTTAGAACCTTATCGCATTTAAAATACCACAAAATCTTGTCAATGATGTAATTCCTCATATTAAGCTTTTTCCAATCGTAGAATCCCACTACACTTCAATATCTTGAATCAACTTTGAGCCTTCCAAAAATGTATGATTTTTACCTTGTCTGGTCAAGAATGTGAGAAAAAGAGTGTCAAATTGTCCATGTATTGCCACATCTTCAATATACAATTCAACTATGGTTTTCATATTCCAAAAAAAAATGCGAAAGTTGTAAGACAAAAAATAGTGAAAATATTTTAAGTCCCGAAGAAGTTAAGACACATGAGGTACATGTCGCAGAAAAAGATGCAATGAGACAACAAAAAATTAAAAACAAAGAGAGTAGTGTTCCTATTTTAATTTTCGATCTAAATAATGTGATTATTGGTCCTAGAATGGACAGATAATTTTTCTATTTATCAAAGCTCAACCGCACTTGATTACTTGGAGCGATTCCTGTGTGGCTCACAAAAGAAATTCTTACATTGCGTTTACGATTTTGGAAACATAAGGACAAAATCCAGATTTCCAAATAGTGAAAATATTTTAAGTCCCGAAGAAGTGAACACACATGAGGTTCATGTCGCAGAAAAAGATGCAATAAGACAACAAAAAATTTAAAAACAAAGAGAGTAGTGTTCCTATTTTAATTTTTGATCTAAATAATGTGCATAGACAATGTGATTACTTGTCCTAGAATGGACATAGAGAATTTTTCTATTTGTCAAAGCTGAACAAGATGTACAACCAAACGGGTTACTTAACAAAAAGTGTCTAAACTAAGCAAGGAAGACAAGAAAATTGTTTGGCAAGTGCTTTTAAAAAAAATGTAGATAGGGGACTGTTGGATATTGTTTGAACCGCATTTGATTACTTGGAGTTATTTCTGTGTCGGTCAAAGCAGAAATTCTTACATTGGGTTTACAATTTTAGAAACATTGTGACAAAATCCAGATTTCCAAATTGTGACAATAAATTATTCTCCTGGATATGGAGCTGTGCAAGAAGTTGATTCAATCCACTGTTGAATCGTACATAAAAAGAGCCGAATTCTACTCGCCTTTGAGTTTTATAAGAAATCTTAAATATGTTTTAATAGAAAGCACCCATACGCAATCATTCAATCGCACGACGATGACTACGAAAATTATGAAGTATGTGCGTCCAATTTTTATTACAAGAAAGTACAATTTTCTAAAGTTGTGTATTTAAAATTTTCTAAAGAACTTGACAAAACCTCTTACATATTAAATATCTACTTACGAGGAAGCAATCATATTAAAGAAAGTCGTCCACAAAGGGGATTAATTCGAAGGTGTGGAGGAAGCACCAGGAGGGACAATCCACATACGTGGTGGTCATTCTAATAATAATAACTCTTATAATCAAAATTCTACTGATGCCACACAAACTCCAGCACTCCAAATGGTTCCCAGGACACTTCAAGAAAAGAGAGAAATTTTCCAAAAAAAGCTAGCACCATTGTAGATAATGTCACCGAGTATGCCTTTAGATCAATAAGTTGTATTATAAAAATTTGTTAAAAAATTATTGATTAAATAAAATTATAATAAAGAAATTCAATAATACATAATGGCAAAAAATCGAATACTCAGAAAAAGTTCATTAAATTGGCATTTAAAAACGTATATTATTTAAATAAAATTGTTTTAATGGATTGTCGTTTAATAAAGTTCTAAAGTCAGACGAATTTGCCATCAAAGTAATCTGAATAGAAATAAAATATTGCACAATTCAAGTTGGGTTTAGCACAAAAGCCTAAAAACGCATTTAGAACATTTTCACTTTATGGTGCCGATTAAGACGATTTGGATTTTTCCAACAAAACTTTGAACAAAAAAATTACTAGGATAATTTCTAACTAGGCTCTCTAAGTTTGCATCATTATAGAGCACTGCAATTCATTATTCTGACAATCTCTCGCGTTATAACATGAAAATTGCTACAGTGTAAAAACATTTTGACCCTTTGAAAAGTTTGAGATTACAAGTTCCATGTCATCGCTTTGACCACGGTACACAAAACTCATTTGGTGTCTTTTTTTAATCGACAGCCGTCGTTTGAGCAACTTTTTGATTGACAGTTTTTGTGAAATTCATGATTTAACAGTGTCAAAAGTCTACACTGTAACATACTTCCAAGACTTCCAGGACAGCAAATAATAGTGTGAAACTGTACTTCTTATTTTTTATATTTCAAATTCACCTTTTCTTCTTGAATTCTTTGATGTTGACGTACGATATGTATGTACAATGTTTTGAATAAAAATTGTTAAATTATAATCTTGTTTGATTTACACAAGTTTTTCCATACCCGTTTCCATAAATATTGATTTGGTACCAGTTTCGAAAAGCGCTCATCTCGGAAAAGTGTAACAGAGCTTCCATGTTTTTTTTAGCGGGACAAAAAATCGGAGTAATATAAAATTGTTTCAATATTGCAAGTATTTCAGTTTTTGCTACTTCCTGAAAAATTTGGTTTCCTCGATATGAGTCCTTTTTAAACATGATAAGGTTCGAAGGGAGTTTATCTTAGCCATGAAGAAAACGAGTCAAGGAACAAACAAAAATATTTTTTTCTACATGATCTTAAACGCTTACACTGTTATCCCAACGTTTCTCCACATCTATCACTTCAAAAAAAATCTTTTGGTAACTATGCAAAATAAATAGGACTACAGCTTATCACCTCTTCGTTCATTTGGGAAATAAATAACCACCATTCAATAAAAACGACACCGAAAAGCCCGATCAAATGACATAATATACTACAAGTTGACTATTCCAATTTGGCCATGGTGTATTTTGGGTGATATTCAACTTTATTATTTTAGATTGGAACTCATATTTTTTTACATTTGAAAGATATTGTTTTTCTTGATACATCCGTATTACGTGACGTTTGAGAAATTTGAAATTAAGTTCTTTGTTATCATAACCCTCTGGGACACATAAATACGATACATTTAATGTCTTTTTCAACAAATTCCATCTCCTTATATCGGTTTAGACGTCATTTCAACAAATTTTTGAATAACAGCCCCTGTGTCAAATGTCATGGATATTCTTTGAGTTATTGCCTTCTCTTGTCAAAAATTTAATCAAATCACTTATTTTTCAAGGAATCACATTGAAAATGATAAGTGTAGCAAAGTTTTGAACCCGAGTTGGTTAATTTCGAAATTAAGTACTTTGTTGACAACCGTTTTGGGCACATATAAGATAAATTTAATGTAGTTTTTAACTAATTCCACGTCCAAGTGTCGGTTTAGGCGTCGTTTCAGCAAATTTCTGATTACAGTTCCTGTATACTATCAAAGAACTACACTGTAAAAAATATAAACAAAAGCCCATGGACTCCTAAGAACCCCATTTTTTTGTAAGCGCATTATAAACTGTACTGATTACACGACTTTAATATCGTTTGCGCCTTGAGATGGAGCTTTAATCTAAACGAAACCGTTGTAATATCCGATGTGTATTGCAAAAGTTGCATCTCGAAATTTGAATGGAACGCTTCAATTGCCTTGCAACAACTTCAAAAATAATGCTCCGTCAAAGTGTCAGTTGTTCTTTGGTTGTGCTCGAACTGGACAACTTTTAATCTTGCCCAGTCTTCACTTGCCGATCATTTTTTAAATGCGCTGTAAAATCGTAGAAGCCAGTGAAAGCACTGATGATGTAAACAGTTGTCGTAGACGAAACGTTCGAGGTTTAAATTACAATTTAATGCTAGATAATCGGATAAGGTGTGCAGAACGCGGAGACGTAATCGATCATCCGCCTTCGGATGCAAAACTCAAGTTCAAGGTTCATTAGTGGAGATGAGAAGTTCAGGCCTTATTTAGAGCGGCAGTAAAAGTGCATTGATACCGGGAATGCTGAAGTTTCCGTATTAGGATGGAAACTCGGCTCGGAGAAGAACCTGCATGTGACAAAACGCAGCCCGAACAAGACATTCTGCTTGTTGTTTAATTTGCGCATATAAACTGAGCTGAGTGTAGTTTATGAATAAATTCTTGTAACGTTTCCATTTAAACGAGATGAGTTTTTGAGGGAAGCAAGTGGAGTCGCGCCAGATGGCCGCACAACTGGGGCCGCACTAAAGTTTCATATTTTGTTGAAGTGGCGGCAACATCACTTTTTATTGTAACGATATGGACCTGCTTCATCCTCATATTTATCTTTTGTAAAATCGATAACGGACCGCAGCTGCCGCCCACTCCGCTCGTAGAGAGCACTTTTTACGACGTCTCCGACCGCCGCGTTCAAAAATCCCCGATTTATGCGAAAACAGGAAACCGCCGTAAATTTACGCGACATTAACACCAACGTTAAAAAACGCCCAATTATCAAATTAATATCTCGTTTACGCGTGCGAGTGACGGCAGCCGAATTAATTCGGTTTTATGAAAAAGCGGTATTTGCCTAATCTGATTCCGATAATGTGTTGTGTGTAATGTTTTTCGATTAATATTTGTACCGAAGAGCCGACTTGTTTACTGCTGGGCGCCGACTTCCCAACGCAAATTGTTTGGGCCCGAAAAAGCAAACACAAACGCGGTCACCCCCTTTATGCTGCCAAAATTGGTTTTACTGCCAATTATTACAAGCGCGTGACCATAAAGTCAGCTTCCAGTTAATCTCTCGGGATGGATATACAAGGCCTATTAGGCAGATAAAGAAAACGGAAAAACCGAGGGAACTGAAACTTTGCATACTTGTATAGACTTAAGATCTACCTGCTGAAAATATTTTCATGATATTTTCAGATTCTGCATTATATTCTGTGTGATACGGTATCAACGTTTTAGTACCTTGTTGTATTGTTTTGGAGAAAAAAAATGTTTTTTGTAAAAAAGGCGAAAATCCAGTGCAATAAAAAAATTAATTATTAATAAACCCTAAAAGTCAAGTCGACGAAACTTAGTCATCAGTTGGACAAAATGTTCAGCTTTGTGTAAGATTCTAAACTATTTCAAGGATATTCCTGGAGAAGAAGAAAACTCAGCTGCAATTGAATAAATCCAAAATACATAAAAATCGATTTTTTCAAACTGCAACCATATGTGTTTATTACACCTTTCGATAGAGAAATTTATTCTCAATCTGATGATCATATTCCTATCCTTAAAATGGACGGTTTTTGAGTTATTTGATTTCTTCTACTTTTTTTTACACTTATGAGAAAATAAGCCATGTAGACTTAAAATCTTATGGAGTCAGCTTTGAAAGTAGGTTTGATATTTTAAAATGTAAGCAGTTGCAGGATTTGAGTTCTAATTAACTTGTAATATTACTATTACAGTTCCCTAATTAGGATAATTTACATTCCCTGTTGACACACTGTCTGAAATAATATTCACAAACTTTCTTAGTAATTTGTTCTATTTTTCAATGTATCATTTCAAACTAAATGCAATTTTCCAATTGGATGTATTTACAACAAAATGGAGGCATATTTGAGTGATTTATTAAAATAAATAGATAATTATTTTTGAGGTTTAACGAAAGTTTTTTTTAATAACACAGAGTTCATGGAATTTTGAGTAAATTAACCCATATTCAGATTATCCATTTAAAAATAAAATTGTAATCACTAAGGAAATTTGTGAAGATTATTTCTGGCAGTATATGAACAAGGAATTTAAATTATCTTGTTTATTACGGTATTTGTAATCGTAGCATTGCAAGTGAATTAGAAATAAAATCCCACAACTGCTTACAATTAAAAATATAAAATCTAGTTTCACAACTGAATCGATTATAATACTTCATTTATTTCCTCATAATTGTAAAAGAAAGTAAAAAAAGTAAATAACTCAAAAACGGTCCATTTTAAGTATAGGAACATAATACATCGTCAGATCGAGAATAAAGTTGTAATAAAAACATATGGTTGTAAATTGAAAAAAATCGACTTTTACACTTTTTGGGTTTATTGAGTTGCAGCTGACATTTCTTCTTCTGCAGGAATATTCCCGAAAATGTTTAGACTCTCACAGATAGCATATGGGAATGGCATTCAGTTTTAAATATAAACATCAAAAATTAACGAAGTAGAAATATTTATGTTACGCTAGTGTAACGTAAAAAGAAAAATCTAATACGTATTTCTTCATTGGTAAATGTGACTTGTGTGTAACGTAATGGAAAATAAATTGGGATGCATGTGTAGTAAATAAAACAAAGTCTATGATCAAAATAGGGTTATAATATTTTATCAAAATTAATTAAACGCTGCAAAGTGTATTGTTCTGTTATTTTATTCAGTTGTTAAGCAAAAATACCAATAGCTCGGTAAAAATGTTAAATGCTCAGTAGATTTATCAAACGTAGGGTATAATATATGAAATACATTCTAAATAACATTTAACAATAAAAAATAGTAAAACAACATTTTAACATGTAATAAATGCTAGTAAATGTTATACAATGGGGCAATTTTATTTACCTATTTTAATAGAGGACCGTTCTCGACGCCTCATTTCATTTTGTATATATTTAGCGAGCTAAATTAAACAATAAACCGAGTATAAATTACAAAGTAAAGAGAATATTTCTACAAAAAACTCACTGTTTATGATGATACAAAATAATGAGCATTTTAAATTTTAAATACCACAAACAAAAACAGATGATTATAAGAAATTGACATGATTCGCATCTGTATGTTTAAAACTGATTTAAAATTAAAAATGCTCATTATTTTATATCATTTTGTGCGGTAAAAAAACCTAAGTGCTCAGTATTAAATCTGGAAAACATTAACTGTTTTTTTGTAGATTTGCAGGATGAAATCTTGTATTTACTTAGTATGTAATTTATACTCGGTTTATTTTTTAATTTGGCACGTAAAAAAATAAATTTTCGGAAAATGAAATGGGATCAAACAACATCGAGATCGGTCTTCAAACACAAAAAGAACCATTTTATTAAAATAGGTAAATAAAATTGACGCATTGTATAATATTAACTATAATTTACTTCGTTGTTTTAACGTCCGTTTGGTTGGATTATCCGTTCGCAAAATTATATAAAGAGAGGAAATGTTCATTTATTTTAAAAATTCTCATTTGTGACTATCTGCTTTATTTTATAATATCAGTTATGCTTTACAATTTTTTTATTTTTTATTGTTACATTTTATGTTGTGTTAACTAAAAGAAATTAATTTTTTACTTCACTTATACGTTCTGTGTTTAAATATTTTTCAAGTTATATTAAATTAATATAGTTTATAAATTGAATTTATTTTACAATATATTGTTTAGCACGGAATGTTTAATTTTGACACGAAATGTTTTATTTTATTGATGAGCATTTCTTATATTATATCCTGCGTTTTGTTAATTTACTGAATATTTAGCATTTTTACAGATGGTGTGGTATTTGTGCTAAACAATAAATAAAATAGCGGATCAATACACTTTGCATGTGAATAAAATAATACCGATTAAGTATTTTCATTACGTTACAAGTCACATTTACCAATGTAGAAATATGTATTAATTTTTCTTTTTACGGTATACTAGCGAAATATATTTCTACAACTCCGTTGATTTTTGATGCGGTCATGTTTACATTTAAAAGTGAATCCTATTCACATATGTGCATTACAACAAAAGCAACAGCGTCTCACCTCTACACCTTTAGATATAGGATCAGTACATTTGGTTTTTTCTCTTAATTCGTAGCAAATTACTTAACTCATTCAACGACTCGATGGATATTCAGTAATAATTTTCAAAATAAGACCTAAACCAAGAAATAGTAGACATTACAATTAAGACCTGCAGTGCCATAAAACATCCCCTTTTATAAGTAGAGATGGGTGCTTGTTAGAACCGGCAGCATCGAAACTATAGACTGGTGAAATTCACTGAAGCCGTGTGTACACTGTGTTTATGCGAGCTTATAATAAATCACTTCAAACCCCATTACAGTGACTTACGTTTGTTGCACCCGTGACTTCTATAATTGACCTGGGTCCACCCGGGGCAGCAGAGGTAGTCCAGATGGGTGTGGTTGGCATCTGAAACGTGCTCCTTGTGGTACTTTTCGTACACTAACCTGCAACAAACGATCTCTCTCTGACAGTTTTTTCGAGCACGGACACGTTACCTGACCCCTTCACACCACTGAGTCCCGCACCTGACCATGTACTTCTTGTAGGTGGGTTTGCAGAAGACGTGTTTGGTGCGTACCGGATGAGTGACGTTCCGTTGATTGGTACACACATGTCTCCTGGAAAACGCGCCGTCAAAACCGTGCCCATGCTGGGTCCCAGTGGAGGACCAGCAAGGACAATCGCCGAAGAATGAGGGCTAATTGAATTAATGAAGACGTGACGATGACTGTGATTTTTCCACACAATGGTCGACTTGATTCGTTAATTACCGCCACACAAGTTGGGCATGAGCGATGGGGAACGCGACAGCGATATTGAATTAATATCTCACTACCTGCTTATCATAATAAATGGAGTGATGGCTAATCTGCGACGAGGCGCTTATTCAAAGTGGACGGCTTAGGATTAAAGTTATTGTCATTGTCAACGAGCAGCAGTAGCACTCGCCCATCAAGAGATCGCAAGCAACGAGTTCCTTGCCTTGCCTTTTTTTGAACTCGATGCTCGGACCCCTGTTATTTCACTTGTTCGGTGTTAAGGTAATTTGTCAATTTTGGTAAATTGGACGATTAAAGGGGAGCAAGAACCTCGCGTTTCTTTCGTGTCTGGTCAACAAATTACAACTAATGATATACTGGCGTCTTCCTTTGCCAAATCGTACAGGAATGTTTTCAAACCGTCTGGTTTGCAATTGTTGTGTTATGACTTGTCAGCTGTTATCAAACACCTTATCAATGTCTTCGAGATAGGAACACCGCTGGCACCTGGCGAAACGTTGAGCTTGCAGACATGAATTGCAGCACTTCTCGTGTTCCAAAGATGCAGAGATTTATCTTTTTACGGCCTGCGGTTTATCTGGTGCGATCTCAGTTTGGTAAACAGGTTGGCCAAACCCGAGCCCCAAACCGACTTATTATCATATTCAAATGATGGATGATGCGCCGCTCGCACGTCTCCACTTCAATTTCCACGTCTTCCCGCAAAATTATTAGCTGCAAGTCGTCGTTTATTTTTACTTGGTTTGACAATGAGAATGTGTGACGTGATATCCGTTTGACAGTAATTCCGATTAATTAAGCGCAACCAGAAGCACGTTAATGGCTTGATGGAATCGCGGTTTTAAGAGGGACACGTGGGCTGGACCACCTGGGCATCTGTCAGGCGGGCCCGATGGGGGTTAATGCGTTTGAAGCCGGCGGCACCGATACACGAATTCTGCACACGTTTTGGCGAAGTGGAAGGCCAACGAAGATTTTTTCCGCGCAGAAAGAGTGGCGTGAAGGATGGCCGTTCATTTGGGAGCGGGTACGTACCTGGACATTGTTAATAAATTACTGGGAATTTATGGCTCGATTCGGCGGGTTACACAGGCAAAGATGTCACAATTGGGCGTGTTGAGCGATTGAAAACCGATACTTGTCAAACTGTGACGTCTCGCGAAGTGAATAACAAAAATAGCGTTGATGATGGATGTCGTCTGCGAAGAGATTAAGACACGACTTTGCGGACAAAGCAATTCGCGGAACGAGCGAATCTCGCTGTAAATCACGCAGACATTTTTTGGACGTTTCGTATCTCTTTGAATTCCACGAAAATGGCATGCACAGTATTTCAGAAGTACCCACAGGTGTTCCGAATTCCTATTTCCCGAAGATATAGTCCAAAAAGTAGCTAAGATGTCTAGGGCTAGGTTTTTGAAAACAGTTGAATGCCGCATGCAGCATTTCGATGTCTTGATTTGTTTAAGAGCTACTATTGTTTTTTAACATCTTCTGAAGAGGCCCGATTATTTTTGGAATTATAAATATTTTTTATTTGCGTTTTAACCCTTTTTAGAGTTTTTTACGCAGTATATGATGGCCTGTGAGTTATTTTTTAAAATGTACCATTTTTGACTTATGATACAAATTTTTTTTCTTTTAAATGGAAACTTAAATTAAATTGAAATACGTATTAAATTAGCTATTTCAACGACATACAACGTTCGACAGTTCTGTAAATGAAACTTTAGAAAATTAATAGTATACTAGTATTAAATAATAAAAAAATAATAATACGTATAATAGTATGTATACGTATGTATATAGTATGTATACGTACAATAGTAAATCAAAATCCATATTAAACGGCTACAAACCGACAATTTTTGAGTGTTTCTAAGCGCGATATTCAACTTTCTTATTTTAAATTGAAACCCATTTTTTTTTGCATAATTTGAAACATAATTTTTCTTAGTAGGTACATACATTCATTTGCAAAATATTTTACTTTTACTTAAAATTAGTGTTAGTATGGGGTCACTACGAGTATAAGATAAGGCCGTTTTTAAAACATTAAAAAGCAGCAAATAGAATAAATTAAATGTTTTTTTTCAAATGTTTAATAAAAAATTGTCACGCATATTAAGTGATTAAAATTATAAATTTTGAAGAAATAATTAAGTTTTAAACAGATTATTGTCAACCTAAATAATTTGTATGGACACCATGCAAATAGATTTTCTTAACATTTATATATTAAATATTTGTAAATTTTAGTAATTAAAAAAATCATACAACTTAAAATAGTTTCAAAAATGGCGGAGAATCTGTGCAGTACGTTGTTGGCGAGTCTTCAGAGAGTCAGAGAATAATATTTAAAAAATTCTCAAGATCATTCCGAAGAGATTAAACGGTTGACCACGACATTCCTATCTTCTATATTAGTATTGTAAAGAATAAAAATACTTCAAATAAAAAGATGTCTTACTTTTCTCAAAAAAAATTATTGCTAAAGTTTAATTTAGTGTTGAATTAAAAAAAAGTTTATATTTTACATTACTGCGCCATTAAGATAAAGCTGGAAACGCTGGTGCAAACACTGGGAATTATCTAAGATAAAAAAAAATTGAATATATGTAGTTTATAATTACAGTAATTATTAACAGATAATTAAGAATTTTATACTTTTCTGTTAGTAATACCACATGTAATACTGGATTGTTATTTATTTATCTTAGGTAAGGTAAGGTTGCAAACAAATGTCATGCTTGCCACTGACAACAATAAGGCGCTAAACAAAACGTAGAACAAAGTTCCCAAACTGAGCATGCAGTTTTTTGCTAATAACTAAATAGATTAGGGCGATGGAATATTTTTAATATTATTAATATAATTTAAGCACTCTGTGAGAATGCAGTGAAAACCTTTTCCGCCAATTTTGAGACACCTGTATATTCTTAGGCGTTCGTGGTTCGTATGGATTGTGGATTGTTCTCTTTTCTAAGCACATTTATTATATCAGCTAATTACAAAATTAGTTAGAAAAATTGTCCCTCTCTACCGTCACTTGTCAATCTTTTTTTTCAAAATATCCATTGGAACTCTCGCCATTCGTAATACGTTACAATAGTGATGTAGGTATAAAAAACAATATCTTTCAAATGTAAAAATATATGGGTCCTAATTCAAAATAACAAAGCTGAATATTTCCCAAAATATACCATGGCAAAATTCAAATAATCAGCTTGAAGTAAATTGTTTATTTTTTGAAATCGGACCATAAATATAAATTCTACAGCACCTGCTGCTTTTAAAAAATCACCTTGTATAATTTATTATGTAGATTAGACACATTAGGCGCTAAATTTATAGAACTATACATATTTGATGGCAGGGTTACGTCACAGAAAAATTAACAAATGTTGCTACCAAATAGTGAACCACTTTTTGACAATCTACCACATACTCAAAGAGTAAAAGTTTGTTAAACAAAATTGTGGAGAATTCCTGAGAAAATACTAGCTGTTTGAGTAATTGGTTGGATGGGCAATCGGCCACCGCGATCGTTGGATTTAACCCCCTGGGATTTTTTTCTATATGAAAAAATTAAGCATCTCCCTTATTTAAAAGAAATCAATTCTCACGAAGAACTGGAAAAACCTTTTTGAATGCATTTCTAGTTATAGTGGTTGTGGAAATGTTGTTAAAATGTTTTTAAAAGCCTCTATAAAAATGCTAATTATGTTTACAACAAAATTGTAGCCTATTTGATCACTTTTTTTATCATTTTGAGCCATGTTTAGTAAAAGTATTTTGTTTTATTATTATTTTTGCTTTATTAGACTTGCGGTAAGTAACAGATTAATCCATTGCCTATTGATTATTATATTTATATAGTACTTACCTATAGGTATTGTTTTACATTATTCAAAACTATTTTTACTTCTCTAAATTATATTTGCAGAAATATCGAATGTCGTATATCGTTAAAATTCCAATTTTAATGAGATTTCAAATATGATAAAATAGTGTTCCATTAAAAAAACACAACAATGTGTCATAAGTCAAAAATGAGACACTAAGTCATATTTTGTCTAAAAAAACACAAATAAAAAAGTTATGGGCATCTTCAGAAAATGTTAAAAACGGTTATCGCTATTTAACAGTTTTCACAAACTCTAGCCCTAGACATCTTAGTTATTTCTTGGCTATCTTTTCGGGAAATAGAAGGAATCTCACAAAGGTGTTAAATTTGGAACATTCTGTACAGTTCAAAATTCGGCGCGGTTTTCTGCTCACGAAACCCCATAAATTAATAACTCGCCCATCTTTTGTGCGTTTTTAATATGCAAAAGCTATAAAAATCATGTTTATGGCCGTTTCATTGGTCGCTGTGAGCGGCGACATTTTTATGGGCCCCCAAATTTATAGCGTCGGTGATTTAAATCAGTTCGACAAGCTCCAGTGGCGGTTCTGCGTGTCCCATTGCAGGTGTTCGCGTTCTCGTAAACAAACCTGAGCCAAATCGGGCCAAAACAGCGATTCGCCGGTCTTGGCTTGATAAGAAGCGTGTTTTATTGGCCCATAGATGCATCTGCCCGTAATGTGTGGGCACGAGCGTTTAGATTCCGTAATGCGTTTAACGGTGTGAAATACCTCGTAAATGTCCCCATAACTCGGCATCGACATTATCATGCACATGGCAACGAACTAATCTGGCTCAAGATGAAGATTTTTCGTTTTTGATCGGAACAACATTGCAATGCTATTTGCACGGCTCAACTTCTTGTAATAAACGTCAAAGTACTATAACAACGTTCGTGTTGCGTTGGCTTTTAATTATCGGTTGCTGGTAATTTTCTAGTTGGGGAATTCTCACACGTCCTTTCAGCATCAAAGCCTGCGGAATTTCCATGCGATTACACCTGTATTTAGCGAAATTTAACGACTTGTACATTTGAATACGCAACACCAAGATTTTTACATTTCTGTACTATCAAGTGCACGAAATAATTTGTTTCCTGGTGATCACCAATCGAACGTGAATGATGCGGTAATTTATGTCATTCACTGCTTTGTGACAAGTATCAAAAAGAGCCACTTTATTAGAAGAATGTCCATGCGAATCCAAGACTGCAGTAGAGTTGGAGCTGCCCACGAACATTATAAACTTTTTTGTACCATTTAGAAACTTTTTTCATTTACAACTTATTTCAAAGTAAAGAAGTTTCGTTGCAATATAACTGGTCTCTCTTGATAGAAACCGCAAGTTATTGAACTCCTCGATAATTGTTGTAAAATCGAACAATAAACATTGATGGCGCGATCAGGTTCAAAAGGTGACAAATACGTCTGATGCATTGTTGAAAAAGAGCGACGATTCACAAACATTAACCGTCCGTCGCCATAATTTATCGATAATTGTCTTGTGTAATTTACGGCTCGCCTTTCGCTGCGTTCGAATCCAAAACCGATTAAATTCAATCGACTCTCGATGAGTTATTGTCCAGTCCACAACGGCGAACAATGTGAGATTTGTGGAAACCTTCCACATTTTCGTCATTTTTCCACTCGCAAACGCCCGTTTTAATTAAATCGGAGCGTGGAGAGTGCTCCTGCATTGCTTGGAATTTTAATGGAAATATCAAGTTGAAAGGGTAGAATGTCTATAAATTCGATATCGGCGATGTAATTTATTCGGGACGAACGTTGCGACAATTTAACAGAAGCGATTTGGTCACGTTGGGCAAAAACGGATCTGATTAGGTTGTTAGGACCGACGTTTCTTAATTAAGGTTCAGCGATGAGTTTCCAAGAATCGCATTTCTTTAGCGAATTAAGAGAAGCTCGCTGCGATGGTTATGATGGTTATGAAATTGTCTTTGTATTTGCTTTTGGAATTGACTTTTTATTTATTTACAATGGCAATTAGGCAATAATTTATAACATAAAAGACCGACTCTTCTGTAATGTTCGATAGTTATCTCGGAACACACAATATAAAGATAAAACGGCGTTAGTGATAAATTGTGAAAATCTATTATTGATTCATTACATGTTTTTGTATGTTACGCACAAACGCCGCTCGCTTGAAAATAATTTAATTATGAAATGAAATTATAACAGTTTTGTAGTGGTTTCAATTAGCTGGCCAGATTTCATTAGCGACTCGTTTCGTTCAATTAACCGCTGAATAGTCATTTGAAATTAGAATTGTGTGAATAAAAACTAACAGAACTGTGAAAAGCAATATTGATTTTGTCACCCTCCCGGTTCTTGTGCAGCAAGAGCTTGAATGGGCCTTTGTGGGCACAAAGTTAGCGACCTCCGCTTTACGTTCCCTCGGATTTTTTCCTGACCACCGCAATGCCAAGGCATGCAAACAAACGCTAGGATTTATTTTCGTATGCAAGGACCATAATAGCCGCACAAATTCAAGATGCGGTCACGTTCTTGCAGCTAGTTAAAGAGCTAGACGACGCGTCTCGTCCTAACGATCAGCGACCCCCAACATCCTTGGCGGGTGTCCAGAGAGAAAAGACGTTCCCCTCAGTCCGCATAACTAATTCCGGCAGAAAAATCCCGACGCAGAAATTTAATAACGGCGCTAAGACGACACTCGCTTTGTTGATTGAAATTTATCGCTCTTGCAGGATTTAAATTGCAAATTCTCCTGCAGTTGTCAGTTCAAAGGAGGTGCAACCAGAAATTATCGTGTTAGTGAGTTTGAGATTATGCAGATTAATTACGCGAGAGGCTAAATGCACTTCCGCCGCTGGCTTGCACCCTCCAGATCGAATTATTTGCGTGTCAAAGAAGACGTGAGTGAAGGGTTGTTAAGAGTTGCGTTTTTTCCGCCTCGGGTCGGCTCTTCAGCAGCCTTCAACCGTTCATAACGCAGACTCGTCGCATTACCGAACAAGACATACCAACAGCTATAAAGATATCGCTTTTATTGTTGAATAAATTCAAGCGAGCGGAGAACAAGCGAACCGTGCACGAGCCCTACTATCTCCTGCATGTTTCATGTGGAGGAAGGTGCAGCTGAAGGGTGGGAAGCAGCACTGGAACCTTCGAGCACTTGCCTCGTTTTATTGTGCCCCATTACCTCAATTATCGTTTCACTACACTTCAATTAATTCGAAAGTGACGCTTTATGGTTTTGCATGATTCGCTGGGACATAAAACGCGCCCATCCAGACGCACTTGTTAATCAACGAAACTACAAGCACGCGGATTAATGGTGCGCTTTGACCCTCCGCTCTGATTTTTACAGACTGAATTAAGTGGCGGAGCTCGGAAATTCCAATGACAACGGCCGAAAAGTCTGCAAAACAGTGGGAACGTGCGTTTTGTGGCAAATCAGTATTTTATACTTCCTGTGTTTGTTTGATTAGAAGCTTTCTTAGGGCCGTTACAAACACTAACTGCAAATATATGTGTTTGCGTTCGGTATTAAGAAACGCTGAATAATAAACAGCGAACTGTAATTTTTCTTGGTTCGGCTTGGGAACGCTCCCTTGTTCTGGGCCCAATTAGAGCAATTAGTAGCACTTTCACCGGAGCTTTTATTTGCATTTGACGTGTGTTGCGGTCCGTTTCTTTGGAAGTTGTCTCCCACGCCAGACTACTTTTCTGCGCACAACAAAGACTACGTACGGTTGGGTTTGTATCAACTACTTTATGAAGTTGAGACGGATAAATAATGGCACTCCCTCGCAAAAACGGAATAAATATCGGTTGGCAGCGGTGATGTATTGTAAATTGGTGTTGTTTATGCCAGGGGCAATTACACCCGACTTTAGCGGATGAGAAAACTCGAAGCTCTTTCAACATTTGCAGGCCAAAATTACGTAAATCGAATTCGATTCTGCGTTTATTTATTCTAATTTGCTCCAGTTCGATCACTCGTCGCTGTATCTTATTTAAGCGGGCCATCAGCAATAAATGGCGAACAAATATTTACCGGGAATCACTTAAATCGTTTATGGATTATGTAAGGTGGAATTGGATTCGTTTCTAAATCCTTTCAAAATATCCAGCTGCATTTGAGTTATCGGGGAGGTAATCTAATGCACGTCTCACTCCAGTAGATTGTATACATACAGGGTGATTCACGTGAACCGTTCATTAGAAAATTTTGAATTTCTTGGAAATACCACGATTATTATCGATCATAATAAAAGACTTTCAAGATGACGACACTTCCATTATACTGGAAATTGACATCAACTTTAAATGACAACGGCATATTTTTATGTTAATATTGATTCGATCACTCAATTGTGAATTAAAAAAAAGATTGTTGTTACTTACCTTTCATGGTTTTTTTAATATTCTTATTTGTACCTATGCTAAATTTGCAAATGAATAAATCTATTTAATAATTGATAATTTTGGAACCATTTGAAGTATTGCAATAATTCTTCTTTCTGTCGATTCGTATAATTTAAAAAAATAATTCGAGAGTACTTCTAATAATTTTTAATGTTGCAGGAAGTCGTTGCAATTTCCCGAAAATTACTATAACAAAATGAAACAAATTCAAATTTTTCCAATTGCATCTTCACAATCAATCTAATAACGGAATTCGATGTAAAAGTAAAAATAACTCGACCTTTATACAGGTTTGTTATGATAATTTTCGATAGTTTTTACGATTTTCCACATTTTGTAAAAAAATGCATTTTCTCTTCAGTTTCGGCTGGTGCCAAGGGGCACAGGGGCGCAAATAATTTCAATAAAATAATTCCAAATAATTTGAAAACCAAAACAAATTATAAATTAAAATTAAAAACAAAAATTATTTCTCTAGCATCAGCACCAGTACTTCTCTTTAGCTTATGCCTTTTGATATCTGTAGGCTGTTGAATAAAAAGATTTGAATCAAACAATTGAAACTAGCACATCATATGAATTATACTTTTTATCAAATCTGTAGTATAAATTTATTTTGTAAATCAATTATAATGAAACAGCAAACAAGAAAGTGAAACTAACTTTAACTTAACAAACACTGTAAAGCAATTATTGTGAAGGTACAACATTATAATTAATTCAAATTTTCAATCAAATATTGCTTTATTTGTGTAATTATTATTTCCCATTGCAATAATAAGTTTAAAATCTCAATTACAGAACACTTAATTGAATCTCAATAATGTGACAGGTATTGATTTGAATTGCTTGCGGTTCACTTGATCTAATTCACAGCATACGCATATCAAAATATAAGGAAAATACATTTTTATAGAAAATGACAACTAAGGGTAACTGGCATATGATACCTTTATAAAAGTTTGATAATTTTTTATTTCTACAGCGAATAACGCTTCTAGAATGTGTGAGTACTATTTGAAAAAAATTGTTTTTGATATTTTGTTATAATCACATTAAAAAAGTCGCAGCAACACTTTGAGACATTCAAATTGCACAAATAGTACTTTTAGATTATGCTACGAGGTTATTAAAACAACATAAAAAAACAATTGTATTATCTGCATCTAATCAAAAGAAATTAATTTAAAAAAATTCTTGTTTCCAAATTTTAGCATTCAATTGAAAATATTTTAAAAACAAACAGATAAGTGCCGACAATCTGTATGCGTCTTATTCAGAATTGAGAACCCAAATGAATGAGTGTGTAAAAATAAGGGGTTGCCATTTAAAATAACAGTGTTGATGTCAATTTCTGGTATAACTGAAAATGTTGCCATCTTGAAAGTATTAGGTATATTTCGATTCAGATCGATAATGATGATGCACCAAATTTCAACTTTATATGTAACTTTACGGAAATTTTTATAATGAATGGTCTACGTGAATCACCCTGTATATACTTATATGTTATGGCTCCATTTAAATGGAGGATAAGATTATGCAAATTGGAAAATAAATAAAACTCCTGTTCGCTCTGTATTGATTACAAAATACGAGTAAATGTTCAATTATTTGTTGTTGTTGAAATTTTAATAAGAACAGTCGCACATTACACAACACCGAAAGCAAATAGTTTCTTATCGTCCCACCGCTCGGACATTACAATTTTATCATTGTTTGTTTGCACAACTTTCCTTATCGTCCCTTAACATTCGGGGGTCGTAATTAAGCGCCGCGCCCCACAACGATAAGAAACACATATTTTTTGATTGAAATTAGTTTAAAACAGGGTGCGCCGCTTTCCATGTTCGCTGCAAACCTCACGATCCTCAGCCATCACTGTCACCTCCAACACGGCCTCCTGGACACCCAAGCACGACAATCGCGCATAATTGCATTATTCAATATGTCCATAAACAGAACCCGCTTTGTTTATTTTTGCCGCGCTACCAAATCCACATCCCACTTTCATCTCTTTACTTTTATAACAACTATAAAATTTTTATCGTCCGCCTCTAAGCCCAGTTTCATCAAGCTTAAGAAGCTTTTACTTCCAACAATAAAATCTCGTTACGAGCGCACGACCAAAAGGAGGATATGTGGACAGCGATCACCTGAATATGTTCGGGACTAATGGAAAGAAAAATTACGGAGCGAAAATTAATTACGGTGATTGGCGCAACTCCTGCTGCTGCTGCTGCATACAATAAATCAAGACAAATTGAGTTAGTTTATGCTCCACGTTCGACGGTCGATCAATCAAATTTGGCAAAACAAAAAAAGTGGAAGCGTCGGAATTGTGTATCTGTATGCGCGATTAGCCCTCTCAACGCGATTATCCTTTAATTCCCCCAAAGCTCAGGACTCACCCCGGGTGGTGCTTGCTGTAGGGGTTGTAGTGGATCCCCGTGCGCTGATCTACCACGGTCACGTCGTTCACGTCCTGGAAGAAGGGTTGAGGGGTGGTCACGTCGCGCTGAAGATACGAGGGCGAAGTTGCGTACGGATAAAAGTGGCGAGCCTCACTCGCGTCCACCACGAAAGCTGCGAACATTATCAACAAGTGCATTGTGCGTACTGCATGCGCTTTCGGAATCTACACGCGAGTACTTCGCCGGTACTGCTGCGTGCAACACGTGACCGAGCTGCATCAGTGCATACGGTATGAATGGAGCCGCTGAAAGCCGCTGAAACGACGTGGGTAGGGAGGGATTCGAGCCTCCTCTCGTACTCTCACTACCAAACCCACCAAATAAGCAAGATTGTAATTTCTTTGAATTTTAAGCACCTGCTGCGGCAACAGTCCCAGGAACATCTTCATCAACAGCATCTTAAAATATTAGCAAAGTTATGTAAAGAAATACTTTCAAATTAATCGCTCTGGTTCATAATTAACCTAGACCTCCAGAAAATAACACCTGAATCGTAAGAACAATGAGACAAAACGTCTATTCACGTTGGTATAAAGAACGATCTTTTCGTTTGATGGCGCCCAATTTGGGTCCAGTGAACACGCTTCAAAGAAAACCAAAATACACGTTGAGATTCAAGTGTTCCATTTTCCCAATCGTTGTACATAATAATTATTAAATTTAAATGTTTAGCATCAAGAGCTTACTCTGTAAAACGTACTTAAACAACAATACACATTACCTGGTAAAAAGATCTTTATACCAGTACACCTATTTTTTTTCTGCGGTCGTCCAATACGTGTTATTATTGTAGTTATAAATATTCTCATGTTATTAATTGTATATATTGAAATTAAAATCATAAAATAGCCTTAGCAGCATCAAAAATCAAGAGCGTACAGTCGTGGCCGTAGAAAACGGATCACCCAACATTTTACTCTGTAAAACGGGCTTTAAGGTTCGTATTTGAAAATCAATAGACATTAGCTGGTAAAAACCTAATTTTTTTCTGTGGTCGTCCAACACGTATTATTATTATTATAGTTATAAACATTTTCATTTATGATTCAATTTAAATTATGAAACTAAAATTAGAAATAATTTTAATCCGACTAATTTTTTTTCTGGGATTTTTTTGTTTTCGTCTCGTTTTATGCTTACTCATTTTTATACTTAATAAATCTAAATATTAAAACTAAAATCTGAAAATTGTGCAACTGAATTGCATCGCAGTAAACATTTTTTGTCTGTTCGACGATTTTCTTAAACCGATCGTTTTTAACATAAAAATATTGATATTAAAAAAATAACATTTTTTTCTACAGGGTGTCCCAGCGCTGCGGGGAAGTAAGATTACTTTAAAATGATAAAATGGATCGAGATGCGGTTTTCGACAAAAAGTACAATTCATTTAAGAAAATACACTGAAAATATCTGCTTATATACAGTGTGTCCACATACTAAGTGGCACATCAAACTTTAATTTTTTTAAATGGAACACGCAGTATATTACGCTCTTTTCTTGTCAAAAAATAATTGTACTTTTTATAACATACTATGGAGCTAACTTCAGGTGTTTTCCTATTATTTTACATTTAAACTAAGAAAAGCCCCTTTTTTTGAAAAATCGCTGCTCCCAAACCAATGAGAATTCTGGTCTGATATTTGACCATAATTTTTCAAATATCTTCTAGTTCATAATAATCAATTAGAATTTTGAATTGTCATAAACGTAAATTGTTCATTGAATCAAATTTTTTAAATGAAACCCTGTGTATTTTGGTATCAATCGATTACATTTTTGATGAGGTTTTCAATAACAGTTTGTTAAGAAGTTGAAAAATGATTAGTCATAAGGACATCATTGATAGCTTATCAAAAATGTGATCCATTCATACCAAAATATACAGAGCCTTCCATTTGAAAAATTCGATTAAATTAACAATTTGCGTTCTTAAGCCATTCCTGCTCGAATGGAAGCACAAAAGTATACAGTGACTTTCTTATAGCTGCCATATTAGATTTTTACGCGATTGCATAGAATAAAATTTTATCTTTTCAATTATGTAAAACACACTTAAAAAAAGGTTACTAAATGTGTTTCTTAAATTAATTTAAAGTAAATTAAATCAGGTAGTAAATTAAATATCCTTAGCATTCCACTTTTTATTCGATGTCGATTACAAATTGTGAATTTCCTCCATTTTTTGGGACTGTTTGGTTCATTATTGAGCAGTGATACGAACATGGTTTGAGGAAAATTATATTGATATCAATTATGATAATGTTTATTTTGGCGTAATAAAACTTCAAACCTTTTCGCACCCGTATATGTATAAACCCGTTACAAACAAGTCTAAAATCATTAAAAACTGCTTCAAGACATGACACGTTTTCTACGGCCACGACTGTATGTACAAAAAATATGTTTTCAAGAGGCCATGGAATCGAGCGTTTGTCTAATTTTTTACAGTGTAAATCTTTAAAATTCGACAAGAACTGTCAAGTGCTGCTCAAAGAACGTCTAAAGCAACACCTGGAGATGGAATTTGTTGAAAAGGACATTAAATGTATCTTATGTGTGTCGTGTCCGAAACGGATGTCAACCGAAAACTTAATTCCAAGTTTCTCTCTCTCAACGTCAAAAATGTTCTACACTTAAACGACATCCAAAGTGATCGTGGCCTACTCAATCCTATTTTATGTCGCCCATAAAAGTGGTTTATCAAAAAACTACAATTTATGCAGACGAAAAATAGCTCCTCGTTGTCATAAAAATTTTTACATTTAGGATCTGGAAGTAGCAAACGGGGATTATTTTGATTTGTGATTGGCCCTTAGAGGATTTGTGTATTTATTTTGTGGGCATAAAATAAATAATAACAAAATCTGTTTTCTGTTTAACATTATCTTGTTATCCTTTTTTTCGTAAATTCCAACAGTTTGAAATTTACTCTAAATCAAAATTTTTGCAGAAAATCGGCAACTACAATTCTAAGCAAAAACTTATGTCAAATTTCCAGGTTCCAGGTTAATTAGAGCGAGAGAGTTAACCCTTAATGGTACAGAAAAGTGAAAAATTAGAAATTTTGAGTTGTGACGGTTTTGTTGGAAAACCGCTAAAAGTAGAAGAAGACTGTCAAAAGTCTAAAAGTGCCAAATTTAGTTCGCATTCTATGAGATTTTTTTCATAAAAACCGATACAAATCAAATAGAGTAAGTATAATTTTAGCTTTTAATCAAGCAAAAGATTTATCGAAAAAATGGGAATAAAAGATGCATATTATAAAAATGAGTTATGTATTTAAATTTTAAACATAGAATAACGTTATAATAATAGAATAAACATAAGCTGTGTTCAAAATTTTCTACTAAGTCGGGATTGGACTTATTGGACAGATGCAATGGAAAAAAAATCACATATCACAATTTAGCACACACAAAAATTTCCAATTCCAAAATGGGGATCGTGGCAGGGAATGGGTTTAATAACATCGTTCCCAGAAATTCATACGATCAAAAAGCTAGTACAATAGAAATACTCGCTCTTATCAAAAAATATAGTGACATATTTTTATTAAAATTGTGATAAATTTTTAGTTTACAAATAATCTTTAGTCTCTGCTTTCGTTCTTGTTTTCTTTATTTAAATTTGCTGCTTTTCTATTATCTGAGAACTTATTACAAATTGAGTTTAATTTAATGTTCGCTGTTAATTTTTGTTTGTTATGTCAAGTGAATTACCGTTACGTTGTAATAGTTCTGCATTGTAATAAAAATTTTATTTTTCTAAGCAAATGTTGATAGAAATATGTACAAATGTTTATTATGTTTAAATAAAAGACATAAAAACGCGATTTATTTTAGTTATTTATTTTCATATAAAAACATTTTTTCCTAAAAATATTCCACTTACGTCTATATCTTTTTACATTAAATATAAAATATGCTTTCGAACTCCCACATTTATGACCTAATATTCCTAATATGTACTATATATAATATAAGATTGTTATATTCATCCTCAATATTATCTAAAGTGCCTAGAAAAATAAAACGATGCGGCTAAGGCCACTTTGAAATTCGGAAGAGTATAGCAAAATTTCGCTGATGAATAGGAGAAATTTGAAATCAGGTTATTTGTTAATAACCGTCTCGGACTCAATAAATAAGTTGCATTTAATATCTTCTTCAACAAATTCAATCTCCAGGTCTCGGTTTACACGTCGATTGAGCAAATTTTTGATTAATAGTTCCGGTTATTTACATGATTTGACAGTTTCAAGAGTCTACACTGTAAAAATAAGAAAAAAACTTGATTATGGCCTCCTGAGCTTCCATTTTCCCATTCAAAATTATAGTCTATGTTTACTAACTGAAAAAGCGGCCAAAAAGGTTTGCAATACATTTTTTTTTACTTATTCCGTCCATCTAATAAACCGTAGCATTATTTTGCACAACAACAGACTACCCTGTCCAAACCATCAAAATTCGAAGTGTCAGAAAATGTGAAAATGACTAACGAGTCTCAAAAAATAAAGAAGTCATGGGCCATAACATGAATTGAAATGTAATGAAGATGTGTGTATTAGCAAGTGGCAGTCAATGGGATGTAATTGCGTTTCTTGGACCAATCAGACTGACCCATTTCTTAGCACCGTCCCAGATATTATCAATAATTATCAATCACGGCAGCGTCCTTGATCTTTAAACCGTGGTATGCCGTCCACCACAAAAAGTCCCTCATCGATCTTGGACCCACTTGTAAACAAGAAACAAGAATGCAGCGCGATAAAATCTTGTTTTGGGGCATCAAAACGTCCCAAAGTTTGACCGACCCGAATCTGACGAAGCGTACCACGTCGAAAATTTAGAATTAGGATTCGATTCGTTTTCTACTTTCGATTGCATTACAGAGGCAACACGCGTCCGCTTTGCATTAATTATATTAGTCACTACCCAATTTGCGTCTTCCAGGAACTCTTCTCGCCCTTGTTGTGCAACCGCACAGGTCAAAGACTCGTTTTTAATTTTCTTCCAAATTATTTGATGGCCTGAGTAATCCTGGTGCAAGAATTGCGTCACTGCTTCGAAGCGCTTAAACCCGCTTTAATTAAAGGGTTAGCTGACCCGATTATGCCCATGGTAGCAGCGATGTGTTATCCTGATTCTGACATTTGCATCATTCAATTATTGCGGATGCATGTAATGGACTGATTCACACTGCTCCGCTCTTAATTAACTCGATTTCAGGCGGATATCGAAACAAAGGGGTGAGTTTGACGTTCGATAATGCCGAATAAGAGGAGCCAAACGGATAAGGTACGGTAGCTTCATTAAGTTGCGGAATTGCCGGCGCGTTTTCGTTAATCTTTAAATAAATTACCAATTTGTCGTGACAAAGTTCCTGCTTAAACCACTTCTTCGGCAATGAATATTCATTAATTAGACTCGGGTTGTAAACTCGGTCCGCTTGTAGCGTCATTGAACAATAACTCGAAAAAATTAATTGAAGACGGTTAGGCGGAGATTATTTCTATTTTATAATGTGGTGGTGTTTATATGGCTGTCGTAAAACCGCTCGTAAATTTGAGAACAGCCATTATTTAACTTTGTAGTAAAATTTTATTTATAAGAAGATAGGGGATGTCGTGCCTGCACAAAATGCTATTTATCTTCTAAGGATCCTGCAGTGCTGCAACCATCGATTCAACTGCTCTTTTCAATTATGTCGACTGCAGTCCTGCCTGTTTATCCTGAAATGGACGTGACCGGCAATCGTCAGTTGGATAAATAGGAAATTGGTGCCGTGCCAGTCGGATAATGGCATCAGAGGGTTGTAATTAATGGCCAGAACAGTGGAACATGTCGCACGTAGGGCCATTTATCTTGGCCGCGCATCTGGTACATGGACCATCGACTCTAACCCACCGACCAACACCATTACTCACGTCCCGCTGCTGGATAACAACTTCATCGGAACCGATCCCAATTATTTGCACTTGAACTTGCCAAATTTCCAAGTGGCCATTTACTGCTCACTCAGTCGCATTTTAAACAACGAATTCGCGACTTCTGCGACTTGTCAATTCAACAATTTCAAGAGTTGTGGGAAACTCACTCATCAATCTATTAGTTTGGGTCTCGAAATCGCCCGGAATCGAAGTGGGACTCCGGAATTGGGACTCGACGACCTTGACACATTTGTATACGTCCATTAGACCCGCACCAGGTGGCGCTTCCACCTCTATTGATCCGGGACTCCGGAGCTTCTTCATTCATGGGCAAGCCACAATTGAAATTAATTTAACTATTAAACAGTGGCGGCTCGCAGGTAAGAAAATGGGTGAAGAGCTACATCAGTTAAATTTCCATAAAAAAAATAATATTTTTTTTAAGCTAAACGTAATTAACTTGTGTGCACCAAGTCGATTCTTCTGTCCTTTAGAGCTAGGAATTTATCAATGATGTCTTCATAGAAAGGTTGTGTTCTTGTCGGTTGCAATAGAAGTTCCTTTTGTATTGAAATATGGGCCAAAGATGTCTTGAGAAATTGAATTCCGCGAATAAGTTTTAATGCGTTTAAGACAAGGAAAACTCCTCTCCACCAAGACGCATTCAAAATGAGGCAGAGATTATAGGCTTCTGTAAAAATGTCTTTGTTTTCGTTTAGTTTTCTGATGAATGCTTGCAGGGATATATTTCTGTAGGTTTCATGGGAATATAAAAGGCAAATCGCTCTCTTTTGGCAAATATGTTTTCGTAAAATTTGTCTAAATTTTCAAATGCATCGGTAGAAACACTTGAACTATATCTTTGGAAATTTGTAGTGTCAGCAAGACCAAGTAAAGTTTCTCATAATCCTGTAACCTCACGTCCATTTCCATTAAAATGTGGTCCAATAATTCATAAAAAAGTGCTCTGTATTTTCCTCTAATTGTTTCCCGATTAAGAGTAGCATATTGCCGTTTAGAAATGTTCACTTCTATGAATGCAATTGTCTTGCCATGAATTTTCTCAAAAAAATTGTCAGTTCTTTTTTTTACCAATATTTCACGTGTCCCATTTATTTGTGTTAAACAGAAGTTAATGTCTAATTATTTGTAATAATAGTCATCTTTCGTCGTCATCTTTCCAACGACTGAACGAAGTTGCCAATAAATTACAATCAATATCGTTAATTGAATTAATTGTTTAAATTACAATCAATATCTTTAATGGAATTAATTGTTTGCACACTAAAGTAACATTAAAATAGTCAACAATTAGGCAGTGTTACCAATATACTCCACAAAAAAATAATCGCAACACCCTCAGATTTGTAATATAAAATCACAACGGCAAAATGTATATATTTTCTGGATAAAAGAACAAGACAAAAGGCACCTTAAAGGTCTGTTGTTTTTTATGTAGTTATACCTATTCATGATACATTCATCATCTTGGTATAAAGTGCTGTTGAAATAATCAGGTGTTGCGATAATGTTTGTGCGGAGTGTATATAGTCGCTCTAAAACTAGAGCTATTTTAGTTAACTTTCCATAAAAAAGCAAATTTTTTTTACGCTAGACGTAATTAATTTTTGTACACCAAGGCGATTCTTCTGTCCTTTAGAGCTGCGAATTTTTCAATGATGTCTTCATAGAAAGGTTGTGTTTTTCACAGTTGCAACAGAAGTTCTTTTTATATTGAAATATGGGCCAAAGATGAGAGTCTTTCCTGAAAAATTGAATTCCGCGAATAAGTTTTAATGTGTTTAAGACAAGGAAAACTCCTCTGCACCGACGCGAGGTCAAAACGAAACGGGATATTGGCTTCTGTTTTGTTGTTTTCGTTCAGTTTTCTGATGAATGCTTGCAGGGACATATTTCTGTAGCTTTAATGGGAATATAAAAGGTAAAGTTTAATCGATTTCTTTTTGCGAATATGTTTCCGTAAAATTTGTCTAGATTTTCAAATGCAGCGGTA
The DNA here is from genome assembly GCA_964023215.1 of Eledona agricola. NCBI lineage: Eukaryota > Metazoa > Arthropoda > Insecta > Coleoptera > Tenebrionidae > Eledona > Eledona agricola. The sequence goes on along the minus strand of OZ026855.1, from coordinate 19,747,385 downwards.
GGAAAACGTGAACTGTATCTTTCGAATTTTGTAGTGTCATCAAGACGAACAAATTGAAGCTTTTCATAATCCTGAAACCTGCGTCCATTTCCATCAAAATGTGGTCCAATATTTCATAAAAAAGTGCTCCCGATTAAGACTAGCATATTACCGATTAGAAATTTTCACTTCTGTGATTACATTTGTATTGACAAACATTTCCTCAAAAAATTTGCCAATATATCAGTGTTCCATTTATTTGCGTTAATCAGAAATTAATGTCTAATGATTTGTAATATTACACCTTTTTTGTCGTCATCTTTCCAACGACTGAACGTCGCCAATAAAATACAAACAATATCGTTAATTGGATTTACTGTTTGTACACTAAACTAACACTAAAATAGTCAACAATTACGCAGTGTTACAAATATTCTCCGCAAAAAAATATCGCAATTTGTAATATAAAATCATAATGGCCAAATTTATTTTCTGGAGATTAGAACATGACAAGACGGTACCTTAAATGCTTGTTGTTTTTTATGTAGTTATACGTATTAATGATACATTCATCATCTTGGTATAGATTGCTGTTAAAATAATCAGGTGTTCTGATAATTTTTGCGCGTGTGTATAAAGTCGCTCTAAAACTACACTTTAAAAACATGAAAACGGCACACACTATAAATAGCGAAAACAAGTGAAGAGTTCAGACGCCCGGCGACCAAACTCTGCACCCAACCCAACTGCGCATGGGAGTTGTGCCATCCGCACTTATTCGTTACCATGGAAACGGGCGTTGTTGGTGCAGCGCTGAACACAGTTGACGCTTAGCTCTTCATCTGTCTATTCAAAGCGAATCCGCGGCGTGGGTCTGTGTTTATTTCATATTTCGCACGATACATGATAATATTTAAATTTCTGAAGACTAGTAAATTTTGTACTAGAATTAGTAATTGAAAATGTAATGGGATAAGAATTAATAAATTTAGATTAAATATACAATTATGTTGAAAAAATATTTCGATGGGTTCAATGAATTTTAGGTGAAGAGGCACTTTACCTGACGAGCCGCCACTGCTACTAATTATTAATTTATTTTAGGCGTTTATTCAGCACTTTGTCAAATAAATCTCCAGAAGCTAGCACACTTGCCGTGAAGCTGACAGAGTATAAAGAAGACGTTCTTTTACTATACTTAAAACTACTACTTATGTACACAAATGTCGTATTTTATTCTTTTAAATATTCGTTGTCCCTCGCCTCGAGTTCGGAAGAGATGAGTTGGGCCTCAGACGTGCTCCTTCTGGTGCCGTTGTGCAAGTTGGCTCTTATTATTTGATAAGTACGCAATTGCAAATAATACAAAACACAGACGAGAACCAAAGTAACGCCAATCAAGACAAAAATCCAAGCATTGGTGCTAGTGCTGCGTACGTTATCTTCAACGGTGAGTTCCTGATATTGATGTCTTGGACGAGGCTTCACTATTGGAGTGTCCACGCATTTAACACCGGTAGGACTATTGATGACGAACTTGAAGTTGTCTTGGGAGAAGTAAGTTTCCATTTCCTTCTCCAAGCCGCAGGGCAAGAAATTATTCTGCAGATTCAAATATGCAAGTTTGGGTAATCTTGTAATCAGAGTGACATAGTCCAAGTACGTAATGTTGTTGCTTGAAAAATCTAAAGAGTCCAAACTCTCCAAATTGAACACTCCCGTTATTTCCACGTCTTCGATATCGTTGTTGGACAATTTCAAAACACGAAGCCGCGGCATTCCGGTGTACAGTCCAGTTTGGAAAATTGAAAGTTTGTTGTGCGAAATGTTGAGATGTTGCATGTTGTGCAGACTTTGAAACGTTTTGGGCGGAACCTCCGTTATGAGATTATAGCTCATATCCAAATCTTCCAGTAAATATAAGCCGTTAAACGAGCCGGGAATTACCTTACCGATCATGTTGTACGACAAATCCAACCGTTTCAGCTTGTCCATTGCGAAAAACTCCAACGGGGGAATGACAGTGATGAAATTGCTCTTAAAACTAATCTCCAACAGCGACGTCAGATTGTCAAACTCGTTGGCGGTGAGTTCCGAAATCTTGTTGTTGCTCAAGTCTAGCAGTTTCAAAGACGACAAATTGTTGAAGACGCCCTTAACGTCGCTCATTTCGTTGTAGCTCAAGTCTAGGACTTGCAAGCTTTCCAAACCTTTGAAGGCACCGGCGGCTATGGTCTTAATGTGGTTGCGTTTTATGTTCAACTCCTTCAAGCCGATCAGCTCTTTGAAGCCCTCGTCGGACAGGATGCTGATGGAGTTGTTCTCCAAGTCCACGTAGGATATCTTCTTCACGCCGCTGAACGTTTCAGGGTAAATCGACTTGATGTTGTTGTTCGCCAAAATGAGGCGCTCCAAAAAGATGAGCCCGACGAAAGCTTTCTGCTTGATGGTGTTAATCAGACTGTTGGACAAGTCCAAATTTTTAATTTGGTTCCCGGAGATGTCGAAGCTTCCGCTTTCGATGGTGGTCAAGGTGCAGTTGAGACAACGAAGTGTTTCGTCCAAATGGTCGAATCTGTACGACGTGGCCTTGAAGTAGAGGGTAGTGGCGTTGACGCAGGTGGCAGTGAGGGAGCCACGTTCGCCGTATGTGCACTTCATCGATTCGAAATTGGATAATCTTAGGTAGACCTGGTGGGTGCTTGGAACGGCCAAGGCCAGAAGCAGAATTCCCAAAAACTACAACAAATATTTTTCCGTGCATTGATAACCGTCAAAATATGTACGCTTCTGTGGGACCTTGACAAGTACAAAGAGATGTGTTATCACGAAGTCTAACCCATGATCTTTGACACAATTATCTCCACGAGAAGGCGTACACAACTCATGCTACTTGTACTGTTGTAATTTCGGCACAAACGAAAACATTTTGTTAAAATTTGAAACACTTACTTTTAAATCCATCGTTTGTGAGAAGCGGCTGGCGAATTTAGGGATCACTAAAACTTTAAACGAGCGAGGAAGGTGTAATCGAGCAACAGTTCATGCAGGAAGAAGAAGTGATAACGCTGTTAATCGACACAGTGCATCATTTCCGAACGATTCTCTGTGCGAGAATGATTTCATTCGTTGTCTGCCTCGTTAGGAATATCTATCACGTTTACATTGATATAAATATTATAATAAACAAAAAGTTATCGATAAGTTATTCTTGGAAAATATAATCGTTGCACGGTCTTCATGTTTACTTCAGTGGCTTTTCAGTGGGGACCACCGATAACGAGCTGCCATTTTATCACAGTCGTCCGGTTTATTCATCCAAGGAAAACCTTTTGTCATTAAATTTCAAACTTCAAACGATGAAACAAGCAAATAACTAATAGTTGTCAAGCATTATCTAGTTGCACAAACATAAGATCGTAAATAAAGTACTAAGTAATTGCTTATACTCGTATTGCAGATTACGATAAATATGTTGTGATTGAAATAATAATTCCATAAATTAATTAAATACGAAGAAATGTTTCTCGAAATTTGTTTACAATTTACTTTTATCAATAAACTGATTAAAAAAATCGCCGGCTCCAAAAAGCGAGGACCATTTATATATTTTTTATTGATCAAAACTTGTGTCGGACAAAATCTTGTTTTGGTAAATCCAAAAAAGTCAGTGAGAAGATTTATCTGAAGCCGCATGCAAATGAATGAAATCGAGGGGATCTGTTTGGCCACAACACTTGGCCGGTCCCTTCGGATCTTTATGAATCTCCCAAAGGATAATCTGACCATTCGTGGGCACGTGGAGAAGGGTCGAAGGGAATACCACTGACTGTTCACTGATTCCATAAATTATTTATAATCTGCAATATAAAAATAAAAATCATCACAGTAGGCCATGAAATTACTTTGAAAATGAGTAGTGTAGCAAAGTTGTGATTTTGGGTTTGAAAAAAATTAAATTAATGCCCATTTGTACCGAATTAAATCTAAATAGACATCAACTAATACAATATTAAAGTTAATCAGTACTTAAATCCTGATGCTTTGCACCGTCACACCATTTTTTTATTAACTAATCGCCGTTTAAATGCAATTTTTGCAAGGATAGGCGGTAACGACAGTAACCGATTTTACATTGACTGGTAAAAACAGCACCAACATCAGAACAAAAATGTATTGTTTGAAGTGTGTTGTTCTAGTTCAGTACAAGAAAATTTATGTATCATGGCGGAATCCAAGTGATTTTTCTATCAAAGTTAATACATTTAACGTTGTTTTGTTAGCCGAAAGCTGGTATGAAACTTGTATTCATAAAACGATGAAATCTATTGGATCTTGCGTAGCGTAATATGGGAAAAACCCACCCAAATTTTTGATATCTATTTCCACATCTTCCAAGAATTCCATTTTGACTTTTAATTGACTTTCCCGCAGTTAATCTTTACTTAAAATTTTAAACAGCCAAATGTCGCGTTTAAAAAAATATATTAAATTTTTACATTTGAGTAGAGCATAATTTTAAACAGATAATTAAAGGTGCGGTGTAAATGGTCGTAGGTTCTTTGTTAATAACTAAGATACATTTAAATGTCTTTTTTTTTAACAAAAATCTATCTCGGTCTAGACGTAGTTTGAGGAATTTTTTGACAATTTCCAAAGCCTACACTGTAAAAATTTAAAAAAAAGCTAGAGTCCGTGGATTGCTAAACCGTTTTTATTTGTACAGGTGTTTAAAATTGGACACCTTTGGGGCCCAATTCTCTAAAATACTATTTACAATTACCATTTACAATATTGAATGCTGTATATCGTTGAAAAGCTAGTTTTATGCAGATTTAAAACATGTAAAAATGCATAAGATGTTCCATGTGTGATAAGTCAAAAACATTTTAAATATAATTGACCGAGCCATCAAACTTATCGTAAAAAACTTCAAAATGTTTAAAACACAAATAAAAAATATTCACGAACAAAAAAGGAAGGCCCTTAGCTCGTAAACGAATCAATATATGAGAATGATATTCAACTGTTCTCAAAAAATTGATCCCTGGACATCTCAAGTACTCTTCAGGAAATAGGAGCAAAATGTTATATTTGAGACACCTGTTCATTAGGACGTTACGCATTTACATTATTACACTGTACGTTATTGCGATACCTAAACCATTTGACAATTCATTGTTAAAACTATTTCATTAGACTCTTTGATTTACCAACTGATGAATTATTGATTCTCCGGATTTAATATGCAAGAAGATATTGAACGAAAAACTCCGTCTCCCATTCAAAAAATGTTGATAGATTATCATTCAATTGACAATCATGATTTATAAGATACATTTAGGGCCGATTTTTCAATCGTTAGTTTACTTCTAGTTAGTAGGTTTCTGTGGAAATTTTTGTAATTTAACCAATCAAAATGGTGCATTTTTAGTTTTACTAGAGGTTTAACTTTAACCAACGATTGAAAAACCGGCCCTTACCGTGTCTTTTTAAACAACTCAATTTCGTGGGTTTACACGTCGTTTGATTCATAGCCCCTGTCAAAGTGACAAATCTACACTGTAAAAAATAAAACAAAAGCTAGATTCTAGGGCCTATTAGGAATCCATTTTTTGTACGCTCTTTATAGGAGACAAATGCTAAATGGCAGTAAGTTGACTCATAATATTTGCTGTTTCTTGGACTTGAAACTGTTCCTTTGATTCAGATCCGAACTAATCAGTGCGGTTTTTGTGTCATGAATAATGACGCAATTTCCAGAACATGTTGTAGATGTCCCGGCACGAATGTTGTTTGGTCATTTTAGCTGTTACAAGTCAGACTTTTATAAATAAAAGTATTTGGAGCTCGCGTGAAGTAGAACTGGTTGCGTCTTAACTAATTGTCTTTAGTTCTTCGTGCGACTGAAGATACAAACTTCTCGATGAATTCTTTTATTTATAAAATATTCTTTTGAAAATAGTCCTCCATTCAATGCAATTATTTAATAACATTTTATTGATTTCCTCTCTGCTCAAATGAAATAATTTCTTTAATAAATTACACCTGTATGGTTAAAGTGATAAAGCACGATTTTTATATTTGTATAAATCAACAGCTAAAAGCTGTAACAGTGTTTCAGTAAATAACAGAAGTTGACATAAATCAACGCATTTTAGTTGTCGAACCCGAATTATATATTTATCTGACACAAAAAGATAAATTATATCCGATATTATTTTATCAAATTTTATTGACTCAATCATACCGATAAAATCATGCAAAGACAACTGTGGGCACTAATACTGGCTCTAATTTGCTCTGCTACATGTAAACCTTCTAAAAACGAACAAAAACTAGCAACGTGCCAAGTAAGTCCGTTCTTTACTTCAAATCTCTTTAATTCCCGACCAATTTTAATTGGAAGAGTTGTCATCCAACTGATGAGGAAAAAATCAACATTCATTTGGTGCCGCACTCACACGACGATGTAGGATGGCTCAAAACCGTAGACGAGTACTATTACGGACGTGAGTGCTTCCGCTAACAAAGACAAAACGATTAAAGAAAATTTCAGTAAACCAACGCACTCAAAATGCTGCGGTTCAGTATATTATTAGCTCTTCAGTTCAGGCTTTGATTGGACACCCACATCGACGCTTCATCCAAGTGGAAACAGCATTTTTTTGGAAGTGGTGGCAAAACCAGGAGGATCCTTTCAGACAAGAAGTCGTCAAGTTGGTCAATGATGGGCAGTTGGAGATTATAAATGGAGGCTGGTCCATGAATGACGAAGCTGCCGCGAATTATCAATCAATCATCGACCAGTTTACTTGGGGGTTCAGATTCTTGAATGACACGTTGGGAGAGTGCGGACGACCTAAAATTGGTTGGCAGATCGATCCGTTTGGTCACAGCAGAGAACATGCTTCTATTCTTAGTCAGCTGGGCTTTCAGGGGCTGGTGATTGGACGGCTTGATTACAGGGACAAGAAACGGAGGCTATCCGAGAAGAATTTGGATTTTGTGTGGCAAAGCAGCGACGATTTAAACAACTCCGACATTTTCACAACGATTTTTCCTGATTTTTATGTAAGCATTAAGGGGTTTTGCTTCGATTTGCTTTGCAACGACGGCGCGATTGATGATGACAAGAGCAGTCCGGGATACAATTTAAAAAACAAAGTAGGACGAATTACAATGAACGCAAAAATTATGCGTGAGGTTACAGGTGGATGGATTCGCTAAAAAAATGGACGAATACAAAAAGTACTTTCAAACATCAAACATTATGGTGCCCATGGGAGGGGACTTCAACTACCAGGCCGCTGAAATCAACTTTTCCAATATTGATAAACTTATCAAGTACTTATCAAATATTCAATTTCAAAGGTTGAAATGTTCGCTTTTAGAGGATTCAACAATCATACAACCTACAACGTGTTTTATTCAACTCCGTCCTGCTACATCAAAGCTGTGAATGAAGAAGTGAACCGAAAGTCACTCAGCTTGAAGACGAAAGCAGACGACTTTTTTCCGTACGCTTCCGAGAGCCACGCCTTTTGGACCGGATATTTCACCTCGCGTCCAACATCCAAGCGGTTTGAAAGAACCGGAAATAACATTTTGCAAGCAGCCAAACAGCTGATTGCATTATCGAAAATTAAGGGACGCGACGAAGAGCAGGCAATTGACGATCTGCGTAACGTCATGGGGATCATGCAGCACCACGACGCCATCACCGGAACGGAAAAGGCAACAGTAGCCAAAGACTACGCTAGATTGCTGACTAGAGCCATTCGAGGTGCCGAAGAACCAACTGGTGCTATATTCGGCGATTTGCTAAAAATCAACCCTGACAGTGTCATCGACTTGAAGCTGTCGACTTGCTTGCTTGCCAATGTTAGTATTTGTGAAGCTTCAACCAAGGATCGGTTTCTGGTCGTTGCCTACAATTCACTTTCACGTCCTGTGACCCATTACGTACGTTTACCAGTCAATGGAGATGGCTACAAAATAACCGGACCAGACGGTGACGAAGAGTATGATTTGCTGGAACCCATGTCTTCGTTTGCACACGTCAAAGAAGCCGCTAAATCAAGTCCGAAGGAAATCGTTTTTGCAGCCAGAGAAATACCCCCGCTTGGTGCAAAAATGTACTATGTTGAAAAAATCAAAGATTCAAACAAATTTCAACCGTTCAAAGTCATCGAAGAAGACGACTACTACGGAACTGAAGTAAGTCATACCAAGTGAGACACTAAAAATTGAGGTATATCAGTAGTACTTTTAAATAGCAACTCCCATGCATCATATCAGATTTTGTGCCCCTTGTTTTTGATATACAGCGTGTTTTTTAAGCGGCCATTAGAACATTTTCAACTTGTTATAGTGATATAAACTTGTTTGGAAAACGGCCCATATAAACCATCCCAAATCTCAAAAAAAATTCAATATGCCAATTTTTATACAACTAAAACGTTGCCGTTTATGGAATATCAATTGTTTCACGTTCAGATCCTACTTAAAATTCTAGAATTATGGACTAATTTTCTAAAGAAATCGAAATAACTCCTAAAGAAATTTAGAAATTAGAAGAGAAGTAATTGAGAATATGCTAATAAAACTGACCCTTAAATTTAATTTTCTATCGAATGGCGATATAAAATTTGGTACGTGCCATTTAAATAAATTAAAATTGTAAAGTTTTTTTCGGGAATTTTCATTAAATCCTTGTAAGTATGAAAGTAGTAGGCTTTCACGGTCGGTGTTATTAATTATAACGATATTATAAGTATCCTTATCCTTATCCTTGTAAGTACTTTGAATGTGATTTGATTATTATTGAGATAGATTCTACAATCTTTGGATTATCGACTGCAAAAAACAGTTTGCGTTTTTTCCGCATGGTTACTGAGAAAATAATTTTTTTAGAAACTTGTAAATGCAAAATTTGTAAAGTAATTGGCATATCTCCAAAACTATGACAGATAGACAGAGGCAACAAAAATGCACTGCACTCAGCTAGAAAAGGAGGACTCAAAAATGGAATAAATACTAAGCGAAAGCGCCGCCATATTAAAATTAATTTAGTTAGATTTAGAATGGTCAATTTCGACCGTGTTCTAAATTTTAAGTTTACAGCACTAGAGCAAGTTGAAAATTTTATAATGGCATCCTTAAAAAAACACCCGGTATATGAGGGTTAATTCTAGATGAGAATACAAGACTAGGGTTCGCTTGACTTCTTTTTACTCCGAACATACTTACACTAACTCCAATTTAACAACTGCAATAGAGGCACAATAAAATACCCTTTCAAAATGGTTCTATGCAGTTTTGATCTACACCAATATTTTGACTTTGAAAATAATCTTCAAATTATCCATCTTTTTTCCACTATTTTGTCCATTGAGCATTCTTGATAAACCGCTTTGTGAAGATACAGTGCGATTACATTTGTTTACAAGGTTTTATTACCTAAATATTACATGCAAAGCTTTTTAATTTACAAAAACGGTTGAAAATACCACCACCAGGAAGGATTCATGCATCCTTCTCAGAAGACGTAATTAAATAAAATACATAACAATCTGACTTTATTTTTATGCCCAATGTTTAGTATACACCCTGTATATCTTATAATAATTATATCAAAGGCAATACATTTCAAATTTAATATTTTTGAAAACTGTTTAAACTTTTTTGCGCGAATATGTCCTCAAATGTAAGTATTCAGCAAGTTTGGCAAGAAAGAGTGCAATTCGTGTGTTCCTGGTATTGTTCTTGCATCCTTAAATCGAGTTTGAATAAATATTTTCATCGCTTCATATTTTGTGTAAGGACATTTTCCAGGAATACACCAACAGTTTCTAAAAAAATTACTTGTAATTTCCAAATTGTTGGTTTTTACTTTTTAAATAATATACTGAAAAAACTACTTCTTTCATATTTATGTGTTCAAAAGTGTCCTGGTGATTAGGTTTGTTGATGACAATTCTTAAAAGTCACAGAATTGTTCTTAGCTTCCCTGCATCTTATGATTTTTTAGAACGGCTACTCGAGATGACCAGATTTCAAGCCGTAATGAGTATATAAAAAATTTATATTTTCAGGACCCAACATCGGCCCACAATACAACTCATGGTTAATAAAAAAGACACCATAAGGTACATTTGAGCTTAATTTCAAACAAATAAAAGCAGTCATACGACAAAAAATATTTTCTTTAAATTTGAAGGTATTTTAAGTCAAAATATTGGTTTAGGTCAAAATCGCATAAGACCATTTTGAAGGAGTATTTCATTGTGCCTGTCTGCAGTTATTAAATTGAAATTAATACTAATTCGGAGTAAACAAATTCAAGCGCATCTATGTCCTGTATTCTCATCTAGATAGGTACATGTATATCAATAACCAGGGGCCCAAAAAATCTTATACAGTGCATGAGAGTTGCTATTTACAAGTCCTTGATATACCAAATTTGAACGGAATCAAATTTTTTTGTGGATCACTTGCCGTACAAACTCTTGGTTTTAGAGCACTGGGTTTTCGATCGATGCCAAAACTGGAAGATTAAGTTCTGTGACCATGAATGGTGTATCTATTAACATAACTCAAGAGTTTTTGCATTATCGCGGCGTAGCATTCGACCACAGATCTTCCGGCGCTTACCTTTTCCGTCCGGAACGACAAACTCCCGCACCTTTAACAACGGAAAAAATTGTTGTCAAAAGCACCAAAGGTAAACTGGTGGATGAGGTCCTTCAAGTCTACAACAACGAAGTGACTCAAATCATCCGAGTCTATAAAAACGACGACAGTTACATAGAGTTTGATTGGCTAGTAGGGGACTTGCAGACGTAAGCTAGTTTCTTAAATTTTGCAACTGCTATAGGTAATTGTGCAGACAATCTGGCGCCGGAAAAGAAATTGTGACAAGATTCACAATTCCCAACTTCAACAACAACGGAATTTTCTATACCGACTCAAATGGGCGACAGCAAATAAAACGGGAGTTGAATAAAAGAAGTGACTACGAGTACAACAGCTCAGAAGAGCCGGTTTCGAGCAACTACTACCCCGTGACATCAAAAATAGTCATCAAAGACGAAGAAAATGATTTAGAGGTTGCCGTCCTGAACGATAGGGCTCAAGGCGGTAGCAGTTTAAGTGACGGTATGATAGAGTTGATGGTGCACAGAAGATTGCTGAGAGATGACGGTTTCGGTGTCAGTGAGGCGCTGAACGAAGAAGAGTATGGCCGAGGTCTGTTTGCAAGAGGCCAGCATTATTTGGTAATTGGTCCAGCAAACGACACATTTTCAAACGGTTTGTATCATTAATTGTTCAATAATAACTGCAAAGTAATGTTTGAAGAAGCGACAACTGCCACCATGGAGCGGCTGTTAAGTAACGAGAAATTACGAGCTCCTTGGATTTTAGTGGCCGATGCCACTAAGCACGAGTTAGATTCGTTGGATAAAGCTCAGGATTTGCTGAATTTTCACTACGAAGGCCTGACTAGATCGCTTCCTGAAAACGTACAAATCTTAACATTTGAACCTTGGACGGACAATACGTATCTGTTGAGACTGGAGCATATTTTGCAAAAAGACGAAGACCCGATATTGTCTGAAACAGTCACAGTTGACATTGAGGTATTCAAAATCCGGATGCAACTGAAACTAACTGTTCCGGTTTCAGTACCTTTTCACGGATTTCTTTATTTATGAAATCGGCGAGACTACGTTAGGGGCAAACCAATGGTTGGATGACTACGAGGCCGAAGAAAAGTTGATTTGGAACGGTAAGTCGCCTGTTCCTCGGATTCGTTTAAATCAAGACGAGCCCCTTAAAATTGAACTGAGTCCAATGCAAATAAGAACATTCATCATCACAGTGGAGGCGCATTTAACATTGTAATGGTTTCATTTGTAAATAAAGCAAGAGTAAGAGTATTTGTTTGATGTTTCAATTGTGCCGAGCTTTGCCCCTTCCTCAATTTATGTGAACCTGGTTGAATCGGAACATTCCGGTGGCAAGTTGGCCACGATTTTGTCGTAAAAATACTCGTGCCTTATCATTTTTAAAAGTGAAGTGGTGCTCCTTTTATAAGCACACACATTTTCAAGACGGTTGAAAACGGTTACAAATGTCTCCGAGCGAGTTAATTATTGTGTTCTGCTTCAACCTTCTTCTCGTAGCTGCTGTTCCTGTTAAGCCAAAGAAAGCGACTTGTCACGTGAGTATTAGTCAAAGTGTTAACATGAACGATGGCGGTTTCATTAAAGTCTTGCCATCCAACTTCCGACGACAAGATAAATATTCATCTCATTCCGCACTCTCACGACGACGTTGGATGGCTCAAAACAGTCGACCAGTACTATTACGGATCCGGAAGTAAGTAAATTGGGTGTAATTGGTTTACAATGACCGGTTCAATTGCAGAATCAAACAACATCGCGGATGCTGGGGTGCAGTACATCATCGGATCGGCCGTATCGGCACTAAGAAGTCATCCCGATCGAAGGTACAACATCTTAGAGTTGTTGCTAACAATAATGGTTGTTGAAGATTCATCCAGGTTGAAACCGCGTTCTTCTGGAAATGGTGGCAGAACCAAAACGAAGAAGTCAAGCGAGACGTGGTCGATTTGGTTAACAATGGACAGTTGGAGATTATAAACGGGGCTTGGTCCATGAATGACGAAGCTGCATCTCATTATCATTCAACAATCGATCAGTACACTTGGGGTTTCCGGTAAATACGCGCATTTACACGTTTGCCGTTGCAATAATTGTCGTTAAAGCATTCTGAACGATACGCTTGGGGAATGTGCAAGACCCAAAATTGGGTGGCAGATCGATCCTTTCGGCCACAGCAGAGAACACGCCTCTTTGTTAAAACAGCTGGGCTTCCAAGGACTTGTAGTCGGGCGGATCGACTACAGAGACAAGGATAAGAGGCGCCAGAATTCGAATTTGGATTTTCTTTGGCAAGCCAGCGAAAGCTTGGACAATCCGCACATGTTCACGTCCATGTTCCCAGATTTGTACGTTTGGGAGTCAGGTTTTTGCTTCGACATTTCTTGTCAGGACGCGTCACTCGTCGACGACGAGTCGAGTCCTGACTATAATCTCAAAGACAAAGTCGACCAGTTTGCAAGCAGAATGGATTCGTACAAGAACTACTACAAAACCAGCAACTTCCTCATACCCATGGGTGCAGACTTTAACTATCAAGCCGCTGAAATCAACTTTTCAAACCTCGACAAACTAATCAAGTGCGGATGACAATGTTTATTGTGCAAGTGGTAACACATTTTTACTGTTGTAGAGGGTTTAAAGACCACGACACCTACAACGTGTTCTACTCAACTCCATCTTGCTACGTCCAAGCGGTTAATGAGGTGCTTACAAGAACGTCATCGCAGCTGAGTAAAAAAAGCGACGACTTCTTTCCTTACGCAAGCGACAGTCATTCGTATTGGACCGGGTATTTTAGCTCGAGGCCCACTTCGAAACGATACGAACGGCAAGGAAGCAACATTTTGCAAAGTGCCAAACAGTTAGCTTCATTCTCTAAAGTGAACGGCAAAGACGTGGACGAGAGTTTGAACGACTTGAGAGCAGCAGTTGGTATTCTTCAGCATCACGATGCCATCACTGGTACCGAAAAGCAAGCAGTCGCCGATGACTATTCTAGACTTCTTAGTAAAGCTTTGACGTCTGCCGAAGCGTCTATTGCAACAGTTATCAGGTGAACAAAAATGTTACCAATCACATTTTTATTATAAGTTTCACAGCGATTTGTTGAAGAAGGACTCAGGCGTCGATGTCGATTTAAATCTTTCAACATGTCTTTTGTCCAACGTAAGCATATGCTTGGGGTCGCAGCAAGACCGATTCGTAGTCGCCGTACAAAATCCTCTCTCCAGAAATGTTACCCACTACGTTCATCTTCCCGTCGATAGTGACAGTTACAAAATTTCGGGCCCCGATGGCGAGGAAGTGTACGACATTTTCGAAACCATCCACAGCTTTGATTACGTACAAGAAGACGTCAAACCCAGTTCCAAAGACTTGGTGTTTGCAGCCCGAGACTTACCACCTCTTGGAGTCAAGTTGTACTACGTAGAAAAGTCCGACGCCCCTTCAGGAGCGTTCAGACCCTTCAAAAATGTTTCTGCTACCGATGATGGATATTTCGGAACCGAGGTTTTAATCGACAGAAAATGGTTTCTTGCAACTCCCGTTGTCTTCATTTTCAGACTAATGGATTTGGAATTGATACGTCAAGCGGGAGACTAGTGTCCGTGACCATAAACTCCCAATCGCTCAACATAACCCAAGACTTCCTCTACTATCTTAGCTCCAACGGAGATGATGGTTTGCGATCTTCGGGTGCTTATGTCTTTAGACCATATGCATCTGAAGCCGTTCCTATCACAACGCGACCTTTTGGTTTCCACAGCGCGCGAGGAAACCTAGCAGACCAGTTTATTCAAGTCTTGAACGAAGAAGTTACACAAATTATCCGCGTCTACAAAGAGCCGGCCGATTCGTACATTGAGTTCGACTGGCTTGTTGGGAATTTGCAGTTGTAGGTATTACCCAAGTGTACTGTTTTTACTAACCCATTCTGCTAGTGTTGATCAGAAAGGTAAAGAAGTTATTACGAGATTCACTGTCGGCGACTTCTCAAATGAAGGCACGTTCTATACGGATTCCAACGGAAGGGAACAAATTAAAAGGGAATTAAATACGAGGGGCGACTTCGACTATGACTACACCGAAGAACCAGTTTCCAGCAACTACTACCCTGTTACGTCAAAAATAGTGATTAAAGACGAAACAAAGGAGTTGGAAGTTGCGGTTTTGACTGATAGAGCGCAGGGCGGAAGCAGCTTAGGCGAAGGATCGATTGAACTTATGGTGCATAGAAGATGTACGAGAGACGACGGATTTGGGGTTACTGAAATTTTGAGCGAAAAGCAATATGGGCTTGGGTTGTATGCGAGAGGTCAACATTATCTCACTTTTGGTCCTACAAAATCAAATGCTGCATATGAAAGACAGCTGGCCCAGAGGAAATTGTTGGCACCTTGGGTACTCGTTGGCGATGCCACATCAGACCATTTGAATTCGTTGGAAAAAGTACAAAATCTGGTGGATTTTACAGTAAGTCGTTGGAGAGGCCAATATTTTAACACTTGTGCAAGTTCGAAGGTTTGACAAAATCGTTGCCGGCCAATGTTCAACTCCTCACTTTTGAGCCCTGGAAGGACGACACCTACATCCTCAGGTTTGAGCACATTTCAGAGAAGAACGAAGATGACGCTTTGTCCAAATCTGCAACAATCGACTTAAACGTACGACCTAATTAGTTTGGACTTTGTTTAATGCGGCTTTGTAGAATTTGTTTGCAAGTTTCGAAATAAGTGAAATTGTCGAAACGACTCTTGGCGCCAATCAGCAGGTGGATGACTACAACAGTGAAGAAAAACTCGTTTGGAATGGCATAGATGAAGCCCCGTTGCCCACATTGGACCCAGAAAATCCCTTACAAATCGATCTAAGTCCCATGCAAATAAGAACGTTCATAGTTAAGATTGTAAAGCAGGTGCAATAAAAAATTCCACCAGTCTAAAGTGTTATTTATCATTGTTCCCAGCAACAAACTAAAGTAGCAACGAGAGTTAATTACACATCAAAATATTATCGGCGCTGTAGGGTTCTATTTACTTACTATCGCCAATTACCCAAAAATCGATAAAAATATAATAAATTCATCAGTCTGCTTGCGCGCTTAATTAACGCAGTAAAAACAGCCATAAATATTGATTGCAACAATTACAGTATGCTCTTTGATAATAAAACAAAAACATAAAACATTTAGTTGCAACAAAAGCAGTTTCTAACAATCACTTGAGAGCACTAAAATGTGTTAATCATTAAAATATTTGTCAAGGCAAGTGTCGCAAGATAAGGTATATGAAGTAGCGGAATATACCAACAAATATAAAAAACAAATATAAAAACATTTAAAATGCAAAGAAATTATTATTACATTTTTATTTGTGTTACTTTCATGTAGGCCATGATTCCATATTTTGCAGTAAGAATTTTCACACATTGTATGGCTTCTTGACATTATTGTCATTAGTTCCAAATTTGAATATCCGATGTGAATCGGTTTACATTTTACTCAACACAATAAAAATGGTTGTACATAATTTAAAAAAACAAAGGATTGACGTAAGTCACTCAAAAATTTCAGATACTGTTACTGTATGAACTACAATTATAACAAAAACACTATTTAAGGGTTGACAAGTGGCATTAGCACTTTGTTATCTAATCTCAAATTAGAAATCTATCGTTTTTATATAAAGGAGGATGACTGATTTTTGATGTAAACGATTGTGCGATGGAAATGAGAGCTTTCGTGTTCCTTGTCCTGTTGTTAACACTGTGGAGTGTCAACTCTACTCCAATCACAAGCGCCGACTCTACCTGCGTTCCTGTAAGTTAAAAACCTGCAGACCACTTCTAAATTCCTCAACTTGCAGAATGCGTGCCACCCTCTGGACCCGGCCAAGATCAACGTTCATCTGGTGGCTCATTCCCATGATGATGTAGGCTGGTTGCAAACGTACGACGAGTACTACATCGGAGCCGGAGGTACGTTTATACAAATTTCAAGAACTCGAGCACTGTAGCAGATTTCACAAGCTACAAGACGGCGGGAGTGAAGTACATCCTGGACAGCACCATTCCAGAATTGCTGAAGAACCCCGACAGAAGGTACATTCAGGTGGAAACTGCTTTCTTCTTCAAATGGTGGAACGAACAATCGAACGAGACGCGCGATGCAGTTCGCGATTTGGTCAATTCCGGTCGCTTGGAAATGATCAACGGAGGATGGTCCATGAACGACGAGGCCGCCGCCCATTACCAGTCCATCATCGATCAGTTCACGTGGGGTTTTAGGTAACATCAAAAATTAACGAACGTCAGTTTAGTGGCTTCTTCAGAATTTTAGAGGATACAGTTGGGGAGTGTGGTCGTCCTAAAATCGGTTGGCAGATTGATCCGTTCGGCCACAGCAGAGAACACGCCTCTCTTCTAACCCAAATGGGCTTCGAGGGGCTGTTGGTGGGACGAATCGACTATCGTGACAAAAATAAAAGAATTGACGAAAAAAACTTGGACTTCATATGGAAAGCCAACGACAACTTTGGTAATGTATTTCACACAACCATTGGCGTACTTATACTGTGTGTCTGCTTAAGTTCGCACCATATGGAAAACTAATTTTAAACAAAACTTATGAATTATAAAAATTTTTTGCATGGTCTAAAACCCACAATTCATCCATAAGATATTAATTTTTTCAGTCGTATATGAGGCTTCTCAAAAATATGAATTTGGTTCAAGAGTAAAGTAATGAAAACTTTTATTTCTATCTTCTATTTCTATTGGTAAAGGTTATCAAATTTTTTATGAATATAAAGATAACTGTATATTTCAACCTAATTTACATTTTTGAATAAATTGTCTTCATAAAAATTATCGAGTCAAATTGAGCCAAATTCATATTTTTTGAGAAACCGTATGCGACTGAAAAAAATTAATATCTGATGATTGCATTTTAATCTTTTGTGATAATTATAAAATTTATCGAGAAGCAGCTGTAATATTTAACAACGGATATCCAGGGAAAAATGTATACCATACATCAGTAATGAGAATTATGGAAAAATTCAAATCATGTGGAGATGTTACATATAAATTCACAAACAAACGTCGAAAAACGGTTGCAACTGAGGAGATGAAGTTAAATCTAATATTATCTGCAGTGGAAAAACCTAAATTATCTCTGAGAAAAAGGGCATCTTTGCCTCCAGATTAAATTGGTAAAGGTTATAAAATGTTTAACGAATAAAGAGATAACTGTATATTTCAACCTAATTTACATTTTTAAATAAATTGTCTTTATAAAAATGTTCGGTATTGTCAAAAATAAAGGTACTTTACTCTTGAGCCAAATTCATATTTTTTGAGAAACCTCGTATACGACTAAAAAAAATTAATATCTGATGGTTGCATTTTAATCGTTAGTGATAATTATAAAACTTATCGAGAAGCAGCTGAAATATTTAACAACAGACATCCACGGGAAAAGGTATATCATCAGTAATGAGAAAAATTCAAGTAATGGAAAAATTCAAATCATGTGGATATGTTAAATATAAATTCACAAACAAACGTCGAAAAACGGTTGCAACTGAGGATATGAAGATAAATCTAATATTATCTGAAGTGGAAAAACCTAAATTATCTCTGAGAAAAAGGGCATCTTCGCCTCCAGATGAAATTGGTAAAGGTTATCAAATTTTTAACGAATAAAAAGATAACTGTATATTTCAACCTAATTTACATTTTTAAATAAATTGTTTTTATAAAAATTTTCGATATTGTCAAAAATAAAGGTAGTTTACTTTTGAACCAAATTCATATTTTTTGAGAAACCTCGTATACGACTGAAAAAAATTAATATCTGAAGCTTGCATTTTAGTCGTTAGTGATAATTGTAAAACTTATCGAGAAGCAGCTGAAATATTTAACAACAAATATCCAGGGAAAAATGTATACCATACATCAGTAATGAGAATTATGGAAAAATTCAAATCATGTGGAGATGTTACATATAAATTCACAAACAAACGTCGAAAAACGGTTGCAACTGAGGAGATGAAGATATATCTAATATTATCTGCAGTGGAAAAACCTAAATTATCTCTGAGAAAAAGGGCATCTTCGCCTCCAGATGAAATTGGTAAAGGTTATCAAATTTTTAACGAATAAAGAGATAACTGTATATTTCAAACTAATTTACATTTTTAAATAAATTGTCTTCATAAAAATTTTCAATATTGTCAAAAATAAAGGTACTTTACTCTTGAGCCAAATTCATATTTTTTGAGAAGCCTCGTATACGACTAAAAAAATTAATATCTTATGGTTGCATTTTGGGTTTTAGATAATAAACAACTTTTCCATATGGTGCAAACTTAAGCAGACACACAGTATAATTGGATTTATTACCTTTCGGCCTTAAGTTCCGAATTACCCTTACAACTACCCTTAAATTAACAAATTTCACATTCTTAATATAAACATAAATAATCAAAATAAATCAAATCGTTTCTGCTTCTTCCTTTTTCTTCCTCTTTGTTCTCTTTTATCCTACTTCTTTTTCCTTTTCTCTCCCCGTTCGTTTTTCTTTCATAACTTTTTCCATCCACTCTAATCATTTTCCATTCTCATTCAGTATATCCTCACTTTCTTTCCTCCTGTCTTAGTCTCTCGCAATCATTTATCATGTGCTCCAAAGTCTCACGTCCTTCCCCACACATTGCGCACTTTTTTTTCTTCCATCCAAAACTTACATTCTCTCTCTTCGTTCCCACACCTAATCTCGTCATCATTATTTCCAGGTATTTTGGTCTCTCCTTCGTTATTATTTCCATGTATCTACTGTTATACCTGGACCCTTCTATTCTTTACTTTCTATCCTACCTCTCCACATCTCTATTTCTATCTCTCAGTCTTCTCTCATTCTCACTGCTTGTTCTCTCATTCTCATCACTTCCCCCGCACTGTATCCATTCCTTTCATAATATTTTGCCCTTTCACTCACCCTTTCTTAACCATTGAAGTACTTGACAATCCTTTCAGATGCCAACCTCTTTACTACAACATATCCCAATTCCTATATCTACGAATCAGGATTTTGCTTTGACGTATACTGCGACGACGAATTGAACGACGACAATTTGCAGGATAAAGTAAGACTCAAATAATCTACAAATCCCTATTTGTAATTAATGTATTGTAATTAGGTACAAGCGTTCACGAACCTTTTGAACTGGTACAAGGAATTCTACAAAACCAACAACATCCTCATTCCCATGGGCGGCGACTTTACTTATCAGAAAGCCGAGAAAAATTTCGACAACTTGGATAGGCTTATAGCGTAATCAGATCAATCACACTTTATTGTTAATCCCAAAAGCTTGGTTTTAGCGCATTTCAAGATAATCCAGATTTCAACCTTATCTACTCCACCCCGTCCTGCTACATCCAAGCCGTAAAAGACTATTTTGTCGAAAATAAAATTTCTTACATTGAGAAAACGGACGATTTCTTTCCGTACGCTTCGGATCCGCACGCCTTCTGGACGGGCTATTACAGCTCGCGTCCGACTTCCAAGAGATTCGAGCGTTTGGGGAACAATATACTACAGAGCGCCAAACAGCTGACCACTTTTGCTAGAATTAACGGAAACCACCAAGACAACTCTCTTCTTCACTTGAGGAGTGCAATGGGCGTTATGCAGCACCACGACGCCATTACTGGCACTGAAAAACAGAAAGTGGCCGACGACTATAGCACCTTGATTTATGATGGGATTATAAATGCGGAAGAGGCGGCCAACGAGGTCATCAAGTGAGACTGGTAGTTAGTAAGGAACATGTCTTTGCATGAACTGCTTGCAGCGATCTGTTGAGGAAGCCAGAAGTTACTGTGAATTTAAACTTTACCACTTGTCTGCTGGCAAATGTCAGTGTTTGTGACAACTCCAGAAAGAATCAGTTTGTTGTCGCCATTCAAAATCCACTTTCAAAAACCGTGTCACATTACGTACGACTTCCAGTAGATAACACAAATTTCCGAATTAGAGGACCAGGCAACGAGAAGGTGCAATACGACGTCTTTGACCAGTTAAGTTCCTTTAGTTTCCTCGAGGGAGAGGAGCAAGGGAAGTACGAATTGGTGTTCTTTGCTAGAGACTTGCCGCCGCTTGGTGTTACACTGTATTATGTTGAAACCATCAACAATGAGAGAAATTCGTACAGGAGCTTCCAAAATGTCACAGCCACTGATTCGGATTATGGAACCCAGGTTTGGTCAAATACTCTTCCACTAGGAGTAAATCAATTTTTAATGGTTCCAGACTAATGGATTTACTATCGATCCCTCCACCGGAAAACTACAAACGGTGAGAATTAACGGAGTCTCAAAGGACATACAACAAGAATATTTGTATTATCATGGATTCACTGGTGACAACTCCGACGATAAGCACAGATCCTCGGGTGCTTACGTTTTTAGACCCGAAGAAAATGAGGCAGTTCTCGTTTCTTCAGACTTGACCGAAAAGAAATTCGCCAAGGGAAACTTAGTAGATCAGTTGCTCCAAGTGGTAAACGACGAAATCAGTCAGATCGTGAGAGTATACAAAGGTGACAGTAGCACGGACGCTTACATAGAATTCGACTGGCTTATTGGAAACCTTCAAACATTGTAAGTCTTCAAGACATCATCATTGTTGATTCGGTGCCAACCCTTATAAATTCATAAATTTCAGAGAGAATAAGTCGCGGGAGGTAATTACAAGGTTCACAGTCGATGACTTCAACAACAACAACATTTTTTATACGGACTCCAACGGCCGTCAGCAACTCCAAAGACAACTGAACTACCGCCCTGATTATACATACGACGCCACCGAAGAACCTGTGTCTAGCAATTATTATCCAGTCACTGCCAAGATTGTAATTAAGGACACAGAACAGGATTTGGAAGTGGCGGTGTTGAACGACCGCGCCCAAGGAGGCAGCAGTTTGGAAAATGGTGAGATCGAACTCTTGGTGCACCGAAGAGATTTGAGAGACGACAGCTTCGGCGTGGAGGAAGCCCTGAACGAGGTGCAGTGGGGAGTAGGGTTGTTCGCCAGAGGCCAGCACTTTCTGACTTTCGGTACTGCCAATTCCACTTCAGCTAACGGTAATAACACTTCTACAAAACTCCAAAATTTATTGGATAATTTAGGACGATCTACGGCCGCATTTGAAAGAGATTTGGCCCAGAGAAAATTGTTGGCTCCCTGGGTGTTGGTTGCTGACGCCACTGGAGACGATGTTAACACGTTGCAGAAGGCGCAAAACTTGTTTAATTTCAAAGTAAATGCCAACTTACGTTTAGTCATTGTTCAACAACTTTTTTAGTTCGAAGCGTTGCTGAAGGTTCTACCGGAGAATGTCCACATTCTAACACTGGAGCCGTGGAAAAACAGCTATATTTTGAGGCTCGAGCACATTTTAGAACAAGGAGAAGACGACGATTTGTCCAAAGAAGCCACCGTCGACCTTACGGTGAGTATAAAAGTGAAACGTTCCTAATTACAACTTTCATATCGCAGAATCTGTTCTCGTTCTTCCACATCACCAACTTTACCGAGACCACGCTCGGGGCTAACATAGAAAAGGGAGAAGTTGACAAAAAGAATGTTAATTTGAAACCCATGGAAATAAGAACGTTTGTTTTTACAACAGATCAAGCAAACGAAGGGGGTTTGTATAACGGCATCGTTGTTTCGGAGCTTAAAAGTGCTGCACATCACTTTTTGAGTTCCTCAGTTCTCATTGCGATTATTTTATGTGTTTGTGCTGCAATGTAACGTGTAACAAGTTAAAAAGTATGTAATAAAGACGAACGGTAGCGTTTGGACTATTGATCCTCAAGCCTTGGTATACATTGTAATGGTAAAAATTTCAACATGCTTTAAACTGACAAATATTCCGACCAAGCAAATTACAGTTTGCAACTATTTGACGCTGTAATTTGAAATGTAAATTTACGAACTGCCTTTATAAGTGTTAGGAAGGGCACATAAGAAACTCTCCAGCTTTAATTAAGTAATTTTTTCTCCAGCTACTTCTGTACACAGTTCGAGATATTGTTGTACAGCTATTACTTTCGTTGCAATGCAGAGTGAGGAAAGACGTAATTGCAAATTTTCAACACTGTGAAATTTGCATCTAAATGATAATACATAAATTAAATACAGAATATAAATTCGCTTCAAAGTATTTGGGACGAATATGAAAATGGCATTTTCAGGTGACTGAAGCAAACGCGATGGACGGCAAATCGATTTTAATTTACATTTTCTATCACTTAATGCAAACCGATTTAAATCTTCACGCGACACCAATTTCGCCCCTAGAATTCTGAATTTATGGCATCCAGGACTGTAGTAGTGTCTAGAACGAGACTGCGTAGGCCAGGGAATAACTTCGACGTTCGATAAAGCGTAGCAAAATTGGAGGAATTCGAAAATAAGTTTTCTGTTGACAACCGTGTAAGATACATTTAATGCCTTTTTCAGCAATTCCATCTTGAGGAGCCGGTTTAGACGCCGTTTGGGCATTTTTGATTTACAATTCCTGTCAAAACCAATAAAATGTCAAACGTTTACACTGTAAAAAATTAAACAAAAGCTAGATTTCGTAGCCTTCCGGGCTTCCGTTTACTGAAGCGCAAAGTGTTTTAAGTGCAAAAATTTTGTAAATGTTTTTATTACATTCTGTGACCCACAAAAACTAAATTATTCCTCTGAATGGTCGTATGTAGGTATGTGTCAAGTGCAATGTAAATTTAAAGCAAATATATATATTTTACGATCGGTGGAAACAATTCGTGTTTTTAAAAAAGATTATTTATTTTAATACACAACTATTACACTTTTTTGTAAAAGACACACCTTCCACAGATTACTCCACCTTCAATAACTTTGAACAGACAAGAACTTTGGAAATATCCAGAAATACGTCAACTTTTATCCAGAAGGGGACATTTTTTTGAAATAATTATAACGATCTTTTTCGGGATTTAAGACAGTGTTCCATTTGAAGTTCCATTAGGGGGAATTAATCAGTTAATTAATAGAACTTCAAATGAAACACGGTCAAAAATCCCGAAGAAGATCGTTATAATTAATAACACTGACCGTGAAAGCCTACATATTTTTTGAAATAGATAGATTCTGAGATTTTAGGGCTCACAATCTTAGCGGGGTAGACAACCTTTTGGAAAATTTAAATTATTCATTTTGTAAAAGATTATATGTAAGACTGTTTAACAAAGAGTGTACCCATGTAATAGGTTTTATTATTTTCTACTCATTTACGGGATTGCAGAACTTTCCAGAAGAACCCAAAAAAAGTGTGTCCGTAGTAAACCACAAAATGTAAAAAAATTAAAATGTGACAGTCAAAAGAGGTGCTTAGAATAATATAAACTTTTCTCTCCATATTGGTATATCCGAAATTGTTGATTGGAACATTTCTACTTCATCATCTGATTGTCTGCTTTTCTTCTTCAAACTGTTATACATTTTTTAGGCGGTTTCTCTATCATTAGAAGGTTTTCTAATAGACTGGTTCTTTTAATAAAACTAAAAATGTGTTAGTTTTTGAAATAACAACGTTATAGTCCCATCAGTAAAAATAGTTTTATCGATTGCCGAGAGGGAGGAATTAATTTTCATTTACGGAGCTGAGTATAGCTGTGCTCGTGCAAAAAATGTCGGCGTAAAGTACATTATTGAATTGGTACAGAAATTCCAAAAAACCGGATCAGTGTCAAACAAAGGAGTGGTTGATGAAATAAATGGTCAGTCAAGATTCACATTTTTATTTTAATACATTTTGGGGATTAGTAAAAATGCAATTTCTTTCTGTTCTTTTAAACAGTTCGATTTAGTTCCAAAAAGTCTAAAATATCCAACTTCATAAGCAATTTTACAGATTTATTGCACTTTTTTGATCTGCTATCCCATAAATAAGTAGAAAACAGTAAAACCAATTGCATGGGTAGATTCCTTGTGAAATAGGCCTTCAAATATATCACAAGATAAGAAGTTCCATTTAAAATTTTCAAATAAAGTCGTGTCGTCTAAAAACCTATCGTAAACAATGTCAAAAAAAAACGTCAAGTTTCCGGAAATTTCCAAATTTCCCCTGTGTTGAAAGTTATTGAAAATGTGTCCTTTTTAAAAAATTACCTGTATATAAGCGAATGTGGTAGTATTTGAAAAAATTTGTAAAGTTTAGTTAGACTTTCCAAAATAAACTATTTTGGATTTAACACGCAGCAGACACAGATTTGTGCGCTTTATATTTGCTATCATTTTTGATTTCTTATCAGCATAAAGCACCACTTGAAATTTTATCGAAACATTTTAAGTCTCCACAAATAAGCCTCCACAAAACTCGTCTTATCATTGTGACATATGGTACAACGAGACATGATTAAATATTTCCTCTCACTAACACTGCTCCTGGCTCAGGGACTTTCATCCCCTATCGTCCGTGAAGACTCAAACCCTTGCCAAGTAAGTCGATTATAACAGTTATATTGACTTGAAAGTGTTTTTAGGTATGTCATCCTGTGGATCCGAATAAAATAAATGTCCATCTTATACCCCATTCTCATGATGACGTTGGATGGCTGAAGACGGTGGACCAGTACTACTACGGAAGTACAACGCGGAAATTTCTATAAAGAAAAAGTGTATAAATTCCCATTTTAGGTCATGCAGAAATTCAGAGTGCCGGAGTTCAGTACATCATTTCGTCAACTTTGGAGGCACTCAAGTTGGACCCGAACAGAAGATTCGTTCAGGTGGAAACGGCATTTTTGTGGAAGTGGTGGCAAAATCAGAAGGAAAGCATACGACAAGACTTTGTCAATCTGGTTAATAGTGGGCAGCTTGAGATTATAAATGCGGCGTGGTCGATGAACGACGAGGCCGCCACCAACTACCAGTCAATCATTGACCAATTCACTTTGGGTTTAAGGTACTACTCGTATTTGCCTGAAGCTAATTCTAGTTGTGATGTTAAGGGTCATCAACGAGACGATTGGAAGATGTGGAGTGCCACGAATCGGTTGGCAGATCGATCCGTTCGGCCACAGCCGCGAGCAGGCCTCAATTTTTGCCCAACTGGGCTTCGATGGCGTGTTCTTCGCGCGAATCGACGACAACGATCGCGAACAAAGACGTTTCACTAAGAACATGGAACTGATATGGAAAGGCAGCGCCAATTCTGACAACAACAACATCTTCACCAGCGTCTTCCCCGAATTCTACTACCCCCCTGCAAATTTCTGCTTCGACGTTTGGTGCGGGGACGAAGTCATCAACGACGACGAGTCAAGCCCCGAGTACAACCTTCCAAAAAGAGTCGACGATTTTCAGTCGAAAATCGAATCGCTCGCTGCTTACTACCAAACCAACAACATTTTAATCCCCATGGGGGGCGATTTCCAGTACCAATCCGCCGAGGTGAATTTTATCAACATGGACAAGCTAATTGCGTAAGTGCATACTCAACTCAAATTCCCTTATCAAACACCGATTATTGATACTAACAGCGGTTTTGAAAACAATGACGACGTCAATTTGATTTATTCAACACCTTCGTGCTACATCCAAGCCGTTAATGACGAAGCGAAAGACAAAGAGATCGAATTCTCGGTCAAAACCGACGACTTTTTTCCGTACGGCTCAGGAAATCATTGCTACTGGACCGGTTACTTCACTTCTAGACCCAACGCGAAGCGTTTTGAAAGAGTGGCTAATAATGTCCTGCAAGCGGCCAAACAACTCGCCAGTTTTGCCAAATCCAATGGAGATGACTACGACGACAGTTTACTGCTTCTGAAGCAGGCTGTGGGGATTTTGCAGCATCACGACGCCATCACTGGAACAGCCAAACAGGCTGTTGCTAAAGACTACAGCAGAGTACTAAGCACAGGAATCAATGCTCTGGAGCCAAACTTAGACCTCATAGTCACGTACGATTGCATTGCCACAACAATTTGGGTTTAAATCGTTTGTTGCAGAGATCTTCTAAGGAAAGATTCGGCCCCGGATATAAACTTAAGCCTGAAGACTTGTTTGTTGGCAAATGTCAGTGTTTGTGAACCGGCAACGTCCCAGCGGTTTGTAGTCACAGTTTACAATCCTCTGGAGCGCCCAGTGGACTATTACGTTCGCATTCCGGTTCCTGACGGTACCTACAGGATAACAGGTCCTGAAGGTGAGGTAGCGAGCGATCTTCTGGACCCGATTGATAGTTTCGACTACTTGGATGGTGTGGTCGGAACGACGAATCCTAAAGAACTGGTATTTGCTGCTGATGGCTTGCCTGGATTTGGAATAAGACTGTTTTATGTTGAACGAACGTCTTCAGCTTCCGAAGCAAAAGAACCGTCCCCGAAGCTGCAGTTTGGAAGCGAGGTATGAATCAACAAACACATTCACGTGATCTATATACAGGTGTCTCAGAATCAATCGCATTAATTTTAACTGATATGATATAGTAGTAGAACTAGTCAAGAGAAACACTTTTTCTATGTACCATTTTTTCGAAATCGCATTTTACCCTCCTTGAAATTGACGAGCAGCCTATAGTAGTAATAAATCAGAGACATTGACTGGGAACATTAGTTTTTCCTCCTTGCATAATATACATATACCTTTTGTTAGGAAGTTAAGTAGATAAGAGCATTGTAATAGCAACAGTTAAATTAATAAGTTGCTCCCTCAAAGTGAACGAAAATTAGGGAAAGTTTTCTTGCTTTGGTTTTTTGTTGTACATTAATCGGTGTTTAACATGAAGCATTATTATCCATAGGCAGGTTGTATATCAAAATAACAGCCAAATTTTTCAAAAATTTTAACTTTTTAAGCAAGACGTTTACAACAAACAGTTATTAAAAAAAGATGTCGGGATTGACGAGTTGTATGTATTTGCTATTGGTTAAAATTAATGCCATTATTTCTGAGACAGGGTGATTTACTTGGACCGTTTCAAACTTTTTATATACAGAGTGACCTATTAGAAAGCTTGGCACCTCTATAAGATTGTTATGTGTTGGTCGATTTAAACGCATTTTTAATGATAGATCTACAAATACATCAATTGTGGTGCCAAATTCAAATTAGAGGCATACTTCGCATTTTTTTATGCCAAAAATAAAAGTAAAATGTTCGCAATTTTTTTAATCTCTAATCTGACTACGCCACTGAATTTAGAATACATTGAATTGGGTGTCACCAAAATTTTAGTTAGTATTAGTTGCTAACAGAAAAACAGCATTTAAATTTATTTATTTTATCAAACTTATACTTTAGACCGTTATCAACTTCTTCTTTACTATAGTCCGATTCCACTAATTTCTGAGGTACAAATCGATCTACAAATTTAGTTAAAAAGAAGAATTAATAAGAATAATAAGAAATGTGCAAATGTCTTAATTTTCCCCTGCAATTCTCCTCTCTCTTAACTTCTTACCGCAAGTTTTTTCACATTTCCTGAACGATTGGTGGACAATGGAAAAAGTAACAACAAAAATTATTATACCTTAAGAAAGCCTATTTAATGGAGCAGTTTTCGTGATATTTGCTGGTTCCTAAGTTTGGAACTTGTGGGTCTAATACGTCATCAAAAATGTTCGGAATTGCGTAAATTTTATTTTTTTACATTTAGGAGACAGCTCCTGACTTTAAATAGTCTATGGATTCAGCGAGGTTGCATTTAGTAGATAAAATTACGTTGAATCCCATGGTATCAATGGTTTGTTGTAGTATTAGTAATTCCGGAGTTATTGAGGTCTTCACAAAAAAGTCGTAAAGTTCTGAAAAATCAAAAAACGTGAACTACCTCTAAATGCATGAGATTCGGACTATTTATAGTAAAAAGAAACTTTGTACTTCTAAAGGGTATAACCTACAGGCAAAGTTTGTACCACGAATAGCATATTAACATCTTGCATATAAATATTCGAAATATTTTGACAAAATACATAAATTTGAGTTATGCTGTATTTCGGTTATATAGCAACTAATAACTAGTGTTAAAAAACGGAGGCTGCGTAGGCCACGGAATAACTGTGACGTTGGAAAGAGTGTGGAAAAATTTCAACCGTTTGTTGAAAATATTTGAAATTAAGTTCTTTATTAATAACCGTCTCGTGCACAATGCATTTGTGCCTTCTTCGACAAATTCCATCTCATCATTTTGGTTTACGCATCATTTGTGCAAACTTTTTAATGACAGCTTCTGTCAAACGTCTACACTGGAAAAAATGAAACAAAAGCTAGATGTCAGGGCTTCCTGAGCCTCCGTTTTTTTTTAAACGCACGTAATTTTTTTTAATTTCGCTGACAGCAATTTTCAAAGTATTCTAAATTGAGTGGCGCATTGAGATTATAGATAAAAAAATGCTACCATTGAATTTTTATTTTTTGCTATCATTTATAAGAAGTCGTGGTTTAAATCGTCCAACAAATAACAATTTTAGAGAGGTGGTGCGCTTTCTAATGGGTTACTCTTGTATATCTGTATCTAGAGGTAAAAATACGTAACTCCACTTTTTGGTTTAATGAAGTTAAGACTATTTTCAAGTAAAAGGAACTAATTCTTTCTTCTGGTAAAGTGTTGTATCTCCAGATTTAATAGTTTCCTAGTAATAGTGCTGCAAATTGACGCTAGGATTTAAAAAAGAAACAAATTATGTTGTTTTCTCAAAACATGCAAAAATAGAGTTACTCCTCCTTACCTCTACGGTATAAGAAGGTATAGAAAATTAACAACTGTTTCGTAAATCTGTAACCCGTGCAACGTCGGGTAAATTTGCTAGTTTATTATAAATGTTACAGAGCACGGGATTCGAAATTGACGACCAAACGGGTTTGCTGAAAAGTGTCACTATAAATAGTCAAACAATTCCAATAACTCAACAATTCTTGTATTATCGTGGCAGCAAAGGCGACGACGACGATGGTCAAACATCAGGAGCTTACATTCTTCGTCCTTTAGAAAATAACGCCACAGTAGCTAGTAGCTCAGTAACGGTAACTTCAACAACTGGAAATCTGGTGGATGAAGTGCGCCAAGAAGTGAACGATTGGATCACTCAAATAATCCGCGTGTACAAAGGAGGGAACGATAATTACATCGAATTCGACTGGCTTGTTGGACCCATTGACGTGTACGCGTGTTGCTCGTTTATTTCTGGTTTAAAGCCTTACTTACAGGGATGCTGAAACCGGAATTGGTCGCGAGATCATCAGCAGATTCACGGTTGGTGATTTTGACAATCAGCAGACTTTCTATACGGACTCGAACGGACGCGAATTGATAAAAAGAGAGTTGAACAAGCGGTACGACTATCAGTACGATGCCTCGCAAGAACCGGTGGCCAGTAACTACTATCCTGTGACTTCAAAAATTGTGATCAGAGACGAGGACAAGAAGTTGGAGGTGGCAGTGTTGAATGATCGGGCACAGGGGGGTTCAAGCTTGAAAAATGGGCAAATCGAGTTAATGGTATGTTTAAAAGTGCAGTGTAGGTATTTTACGATTCTGGAAAACGCAGGTGCACAGGAGGCTGTTAGTGGACGACGATAAGGGTGTCGATGAGGCTCTGAATGATACGGAATTTGACGACGGTGTGCGTGCTCGTGGACAGTTTTATTTAGTTGCCGGTTCTACTAGTTCCAGCAACACATCCATTGCAGCCCAGGAACGAGACTTGGCATTAAAGAAGTTGTTATCACCTCTGGTGCTAGTTGGTGATGCTTCTTCTGATGATCTATCGCTAGAAGACGTACAAACTGCGCTTAACTTCAACGTAATGAAACAGTTTGTGGTTTCTTCTTTACACTGATTTAGTTTGAAGGTCTGAGCAGTTCTCTTCCTGACAATGTGCACATTCTGACTCTTGAGCCTTGGAGTGATGATGCGTTTGTATTGCGACTGGAACACATTTTGGAAAAAGGTGAAGACAGTTTGTTGTCTGGAAGCGTCACCGTTAATTTAGCGGTACTAGTTACGAGTAACATAGAATGGAAATTTGTTAAACTGCAATTTTAGAACTTATTCACACTGTTTGAAATAACTGAAATTCGTGAAACAACCCTGGGAGCAAACCAATGGTTGGATGAGTTTCAAGCGAGAGAAAAATTCGTGTGGAATACCAAAGGAGGCGGAACGTCCAGCAATAAATCAAGAGCTACGCCGAAGGCGGCAGAGCTTGAAGTATCTCTGGATCCGATGCAGATTCGCACCTTCATTATAAGAGTATCGCGTTTGTAATTTGTGATGTGTGTTTAAAATAAAGGCGACATGTAGCATAGCTTTGGACGAATTGATTTTGGCTCGAATTGCACTATCCGCGCTTTGTGCTCCGGTATTGTTTAGCGCTTTCCGGGAGGGGTGAGTGTGACGTTTTCAGGCGTCGGTGACGTAGCGATAGCACCGCGACGCCTGCGTCTGATATTCACGGTCGGCCCGATCGACTCGACGCTCAGCTAAGCCGGGAACGTCAGTTTTCGGTCAGCGCTAGAAAGCGGCGCTTTTCATCGTCGTTCTGTCATGTTTTGTGGCGAAACACAGCTTCCGGATTCAGGCGCGGGCTTTTAGGTGCGATCGCGGAGCTTCTGGGTCCCAGGCTTGCAGAGATGCTTTGGGGGGATGCGAGGCTCGACGACTCCGTGTGGGGGCCCTTGAAAGATTTGCGCCGTTTCTGAGGTATTTATCATTTTTGCGATACTGTGTTGGGCGGATGCTGCGACGAAATGCGTCGCAAAGGGGAAAACAAAGCGGGCTCGTTGTGTTTAGGTACGAGGAGCGGAGAATTAAGAATCGATACAACGTGCGGGTCGTGTCTCAAAAAAAGGATAACTTTTATTTTGTGGCCGTAAAAAATATCGACGGCTTGACACATAAGGCGCAGTAAAAGTGAAATGTGGGTCCTTATCCGGACGTGAAACACTCTGGAAATGACAATTACATATTTTAGCTGGTTTGTAAAAGTAAAAAATTGCCACTTCGTAATCGGGTGTTCAATAATTTGTGTACATTTCAAAATTAATGTTGACAAATGCACTATCTTCGTCAATAAATAATAACTGGATGAACCCCATCGAAATTCGACGGTAAAAATAACAATTAACGGTATATTTTTATAAGAAACATAATTTTTCAAAAATTTGGAACCTGGATATGTATATCTATTACGCTCAATACACGAATTTGAATAACACCCGAAAAATGCGCAAAACTACACCTATTCCTTGTAATTCAGACAATTTCACTTGTAATTCAGATTAGCGAATTGTACTCCAGAACGCGTAAAATGTAATAATTCAGATGAGTTAATTGTATTTCAGAAAGCAAAATTGTAATTCAGATAACATAAGTGGCTATTTAAATTTTATTTAAAAAAGAATCAATACATAATTATGCTTAGCACAGAAAGTATTTTTAACCACACAGAACATATTAAAATACAAAAGGTGTTTTGTTGTTGAGTTAACTTTTAAATTCAATGTATGTAATCTTTCCTAATAAACAATAAACATTCTTGGTACGTCAAATAATTTGTCACATATAGTATAATCAATTATTATCATTTACATGGCATAATATAGGTATATGTAAAAAAATATTTTCTCAATTATAATTGATACATGCTGAATTTCAAATGCTATTTTCTGAATTTAAGTTCACACTTTCTGAAATACAATTTATTATTCTGAATTTCAATTGATGCTTTCTGAAATACACTCGATCCTTTCTGAATTACACTTGAAAAATGTGTACTTGTAAGTAACGAATACATATGTCCCAAACCCGAAATATTGCATATCGGCTATTGAGTGTTACAAAATGAGCAGCAATTTAAATTCTACAAAACTAGTTTTGTATATATCTGAACGACCAATAGTAGTTATGTTATTCAATCAATATCCGAATAAGAGATAAGATTTTTCCTATTTTTGATGTTCAAATGAGAGATTTATGAGGATGCAATATAGGTATGTCTCACAACCAAATTTTAAGTAAGTTACATGCTGAAGCTGGAAACATTATTTAAGTATATCTCATTTGGATACTGAAACAAATAGAACAAAAAACAAACTGTATTCTTTAACACACCAATCACGTCAATCAATTAGATATTTTAAATAATTTATTTGAACAAGAAGTGGAATTATGGCATTTATAACCGGATAATACATTATTGTTTAGGAAAGAACATGCTTTGTTAATACACTTTTTTTTGCACATATATCAAATAAATATTTGTATTGTAGATCCAGATATATCGGATCTTGTTGCCAACATTATTGTTGTCTATAAAAACATTATGACATCACATTTATTCTCCTGTACGGTTTAACAGACATGAATTTGCCTCCTTTACCTCACTTATAAGTGTAGTATGGTAATGATCTTTCGTCATTATATTTTTGAGTACCGGAACCCTTCAGTAAGCTAGTTGAAACTTGAATTCACCTTGCATTTTTATATACTTATTGCACATAATATGCCGCAGTTGTGATAATTAGACCATACTTATTTCACGAGCAAAAACATAAAAGAGAAAATAATACTACTTTTTATCGGTTTTATCGAATAAAACAATTAGAATTAGTATTGGTCGTTCACACCTGGACAAAACTAGTTCTGCTCATATTGTAACACTCAATAGCCGATCTAATGTAAAATTTCTGCTTTGGGACATATTCATTGCTCACAACTAATTATTACACATTTTTTCCGAGGCATTGTCCAAATTCGAGTATTGAGCGTAACATATATAAAAAATATATATAATTTTTTGGTAGGTATAGTAAATGTCAATCCTTCGTTATGTAACGCGGAACTCAGTTGAGTTACTATAGGACTTCTTTAAACTCCACAGTTAATGAACCATGACTTTTTGGAACAATTTGAACTTATAAAGTTTTAAAGGAATGCACACGACACATCGCAATGTATAACTATAAATCACAACTTGATTTAAATTTGTATCTGAGCTTTATTAATTATTATGCAAAAGAAGTCGAAATCTAAAATATCATCTGGTGCGTTAAATTTTTTCCCATAAATTTCAGACAATAATGACAACAATATGATCTTTGGCATTTTTTTTGTTGATGGTATTTTGATAAACTCTGACATTTCTGATGGGTCCTCAATAAAGAAAGAATTCTCGCTATTACCAATTTTTAAAAGAAAATCCACAAATTCCATATATTCTGAATTTGGTCTCATTTTCAAACAGTTTAAAAATGTTATATTCTACCCACAAAGAAGAAATTTTGATTATTTTTGGATAATTTTTTGGACTACTGCTAAAACCTGTCTAAAATCTCCCATAAGAAATATTTTTCCTCCAAAAGGAACGTTATTTTCCATAAAATCTTAAATCATAACAGAATGTGATACTAAATTGCATTATTGATAGGTTGTCTATAAAGTGAGTCGCCAACAACAAAGCTGTCCCTTAACTTTTAATTATTACTACTACTTGCAATCGAATATTGCAATGATGTCGCCCATTATTAAATAAACAATAGAAACAGCCCTAAATAAACTATCACCGTCTCCTAAAATGGAAATAACATTTCGTTCCACAGTTTAACAAAAATTAAACAACCAAATCTGACTGAAGAATTACATACGTACGTCAAATATTTGATTTGATGTTTGAAAAATTATCAGAGCTGGTACAATAATTAATATAATATATTTTCACTAATTCCTATTTTCGATTAATTTTTTATCAATGAAAATAAGAATATAATAGGAAAACCACCATCAATAGCTCATAGTTTTATTTTTGCTTTATTTTTGTTTTAATTTAAAACAAATGAATTTAAAATTGTTAAGCGGTAACCTCACACGGACTCGAATAAGAAACTTTGTGTTTTAAATACACAGATAATAAAATAAATATGCTTTCAAATAAATATAACCAACCATTTCAATAAAAAATATATGTACAGCACCAAATAATGCATCAGAAGAAAGCAACTATCTCACACCCAGTGCACAAATATTTAAGATTCTATTAGTGTGTTTCAAAATGCGAAGGATTTAAGGATTACTCAGTCCCGTTTGGTTCGTTTAGTTCCTTTTATATCTCCGAACTTAGAATTACTACATTTGTGTCTGAATTAAACGACAGATTCCTTCAGTATCCCATTAATAATACGAGTAAATTGTGCTAAATGTGCTAAATATAGCTCCCAAGAAAGCAAAAGTTTAAAATATTTAATGCCCCCTTAATTTTCCACAAAATGTCAAGCTCCGATTGTCGTATGCGGCGAAACTATCATAAAACAAGCTGATCGTCGTGGTCCCCCTTTGTTTAAACAATGCCCGTCTCCGCCTGTAAAATTTTTATTGTGATTATTCTGCACCATCAGAAGCAATTTAGTTGACATAAAGATGAGTAAATGGAGCTATTCCCAGGATTTACGAGCTTGTCAAAGTCGTATCAGCCCCCCTGTTTACTAATACTAGCCCATTTAGTCGTTGGTTTCCGCAGAAAATTATTTGAGCAAAGTTCGGGTTACAGATGACTCAAGATTAACTAACCCCCGAACTTGACACTTGACACATCGCAGTCTTCTGTTCCGGGCAACCGTAAAAACTCACCTAACTTTATAGAAAAGTTTCCAGACAGCGCCGATCGGCTTTTAATGTCACCTCGTCTAACAAGAGCTGCATTTGCAGAAAATGCAATTTTCGATTCCGTACGTGCAAGCATTGCAGGAAATGAATTTTTCGACGGTTCCTTAACTTATCGAGATTAATCTCGGGATGATTTAGTATTTGCTCGGATTCAATTTCTGCGCGGCCGTATTTTATGGATTATAGGGGATAATATCGTGTGTGGCATCACGAAATGTACTCTTACAAATCCGCTCTTGGATTTTTCAATTTCGCGCGGACAAATTGCAAAAGAGGAAAAGCCAACGGCATTTAATATAGCTGAAAGAACGTGGAAGCTAAGCGGAAAATGTATAAATAGCAGGTGTTGTTTACTGAAAGAAACGCTTTATTCCGCTTGCGATATTCAGAGAAGTTATGCTGAAAGGAAGAATTCTGAATGCTCCTACAAACTTTTCGAGTGTTTGTAGCTTCTTGGCATCCCGAGGTTTGATAAATTAAATCATTGACATTGTTTTCAGTCCTGGCTGGATCTCGCTCGAAAAGTTTCTTCCGGAAAAACGACTTGCAAAAACAATTAAGCTAACTATTATGTAAAACCTTCCTGAAGTAACTTGGGGTTTGTAAATAATGCAGCATTATAAAGTGCTCGCTTTTTTAAATAACGCTCTCGTTCCTTTTTCCGCCCTCGAATTAATAAAATTTTATTATCGCTTTGGAACTGTTTAACCGTCGTGAAACTGCTTCAACCCTTAGCAACTCCTCCAACCCATTTATCCTTTCAAAAACACATCAAACCGCACGATAAATTCATCCGGGGTCTGCCTTAACTTATTCTAAACCCAAGACTCGCCCAAAAACAGTTTGTTATTATCGGGAAAATGGCAAGTCAAACGAACGACGCCGGCATCTAATCACCCGCTGTGAAGTGAATCGATTCCGGGAAATCGGGAAAGTCGCCATGTAGATCCTGTACTGACCCAGTTTAAGAAACTTAATCCTTTGTCGGTTGCTTCCGCCAAAATGGAGGGATTCACGTAAGCTTCAATTATCCAGCACCCAAACAACAGTGGAAGGGTTCCTGTGTTGTGCCAGTTTGCTGATTTATGTGACTTAGTTGTTGTAAGAGCTTTTTGGAGGTACGACTATATGTATATGCAGCTGACGTCTGACCTTTTCCACTTGGATTTACTTCAGAGAAAAGCATTAAACTTGCTTGCTCGAGATAAAGTCCATAGGATCCCACCGTTTCGTTTCGTTAATGGTAATAATCTGCAACGCGCGCGTTATTGCAAAGTTTTGCTTCTGAAGTTTAATCAATCAAGTTTTTTTGGTTGCTTGTGCATTTAAAAAAAATCAACCGCACAAGCTTCTATTCAAGACGCATAAAATAAATTTTACGCGTGCAAAAATGGTGGATGCGCCGGGTCAATAATTCGTTACCACTTGTTTATTTCAAATCCTGGCATATATTTGTGTTAAAGATAACATAATTAGCATTTCGCACCTTTAGAAGAAGAATGGCGTCAGTGTAAAAATACAAGTTGCTGTGAAATTGCAATTTAAAATACATATTTTCCTTGTTGTCGTTAATAGCAGTAATCTTGAAATAATAAATAATAATTAAACAATATGTCTAATTTCCTCTAGTTTTTGATCAACACAACTGAAGTTTACGTAATTGTCATTACTATAAATTAACAAATTTTAATTTTGCATTGCGTCATTCGTGGTCTCATGCACAAATTTTGCCCAATTCTTCTTGTTTTGTGCAGTGATTCTTGTTTCAGTGCATTCTTTCACCTACTGTCTTGTCCCATGTGTGCCTAGATCTTCTTTATTTATTTTTCAGTGTTTTTGCTTCTCATATTTTTTTCACTAGTTTTGCATTATTTTTTAAGTGCCCCTCACCAACTATGCTATCTGTTTTATACAAAGTAGAGTGTTTCTTGAACATCTAAGTCTTCCTTAATTTTTTTGTTTCCCATTTTATACTTTCTTGTCATTCCTTTAACTAGTCTATCTCACTTACATCTCTGTCGCTTGTATCCTATTTTTTGTGATTTTGTTAATACTTAATAACAATTGTCTTTGTTTTTGTGTAGATTTCCTTTCTACTAGTAAAATTTTTATTCGTAAGATGATAGCGCTTGTTTCTACTGTTGATTTATAATTCTTGTTTCCCATTTTTTTCTATTTCCACTCCTAGACAATGGAAATGTTTCACTTGTTTAGTATTTACATTATGAGTTTTTATGTTTGGCTTTTTGTTCTTTACCTATGACCGTTTCGTCTATTCTCAATCCATATTTATGCAGAACTGTATTCCAAATCTCTAAGTTGTAAGGTAGATTATTTTCTATGTCTGCCATTATTATTATGTCGTAAGCACAAGGTTCTTCTAAGATGTCTATTCGGTTTGGGCATATGAATCCCGCATTAATTTACTTTCTTCATTTTAATGTTTATTTTATGCATGAAAATTATTAATAGAGCTGGACATAATCTTGTTTCACTTGGTCAATATTTATATTATCAGTATTTATGTTTGTTGGTTTTCGTTCTTTACCTGCAACTACTTTTGTTTTATTTTTGTTTTCTTATTCTCATTCTCATTCCATTTTATTGCAAAACTGTATTCCAAATCTGTAAGTTTTTTGTAGAACCGTTTCTTTTTTTCAATTTTTATGCAAATGGTTCTTCTAAGACGTCTATTTTGTTTAGCGTTATGAATCCCGCATTAATATATTTTCTTCACTTTCAATGTATATTTGGTTCATGGAAATTGTGATTAGAGTTAATCTTGTTTCACTTGTTCAATATTTACATTATCAATATTTATGTTTGTTTATTTTCATTCTTTACCTGCAACCATTATTTTTGTTTTATCTTCATAATCTTGCAGTTCTCTAAGCTCTTTTGTAGTTCCTTTTTTTCTACCATTATAATTATGATGTCAGCAAATACTCCTAATTATGTATTCTATGTATTTAGCTGCCCGAATCCCACATTGAATTTCTTCACTCTCAGTATACTTACATTTCTTTATTATTTTGTCCATAATAATTATGATTAGAACTGATCTTAATTCCTTCCCATCCCAGTCTAAATCCCTAATTTGTTGTAAACGTTTCTGAAATTTTTCACTGTCTAAGTACCCAGTATGAATTGTCTTTGCATATGTTTGATGATTCTGAGAAGCTTATGGATAATTCATGTTTCGATAAAGATTTTGTATAGTTTTTCTCTTTGTCGAGGGCCTTCTCTATATCATTGAATTCCAAATATTCTTCTCTTGCTTGTTGTGCTAACTTTTCTGTTATTTGCACAACTGTGAAAATATGATCCTGTATGGTTCGTCCTTTTCAACAACTACTCTGTTCTCAATTATGATTCCTCCTTTTTGTCAATAATTTTTTCGTGGATTTTCGTCAGTTTCACAGTTTATATATTAGTAATATCAGTGCTGTTTTTTCTGTCCATGTTCTTATCTGTTCTGTTCATTATCTTCAGAAGAAATTGTGTACCAATTTCTCCCATACATTTAAACATTGCTGTAGTTAGTTTATCCTCCGTAGTGCCTTTCCGTTTTTGAGATCGCTAATTATTGCTCTCAATTCTTTTTCATATAAATTTTGGTACGAATTTTTATTTTTACATTCATTACATGGCTCACCCAAAATTTCAAAATGTTCTCAAAAAACTTTACCAGATTCAGTTTAAGCTACCACATTACCAATGACATATTTCTTAAATTTTTTGCAAAGTCCACTTACTTGAAAACTCTGTGTCAGAACAACTAAAATACATACTCAATCAATTCTTTTTAAAATTGTCAATTTAGGAATATGCCCTTATTGCAGCCGGTGGGCGATACGTTTACAGAATGTATGAATGAAATATCTCACAACAGTATAGAAATATTGTGCTTTTGGGGACAGCATATGTTCCGGCGACGTAATAACATATTCATAGATTTATGTTCGTCGTCGTCTGGAGTTTATCTGTTTGATGGAATTATAATTTTTATGACAAGTGCGCGAGTCGTAAACCCCATTTCACAGATATCTCCCAAATCCCAAATTAGTACACTAAAACGGGGCGTCAATGCGACACACAACGAAATCAATGGCCCAATTACGAACAAGAATAAAGCCCTTCTGCTTGGTATTCACACAAGCTTCTCACCGTTCGTTCAAAACAATCACACATGAACGCGCCGAAGACTAATTCTGTCGGAAAAGGAAATTGAACTATACACCTGAAATCGCTATTGCGCGGGAGCTGCTTCAATAAAACGATATTTATCACGACGATACTCTGCACCCTCGCACATTTTTCCCGGTGGAATTTTGACATATTGGGCCATTCATCTCAATACCTGCAACCTGTTCCTCAAACTTTCATGAATATTTAACCCGAGTCCTGTCTACTTCCACATCTGACAAGTCAATTCGCGCTACGTGCGTCTGAACGAAACTAATCGATCCGAAGAAACTTGGTCAGCTGCGTTTGATAATTTACTAGAAATTTAATCCCGCTTAAATTATTAAACCTACCCACGCAGACACGGCTGTTGAAACAATGGGCGAGGGGTGCGGGGTGGCTTTTTATTATCAAATTATTCTCTTCAGGTGTGCGGCCTGATTTATTTCAGTTAGATTGCACCCGTCCCCCGACACCTTGGCAGTTGATTAGGCAAAATGGTCTAAGCGGGATTTAATTAGTAAGGCTTGTTAATGACAAGGGGGTGGGTTTGTGTTATTTAGATCGTTAGGACACAACATGCGTCAGCGTTTACTGCCCCATTCCCTGAAATATTTAACGTACGCCGTGCGACAATTCCAACATTACGCCGTCACTCACGAGGGAAATTCGCCGTGTTTCGGCTTAAAAATTAATAAATGCAAAGTGTCTAAGATGAAATGTGGGGCGCGAGCGAACGGATCATTGTCTGACCTTCCAGGAATCGCAACGTTAAAGGGCATTCCGGCAGAGAGGATCATCTATCATTAACTTCTTTGTAGGCAGGAAATCACGCGAAGTTTGCGGAGAGGTGAAATTGAGACGGACCCTTTTTCGGTCTGAAGCACAAATCGCAAATTAAGCTTGGTACAAATGCGACAAAAAAGGGCCGGGATGTTGTGTGTACATCGGCCTCCGCAAATAACATGAGAGTTTCTCTACTTTCTTCGTGTAAATAAATAATACAAATCGATGCGGAAATATGGTGATGACTTGAAAGTCACGCACGACCAAAATGTTAGCTTTATTTTCAACAAAACTGTTGAAAAAGTCTCACATAAGCGGTTGTGCGAACTAACGAAAAGTATGGATTCTTTTCAAAAATACTAAACTAAAACAATTAGGCGCAAGTGGGGCACGAGCACACTTCATGGCTGCTAAGTGAAGTTTGATAGTTTCAGAAACGGAACTTTTAATGAACCTAATTACATAGATGGAGATTCTGAAAATAATGAATTAAATTTATGAAGTTTATCGTTAAAGACGCGAGCGGTATTTTATTACGGTTTCATCGACCGTTAATGTTTTATTAATGAACTGATGATACTAAATACTGTTTCATGTCTCATCAAAAATTTACAATGCCTGATCAATATCAATATCAACCGCCTAATAGAGCTAAATAAGAACGAACACAAAATGTTATTTCGCATAAAAATAAATACGAATTTCCTACTTTTTGCTTAACATTGATTTGCTTATTTGTATATATAAAATTGCTGGGGAGCGAGTGCTTTCCAACATGCAACGCCTTTCTTATTCTGTTTGTTCGATAAATTCCCAACGGCCCAGTTTCGACAACACATTTTAATTTAAACTTGGATGAACCAAATCCAAAACAAACTTTTTCCATATCGAAGCCCCGCCTGAAAAAACCCGCCACCGTTTAGCCAACTTTTGCCATTTGCAAGTGGCGCATTTATTTGCATTATTGACTGAAGCGGTATCGAGAGTCTTCGAAACACACTGAAGAGCAACTCGTCTCGACATCAAAACGCCGCACCTTCTATCCGAAACCAATTCCAATTTACACGCCTGGCAACCTTCAACACTCCCAACTCCCTTAAAACTTTAATTTCTTTTATAATCACGCATTTACATAATTACTTTTCGGCAGCCGTGCCGTTACATTAATATTTTTAACGGTTTGGGAGCTTTGTTGCGGAATTTATTAGACCGGTAGATGCAAAATGGCTCAAAAGCTCTTAACCCCGTTTTAGGTAAAATGAAGATGGCCACTTGAGTTTCATAAAAAGCGCACGTTTGGGCACAAAACTGCATCTGAAATTTTATTGAGCGGGCCCCAGATGCGGGGGGTTCAAGCCAAGAGGCATTTCCGATGTAGATTTTTTCAATTTGTGCATCCGTTCCAATTTATGGACTCATTAAAAGTTTTAAACTGTCAAGTTCGGCACTTGTGCACAAAGCCGCGTACGAGGCCTTCCTGCAAATCTCGGAAATTTGTTTTGTAAACGATTCCAGAAACGCACCCGCTCCGGTTCAGTGGTTATAACAATTTGCCTAAAACTGGAAAATTTAATTTCCTGGCTCCGCTTTTTTTTAAACCGCCCATGGTGATGGATTAATGCGTGATCGATGTCGCGAGTTGGGCGATTCGATGCAAAACCGCTCCATTTAACTTTTGATCAGACCACACCCACGCTTGTTATTCCAGGCAATTAAAAAAACTCGGCGTATCGATGCGAAAAGTTAGGAAGCCCCCCCAATTAATTCTTCGGCACAAAAGTGGAGAAGCGGCAGCAGCCCGCCATCTTTTCAGATTCATTATAACATCAAACAAATCCTTTGGATCTGTGCTTTGAAAGCTCCCAATTGAGAGCGCCTTCAAAGACACTCATTTATGACACAGTGGAGTTTTTAATTAACTAAACTTCTTCGAAACGATTTGTTCGAGCGCCTCAAATATGTTTTCCGTTACGTGGATAAATATTGGAAGCAGCCTGCGTTTGACTGTGTGTTTACTTAGCGGATTCACTCGTAAAATGTGGAAAAGTGGTTCGCTGGCAATGCTGCACAGTTTTTCCTGCGACTCTTAAATAAGTTTGAATCCCGGGACTTGTAAGTCCGCAAACAAATGAAATTTTACGTGCCCCGCTCTAATGTGAATTAATACGCGTTTTTATTCTTCCCACAAAAGCAATAAATTCGCTGCTCTGCACTCTCGTGTTGACTGAAATATTATTCCGGTCTTCCTCGCGTTTTCATAGAAAGGATGCGGGTTTGTGACACTGAGGGCAATTTACTCGGCGGTCATGGAGCTGTGAAATCAAATCGCTGAAGGGCTAAGCCGCCCTTCTCTATGGTTTTGCAGCTTAACTCGCTCCATCTAATTGCATTCATGAGATGACGCCGACATGTAAGCTTATTCCGAGGATGTACGAGGAGAGTTCACAGAGTTATCTATCTAGACATGAATACAAAATGCAGCCGCAATTATTCTACCATGTCAAATGACTGTGACATATCAAAGTTGTAACTTCCAAGTTTGGTCCAAATCGGTAATCCCTTGGTTTTTCTGCAAAGAGTTAAAGGTGCAACAATGCGGGATTTGAAACTCATTAAATTTGTGGCAAGAAAAGACAATAACCCTAGGAATATGCATGACAGAAAGCCAGCAGTATATGAAGAAAATTGTCCAAGTTATTTACAAGTTAAATTCTAGTGCAAACAGTTTACATAGCACAGGGAACTATTAAAGATAACCCAAGAGCCGAAAGCACGAACGCCACTTTTTGCGTTAATTAGATTTTTATAATTTCAACCTTCTATTTTCACCAACACACCAAACATGTTAAAGTGAGCCGTATGACATATCGACATAGTTTCTCTATTTCAAAGAAATAAGAATAAATCAGTAACACAAATAAATTTCGAAAAAACATTTCATAAAAGTAAATGTTCACAATGCCTCTCAGCAATTTGCATGTAGTGCATTTCATCCAGTTCTTGTACTGCACAACTTTTCTTCAGTTTCTGATTTACTAGAACATTATTTAAAAGATTGTTTAACGTCATGAGTGGTGGTTTTGGTCAGGAAACAATGTGAAAGGAAGAGTTTTTGAAAGGAATATGAAAAATTGAGGAAACCAAGAAAAAAGAGAGCCATTACAATGTTATTACAAACGAGTTTTACGTCAAACTGTTAGCCGAAGTTGAAGAAGCCCAGGTAGCAGAAAGAAAAACACTATTACAATACATATAAACGTATACTTTAACAGATTCAAAGTTATTGATATTTGTGGCAAGAAAAAATTAGTGACAAGAAAGCCTATTAAGTATTAACTTGCCCACTGAGCACATCTTTGATATTATTGAATGAGCTCACTTGGCTGTAGCTCATGGAAGGCAAATAGTTTAAAAAATGAAGCTTCAAAGAAATTACGACAATTAACAAAAAATAGGCTCAAAACCTATGCTGGATTCGGAAATGAATAGTCGCTGTCAAGTTGATTTAATAGACATGCAAAAGCCAGAGGATCATGTATTCAAATATTATATTAATGGTAGGTATATCAAAATAATTTAACCAAATTTGTGTTATTACGTGTATCGTAAAGCAAGAGAGCCGAAGAAGTGTCGCAGCAGATATATTTTTGACTTCTGGTGCTCCTTGCATTTTGCATTGCAATAATGGAAAATAATTTGTAAACTCAGTTATTATGCATCTGAGCTAGCTGCCCGAGCATTTCTGTTTGGGTCAGAATGCGATGTGACTAAAGAAAAATTCTTGACACCTGAAAACTGTTACAAAAAAGCTGCTATAGAACCAGGCCTAGGATTTGTTCTGTCTGTGCAAGAAAGCCTGTAATACAAATAAAAGTTAAAAAAAAGTGTTTTGTGCAACTCGTAATGTCATGATAGTTTTTTGTCTTGCGGCAATAAGTAACATTGCTACATATTTCAGAATAGACGTTGTGTTCGTTTTTCTTATTATTTTAAAAATTGATTTTTATTTTTATTATAAGAGTTCTAATTATATTATCTTTCAAGTAATTCAAATTAAAGACAACCAGTGTTTAGTATGTACAAATAGTGACCTGAATAGCTTGTTTTCTCTTATTTCTGTTAGTTTCAGTGATATTAAACAATAAATAATAAATAAGTATTAAAGTTCACTGATCAAGTAAGATGTATCTAGTTTTTCCTAGTAACAACTGGTTTTGACTGAGATTGAGAATAATTCATCAGTTAAGGCTCGTTCTGACTAGTTTCAACAAAGGCCTTTAGTTAATTAAAGTTTTCACTAGTTAAAACTAGACTTTAACTGATTTATGATTTTAAGAGTAACATAGGTATACATATAAAAAGTACTAATACTACTAAATGAAGTACTACTAAAGCACTTAACGTGTCATCAGAAATTTTGGGCCATCACATTATAGCCCTCTTTTTATTGAAGGCAGTTTGAATGCATTTAAACTGGTGATATGTATTTGACGTCCTGCAAATAGAGTTTCATGCACTCATTTCTGGCAAGATGTTGGAATATGATCTGAAGTTCAAGCACGATGGAGCTCTTCCATTGCTACATTTC
The DNA here is from genome assembly GCA_964023215.1 of Eledona agricola. NCBI lineage: Eukaryota > Metazoa > Arthropoda > Insecta > Coleoptera > Tenebrionidae > Eledona > Eledona agricola. Next base: position 19,702,452 of record OZ026855.1, on the reverse strand, counting down.
TTAAATTACCGATTCTCTGAGCTTTTCTATGAGGATTTTTAAAAACAAAGTCTATGTACATATCTCACCTACGATATTAGAAGAGCAGTAAAGAAGAATCATTTAAAAGTATCGGCAAATTTCCCCAGAAATGCAAGATATCTTCAGCATTTGCCACAAGGAATTGTGCTTTTATTTTTTTCAGAAATGTACAAATACACTTCATCGTCAAATAATAAATTATTGTCATACGTTCCCACTGTTAATAGGTAGTTAAAATTATCATAATATATATTTTAATGTAACTGGCGTTAAAAGTTGGCTCACTAAACAAGAGATTTTACTAAGTGAATTATTTGCCTCCTTATTCACAATGAACCCTCAGTTGACAACAACTAGTATAAAATTATGCTATTTCTATTTCGTATTTGTCACTGAAATTAATAGAAAATAAATAGATTTCACCTTATCACCCACCCATGTTATATTACCATATTTATATTTTACAGGGTGTTGCCACATTCAACATTTCATAAAATGATCGATAAACAAGCTATACATTAACGAACTTACATCTTGAAAATAAACGCTTAATCTTCATGACTTCGTCATATCAAAATTTATGAAGAAAATAAACTCGAACTTCCGAAACTAAACCATTTTAAAGACCAAGGAAAGCACAGGGAATTAAACCCATAAAAAGTCAAGTTGGATCAAATCAACCTTACTAGCCTAGACATCTTGAACGCTCTCCGCATCGAACACAAAAATAAAAAGATTTCAACCCTTTTTCTGAACTAAACCTTGAACATTTGGACCATCATCTTTATAAGGTCCCTTATAATTGGATGCAGATGCGATCTAAGAATTACAAACATAAGAACCTACTGAAAGAATACCGAACTAAGGGACATCCTTAGAAATCCTTAATTTGACTCAAACAGCGCCTGTAAACATGTTTTCCGTTTTTCTGCGAAGAGTTATAGACGTCAAAAATTATGAAATCTTTTAATTTTGGTGCTTATAAAAAATGCATAGTATTACAGTTTTATATTATATTTATTCACTTATCTCGCTTTAACTGTAGATCTTATAAGTTAATAGCCACCGCAATCACAGTCCTGACATAGCTCCCTCTGATTACCATCTCTTTCCCAAATTCAAAAAAACACCTATCGAACGCAAAAAGCGTTATAAGCCTATTTTGCCAAGAGTTTTTTTTTCGAAAGCGCAGCTTTATTGTAAAAACGTTGTTCCTTGACTTCATGGCTAGATAGATAAGTCTAGAAACTCTCCTCGTAGTTTCTATGGCCTCCTGAGTCTCCGTTTTTATTTGTACACTATATTATAATTTTATTGACCAAAATTACTAAATCTTGTTCGTGTAAAACTAACAAGTAGAGAACTTTATAATCGCTCCTCGTATTTAAGTTGCTTAAAAAACTGTCTGAATCTGTTGAATAATTGAGCAGGAGTACTATCGATTAATTGATTAATGCGCGTGTAAAATATTTAAAGGGACGTGCTTGGTTTCCACTGTAACTAAATGACACGTGGAAAGCGCGGATTAGCCGTTAATCAGACATCGTACGAACGGACAATCGCCAATGACCTAGGAAATTAAATTTCCTCGGTCCCGACGACTGCAAGCAATTTTCAATTGCCTTAAAATATAATAAACTAGCTGAAAAACGGCGGTTGCGTGTTTCGAATAGCGAAATATTGCAATTAGGCGAAGTCTGCAATAGTCTGCATTAACTGAAATAAATTGACGAGCAGATAAAAGTTGGCCACAATCTACAACAACAGTTAGTTTTGATGCGGCAAGTTGGAGACGTTCATTAGGACGGTACGGTTTTTGCAGGGTCGTTATGAACTATCATGGCGAAATAAATGTAACTAGTTCTGAGCTTCTACGGTTAACAGCACAACTATGGGCAATTTCCAACTAGAAACATTTTACAAATTCCCCGCTTCAGCGGTTCGAGCGCCAATTTTTATAATGACTATTCGTGCCGTTATCACGACACTGGAGAAAGAGTACAATGTGGCGCGATCCGTAATTCGCAGGCGAGCTTTCGCAAACATATCACGTCTTATCAGCTAACTCCACGCGGTTTCCCGCAACCGAAAAAACAAGTATTAAAAAATAAAAAGTATGGTTTAAGCTCCAAATCGGGTGGAACGACGTCAGCGGCATGGAAATTGAGCGACGAGAAAAAGACTAGCTTATAAGCTCGACTACTTAACCGAATTTGTAAGAATCGATACGACCTGGGTGGTTTTGAAGAGATCGACCCTGGAGATATAAAGCGGCGGAAGAGAACTTATCCCGGATCAATTTCTAAGGTTTCGATGGCACGTCATATAACCCTTGTCCATTGAGATTTTTTGGTACTTTTATTAAAAGTTGTCAAGGTCGAGACTGATTAAACCACCCCAACCGGGCGCCGTTTCAATTGTGCCGCTCAGAACTTTATCTCCATTCATACGGTGACATAAGACGCTTACAAAGCGTCCCCATACTTTGTAAGCGTCGTCGATAATGTGGGTGTAAAGATTTGAAAGCGGAAAATGGGTCGCGTCTGAAGAGGAGACGCGCCAAAAGTCGGATGATTTATTTACCGGAAGAAAACGATAATTGCACCCCCGCACTAAATTGGGCGTAAAACAAAGCACGGCGGCTTTGAAGAAGATCAAAGTGCGGGAGAATGCTGATCCAATCAGCCAAAATGCAAATTAGAGGCAAATAAGTGTTTGATGTTTCGTTTACGGTAGCTTAAGAGGGCGTTACAAAAACATAATGTTGTAACAATCACAAAAACGATGCGAAAGGATCCGGAACAATTAGACAAATGTGAACGTTTGAAATGAATAAACCGAATGGAACTGCAGTGATCTAAAACAAAAAGACTTATCTTATGTGTAATTACATAGATTACATGAACACATGGATGTACTCGTAATTATAGTCATAACGAACAGGAAACGCGAAGATAATTAATATTAATGGCATTAGAAGACACACTTGCTTATCACCTGCTACTCAATTGAAGCGTTTCACTCAAAGTGCAACTTCGGCTGCTTGAGATAAAAGCTGCGTTTTATATGTACCAGAAATTTTAAAGTCACGAAATCAGTACAAGTTATACTGGATGAAATGTAAACTTGCTGTAAAATAAAAGTGTGTAGGCTTTCACGGTCGGTGTTGTCAACAACGGTGGTATTAATCGGGTTTGTTGACCGTGTTCCATGCGAAGTTCCATGAGGGGGGGTGTAGTGAGCGCCCCGAGAGGCTAACTCAGCAAGTGATCCCCATGAATCTCTGCCAAACGTTTCGTCCACAGCTGCGGTGGACATCTTCAGTGGCGGTGTGGTCGTGGTCGAAGTACTCTCCCAGCTGTCACAGTCGCGACTGTGACAGCTGGGAGAGTACTTCGACCACGACCACACCGCCACTGAAGATGTCCACCGCAGCTGTGGACGAAACGTTTGGCAGAGATTCATGGGGATCACTTGCTGAGTTAGCCTCTCGGGGCGCTCACTACACCCCCCCTCATGGAACTTCGCATGGAACACGGTCAACAAACCCGATTAATACCACCGTTGTTGCTGTAAAATGTTGATATTTACACCCTTCCCAATATCCGGAAAGGACCTCCGGACTAATGATTACAACATGTGCTTTCTAACATCATTTAGAAGCCTACATACCCGTTTCTCTTTTGGTCGGCTTCAGAACAAATGATCCAGATTAACTGTTTTTCCCTTTGGGACTTCATAACGCTTCCGGAGGTTGAGGACGGTTTAAATTTTATTTTTACGCGTTTACATTTTACCTTGTATAAACTGTCCTGATTACATAATTTGGATACCTCTGAAGTTTCTGGTAGATAGTATAAAATGCGGGTTTCATCCGTTATTAAAGCTAATGAGGTTAAATGCAAAAGGTACGCCAAAAATTGGGTGGATTGCTTCATTTCTCAGTTTATATGATTTTGCATACATCATAACAAAATCAGATTAGAAAAGTATGTATACAAATAGCAACAAATGTTTTAAAAATTTTAAAAAATACATAAACTGGCGCAAAACATTGTTAAATTTAATTAAAGAGATGTTAAGAAATATTCCATCAAAAGAGTACATTTTTGTACAGTTTATTCCAAACCCTTATGCCGATGTAAAGAACAGAGTAGAGAGGTTATAACGCAACCAAAAATAGAACAAGCGAAGTAAATAACAAATTACAGAATTTCGGGATGGCATAAGTCAGAGAATACTCGTGCAATCGATGGTCTGATTGGATAAAAAGAAAAAGGGCACGCAGAAAAACGAACGTATAAATAAAAACGGAGGCTCAGCAGGCCACGGAAACGAGCTTGTTTTAGTTTTTACAGTGTAGATTTGACGTTGTCACATCATAAAATTTACCTGTCAAATAAAAAATTGCCCAAACGGCGTCTAAATCAAAATCGAAAAATTGCTGAACATCTGGATGGAATTTGTTTCAAAAACCCTATAAAATTCACACATTTGAAAATTACCAGACCACATTCACTACACTTCATATTCGTTCCACAATAGATGCATCATTTTCTTAAAAAAAAAGTAACTGATATTAAACTATATATCTATCTAACCCAAAATCATGCACAATATAGCCGAACTCTAATATAATAAAGTATGTAATATGCACAACAAAGCAAAGATTGAAAACGTCTAAACTAATAACGTAATCATGAAGCAGGCGGTTGTTTGTATTGATTACAAAAAGGTCTACGACTCAGTACCTCACAGCTGGATAGTAGAGATCTTATAAATATACAGAGTGGAAACTTTAACTGGAATAAATTCAGCAGGTATCTTGAAGACGATTTTACAATATGATTTTGCAAAAATATTTCCAAAAAAAGGGTGGTTACAGCCCCATAAGTAAAAAAACTGACTAGGCTGAAAAGAAGAAAATAAAAAACATAAGTCGACGTGTTTCAGGAATTTTTCTCAAAATAATTAGTAATCAAGATACTGAATTTATCCAGTTAAAGTTTCCACTCTGTATAAAATAAATTCTCCATTACGAAATCGTCTCAAAATCATTATGGAAAACGTCGTAACGGACTAAGAATAAGTAACAAGCCAAGGGATATTTAGGGAATGTTCACATACTTTAAAATACATAACACATAAAAATTAAAACTGCATAAAATAACTCACATGGGAGGTAAGAAAATTAATAAAACACACAATAACAGTTAATAAATGGAAATCGGTTCAGCAATGTTTTGAGTACCTACGGAAAAACATTAGGTAATATAAAAAAATGAAAAATATAAATATTTCGGCAAAGTATCTAGAGACAACGATTAGAACACAGATAAATAACTTCACTAAATAAATTCACTGAAAGATCAAAAAAACAATTGCGCTTTAAAAAGTAAGAGTAAATAAAATAGGAAAAAAGTAGTAAGGGATAGGAAAGTATAGGAAAAAAATATAACTCATTAGATTTAAACGTATAATTTTATTTTGATAGAGTTTCTGCAGTATTTTCTTGGATTCACAGTCCACAAGTGTATGGCAATAGTTAAAGAGAGTTTAAAGCCACTTCGCCATCTATTGCTCCAATTCATCAAAATGGTAATATGCCTGTGCCGGCGTTTTCTTTTTGTGACATTTTCAGTTGCATTGGAAGTTGGTGGTTTTGCTGACCAGACAACGTATGAGAAGGCATCAATCTATATTATCATCAAACCAATCGCAGATTGCTCTAGTTAGCTTGTGTAATTGTCTTTCTAGGAACATGTCAGTCCTTCATAAGGCACTGTCGCCCAAAATCTAAAAATAGCCTTGCTGATTTAAAACAGTCATATATACATCCTCAAGGCCATAATTCGTTATAAGCAAGCCCCAACTTCCAGCCTGAACCACCCCATACATGTAAATACATAATCTTCATAAAATGCTTCGTACAGTCTCCGTTCATCCTTGAAATACAAGCAAAATGATTCGTCCGATTAGTATTATGCGATCCATGTGACGTACAGCCCTCTAAAACGCTGCTTTATGTGCAAAACGAAAAATTGAATAAATATGGTAATTCACACAACACGGCCTACTCAAAAAAATTGATTGAAATTGAAAAAATTTTAAGAGATCATATAGAGCGTAGAAAAAAGGGATTATCAGTGAATCAAGCTTTTATTTTATTTTTTACAGTGTACACGTTCGACACTGACATATCATGACATTTGACACAAACTGTAAATCAAAAGATTGCTCAAACGGCGGCTAAAACAATGCCTAGAGATGGCATTTGTTGAAGAAGACATTATAAGTATCTTATATTATGTCATGTCCGAAACGGTTTCCTACCGAAAACCTTCTTCATCTCAATGTCAAACATTTTCTACACTTAAACAAATTCTATTGTCTTGAATCGTTTTTTGTTGTTGCACCTATAATAGAACATAATGTTGATGAAATTTCGTTTCCCAATGCAGATGAATTTGCTGTAGAAGAAACCATATATGTAATAAGCATGTTGTTAATAGGAGTATAAACATACTCCTACGATACATGCGATTCATACAAATCTGAATGATTCAAAAAAATGTATGAAATGACGGCGTATTTAGTTGAGTTAAGTTTTGAGAAAATTTGTGAAAACTAAATTATTTTCTTCTTCAGGACATCGAGGCCCATGGAATCGAGCTTTTATTTAAAATTTTGCAGTGTACACGTTTGACACTGAGATATCATTACATTTGACAAACTATAAATAAATAAAATGCTCAAATGGCGTCTAAAACAACCCCTAGAGATGGAATTTGTTGAAGAAGACACTAAATGTATCTTATATTATGTCATGTCCGAAAAGGTTTCCTACCGATAACCTTCTTCATCTCAATGTCAAACATTTTTTACACTTAAACGAATTCAATTGTCTTGAATCGTTTTTTGTTGTTGCACCTATAATAGAACATAATTTTGATAAAATTTCGTTCCTCAATACAGATGAATTTGCTGTAGAAGAAACCATATAAAAAGCAAAATGTAACCATATTGTTAATAGGAGTAGAAACATACTCCTGCAATATATACGGTTCATACAAATCTGAATAAGTCCAAAAAATGTATGAAATTAAGGCCTTTTCTGTTGAGTTAACAGTGTTGAGAAAATTTGAGAAAACTAAATGATTTTCTTCTTCAGGGCATCGAGGCCCATGGAATCGAGCTTTAATTTAAAATTTTGCAGTGTACAGGTTTGACACTGAGATATCATGACATTTGACAAACTATAAATAAAGAAAATGCTCAAACGGCGTCTAAAACAACGCCTAGAGATGGAATTTGTTGAAGAAGACACTAAATGTATCTTATATTATGTCATGTCCGAAAAGGTTTCCTACCGATAACCTTCTTCATCTCAATGTCAAACATTTTTTACACTTAAACGAATTCAATTGTCTTGAATCGTTTTTTGTTGTTGCACCTATAATAGAACATAATTTTGATAAAATTTCGTTCCTCAATACAGATGAATTTGCTGTAGAAGAAACCATATAAAAAGCAAAATGTAACCATATTGTTAATAGGAGTAGAAACATACTTCTGCAATATATACGGTTCATACAAATCTGAATAAGTCCAAAAAATGTATGAAATTAAGGCGTTTTCAGTTGAGTTAACAGTGTTGAGAAAATTTGGGAAAACTAAATGATTTTCTTCTTCAGGGCATCGAGGCCCATGGAATCGAGCTTTAATTTAAAATTTTGCAGTGTACAGGTTTGACACTGAGATATCATGACATTTGACAAACTATAAATAAAGAAAATGCTCAAACGGCGTCTAAAACAACGCCTAGAGATGGAATTTGTTGAAGAAGACACTAAATGTATCTTATATTATGTCATGTCCGAAAAGGTTTCCTACCGATAACCTTCTTCATCTCAATGTCAAACATTTTTTACACTTAAACGAATTCAATTGTCTTGAATCGTTTTTTGTTGTTGCACCTATAATAGAACATAATTTTGATAAAATTTCGTTCCTCAATACAGATGAATTTGCTGTAGAAGAAACCATATAAAAAGCAAAATGTAACCATATTGTTAATAGGAGTAGAAACATACTCCTGCAATATATACGGTTCATACAAATCTGAATAAGTCCAAAAAATGTATGAAATTAAGGCGTTTTCAGTTGAGTTAACAGTGTTGAGAAAATTTGGGAAAACTAAATGATTTTCTTCTTCAGGGCATCGAGGCCCATGGAATCGAGCTTTAATTTAAAATTTTGCAGTGTACAGGTTTGACACTGAGATATCATGACATTTGACAAACTATAAATAAAGAAAATGCTCAAATGGCGTCTAAAACAACGCCTAGAGATGGAATTTGTTGAAGAAGACACTAAATGTATCTTATATTATGTCATGTCCGAAAAGGTTACCAAACGAAAACCTTCTTCATCTCAATGTCAAACATTTTCTACACTTAAACGAATCGTTTTTTGTTGTTGCACCTATAAACGAACATAATGTTGATGAAATTTCGTTTCCCAATGCAGATAGATGAATTTGCTATAGAAGAAACCATATAAAAAGCAAAATGTAAGCATGTTGTTAATACGATACATACGATTCATACAAATCTGAATGAGTCCAAAAAATGTATGAAATGAAGGAGTTTTCAATGAGTTAACAGTGTTTGCAAAATTTGTGAAAACTAAATGATTTTCTTCTTCAGGACATCGATGCAAGAGCGCCGCGATCTGCTGAGGTGATCCCTGCAACGGCATGGCGGGTAAGTGGCGCCGCCTGGATCCGGGGTCGCCTCGACAGCCGCCCCCAGCTCGCTAGCGCCCGAAGCCCCGGCATGTTCCGTCCGAGGGACAGCACATCTACTATGATAATCTTCAGCGACTCCACCGATGACCCGTCGTTCGTGTTCACGCTGGAGGGTCTCACCCAAGCGGGCATCATCTTCATCATAGCCATCGCCATCATCGTCACCAACATCCTCATCATCGCTACATTCCTCAACTTCAGAGGTAATTTGCCTGAAATGACCGTAAAATCTTCTGTGCCGCGCTAATAACGGTCTTTCGACTAAAAACGTGTCATTACATGTTTTTGTGTGGGAGGTTGCGACATGTTTCATCCTGGTCCGCTTTTTCGTAACGGATAGAATGGCCACTTTAAGTTTTTTGTTTGAGAGCTTATTAAAAACCGAAATGGCATCCTCATCCATGTCTTATAATCTTCTAGGGAAGTTCGCTAAAACGTCTTAAATCATTCATTACTTATTTAAAGCTAGTGAGAGTAGAAAACCATAAAATCGATAAGTAAAAACGTTCGGATAAATTTAATGGTACCAGCTGCACATGCTGATATTTGCTTCGTCAAATATTTAAAAGCCTTCTCGTGTACTTGCATCTGTGGGGAAATATAAATAATTTCCCTCGCCAGGAACGTACCTAATCCATGTTCGGGTCAGTTCCGAAAAAAATCAGTAAGGGGCAAACACGTGCAGCGCAAATCGTAAATTCTTCCAGCGCCTGATTGATATCCACCAACCCAAGAAGCTAATTTCAGCGATTGTTAACATTATTCATTTCGACCATTTATAGAATCATTTTTCTTGGCTTGTTCCAACAATGTCAGGAATAATTTATGAGCAAACATTGATTCCAACCGCTCGGTCTGATATCTGTTGGAGTTTGTTTGTCTGGTCCTTATTTATTAAACTTTCTCCAAAGTTTTAGGGATATTTTTGCTATGTATATAAATCAGCTACGAAACTATCGATAGTTGTAAACAAGTTGCGGTAAAAATAAAATAAGGCTTTGCAGGTCTTTGAAAATCGTAACAGCGTAGAAACATATTCAGGTTTAATTAAAGAAATTTGGTATTATATAAGGCTAATATCTGTTCATAACCGTTTCGAATAAGGTACATTTAGTTAATTTTTATCAAATTCCATCTCCCGACGTCATAAGCTGCCTACAGATTTGATAAATTAGTGACATTTTTCAGTTTCAAATCCAGAATTTTCTAATAGCCACGGTCAAATTAATTGAGAATGAGAAAAAACTTAAAAATATGGAAAGTTTGCTTGCAGTTATTGTTCTTCGCTTATCGGTATTTAACATACCTAGAGCACTATTATCCATAAGAGTAACAAAATAAGAGTCAAATCTTCAAACAATTTTAACTTGTTAACCAAAACGTTTATAACAAAAAGTTATTATCAAAAATTGTTGAGTTTGACGACTTATATACTACTGGTTAAAATTAATGCCATTATTTCTGGGACACTCTGTATATATCAAGCCTTAAAATGATTGTGTGCTTTAATATTTGAAATATTTTAAATAAAAATAAGAAACAAAAGATGTCTACCTTTTGAATTAAAAATGTAGGCCATTTTCTTCAAATCTACTGTGTTGGGTAATAATAGGATTACGAAATAATACAAATTGTCAAAATTATTCATTATATTTAATAAACAACGTGACACAAAATAGTTACATTTCTAATCCTAAAAAAATCAAAACTAAACAAAATTCAATAAAAAAACATGCTTGAATGTTTTTTTACAAATTTTTATAGTACATTGGTACAGATTCCTTTTTTTCTATTAAAGTTCTCAGCTCATTGTTCTCAGCTTCTGAAATACCGTTTTTTTTGTGTAGGCCAGTCTAAGATTGATCTTTTTTGTCTAATGTTTCTGGCATTTATAATCTCTACTCTGTCAAATTCCTACTGTTCTGTGCAGTTTTATAGAATAAGGAACTTTGATTTTCTGTATTCAATTTAACTACACCCATCTCGGATAATTTTAATTTTTTTGGCATATTTATGAAAAGATCGGCAGCTAACCCTGAAGGAAATGTAGCTTCTGAAAAAAATGTTGTTATGCAGGAAAATTATAAAGGGTAACTATTAATGAATTAAATAAAATGTATCAATATACTCGTTTTGAGTTTCACAATTTTTCGATATTTGTGCTTCAGTACCTCTCCTCAACATCATCTCCAGACCCTTGGATTTATTTTTTTTTCCTGATTTGGAGTTTCTTGTTCTATATTTTGCTCGATATGTTCCACATTTTCTGGCATCAGTATTGTTCCATTTTTGTATGACATCGTAAGGGCTACAATAAAGGATATTTAGTTTGTGCAAATAAAAAAATAATTTTAGTGATTTTCGTTTTAACGGATAAAGTGCCATCTAAAAATAAAACTCACTAATATTTTAAGATTAATGAGAAAAAGAGTTACATTGCAAAAATAATCCAAACAAAAATTATATTATACAGGTTGAGTCATTAGTGCGGGATCGGTCCATAACTTCTGAACCATGTAAGATAGAAAAAAAAATTTAAGACAATTTGGACACCGTTTGTCAGGCTGCACAACATAAAAATATTTTAGCGTATACAGAGTGTTCCAAAACTCACTATCAAATTACAAATTTTTTTTCACATTTTTTGCCATTTGCAGAGGTTCACTTCAAAATTTACTGAAAGACCGTTTTAGCAGCTAGAAGGCTGAAACTTAATAGAAATATGAAGAAAGAATTGCTCTTTAAGTCCGATATGCAAAATATGATTTTTACTATACAGGTCTGCAATAATTTGTGTCGCATTATACTATTTTTAAATAAGTTTAACTTTAGTTTTTTAAATGGCACACGCTATATTTTTGTATTCCATCGAATGCGTCTGGAGTCTGGCTACGTTTTTTATTAAGGTTGTTCTATAGCTAAATCACTGACCCTGTATATATTATGTAGATAAAAAATATCTACAAAAGAGCTGAGAATAATCACCTTCTTTAAAATGAGAACAACTCGTTCATAAAATAAAGTATTAGAGTTACATTTCGACACTTTATTGAAGAGAAACATTTTCAAACCGTACTTACCTTCACAAATAAGCAGACACAACCGTCAATTTCTCTCCTTCTTTAACACAGTTAAACAAATTGGATGCACCAAAACTAAATGTGACGGTTTTCACGGGCATTAAGAACAAATCCTCACGAAAAACAAATCGAAGCTAAAATGTCACAGTCTTCTCAATAAGCGATGCATGAGATAACAAAGCAAATGTAACATTATTTCCCATACAAAGAGTGATAATGTTGAATTAATAATTCATGTAGAAAACTGAAATATGCAAAATTTTGAAATGTTTTCTTGCGAATGAACCATATTCTCATTGCGATAGTTTCGAAACTGTAGTTCTATTTTCGGGGGCGTACAAACAAGTAATAAGTAAGAGTAGGCTATAGAACCCCTTTAGAATTCGTAGAGTTCTATTCGATGTTCCTTATTGCGGACTATCGATTTGTTACTCTTTTGAATAAGTCCTTCACGTCCTTCTTTGATATGTCCATTGATTTAAATTACGGGCGTACTAATAAAAAAGAATTCAGAGTAAGCCTTTTATAATTCGTAGAGTAGAAACTTGAAATGGATAAATTTGAAATTAAGTTTTCTATTGACAACCGTTTCAGACATGATACATAAGACATATTTAGTGTTTGTTTTTTAAACTCCACCTCCAGGCGTCGATTTAGAAGTCGTTTGGGGAAATGTCATAATACGTCAATATCAAACATCTACACTGCAAAAAATAAAATAAAAGCTAGATTCCAAGACCTACTAATAATGCCCTTTTTTGTACCTTCACAAGAAGCTTAAATTTGGGAAATTTTTCATTTGTTACGATTCACGACCGCTAGATGTCGCAATGATCGATTACTTATCCATCAAAGGCAGGCGGCCAAATTTTTAGCATTTTCCCTAGTTTTTTTGCTTCAAAGATTACGATGAATCGTATTATTCGTTGTAGAAAGTAGTTTTGGAAATACATTTTGCCGATATTTTATTTAGGAACGAAAAGTTGATCGGCAGCGACATCTCATTTTCAAGTTGAGAACGTAGGTTTTACATGAAACACGTTAAAAATAATGCTTAATCTCAGTTATTAGGCAATTTAGGGCATTCATCTTTTGGTAAACTGAGGCATCTTCATCATAATCACATTCCAAAATAATCTACTTTTTCAGCATTATGTAAGGGCCGTTTAATTAATTAATTATTAAATAACTACTATTAGGATGAATCTCATATGATGTTAATTTCAAGTGCAATGTTCAACAAATGCTATACCAAAAAATCAGACGATTGTGTTGGAAAATAAGTTTAACCCTCAAAACCCTCCTACGGAAAAATTGCATGTATTAAGTTTTTCTTAAATAACTACTATTAGGATGAATCTCAAATGATGTTAGTTTCAAGTGCAATGTTCAGCGAATGCTATAACAAAAAATCAGACGAATCTGTTGGAAAATTAGGAAATTAAACCCTCTAATGGAAAATTTGCATGCTTTTTTCGCACCTTAAACAACCCAATAAAAACGATTGCGCTGATTCGAGAAGTTCCTCCAGATGGTAGTTCTCGCTGAAACAACAAAATTTGACGTGTTCGACGACATAATTGGGTTAGTAGTACAATTGTCTCTTGTGACAGGTCCGTCGGAGGTGATTAACTGCTACCTGCTGTCGCTTGCCGTGGCCGACCTTCTGTGCGGCCTCCTGGTGGTGCCGCTGTCCGTGTACCCCGCCGTGGTGCGCGAGTGGGTATACGGCGACATCGTCTGCAGGCTGGTGGGATACCTGGAGGTGACTCTCTGGGCCGTGACCGTCTACACCTTCATGTGGATCAGCGTGGATCGCTACTTGGCCGTACGCAAGCCGCTCCGCTACGAGACGCTCCAGACGAAGACGCGGTGCCAGTGCTGGATGGCCTTCACGTGGATCTCGGCCGCGATGCTTTGCTGCCCGCCGCTGCTGGGCTTCAACCAGCCTCTGTTCGACAAAGACGCTTACATCTGCATGTCGGACTGGGGCAGCATGGCGGCCTATTCGGTCACGTTGTCCATCCTAGTGCTGGGTCCCAGTCTCATCACCATCGTCTATACCTACACTTACATCTTCAACATGTTGCGGAAGGTGCGCAGCGGGTATCCCTTCCACGACAAGGAGTACGCCACGGCGTTGTCGGAGAATCTCTCCAACCCCAGTCATTTGATGTCGTTCTCGTTAGTGGTGGCTTTCTGGCTGTCGTGGACTCCCTACATCGGCATCCGCCTCTACGAGTACTTCACCGGTGTAAAGTTCCAAGTGCAATTTTTACATTTCGGCATCGTCTGGTTGGGTTTTCTCAACTCGTTCTGGAAGTCGGTGATCCTGATGACGATGAGTCCGCAGTTCAGGCTGGCGTTGAGGATTTTCTGCATGACGATTTGCTGCCGATACAAGGGCAGAATGCAAGCCGAACTCATAGGCATGGAGGCAGACGACTGACTACTCTTTCCCGTCACGGGATACTTTCCGGGGTTTCCCATCACCGGGCTCGCCATGCGCGACTTTGAGTACTTCGCCGACAAGATCAGACGCTACTGGTGGCAGTACTCCAGGAGCAATCAGTGTTACAACCAGTGATAAGACTCGAACCTAGATGTATGTGGCTGTAGATAAATTGTACAGGATTCAAGTGTTTTGTATTTACCATTAACAGTCAATTAATATTACTTGTAGGTTTTATCTCCGCGAGGACGAGTAACATGAAGAGCTCATGACGATTTTAACTCCGCGTATCGGCTGCTTATGTGTAATCAAAAACGAGGCTTAACACCAAACTCAATCTACCTACATAACACATGTTATCGTGCAGAGATGCACCAAATTCGAACCTTTTGGCCCGTTTCTCCTCTTACCCGAACAATAGCGCAAGTATGTTGTTGATTATCGCAAACCGCATTCGACTCGTTGCTTCGTTTAAATAGGGACTGTTATACCTACTGAAATTTTGTTTATTAAATTAACACTGCTGAAATGAACTTGTAAAAAAATACAGCGTGGTCCGCGCGCTATCTACAGGTGTCATACTTAAGATGAAGACACCCCTGTATTTTTATTAGTTTTTACAACTTCTAAATTTTGCAGGAACGTAAACTCGATGAGGCGCATTTTTTCGATCAAATCTCTTCAGATTAAATAACAAGTGTTCTCCTGGCTTGTTGCAACTTGTCAAAGAGCGTCCATTTGCGATATTTTGCTGCGCGTCGATATCGAAAAAAGTTCAGAATTTAATTTTAGTTACAGATACCGAGTTTCAAAAAATTCGCTTTTTTCGATGATTTCTTATTAAAATCCGAAATTTTGCATTACTTGTAACTAGTAGGGTATGGAAATAAGTTTGTCAAGCAAATAAAACAATTCAGGAAACGAATCTTAACCCCTTACCTCATACTGTGCCATATATGGCACGAGTTGTAAATATTTTGTTTCAATGCTATACTGGAATTATTTCAGTTAATGCAATCTGTCTCACATTTGGCAATAATTCTTCGCCGGTCCGAACGAGCAAATTAGACAAATACGGGGGACGCACTTTGAATTCATGCTAAGCATGCCTGATGATCATTACTAAGATTTTTAGGGTACAAAATACAGAAAAAAAACCGTAATTTTGGTCCGGAAAATTCACTAACACCTAAGTAGCTCCCACTTCAAGTTTCTACTGAAAAGAGTCATCATACATTCGTGCGATTCGTTGTGAAATACCGGGTGACTGTAAATGATTGACATTTTTTGTGTTAGGTTGGCAATATTTTTTAACTCTTCTATTGGGTATACTGATTTTCAAATTTGAAATTGTCATATAAACGTAAAAATTTAAAAATTGCCCATATCGGAATTGTTTTCAAAATGGTTTTTACAACTGGAAGCTCTTTTCGATCACTCGCTGTAACTATTTCCTCCGTTATTTGTCACTTTTCGTTCGCCATTATTTTGTATAAGTTATACTTTTGACGAAAATATTCTAACCTAAAAAGTTAGTTGACATTAATCACGACGACAGTTAATCTGGTACCATTCCTCACTGTTGCCAATCAACTAAATTTAAGTCAATAATTTACAGTCACCCGGTATATGGTACATGTAATTTTTAGTCAATTATTTTATTTTGTTTCAAAAATTATAACGTCAGATGTTTCCCAGACCCTGGGATCGATAAAGAATAATATGTTTATTTTACCAAAATCAAGCTGTGGTAACAAAATATTTTGTTGACTTTTCTTCAATAAATTCCATAATCTCTTACCGCATAGTGTCAGAGATTATGGAATTTATTGAAGAAAAGTCAACGAAATATTATGTTACCATAGCTTACTAGCGACTAGTAATGCAAAATATTGGATTTTTATAACATGCCAGAAACAATAAAAATGCAAATTTGTTGATGAAACTCGGAATGCGCAACTACAATTAGATTATGAACAACTTTTTTGGATATCTCGAGAAGATGCGCCTCATCGAGTTCCATGTCCCTGCAAAATTTAGAAGTTGTGCTCCAAAAACTAACGAAAATACATGTTGTCTTCATCTAAAGTGCGACACTCTGTATACATATAGTATCCGGTAGTAACGAGTGAAAAAAATAAAAGACTCGGCAAATATGTGCGTGAATTCACAATACATCCTAATACAAGATTTGTTTGGTCGGAATGTGGCAATTGCTGCCTTGAAGTGCGAACCCCACCACTAAAAGACTTTGTCTTTCGTTTGCCGTTTACGCTGCAGAGAAGTAAAATTACTTTCCAATGAAAACAGACATCGAAATGCGGTTTTCGACAGAAGAACAATGCATTTAAGAGAACACTCTGAAAATATCTGCATATATACAGAATGTTCACATACAGAGTAGCACATCAAAGTTTGGTTTTTTAAATGAAGCACCCAGTATAGTACGCTATTTTCGGATTCCTTGTCAAAAAATAATTATTCTTTGGATAACCTACTAATGGGCCTAACTTTAGTTGTTTTTCTATTATATGACATTTAAGCCAACAAAACCCCTTTTTTGAAAAATCGCTGCGCTGCGACAATGAGAATATTGACCAGAAATTTTTCAAATATCTTCTAGTTCATAATGATTAATTCAAAGTTTGAATTGTACTAATATACAGGTTGCTCATGAACATAAATTGTTCATTTAATCGAATGTTTCAAATGGAACACTTGTATATTTAGGTATCAATCAATTAAATTTTTGTTGAGGTTCATAATGATATGATTGAATAATAGAATACCGATTATTTGAAAAATATTTGGTTAAGAAGTTGAAAAATGATGAGTGATAAGGACACCATTATAAAGCTTTATAAAAACGTGATCGAGTGAAATATACACGCGTTCCGTTTGTAAAATTCGATTAAATTAACAATTTGTGTTCATAAACCTGTATACTAAATTATAATGATTAAAATTCAAAGTTTGACTTGACCAGTATAAACTAGACGATATGAAAAAATTTCTGTCAAAATATCAAGCCAAAATTCTTATTCGTTTGAGAACAGCAATTTTTCAAAAATGAGTTTTTCGTTTAATCGTCAAATAATAGCAAAACAACTGAAGTTAGGTCCACGGCAAGTTATACAAAGTAAAATTATTTTCTGATAAGAAAAACGAAAATAGCGTAATATACTGGGTGTTTCATTTAAGAAAACATAACTTTGATGCGCCACTCTATATGTGGACATTTTGTAGTTACATAAGCAGATATTTTCAGAATGCTCTCTTAAATAGATTGTACTTTTTGTCGAAAACCGCATTGCGATGTTTTTTCATTTTAACGTAATCTTACTAACGTGCGTTCAAAAAAAAAAACGAGGCTGCGTTGGCCATGGAAAAACTTTGTGAATCAATTTAGTGTAGCAAAATTTCGAACTGTCAGTTCGAATCTGTCAGATAGTTTTTAGGTTGGGTTCTTTGTTGACAATGGTTTCGTATACGATTATTATGTTGGGACAAATTTCAATAAATGGACGCGAAGGAGGGTAGCATTATGTTTATGAAAGCGATGTACACATGTCCTGGCATTTATTATAAACAATTTACATAAAATTGGTCCGATTTATTTTGGTAGAAAATTTTAGACTGACAGCTTGTCATTTGTGGTTTCTACACTGGAAAGCCAATACATTCCATGGCCAACGCAGCCTCGTTTTTTTTTTGAACGCACGTTACCTCACAGCGCTGGGACACCTGTATTTGCAGAGTCTTTTCTTTTTCCATTCGTTATGCCCGGATACTAGACAGTTCACAGTCAGCATTAACATTCTTGAACATCATAAGAAAACGCATCAAAATATTTTAATGCGATTGGGTGAGAAGCCCCCAAAAGTGTCGAATTTGGGGCATGCTGCTCTCTTTGGTCGCACGAGTTCAAGCACCCGCAACGGTTTCGGTGATTGGAGTCGTGCTCGTCCCGTCGCAATACAAACAATCAAATCAGACTTTCAAACTACTTAGTAATGCAACGAAGCTAAACCCGAAATTCGATTCTATAGACTGGACGTGATGATTTCTTGTAGTCGTTAAGGATGAGCTTAATGAGCAATCAAAACGTATTGCTAGATTCACATAATAAGTTGCCTTGGATTTTGTACTGATCATCCCCAAAAGATTTACATCAAACTGTGTTAGGTCTAATGTTTCTCAGGCTGAATAGACTCGATGTTTTTAGAGCACAATTTTCTCTAAAATGTTACCGAACAAGTTGAGATAGTTATCATGTCGATCGTTAGGATTTTAGTCTGTTTAGACGGTTTTAATCGATGTGACAGTATTTATTGGACATACTAGAATAGGTTGTGTAACTTAGCCAGTTTTAACCCGTCTCTTTCGTATGCTTTTCTCCAGACGGATCGGATTTGGTCGAATAACCAGACGCCTGATTATTCCGCCAAATTTGTCATCTCGCTCAAGTAGTAAACACATGATAATCCGACACAACAAAACTGTTGCGTTAGGCGTTAGGCGAAGCGTAAAAACAATCAAATAGAGTGCAACAATCCTACTATGCATAGAAAAATATAAGAGGCGATAGTGTCACTGTACAACGGTGGAGGAGGGTCGCGTTGTGGTTTTTACGCGTCCATCTGTAACGTGGACCGAAATTATTTCGCTTGTTCTCTCTTCACTAGTTATGTCTAACACTGATTGCTGGACGGTGAATCTTTCTCTCGCAACAAATCGACCCATTGCAATTTCTGTGCGTGGCTTATACTACAACGGTCTAATTTCGGTGTCTCAAACGATAAGTACGTTTTATCATCATTCCGCGGATGCTTATCAACGTTTAGGTTAGTGTTGTTATAGCCGTGCATTGCATTATTCTATTATTAGTGATGTATCCAGTCGGGTAACACCTGCTGAATCCATGGTGCAGGCGGCGCATGTTTCCATATGGCCTACTCATCAAGTTGGCGCGCACTTGCAGAAGAAGCAAGTCGCTTGCTTTTGTACAGAGCTACTACATCTTGTCGGTAATCAGTATCCATGTGTTACGATATATACGATTCGTTCGTTCGTTCGTTGTTCATTTCTAATTCGATTAGCTGTTGTCCAGACAAATATCGAGACATCAATAAACGTTCTTTATACATATACTCCGTACATATTAGGGACTTTGCAGAGTCGGAAGTTAATCGGAACTCCGTCGTTTGTCCACTGTAGCTAGCTAAAAGGAAATGGATGGAACGGGTCCGCAGCAAACAAACGAGTTCCGAGCGAATTGTCCAATCAGATTCGCGCCAAATCAACTGTTTTTTCACGAATCTGATCGACAATCCAACTCACGTAAGCACACGAACGCTTCATTTTATGCAGAACTAGTTCACGTGGTTTTTGAACATTCAAGATAGGTAAAATACTGGAGCTGCATAAAATAAAGTCGTTCATAATGAAAAGGCCAATTATAGAATAATTATTTTCACGATATAAGTGTGCTTTATAAATCTAATTACTAGTAGTAGTACGATGGTTATCTAGTAGTAACTGAGAAAAGAAATTACGATATGTTACAGAAGGAGTGAGTTTTTAAGCATAAATAAAAAAAATGATGTAAAATATTTGTTACGCTCACAACAGTCTAATTTTGTACGTAGTCCGCTAGTTTTGTACCATAGTTTTGTAACGTAAACGTAAGTATTGACTTATTAAAAGGTGTTCACGTTGTGTAATAGCTTAAATTTAAATATTTTAAAATAAAAATTGTTTTGAAAGTTGGTTTTATTCTCGTTTGGCGAGCGACAACGACTGCAGGCTGTTCAGCGTCAGAGATTGCAACTCGTTAATGGCGAGAAGCACCATTTTAATGTTTACTTTAACCTGCACGGCCAGGTATCTGTAGTGGTCGATGTCGCGTTTCAAACTCTTCATCCGTATGTCCGAGTATCTGTCGGCTTCGGCACAGTCCATCTCCAGCAGGCAGCCCAGGCCGACGTTTATGAACGTCCGCTCGAAGTCGGTCACTTCACCCGTCACCTGGATACCGCAGCCCACGCCCACGCGCACGGGCATGTCGCGGTCCTTTTCCTTGAACTCGGCGAGAGTTTTTGCCACCTGTTTGACATCCTCCCATTCTTTGTACTTTTTCGCTCTTTGCTTCAAAGTCTTTTCGATTTGGGCCAAGTCAATCTTGAGCGTCTCGTTGAGGAACGATTCGTATTCTAGGATTTTTTGCTCGACCTGCTCTGGATTCATCATCTTATCACGACATGTGACGGTCAACAATTTAAGGTTACGAGATTGTTGGACGCTGAACCTTTCATTTCTGCAAGATTAAAAGTAGATTATTTGTAGGTGATGTAATTTACTAGACCAGTGAGACCGTAAATAAGCTCATTTGTACGATTTGTACAAAGTCCGCAGTAAATTTTTGTATTTTTGACAGT
Organism: Eledona agricola; assembly: GCA_964023215.1. Taxonomy (NCBI): domain Eukaryota; kingdom Metazoa; phylum Arthropoda; class Insecta; order Coleoptera; family Tenebrionidae; genus Eledona; species Eledona agricola. The sequence continues at coordinate 19,681,653 of OZ026855.1, read as the reverse complement.
TGCAGTGCCACCATACCAAAAATATAAAATTCACCAGATCCAAGCTCAAAAACAGATTACCTCAAAATGTTGCCATTGCGTTATGTAATCAAATACCGGCTGACTATAAATGATTGACTTCAATTTAAATAATTGGCAACAGTGAGGAATTGGTACCAGATTAACTGTCGTTGTGATTTATGTCTATTAACTTATCAGGTTAGAATATTGTTGTCAAAAGGTGTAACTTAAAGAATAATAGCGAACGAAAAGTGACAAATAACGGAGAAAATGGTTACAGTGAGTGATCGAAAAGATCTTCCAGTTGTAAAAACCATTTTGAAAACAAGTTGACGTTTATTTGACAATTTCAAATTTTAAAATCAGTGTACCCAATGGAAGAGTTAACAAATATTGCCAATCTAACACAAAAAATGTCAACCATTTATAGTCACCCGGTAGTTATAATCGGTGGAAACTTTGTAAAAACTTTTCTATAGCAAATAACTGTTTTAAATCATTCAAAATGGCACAGATTAAACAACACAGAGGTAGAATGCCTCTGCCATTTTTTTTGGTGGTCCAAAGTTATAACATAATCTGTCGCAACCTTAACAGACCCTAGGTCAGAATCAGTGAATTACAAAAAGTTGAAGACTTCAACGACTGTAAAAAATTATTTGTTAATCAACAAATCAATAAATCATGAATAATGAATAACATTTTTTTAAATACTTGATCAGCTTTTTTGTCTGATATTAGCTGAAAATAAAATTAATAAAAATCAAATCGTACTGGCGGCAAATAAGTACGTTCAGCAAACAAATATTTATTCAAACTGATTTGAATATATTTGATAATAATTTTGAGACAGGTGACAATGTTGTATTATGGGTACCTGTAAATATCTACATACTTTTGTGTCAGAAGATATCGACGAGTAATAAAAAACCTAATTATCCTGAGTATTTTCCTAATTTTAGTTAATGCAGTATTTTTAATAAAACATAATAAAATCATATTATAAAAGTGTGGAGGCTTAAAAAATCCTTAAACCTTATTATTTTTCTCATGAATTAAGAAAATATATTTAATAGCGTGCAAAAGACAGCCAAATCCAATATATTTTTGTAAATAACTATTTGTGGACATATTAATTTAAAAAATTGAAAAACTTTCCCAACAACATTGTTTATGTAAAATATAAACTACGTCAATACCGTTTAATGAATAAACGTGGTATTGATTTTTAAAATGTTTTTTTATTTACTGTAGAATTGACCAAAATGAACTTGCTTGCTCTTGACTCGTCAGTTATTGCAATCGCAAAATAACTAGTTTTTAGTGCACATGTTGTCTCTGGTCAAAACCTGAGGCTCAGAAGCCATTGAATCTGGTTCTTGTTTAATTTTTTTCAGTGTAGAGTTCAAATATGACCAAAACCAAAGAAGCTAACGCAAGCCTTCGCTTCTGGTAAACAAAAATATAAATATAGTTACTAATCGTTCTAAGAAACTCATTATAGACACGGCCGGTTATTAAACAACCCACAGTCCTTAGTTGAGGCAACAACAACTAAGTAGGGATTTCAACACAATAATACCAACCGCAATAAAGTTGTTTTACCTAAAGTTTATGACAGTCTTAGAAAGTTTCCACCGATTGTAATTCAAAATTAGTAAACAAGAAGAAAGAACGGTATCTATTGTATTTAACGGCTGAAAAGTTACAACAAATTAAATGAACGCAATAAAATTTGAATTAACAGAAAATGACTTCCAACAATCATATTCTGGTCCAAGGAAAACTAAAACTCTTGCAGGTATTTGATTGGAAAAATCTTTAACATTTTAAGAAATCCAGTTTGAAAACTGCACATACGCGTAAAAAATAAAACGAGGCCATGGAAGCACTTTATTAAGTGTAGAAACATGTTCATCTTGAATTATAAAAAATTAAGATAAAATTAAAATAAAGTTGTCAACTCACAACCGTCTCGGGAATGATACCTAAGATACATTTAGTGCCTTTTTTAATAATCTCCATCTCCAGGAGTTGGTTATTTACACGACCATTGAACAACTTTATAATTAATATTTCGAATGTCATGATTTACAATGACAAAGGTCTACACTGAGCATAGACACTGAGTAAAAATTAAAACAAAAGCTAGTTTCTCTAGCCTTCTGAGCATCCGCCTTTTATTTAGTAGACTATAAAAAAAACTGTCTTTATTTTGTTAAAAAATGCCGTAAAATTGTGTGAATTTTTAAGATCGGAATTCATAATATTGCCATTATAATTTGGGGGATTTGTTTATTAATATTTTTCGTAAAAAAGACAAAAACAATCAGAATCGAGATTTTTATTTCTTTTGGTTCTTCCACAGATTACTCCAGATGACTGACTTCATAGGACGATATTGTCCGGAACTATCTCTTTTCTACACATTGAAATTAGGCGCATGATATCTTTGTCACAGATACCATAAGCAAATGTAGAGGCGCTGCAGTCGTTGCTAATACTTTTTACGACCGCTAGATGTCACTACAAAAACTTTTATTTAAATTCAAATAAAAGGCCCAATATTTTTACTATTTTAAATTGAACAATGTTCAATTTCGCGTTTTTTAAAAAGCGTGACTGTTTCTACGCTTGTTGCTTTTTTCTGACTAATATTTTAAAAACAGCATTTTGCTGCAATTATAATAAAGCCAGTATAATCAAAGCCAGTTAAAACTTGTTTGTATATTGAATAATTTGTGAAAAATTTTTTACATTATTTGTGGTGTTGGTGAAAACTAAGCGGAGAAACTGCATTGTTTTCCAAAAAGAGAAGAAAGGTAAAGATGTTTTATTAATACAACAAATTCAGGAAATCTAATTACATAATTCTAGAGCGAAACTGTGGCAAGAAGCTCTAAATGTCCAAAATTGCAGTCTAGAGCAAAAGTGGAGGGTTTGCAAAAAACACTTTTCGGCATCGTTAGATATTATGCTTCATTATTCACTTTTTATACAGGAATAGATTAGTACCAAAAACGTGTGAAGATTAAAGCTTTACCTTGTAAAACGAACAAATTGCCGGCAAACAAATCACCAATTTTCACAAAGCACCAGATCTCAAGAAAAACTCCACATGCGGGAAAATCATGCCAGACCGCTGTCATATCAAAAACAAAAGCACATGGGCGAACTAAGGAAAGGACGCATTGTCAAGGCCGGTCCCATAGTTTATCAAACTGTCAAAAACACTTAATAATAAAGTGAAATAAATAGAGAAAGGAGATTGAGAGTTATTATTTTCCTATTTGGGAAATGTACTGACGAACCACAATAAACAATTACTGATAAGTGTAATCGAACCGGACGCGTGGCAGTTTCATTCCACCAAACATTCCACAGTGCAAATTAATGCATTCGCACACGACGTGTCCCAATTTAACGTTTTTCCACTTTTTGAACAGAACCAAAAACGTCCGTCAACTATAACATTAATAATAAGCTTGGCAGTAACTCAGATGTTGTAATTAGGCATTTGTATGACTGACACCACCTTCTGGTCGTACAAACAAGGTTTTCGCGCCTTGACCCATTTGATTGAATGATTATAATGGATTAGAATTTATCGGATATTGTCAACGCCGGCATTAGCTGAAAATCGTTCGTGATGAATCATTGTGTTTGCGTAAACCGTGCCCAAATTTGATCCCCACGAAATGCGTCTAAATAAATGCGCGCGAACGATGCAGATTGATGAAAATTTGTGGAAAATTGCAAACGGACACTAAACGATAAATACCAGCAAGAGTCGAGACTTTTTCTTTGCGCACCTAATTATGGAAAATGCTCGGTATAGGCAGTGCGCAGAGTGCGATCACCTTCAATTGACGTATGACGTTCGAGAAGATTTCACAACATTGTTGTGATGTCTGCTGGTGCTTCATGATGTGATGTTCTGTTGTAGATTAAATAAGGTAAGAGGCGTTCTCGCGTTTGGGTAGATCGTTTGTGGCCCGCCCTGCTTGAATCAGTGCCCCAAACCGCGCCGATTATCGCAAACCATCAGCAAATTGCCACATTGGCACAGTCAGTGTCATCACCTGATTTTGACAAGTGATGATGCGAGCACAATGGTGATTTCGTATTGCAGAATGCCAATTCAGGCTCCACAGTGGACGGAGTTCCTGTCTTGTCCAGTATGTTGCAACGCATTTGACGTAGCGCTCCGTAGTCCCATCAGTCTGGGATGTGGCCACACCGTATGCAAGGCCTGTCTCTCGAACCTCCACCGCAAGCAATGTCCCTTCGACCAAACTACGATCACCATCGACATCGAGAGCCTTCCAGTCAACACGGCTCTCCTCCAACTCGTCGGCCCCATCATCAAAGACAACACTGAAATCCCCGACCACAAAATCGTCGCTCGCGACCACGTCGTCTTCTACCAGGAGTCGGTGAAATGCGTCGAGGAGCTGGCCATGTATCTGAAGCCGCACCCCAACGGAAACGTGTGCGGGAGCGGCAGCATCTTGTCCAGGCCCATGCAGAGGAAACTCGTCACTCTCATCAACTGCCAGCTGGTGGAGGACGAAGGACGCACCAGAGCAATGCGAGCGGCGAGGTCTCTGGGCGAGAGAACCGTCACCGAGCTCATCCTCCAACACCAGAATCCACAACAGCTGTCCGCTAATCTGTGGGCCGCTGTGCGTGCCCGTGGCTGTCAGTTCCTGGGACCCGGTAAGTCCACCACACAAAATCATGTCATTAACCTTCACAAAATTAGCCAACTGAGATCATTATCGCCGCTTCGCTTATCTACAACATCAGACACAATTTTCCCGTGATAACAGTTTGTTGCTTCAATTCACTTCATTTGTTTGTATTTATTTTGGACTAGCTGAAATTACACCGTCATTACATTATCATGTTTTATCACTTTTAGGGTTAATACATTTTATTATTTGCCACTTAGTCTAACAAGATTATGTTATTAATTTACGAAATAATGTATGATGAGCCACGGATTGACATTATTGAAATAGCTGGACCTGGCAAAGGGAACGTCTTAAACGCAAAAATCCGAAGTTGAATGTGTTGTAATTAAATTTTTTTGTGACTTTAACGCATACGTTGTCGTGTTTATTTATTACAAAAGAGAATTTCGAAAAATTGCTTCTTAGTGTTCACTTTCGGCACAAGAGCCACTCGCATCTAAAATTTCAAGTCGTCAGCTTTCACGGTTTGGGCTCAGCGTTGATTATGAATTAGTGAATGCGTGAGTGTGTCAGTGAGGACACTTCGCATTATATACAGTTTCAGAAATAATGGCATTAATTTTAACCAGTAGTAGAACACGTTAAAGCAAACACTTTTTCTATGTACCATTTTTTCGACATCGCAATTTTGTTTTAGAATTTTACCCTTCTTGAAATTGACGAGCTGCCTATGGAATTAATAAATCAGAGACATTAACCGGGAATATTACAGGGTGACTATAAATGATTGACATTTTTCGTGTTAAGTTGGCAATATTTTTTAACTCTTCCATTGGGAACACTGATTTTCAAATTTTAAATTGTCAAATAAACGTCAAATTTAAAAATTGCCAATATCAGAATTGTTTTCAAAATGGTTTTTACAGCTGGAAAATATTTTCCATGACTCGCTGTAACCATTTTCTCCATTATTTGTCACTTTTCGTTCGACGTTATTCGGTAAGTTACACTTTTTGACAACAATATTCTAACCTGGAAAGTTAATAGACGTAAATCACGACGACAGTTAATCTGGTACCAATTCCTCACTGTTGCCAATCACCTAAATTTAAGTCAATCATTTGCAGTCACCCGGTAGTTTTGCCTCCTTGGATAAGTAATTATTTACGTTTTTTTCCCTGCTGCGGTCGGTAAGAGCATTATAATGGCAACGGTCGAATTAATGAGTTGCTCATAGACGGGTTACAAAATAACAATCAAATCCTCCAAAAATTTTAACTTGTTAACAAAAACGTTTACAGCAAAGAGCTATTAAGAAAAGTTGTTGGGTTGGACGAGTTGTACTGGTTAAAATTGATGCCATTATTTCTGAGACACTCTGTATATACAGTACCGTTCATTTGAAAATTTTGAGTTTCCCGTAAAGCCAGAAAGTTGAAATGTGGTGCATGATCATTGTCGATCATTCTGAATCGAAGTAAAATACTTTCAAGATGACGGCACTTCTGATTATAACCGAAATTGACATTAACGTTGTTATTTTAAATGTTAATATTGATTGGATCACTCAATTGTGAATCAAAATTAAAAACAGGTTGTTGTTACTACTTATTCTTTATTGCCAACCGCCAGTCAGTATAGCTATACATTACCATAGCCATTTTCGGAAGTAAAAAACACTTTATCTTACTGTACAAATCAAACATTTTACCTGGCGGTAATATATTTCTATGACTTTGTCATAACATCTCCATTTTTTAAATTAAAAATTTTGTTGGATGGCGATAAAATATTGTATGCACCAGTTCAGTAAAGTGTCATTACTGATTTGATACATAAATATCTATAATTGTATGCTAAAATTTGAAAATGAATTAATCTTTTTAAAAATTGATATATTTTGAACCATTTGAAGTATTGCAATAATTCTTCTTTCTGTCGATTCGTATGATTTCCTAAAATAATTCGAGACTACTTGGTATATTTTTTAGTGTTTCAGGAGGTCGTTGCGATTTTCCGAAAATTAGTATAACAAATGACAAAAACTAAATTTTTTCAAATTGTAACTTCACAATCTATCTAAATAACGCAATTCGATGTAAAATTAAAAAATAACTCGACTTTTATCAAGGTTCAATTCTCGATAGTTTTACGGATAATCGACCTTTTATAAAAAAATGCCTCTTCTCTTTAGCTTTTGATGTGTAGAGTGTGGAATAAAAACCTTTGAATCCATGAAATTGAAGTTAGCATGTCATATGAATTATGCTTTTTATCAAATCTTTACTATACATTTATATGGTAAATTAATAATAATGAAACAGCAAACCAGAAAGTAAAACAAAACTTTAATTTAACAAACACTGTGAATCAATTATTGTGGAGGTACAACATTGTAATTAATGCAAATATTACTTACATTGTGTAATTATAAATTGCCATTGCAACCAATAAGTTTAAAATCTCAATTACAGAACATATAATTGAATCTCAATAATCTGAAAAATACATTTTTATATGAATGAGAATTATCGTAAAAACTAAGTAGACGGTATATGATCCTTTTATAAAAGTCGAGTTATTTTTTATTTCTACATCGAATGAAGCTTTTAGATTGTGGGGTTGCTATTTGAAAAAAAATAGTATTTTATATTTTGTTATAATCATATTCAAAAAATCGCAGCAACATCGCATCGCAGAGACATTCAAATTGTATAAAAAGTACTTTTAGATGATGCTCTGAGGTTATGCAAAACAACAAAAAAATCTATTGTATTATCTGCAAGGAATCAAAATATTAATTTTTTTAAATATCTGCATTTCAAATTTTTGCATTGAATTGACAATATTTTAAAAACTATGAGAGGTAAGTGCGGACAATTTGGGTACGTCTTATTCAGAATTGAGTGTCCAAATCAATGAGTGCATAAAACTATGGAGTTGAAATTTAAAATAACAATGAAGCTATAGCTTTAGGGGAAATTCAAAATTTTCTAATGAATGGTCTACGTGTATAAGAGGGGAATATATATTGGGCGTTTTATTAGATTGGTTATTATGTTTGTGGTGTCTATAGTTTTTATTATTTTAAGATTAGAATCTTATTAGGATGAGATGGGTTGCGCTTGGTATCTTATTGTTTGGTGATTTATTATCAAAATATAGATCAATTACAGTTCTCAGGGTTTTTTTCTTAACATTATTCTGTTATTGTCCTCTGCTTACACAGAACAAACAAATATTTCAACTAGAACCTCCAGTGTTAATTATAATAATTACAAATCATTATAATTATCCTCGTTTTTGTTCTTCAGCCATGCAAGAGGAGGTGCTGAAGCTGGTGCTGCTGGCACTAGAAGACGGCTCGGCGCTGTCCCGAAAGGTTTTGGTGATGTTCGTCGTCCAGCGGTTGGAGCCGCACTTTCCGCAAGCTTCGAAGACGAGCATCGGGCACGTGGTCCAGCTTCTCTACCGCGCCTCCTGCTTCAAAGTGTCCAAGCGCGAAGGGGACTCCTCGCTGATGCAGCTGAAGGAAGAGTTTCGAACGTACGAGGCTTTGCGGCGCGAACACGACGCCCAAATCGTGCAGATCGCCACCGAAGCGGGACTGAGGATAGCGCCGGATCAGTGGTCGGCGCTGCTCTATGGAGATACCGCCCACAAGTCGCACATGCAGAGCATCATCGACAAGCTGCAGACGCCCCAGTCGTTCGCGCAGTCGGTCCAGGAGCTGGTAATCGCTCTGCAGAGGACCGGGGATCCCGGAAACTTGTCGGTGCTGAGGACGCCCCTGGAACTGCTCGCGGGGATCGATCCCAGTTCGGGTAGGTGAAAATTTCCGTTGTTAGTTGCGTATGACAGGAACTTTCCGCGACAATCGAAATTTTATTATGATTTTTTAAATGTCAACAACCATAAAATCAATTCCAAGAACGAATAATATAACTGTATTGTGCAGATTAGGTGCCATTAATTGTTTTTTATTGATTTTGTTATCCTGTTTAATTGGCATTGTTTAGATATGTCCTCTCATTAAGTCAATTTGAGGCGTTGAATTTTGCGTTAAGCACTATCGGTTTATTTGCTTGTCCGTGTCAAGAATTTGCGTCAGTATTTGCAAATAAATAAAGAGTTGGTTTGCTTTAACTACTTTACTAACTAATTGGCGGTCTCGATGACAAAGTAAAACTTAAAATAACCTATCGTCGTCAAATAATGAGTGTTGAATCATTGTTGAGCAGCACAAAAATTAATTAAAAATGGATTAGTCATTATGCAAAACGGTCGACTGAAAGGAATGAGACTTGTTTTTTAGATGGAAATTAAATTTAATCACATTACGTGTTATCGCTCAATAAAGTGTGTACTAAAATTGTGTTACGACTTTTCGAACTTTTATGGAATTTAATGCTCGGATTCGCTTCTCGTTTTGTTGAAATTGTTACCGTTAATGCGACCTAAAAGGGAGTACCGCATTCTTTGCTCGTTTGTTTGCATAAAAACGATACAAACGGAATTGTCTTTGAGTTTTTTCCATTACAGTTATTAAATCCAAATGATTAATGTCATTAGAGTATCTTTATAGCTGTAGAAATCCTTGAAAATTTCCCACCAAGACAATATCGAAGATTATGTGGAAAATTATAAATTATCGTGTAATGAAATTGTTGCAACTACATCAGAAAAACATCTTATCGGCATCGGAAGCATAAATAGTGGACAAGGTGTTTGCCTAGTTTTATCGATTTCGTCATTTTCTCAGAAATATGGCTCTAGACGATCACTTTTTCCTCGTTGGTTCGAAACAATGAACGGTAAAATGTTCTATTGTAATTCGAACATCTTAATCAGTGGATTGCTTAAATGTCTTAATTTGAAGACGACCCAGGCCAGTCAGACAGGCTGTTGAACATATCTCGGATGAGAATGAATTATTGTTCAAAACTATTATAAAAATTAAACAAAAATTTGTGCAATAACTTGGATAGTTTAATAATAATTTTTATCTGGATCTCGTAATACCTATTTCTAGTGCGCCACTGATCAAAGTCTGATTTACTGCATCGAAAATTTGTTGCAATTTCCATGGCAGCAGAAACTCTTTCACATTTGAGTGGCGTCAATGAACAGCGCTTTGAATGTATTGATAAACTGGACAAAAATAAAAACTATTCAAAATGATCGACTTTCTGGATTAATTACATTGGTTTTTGTCTTCAGAAATTAGATGTAAAGAAGAACGTTTAGCTTTTATAAATTATATTAAAAGAATATTATAAATAACAGCATTTAATTAATAGGTAGAGAATTGGTAACAGGGCATTTTTAGTCAAATTTAATTAATACAGGCTGGGAAAGCGAGTGCACACTATTTACCGCAACCCTTAAGAATTTATATTTCGTTTCGGACAAATCGCACGCTTAATAAATAATACACTGACTTAATACGAAAATAAGTTTTCTGGATATGACGGAAAAATACTTTTCAATTGGGGAGTTATCCTAAACAATTTGCTAATATTTTAGATTCTAAGGCAAATAATGTAAATAAATTTGGTCAACTAAATGATAGTGTCGTCAGCATAATTTTCATCGATGGCGCTAAAAAATCTATCCATATCAGAATCTTAATTTTCTAATTTTTGAATTTGGTCAATATATTATTGAGTGTGCGAAATCTAAATCTTTTTAACGACGTTTTTTCGAAAGATTTATTTTGTCTTAATTATTTCACTTCGGTATTATTCATTAGTCTCTTCCACATTCAACAGAATACATATTTTATCAAAGACTAGGCAATCGATCGCCCTTTTTGTGTAGGAAACATATTTTCGCCAATTGTTCGTTTGTTATGATAAATCTGCCTAAAGAAAATTAAATTATGAAAGTCGCATGCAGACGCAGTCAGGTCAAGTACACTGCAAATTAAAGTGTATTCATAAAGCAATAATAATATGCAAAAAGTACAAAATAATATAAATTCAAACTTTTTTTAAAAGCTTCTTCAAAGTTAGAGTTTTAAATAAAATTGACTAGTTGGCCTCCGTGCAAATAATTCGCATCGCAATCATGTTTGTTTTACCATTTTATTGCTCGGAACGCGCGTGCGGAATGAAAAACTCAATAGGTGGCGCTATGAGCAAAATACGGTTTTTAATAATTAAAGAAAAACATTAACATTTGAATTGTTCATTTATTTTTCGCCATTAGCGATGAAGGTAATCTTCAAAATGATGGCTCAATCATTTGTTTTGATGAAGTATTAAGAGAGATATGGCGTACCGACAAAAAACACCGTTGAGAAGTAATATATTGAGATTGCCTACATTTTACAGATAGGTATGCAAAATAATGTAATGACCGAAACTTCTTAAACCAAATATACTAAAAAAAATATATAAGAATGGACTTCTTGTACAAATAAAAAGTTTTATTTGTCGCTTTTTTGTTTTGTGCCTATTCTGTTTCTGAACCCACGAGCCGCCACTGGTAAATTCTATACTTGGCGTGTTTTTCGCCTTATAGAAGTAATGCGCTCTACACAAAAGCTAAATTGCAAGCGATAAAGAGATTATTTCACTAGGAATTAATTCCTGAATTTAGGCGATTGTATTGACTTAAAAAATAACGGTGAGATAATCGTATGAAACGGTTGTCCAAGACTTATTTATAAATACCAACTCGTTAGAAAATATTTTGTTTTTTGTCCATTGGACGATGCACTGTGCAATGGTACAAATAAAAATGGATTCAGGCCATGTAATCTAGCTGTTCTTTTATATTTTACAGTGGAGACCACAGATTATTCCAGATGACTGACTCAATGCAAATATTTTGGCGGAATGACCTTTAACGACCTTCATATTATGTAACAGTTTTCAGATGGCGCAACGGTCAAATTTTGCAGCAAATTTAAATAGTCTCTCCTCTAGGCAGTAAAAATGCTATTATATTTTGAATATTTTATGATTTATTCTACAAAACTAATGTAAACAATAAGTTTTGAAGAATAAATCATAAAATAATCATTACTTACATGGCATAAACACTAACAATTTTATAAAAATCAATTTATTATCTTACATAATTTAACTTGAACAAACATACCCAAAATGTTAACAATTACATTTCTAAGATAGGTATAATAATTTATACATATGATAATAACTTGGGGTTAGGATATAATAATGGAAATCTTGAAGGACTTGCCCGACAACTAGAGCCTCCTTGCTTAGTTCCTCAAATTCGTACACAAAAATAAGGAATAATGAAGCCTAATATCTAACGATGCCGAAAAGTGTTTGTTGCAAACCCTCCACTTTTACTTTTGCAGTTTTGGAGATTTAGAGCTTCTTTCCAGAGTTTCGCTCTACAATTATATACATAATTAGATTTTCTGGATTTGTTTTATTAATAAAACATCGTCTTCTCTTTTTGGAAAACAATGCAGTTTCTCCGCTTCGTTTTCACAAACACCACAAACAATGCAAAGACCCATCTTTAGCTTAAAATTATTCACAAATTTATACAATGCAAGCAAGTTTTGACATTGACTTGGTCGATTGTAATTGCGAAACGCTGTTTTTACATTATTAGTCAAACGTAGAAACAGTCACGCTTTTTAAAAAACGCGGAATGGTATATTGTTTAATTTAAAATAGAAAAAATAATGGGCTTGCGATTTGAATTTAAATAAATGTTTTTGTAGTGACATCTAACAGTCGTAAAAAGTATTAGTAACGACTACAGCGCCTCTACATTTGCTTACACCTATCTGTGACAAAGATGTCATGCGCCTAGTTTCAATGTGTAGAAAAGAGATAGTTCCGGACAAAATCGCCCTATGAACTCATTCATCTGGAATAAACTGAGGTGGAGACGTTTGAGATTGAAGTATCATGGCATTTGACCGAAACTGTCAATGAAAAAGTTGGTGAAAAGACGTATGAACCGATGCACGGGTGTGGAATTTGTTAAAAAATACATTAAATGCGTGTTATTATGTCTTGCCCGAAACGGCTGTCAACCGAAAACATATTCATATTCAAAATACTCCCTTTCAAGGTCTAACATTTTCTACACTTGTACGAACTTCAAAGTGATTCCATGGCTTACTCTGGCTCCTTTTTTATTAGTACGCCCGTAATTTAAACCAATGGACACATGAAAGAGGGACGTGAAGTACTTTTAATATTTATTTTTGTGACAAAATTTTCGAAAACTGCAATTGTTTTATCCTCAACAGTTTTCCGTGACGTGAGAACGAATTAGTAAGTTTGATTGCATTTGTAACGATTAGAATCGTCGACACCGTCTTGGCAAGAGTGCAGCGAGGCTTTGGAGGCCGTCCGTCTTGTGGTGGCCGGATTGGTGGAGTTCATCCATCAGCACGGCAGCAGGAAGCTGCAGGACACGACTCATTCGCAGCACGCCAAATACAAGATCAGCATGTGTCGGGACTTAACACTCAGAGGGAACTGTCCAAGAGGTACTAACTGCACATTTGCTCACTCAAACGAAGAACTAGAAAAGTAAGTCGGCCCAAGGGAATAATCCCCGACACCGGACTAATCACGACCGTCCGCAGATACCGCGCCAAAAATCGAAAAACGATAATCCGCAACAAGGAACATCGAATCGACAGTCAATCGCCAACGGAAAAAGTGGTCTATCCTCAAACCGAAGACTACTACTCGATCCCCAACACTGCTACTGTTAGTCCCGTGCCAATGCCGGCCGTCGTTCAGATCCAGCGAATGGGCTTCGACGTGACCTTCAACCACAACATAGCGCCGTACGTGCCGCAGCCCGTGTACCCCCAAACTACCGCTCCGTATCCTCACGACGTTTACCCCTCGCCGCCGCCGAACATTGTCCTGACCAACAACGACCAGTTCTATCCTCCGCAGAGCGAGTTCACGTCGAACATCGGCCACCAAAGCGTGCCGGAGAAGCGGCCCAATTGGGACAGTGTGGTTTCGAAGAACCACAACGTGCTGCAGCCCGTGAAGAGGACGTCCACGAAAAGTCTGGCCGAGCTGCAGCAGCGCAAGCAGGAGGTGCTGTCGCAGCTGGAGAAAGTCGTGGGGAAAAACGTGGCGAGTGTGATTTCGCACAACGCCACCAGTTTGGCGCGCCAGGAGTCGCACCACGACCTGGACAGTCCCACGTCGCCGTACACCTTCTGGTCGGGACACTCCAACACGGGGCCCACGTTCGTCAGATCGGATTCGATATTGGCGGCAGATGATGATTATGTTCCTTACGATTCGCCTGCCATTAGCAAATACGGGCCTATATCCAGAATGCACAAGGATAACGGGCAGGTGTCGTCGTTCCGCGACGGGAATTTATCCTCGTCTTTGGTAAGTCACAAAGAAACCAACGCCCAGACTCCGGGTAAAATTTTACTTTATGTCCTCCACATGTTTTTTCAAAAAAAGTTTTTTAACTACCTTGAAACAATGCTCTAATGTCATTCCTGATAATGCGAGTTTGTGGAAATGTCTTTAAAATACAGTATAACTTTGATAATCCGGACACGTTTTTTGTAATTTTTATCCCCATAATTCGTATAAATCGTTTCAAGGTTAAAAATAGCAACTTTACAAAGTTGGATGACAAAATAATGTATTTTTAACCGGTTTAAGAAAGTTTTATTCCAAACTTGAGACTTTCTCATGAGCTAGGAACTGATTCATTTGTTGTGATTGACTGTTGCAACGATCGAGTATCTCCCATCAAAGAAATGCGGCAAAATGTTTACTATAGGTATAGTTCTTTCAGATAATCAGACATTTACGAGAGTTATAATATTTCTAGAAAATTTGTTTTGATTATAGTTTACATTGGATATGATATATAAAATAAATGGTGAACGCTAGCGATATCTCATTCTCAAATTGAGAATCTAGGTTTTACACGTAATCTTATGAAGAACATTACAAATAACGGTTTTTCTCAGTTATTAGGCAACTTGGGGTATTCACGTTTTGGTAGAAGGTAAACAAGGATGGATTTTATAAATTAATGCAACTTCATTATAATCGTCAGTTTTGGGTCATTTTTAGAGCATTATGCAAAGACCGCTTTTTTAATTAATTATTAAATAACTACAGTTGGGACAGTTTTAAAGTGCAGTGTTCAATGAACGCAAAGCAAAAAATCAAACGAAAATGTTGGAAAATTAGTAAATGCTGCTATGGTTGGAAAAATTGCATAATGTACCACCTTAATTAATTATTAAATAACTTCAATTGGGATGAAACTCAAATGCTTTCATTGTAAAGTGCAATGTTCAATGACTATACCAAAAAATCAAACGAATATGTAGGAATAATAGTAAATGCTGCTATTGTTGGAAAAATTGCAAAATGATGCCACCTTAAGGTGGGAAAAAAGCATGCAAATTTTCCATAAGAGGGTTTTGAGAGTTTAATTTCCTAATTTTCCAACAGATTTGTCTGATTTTTTGGTATAGCATTCGTTGAACATTGCACTTGAAATTAACATCATTTGAGATTCATCCTAATAGTAGTTATTTAAGAAAAAAATAATACATGCAATTTTTCCATAGGAGGGTTTTGAGGGATAAACTTTCTTATTTTCCAACAGAATCGTTTGATTTTTTGGTATTACCTTCACTGAACATTGCAATTTAAATTAAGATGATATGAGATTCATCGTAATAGTAGTTATTTAATAATTAATTAATTAAACGGCCCTTACATAATGCTGAAAAAGATGACACCAAAGCAGATTATTTTGGAATGTGATTATGATGAAGATGCCTAAGTTTACCAAAACCTTTTACCAAAAGATGAATGCCCTAAATTGCCTAATAACTGAGATTAAGCATTATTTTTAACGTGTTTCATGTAAAACCTACGTTCTCAACTTGAAAATGAGATGTCGCTGTCGATCAACTTTTCGTTCCTAAATGAAATATCGGCAAAATGTATTTCCAAAACTACTTTCTACAACGAATACTACGATTCATCGTAATCTTTGAGGCAACAAAACTAGGGAAAATGCTAAAATTAGGCCGCCTGCCTTTGATGAATAAATAATCGATCATTGCGATATCTAGCGGCCGTGAATCGTAACAAATGATAAATTTCCCGCCTTAATATGCAAGAGAAGGCACTCCTGTTAGTAGATAGTTTCATCCCTCAGAAGATGGCATCAATGTTGATTCAGATTCCAGAGTTTCATTCTTGTCCTCCAACTGCACGACGATATTGCAATTTATGTATCAGAACTTAATCCAAAACATTAATGTTTCTTACCGAAAAGATTTACTAAACTACATATGACATGAAGATGACAATAGTATACAACTTTAAAAAAGTTTAAATTTAAAAATTGCCGTTCTTTATTTAGAGCGAGCTAGGCGTCAATCAAGGAAAAAAGCATGCGAAAGTTGGCACCAGTTATGGTCATTGGTGTCTCAGATTGAAGACTATTCATTTAAACTGAACTTAAATAACAACTTCTAGCTCTAGTAAACTATCTCTAGTACTTCTAGTAAACTATTTGTTGAAGTAATTTCAAATTTTCTAAGATGCAAGCCTCAACAATTCTTTACAACTTGTCTTCTCAATTTTTTTACAAATATCTAATGCAAAAGAAAAAATAAACGCTAAAAACTTTACTCCTACTCCTAAATGTTTGCCATCTCTAGGAGACGAAAAATAAAATTGGTTCAAGATGTTTTAAAAATTGTGATGGTGCTATAGGGAAATTAGGAAATTAATGTATAAAATCGAGGCATCAATGAATTGTTTTTTTTTCAAACCAAACCACACAATTCAATTTATCAGGTTCAGGGACAGATCAACATTACGGGGAGAAATTTTTGTGATTTTGTTTTATTATCATCCAAAAATGATTTTCATGTAGAAAGGACTTGGAAGGACAAATAGAGTGGAAAGATCGCAAGTTATCTAGATTATTATCCTTCTACAAAGTCTGCATCTTGCCGGAAATAATAAATCGCGCATACCACGGAATTTAGCTTTTAAAAAACCGATATACAAAATCGTTGAAATTAAAAAAAACAAGCAAGAAAAAATGAAAATAATGGTTTTTGGCATAAAAAATTATGTTTTATTTTACGGAATAAATTACCAATTTGAAATAAAGTTGAAATTAATTTTTTGGGAGAGACGTCTGTTAAAAAAATAGGTTTCTTATAGAAGTAGAATAACTAACTAGCAAAAGGAACATCCATTTTTGAATATTCAAATACCAAAGTGCTTCTGTCCTAAAACTTTACTCAAGAAGGGAAAAAATAATTCTCAGATAACACTGGAAATAGCGCACCTGAGAAGACCAGTTAAAGAAAACATGAAAAACAAATTTACTATTGGTTGTATTTAATTGGGTTTTGTATTTAAATTGACTAGTTAGTCAGTTTAAATACAAAACACATATAAATGTAACCAAAAGTAAATATTTTTTCTTCTTTTCTTTAAATGGTCTTAACTCAAAATTTTATATTACAGATTTCATGCGTTTTGCTCAGTTACTTCCCAATTATGCGTTTTCACTACTCACTGCGGATGTTTGGGTAGCACAAATTACCTTTTTGTGTGATTAAAAAAAATGCAGTTCCGTTCTTAATAGCAACTTAGGACCGAAGTATTTTTCATGTTAAAATATCTTTTACAATAACCGAACTGGTGCATACACTTTGCTGCGTTCGAGTGGAACATGCGCATTAACAGATAAAAAGTGACCAAGCCAAGTGCTGCTATTTATAAAGTTAAGGAACCACTTTCATGACCCCTCAGTCGCCTTTTATTGCTAAGTGAAATTGGACTGCTCTTAGTGCAGCCGGGCAAGGCAAGCAAGACGTAAAATGTTTAATACTTTATTTCTAAAGTTGTAAGGGACAGTAATGCATAGTAAATTGTTTATTTTCAGATCCGCAGACCCTTGTCATCAGCTAGTCCAGTCACTTCGTTGTATTACAACAACAATCCGCCGTTCCACCAAAACACCCTACCTCCAGGCCACGCCCTAATCGGCCATCACGGCGGCGGTATCGGTAAATTCTCACCGCTCGCTGGGAAATTGGAAATTTCACGCGACGTTATAGGATCGCCGCAACTGATTTACCACCAGAGGATGCAGGACCCTTCCAAGGAGCTGCTTGCGGAATCGCAGCGCGTCAAGCAGCAGCTGTGCAACTTGGAGAAACAACTAAACGACCTAAAGCTTGCCACACAAGGCGTGACGACGTTGAGTGAGCGCGAAAGACTGACCCAAGAGCTGCAGCTGATCGAGCAGGGCATCCAAGAGAAACAGAAGGAGGCGTGTTTGGTACGGATCGCCGTAGCACGGTCTGGCCGTATTGAATCGTTTGGTTTGCAGAACAAAATCGTTCACACGTTAAACCAGGCGATGGGCAACCACCACAACGCCAACGTTTCCACCTTGGAGCCGTCGGAAGAAGCGATGTATGAAGTGGACATTGCGAACGACATGAGACAGTTAGAGATGCGACTGCAGGAGGAGATATGGAGCAGTGAAGATGACTCCAACCAGTAAATTCAACCCAATGGGTTCAGTTCGTTGTTTTTCTTTTTATTTCATGACATGTTTTTTGTGGGCATGCAGGTCTGATATATTTTGAATCATAATGTAGAGAACGGTCTAGGTAATTGCCCTTTTTTTTCCAATAGTATTTTTGAGAGTATGATTCAAAATAGCCCATTTAGTCAGACCGTTTTATTCACATTAAATACAATAGGTGCATTTCACTTTCACCAAATTCGACGATGATGACGATTTTGATTGATAGTTGTTCCAGTTTTATTGGAAAAGGTGAGGTGTCTTTATCACTCGCTCCAGAGGGAAGAGTTTAGTTGAAATGTTATCTATCTTTAATCATACTGTGTGTGATCGGTATATCAATGTTATGAGTTGATATATTTTAATTTAGTGTGCATTTGTTTGAAAATGCAACTGACTATGAAGTTATGCTTACATTTAATTATATAGTCTAATTTATTAAGCTTTACAGAAGAAGGAGCGATGGTGCGTTACTGTGTTACAAAGAGATTATCTTACCGATTTTTGGAGTCATTGAAATAGATAAGCATTTATCTTTTTAATTTCTTTGTAATATACGTAATTCAACATGCATGTATAATGTAATTTGATGTATGCAATCTTGCAGTGATTATTTGAGCTGTCGTTACTTTATAATATCGTGACTTTATGCAATTTTTTCCTATTATAATATATTTATTATTATTGCGGAAATGTATGAGCGGAACGCTTTATTTAGTTTGTTGTAAACGATTTGTTGTGTCATACATAGCTGGACGATTCTATCAAGTTACGTTGTTAAATCATTTGACTCGATGCGAATGCGTTTATTTTTTATTAGCAACTGAGCATCGAAATATTTTTTATAATGATGTAGAAATGCCAAAGTGATTTTTTCCAACTCTTAACGAAGACCCAATGATGTATGGATGGCTCGCAATTTCTTGTGTTTTTCCTATGCTTCTCTAGCGCATTTATCTGTTTGTTATTGCTTCATTATACTGATCGATTGATTGAATCTTCTTCGCCGAGCAATCCCGCAATATTAGTCTAGGCTGTGTAACATAATTGTTTTTCTTTCGTGGTTGTACCTAATGTTGTTTTATGTTTGCCCTGTAGTCAACTTTTATTTATTGAGTCATCTGGCATTCATTTTTATATTAGGTCATGTTGCACATGTGATTAATATTTAACTATTATACTGATTACATTAATCACGTATGTATATTTGGGTGGAAGTATATAAATTATACCAATATTTAAATAAATTATTATTACCCATCGTCGACTTGTGTTTTTTTACCGTACCCAATCGCCTAATAAAAAATGATTCAGAGTAGAACAAAAATCACATTGAAATTCGTGTAAAAATGTTTCACGTTGAGATCAATGACGATTAAAAAATATTTTTTATAAAATATTACTATTAATAATATTTTATTATTTATTTATATATTTTAAACTGTCGTTGCTTTAGATGAAGATATTTGAAATTAAGTTCTCTGTTAACCGTTTTGGGCACGAAGTATTTATAAGATACTTTTTATGTCTTTTTTAATAAATTCCATCACCGAGCATCGGTTTAGACGTCTTTTAACAAACTTTTTGATTGTCAGTTCCTACCAAATATTATGTCAAACCTCTACACTGTAAAAAAATACACTAGCTATATTCCACGGCCTATTGTGAATGTTTTTTATTTATACGCCCGATATCAAAATATATTACAAACAGAAAATTGCTCAACGACGTCTGGAGATGGAATTTTTTTAAAAGACATTATGTAAATGTTAAGTCGTGTCCAGAAGGGTTATCATCCAAAAATTGTATTCAATTTCTCGATCTCAGGATCAAACATTACACTTAAACTAATTCCAAAGTTATTCTATGGCCTACTCTGAATAATTGTTATTTTGAAAAATTAGTTGTGGGAATCTGAACCGGTCTTTAGTCAATTAATTATGACTTTTGGACGTGTGACAGGGCCTTTATCATTACCACAGATTTTGACATTATACCTAATTGCACTTTTAGGGGTTGTCACTGAACGGATTAGATAAACGAGGTGAGAGCGATAACGCCGTATAAAAATAATAACTATCGAATTTTGCCACATCTGTTTGCTCTAAATATAGCTCCCCTGTTGACCGAAGTTATCAGATCCGCAACTCATTATCTGAAACATTCAATATCGATGTTGATGAAATTTAAATACGCAGAAAAGCACGTTTTACGTTTTGAAAATGTTGAATTTCAAAATATTTTCTTGGCAGGTTCCTGCAGGTGTTGAGGGTCAGCGCGGAGAGAGGTCGGCCCGGGCACTTGTCAAAAATTTGTGAAACATCTGTCAAAAGCCGTTTTTGCAAAGTCGCATTGCGGCAGTATCCGGTAGAATTAGGTGAAAAGTAGAAGAATTCTTAGGCGTGTGAGTGCCAGAGTGTTGTGAATGTGCAGCTAAGATGCCCAACAAAACCAAAATCGAGAACGACCCTCTGTTTTCCCGCCCCCCGCATTACTTGCACGAGCTCCCATTCGAAGATGAGGAGCGGCTGGGAAATCTCTTCGCGAAGCTGGATAAAGACGGAAACGGGAAGATTGACATACACGACTTGAGCGATGCCCTCAACGAGCACGACGTTCATCACCAATATGCGGAGGTACGAGTGCGAATTGTCGTTTTAACAGGGCTCTAATTGGTTTAGTTCATAAGGTTTTACGAGCTGATTATGTAGATAAACGTGGACGATCACGTGTGATTTGGCCAACGAAGTACAGTTAGGCACGACCCAAATGCGATTCAAGCGACTCGGGCTGACGTATTATTTTTAACAACTTGCCCTGGCCACAAATCGGCCGAATTTTATGATCATGTGCTTTGGATTCAAATTAGAAAGTGCACGCGTTGCTGCTCTTGACCATGACGAATCGATTTTTGCGTTGCCCTAGTCTTTCGTTAGGTTGCAAGAGAGAGGACGAGTCATCTAGACGGGTCAAGGAACGGATTCGCCCAACAACAAAATGTAATTTTTTTATAACGAAAAGCGCCACAGAGCCGACACTTACGGTTTCAAACACGTGAACGATAGTAAATATTTACGCAAACTCGCATTACGCAAAGATTTAGACAATTTTTTCACAGTGGCAAACATCAGCAGGGCCACAATCGCCCATAGACAATAATCTAGATTAAAACAAGTGTTTTACTGACTGCAATCCATCAGTCGTCGCTATTTTCAGTCTTATCAATTTTTAATCATTTGTTAAAAACTTTAGCGCAGTCACGTTATTGTTCCCCTCCTTTGTTCGGTTTTTTCGTTACGTCAGTGCCGTAAAATTGCTTTTAAGAAAGTTGTTATTTTTTGGTTCTGAAGGACGAGAATAACAATACAATGAAAATATATTTATTTATTGTCGAATGTATTACGCCTATGCAAAAACCACTTGTCGCCGTCTCTGAAAAACGGTTTTTTATACTTCTTTTATTTTTCACAATTAAGATGAACAGTTTTTCTTCTAGCGCTCAAGCTGCTCGCAATAGATAAATAAATAAATAAGCATTTATTGTGCCTCGCAACAAGTATAATAACAAAATAACTACAATATACAGTACAAAAATAAAGCAGTAATAAAACAAAATAAAATAAAACTGTGAAATAAAACAAAGACCTGAACTACGTAAGCTTGTCTAGAGACACAAAGGGGGATAGTTTGGCTCTGAGCCATTCTTCCACTACCCCTGTAAGAATTGCGACAGATTTCATTTTAGTATTCTGAGGAAGGAGTTATATAGGAGTTGAATTCGACATTTTTAAAATCAGAATATTCGTAAGGTCATCATTGATGTCCAATGGTAGATCTCCTTTGTTATCGTTTGGTTTGGGTTTAAAAGTTAAAAGTGGTCTAAACCTTTCATATCCCACGAAGGATATGAAAGGTTTAGACCACTTTTAACTTTTAAACCCAAACCAAACGATAACAACATCTTATATAAGTGAAGATGTTCTTTAGCCTGGTGTTTCTCCTTTCCCTACTCAATCTCTTCGACATTGAAATTTTTGTAGAGAACTCGTTTCTCGTCATCAGTCGCTATCCGGTTCAAAAAACTTAAAATATTTGGAAAAGTCAGTGAATTTTATTGATAACCTGGAAATCATGGAAAAGTCAGGGAATATGTTTTTTTTTGCCTGCAGTTTTTGAGTTTCTTTGACCAAATTTCAAACCGCAAAACCAATGGGACCATTTCTTTATGAGGACCTCGACCAACTGATGAGTTTTTTGTCGTAACTTATTAAAAAATAGTTTTCTGAATCTATAACAAAGAAACTGCTGAAGCTAGATGTAAACAACGGTCCTGAGGTATTAAAGACAGATGTGGGTTGCAGTGTGAGAAAATAATTACATGAAACTATGGAAAATTTTCAAAAAGACAAACTTTGAGCGATTGTTGGAATTTTTTTATTGGAAC
Source organism: Eledona agricola (assembly GCA_964023215.1). Lineage (NCBI taxonomy): Eukaryota > Metazoa > Arthropoda > Insecta > Coleoptera > Tenebrionidae > Eledona > Eledona agricola. Next base: position 19,658,934 of record OZ026855.1, on the reverse strand, counting down.
CAGTAAGAAATTTTTTTAATGATCCAATTTGAAATACAATTTGGTGAAGTACACGTCTTGTCTGTGTCCTAAATTGATAGCAAGCGCTAGAGAATGTGCAAAAAGTGGAATGAATAACCTACTTCAATTCTTGCATGACAAAAACTTGGTAACCTTTCTTTATTGAAGACTGCAAAATTGTGCACGAAGACCTTGAACCTATAGGCCATCAATACCAAGAACTCATCCAGTTTAGAAAGACTACTAATTTTTTCATACGGAAACGCAACTGTTGAATCGGGCTTCTCTATTAATAGAGTAATCGAAAATCTGAATTAACATTCGTTGATCTCACAAAGACAAGTTTATGATGCTTGACATGCAACATTTTAATATTATCAACACTACAAAAACTTTATATCATCACATCGCGATTATAAAGCGTACATGAAACATCAGAAAAAGGAGCATGAAGTTCCAGAACAGTGAGGGAGAAGAAAAAAGCACAGTCTGAGATATATCATCTACAAATAAAAAAGAAAAAATCATAAGATGAGTCAAAATACACCTTGCTAATATTTTGTTCAAAAATTAGCGAATTGCGTAAAAAATTTAATTTTGGGTTACTAAAGACATTTTTTGTTTTGTTATACTTTATTAAAGAGTAATGTCCTGATGGAAGAACACTTTTCGTCTTGAAACCAAAATTGGTCGTTTTTTTTCTAGTGCTGTCTTAAATCGATCAAACTGCTCGCAGTAGATCTCCTTTGTTATCGTTTGGTTTGAGTTTAAAAGTTCAAAGTGGAATAAACCTTTTATATCCCATCAAACAGATAACACCTTACGTGAGTGAAGACCTTCTTTAGTGTGGGGTGTTTATCCTTTCCCTATCCAATGTCTTTGGCACTGACATTTTTTAGGGAACATTTCTCGTGAACAGTCACTGTTCGGCTCATAAAAAAAGTTCATTCTTGAGACGTGACAGCAAAGAATAGCACATTCACTCTCTGACTCGAAGAGTTTGTGTGACTTTTCCTATAACTGGCAGGTGTCAATATATGGCCTACCTAAAAGCTTCTCGGCTAGTTCTTGAACGGTTACATTGAAATTTTCTTCCACGAGGGCTGAGCTCAAGCACATTATTTTTGGATAGCCTAATATTTTCTGGAAACGCGTGATTATTGCTCTGGCGATCATGAAAGCAGTGTTTCTAGGCACAGGGATCAGATACAACTCCAATCTGCTATTAGCCGAATTATAGCTGGATTAAGGTTTCAAGTTTATCTTATCAGGATATTCAGTTGATTAGTGGCTCCAGTTTATTTCGTTATGGAAGAATTTCTACAAATTAACTCCTTTTTTTCTTGTGCACAAAGCGAATAATTTTCAATAAGAAGTAAGATCGTTATAGTTTTCATTTTTATGTAACATTAACACATTAACTGCCAACTGAAATTTATGATAAGACATTTAAATTTAAAACATTGAATATCGTTATAATAATACAATAAACATATTGCTGTATTAAACATATTTTACATTTTCTAAAAAAGAAATCACATATCGCAAATGAACTTGGTTAAAATGAAATTGTGTTTTTGGCACATTTCGAATAAGTTTATTGACAATTCGATTAGGTAAGGTGTGTACAAAACAATTCATATTGGGACGTGTTCCCAGGTAGAATCTGCATTAAATTTTAATATTGGCAAATTTTTTCTGTGATTGTTATGGATAGTCGGGCATGGCAATGAAGAAGTTAGTTAGCTAACTGATTTAATAAACCACAATTTCAACGTGTCAAAATCGTAATGAAAGCGTAAAAGGTGTCATAATCGTGTATGGCTCAAATTAAAATGTAAATATTGCAGCTTATCGTGCGAATCCGTTGCTTGGCACATGTATAAAAGTCTTATAAAAAATACAAAACGTCATATTTAGCGGTTGTTAGGAATAATCGATTGATTCGAATAAAGTTTGCTTTTTCTTTATCAGCAATTTGCACTCTTCTGCTAGAAATGCCAGGAATTGTAGCCCGTAAATTTCGCTTTAATAACTTTCAACATTTGCATGTTGCGTTTAAAATTACAAAATTTGGCACAGTTACCTTGCACGGTCTGGCCGGTAACAGGCTACTGTATGTAGGTGACTGTTATCAGACACTTATGTTTATTGGTTCTTATCAATTTTATTGTTGCAGAAATTCATCAAATGTTCCAAGAGCGGGGACCTTTCCTTGGCCGATTTCATCTATTACGTCCGGGAACACGAGAAGAACCTTCGTCTGCATTTCTCTCACCTCGACCGAAACAGAGATGGTAAGATACGATTGCAAAGTGGTCGCATTGCGTCATGAGGACGTGTATCGCCCATTTGAATAGAAGTATCTAGACGTTCACCTCTTAAATATTCATAAATTTGCGACATTCACCGGTTATTTCTGGTTTTTTAGTTGTTTGGAAATTCACTTCGAACAAAGAACTAGTTCGGAATTTCCATGTGACAGTTACAAATGCCAAGTTTTGCTTTTAATCGGCGTTTATTTGGCTTCGGAGTAGTAAAAATGCAAAACGCCACGATTATATTTAGACGCGGGGATCAGACAGACAGCACCTTTCTGCTTGTCCTATCAAAGTCGTTGACTCCACCTTTATTGCGTTCAAACTTTGTAACGTCACGATTGATAATAATGGGCAAATATCAGTGCGGTTTCATTGGTATTTTTTTTGGCAGGACGAATCGACCTTGAGGAGTTGATCCGCGCCTTCAGCGACCTAGGGATTCCCCTGGATAAAATGGAAGCCACGAAACTGTTACAGAGGTATCTAGCAGTTTGTACGTCCATCTTTCTCTCTACTTCCACAAAACACGTTACGGCATAATCAAGCACTTTGCACACAGCTTCTCTCCGAATTACGTCACGTGCAGATCGATCCAGTTCTAGCACTTCATTCTCAATTTGGCACTTTATTGGGTGCAATTTTGTCGTTCCGTCTGATGCAATTTTTTTTATTGTGCAGAATGGACCAGGATGGCAGTCTCAATATTAGCTATGATGAATGGAGGGATTTTCTGCTTCTGGCACCGAATAGCCAAGACATCCATCAGTTGATTATCTACTGGAGGCATTCCACGGTAAGTGCACAACCTTGGCGGGAAATTTGCTGAAATTTTCAAAATATTTATATATGTCTTAATAAATAAATAATTACGCCACTGGCACGTTTGTTATTGGATGTGCGGATTTATTCGATACGATTTTGGACACGTGTGGTCAACAAAATCGTCTCGAACAGATTCGAATTAAAATTAAGCTCGGACGAGGGACGACTAGAGAACGAGTCGAGGTTTTTTGAGGACTTCCTAATTGTTGGAGGTCTGCGTTTTTTTTTTTAGAAAGTGACAGTGGTTTAGTGGCTCGAATTGCGGCACACTTAAAACGCGCGTATTTGCCAAGCCGGAAAAGTCAAGGCAATCGATAAGTTATCGAGCACCAACTTTTTGTTTTTGTTCATTCACCGAATTTAATTATTTAATTGCACACGATGGAATCGTTTTGGCCAATTTAAAGATGCGAGGAAAGTTCCAACAACAGATAAGTGTTAATCGGTTGACAAGACATAACGGCGCAATGTCAAGAAACTGGAAGAAGCTTAACGGACCAGACAGCGATGATAGATAACCTCGTAGTTGTTTTTTTTTAAATTCGGAGATTCCAATGGACTTTAAACTCTAATATTTGCTACAAAGTATATAATTTTGGATATCTTTACGCCTGTTTAATAAGTTTAATAATTTGGGACCGTCGTAGAAGTATTTCGAGTCTGTTTTCAAATTGTTTTTTTCTGAAAGGAGAACTTAACAGTTTAAATGAATATTAGATACAATTACTTAGATAAGCCAACCTAATACAAAAATGCACAGTGAGCAGGCTATAACAATTTGGTGCCAAAAATTGATAAAGTCAAAACGGGGATTTCTAATCTTATGGAAGGTGCTGAAAATGCTTCTCATTTACTTCATGATAGTATTTTTTTCTCAAGACAACAATACAATGTGTTTGGAGAAATATTTTAATTTCCAGTCTTATTCAGAACTTTAAATCTTCTAAATTGGGTGGTTTGTCAACACAAACCCGCTTTTGCAAATTGCTCCGCAGGAAAGTATCTTCTGTAGTATACAGGCGTGCTAAAAAATTTATTATTATTCAATTTCTAATAATTTATTACCTATATCAGAGTAAAGAAGTGTACCAACTTTTGTTTCAAAATAAAGAGCGTACAAATAAAAACAAGGCCCTAAGGCCATGGAATCTAGCTTGTGTTTTATTTTTTACAGTGTAGACTTTCTAAACTATCAAATCAGAACATTTGATAGAAGTTGTAATTCAAAAATGTGCTCAAAAGACGTCTAAATCTACACCTGGAAATGGAATTGGTCGAAGAGGACGTTAAATGTCTCTTATGTATCGTTTTCAAGACGGTTATTAATAAATCGCAATTTTGCTACACTCAATCGAACGTAGAAGTTATTCCGTAACCTACACAGGCTCGTTTTATTTTTGTACGCATGTGATCGTATTAGAAAGAGCAAATTAAAAGTGCGATTTTATTGTAAAATTGGAGCAGTTACGTGTGTTTTTATTGGCAGCCTGTTTCAATATTAAAAAGAAACATTTATAGGTAGCACTTTAATTATGGAGCCTTTCACTCTTTGAATTTTTGGAATATGTCAGCGTTTTTGTGACTTTAAATAATCTTACAGGTTCCATACTTTGTAAATACCCACAATATCATATAATATAGACAAATATTTTGTTGCAAATTATTATTAAACGAGATGTGAAGTGACGCAGTGTTCTTATTTTTGCAACGTATTAGTTATTACATTAGCAATTTAACAAAAAATAATAATTGCATTTTTCAAGGCAGTGTTTAGGGAGTTTTTGTTCATATATTTTGCGGCTTACTTTCAGCTGAAGGCGCCTGGCACTACTGCGTATTTATTGACCTCATTTATTGGTTTAAATAAGCTTATATGAACGCCGCACATTTTTCATTCCCCTTTTATTTATTTTTTAGTGTTATGCTCCTTTTTTATGAACTTACAAACTGAGACTGTGCTTATTTTTAAGCTTTGTTCAACAAGAACCATACAGAATGCGTTTAATATGGAAATTCATATTTATTCGTTGATTACACTTTACTTTTGTCTATATTTTCATACGTATCCCCCACGTGTTTTAATCCAACGGTGTTTGTACATTTATCGGATAAATATTTTGCTTAATAGGTTTGGAATTACGAATGCAGTAGAACTAATCATAATACAAACAAGAGTAACATCCAATAAGCCGACCATATAGGAATGACATTGTTTATTTCTAGTGACAAGATTTGTCGTTAACAAACAACAGTTACGATTATTACATCTCCCAGTTAATTAAACATTGATTATCATCTTAAAGTTGTGTAAACCAATGATCTATTAATAACAAAAATTGCGTTTTGTACCACCTGGAAACCGCGTACTGATTAATTAGAGAGTTTATGGTGTAAAGTCAATTTTATCCAAGCAACAAATAATCGATACGTGGACTTCATCATAACTTCCGTCGTAGAATTGCCAATCTACCACTAGGACAAGGGGAGGAGTCGCTTATTGTTTCATTTGGTCAGAGTCTCAGTTTAATTATACAATTTGCGAGTTTATTGATCGTGGCCATGTCCTTGTCTACTGTAGGGGTTTTTACCTCGAAAATCTGCGATTTTTAACCACTTTCCATAGTACGATGGTCAAGGGAAAATGACAACAAAAAGGTTTATTAAGAGTGACATGACGGCGAAGCCTCGAACACTGAATACTTAATTGGACAATTTCCCTCGTGCATGTGACATCCCGCAAGGGATTAAATTCTCGTGACACGTGGATTGTTATAATAATTCAGTTGTGACGTAGTTTTAAGGGAGACTGGAGAGACTTTCACACGAAGACATTGCGATGGTACTCGGCGGCGTCGTAGGTTAAATATTATATTAGCAAATTGGTTTGTTGATGATGCGGGACGAGCCTCCAAATAATATCGTTAGAATCAATAAAACGTTTCCTGCGTAATTGCCGGTCATGGAATACGATCTGCGTAGATTAGAATTACACGAATGTCATCGTAAAATAAGCAATTTGGAGCGATGTTATCGCCACCGTGGACTGTGTTCGATGATGGTCAACTTTGACCACCATCAGTGTGACTAAAGTAATCCTCGAAATTATATCGACATTTGACCTGGAGATAAAACGAATTAGTCGACTTACGAAATACAATTGCACTGGGCAAGCAGTGGCGATTCTTTCTGTAAACACAAATAATTGCAGAAATATGGATAAAACATTTACGAGATAACAACAAGTTTATATCCTGTTTGCGGATTCTGACGCCCAGAACTCGGAGACGAGAAAGGAAGAATAATGAAGAGGAAAGGTGCATGAAAACTGTGCTTCTCGTGCTTTTTCAGACATTCAGAGCTTGTCATTGTGATAGTTAAATAAAAACAACATCTTAAAAGGACTTCGAATCTTATCTTTTCTTTACAATGAAAGTTGAGATTATTATCTGACATCGATCGAAATTAGTATCAGTAAACATTAGGAAAATTGACATTCGTAAAATAAAATTAAGAACACGATAAACAGTTTATTGGGAGAATTAACAAAATAATGGAAAATTATCTTAAAAACGAACAAACAAATTCTGTTCCGGCAACAGATTTTATTCGTTACCATTCTATAATAGTACATTAAAGAACGAGTTACATAAAGCATATATTATTATACCATTTTTTCTACTTCGCATCTATTATACAACTTTTAATTAAAAATTTGCAATTTTTAAATTTGGGGAATTTTACATGTATTGGTTGAAAATTGTCAAAATTGATGTTTGACATGACATTTCTGATCATACATACCACCCTAAAAAAACTAAATTACACTAGTTCTATTGCTAAACTCAAATACCGGGTGACTACTATAAATGTTTGACTTAAATTTACATGATTGGCAACAGTGAGCAATTGGTACCAGATTAACTGTCATCGTGATTGATGGTTATTAACTTTTCAGGTTAGAATATTGTTGTCCAAAAGTGAAACTTATTGAATAATAGCGAACGAAAAGTGACAAATAACGGAGAAAATGGTTACAGCAAGTGATCGAAAAGATCTTCCAGTTGTAAAAACCGTTTTGAAAACAATTCTGACATGGGCAGTTTTTAAATTTGAAGTTTATTTGACAATTTCAAATTTGAAAATCAGTTTACCCAATGGAAGAGTTAAAAAATATTGCCAACCTAACACAAAAAATGTCAATCATTTATAGTCACCCGGTAGCTATAAAGCCCTCGATTCAGTTCTTTAACGTTATAGACGCAAACTAGAAAAAAATGTAAAAAAAATTTAAGTAAGTGGATTTAACACTGGGGAAACCCGAGAAGAGTGGATTATTGTTTTAACCGATTAGGTCTGACGAAAATAGCCTTATGAACGAGTTTTTTATACAATTTTTTCTACTTTGCATCTTTTTTAATTAAATTTTTGATTAAAAATTTGAAGAATTTTGCGTCAAAATTGAAATTTCGATTTTCAAATGCACAGAAGTTGAAAATAATTTTCAGCAAAATATTGTGGCAAGCAACCTACCTGGGACTAATTAATGTGCTCAAGAAACAATGCAACGTAACGATTAATGTTTATATAATAATCGGGGAAAGCTAATTAAAATTAAAAATATTGTAACGTTTTGTTTTGGTGTTTACTTGATGTTTGACATGACATTTCTGATCATACATACCACCCTATAAAAACTAAATTACACTAGTTTTATTATGAAACTCAAACAGCTATTAAAGCCGTCGATTGAGTGCTTTAACAGCTTTGTTATAGACGCGAAGTAGAAAAAATGTAAAGTTTCTGGGTAAGTGGTTTTAACACTGGGGAAACCCGAGAAGAGTCGATTATTGTTGTAACCGTTTAGGTCTGACAAAAATGATTAATAGGAAAGCAAAGCAGATGTTCAATAAGAAAAAATAACATTTTCTTGCAAATACTCGTAGGATCAAGTTTCTTTGGTGACATTCGTGATATTGTTATAGTTTCCATATCAATTAATTTTTCCACCGACAAATCCGTTAGAAAGGCAACATATTGATGAAAATGAGGAAACAATGTGGTTTCAAAGTGCATTTTTGCCCAGTCCATGATCCCGTCGCGTAATCAGCGCTCCTCGTGTTTGGCTCCCCCACTTTTCCCGACTTTTAACATAACTATCAAACGCTCGATTTGTTCATCGCATTCCCGTATCGTTCGACGTATGGGAACGTGCACTTTTCCGCTGTCGGAATTTTTTACGATGTGCCACTAAACCAAAGTGATCGTGCTTGCCCAAGTGATAGACCATTGTGATAATTAGCGCCATGTATGAGCAGGAACTGCCTCCAGCGTCCTTTCCGGATGTCCTGGAGGATTGCATTTACCTCCTCAGTGAACTCATGAAGGTAGGCACATTAGTTTATGTAACACCGGCATCGATTTGAGTCACAACGTGCTTCGAATGTCGTTGCCTAAAATTACCACGCCAGACCGGGAGAGTAGAAAGTGATGGAACTTTCAAATGAATCATCTGGTTCCGGTTCCATCACGCGCTTTGGATTTTGAGGATCAAAGTGCACTGATAATAGAATTATAGCGTTGTGAAAGCGAAATTATCGGTTTTGCCAGGACGAGTGGGTTCATTCTCCAATCTATCGTTTGTTCAAACACCAGCTGATAAGAATACGTAGCAGACGTCTGGTTATAACCAGCTACTTGGAGTACTTGTTAGTTGGAAGCTGTAACAGTTCATAAAACCTTGGATGCAAATTTTTGGCAAATGTCAACCAATTTGCTTATTGTAGTCAATTTATGATGTCTCATTCCAGAGTCGGCGTTTAATAGGCGCGATTACATCACATTTCGTATGAATATTCGTCATCGTGACGTCAAGCATGATAAGTACCGGAGCCTTCAACCGGGTTCTGAAGTGATTTAATAAATTTTAAAGTTGTACTCTTAAATATTTATCATGTGTGCAAAAAGCGGCTCTAAGTCACACATTTTTGTTGCTGTATCGTTCTATACAGAGTGTCCCAGAATGATCTAGACAGCCGCTAGCTGTGAATATGGCCTGACAAATTATGCCGATTTTTTCAACCAAATGTCTATCCGAGTCTTAGTTTCGATTTCAAAGATAGCCAATAGCAATCAATTTCGTTTGAAAAGGTTACTCGCGGTATCCTAAAAATAGAAAAAAACACAAATTCGCAATATTTCTGATAATTCAGTTGGGCTTCTGTAATATTCCTACCATTGTCATCAATTGTCAGTGTCAACGACAAAAAATCTATACCAATGAGGAATATTGATATATGGGGAATGAGGAAGAAATGCTAAGGCCGCAAACGATACCATACGATAATTATTCTTATTTGAATCAGTGACAAGATAATTAAGTGACAGTGACAACGGATTATGACACTGACAACAATTATTGTGGTCCAGCTGAAGTATTAAATATTGATGAATTCAATTTTTTATGTATGTTTGATTACTGGTAATTCATTATCATCCTCCCAAGAGAACTGCATTGCTATTGGTCTATTTTAAGTGCTTATTAACTCGAACGAAGCCCCGAATAAAAATTTGACTTGTGACATCAGTATTTACTCCTACCGCATTGTTTGCGGTTAGCGGCTGTCTAGAACATTCTGGGACAACCTGTATAATTTAATTTCCCCAGTTGTAACCGGGGATTTCCTTATTATGTCAAGCAAATTACGTGTGTTTATATTTTTACAAGCACTGTTTCAACAACAAAATATCAGAAACGTTAGTGTTTTATAAATTATCAAAAATAATACAATACAAATTAGATGCACAAAATGAGTAATTTATTTTTGGAAATAATAATTATTGCGTTGTTAACAATAATAATCAGGCCGTCCAAAGTGTATATTTTACATTAATTACACTTTCTATTGATTTCTAGAGCTTAGCTGATTAAAAATTGATAGTCGCGTGGAAACTGAAAACAGGTCATATTCTCGCCGACCACCGGCATCAATTCTTATTAAATTTATATTGTGATTGATTTTGAATTATACAACACCGCAATTAGTCTAAAATATTTTTAAAATATCATTCTAAACGCGAGACACGAAGTCGTGGTTTGTTGTTATTTTAACGTGCACACAAAAATTTACGGGGTGCGTAGGCCATGGAAACACTTTGCAATTCGCTAAAGTGTAGGAACATTTTGACCTTGAGTTAGAGAAATTTGGGATTAACTAATCTTTTGACAACCGTTTCGGACACGATGCAGTGCTTTGAGTGTAAGGGTAAAGTGGACAAAAATATTTATTTATTTTATTATTTGGATTGAAAGAAGAACGTTTGGCTTTAGAAAGTAGATTAAATAAATGTTATAAAGAACAACAATTAATAAATAATAATTATAACGATCTTCTTCGGGATTTTGGACCGTGTTCCATTTGAAGTTCCATTAGGGGGGGTGTAGTGAACGCTCCGAGGAGCTAATTCAACAAGTGACCCCAATGAATCTCCAGACGTTTCATCCACAACTGCGGCGGATTTCATCAGTGGTTTAAGTTGCGATGTGGAAGAGCTCGAAGTGTTCTCTTCGCTGTCACATTCGCGACTGTCACATTTATTTTCTGCGGCGGCGTTGCATAATTTTTGTTGTTATTTGCAGTGTTTGCTTGATTTTCTGGAATAAATGACATTACCCTTCTCGTTGACAGTACCGGTTGCCAAGTTTTGTCCATGACAAAACTTTGCGCTCGACACAAAAGCTAAATTGCAAGTGATAAAGAGATTACCTCAAAAGGAATTAATTCCTTTTTTATGGACAAAACTTGGCAACCGGTACTGTCAACGAGAAGGGTAATGTCATTTATTCCAGAAAATCAAGCAAACACTGCAAATAACAACAAAAATTATGCAACGCCGCCGCAGAAAATAAATGTGACAGTCGCGAATGTGACAGCGAAGAGAACACTTCGAGCTCTTCCACATCGCAACTTAAACCACTGATGAAATCCGCCGCAGTTGTGGATGAAACGTCTGGAGATTCATTGGGGTCACTTGTTGAATTAGCTCCTCGGAGCGTTCACTACACCCCCCCTAATGGAACTTCAAATGGAACACGGTCCAAAATCCCGAAGAAGATCGTTATAATTAATAACACCGACCGTGAAAGCCTACATACTTTCATAAATTAATAAATAAGTTGAGAATTGATAATTGATAAGGCGTTTATAGTCAAATTTAATTCATTCAGCCTGGGAAAGCGATCCTCGTGTACACTATTTAGCACAAACCTTGACAATTTATATTTGGTTTCGGACAAATCGCACACTTAGTAATATACTGACATAATACGATGAAGAAGTTTTCTGGATATGACCGAAAAATACTTTTAAATTGGGGATTCATCTTAAACAATTTGTTAATATTTCAAATTCTAAGGCAAATAGTACCAAAAAATAGTGTCGTAAGCGTAATTTTGATTGATGGCGCTAAAAGCAATCTATTCATATAAGAATAATAATTTTATAATTTTTTGAGTTAGTAGTACTTCTTGATGAGGACTTATAGTTTAGGTCATGAGCAGAATATTTCGCAGTCATATCTGCAGCAAATTTTAATTCAGCAGATATCCTGCTAGTTACATGGTCCTTTATCTGCATATTTAAGTTTTTAACGATGCTTTTTTGAAAAGTGTTTTTTGTCTTAATTATTACTCTTCTGAATTGTTCAATGGACTCATCCACATTCAACAGCAAACATAGTTTATTGAAAACTATAGGCATTTGATCGCCCTTTTTGCGTAGGAAACATATTTTCGCCAACTCTGCGTTTGTTATAGCAAATCTGTCTAAAGAAAACAAATTATAAAACTGTAAATAAATAATAAAAATATAAAAGTTGCAAGCAGACCCAGTCAAACTACACTGCAAATTAAAGTGTATACACAAAGCAATAAGAATATGCAAAAAGTACAAAATTATATTATACGATTTTGATTAAAAGCCTTAAAATTAGGGATTTAAATAAAATTGATTGCTCACACTTCATGCATGTAATATAATCTAATGACTGAAACTTTTTAAATCAAATAAAGTATTTTAAAGTACATAGGTACTTTGTCTGTAAATTCCATACTTGGCGTGGTTTTTTCCTGATAGAACTAATTCGCTCGACATAAAAACTAAATTGCAAGTGATAAAGAGATTACCTCAAAAGGAATTAATTCCTGAATTTGTCCATTGTATTGCCTTAAAAAAATTAACAGTGTTTTTTGTCTTAATTATTACTCTTCTGAATTGTTCAATAAACTCATCCACATTCAACAGCAAACATAGTTTATCGAAAATTATAGGCATTTGATCGCCCTTTTTGCGTAGGATACATACCGGGTGACTGTAAATGATTGACTTAAATTTAGGTGATTGGCAACAGTGAGGAATTGGTACGAGATTAACTGTCGTCGTGATTTATGTCTATTAACTTTTCAGGTTAGAATATTGTTATGAAAAAAAGTAATTTACTGAATAATTTACTAAACGAAAAGTGACAAATAACGTAGAAAACGGTTACAGCAAGTGATCGAAACCATCTTCCAGCTGTAAAAACCATTCTGAAAACAATTCTGATATTGGCAATTTTTAAATTTGACGTTTATTTGACAATTTCAAATTTGATAATCAGTGTACCCAATGGAAGAGTTAAAAAATATTGCCAACCTAACACAAAAAATGTCAATCATTTATAGTCACCCGGTATTTTCGCCAATTATGCGTTTGTAATGGTAAATCTGTCTAAAGAAAACAAATTATAAAACTGTAAATAAATAATAAAAATATAAAAGTCGCAAGCAGACCCAGTCAAACTACACTGCAAATTAAAGTGTATACACCAAGCAATAAGAATAAGCAAAAAGTACAAAGTTATATTACACGATTTTTGTAAAGCCTTAAAATTAGGGTTTTAAATAAAATTGATTGCTCACACTTCAGCCATACAATATAATCTAATGACTGAAACTTTATAAAGAAAATAAAGTATTTTAAAGTACATAGGTACTTTGTCTGTAAATTCCATACTTGGCGTGGTTTTTTCCTGATAGAAGTGATGCGCTTGGCACAAAAACTAAAATGCAAGTGATAAAGAGATTACCTCAAAAGGAATTAATTCCTGAATTTGTCCATTGTATTGTCTTAAAAAAATTAACACTGAGATAATGGTATGAAACGGTTGTCTAAGGCTTATTTATAGATACCACAGTAAATACCAAACTGTAAATAACTCGTTAGAAAATATTTTGATTTTTATCCATAGGTCGATGCACTGTGCGATGCATAAGATAATTCGTCTTAGATAGTTTTTTCAACAAATTCCATTTCTAGATGTAGTTTGGGCCCATTTTTGACCCATTACACCAAAGAGTTACAGTTCTTGTCAATCATACAACAGATGACAATGTCAAATGTCGACACTGTAGAAAATAAAACAAATGGAGTTTCCATGGCTTACTCAGTCGATTTTATTTGTACGCTCTATGCACGTTGCCAACCGAAATTCTGAAATTTACCATCAATTCCGAATTGACAAAATGACAGGCGTCACATGTCAATGGGTTTGGTATGAAGAGCTACGAGCATACCATTTTCGTCTTTCCAAACTGCCGCCACAAAATTTTCGCAAATGTATTCCAAGGTTTCACAACGAACCTTTTTCCAGTACTTGGACATCGGGGAGGACATGAGCGTCCCCGACGATTTCACCCAGAGTGAAATGCAGACCGGAATGTGGTGGCGACATTTACTGGCCGGAGGAATCGCCGGTGCCGTTTCCCGGACGTGTACAGCTCCGCTCGACAGACTGAAAGTATTTCTTCAGGTAAGCCGTCCACTTCTTCGAACGACCACCCAATGCTAATTTGCGTGCGCTTAACAGGTCCAGCCGACGAAGCAGAGGATAACAGAGTGTCTCAATAACATGGTGAAAGAAGGTGGCGTGTCCGGCTTGTGGCGAGGCAACGGCATTAACGTGCTGAAGATCGCGCCGGAGTCCGCCATCAAATTCGCCGCTTACGAAAAAATCAAGCGAATGATTAAAGGCGACTCCAAGACCAATCTGACCATTTACGAGCGCTTCTGCGCCGGCGCCTTGGCGGGCTCCATAAGTCAGACGGCAATTTATCCGCTGGAAGTGATGAAAACTAGAATGGCGCTGCGCAACACTGGACAGTATAAAGGTATCGTGGACGCCGCCGTCAAGATTTATCGCTTCGAAGGGATGACCAGCTTCTACAAGGGATACATTCCAAACATCTTGGGTATTATACCGTACGCCGGTATCGATTTGGCCGTGTATGAAACGCTGAAAAGGAAATACCTGCAAACGCATTCCGGTTCGGAACAACCCACCTTCTGGATGCTGCTAGCCTGCGGTAGCGTGTCCAGCAGTTTGGGTCAGATGTGTTCGTATCCGTTCTCGCTGGTGAGGACGCGGCTCCAGGCCCAGGGGTGCGCCCATGCGTACATCACGGGCGACACCTTGGACGTGACGATGACGTCCACGTTCAAAACGATACTGCAAAGGGAGGGCGTGCTCGGGCTGTACCGGGGCATAACGCCAAACTTCATAAAAGTAATGCCGGCAGTCAGCATAAGCTACGTGGTGTATGAGTATTGCAGTCGGTTACTCGGGGTGCAAATGACGTGATGCTGGAGCATCTTAGGAACAAATTATTTATTTCTAATTGTAGAATTCTCTTTCATTCTGCGCAAGGGCAGACGAGAGACGAAAGAAGAAACTCTGGCAATTCGATTGCCTCCTTTATTTATTTGTACAGGTTATTGCTGTAAAAGTTCTTGAATAATTTATTACTTGGTTTTGTATATAGTTTTAATATTTCCACGTTCTCGATGTTGTTGAATTTTACCAAAGAAGGCATGATTCTGTTGATAAATGACAATTTTAATGTATAGTAATGTAATACAAACGTATTCGAGATTACCGCGCGGAAGTTCGTGATGTACTTAATATTTTATAATGAATTAAATATTTATTATACTTCCTGTATTGTATTTATATAAAAATAAAAACAAATTTAAGAAAGATCGTTTATGAATTCACCGGCGTCGTCGTCTGCGATCCAAAACAAGTGACCGTCGGTTGGTTCCACTCTAGTGGCAGGGAGGTCTTCCTTGCCACGGACAACTCTCTGAAAACGCAAATAAGAAAGATACGTTTCTTATTGTCAAATGACTACTTTGACCATGTCCGCCTTTTCCTTCCCGCTTACTGCAAATATGCAATTGCGGGCGCTGTTGATAACAGGCAACGTTAAAGTAATCCGATCGGAGGGTGGCTTGGGGGAGTCTGTGATAGCGGCCACCCATCTACTTTTCTCTTCGAGTAACTCGTGTCCGGGAAACAGAGAGCAAGTGTGTCCATCGTCGCCCAGGCCCAGCAGCAGCAAATCGAACCGGGGCCAGGACCCCCATGGAAAATATAGCGCCATCTGTCGCAAGTAATCAGCTGCAGCCGCGTCGGCTACAACAGATCCTGTAATTAAACGTCACAAACGACAGCTGACAAATACGCGAAACTCCTTGTAGTATTTTAACAAATTGCTCCTCTTTCAAATTAACAGCCCCCAGGAGGTGTTGTTTGTACTGGCCGAAAGTGGAATCGGGGCTGTCTTCGGGGACCACTCGCTCGTCACAGAAAAAGATGCGCCATTTGCTGAAATCGGTTTGGATCTGGGGTAAACCTTCCTTGAGGAAACGGATCCAGGAACCCCCTGAAACCAATTTGGCTGGCGTGGAATGGATTCGTAAGAAAAACTCGGGATTTACCTGAGACGCCGATATTCAAAACTCCGTTTTTTGCTATTTGCTTGTCCGATATTTCCTTTATTAGTTCCGCCAATACCTTTGTAAATTTCGGGTTGTTTACGGTGATGATATGCGATTTGGTTTCGCCCATTAACAAATGCATTTTATAAAACGCGGAAACTTCGAAACTTGGAAGAATGACAATGATGCAGAAACACGATATAGACTTTAGAAGAAATTGACACAGTCTTGGGCAGAGGTCTGGGAAGACCAAGGTTGCATGCTTCAATCATGCGCATTTCGTTCCTAACATGGCTTTGAGATTAGAGGTCATGGAGGATAATCGTTTTCGAATTCTTCGAAATCTGGATTTTGCTTATAATCGGTTTCAATTCTGCTTGTAGTGGGTTACATGTCATTAACATAATTGCCACGCGAAGTTTTTCTGGTAAGAATCGAAAATTACGAAGGGAGTTTACAAAGTTATTATCTAATCATGAAAACAAAATGTAATCGCAATTATTATGTCATGTCAAATCACTGTGATAATATATTGTCAGAGTTGTAACTTCCAAGTTTGGGTCAATTCGGTGATCATTTGGTTTTTCTGTAAAGCATTAAAGGTGGAAAAATTAGAGATTTGAAAATCGAGCACAGAAGCATCATTTAATTTCTGACAAGAGAAGGTAATAATCCAAAGAATATCCATGACGGTATTATCAAATTAAATTCTGGTGCAATACTTTAAATGGGACCCATGAAGCGGGGGGCCTGCAGAACCACGAACGCCATAGATTATCAAAAATTTTGAAGAAATTGTGTGTGAGCGTTTAAAATATTGCAAGAGACACTAAGTATCCGAAACAAGTGTTTCAACCTTTGCATGAAGACTGGAAATTAATAATGTGTCGGCGAGATAGATACCAAGCTTCTCACTCGACTTTTGTAAAATTGTGACTGGAGATAAGACTTGGGTGCAACGAAGCAGTAGTCTATGCAGTGGGTCCACAAGGGCTCTCCACTACCGAAAAAAGCAAGGACCCAGTTTTCTGCACGGAAGGCGACAGTTTTGGGGGACTCGGAGACCCCCGGGATTGAATGATATATCACAAATGGATGTAGTTACAATAAATAGAAATGTGTGCAAACAATCAGGAATCTGAAAGCTGCCGTTCGCAAGAAAAGGCTTTCAATCACGCATAGAAAACTCTTCTTCTGAATGACAATTTCAGGGTGCATAAGCCACGAGTTGTGTCAGAAGAAATCAATAAATGCTGTTTTGAAGAACTTTCTCATCCACCCTACAGTCCTGACCTGACTCCTCCGATTACTATCTTTTGCCAATCTCAAAAAAATCTTAAAGGGGCACTCGTCGAACGAAGAGGTGGAAGATGCTTTAGAATCTTTTTTTGCAGAGTTACCAAATTCATTTCTTTTGGAAGGTACAGCTTTATTTGAGAAACGTTGGAATAATTGTGTAGGTAAATGTTCAAGGAGCATCTAGCGTCTCTGAGCATCTGAAATAAATGCGAACCGCGTTGAAACGATTTGAAAGAAAAACAACTGGACCCAGATATCCAAAAAGGAACCACTCAATAAAATGACAAAATAATATTGAGATTGTTGATTCTGTAGAAAACTCGAATTCCAAATTTCTATTTTGCGCAAAGAAGAACCAAGTGAAAAATGATTAGCCCTCTGTGGAAACGAAATGCCCAACTTTGAATTAGAAATTTGGAATCCTATAGCTTTCAGCAGACGCAACTATCTCAATATTAATTTGTGTTTTGTTGATTGGTTCCTTATCGCATATCTGTGTCCCACTGTGTGAATGCCTAATACATGGAGTTTATATTATCATTGGACAAAATTAATGAAATTACCGTTATTTGGTTTTATAATGTGAAATGAGATAAGAAATGAAAATGATAAGTCTGTTTGTAGCTCTCTTATTCGACTGTTATGGTCTTACGACATTACTATGGGTAGGTATTTATATCAAGAAAAATAATTTATGATTGTATCGAAATTATTAATGTATTACAAATTACAGTTTAATCCTAAACCTACAAATAAAACCAACAGACTGGAACAAACAAGAGGAAAAATTTGACAACAGCACAAGACTTGTCAGTGTGGTAAATTGCTATAGAAATTTACATATTCCGGAATACATTTGTATTGGTGTTCGTCCTTCACCAAGAGCTTTTAGATCTTTACATTTTTATTTGCTTTTTTTGGAGTACTTTTATATAATTTTGAGTTCAAAATGTTAAAAGTCACTGCTGTTCTTTTTAAACGAATAATCCGGTATTTCGACTCCAGGATTTTGGTCGTAGGAAAGATACATTTAAACTGTCAATGACTTTCAAGCAAGTATATGTTCTAGCTAACTGATTCTCCGGATTCTTCTAAAAACATGCTATGCATTGTTTTTTACTGTTAATTCTGCCTCTACTAGAACTTTTCCGAGAGTAGTGTTATTCCATTCGAGGAAATCTCTGAATATGTAGCAAAACCAATGCGTGATTCTTCATCTTTGTCCTTGAAAAGTCTGTGCCTTTGTTATAGTTTTTCAACTCTATTACGCCAGTTTGTAATTGTGTTTCGTAATTTTTTGCGCTGACTTTTTTCAGAAATGCTTAGAGCATTTCAGAACACATAGTTTTGCACACAAGAGCTTTGTTACTGCCTCGTGGAAGGTTGTAATAATTTCTGGTCTGTCTTCTAGAAGAGTTTGCAAGGTTCTGCTTCTTATCTATTCATGCAATTAATTCTGTATGCAACTCCAGATTGCTTGTACGCAAGTATTGGTTGCCCTTCCTCCTCGTTAAAAAGGAACAATTTCGACCAAATTTCTTGCAAAAAGTGCCATTCCATCTCGGTAAAACGCGTTTTCTAGCATTCATTGTTTTTTCCCGTTGTTGAGCTGATGTAGGTACTATTTACCCAGTTTCGGAGTTTTTTGCTTCTTATTTTTTTTTAATTGCTATAACACCGGATTTATTTCTGTTGCCTTCCACTGTAAAGCATTCTGGAGCCTCCACGTCACTACTAAAATTATGAATCCGGTGCGTGTTTTCACGAGATGTTCCTTTCAATGAAAAGTGGTTCCAACATAGCAAACGTAGGCATCTTGGACAAGAACTAAAATGTTTTTTTTTGGATTTCGGGACACATTTAGCATTGTTCGGGTCTTTGACAGAACTAACATTCACAACAACAACAACTCTTATGCTATCTTGTTCTTAATAGCAAACAACCCTTACCTGTTCCACTATTGTATTTTTTTCTTTCTATAGCTGTACGTTTTTTCTGAACTTATTGAACTATTTTTCAGATTTTAAAAATTGTGCATTTCAAAGCGCCCAAAGAAACATTATCTTCTAGGTCAAAAGAAGTGTTACTTTTCCTCAGTTATTATTAATCCCAAATACGATTTTCTTCGTCTGGCCGGTACATCTTTACACGGATGTTCTCTTTTAACACTTTTCCTTTTCTTAGTCAATGGTACCTTGGAATTCTGTTATATTATTATTAAAATTGTATTCTAATTTTAAGTTACGCCCGTTTATCTTGCTTAAATTACGTAAACCTGAATCATTTGAGTTACACATGTTTTCAGAATATGTCTCACACTACGACTATTTCATAAATGGTATTAATTCAAATTTGAATTTTTTTTTTAGTTTTTGTCTTTTGAGCGACGATATGGAGAAAAATAATGCTTGTTTATTTATTGACTCGTTTCCTTCATGGCTGGGTAGATAACTTTACAAACTCCCCTCGTAAGGAAGCGCCCTTTTCACTTCACGTTGATAAGAAGTGCGACTTATAACTAAGCTGCATCAATAATGTTTCTCCAATTCATTTATGATCTAAGTCTAAATGTAAACTTTTTCTACCAATCTGTCCTGATTTAATTAAAACCCGGCTCTTATTACAATCCGTTAGGAAATCTTTGGGCACGCTGGGACCTTTTTTTTTGTTGTAAATTTTTTGTACTGTTTTGGCCCAAAGCGAACTAACCGAAACAACAAACATTTCTCTAACAAATTCAATGTGGAATTGAGCCATTGCGAAGGTAATAATATTCTTTTGATGTTGAAGTAATCTAATGGAACAGAAACAGCAACCTGCATCTGCTGCACCGCATTATGCACCAAACTGCCATTATTTAAATATCGAATTTACATTCGTACGGATTGTGTCCGCGTCATTCATAAAATATGTAACACAAAACACGTTATCATTATCACACGTGCGTAAGTAGAGCTTTTTCGATTCCGCTCACACTCCTATGCAGGTTTAGGGTGGAACATGCCAAGACAGCTAAATGATGACCAAACGACGAGCATCATCGTGGAACTAATTAAAGTCGGGCGCTGAGGATTTCACACTGAAATCTGGAACAACAAGCAAAAGTTTTAAGAGGGTGGATGTAAGTGGCTGTTGCTTGCAAGCCCTCGAGCAAGTCGGACGACATACGCACATAAAAGAAAACATAATTTGCCATGTAACGACCATGTTTAATGGGTGTATGTTTGCCCCGAAAAATTAAATTGTGTTGTGTACACGAAGATGATACAATTCGCTGTGTGGCAGAAACGATTTACAAAACAAACATTCGTTGTTCTGTTCAGTTTCTACCCTAATACATCATTGGGGTTTGTGCTAAAAATGTTGTGCACAAAGGTTTTAAAGTCCAGTTCTAGCAACACGATGTTTTTTGTCACATTTCAGTTTTTACGTTAGCTTTTCAAGCGGAAAATGGTGCTTTTATGAACGTTGGTTGCCCACTCTAGTTTTTAATCAGATAAATGCTTAAAGATTAGTTCGCTTTCTTCACTCGCGCACCAAATAGCTTGCCGTAAATTTGTATCAAATATCAAGTAGTGTTTGGAGGTGAGATGTTCATAAATTTTTCGATTACAACTGCCGTTAATTAAGGGATCGACTCGAAACCGCTCTAAATCACTCACAATAGACAAGTAATAACCAGAAAGAGAGACATAGGTTTGGGAGTCAATCTACAAGGCAAAGTTGTACAAATTAATTAATTTATTACGTCTTTCGTGTGCAATTTACTGCCCTCGACAGCGTCGCTTTTTACTGCTTAATTTAAAATTCTTTAACCGACACCATTCGCAATAAAAGCCGGTATCGGCGATACTAAATTTACCTTCCAATATCTAGAGGGAAAACTCGCCAATTTGGTGACGATATGAACGTTTCGAATTGTTTGAACAGTTGTGTTTAATGGAGAGGCACCAACGCTGAGATGACAACTATCTGTGTTGACATTTATTGTCGTTTCGAATCAAACCCGGCCAGTCGAATCGAAATGAATTTTTTAGGGATTGCTAACCAAAGGTGATTGAGTGTATACTTAGCGTGACTACTTGCATCTCTGGGGGATCATCTAATGCCTCATCCCCTGAAAAATTTACTTCATTCCATTTTAAAAATCGGCACTCGATGCGAATGCACTTCAGCAATTTGATAGGACGAGAAACAAAGTTTTTGTCAAACTTTCCAGCAGGAATTGAATTGAAGCTTTCATTACTTCCGTTGGGTATTGTATTGAATTACTTGTCAAGAAATAATTACGACGCTTCATTGCTGCTAACGTTTTGTTTGTCGAGTTTAAATTGGCGAAGACGAAATTTGCGTCGTCGATTCGATCTGGGAAATCAATTATTTGCTATGTGCTAAAATGTTTTGGTGCAAAAGCTCTTTTGAGCATCTAATGATGGGGTTCTGCGACAATATCACTAATCCGAAGTTCTTTTAACCCAAGAACGGTGAACAACCCTTTCGGGAATCATTATGTTAGGCGCATGTGGAAGTCCAGACTAATATTTCCGGTAGAAAAATGATAATCCTATTAAAGGAGAGGAATCGACAACCAGGTGGGCTCGCAAAGAAACTAACAAATAATCTCTAAAGTATCGATCGATTCATGCTCCCTGTGCGTTTTGCTCTTATTCTCTGCATTAAAAGTTTCCTGGATCGGTGCCAACAATTGCCGGAGGCATATTTTTAATTAGTGGAGTGATAACGACTCGGAATGTTGAGGAATTGTTTTTATGCAAAATTTTGCGAGCTGTTTATACGTTTTTTGCCCAATCGTGTTTAAGGTGAGCCCCCCAGAATCTACAAATAGTTCGACTTACAGTTATCAAAAATTCAGAAATAAAATGCAGTTTGAAAATCACGCCTTTTGTTTTACAAAATTATAAGCCCTGCTCGGTTTTATTTAAAAAAAAAAAAAATAACAACGCTTATATTTGAAAATTAATTCAACTTGGAACTTCAATTCCCTAAAATAGGAATTTTACAAAAAGTTAATTTTTGTGAAATGAACAAAAACGCGGTAGATTTTTTTGACTTTTAGATGTATACAATGAAATTAAATATTATAAATAATTATAAATGTTTTTGTCGCCAATTGATTCTAGTAAAATATGTTCATGTTTTTCTATAATATTACGAGTTAAAATGGCTTAAGTTCTATGAAAAATTGCAGCAAAAAGTGCCTTCTGTTCCAAAACAGCTTATTTCCAGAGAATTATTGTGTGTGGAAATGACTAAAACTACAAATTCAAGACATTTTATTTGTAGTATTTAATAAAGATTTACTAAAATGTAAGATATAAAACCACTTATTTTTTAACATAAAATAAATAAAATAAAATTTAATAATTTGAAGGTATTGCAGATAATAAAGAGGAGCAAAATAAAAATTTGAAATACAAATTAGTGTAGGGCATAGGTATATTTCAAAGAGAGAATTATGTGCGTATATTCAACTTATATATACAGTATAAGTGAAATTATATATATTTTTTAACTTATAAATTTTAATACAGTTATTATACTTACTAGAATAATTTTTCGAGACTTCGCTTTTTATATAAACTATTCTTAAACTTTGGTTTCCTCAATTTTATTGGAACAATTTGAAAGTTTTACTCGAATTATTTTGGAGCTCAATGAAAATTGCGCTTTAATTTCTTTAATTTACGGAATAAAAAATTAGGATTGCCATTTAAAAGAAATATATAAATAACGTCATATCTTTGACAGAGATGACATAACAAAGCTAATTATTATGTCATTTGCGCATTCAAAATAAAATAATTACGGGTCTGAACGTTTTTTTTTCGCTTCTCATAAAACAATTATTGAATTAATTCCAACCATTTCAGCCTGCACGATATTTCAAATAAATTATTTCCAAAATGCCTCGAAAAATTCGACCTAAATCTGTATTTATCTCAATTTTCTATTAAAAAATAATGAAATGACTTTTAGAACTTGAAAATTAATTCAATTACATTTCGCTCAATTTTAATGAAACTAACTGTTATGAATTATTTCGAAGCTTAAGAAAAATTTCGTTTTAATTTCTAAATTGTTTTTTGCTCCCCATGAAAAAACTATTGAATTAATTCCAACTTTTTCATCTTTTGTATACGAGGATTGGAAAAAGCGCTGCCATAAGGGTATTATATCTGAGGGGGGTTACTTTGAAGGGGACAACATAGATATTGATGAATAAATAAATATTTATTTTCTGAGAAAAATAAATTCACCTTTTTTTAACAAACAAAATATAGAAATGACGTCATGTCTTTGATAGAGATGACATAGTAAAGCTAATTTTTATGCCAACAAAAATTAAAAATTACTGGTCTGAACGTTTTTTATTCGCTCCCCATAAAAAATTATCCAATGAATTCCACAATATCCGCACGATATTTCAAAGAAATAATTATGTGCGTATATTCAGTTACAATTTCCAAAATGCCTCGAAAAATCCGACCTAAATGTTTATTTATTTGAATTTTCTATTAAAAAAATAATGAAATGGCTCTTTTTGCATTTCTATACTTAACAAGACGCCAGAGCATCGAATTTTTAGTAAGAAATAACAATGGACACGATATTTTCCATAAAACCATACAAGAACGTTATAGTATTTTTTAAGTTACAGACATACTTGCTTTTTTTAGTAGTCGCTGTAAAATTAGTAGACTCGAAAATTATGTTGTGTTGTTTTTGAATAAGAAAATTAAGTGCAGTGTTTTTATACTTTTTGAAATTAAGTCCCAGTTTCTAACGTGAAAATTACTTTAGTTACATTTCGATCAATTTTATTGTAACTAACTGTTATGAATTATTTTGAAGCTTAAGAACAATTTTCTTTTAATTTTTGAATTGTATTTTGCTTCCCATGAAAAAACTATTTAATTAATTCCAACCTTTTCATCCGCACTGTATACCAGGATTGGAAAAAGCGCTGGCACAAGTATTATATCTGAGGGGATCACTTTGAAGGGGACAAAATAGATTATTGATGAATAAATAAATATTTATTTTCCGAGAAAAATAAAGTCACTTTTTTTTAACAAACAAAATATAGAAATGGCGTCATATCTTTGACAGAGATGGTATACCAAAGCTAATTTTTATGCCAAAAAAATTAAAAATTACGGGTCTGAACGTTTTTTATTCGCTCCAATTAATTTCACGATATTTGAAAGAAATAATTTATGTGCGTATATTCAGTTACAATTTTGCTTCGAAAAATCCGACCTAAGTGTTTATTTGAATTTTCTATTAAAAAATAATGAAATGACTCTTTATTGTTTTTATGCAAAATTTTGCGAGCTGTTTATACGTTTTTTGCCCAATCGTGTTTAAGGTGAGCCCCGCTCTTAACAAGAAATGTATGTTTTTCTGACTTAAAAAGTACCGTGCCTCGATTAGTTTTGCCTCTGACTTGCCTGGTTTAAGACGCGTGGAAATTGAGGAATGATAATTACTAAATTATTTGTTGTAAGTATTTGTGAATTTTGAGAACAGTGCAACGTCCATCATCTATGATATCTAATCAAATTAGCATGTGGCAAGCGCCTCCACGTTTCCAAGCAACTGTAGTGGCGCAAGTCATGTGGCCGACGTCCAAAGCGTGCTTCGGCACTCTGCATCCGGCCGCGTCGCGACGCCCAGGACGACCCGCGACGACTTCACCCAGTGCACGATCTCAACAATTGGCAGTGGATGGTGCATTAACGGCCGCGACGGCCGGGCGCCAACCTGGAGGACCACTCCTCCGAAGAGGACGGGAGTATGGCACTCTTGGCTCGGGACAAGGAAATGGAGAATGTCACATCTCTGCCTCTTCCTCCAAGATATAGACTGAGAGACCTCATCATGGGCGACTACGCTTTCAACGACGACGGCGAAAGGTAAGAACCCACCAATATTTTCTTAAACTGCGGATGTATTTATTTGGACGCGGTAAAACTTGTGTTATTGCTTCCTGCCAAGTTGAAACTTTGCTAGATTTATTACTAAAAGGTAAGCTGTGCAGCAGATGTAATACTGCATTCAAATATATTGTCTCCTAAGATGCGATATGATTTTACAAATCATTTTACGCTACGTCCAAAGTTATCAATTTTATATTAATTGAGCGTCGTACAAAAATAGGACCAGGCTGAGTAGTCCATGGAATAACCTCGACGTTCAAAAGAGAGTAACAATATTTCGACCTTGAGTCGGAGAAATTTGAAATTAAGTTATTTGTTAAGTAATAACCGTTTCGAATACAATACACAACATACAAATTCCATCGCCAAATCTGGATTTACACGTCGTTTGTGCAAATGTTTGAATGACAGTTCCATGTCAAATGAGTACACTATAAAAATTAAAACAAAAATTTGATGCATGCATGGCTTCTTGGCCCTCAGTTTTTTTGTACGCAAGTTAGAACTTCTTTCCGATATTATATCCACACAGTCGTCATAAATGATTGTGGTCAAAAGTTGCTGTGCAACTTAATTTAAAATTTTTACGTGCCACGACACTGATAATGCATCGTTCCCCGCTACGTACACTTTTAATGAACGGCGAAAACAACAAAAGACCAGGATAAATGACAAAAAAGCACGCAAACAACAAAATTCAAGAACGAAAAAATCTTGATAGGAACATATGAACAAATGAACAAGGACAGATCAAAGTTTAGTTGCAAAATAAAAGTCTCTAAATTAAAAATATGTTCGAATGGAGCGGTAACACAGCAGAGCAATATAATAATTTTATGTCCATGATTGTCTCGTCACAGAGGGCTATGAAATATGCCTTTCGTTGATGATGGACATTACTATACAGGATGATCCACGTAGACGTAGATTAGATGCATCATGATAATAGATCATTGTGTTATTTTTTACTTTTACATTGAATTCTGTTATTAGATTGTGGCGTTGCAATTAAAAAAAATGAGTTTTTGTCATTTTGTTTTAGTAATTTTCGGGAAATCGCAACGACCTCCTGAATCAATAAAAAGTATATATTAGCAGTACCTACTCTCAAATTATTTTTTGAAGATAAAGGTATTGTCAGAAAGAATAATTTTTCAATACTTCAAATGGTGCAAAATATATCAATTTTGTATAATGTCTGCCATGATTACTCTGTGAGGTTGGCTGTCTGGCTATCACTTTTGTGGTTAGGATGTGTTTATGTAAAATACCGGGTGACTATAAATGATTGAAATTTTTTGTGTTAGGTTTGCAATATTTTTTAACTTTTCCATTGGGGTACACTGATTTTCAAATGTGAAATTGTCAAATAAACGTCAAATTAAAAAATTGCTCATATCAGAATTGTTTTCAAAATGGTTTTTAACTTAAAGATCTTTTCGATCACTCGTTGTAACCATTTTCTTCGTTATTTGTCACTTTTCGTTCGCCATTATTCAGTAAGTTACACTTTTTGACAACAATATTCTAAGCTGAAAAGTTTATAGGCGTAAATCACGACGACAATTAATCTGGTACCAATTCTTCACTGTTGCCAATTACCTAAATTTAAGTCAGTCATTTATAGCCACCCGGTAGATATTTGGTAATTAATTGTAGGGGCCTGGAAATCATAAGCAAATGACTAAAATATTGTGTATATTAAAAATTAATATACACAAATACTTCTCGACCAATTTCGCGTTTACATAAATAATAATAAATTGGTCATATTGAAATTTTTTGTTTTATTTTAAAATCACATATTGCTACAAAAAGTTATCAAATGTTGCTCATTCCACTCGAGACATTTTACAACTGTTCGTTTTTTGTTATCAAAAATATTTTGCAACTACTGCAAGAACATGTAATTTCCATGTACCATTTAAGACATAACAATTAATGTATTGTGTTCGTCAGAATAAGGCTTGTTATTCCTGAGATACCATTCATAGAGAAAAGAGATGCTTTTTACAGATTACCTTAAAATTAACTATACTGAACTGTATAGTTTGTAAAAAAATTGTTTCTAATGTCACGGAGATTTTAAGACTACTGAGAAAAAATTGTTATCAAATCGCAAAAAAACAAACAAACATTCAAAGCAAATGACATATTGGTAACTATACTATGCATAAATATGAATCGCAAAATTCTTAAGTTTGAAATTAACAACGCTTTCTGGATGCTACAATCATTTATAGACACCTGTACATTATAAATTACTGTAGTTGTGCCACTTCATTGTGATAATGCATCGTTCTTTGCACAAGTGTTAAGAAAAAAAGATAATTTTAACGTACACTTTTAATGCACGGCGAAAACAACAAAAGACCACAGTAAATGACAAAAAAACTCGCAAACGACAAAACACAAGTTCGAAAAAATTATGACGTGAATAACGAGTTTGGTTTCAAAATCCTATATTAATGTTCCTATGTTTGTATGGAACGGTAACAGCACAACTTCGACTACAATAATTTATAATGACCGTGTACTTTTAAATGACGAGAAAGACTTGAAATCATGAAATTTCATTAGACATCAATATGTGTATTATTAGCAATGTAAAATTAATATTTATTTTGTTGGAAAGAAAACAAAAATTACTCGACCACGGAATTATTTCATGAAATAATCGATTGATCTACATAAAAATAACAGGCACGAGTTTCAAAATACTATTATTTTGACAATATGTGGCCAATGAATAATGCAATGTGTAAACAATAAACATGATAAAATCAATAGAGTTCCTGTTTATGGGGGCTGTTAAGTTCAAATGGAATCTTACGTGTTTGAAAATTGTATAAATTTTGTGCATTTGAGTCTGATATAAACTATTTGTTTGACTCATGCTTCTTCATTTATATCCTGTGAAGGATTTATTCGATTTCATGCGAATCGAGTTGCGCTTATCATCAGACTCAAACCGAATTGTGTTTCGTTAGTGGCGTGAATTTAATTATGGCTTTTTCTCTTTAAAACTCAATAAAGGAAGCTGATAATATTTTAATTTCCAGCGGAGGGAATCGAGAGGGAATAGAATGGGATATGCCCGTTGATAAAACATTTTACTTCCAGCCAGCTCCCACCCCTTTTTATTTCTCTTCAACTCTTACATAATCTAAATTTTTACATTTTAATGTTGCATAGGAGTGGAAGTTTGCTTTTTTGTTGACTAGAATGGAAGTGCCAGTTTGGGAATTTAAACGCAAATCTAAAAATAGACGGAGACCTGCAGATGTATGGATTTTGATGCGGAATCGTATATTATAAATTCCGCTACAAATCGCTCTTTGTTAAATATAATAATTTAATTTAAAAAACAAAGACTGTTAGAAGTCAGTCTAAAACTCTCAAATTACCATCGAATATATAATAAACTGGGCGAAAATTTTCTGCTAAATATTCCACACGTTAATTCCTTCTCCGAAACTAATCCGCATTCGTACTTAATTACTTTAACCGGCGAAATTCCGAAACGCAACGTTTGTAATACAACTTTTAATGATTCCGTACATTTTTCCGGCAGCAACTGTGATTTTCCCCGTAATTCATTTTAATTGAATAATTTCCGGAGCGTCAAAATTTGCGCCGCAAATATTTGAACGTTGAACTAATTGAAAAGTAGTTCTTAGCTGAAAACTCCGCCAGATGAAAAATAAGGGAGCGTGCGCGTGATGAACCCGGTCATTTCAGGATCAGGTTATTTTGCATTTTTTCCAGATTATCTTATGCGTTGGCGTGTTATACGCGAAATAATTGCGTCAATTTGCTGAAATTTAGGTAGTTACTTCGTGGCTGAGCTTTCGCATTATTTGCGTTTAAGATCAATATTAAGCGGCGGCTAGTGGCTGTAAAGCAGATGAAATATTAATTGGGCTAAGTCATCTAATGAGAAGTCCTCTTGACCTACATGCAGTTGTGGTAGTTCGGGTAGAACGCCCATTATCCATTAATATTTTATCCGGTGAAAAGCGACTTGATTTGTCTTCACTAACGTGCCTCTACATCACCCAAGCCTACATTTATCTCTTTGCTGTTGTTAATTTTGTGTTGTCGATGACTTGTGAATTTATGTAGCGGAATTCGCGTTAATCCCGTCACACAGCAGCCATCGATTCAGGACAAAATATTATGTTTGCAGAGAGCACGTTCCTGCAGCGATAAGTGAGTTGGGCATTTGTGCTGAAAAATGCTTCCGTGGCATAAAGTGTAACCTGAAATTAACTGAGCACGGACGTAAACCAGCTCCGTTCCGTAGTTAACGGTTTGGTTGCCTATTTGCACTCAATTCAAGTTCACTTAATTAAAGTTTGGTTGGAAGCAATTTTTTAGTTTGAATCCCGTTTCATGTTGTCGCCGACACTCTGAAAGCTGAACGTTTTTTGCGACACAAAGTAATAATTTTTTAAATTGAATTTTTGTCATACAAAACACGATTCTCCCACGGTTATATTGTTTTGTTGTACGCATTTGACGTCAGCGCACGATGCAACGGATAATAAAATGTTGTAGTTTCCGTACGGTAAATTGGATCGTAATTAGATTGATTAAACATTATGATGTAGCTAATTAGCCGCTACTATGAAGTAAACAAGACAAACGTGCGTTTATGATTTGTGATTGCGTCTCTAATGTTATTATAAACGACATTATTAACATTAGTAATTGAGCGATTTGTTCAGGCAGTGGCGAATATGGTTTGTTTATTTGCCCGGCGCCTCCACCATTTTTGATCAAGAGCGATATTGATAAAATAATTATGCTAAATTAAAGGGAGTAAAAGAGAGATAAGGACGAATAATATAGAGTTAAAAATGCTTTTGTAAGAAATATTTACAATTTATTACATCCATGTATTGTGTGTGAAATTATAACAGTTACGCACGATACAAAAGTTGTTTATACGCTTTGTGTTTTCTTTTCAAATATACACCTGATAACAGAGTTTGTTTATTAAATTCTGCTTTGGAATGGAATTTAAAAAGTACCTACGATTTTAATTTTAAGACACTATAATTTGATCATTTTAAACTTTTAACGTTTTACATTCGAAATGGTTTGAAGGTTTACTCAAATGGTTGTCTTTATGATTAGTATTTTATGAATGTTATAGTCGACAAGTAATTGCTTTGAAAATAATTTATAGCATTGGAAAACCTACAGATGTTTCGAATTATTGTATACGCTCAATTTATTTATTAATTATTTTATTAAGTTCTTTAGCCGCACCTTCCAGTAATTACAACCCCGACATCAGTAGACAATAGCCAGTGTTTAGCCCAGTTTTTTCAATCGATACGGGGCTGTTGACCTTTCTTCCTTCGCTAAAAAATCGCTTGAAAAGGTGCGATTCTAACAATTTCAATTTCAAAGACAACTTTGTCGGAGAGAATGTGCAATTTCCCAACAACGATGTTTATTTAAGTGCGCAAATAGGAGCCCGAGAGGGGCAAAAGTGAAAGTGCTCGAACTTTGCCCGATTGGTTTTCCGGGTTAATTTTACTTAAAGAGTTCGGTAAATTGCTCCGCAAATGCGCGTGCGAAAAATCGTTCTGTGCACCGCTCTTATCCGAATTTACATAATGAGGGTGTTTTTATCCAGCCGCGAGCGAAATACATTTTGGGCAACCATTGCCGTCATCTGAACGGATAAATCGTTTGTTGGAAATAATTCAATTTGGCGTGATCCACTTCTTTTAATTTTTTATTCGTACAGCCATCACCAATGATTATTTTACGGGAAATGCGGCGGTTGGGATTAAACCGATTTGTGATATTCCCTCTTGAATTAATGGACGTATAATAGTGCGGAATTTCGTTAATTAATTATGCGGAATCGGCGTATTTCGGTGGCGAATTCCGCGCAAAAGACAATTCGATGGCGTCTCGTTAGGCCCCAGCTGACACAGTTGTCAAATTGCGTTTGTACAAATGCAACTTTGAATTTATGCATCCTTAGGGTGCCGTCCACGGTCGCTTGGTTAATCAAGCTGAAAAACCATTTTACGTTAACGACGATACACCGCTTGTTGTCGTCGTAAATTGCACACCTGAAAGATGGGAAATCGCGTGATTGATAACAGCACCCGGGAAGTAAATAATGACACTGAAGAAGCAGTGCACTACATTCGCGTCTCGTATTTCAAATCAGATAACACCTGAAAATTATTAACGACAACTTAAATTCTTGATGAAAGTGAGTCACGTGTTTGCGTGCCCGAATCGATAAGGTTCGTTGCTTTGCAACAATTTTTACTTCGAGGCCTTCCCCAAAACTTTTCGGTTCCTCGGAATAATCGAAGCTAATTTCAGTAATGCGTTTTTTGTTGAAAATAAATAATAATAAGGGGAGTTGGGTTGAATTACAATTATAGAAAGTCGGAAGGATGATGTCGGAATGTTATACTCGTAACTTGAAGTCTGCTATTAATTACATGACAATGCCGCTTGCAGTAAGAGAACTGTTCTAGCAAACATTGGTTTGTAATGTTGGAATGAATTGCTCATTGAAATAGTTTGAATATATGGCGGGTAAACTAATTCCAATTACTATAATTTATGTGGAGACGAGAAGAAGAGTTTTAGTTGAAGGAAACGCACATTTTCATAATTTTTTTGTAATATTGCGCTCATACCAGTGACATAGTTTGTTAATTTGCTTAATAACCAGTTTTAGATGTGGTGAGGCAATAAAGACATTTGTTATATTTCTTATTTATCTTTCAAGTGGTTTTCTCATTTAATTTTGCCCGTATTCTGATTGCAAATACATTGTGCTTGATTACTCTCATTCTGTAAGTAAATAGATTCAGCTGAAATAGCTACATATTTATAAATTTCTGGCAATTCTAACAAGTCTGGATATTAAATTGCTTTAAAAATGTTGAATTACTTATTTGTTGTATTTTCAATTATTCAACCGTAAATTTTACCTGAATAAATTAATGGATTTCTTGATCTTTTAATCAAAAGAAACTGTATTTTCACAATTTAAATCTACAGAAAACCAATTTTCACAGTTATTGTCATTCTTTTCAATTATTTCCACACTTGCAATCATAAATTTGCAGCTTTCAATAGTTTACTTCATCGAATATTCACTATACCTTTTATGTAGTCCCGCTTCTTTCGAAAAATAGTATGACATCATTAAATATATACATTGGCGCCCACAATTCGTTTCCTTTATCTTCAATACACAAATTACACCACAAATTTGTTTATAAATGCAGATTGTCATTCCATTTTACTCCTCATTTTCACTACTACTACTTTATTTTTAACCGATCTACCTAACATTTACTTTCCTTTGTATATTTTTGGTAAGTCACATTTGGATTAAGATAATTTTTTCTAAAACATAACTTTTCGTAATGTTTCATTTCATTCTAGTAATGATCTACTAGTTAAATATAATTCCTGTTTTGTTCAATTGCAATGACTGCAATTCGCTTTATATTGGACCGTCTGGTCCAACCAGGTACAAATACCAAAAATGTACCTAATGATAAATATAAAAACTCTGATAACACTAATGCCATTCCACATTTTGCCAACCATATGTTAGATTCAAAACATTCTTTCATTCGTGTTAAAGTGTCACAAAAGTTCTCGTTTAAATTTTTTGGATATTCTTGAAATTTACAAAGCATTATACGATCCCAATTTACACCTAGTCAATGACCAAATTTCCTTTTGCATCCCAATTCTTAACTTCTCTCGCTTAAATAATTTTCTGCAGTTAACACTGTTTGGTTTTTGGGATTATTCTCATTAACAAATTGTCGCTAGTATTTAGTTGGTACCTTCGTTACTTTTTTCTACCTTAACAAATTTTACGCGGTTCTTTTCGCTTCACGTAGTACTGTTACCATTTAAATTTATAATTAATACCATGTGTTGTTTTACACAATTTTAACGTGTTATATGTATTTTTTCAGTTTTAATATGTTTTTTGCACTCATGGAGTTTGTTTATTCGCAAGTATTACACATTATTTTTTCTTCAGTTATGTAAAAAAATAAAACATAAGCTACTTAAAATGTCTTATATTTGTGTTCGCTTTTAACCTAATACTATTTACATCTTAACATGGCAAAGTAGACTATCTAAATATACTTTTCATCCCTCAACGTCTGTTTTCAAATTGATGACCGTTCTGGTCCAGGTGTTGTAACGATTGAATTGGAAATACTGTGAATAATTTCATCTGGTAGTTGGGCGCATTCTCTTTCGACTGCTGCTTTCAATTCATCGACTGTTCTCCGTTTTGAAGTGTGAACTTTATCCTTGTAAAAAGAAGAATTGGCATGAGGTCTGGAGAACACGCGGCTAGTCTACAGAACCTCTTCTTCCAATTCATCTAAAGTATAGTCTCACGCACATTTAATGGTAGAGTAGGTGACCCATCTTTTTGAAAAAAAAAAAAACTACAACCTATCTGTTATCCTCTTCCACTTCATTTATTGGGTAGTCGTCTCACTCACAGGTGATGGTATAATCGACGCGCTACCAATTTGTATGCACGTCATTATTGAAATATGACGTAGAAGTAAAAGGGCGTTTACACGTTTTCATCTCGTTCCCCTTCGAACAAATTCACAAAGCCACTAAAATGTTTTCTTCACTAAAGCGTTTCGGCATTAGAGATAAATAAAATTTGGCAATTTCCACAAAATTAGTTACAACATAAACAAGTTGTTGAACGTGCGCCTCTTGTCCATGCGGTGTAAGCATAACTTTATGTGCTGCCAACCTTACACGGCAGCGTCACCAAGTAAACACACACTTTACCATTTCTTTTATTGAAAATCTAAAGGTATGAACAGTTTGTTATCGGTCTGAGTCATTTGGTTGTAACCACAGGTTGTAACTCATCATTATTGCAGTTCCACTGTTATATTTTTGTTTAATAACTAGTAAAAACTTTTTTTATTTTTTTCAAGTTGGTGGAATTACGTCATGACAATTGAATGATGACGTACACGCAAATTAGTAGCGCGTCCACTTGAATGTAGGTGCCCTATTCCTATTTGCAGCAGTTTCAGTACCAAAAACGAATTATGTGGTGTCCAATCAGTGCAATTGTGTCTTTTAATGTGAAGTTATCACCGCAAACGATTCCTCTTCAATATTGCACATCCTCTTTACACAGACCGAATCATCTTCGTTGAGCGGGTGTACTCTTCTTGGAATGTAAGTATTTCATATCTGCACCTCAAAATGCAATGGACGGTTCATTTTGATACTTCTGCACAAACCAATGAACCAACTTTTACTTCATTACCATCAATTCTATATTCTACAGAACAAATTTTCTCGCTCAAATATAAAACTGTTTGGCGTTATCATTATTTAATAGAAAAGCTTCCGCTTTACAAAACACTTTGTTTTTTTATTAGATTAAATTTTTGCGGATTTTTAGACCATTGGAATGAAGTGTCAAGTGGACAAAAACGAACATTTCAGACACCATTTCTTTCAGCGTTTAATCGAGGTGTTAATAAAGCCACTGAAACTGCTCCAGAGATTTGTGTTTTCTGTAGACAGAATAAAATGCCTGAAAGAACGGTTCGGAATTGGTTTATAAAATTTCAAAATGTCAATTTTGACCACAAGGACGCCTAATGCTCGGGTCGAAAGTTTGAGTTTGATGAAGAGCGATTGTCAGCGATATTCAGGATTATCCCCGCCAATCATTCAGAGAAATGGCTTAGCAGATCGAATGCCATCAATGCACCATAATCCGCTTTCAATTTAAAAAATTGTTAAGTATAACTTATGCATCAATGTAATAATTTAGTGGCTCCATTCCGTTCTGCTAAATGTCGTTCAATGGTCCTCTCCATGATCCTCTCCAGCATTGGGATCTGCCCACAGACCCCTCCTTTCGATAAAGGTATTGCTGGTTGCACCCATGTTGGGCCTTAAATTCGCATAATTTTAGGCCGGCATTTTACAACGAGACTAGTCAGATTGTCCTGAACTTTGACCGTTCTTCTGTTGGGACGTACTAAAAATTGTTCTTCCGTCCTTAGATCGCAAAATAGTTATTTTAATAAACAATCATTGAGACTGTTTGATGTCGAAATCATTAATCGTCCATTAACACATGAATTGATTACAATATTTTATCGTCTCCGTCTCAAATTAGTTATTTTTCAATCGTCCAAATCGTCTTGAAAACCATTCTGGCTAGGCAATAAAATGGAGAGCAGGGATTTTCAATGAAAGCTTTTATGTTGGCGGCGCTGACTTTTCGGGTAATTAATTCTGAATTACATTTTCTGCTACTTTTTGAATATGTATTGATGTGTCTTTAATCATTTTTACTCATTATCGGTAGAATTGTGCACTCAAATTACTCGAAACATACAAATGCAAAAAAAATTATTTTAAATCATTATATCGTGGAATAGGTACCGCCAACAGGGGAAAATAAATCCCCTAACCTCATTTATTTTAACAAATTATGTAATTTTTTTAAATTAAAATCTTTTGTCGCCCGAAAAGTTTTTTCTCACACGGCAAGTGCAAGCACTTGCAAACGACAGTTTCTGGCCATGTAATAAAAATAACTATTTTCGTTGATCGTTGACTCTTTTAAGCTTTTTTAAGAGACAAAAATTTGCTTCTAAAATGAAAATTCGCAAAATATTAGTGTCAGCTATGCCAGTAACCATAGTTAGTACTGAAAAAAATATGCATTCATGGCTATAATTAATGGAAAATCGTTCATTAATGTGAAATCATGCATTTATAACCACTTAATTATAAGTATTACCATACACTATTACAGTCATACCAATATACCATTGTATATATACAATGGTAGTACATTAAAAAGTACATTTATTTTATTATATATAATTAATCAAATTTTATTATGAGAAAAACCAAATCTGTTCGTTTTTCATATCGCTGAATGACGAAGTCTTCATTGATTCCTCCATATAAAACAGCGGATCTCTGAATTATATCCACAGGATAAAGAATAGTTTTTTCTGTTGAAGCACAGAGAGGTTAGGGTGTCATGCGGTATATTTTGCCAAAATCCGATCCCTCCTAAGATCCGACCATAGCCGAATTTCGTCTTGCCATTTGCTTTTCTCTTGCATATTAAATATTTATTCTCCAGGGCACATCTCATTTAAAGTATGTAAAAAAACCCGTGCTTTTGGTTACTATTTCTTCAGGTTCTATATGGAGCTCATTAGCAGCGGGACCATAATCGCCATTGGCTTTACATCTGTCTACCTTTGGGTAATTTCGATGTCTTACAACGTCATAAACCATTGATGGTAGTAATAAAGTCCGAAGAAGGAAAGCTTATCAAAAGAAGTGGGTGGAGCGTAGTTAGGGGCGTGTTATCGTTGTCAAATTATAGCTTAACAACATTGGAAATAAATACAGGAATTTCGCACAATAACATCTTCATGAAGTATGCTTACAAGCTGATTTCTCCATATTTTAAATTTTATTTGATAAAGTTAGGATTTATAGAATAGGATTTATAGATTTTTAGGATTATATTTTTACCGTTTTTTCTTCCCTGCGCATTTGATATTTTCAAAGATAAGTTGTGAAGAATTGTTGGGAATAATTTCTTTGTTCTAGTTTTAACTAGTTTACTGTATATTTTTTCCTGTTGTATCTAAAGTGATAGATTTTTTAAATATTTTATTATAATCTTAAAACAAGTCACAATCGAGCGTTATTAATTAACTTGGCAACAAGGAATACTAAAATTTAATATCGAAGGCCCTTGGTTTGTCTATACCTATTCAATTAGTCGCCTCCGTCAAAACGAAATTAAAAATTTTGTTTTAATTAACTTTATAGATCCGACGGTGTAAGAAATTAATTTTTGTCTATTTGTAAAATAGATTAATTCAGCCCCCACGAGTATTCTCTCAGGTTCCAATCCCATAATAATACCGAATCGAGAAGTTCTTTGCAGTTTTTTTAAATTATTATTATTTTTATTTTGACTGAAAGTGCACAATCCACACAAATTTAATGCCCTTCGATAATAAAACAACGATTTGTCATCTCGCATAATTTCGAACTCATTGAAATGAATTTTTTTTCATTCATCTAATGTTGTTCTTTTGAAACGCGATCCGCAGGAAATTCCGTTTTGCATCTCTTGTGTGTGAAAATTCCGCATAAAGCCTTCCATTTTGCATATTGCTATAGTCGGAGAGATTGACAAAGTGTCAGTGCGGAGAACGTCGCGGGATAAAAAGATAAGACAAATTCTCGGGTGATGTTTTTTTGGAGAGGAACTCAAATTTGTAATTTATCATATTCTGTACTCGACGGAAGCGGGCGTTTTTCGTGATGTCACGTGATTTTAAAGGATCATCCGTCCATCTCCAATGGATAAGCACAAAGGACTCGACATGTGGTTGCAGCGTTTTCGATGTAGGTCAATAAACCTGAAGATGTCACCTCTATAAATCGATGTTTGTGTGTTATTCGGCAGCGGCGTGACAATCACGAGGGTGTTTAATACATCTGACTGACTTCCACAGATACTCGACGCGATTCTCCAAGAGATATAAAACCACGACGACTTATCAAAGATGTGAGAATTACAAATAAGCTAAAACACAAACTGACAAATCTAATAATGTAAAGTGGCTCAATTGGACCGTACAATAATCTAGTCTAAAGGGGTGTAAAACGTACTTCTGATGTTAGGATTTAGGGATTGGATCATTTCAACGCGGCACGGTTTTCGCAGTTGTCATATATAAATAAATCACCTGCTTTATTGACTTTCGACGAGTCGGGTTTTTCTCCATTAACTGTAATGTTTCATTTCGATTCCCTCGTGTTTTTCCTTTGAGAATTACTGAAAAGTCACTTTATTAATGGGGAAATATCTAAATTGCTTCGTTGATGTGCAATTAGCCCTAAAACATTTTATAGAAGAATATTTTGTAACCATCGAGGACATGATGACATACTAAGTACAATTCTTTAGCAATTTTGCAATGTTGCTTTCTCTGACGTAATAATTTAACTGGATCTAAAGCTGGAGCTAGACTCCACTTACACTGAGTGGCTTTAAAAATCTTACTGTTCAATTAAATTAAATTAAGCTTGCGCCAGATAATGGCGGTTTCAGAAAATCACTGAATTGATTAGTACTGCAAGCGTTCAGCTGTGACTGATAGTTAATATTCCACCTCGCATCCACGTCTCCCCGTGAAAGCCCTTTCAAATGGTAGTTAGATTGTGCCAAAGATAGGAAATTTTATCGATCACTTCCACCAACTTGAGCATACTTTTCTTTTTTTTCACCCTTGACAATGAACTCAATTCACAATAGACTAAACACGCCCCGCAGACTCCTTTTCCTCTATAACTAATAACCTATACTGTAATAATAATGGGAAGCGAAACGTATTCTAAAGGAGGTCAGGCCTCGGAGGATCATTCCATATTAAAAGCCTTTGCAAATTTCCAGCGTCCTACTTCAATTAATTAGCACGAAAAAGTGATAATGACCACCTCGCAGGGGTAAATTTCATTAGGGAAGTAATTCGTTTTCTTTACAGGGAAGTAGTTTCCGAGTCCAATGAACCGTGAACGTTACGATCACATGAACTTGAAACTATAACGAAGCAATGTTACTTTTTACGATTTACTAACAAGCGAAAAGTTTTTGATGAATGAAGCGGATTGCAGCAAAATTTTGAATTATCTCACTCCAGATAAATTATTCACGCTTCACGGTCTCTGTTATCTTCGTACAAATTAAATAGGAAGCTCAGAAGTTGGCTCGTGACGTTTTCGTAAATAGAAAGGAACTATTTCAACAATAACACGCAATGGTGGGAGGATCTAATCTCAAATTCGACGATGGTCGCCACAATCCGAGATCGTATCTTTCCGATACGACTAATTTACAACTTACTTCGCCCCGTTCTACCTCTGACTAATTTATTTGGGCTCCATGCATGAATAAACATTGACTTTTCTGCGCTGAAGAGTAATGTGATTGCAATATTGTCTTGAACAAACGTTTTGTTCGTATTGTTGGGTCTTTACGTTAAAATTCATGGAAATTAAAGTTTAACAAATCGACTAGAAATAAAGGCTGTTATGCAGTTAAATGGAATATTAATATGATGATTATTTTTATCGATATCGTGCTCGCAATGATAATGTTACTTCACTCGTTAATAATAAAGGAAGATATTCAGTCGGAACGGACAGAATAGTCAATTTTGTTGAAACTGATACTTTTCGCAAGGATTCTAATGTCTTGTACATTATTTAAGAAATTGTTAATAAGAAAATAGTGCAGAAACCCCTGTTATAACAATTCATGTTCGCAGTGGATGTTGACGAAGCCACTTAAACCGTAATATAGTTACAATTTGAACATTTTTTGTAGTCTGTAAATGGTTTTTAAACATATCTTGATTTTGCTTCATCCAAAATGTTTAGGTTTTTGTATGACTTCCTTAAGAATAAAAGAAAAGATGTTAATATTTCTGAAATAGTTTTTTATTCTGCATCCGAATATTTAAAAAATGGGTGCTCCATTTAAAAAACACAAATAGGAAGCATTTAATATTAAACAGAAAGTGAAAATTCTGATAGCAGTTATTTCCACCTCCATGCCATTACCAAATTTGAAAATACAATAATTTTTAAATAACAAATTAATTTATTGATAGATTCGTCCCGGGACTTTTTACTAACCCTGTGACATGCACATATGCAAATTTGCAATAATTTGGCAGTATTTGGTGTTTTCTTTCTAAATAAAATGAACGAAGTGCCTTTCATTAACTTCCAGGCAGTAGTTGGGCAAAATGTTGCTCTGCCCTATTTAAAATTAGGACCCAAAAAAGTTGATATGATGCACGGGAGTTGCTATTTATAAGTATCACTGATATACCAAATTTGAACGGAATCTAAACTCTTGTGGCTCCCTTGGTATAGAATGGTCCATGTATTTATTGAAAAAAAAGCAAATACCTGCAAGTTTTCCTATAAAGCACCTATTACAAAATTTGTCAAGGTTGCTTTTTCTTTTGTTATAAAATGTCTAGGACCTACTAAACATAGAAGAAGAATATGATGAAAACGGTACTGCAGAGTAAAAGATACAAGGTTTGATCAAAAAGAAAGTGACAGATGCAGTGATAAATTTAAAAAGGAGTAAAGCAGCAGGACATGACAAGAAAACTCCTGAAATGCTGCGGATCTTAGGAAACACTACTTTAGAAATACTAACGTGTCTTCTTTTATAACACGGTTTTTGGGCCCGAGAGACAAAATATATTTGAAAAGTCAGCAGTGTTCACTTTATAGAAACTGCAATATTACGTTACAATTTACTGGATATTTCAAGTAAAATCACTATTCAGACGTATTTAGTTAACTCGTTCTTTTGCCAATAAAAATTGCTAATGTTACTGCCGCTGGACGAACTGCTTGCAATTTCGTTCAGTACAAAATTAGTTTATCCAATCTTGTGGGATCATAGCGCAAAAACTTTGTTCTAAAGCTCGTGTGAACATTACGTTCCCTCCAGATCTAGCGGAATTAAGTCGATGCATATCTAAAATGTGAGACCATAAATTTTGTAGCGAAAATCGGTTCGAAGGCATATTGCCGGTAAAATATTTATAACCCTGTAAAATTGTAATTTGAAATTGGACGTATCTTGACACTCTTTAACGTCATGCAACTTTTCTGATTCATTTGTAATGTAAATGGGATTGCGGTTAAATATATATTTTGTGAAAATGTTCTAGTTTCGGGTACGCGTTGGGTTTGCATTTGCATATTTTATATTTGTGCCCGCAGTGTTTAATTAAATAACATTACATTAAATGCTGCTAGTATAATCTGCGCCTTTATTTCCGCATTAGCGATCTAAAAATATCTCAGACGTTCAAACTGGGAAAATTAATAAACATCACGCGATCTGTAGATTACGTAAGCGATAAGCATGCAGGAAAGCAACTGGTTGTAGTTTTGGAATCATTTAATAAAAATTCATAATCCATATAGTGGGATTTCATTTTTCAAATCAGGACACAACAAGACTGCCCACTTTGGCAACCTTTGCGCCCCAGTTTCAGATTTTCTGCACAGACATCCGTGCAAGCATTGTGGAGCTGATGGCAGTTTAACTCCTCTCGCGGAACTGTTTGTTGAAATAAAAATTAAAAAATGTTAACGATTTATGTGATACCATTGATTATATATTGGAAAGATCTCTCACCGCCACAGGTAAAAGCTTGGCAATGCTCCACCGCACCCCGCACCCTGCCTTGCCTAGAAGTTAGACCCTCGGCAAGTAGCGCCTTCAAAAAATTAATAGGACAAGTCATGAACTAGTAGCACCAGTACAGCGTTGGTGTGCGTCCACGCTGAGGAACCGGCCATCACTCAAGAATGAATTAAAGAACCCAAGAATATATAATCAGGAGCATATCATTGACCTGACAAGATGTTAATTTTTCTATGAGAAACAAGGCGGTATTGGTGGCAGTTTCTGATTGCAATTCTCCCATTGCTTTCGCTGTGAAAATAGCAGCTGACACGGCATTGCTAAATATTTGTGCAGCATACTTTACCCTCATTTTGTGGATTTGGATAATTTGGATAAGCTATTTGGATAAATATATTTTTCAGTACTTTTAATTAAATAACGTGAACGCAAACTGTTTTTGTCAATGTTATATATTTCAACAATGTCATTCCAAGATATTTCTCCTTCATTAACAATAAATGTATTATCTTGTTTCATCAAGTGTAAAAAATCACTCTTTCTCCTCTCGCTCGCACAAATGCGGCGGGTCAAAACAGAAAAATATATTTTTCCCATTTATATAAAATCTTGGTTCCGATTTAGACGTTCCTAACACTGTGGTCGCTTTTCGGTTATTGGAGCCCTGATCGCAGACAACAATACGAGGACGAAGTCTAAGAACATGAAGTTTTTGTATAACGGTATTTAACATTTTGGCAATAGTTTCACCACTCACGGGTCCGACAGATGTAAAATAGCAAAATGTCTTTATTTGCCAATTTGTTGACTAAAGATCTATTGCAATCCGTTGTTAAATTATTAATCTTTAGCCAAGTTAAAATTGTCGAGATTCCAGGTAGTGCGAATCCTAAAGTTGCTGCATATACTTATAAATACTAGGTGATTTATAGTACAGTGATAAAACCAGTTTCCTTTCTGCTTTCCTTCAAACGGTTCTTTTGCGATTAAAACTTTGCATTTGTAACACAGTTCGTACGGACGAATAATTTTAGGAACACTTTCATGATGTTTTCGGGAGTGTGTTTCCGCTTATTTTGCCTTAATCTAATATTTACAGCTTTCTGACGTTTGATGTTTTTTGTAGGTTTAGAATTTTTATTTTAAATATTGGACATTAGACCCTTTCAACACTTAGTGATATTACTGGCTTGACAACGGCACATGAAAATCAATTAATAGAAATATCCTGTGATTCAGCTTTGAAACATAATTTCAGAGAATTCTCTTTATCAATTTATATCCAAATTTCTCAGAAATGGGGTAAACCAGGACTAATCCTAAAATTTGAGGCTCAAAAGTTTAAATTTTCTACCGATGCGCTATTGATCAATAGGTGGCCATAGACACACACTTTTTCCCAGGGTTTTAACCGCCACGCGCAATTTCTACGGTTAAAACTGTGTGTTAGTGGCCACGAGCGCGCCACGCCACAGTTTTCTCTTGCGCGAGGCAAAATTTAGCCGGCCACAAACACACACTTTTTCCCAGGGTTTTAACCGCCACGCATAATATAGTTTAATCCTCCATCTGTGTGTAGCGGTGTTGTCGCTGCGTTAAGAATTGGCGGTCCGTGTGGCCCGTTATTTTCCTTTATTAAATAGATCGAATTTATTTGTTATTCGGCGTATATAATAATTTTAAAATATAGGCGATATAACGTGCGAATAGCTGGGTTTACGATTAGAGATTTTCTCATTGCAATTTA
Organism: Eledona agricola; assembly: GCA_964023215.1. Lineage (NCBI taxonomy): Eukaryota > Metazoa > Arthropoda > Insecta > Coleoptera > Tenebrionidae > Eledona > Eledona agricola. Next base: position 19,615,660 of record OZ026855.1, on the reverse strand, counting down.
TACAAAATAAAATAAAAATGTATATATTTATTTGGCTCGAAATGCTTTCTTCTTTTCTTCTTATTTATAATCACTTCCGAATATATTAACCAACTAACAATAGCTAGTTTCCGTTTTTCATTTCTAACCGACATTTCAACGCTCGCTACAAATTGTGAACTGTGTTGTGGATCGGCGTGCGGAGTGGCGTTTTAAAATTTTAAACGTTCCACGCGCCACGCAAAACCGTCGGTTAAAACGCTGGATGTCGCCCATAAACACACACTTTTGCGTGCGGCGCGCAAAACCGGCAGTTTTAACTGTGTGTTAGTGGCCGAGGTCGTTAAGAGGAACGCCACGCGCAAAACCCTGGGAAAAAGTGTGGCGGTTAAAACGCTGGGAAAAAGTGTGTGTCTATGGCCGGCTATTGTTTTTTCAATGAAACATTTCTTATTATTGATAACTCGGACCGCAAACCAAAGTTCGGACTTTTATGAAGTGCAATTACATCCCGCTGTAAAGGATCTACCTGCTGTCATAAATCATTACAAATTTTGCAGCAAGCTGAATTTGGTCATTGATTATATATCTCCAATATATAATCAATAATTTGGTGTATGAAGTTTTCATTTCGTTTTTAGCAATAATTAAACAAAATAACAAAATGAACGAAATCGGCTTCGGTATCGTGCTAGAATTTGCAATTTGAAACATATTGGTGCAAAATTGTTTTACCCGCATTGAGACAAAAAAGAGAAAACATTTACTAATAATGTCATTTTTGTGAATATCACAAAGAAAGTTTTTGATAGAAAGTTCATTTTTGTCACACATTTCGTCCAATATCTCATCGGAAACATTTATAGACGATATATATTTGGGCAAAGCTATTTCAATTCTTCTAAAAAAATTGAACATACCGTGGATACATATTTGACTTTGAAAAGTTCAATCCTCCCTTTGATTTGCTGGCGGTATCCTTGTTCAAATTACATAAGGCATTTTTACATGAAGAACTATTAGATAATTTTGTACATTTTTCTACAAATAAATCAAATCAGGTAGTAAATAATGTTATCTATAATTATATCCTTTGGATTCAAAGATTGTGAAATATTGTCAATAACAATGTCATCATTCTCCTCAATATCATCTTCGTAATCAGACAATATAGAATCCAGTTTAAGTTAATTTTTTTCTAAATGCGTTTTTCTACCTTCTTCCTGGTCTTTAGCAAAGACAGTTTTGAATTTGTCAAAAGAGAGTCTTGTAAAAGTAACTCAAGTTTCGCGGATTCATTATTTAATTCACGAATCTCTGTGTGTGGTCTCACTCGCACGTGTCTACAAAACGAGCGCACTTGCGAGTGGTGTAAAAGGAGTCCGTTAGATTAATTTTTCATTTCTACCCTCACATATGCCTAAATCTTCAAATCCTTCAATGACGTCATGAAATTTATTATAATTTAATCCTCTCTTCAAAATTATATCATCAAACATGACAATTATTTCTTTTTCATCAATGGACATTGTTTTGACTTTATTTGCCAATTTGTTGACTAAAGATGTATTGCAATCCGTTGTTAAATTATTAATCTTTAGCCAAGTTAAAATTGTCGAGATTCCAGGTAGTGCGAATCCTAATGTTTGCTGCATATACTTATAATTACTAGGTGATTTATAGTAGGTACAGTGATAAAACCAGTTTCCTTTCTGCTTTCCTTCAAAAGGTTCTTTTGCTATGAAAACATTGCATTTGTAACAGAGTTCGAACGGACGTTCGTAGTTTCATCTGTGGACCATTTAATATTAATATATAAATTCCACCAAAAATCTCGTAATCGCTACGCTTACTTAGCACAATTCAAAAAAACTTTAATCACTTTCCTACACTGTCAGGGTTTTTGGAATCCTATGGTGGAGCAATGTTGCCAACACAAGTACAAGACGAAATGATTAAACACCTCCGCGCTTTGAGGACTTCGTTTCGGCATTATTTTCCAGTACCCGACAAAAATAAATATTGGATATTAGACTTCTATTAGATATTAGATTGAAACACTTACTAATATTAGTGGCTTGACAACGGCACATGAAAACCAATTAATAGCAATATCCTTTGATTCAGCATTGAAACATAATTTTAGAGAATCCTCTTTACCAATTTATCTCCAAATTTCTCAGAAATGGGGTAAACCAGGACTAATCCTAAAATTTGAGGCTCAAAAGTTTAAATTTTCTGCCGATGCCCTAATAATCCTATTAATAAATGTTTATTCAATGAAACATTTCGTATTATTGATAACTCGGACCACAAACCCAAGTTCGGCCTTTTATGATGTGCAAATACATCCCGCTTGGAAGGATCTACCTGCTGTCATAAATCATTACAGCAAGCTGAATTTGGTGTAAAAAGTTTTCATTTCGCTTTTTAGCAATAACTAAACAAAATAGCAAAATGAACGAAATCGTAACTGACTTTATATTGATCAATGTTATTGAACCGTGTGAGGGGTACCCGTTTTTTAGCACATATTTCCTTTTTTATGTTATTATTAAACTGAATATATTTTATAAAATACGGCCTAGCTTCTACGTCTAAACGTAGACGAAATATAAACATATGTTAGACTCTCATGAATACGTATATTTTGGGATATATTATTCCGTATATCGTCGCTGAAATGGCAAAACCACGTAACTTATAAAAGAAGAAGCTTCAAATCAAAGTTCATCTTGGCTACAAACCAAGTCATTACTCTTTTTAGTTCTTATGCTGGGATACAGAGGGCCACTGGTTGGAATTACTACTTTTAGTTGTTGTGCTGACATACAGAGGGCCAGACTCTGGCCCTCTGTAGTTCAGCACATTTTCTGGGTACGTTTTTACCCGTAAGGTGAGAGATCTTTCCAATATATAATCAATGGTGATACGTACAGTTGGTACAGCACACGGCGCCCCCTTTCTTCTGGCTCGAGCAAAGAGATTTCTGCTCATCTGACACTCGGTGGGGACATTCCGATTCTAGAACGCAGTTTCCGTTTGCCTTCGCACAACTCTCTTCGCTGTAGAAATTTGATTCTAGACGACAAACGGGTGTAATTAGCACGACGAGAATAATTGAACAATTTTCCGCCGAATGAACATTTTAAAGAATTGTAGTGTGAAATTTGCCTTCACTATAAAATTAGTAACCAACGAAATATGAAAATGACTTTTTGTTCGTTGTTTGCATTCAATTAAAAGCAAAACTCACCTAAAGCTGCAACAGCTGCAACAATCAAAGTAATCACCACCACCTGACTGATCATGATTTTAGTTAGTTAGATGTGACGAAGAAGCACGAGATTATTTATATGTACTAACACTTTGCCGGGATTCCCACTGAGCTGTTATGATCACCTGTTATTGCTGTTTTACTGACTAATTGTGTTGACAAACCTCCAATACGAAGAAGAGAAAGCAATGACGTTGCACTGTGTGAATATGCTAATTATATAATTACACAACGTTTATATAATTTGCACGTTGTTTGTTATCATCACTCATTCGGTTATCAATGATCCGGAACTGGTGTTAACATTAATTACAGTAAGCTACGGCTTATTATTGTTTGGATTGAATCTTTATTAATTATTGATAACTAATTAGCAGTAAATGTGTGTGATGAGTACAACAACTGATTAAACAACTACCAGTATGTATGTACCTTGAACACAACTTTAACACTTGTGTTTTATTTTGCGTCTCTTCTGCACCTGCTTCCTCGCATTAAACTCTTTCTTCCGTTTCGCCAACAATTTGTGATAATCTTCAACCAGCGACTCGCGCCTTACCTTTCTCTTCTTCTTCTGCCGGGTATGAAATGTTGAGCTTCGTTATTTCAAGAGGTTGTTTGAGTGTTGCCAGAGATAACGCTTGAACTTGTTGTTGCAACTCACTTCAAATTTATTAACGAAATTATTCCGCGAATAATATTTAGCGGAAGAGCGTCAATCATTGTTTGGGCTCTATCAGGACATACTTATGCATTTCTAAGGACGTCAGATCAACTTTGACATCGACTATTATTGATGGAGCGCGATTGTTTTGATGCAGTTAAATGGGGAAAAATGCGAGCAAAAATCCTGCAGGGATAATACCTGCATGCCACATGGATATAAAATTATTAAAGTTTTCCGAACTCCTGCATACTTTATCCTTGCTTTAATTAAAATCTGCGGAACGGGAGATTCAGTGCCTTTCACATACTGTGAATGAGATTTCAAGATGAAAGCGACAAAGACTTGCCGAGTTGATCAGGGATAGGTAAAGGAACAAAAATAAAATTGATACACCTACACAGTCTTGTGATTATCTTGGGAATCAATATCTATTATCAGTTTACCAATATTGGGCGCCGTCTCGTCCAAATAAAGTTTGTTGTGCAAAGTCCACACATTTTTTTCGATGCGTTTCTATTAATTTTTTTCTTAACGCAAATATTGAAAAAATTAATTTAAAAATGTTTATTTTAATTAATTAGTTTCTTCGTCTGATTATATAGAGCGCACAAAAAAATGGATTCTCTCGGGAGGCGATGGAATCTAGTTTGTTTAATTTTTTACAGTGTAGACCTTTTCATTGACATTGCATTGACTTACAATAATATAATAGTGTTTCATTTAAAATAAGAAGGCAAAGCTGCGTGTGGACTAAACAGGACAGTCTTTATATTAAAAAAAATTTAGATGAGAGAGAGCACTTAACACCACTCAGTTGAGTACGTTAGTAGTTTTTTTCATTGATCGTTTATTATAAGGCTTATTAATGCATGATTTTAACATTAAATAACATTAAATAACATTGAACGATTTTTCATTAATGCATTATTTTTTCGGTGGTAACTATGGTTAATTCTATAAGTGACACGATTATTTTACGAATTGTTATTTTAGAAGTAAATTTTTGTCCCTTAAAAGGGATTAAATGAGTTTACGGCCAACGAAAAAGTATTGTAATCAACTCGTATGTTAATGGGCGATTAATAATCTTGACAATTAAAGACACTTATTCGCTTCTGCTCGTTCGTGCTTTAAACTAATATTAATCGCCTTCATTAAAATACTTGTTTATTAAATAACTATTACGTGATGGAGCACTTAACTGCGAACAACTTTTGCCTAAAACATATTTTCTACTTCGCGTCTATAACAAAGCTGTTAAAGCACTCGATTGAGTAATAGAACAACTTATTTTTTCTAAGGTGGTACGTAATGATCGGAAATGTCATGTCAAACATCAAAGTAATCTCCAAAACAAAACGTTACAATATTTTTAATTTAAATTAGCCAATTCTTATAAACTTTAATCGTTATGTTGGATGTGTCTTGAGCACTTAAATTAATTAATCCCAGGTTGCTTGTCACAATATTTTGCTGAAAATTATTTTCACCGCCAACTGTTGTGCCGTCTAATTGCAGTTGAAACCACGCAAAATTCCCCAAATCTTCTAAATTGCAAATTTTTAATTAAAGTAGGAAAAATAGTATAGAAAAACTTATTGATAACTCTATTATGGATGGCATCCGTCTTTTACAAATATGTACTTAAATATTTGGATTCGTACAATAAAATATGTCTTATTGAACTTGTTTTTTCATATACTATTTTTCCATCTTTAATAACGTGCGTATAAATGAGAAAAGATTCAGAGTAGGCCATGGAATCTAGCATTATTTTATATTTTACAGTTTAGATGTTTGTCACTGACATAATATGACAATTGACCGGAACTGCCAATGAAAAAATTGTTCAAACGTCATCTAAATCGACGCTTGGAGATGTAATTTGTTAAAAGCACATTAAATGTATCTTATATCGGATGTCTATGAATGATTGAAAGAAATTTAATTGATTGACACATTGAAGAATTGGTACCAGATTAACTGTCATCATGATTTAATGACGATTTAGGGCGATTTACTTTTTACGTTCGGATTTTATTGCATTATTGTGAAATGTATTATCATTTATTGAATATGCAAAGGGACAAATAACGGTGAAAATGGTTATATCAAAATTATATGTAACTTAACACATTGATACTGGAGCACGAGTTTTATAAAAAGCTTTTTACGAAAAGTACAGGCAGCTCTAAGAGGATTACGAATCAAAACTAAAACTAACAAGCGTTATCGCGTGGTATTTATTTATTATTTTTAATGAGCAAGCTTTGCTGACTTTGCCCTTTCTGGGACTCCTTGTTTGGTATGTAAGTTGTATTTATAAAGTTTTTGAAAAATAAAATCTGATAATGGCAACTACATTTGACGTTTTGATTGGCTTTTGCTGTTACGTGATTTTTGCCTCCTAATGGCGGCAAACTGCATATTTGTTGCTTTATTGACATTTATCTTGATTGTTAATGATGATTTAATGTCAAAATATGTTTTCCTGGGTTCATATTTTTAGTCTGAATATGCCTGGGTGTTCTGACGTGGTAAGATAAAACAGGATCAATTTTCGAGTGTTGCCAAAGTCGATATGTATAAAGTCATTGTAGTCGTGTCCCGTCCGAAAGTATTGCCAACCGAAAACTTAATTTCAAATTTCGCAAGGCCAAACATTTTCTACACTTTAACGAATTCCAAAGTGATTCTCCATGGTCTTTTTTTGTACGCCTGTAATTAATCGCACTCCATGCACCTGAAACTTGGGCATAGTTCCTGTAATGTAACTTTACATGTCGTTACTAAAGCTAAATTAATTAAGTGCGCACAATGAAAATTTCCAACACCGCGAGCGGAGACTTTTATGAGTGAAAATTGCTTTAGTTATAAATTTTTTATGATCCCAACAGTAGGATTTTCTTTAGTGAGTTATGGTTTCTAAGAGGTTAGACACAAAAAATTAAAAACAAGTTTGCACGATTTCAGATGTGAAGGTTTAAATTAAATTTATTTTGTGTTTAATATAAAATTATTACATTACTTTCGTCAAATTATGCGTACAAAATAAAATGAGGCTTGAATAACTTAGAGTGTAGCAATGTTTCGATCTTGTTCTTTGAATTTAAGTTCTATGATGATACATTTATTTAATGTCCTCTTCAACAAATTCTCCAAATCTTCAGGTGTCGGTTTAGACGTGGTTTGAACTAAATTTTGATAGACAGCATAATAGACATAACAGTAAATAGACGGTTTCCGTCAAAAAATGCCAAAGGTCTACGCTGTAAAAGTTATTATTTTAAGCGGTTTATTGTATTTTTTTGAGGCTGAGGATGTAAAGAGAAAAAATATGCCACAAATGCGTTCAGTGGAATCTTTTTTGACTTAAATTGCCACGCCGCTCACCTGGATGAGGTTTTTAAATTTTTACAGGAAGAGTCCTTGCTTTGAAATGACAGTGATAGTTTTTCGATGCAGGAACGATGCCACAGGAAAACAGTTAAGCGTCAAAGTTGTCAAATAATCATTTACCGTAAAAAACACTTCACTAATTGACAGCTCATTTCCGAAGTTTTCACACTTTACAGTTCTGAACATTAATGCAACGACTAATAAGTAGATATGTAGTTGCAGATAGAGACGCAGGCTCGTCATCTTAATGAGCTGTCGATAAAGTATTTTAGTATATTATTTAAGCATTACTTTAATTACAAACCCGGGATCAATATCCGAGACATAAAACAAAGACACCTGAAAAGGTGAAAATTGGTCTTTAAGTTCTCTCTAGTGCGATTACTTACGCTTGAGGAAATGACGTCGTTCGGTTAATAATGAGTGAAAGACTTAAAGGAGCATTTAGCCCTAATTACAAAAGCCACCACTCTACTTTTAATTGCCTTAAATTAATCGCTTAAAACGCAGTATTTTCGTAAGGGTAAAATATAAATAGCATCAAATTTGCATTTTGAAGAGTCATCACCACGCAACTTTTGAGGCAAAACAGTAGTTTTACTTTTTTGTAAAGAAATTAGTTAATTGCAGGACATGACAACATAACAATTTTGCACTAACCACTGAGTGGGATATTGAAATGGGTAAGGTGTGTTAATTGTGCCAATTAGATTAACAAAACGAAATTTGAGATACGTACGGGTCAATTTTTTAGTTTCTAAAAGACAGATTAAAGCTAAACACGGATAATGGAATGTCGTGACACTGAAACGTAACTCCTGGGGCAAGGGAAATGATAAATTCTTCCGCGCCGTTTACTTGTAATAATTTTTCCTGAAATAAACGACGCGTTTGGGAAAATTGTTGAACTTGCGCCAAAGCGAATACTAAAAAAGTGCGGATAATGAATTCGGGAATTAAAGTGAAATGATTGGCTTACTTCCGTAATTTGGACAATTTAAATCTAATTTACATTTACGGGTTTAGAGTGCTCGGCAAACTGTAAGCGTTTAATATCCGACGATGCATTTAAACTGATTTTCTGCTTTTACGGCTTCTAAATTTCATTTACACAAATGCATAATACATAACAAGGAAATTAGTCTTATCGGTTTTCCGCATACTTTATTCACCCTTTTTATTAGATGTGGGGACAAAGAACCGGACGACAATGAAAAATGAGGTCTACTTCAGCGAAAGGTTAGATAAACTTGTGTAAAAATGTAAATGAATCGCCAAGAGAAAAAGCGAGCTACTCGCAGTGTAGGTCTTTATGTAAAAAAATATAAGCGACAGAATATGCGGAAATTTATTGAAAAATATGTGCTACTGACGTATAAAGAACCGAAAATTTTATTATTTTTTTCGCGGAAATTTCAATCGCACCGACAAAATTTTAATATAGAGAAGATTGAAATGTCATGAACGAAGGAAGGAATATTTTTATCTCGATATTTTTTATTCAAAAACCTAAAGCGCCTGTCTCAACACCACCTCTCAATAAATATGAATAAAATGAAAGGTCTACAGCCGTTCCAAATTATTTTCTCAAATTATTTTACTTTCTGATTTAACGACAGTTTGTATTGTAAAATATTTTATAGCTCAATACTACACGCATTGTCCTGTACATTTGTTGTTGTTTCCATTATTTTATTAAGCGCCTTCTAAAAATAGTAAAACTGAAACCTCCCCCGTAATTCCTTGCCGTAAAAATAGCAGAATTACTCTTTACGTAAAGATGACGAAAATTATGTTTTATGTATCAGCGGACGTAAAAACACCCCTGCGTCTTTCGTTCCATAAATAGCACACGTTTATTTATATTAATAAGTTGAATGCACCACATGGACTTCATTACTGGGTCGATATGATTATTCTACCTGACCTAGCTCAATGCATTTATGCGATTGACTCCAGTTGTTGGGGGCGGCCTCCATAACTTATTTATTCAAACTTGCAAGACCCAGAACAGTTTTAGGGGAATCCTTAATATGCAGTTAACATAAAGAGCGTCCAAAAAACTCTCATGAGCTCATCGATTTCGTTTCATGACATTTGACATTGACAACTCATGGCATTCGCCAGAAATGGTCCAAATAACGACTAATGGAACAAGCTCTTTGAAACTTGTCTTAAGCTTAGTTAAAAGCAACTCTAAAAATAACAAATGTAAATACAGTGTAATGTACTAACTTCAATGTTTGATTACAGGGGATGGCGGCAACATATTTACAAATAAAGAATAAACTTATAATTAAAACGCTTTTTATTAAAAAAAAATTAAAAGAAAAAACTACAGCGAACTGTATATAGTACATAGTTCGTTCATCTACTCATCAGCAGGGGGCGCCACAAATTCCTTTATTTAATAAAAGTTTACGCAAGTGCATATTATTGGCGTAAAAATCAATAGAGGGCTCTGTGGGCTCTGTGATGATATTATACGATCAAAATTAATTAAATGCACCATATTTTATTCGATTGCTTAGAAAAATAACAAACGCTCAGCGAAGTACTAAATGTCCGGCAACAATACTAAAAGTTTGATAAAATAAAAATTATAAACCTTCAGCGAAATACTGAATGTTTTGTATAAAATATGAAATGAACGTTATAAATGCAAAGCGCTCGGTAAAAATGCTAAATACTCAGTAAATTTACCAAACGCAGGGTAAATGCTCATCAGTAAAATCAAACATTTGGTGACAAAATTAAACATTCCGTAATAAATAATATATTCAACTAATGTATATTAATTTATACATATATATATATTACGCGTATATTTGAAAAAAATTTATACATGGATCGTTGTAAAGGTGAAGTAAAAAATATATTTCTTGTTTAGTTAACACATAACATAATAAATTTACTTAGCAAAACAAAATAAAAATAGTAAAAACGACTATTATAAACTAAAGCAAGCATTGACATAATCGCAAAGCAAACTATTTTTAACATAAATTAACATTTCTTCGCTTTTCAATTTGGCTGATGGTCCAAACAAAAATCTGTTACACTGGACTAAATTATAATAACAAATATTATACAGTATTGTTTAATGTTTTGTTTAATGATATTTTTATCGAACAAAATTAAAATTACTAAGAGTACATTATGTATTATAATAAATATCTTTTCCGCATTTAACCTGAGCTTTTTTTATCGGACAACATGCTATAAAATTATCAGCAGTTTTTTTTTAAACATTATAATATATATATTTGTAATTATATGAATAAAATGTAAATAATACGGTCATATTTTCGAAATAATTATTCTTTTTAATTACTACTATTAAATTTTTTCACAAAAAATTGTTTGTGGAGGCGCCGGGTATCGATCCCGGTACCTCTCGCATGCTAAGCGAGCGCTCTACCATCTGAGCTACGCCCCCTCTCAAGCATGATATTAATTGAAGATGATTTTAAGAGCACATACATTTTCATATTTTTTTTTAGATTAAAATAAAAGTGATAAAATATAAACAAATTACAATTATATCAAGCCAACAAAACTTCTAGTAATAAATACAATTTTTTGACATAATACAAAGTCTCATAAATATTGGAGTTTAACTAATTATGTAATTTTAACAATAACTTATATGAACAATAACAATATAAAATGGTCCGGTGAAAGCTGGGAAATTTTTCCAACAATGATTGATTACTTGCACATTCCGCCCTCGACTCAATTTTCCGAATTGATTTCCTCAGTACAAACAACTCCAATTTAAGGCGAAATCTGTGCTTTTCGCTTATTTTTCTAAAATAAGTTGTTACAGAATACTGCTATGAAATTTGTTTTATTTACTTCAAAAAATTATTAATAATAATAATAATTATTGCGCCGCCAAGTTTAAATCATTAAAACATTTTCTAGTCTTTTTTTATAAAATTTTCCCTCTTTTTTTTCTAATTAACTAGAAAATTCCAAATTTGTCCACACAGCCCCTAATGCATTTTTAAGTTCATAAACTGTTGCATATTGCTTGTTATCCTGATAGACTCCAGGATTATGTATTTAGAACTAACAAAAAGAATGGTTCAAAGAAAAAATGTCTCCCTGAACTGAGAGGAGAATAATTGCATCAGCATTGCTTGCTGAGTTTAAAAAGCTGCAAAGGAATATCCAAGAATGAAGGGTAAATGTTTCAGGGCCAATGTTTTACAAGTGCCCCAGAACTACCGCATGATATTTTAACAACCAATTGTGTACTGAAAATAAACAGTAAATTTGAATGAAAGAATATTGTAACATATTCAAACGGCAACTAATTGAAACTGTCCATTCGCGTGAAGTTCTCTTCCAATTTTTTAAGGTACGAGTACTTGGCTGGTCCACAGTGAAATGCTCTTCAAACGTCAACATCACCTGCATTGGAGAATCTCATGTTTTGTAAATCTATACAATATATACACTGCTGATGAAAATGTTGGAATTAATTCGATAATTTTTTATGAAGAGGGAAAAATAAATCACCCAGATCCGTAATTTTTTAATTTTAAATACGCAACTTTTCACAAACAATTAGGTTTGTTATGCTATCTCTGTCCCAGATATGACGTAATTTTTTTTTCAATGGCAACCCTAATTTTTGATTTTGAGTTGTCATTTAAACAGGAGGTTTTTTGCATATAAAGCAATAAGATTTGTAACATGTTATATAACAATATTTTTATGTTTTGTATTTACATTTGTTTGTTATTTTGTAATTTAATGATTTTAACAAAAGCAGTTTATACCTATAAATAACGTGAACAAAAAACAGTAAATATCAATTTATGTAGTTTAACTGTGTAGACCGCCAAATATCAATATCAAAAATATTAAAAATTTAATTTTTTTATATGTAAAAACATGCTCTTTAAAAAGACGCAATTAAAAATAAAGGTTGCCATTCAAAAAAATAAATATGACGTAATATCTTTGACATTTGCGCATTTAAAATTAAAAATTGACAGGTCCGAACGATTTATTTTTTTCGCTAAAAGTTTGTATGGGAAAAATTAAGTTTCTATTCGGATTTACTTCAAACTTGGCGCAAAACTCTCAAAATAAAAAAATAAATACGTATTTTCACAGATAAAGAGCGTATTTTAGCTTTTAACTATCGGAGCGAAGCCGCGACCGGTGAACGCCAGTGTTATAATAGAAATTATTTCATACTATGTATTTATATTTTATATTATTTTTTATACAACAAAATAAAGTTTTGATTTATCTACGAACTTAAATTGCTCTCACGAAAACATTTGTGAACATTTTCACTTTTAAAGTTGAAGCAAAATGATACTGCCAGTGACAATTACGGAATGTCACCATTTTTTATTTCTGCGAACGTGATACATTTGATTACAGTCGATCAAACAATTAAATGAGTTTTTTCAGCTACAGATATTTTTTATACGAGATCATGGAAATGATTTAGGTAATGTCTTTTCTTGAGAGAACAAGTGACAAAGTCGTTCTGATTGGTCAACAGAACGAACCCTAAATATTTTTTTCTTCAATTATAGTCTTAATAATAATATAACTATTCTACATTTTAATACATATAAAAATATTATGCGGTAGTTCTGGGACACACTAGTAATTTCATTTCTAAAAAAAAAGACAATAAAACCATTAACGATAAGAACATATCATTTTAATCATACTCGGACTTTACATTATTGTTGAGGGACATATGTATAAAAAATAAATCACGAATTTCTCATTAAAATTGCGGGGAAATAATTATTTGAAGCAATTTTGATTGGATATTGATTTCATATTATACATATACACCAGCTTCATTAAATTATCTATCCATGGAAATTTCGACTTTGAGCACACACCACCCCCATCCCTAGTACTCATTAAACACATTTCCTTACTCGTTTTCTTCACCCTTCCAAGTCTCGATAGATTTTATTTTATGGTCTCGTTAACCTAAATAATGTAACGAACTAGTCTTTCAGCACCTCTAAATTTCCGCCAATAGTTCCCGCACCAAGTCTACTTATTTTTGATGCTTCATGACTACCCTAAACCCTCAATTAGTTGAACTTTAGTTTCCGTATGTCGGCACACGTTGTGCCTTCATTGTCTCTGTAATGTTTCTTTGTGGTAAGCGGGCTTGGAGTGTCTCTTTGACAGTCAGCTGTTGTGGGAGGAGGCCGCACTCTCCGCATCGTGTTACGAACAGAGCCGCAGTAGTTTGCTACCCCGATCGATTTGAGGGAACGGTAGCTACCCCTTGGCGCATTCTGGCAGTCCCCGTGAAACATCCTCTGCTTGGTCAACCCCACGGAGTGCTCTAACCTCTTCGCGTTTAACACCTGCTCCTGTGACGCTCTATCTAATTTTCTCACGGCTTCGAAAATCGAATGACTCAATTAAAACTTGGACAGGGTTCCGATTGTTGATAGGTGATTGTGTTGTGCTGGTGTAAGAAATTAGTGGAATCGATATATCCCCAATTTGGGCTGCACTTGCACCCTAATCCGGTAACTGCTAATTACACCTGTCCCGCTTCAGAATCCTTGCATTTGCTAATTGCTCGTTACTCGCAAGCCGGCAGATCGGAAACGTTTTACTATTTTCATTCGTTGCCTTTTGAATGAAACAATTTGCTTCATTGAGCAGACAATTTTTCTGTACAATATCCAAACATCTCGCTTCGTATATTCTTTTTACATTTTTGGCAATGGATTTTCATAGCACTAACTTGCTTTGCAGTTATTACACATTTCGTTGGATGGTTTGTCTTTCTGAATTACATTCTTTTGACATTTTTCTGTGTTAAAGCATTTCGCCAATATTATCCGAACAGATTGTGCCGATAAATTGCTGGATGATCCTGAAAATCGCTTATTTGCAAACAAGAATTTATAGCCTGGACGAACTGGAATCGAATTTGGCATTTTGTTGGAGACGTCTTAAATGACAAAATGTAACCGTCCTTGCGTAATTAAATTTTTCGGGGCTAATTGCAGGATGAGCTATTTTTTAGCTGCGCTATGTGACACGTAATTGCTGTTACGTAAATGGGCCCATATTCAGTCTAATTTGTTGGAAAAAATCCACGTCCATTGTTCCGAAACTCTGTCAGAAACAACCGAAATATAATTTACCGCAACTTTGTGTTTTCTCCATATTTCACTCGAGTCGAAATTTTGCAAGCACGTACATTAACCCAACTCAAGTCGCAACTTTTAAAAATTTATTATACTAACGTAATAAACCAACTTTTTTCATAAAACAGTCCGACGTTCCGGATTTTTTGCGCGAGTCGGCCATAAATGGAGAAACTCGCGTGCATACAAACGATTACATAAAATAAAAATGTTGGGAGTGTGACCTGAAAGCTCCCGCGGAGGCAAATCAGAAGATTGTCAGAACCTTGCCTTGATTTAATTCATCACATCAACACGCCTGTTCAGCGGTGTAAATCTTGTTAATTATGAGGGTGCAGTTAATTTGCAGCGGTAATTAATCGCTTTACCAATTAGGGTAGTTTGTGTTTGACGATACCTCCATTACAAAAACGTGTAATTTGCATCTTTCCTTGTGCCGAAACGAGATATATCGCCCGAGTCGAGGAAGCGATCCTTTTGAACAAGTTGCCGAGTATAAAACTAATTTGTCTTGGCAAATTACTGAAGCCTGGCGCGTGTTATCTTATCCGTTGCAACTTCCAAAGACTTCGACTGAAACATGGGAAAATCAACGGGCAAGTTAATCTGCCAAATTTAATACACAGTCGAATATGTACTGAATCAACAGGATTACTGTGTCAAATTTGATTTGTCGGCATATTACACTTCGTTTTGCATAGAAAGCACTTCAACAAAAACGATCCAAGCGATGTGAATAATTTAAAGTATTATAATATATAAATTGATGAACTCTTCATACGAGGGGAGTTTATAAAGTTGTCTACATAGCAATGACAGAAACGAGTCATATGATCCTTGAACGCTTACACACTTATTGCAATGTTTTTCCCTTCGAAAAAAATACTATTTTAGTAACTATTCAAAATAGGCTTTTTCAGCTTCTTCCATATCTTTGTTCGACGAAAACCGGCGCCCTCTTAAGTGTTTATTGAGATTGGAAGTGAGATAGTAGAAGTCAGGGACTGTAGAATTGATGAGCAAGTTCTTCGAAACAACATTTATTGATTTTTCATGCACAACTTGTGCCTTATGCACCCTGTAACTGTTATCCAGAAGAAGAGTTGCCCGGGCGTGATTCTTGTTTAAATGTACAAATTCTCATATATTGCAGTCCCTTTTGTCATTATTAAATCAACATTATACCCTCCAAGCCCCAGATTGCACCTTCCGTGCAGAAAACTCTTCAGAGGTGAAGAGCCCTTACGCAACCACTGCAGGTCCCAGTAACCAATCTCTCATTTCCAGTCACAATTTTAGAAAATAATTTGTTGTCTCGGGACAAAGCATCCAAATTATCCGTGTACTATTTATACTGTTTGTACCAAACCTTAACTTGGAAATAACTTGGACAATTCTCTACATAAATCGCCGTCATTCTGTTCTGGTATTTTTTGGGTTATCGAGTTCCAGATCCCTCATTTTTTCACCTTTAACCTTAGACCATATACAGACAGACTAGAAAATTCAGTATTTTCAATACAAACGATTTTGCGAAAAATTCCTGTAATACGTCGTATGTATTTTGTTTTTAACTTGCAACTTTTCAGCCTATTCAGTTTTTCATTTTTACTCAGGCGACTATACCCACCGTTTAATTTTTTTTCAAATGCCAAGCTAATTAAAAAAGGATTACAAAGATGTATTCACGATTTCTTGTCTTATGTGAGAATGAATGCTTTAAAACTGTGTGCTTCTATATTTTTATTTTTCTTCATGTCGTGCAAATGCGGCCTATTACCTTAGCTTTTTCAAGAAATTTGATTCCCTTTGCAAACTTTGTTAGTTTTCTTCTTTTATTTGACAAATAAGTAATAACTGTTAAAAAATGGGCTATTTAACAGAAAATTGAAATTGAAAATTTTAATTATGATAGGTTTTGGCGACACAATACGTCCCCCAAAGTAAAAAAAATTAAAGAAATTACAAAACAAAAATATATTAAAAATGTATCGTTGTAGGTACTTCTTTTTTCATGAGCTTTGCAATGATGTGTCAATTGACATATCTTTCCATTTGAAAAAAATTAATTAATTGGCCCCTGAGTAAAAATGAAAAACTGATTAGGCGGAAAATTAGCATACTAAAAACAAAAATTAACGTGAATCTGAAATTTTTCGTAAAATCATTTGATTCAACTGAATTCAGTTAAAGTTTCCAATTAAGTAAGTATATCATGTGTTAATATTTATACAGTGTGGATGAAAAGGTTGGAACTAATTCGATAACTTTTTTATAGGGAGCGACAGAAAAAATCGTTCGGAGACGATAATTTTTAATTTTAAATGCGCTAATTTTGACATAAAAAGTTGCTTTGTTATATCATCTCTTTCGAGTCCATGACGTCATTTCAATTTTTTTAAATGGCAACCCTAATTTTTTATTGCGTTATTTTAAAGAGCATGTTTTTTTGCATATAAAACAATAAAATTTATAATGTGTTACATAACAATATTTTTGAGAAAAAAATGTAATCTATTACAAATTGTATGGTTTTATATGCAGAATAACTTGGTCTTTAAAATGACGCAATAAAAACGAGGGTTGCCATTTAAAAAAATTTGACATGACGTCATGGCCTTGAAAGAGATGACATAACAAAGCAAATTTGTATGTCAGAATTAGCGCATTTAAAATTAAAAAGTCACATATCCAAGCAATTTTTTCTGTCGCTCCCTATAAAAAAGTTATCGAATTAGTTCCAACCTTTTCCTCCACACTGTATACAGGGTGAGTCATTAGTGAGGGATCGGTCCATAACTCCTTAACCATGTACGATAGGAAAAAATTTTTAATACAATTTGTACACCGTTTCCCAGGCTGTACAACCCAAAAATATTTCAATGTATACAGGGGGTTCCAAAACTACCGCATGCTATAGAACTTTGATTTTTCAAATAGAACTACCTATATTTTATTTCTTCATTAGAACCGCCTTTCACATAGATTTATGGTGATATAAGATATTTTACATTTTGGATCACCGTTATCAAATTATAAATTTTTTTTCACATTTTTTGTCATTTACAGAGGTTTACTTAAAAATTTACTGAGAGGTCGTTTTAGCAGCTAGAAGGCTGAAGGTTGGTATAAATATGAAGAAAAGATTGCTCTTTTCGCCAGGCATGCAAAATATAATTTTTACTATACAGGATCTGCAATAATTCGTGTCGCATTATACTATTTTCAAATAAGCTTAACTTTAGTTTTTTAAATGGCACCGCCTATATTTTTGTATTCCATCGAATGCGTCTGTAGTCTGGCTACGTTTTTTATTAAGCTTGTTCTATAGCTAAAATTTATAATTTACGAGATATTTGATATTTTTGGCTGTGATACAGATTGAGCCACGATAAAGTAGATAGTGTGCCATGAAAACCATGTTAATCATTTTAACTCACATTTCAACACTGCACAGTTGTGTCGTCACCGACTTGTCATTTGATTATCCATTCCATTATCCACAATAAATTCTATTTTACAAGAACAAATCGATTTGATTTATTGTCTGAAATTAAGCGAAACAACCAAAGAGAACATGAAAATAAGAATCTAAAATGCATTTAGAATCGTTTGCCAGCAAATTTTACGAAATATTGGAAGATCATTCACCCACCGCGTGAAAGTGTGCACAGAGAGGTGGCCGGAACATTGAATATATTTTTTAGTTTAGCTTACTTTATTGAATTTTTATATTTATTTCTTTAAATGTTTATTTGTTGATTTATTTAACGTTGAGCGTAAATTCTTGCCGCAAGCAAAGGATTTATTTCGCCTTCTTCCAGACAATAAATCATATCGATTTGTTCTTGTAAAATCGAATTAATTGTGGATAATGGAATGGATAATCAAATAACAAGTCGGTGATGACACAACAGTGCAGTATTGAAATGTGAGTTCTATGATTTCTATGATTTCCATGGCACACTATCTACTCAATCCTGGCTCAATCTGTATCACATCCAAAAATATCAAATATCTCGTAAATGATGAATTTTCGCTATAGAACAACCTTAATAAAAAACGTATCCAGACTCCAGGCGAATTCGATGACATACAAAAATATAGGGTGTTCCATTTAAAAAAATTAAGTTAAGCTTATTTAAAAATAGTATAATTTGACACAAATTTTTGCAGAGCCTGTATAGTAAAAATGATATTTTGCACATCGGGCGTAAAGAGCAATCCTTTCTTCATATTTGTATCAAACTTCAGCCTGCTAGCTGCTAAAACAACCTCTCAGTAAATTTTTAAGTAAACCTTTGTAAATGACAAAAAATGTGAAAAAAAATTGATAATTTGATAACGGTGATCCAGAATGTAAAATGTCTTATATCACCATAAATCTATGTGAAAAGGGGTTCTAATAGAGAAATAAAATACTGGTAGTTCTATTTGAAAAAACAAAGTTGTGTAGCAATTATGAGTTTTGGAACAACCTGTATACGTGAAAATATTTTTAGGTTGTGCAGCCTGACAAACGGTGTAGAAATTGTCTTTAAAATTTTTTTGTATCTTACATGATTTAGAAGTTATGGACCGATCCCTCACTAATGACTCACCCTGTATATGTATACTCTTCCAATCTAAGCCTATTTAACGAATTACGGAAAAACCGAATGATGACCGATTTGGACCAAAATGTGAAATTACAACTCTGATATATCGCAGTGACATAATAATAATATAATTACGATTGCATTTTGTTTTCATTTTTAGCTAGATAACTTTGTAAACTCCCCTCGTATGTAGCTGCAACTTGTTTGAAGTTTATAAAATGCGCCATTAAAACGGTTTTATAATAAGCTCGTTTATACTTTTTGCTTTCCTTTTTATTTCATTCGTTTCGAGTGTGGGCGTTCAAAATTAAGCCCTTCGAAGCTCACACATCATTCCGCTTATCTCTCGTGTGCCTGAAGAAATATCGTCTGTCAAATTTCAAGTCGCTATTCGTCTCTGGGAAGCGGAGATGTGATTTACATAAGAACGAGGATTTTGAGCAGTTAGTACAACTTAATGCGCGGTTTTATGGATGTCATATTTTAATTGCATAATAAGTCGTTAAGAGTAAAACAGGGTTGATAACAACGCGTTTTGCATATTATGGAAGCAGCTGAAGAAGCGTAACTCGTGTTGGGACGAGCAGATTAGGGCGAAGTGACAACTTGACTCCGTCGGACGGCCAAATTAGCTTGACTTAATAAACTCTGGATATTTGTACGTGCTGCCAAAAAGCGAAAATGTAGGAAGAATCGTGCCATTGTTAACGATTTTATTAATCCGTGCTATAAATATTTCCGGTGATTGGGGTTGTATCGATTCCGTCAGAAGGTTATTATCAGGTGATTGTGGACGATGCGAGTGAGTGCTTTTGTGGTTTTTTGGTAAAGTGCGGAAGCTCTACCACCACCATCGATTCTTCAACGAGCTCATCTCCGTCGGACGGAGCTAGTACCCTGGCTCCCCAAACCGACAACCTGGCGGGGAGTCGTCGAAGTTCCAAACTCCTGGGCGGGTACTGGACTTACGAGATGCTGCCCAATGGAGAGCCGTCCCCGCAAACGATCTGTCCCAGAGCGCGGGTCAATTTCCTGCCGGAAACGCTGGACAGGAGACCCAGCAGGTCACTTTTGCTACCTCGCAGGAACCGCAGCATGAGCGCGTGGAGCGACATCAGCCGCTCCAGCTGGAGATTGGACGAAAGGTTCGAATTCTGTTTAATTCATCGGGTGTGAATTTTCAACCACAAAGCGATATAAACGCACAAAACTCATCAGCGCTTGAGTTTCAAAGCTCGTGGCTGTTTATAGTGCTGATAATGCATTAATAAATTGTCGAGCGAAAGGTACGTGCTGACAGGTTGATAAATTTCTAGCACGATCCGGGCAACATATTTCCAGCTGGATACGAACAGACAAGGCCGCAGTAATGTACCGTAATTTCAAAAGCTAGTTCGCCAACAATATATTATGTATTGACCCAATCGACGAGAATTGGGCAAGATGTAAATGCGAGCTTATTTATCTCCGTGTGTGTTAAATTTTGACCTATAATTCAGTGACGTAATTTTTAATATAAAAATTTACTATGTAAGTACTTTGTTCATTTTTTTAATTTGTTTATTAGTTTAAACAGTTCGTGTTTTCATAAACATTTATACAATGCGGACTTAACATTCAAATGGGCTGAGAGAAATGTTTTGAAGAAAACCGATATAGCAGGTATTGAGATAGAGGATTCGATAAAAGCGATAAAAAACTATGCCTGTGAAATAATCGCAAGCTGTGGTATATCAAGTTAAAACAACATGTTCGAGTCACACTCCGTGTTATTTTAATTCTCTAAATAACGACATTAAAAAAAGAAAATTTAGTTATCTGTTCTCCAGGACCAGCGAAATAATAACGCACCTGCTGGCGGTATTTAAAAATACATGAAAAAAGACCGTTTTCCGGAGTCATGTTCTTACGTATAAGAAAGCCGCCAAAAATCTGCTTTATTTTTTAATCGTGGCGGTTTGTTACGTGTTATATTGTTTTGTCAGGATCGATGTTGATAACACTGAACTTCTTCATCGATTTTAATCATCAACACTTTCAAACAATGACTAACAACGATGAACCGAAAATGATCCGGAAAAATGAATCGATTCTAATTTATAACATATTTGGTCTCCACCTCACAACAACACAAGACCAATAATTTTTAAGCTATTTATAACGATGTTTACAAAAATATCTAACCACGATCGAAATGTAGTCCATCGGGATTCTTACATTTTGTAGCTGCCCAGATTTATGTATATCCCATTTTCATTTTCTACACTTTTGTGGCGTAAAAAATTGTTTATGCGAAACAGCGTTAAGTAAGCGACCGATCCGTTACTCAAGTTCTCTTCGCTAGTACACATTCTACATTTGAAATGGTCAACTCTATTGATAATTTTACGTTTTATGAGTGGCGCTATCGCGTGGCTTACATTTCAAAGCCTTACATTTTTTAAATGCTCTCAAAGACATAAACATTTCTGAATTACAGAAAATGACTAATGATTTAAAATATAGTAGTCTTATTATTAAAAACAAAAATAATTGGGCAGCTACAATTAACAACAGGATTAAAAAATAGGGAATAATAAGTTTTCAAACAAAACCCAATAAATATTATTATATATAATACAAATAACTATAAAAATCAGGAATAATCTTAAATTAGAAAAATCGGAAAAATTTATTAATTTCAAAAATATAAATTATAAAATATATACATGGATATTAAAACCACTAATATTCTAATTTCAAAATTTCTGATAAATTAAGCGAAAATAGAAGGTGTTTAATTTTTCCTTCATATTCCTATTAAAAAAATTATATTACAAGCAACTTTTTCATAAATAAGTCCTTTTGGTATCCAGACGACGAAATAGTAGAATTCTTTACCAGTAACGTGTAATTGACCTTGAAAATATTCTCTTTTTCAAACGAAATTCTCCCAATTATAATAATAAGGCAATTTTTTTGACTGAATTGCTTCCAAAGTGGGGACATTTTTACGACTAATCGGACCGTTTACTTCCACTATTTTCTTTAAATCTACTAGCACATTGGGTGTAGCAAGGTAGCAGTCAATCCCGTTGACAAATAATTGAAAAGGTTTTATCTCTTGTTGAATAAGTTCAGAAATTTCCCTGAGAGCTGTTGCTTCATGCCCATTACCATAAGCAATACTTGACGACGAAAAAGTTTTGAGCATTTGGTGTGCCGTTTTTGATGTATCAGTTGTAGGTATTTACATAGATCTGAGTTTGCAATTTTTACTAAACAGTAATACCGTAGTTCTTTTGCGTCGTTAGTGAAAGCATGCTACCGATTCCCTTTGATTTTTCGTGTTTTCCATCTACTCTATAATTTTCTTCATGTTTATCTGTAGCTTTTCAAGTTCATCATTTTTCCGTCAAAATAATTTTTCTTCATTATTGATTTTTTTATATCACCGTAATCTTTATGTGTTCCTTGAGTAGCAATTCTTGTTTTGCCTGTTCGTGCATTATCTAGCCTAAACGAAGGCTAGTAAAGGATAATGCTAAAATGGTTCGCTTCAATACCGATTTACATAAAATTATGTCAACAAATTAACATACAGACTTCATAGGTAGGTACTTATTAATTTTAATTTTATTGTAGTTCGTTAACAAGAGTATACAAAATGACCAAATTTTAGAAGAAATAATTTTGTTCTTAAGATGAGAGTGTTTTTTTTGTTTTGTGTACCTACCTAAACATATTTATTATTTAAATTCTTTTTACTAAAAAGTATAAAAGTAATTTTGTTTTTTAAAATATCAGAAGATGAATGATTAATATGTGATTGATTAAAAAAAAGACCATAATTACATAATTAATTACTAAATAATAATGGACTTTCGATTTACAAAATAAGTACTCACTGCATTTTAAGCGAATTATTTCTATTTCCAGACTTGTTTATTTAAAATTAACAAAACTCGTGTGATCACGCTTTCTCAAATTTTTGCGCCTAATATTTGTTAGCACACACAATATTTTAAAATTTAATGCATTTATTTACAAGTAAGTGCCATTAAGAAAACAATCACAAGTCGTATAGTAAAAATCGTTTTGATTTCGATAGATAGTAACAAAGTTAGGAATAATTTCTTTTTGGTAGTGCTACGGTGCGCTCTAAGCTATTAGCGGTCAAGCTCTTCACTTCTTCAATGCAATCAATATTCGCACTATGTATATCTTTCCGTCTACTATGTGTTATAGGTAGGTACACGTAATTTGTTTTTTTCGAAAAGTTCTAAAAGATAATAATGATCAGGAATAACCGCGCCGAAACTAGTAAATAAATGTCCCGAAATAGACGACTTTAATGCGAAATTCTCACATTTACACACATATATACAACCTGCCCATCGACTCATTTTTCCGTTTACATCTTTTGCTGAATTTATAAAATCGAAACGACCACACACCAGACAAATATCCGATGTTGGCAGATTACCGATTACCAAGACCAGATTTTTGTTTTCACCGAACCAACTGCAATTTTGCAAACCGTGCAAGACGCAGTGCTGCTAAATACTCCATTCGTCCAACTAAATAGCGTTCGGTTAGCTCTTATCTTTAGCATTATTTACACCCATTCCACAAGGAACTTGCTATACATTTTTTGTCAAATTAGCTAGGATTTTAATGGTGTTTAAGTTCTGAATCAACAGGTATGATCAGAGTTTCCCAATTAATTATTATGACGTGAAATCCCTTTTCAATGTAAAAAGATTCGCTTCGACCAACTATTTCGCTACGTGTCAAGAGCGCGAAAATACTTATCGTGGGTGTTAAAAATAACACTGATGTCTACTCAAGGTACAAATATTTTATGTTTCACTTAGTCTAATCAGACCGGTCTTTCGCGGTGCGAGGGTTTAGTTTGTGAAAATGTCTGCAAAGCGCCCACTTCTTCAGTACCTTTTGTTAATTACGTATGGTATGTAGAAAACTAAATAAAATCGTCACATTTTTTATTAACTTTGTCAATACCAACAAATATGAAAAATATATTGTTTGGATTGATAAGAACTGTGCTGATTTTTTTTTTAATTTCAGGTAAGTCGACGTCCATCCAACATCGATCTGGCAGCTGTAAGTAAATTCATTTATAATGGCTTACGTAAATCCATACGTTTAATTTCACGACGATAAGCTCGTGTGATAAATAAAACAGAAATGTATTGCAATGGTTGCTTCTCCAAGAACTTAAACGTGTCGTATTAAATTGTACGCGGGTTGCTGCAAAAATTCGCCGAAAATATGTGAGATGTAAAATGGTTTATTGTTTTTCGCGAAATTGTCCGTTATTGTTTATATACTTTTGCATTCGTTCGGAACGAGGTACTGTATGCAAAACATGTAATCTGTAAGTTTCCACAGCTTCTTCAGGTGTTAGAAAACACTCGTTTTTCGCGGTTTTCCCTAACTTTGCTAATTGCTTCTGGCAAGCAATCGTTATCAGTTATTTTAAAGTTCCAGTAGCATCAACCAGTAAGTAAGGTCGTTTCACAAATCTTCGAGAACGATTATCTTTTTTGTTGATTGGGGCTCATCTTGGGAGATGCTGATTTAACATTTCATTTATGGGTCTTATAAATGAATCATAAATATGCCAATATCAAAACCGGCATTGACGATTCTTTTCTAACTTTGAACATTTCTTTGCAACATTGTAAATCGATCAATTTGTGGCGAATCCAAGAGGCACAAAGTTTTCTAACATTTAAAAGTCGATGCAAGAATGTATGCAATATTTCAGATGGATCCCTGGGGATGTCTCAATGTTCGGTCCACCTTTATCATTCGTTACTACAATACAATAATTTCCGGGTAATGAACGTTCAAGTGGCTTCGTCCAAATTTAAATTGTTGGAACATCCAAATACTGTCGTTTTTGGTGGTGCTTAATTACCGACTGTTGTTGCGTGAAATTCGGAAATCATAAAAAACGTACCACGAAAATGAACGGACCCAGTTTAATTTTGTAATGTAATTATTGAGGTTGTTCTTAATTTCACGCGTATCAAAAACTGGACAGAATTCTGTCAAATGTTCAATGGGGATTCTTCCAAGGGAATCTTGGACGTATTTCAGTGGGTCGAAAAAATGAGGTTAATATAATCGTTAACATTTTCTGAAAAAAATATATGTCATAAATCTAGTAGATCACTTGGTATTCAGAATTTGCCAAATTGAACCAGATTTTTCTTACAAAAAAATTGGCAAACACCGCCAAAATCGCTCGACTTTAGCACGTTATTGAAGGTGGAATTTTATTCTTTTAGTCGTAAAAATGTTACCACATTGGAAGCAATTCAGTCAAAAAAATTGCCTTATAAATAATTAGATTCGGGAGAATTTCGTATGAAAAAGAAAATCATTATTTTCAAGTACAAGGTCAATTAAACGTTACTGTAAAGAATTCTGCTATTTTGTTGTCTGGATGCAAAAAGGACTTATTTATGAAAAAGTTGCTTGTGATATAATTTTTTTAATAAGACCTTCTGTTTTCGCTTTATTTACCAGAAATTTTGAAGTTTTTCCGAATTTTGTATTTTAAGATTGTTCCTGATTTTTATAGTTATTTGTATTACAAGATTTGTTGTGTTTGAACTACGCAAGGCTTTGAAATATAAGCTATGGAATAGATAGCGCTACTCATAAAACACATGTAAAGTTGACACTAGAGTGGACCTTTTGAAATGTAGCATGCTCTACTAGCAAAGTGAACTTGAGTAACGGATCGGTCGCTTACTCGCATAACAATTTTCTTACACCACAAAAATGTAGACAAATGAAAATGGGATATACAGACATCTGGGCAGCTGCAAAATGTAAGAATCCCCTTCAACTGAATTGATATTTATGAAAGTATGTAGGCTTTCACGGTCGGTGTTATTAATTAGAAAAAGATTAGATTAGATTAGATAGAGAAAGATCGTTATAATGAATTGATATTTGCTTGTCGCAGTTTTCCCGAAACTATTGCAGCGTATTTGGTATGAACCGTCGATGATATTAGGTATGTCTTGATTAAGAAAATGTTTTGAATTAAGAGATAAATGCGTAATGTAGACTTGTTATTCCACCTGACGCCGAACAATACGCTCTTGACATGTTTACATTCTCAATACCTGCTGAAATCGATTTTCTCGTGCAAAGTGCAAATAAGACACGTAGTGAAATGCAGGAATTTATAGAAGTCAAATTTCAATGCAACACAAAGAATTGTCGATTGTACATATTATGTTATACAATGAAATAAACGTAATTTATGTAATACTGTTAAATTGATACGAAAATACTTATAGTCTAATCAGTTATCAGTAACTAAAACTAAACTAGTTACTAAACTAAATGAACCGTAAAGAGAATTCGGGCTCAACCTACATTTAAACAAATGCAACTACAAATAACTAAATGGAAAAAATGTTAAATGTTATTATTGCTTTCGTTCTGCATTACAGCAATGTTTCGTTGATGCATTTCTGGATGAAATTGGTTGACACCAGCAATTTGCCTCTGAAAATTAATAAATCAATAAGATTTGCGATTTCAGTTTTCTAACTTACCCTAGCAAAGCCGTTTTGCACCAGGAACTGAAATGAGAGAACAATGTGAAACGATTGCATGTTACGCCATCATCGCCCGACCAGTGAGATTATTCTGCAAAGGACAATTTTCTAGGCTGCGTATTGAGGACTGGAGGTTGGGTGGTAAAATTTGTGCAACTCCAGCACCCAACTGCAAAACACAAGTTAATCAGTTCATTACTTTTTCTCACCGCTGGAAAGCTGTTGTTCTCACCGCTGGAAAGCTGTTGTTCCGTTCTTGTCCTCCAACACCGAAGTTTGCTATTTGGTTTAAGCTGAAGATGATGGTTGCTCCCGTGAGAATCGTAGTTCCGGGGTTGATGATTCCTCCGGAGATGATGATAGCTCCGGAGTTGATAGTTGCTCCGGAGATAGTACCACCGGAGAGAATGGATGTTCCTCGGTTGTTAGGGGTTCAGATCTTATCGATTGAAATACATTCATTGAAATGATTTTAAAAAACTGTTTAATTATGTCATCAGAAAACTTACAGCATGTGATTGTCATGCTCATTCAATAAGTTGCAGTAGAACTTCAGCTTCCTGTTCCCAATTTGAAAATCTAAAATCCGATTATAAACTATTTTCAATTATTTGCCTCTGTTACGTACCGTTCAGCAGCACTTTGGCCTGGTTCAGTGCCGCGGCGTTGAAGATCGTTATGAAGCCGCTATCTTCAAGGATGTGGAATTTTACAATTGTTTGACTGAGCTCAGTGAAAAATTGTCTATTGGTAGTGGAAGGGTCCAAGTTCTTGAAATACAGGTATTTGACCTAAGAATAAACGGAAAAACACAACTTCAGAGCGATTGCGCTTAAAGGAAAACACTTACCTTACCGCTAAAATCGTAATCGGCTTTCTGCACAAGAAACAGTTGTCCTTCCAATTCGATTAAGGGTGCAATTTGGTAGTAAACCAATTCGGCCTCCGCCCGGCTTACGAAGCGAATGCAGAAATCGAGAAACCTCTTCTGCGATGTCAATTTCATCATAATATACTCGATTTGATAACTGGTGCCAATTATCTCTTAAATCGTTTTTAACGTAACGTAACGTAATATATCTTCCCAAGGTATATTCTTCTGTGCATAGTATATCTGTATTTCTGAGAATGGTTCCGAAACGATTTGCGGCATTTCCAGTTGCACGATCTTCCATTTGCGCTCGTTGCGTACTTTATAGGTCCAGTGCTGACCTTCTACAAGTACTTGCAGGGTTGAAGATACTTCCAAATTTTCCATTTCCACGCGTACCGCACTTTAACACTTCACCACTTAATAACCCAGGAAAGAATTATCTTAGTCGCTGGAATGTGAGCTGCCTTAACAGTAATCCCCCTCTCACTTAAGCCTCATGATTGGTTGGATTCAACTAAGTAGCTTCTTCGCCTTCGGAGTTAAAATGGCTGCAAGAAACACATGTTGTGCTCTTGTCGCCTGTAATTATCAGGCCTGCCGAAACTTTCCTCCTCGATTCTTGCAAAGACCCCGTAAAAGGTGGTGGTGGCAACTATACAAGGAAATCCCAGAACAGGTGTAATAGCGGAATAGTGTGTATTCTCAAAGCTGATATCAAAATCGCTCTTATAAAGTTTTATCGACGTTTTGTTGAGAAGGTTATGGGACACACTATACAGGACAGTGTAGTATTTATTAGTCAAAAATTGTAGATCATAATCATTATCTATAAAAAATGGTGGCGTGGAAACGTGTGCATATTATGACGATAACAACTTTTACAACTTTTTGAATCGTTATATCTCAGAAACGGTGGCTCGTAGGAAAAAAGTATAGATAATTTTATGATCTACAATTTTTGTCTGGGGTACTTTTATGATTAAATTTACCGTTTTGCTGAAAATCGCAAAAAACTAATTTTTTTGATCTTTGACCTCGAGTAAAACTTTTTCCATACACGGGAATGATGTGGTACTTAAAAATTTTATTTATAATTATGTTTTAAACAATTTTACTGATTTTCAACTT
Organism: Eledona agricola; assembly: GCA_964023215.1. NCBI lineage: Eukaryota > Metazoa > Arthropoda > Insecta > Coleoptera > Tenebrionidae > Eledona > Eledona agricola. Next base: position 19,586,983 of record OZ026855.1, on the reverse strand, counting down.
GTTGGGATTTTATGCACCTTCACTCTCATTTTTTGGTCTAGATTGACCGGATTATTTAGCAATTAATTTTTATTTATATACATTTTATAATATACCCCATTACATATACCTAAAAGCTATTTTTGCAATGTTCTTGCGGTTCATTCTCCGTGGCGACGGAAAATGGGTCTTATTTCCATGTTTACATTTAATTCATTTGTGAGATTCGTACAATTTTTAATAGCTAAAAGCACACACTTACATACACTTTTTGCTGAACCGAAACACACCAACTGTACAACAAAAATAATAAAATAATAGTTAAATAATTAGAATACCAAGAAGTAATCTACATACATATTCTGTTAGATTTATGACGAAAGGTTAAGAAAAAAATCTTTTCCACTATTTAGTTTCAAGGTTCAAAACAGAATGATATAATATAATATATAGAGTTTATTAGAAATATCATAAAAATAGATACTCAGTAGTTCTTCCTTGTCCCAACCGAAATCCTTCGAAACGTAAAAATAAATGACGTTATTATAAGGAGTAGTATAGTTATAAGGAAAGTTGAGTTAAACATGTGGGGCGCTCTTCACCGACTCCGTACAGTTTGCTGGATTGCCAGATGTAATTGAGTAATTACAATTGTTGCCGTTTCGACACTTTACGAATGCTTTATCGAAAGTTTACTATTTTGCAAATTACAAGGTTTTAGATAACAATACCTTAGAAATTTCAGATCGGTTGTGTTTATACATTCTTATCATGGTAACCCCATAATTCGAGAATAACTCTTTTAATTAAAAAAATAAACTCTTTTTTTATAAATTTAATTTTAAAGGGTTCTAGATGATTCTATATGATTTTTGAAAGCTATCTGTGAAAACCCCACAAAAATCGAGTGAGAAATTTGAAATTAGTTTTGGATACCACGCATAAGAATCTTTAATGTTTTTTTAACAAATTGCATCTCAAGGCGTCGTTTGAGCAATTTTTTGATTCACCTGATCTGTCAAATGTCATGATACTGTTACACGTTTTGTTAGTATCGATGATTTATTTTGTATGCTCTATAGAAGTCTTTAGTTCTTTGAAAAAAGAAAATCATTTCTAAATTTGAACTAGAATTTTTTAATTTAATTTATAACCAACAGAGCAGTATTAGGGTACAGTCGCCAAATATCTCCCCCTATTTGTAAAAACTTTGTAGATAAAAAAATACTACAAGTAAAATTATAAAATAAACTGTCAATAATAGGTGTAGTATAATTCTCCTTTAATCTTAAAAATAATCATAAACTCTTTAACTTTGTATCATAAGATAGCTTTAACGAAAAAGGAGAAATTCTAAAAATATATTTTTATGCACCTAATTCCGTCCCGGGGACGATATTATTGAGATGACAATAATGAGCTTGTGAACTTACATTCTATTCATAATAATATTATATAAAATTAGTACCTACTTGGTTTCATATTGTAATATCTAATCATGTCAATCAATGGTATGTTTTAAGTACTTATAATTATAATTTTCCATACAAGTTGTGCAGATAAATTTAAATCCTGGATTTTCAACGTAATCCTCATGAATCCATTGGAAATATTTGGTGCGTCTTATCCATTTTTCTTCTTTTTTATCTTGGGAGAGGCTTTTACGACAAACTGGACATTCAGCGTCATAATTGTCGCTATTTTCTTCATCAACGGAGACCAAAATTGGGTCATCATCAGACGTTTCTTTTGTCGTTTGTTGGTTTTATTTTTATTTTTCTTGTTTCCTGCCGTTTTTGTTTTTCTACACTTTTCTTCCTTTTATTTCCGCTACTCTTCATCCTTCTCCTTGCGCTTCTTTTCTGCATCCGTCACTATCATGGCTTTGCTTTTTTTTTGGTTTGTGAAAATGAGTGTGTATTATTATTCCTAATATACCAAATTGGATAAATGTCATAGTAATTATTCTCCATATTCAAGCAATGGCGTACCAGCTCCTCATCTAACTGTACCTGCAAAACTGGTTTTCATTCCCAATTTCCCGGAATCTAGATTTTTTATAGATTTTTCTAATAATATTTCAAAGTAGCTCTTATACGTTAAATAATTTTGCTGCTTTTTTATAACCCGTTTCTTTTATTCGTACAGCTTTAACTGCTCATTGCTTCAGGATCCTACAGTTTTCTCTTTGTCATCTAAATAATAAAGAAGTATTATAAATAAATATAGAAAATAGTTCTAGAAAATAAACGTAGAAGCAAAGTGCAGCTACTTAAATATCGTCCCGGGGACGATATTAGGAATTTGCTATTTGTTTTATTAAACATTCATCCAACAAAAAAACAAATCACATTACCTAAAATTTTTCCTATCGTTTTTCATCATACGTAATAACGTTCATTTTGACAAAACTTAAGGCAAACATGCCAATCTTTAATAAAATCCGAGAATATTTCAATAAAAAAACTATTCTTGAACCATTATTTCTTTTTTAAATTTCTTGTAGGAGAAGTGTAGGAGCCTTAGCTTTTTTACAATGGCCGAATTAGGTAACTGAGCTTTGATTCGGGATGTCAAAACGAAATGGCGTTAGTTGAATGGAAAGAAACGAAAGGAGACGGAATTAGGTTTGGGAACGAAATTTAGCGGATTAACCTTATTATCATTGTTATCGCTTAAATAATTAAAATTCGTAAGTTGTGATGTTATATTCAGTATTTTACTGGAATCTGATTAATTCGGCACCGAAAGAGCGTGGAAAACAATGATTCATTGCGTTGCTGCTCAAATGAGGAAAATTTAAAAACGGTCGTAGGTGTATCACAATGCAATAAATTACTAAAAGATGTAAAGTTTATTAACTGCTTGGGTTGATAGAAAATACATTACAAAGCTTTATGATTTAACTAGGCCAATACATGTAATAATATGTGCTCCCTATGCTATCCTAAAGTTACATGATATACTTATAAAACTAATACATTTAATTTTATTATGGTCAGACTAGAAAATACACTCTTGACTAAAAAGAAAAAATAAAACCATGAAATGAAAAAAATTAAAATTGATTCCTGTTCAATCCTACACCTACTACATTATTAGAACTGTGCTACAATCTAAAGGCAATTGTTAAACATTATGGCAACCGAAATACTGAATAGAAAATAATACGGTTGCAATATTCTAAGCAAATTATATAAGCGATAAACATTACGAGATCGCGAGTTTTAAAAACTAATCTTTCTTTTTTGATCAGAAGCGGCTTGGCATGAACTTCTTCTTGACTTAACAGAATGCAGAACCAGGCGTCTCATGTTCGGCGGCACTGACCTATAATATCTTTGATTGAAACATGAGTCAAACAGTAGAGGGCAAAATACTTGCAAAAATTATCAGGGAATTTATTAATGCGGTTGGATTTGCTGTATTCGATGGGTCTGGCCCATTCCACGCCGATCTGCTTGTTTTTGATGACAAACCCTTGAAAAATCGTTGCAAATGCTGTAATTCGTCCAAAACGCCTCACCAATCAGACGACTCATGGCCTCTTCCGCATATTTCCTGACGGTGAAGTGGACAAAAGCGTAGTCGTTAATCTTGTGCACCTTGAGAATGTGGGTGGGTCCCAACTGACTGTGGAGGATGACTTTCAGCTGCTCGGTGCTCAACTCAACAGGAAGATTGCTCAAATACAATTTGGTCACCTAAATCAGATTCATTGCAATCTGTCTGTGATTGTAGCAACTTACTTGTTTCATAATTTCGGGGTTGACCCGCGGCAAGGGCTCGGCCCAATCGACGAAAATCGTGTAGCCCCAAATTGTTAAATTTCCCGGTGCCAACTGTCGACGCGCAATAGCCGCCAGTCTATGGGACTCGAACTCCACGAACACGAATCCTCTGTTAAATTCGGGGTTTTGGGGCTCTCTGTACGCAATGACTGCCGCGATTCCATCCACGTATTTCGCCAAAATGTTACGGAAATCGTCGGCCGAAATGCTCTTGGGGATGTTGCCCATGAACAACCGTCTGTTGTCCACTGACACGCAAACGGAAATCTTCGTCTTGTTCCTTATTTTGCAGTTGTTCAAAGTGAGCACGGCGTTGAAGGCGTCCTCCTGCTTAAAGTAGGAAATAAACGCATACCCTCTGTTTCTTCCGTAAAAGTCCGTCATTAGTCTCAGGCTGTATATGGGTCCCACGGAGCTGAACAGCGGAATGAGCTCGTTTTCGTAAACGTCTGGCGGTAGATTTCCGACGAAGATTTCGGTACCTTTTGGGGGCGACGAGAGGCCGCTACACGGAGACGGGATGTAAATTCGTTGACCATTCTGCTGCAGTATTTGGTAGTTGGTGGCTTCCAGATGTTTGCGCAGAATAGTGCAGATTTTTGAAAACTGTATGGGCAATTCTAGATTTTCCATCGCTGGCGAGACTTGTGTGGATACCGGAATACGACTGAATGAACGGTCACTTCGACTTGAGGGCGATAATAAGTGGTTTTACAGGATTTTAGCGTCTCGGCGAAAGTATGATCTCATGATGCAGGTGTTGGCGATTTTTTTACGGGAAGCGGCACCTTTAGTGTCTGAAGACAAAGTTCAATCGAAGCAGATTCATGTCTATCAACGTTTTTTATCACTGAAAATGATCCCGACAATTGGTAGTGGTGATAATCAACGAGTTGTAAAAATGCAAAAGTAACTATAATTATCCCGTTATTATAATTTGCGTACATAAAATACACTTTGAAATTCGTTAGAGTGTAGAACATTGGAGAAATAATCCAAACTAAGTTCTCTGTTGACAACGGTATCGGACACACAATAAACAGGGTGATTCACGTAGACCGTTCATTAGTAAATTTTCAATTTCGCGTAAAGCTAGACAGTTGAAATTCGGTGTATGATTATCATCGATTATTCTGACTCAAAGTAAAATACTATTAAGATGGCGGAACTTCCGGTTATACCGGAAATTGACGTCAACTTTGTTATTTTAAATGGCAACCCCTTGTTTTTATGCACTCGTTTGTTTTGGCAATCAATTCTAAATAAGATGCGCCCAGGTTGTCTTATCTTATCTCTCATAGTTTTAGAAATATTCTTATTTTAATAATAAAATTTGGAAATGCAAGGATTTTTCTAAAAATTAATATCTCTGGAACCATTTGAAATATTGCAATAATTTTTTTTCTATCGGTTAGTAGAACTTTAAAGAATAATTCGAGAGTACTTCTAATACATTTTAACGCTTCGGGTGGGCGTTGCGATTTCCTGAAAATTACTATAACAAAATGCAAAAAACTCAATTTTTTCAAATTGCAACATTACAATCTAATAACGGAATTCAATGTAAAAGTAAAAAATAACTCGACCAAGGTTTGTTATGCCAATTCTCGATATTTGATGTTTTAGTGAGAAAATTAAAGTAAAAATTCTCATAATCAGTATTTTTTTATTTTTAAATCAATCACATTTTAATCATTTAGCTTCTGATATTTTTAACTAATCATATTATATTAAAACCCCCCTTATTTCAAATAGCACAAATAAATATACTTTTTTTTAATATTATGAAATAAAATAAAACCTACAAAACAAAATTACTTTTATACTTTTTACTAAAAAGTATTTACCTAATAAATATGTTTAGGTAGGTACACAAAACAAAAAGAACATTCTTTCATCTTAAGAACGATAGTTATTTTTATTATAAGGCCAGAAACTGCAAAAGACAGTTTATGACCGTGTGATTAACAAAACCTTTCGGCCACCAAATTATTTTAATTAAAAAAATTACATTAATTCTTAAAATGATTTCGGTTAGGGGATTTATTTTTCCCCTGTTGGCGGTTTTTACCTATTCCACGATATAATGAGATAAAATAATTTTTTTGACATTTGTAAGTTTTGAGTAATTTGAGTGCACAATTCTACTAATAATAAGTAGAAATGGATAAAGACACACCAACACATTAAAAAAGTAGCAGAAAATGTAATTCAGATTATATTACCCAAGAAGTCAGTGCCACCAACATAAAATCCAATTGAAAATCCCTGCTTTCCATATTCTTGCCTAATACAACAAATAAATAAATATTTTTGATGAAAATAATCCTTCAATTCTAGATTATTTTTGAAAGCGATCTGTGAAAACCCCACAAAAATCGAGTGAGAAATAAAGAGAAATTTGAAAATAGTTTTGGATACGACGCATAAGAACCTTTAAAGTTTTTTTAACAAATTGCATCTCAAGGCGTCGTTTGAGCAATTTCTTCATTCTGTCTGTCAAATGTCATGATCCTGATACACGTTTTTCGAGGATTTATTTTGTATGCTCTAAGAAGCCTTTGGTTCTTTGAAAAAAGAAAATCATTTCTAAATTTGAATTGTATCAAAATAAAAAAGTTTCTGCTTCGGCCGTAGTTTCGAAAGTAAGCCGAAATCAGGTTTTTTGCCGAAATTAGGCCGAAACTGAAAACGAAAGTTCGGTCGGACACTAATTTTATTAATCAAAAATTATTATGCATTCGAAATTGTGACTAACGTCTTTCTCATGTACTGATAGACCCTCACTACAAACACTAAACAACAAAAATTGAGTTTTAATAATTATTTTATTTGTTATTGAATTGTTATTTTAAATCTGGAACAATAGTTAAAGATACATTTTACAAATAGTACTGAAGATTAAATAATTCTTCTAGTATGCGTGTTGTTCAAATGTTTTCAAAATGCCTAAAGGCAAGAGTTTATCACATTATTGGGAAGCTCATAATTAATTAAATTCTGGAGATAAACGAATTCATATTGTTCGACAACTAAACAGTGTGATTTCACAAACAATTAAATTGTACAAGATACGAAATAGTGTATGTAGTCTTCCAAAACTGGAACCCCCGAAAAATGTCTGCAGCAACTGACAGAATTAAATGGTATCTATTCAAAACCCTTTCACATCATTAACTCAAATAAACAAAGAACTCCCAGGTTTAATTGTGTATCTCCTTAGTATATGACGTCGTCTTGCAGTATCTTGTGGAATTACATGGTCGAAGACTAGCAAAAAATATTTACTTTGGAAAAAAACAGACGATCTAGAATGGATTTTGCTTGTGGGAATCTAAATTGGATTACGAATAAGTCGAAAAAAGATTGTTCTCTAACGAAAGCAAATACGACATGCATAATTCGGACGGGATTAAGTTGGTACGGCGGCGAAGAAACGAAAGATTCAACTCAAACTACACACGGTACAGGAAATATTAGAATTTGGGGATGTTTTTCTGGTAACAGAATGTGTCCAATATGGTGCATTGATCTGTAATGGATATATTTGCGTATTTAGATATTTTGCAGAATCAGATGCTTCCGTTCGTTGTAGAAATTATGCGGCTAAGATGGATTTTCCAGCACGAAAGTAGTAAAGAACTGGTCAGCTGCTGAAAATGCTACTGAAATGAAATGGCCTGCACAAAGCCCCGATTTCAATCCCATTCATGTGTTGAAGTAATACAAAGAAAAGAGTGTGCAACAAAATACATGCAATGAACTAGTTTTTTTGTTGTAATTGTAATCACGTTTCTCTCTTTTGACAATTGCAAAACGCAAAACAAGTAATTCTTTTAACTATGTATATCGTGGTTGCCGGCTGTTATACCGGGTGTCTATAGGTAAATGATTGAATTTTTTTGGTTACGTTGGCAATGTTTTCTAGCTCTTCCATTGGGTACACTGATTTTCCAATTTCAAAATGTCAATTTAAAAAGTTGCCATTATCAGCACTTATTTTTCCGCATGGTCGTTAGAACTTTATAAATTGCTGTAACCATTTTCTCCGTTATCTGTGCAATTCTGTTCGCCATTATTCAATAAATTAATCTTTTACAATTCACAATTATGACAAGTTCCTAAAAATTATTTTTTTAAAATTTGGTACGCATCTATTGTTGCAAATAAGAAATTTGTATATAGTTTCACGAATGGTTTACCAGAAAATGCTTCGTACTGTTGTTTTTTAATGGGACACCCAGTATATTTTTACATTTTTGGGTGCAGAATAAAAAACTACCTTCAGAAATATTAACGTAAGTTTTTATTGATATTTAACCCATACAACAAAATTAAAATACGCTCAAAACATCTTTGAAAGACATTTTGAAACTACAAAAATGTTCAAATTGTGCTAAATGCTACAGAATTCACTAAGATGTTTAATTGATCGATTATATCACTGTCAAGTTGTAAACCGAGCACAATTTGAACATTTTTTGTAGTTTCGAAATGGTTTTCAAAGATATCTTAATTTTTAAATCGCTATTTAGTACAAAAAAAGTTTTGTTAATATTATTGAAAGTATTATTCTGCATCCGACAAAGTAAATACATACTGGGTGGCCTTAAAAAAACTAGGAAGCAAGCATTTCTTGTTAAATGAAAAGTGAAAATAAAAATGAAAGTATTATAAACAAATTCCCTGTTTGCAACTACTATATGGCAAATTTAAAAAGTTACTTCTTAAATAACAAAGTTATTCGACCGGTCCGGGACTTTTATACTAACCATGTGGTTTATGATAGGGGTATCTGAGAATTCAACGATGCGCTCGGTTGAGGACAGTAAATTTCAACATTTTTACAATGTATTAAAATTTTAATAATAAATAAAATATATGAAAAAAAAATTACATGTAGGTATAAAATAGAAATAACAAACGTGGAAATTAATAAGTAAATAAAAAAACAAAAAAATTGAATGAATAAAATGAAAACAAACAAATTATCTGATCTACAGGAACTGGTACAAAAAAACGTACTGAATTTTAAAATCAAGTACTTTTTTATGGTGTTGTATTATGCAAGATGCTGATTCTTTGAAGTAGAAAAGAAGGCTCCAAAACTCAAATAATATAAAAAATGCAGTCTTTTATCATCTTCTTGAAGTGGCAAGACGAAACGTGTCCTGTTCGCTTACAAAGACCTCGTTGTCACCCAACCAACATCTATTTCTCTTTGCAGGGAGCTGTATCTATCTAAAACTAAAATCAGTCATTAATAAAATTGTATGATAGGTGTTAGTTATTTATATTATACCTTCTCTTAGGATGGATATTGCCAAGTTTGCTTGTTGAGGCGTTTGGAATGTTATGAAAGCGTAGTCCCAGCTTTTATGGATCGCACGGGGTGACATTTGTGTCAGATGCGGTTGAATTAGCGTGGCAAATTCAACGACCGTCCATTCAAGCGGTAGATTTTTAACATGCAATGTTGACCCCTGAAGATCATCACTTTAGAACTTGAGATAAAAATAAAGCAAGTTTTCTTACCTGTGGGGTGCGTACGGCGCTGGGATCCTCAATGGGTTCCGCCCAACTCACGTACAGACTACCACCCTTCATCTTCTCGAAAGCAATGGCGGCCAATGTGTGCGACTCGAACTCCACAAAAATGAAGCCGCGGTTCAGTGTTGGATTCCTCCGATCTCTAAAGATGATAACGTTCCAGACACCATCAGCAATACTTCTCACACATTTCTCAATTCTTCTTTTTGTGTAGTGTTTGGGGATGTTTCCAACAAACAACTTCCTGTTGCCGCTGCAGATCTTCAATGTAACTCTTTGAGACGAAGATTCGGTCGTCATGGGTTTGTTGTCGAGGGTTCTCACGGCAAACTTTGCGTCATCTTCGTTGAAGAAATGCGCAAACCCGAAACCTTTATTTTCCCCAGTACGAGTCAGCATTATTCGGAGCTTGTAAATGGAACCGCAACCGTCGAAAAACGAAAACAAGTCGTTTTCTAGAACATCTCGCGGTAAATTTCCGACGAAGACTACACTCTCCGCGGGTGGAGGAATTACGGGGAAAAATTCCAATGATTGGAAAATTTTTTGGCCATTTCGAACCCTTCCGGCATATGCGCTTTTGATAGACATTGAGAGAGGACACCATACACACACTTTCACTAGGCGAGTTGACAAAGTAATGAAGCGCCGCTATCTACTTAGCGGGATTTCTTTTTATTGGTTGTTCCTGGAACGAGGAGGCGCCTAATGTTACAAGTTTTGAATTTCAATGTCGTAACGTTTCCCGATCTGTTAGGATCATAAGGACGGTTTATTAATAATTGTAATTAATGCAAAAAGCCTTTTTTAAATTAACGGGCGTACCTACTAATAAAAATTGATTCAGAGGTGGGCATGTAATCACCTTGGAATTCGTTTGACTTGAGACGGGGAAATTTGCAATTAAGTTTTTGGTTGAAAACCGCCTCGGACGCAATGCATCAATGATAAGATGAAAATTGAGGGTTATATGTATTTATTAATGCCACATCACAAAAAAATAAAAATAAAAAATTTTGTCCAAAAAATAAAAAATACAAATTTTTGGGATGGACCACACTTATTACTTAGGGGTATGAAAAATATATTACGACCGATTGTCGTCCCTACCGAATATAAATATAAAATTTCATAAAAATCGGTCAAGCCGTTTCGGAGGAGTATGGCAACTAACTTGTGACACGGAAATTTTATATATTAGATTGACATTTAATGAAATGCCTTTGTGAAATCAAGGTTGGAATCAATTCGATACATTTTTATAAGGAGCGAAAAAAAATCGTTCGACCCGTCTATTTTTCATTTTAAATGCGCAAATTTTGATATAAAAATTAGCTTTGTTATGTCATTTCTGTCAAAGAATTGACTGCATTTCTATTTTTTAATGGTAACCCTAATTTTTGATTGCGTCATTTTAAAGAGAATGCATATTAAATAATCAAATTTTTAATACGTTACATACCAATATGTATAAGAATTTAAAAAAATTCGTTTGTTTGTATTTGGCAATTTATTCACTTTAACTAAGTACATAATTTGACATTTACTCTAATTATTTTTTAAGTGTTTAGAGGTTAATTAATGCCCACACTTTTGTGCATCATTTTGTGTTTTGTGAGTATCTAACTTATTAGTAGCCCCCAAGCATCAATAAATAATTGACAGTATTGAACTGCACGATCCAAACGTTTAAAACGGAAGTTATTTATAACTTTGGCATTCATTGTTGCTTCATTAAATTACAAGAAAAATCATGAACGCAACGTAAATTAATATTAGGATATGTAAAGTAATAAATAAAAAAGTTGATTTGGAAAATTTGATACATAAAAAAGTTGTTGCATTTATCGAGTTGTACAAGTCAGTAGTTGCACTTATTTAGATAACACCTGTATTGCATAGCTTTAAGCTACATACTACATTATAAATTTAAAAAAACAATAATAATTTATTTAGTGATTTCGACTCATATTTAAACATGATTTAATTAATATGTTCGTTTGTGGATTGATATGAAGACCATATGGGCTGGTATCCTTTGTTGTATTTGTTTTTATGGTCAGTCCGACGCAAATTCTTGGAAAAATGCACACGATAAAAAGAAGACGCCGCCGCACCCGCCAATATAATCTCAGTGATATAATTAGCTTTATTTTAGAAGAATAGAGTTCTCGTATAAAACGGGTCGAGCGATAGCAGACCATTGTAAGCAACAGGAAACGTATTATGTTTCAAGTCGAGCTATTCAGAAATTGGTTATCAGTTAAATATTATATTATAAAAGCATTTTTAGAATAAAAAATATTCATTTTAAATATGCACGTGTCTAGTGTTTAGTGCTTATCACAAGACGTTAGCCGATACTCACCTAATTTATTGCCTTTTCACGAAACGCAAGATCATCATTTAACATTTAAGTAATAATCTCCGATATCAAAGTCTATTACAATTAACTCCCGAATTTAGCGGTTTCATCAGCGATAAGACTCTTGGCCGAAAGCTAGACAAAATACATTTTACGTGATTGCTGCAAAAATTTGGAGAACATAAAATATTGCAGATTTCCAACAGGACCCGCACAACTAAAAAAAAATTTCGGAGTTCGTAAGCATACATGTGTTTAACGTAAATAGACAATCCTAAGTGTAATATTTTAAGAAAAAAAATGAATCGACGTTTTTCCATGAAAAGAAATACCTTACCAAAGCAAATCATGTTTTGATGTCCTTTATAGTAGAAAACGAAATATTTGTTGCAACATTTGCTTACAATAGTTGTTTGCATGACCGTTTGTAGACTGAAAAATCACCTTTTGCGAGTGCGACAATGGAATAGGTACCCGCAAAGGAGATTCCGGGCGTGTGATACACACAATTTTTTGGCCCGTGAAGAAGTTAAATTTGTTAAAATTGCAAGTGTGTTTGCACTTGCAAAATAACACTTCCAGGCCGTGTGATAAACAAATCTTTTTCGGCCGACAAAGATTTTTATTAAAACAAAAAATACATTAATTGTTAAAATAATTTCATATAGGGGATTTATTTTACCCCCGTGCCTATTACACGACAAAATGATTTAGAATAATTTTTTTGACATTTATAAGTTTTGAGTAATGTGAGTGCACAATTCTACTGAAAATAAGTAAAAATTTATAAAGACACAGCAACACATATTCAAAAAGTACAAGAAAATTGTAATTCAGAATTTATTACTCGAAAAGTCCTCGCCGCCAACATAAAAACTTTCTTTGAAAATCTCTGCTTTCCATTTCCCCCCCAAATGATCGTTTTCAAGACTATTTGGACGATTGCAAAATAACTAATTTGAGACGCAGGCCGAAAAATTAAATTAATTTCCAATTACTATATTTAAAACTAAAATTCAAGTGGGTGGTATTTTTTGACATATGCGAAATTTTTAGTTACTTTTTGAAGGCAGGGGTTTGCAAAAAGTGTTTCTCGACGATTTAGAAGGAGCAAAATACGTCATTTTTAATAAAACTTCTTGTTCATAATAATTTAATTAATTATTAAATATTCTATTTAAAATTTAAAAACAATTGATATTGCTAATTTGGTTTTATTTGATGCCAAACTTCCGTGATATATTTGACGGATTAGGACTGAAAAAGGGGTGTTACCGGACGATGGGTGCAAAATCCGTTAGTTTGGACGGAGGCCCGAAAAAATATAACGTGTACTTATACGTACAAATAATAAAGGGTTCAGAGGCGTCAATTTAGAAGTCTTTTGAGCAACTTTTTGGTTGACATTTGTTGTCAAATGTCATGACGGGTCACTGTTAAACGCCTACACTGTGAAAAATAAAACAAAAGCTAGATTCCATGACCTATTCTAAATCCTTTTTATTTGTACGTACGTTACTATAATGCAGAACTTTTACAACCTAATGTAATTCCATTGTCAAGCGCGAACGTAAACACAAACTTAATTCGTAATAATTAAGGGGTTATACGCAGTTGCAAATACAAAAGAAGTCCTTTTTTATGATTTTTTTCTGAAAAGAAATTTTATTTGACAAACAATAAGGACGGGTTATTCAAATGTTGGTTAAAGTTAATCCTCTAGTTAAACTAAAAATGCAGCATTTTGATTGGTTAAATAGCAAAAATTTCCATAGAAACCTACTAAGTCATCTGGGGCATGTTTACAAGACTCCATGAATTTAAAACCCCCCACCAATTTTTAATAATTCAGAACGCAAAATATAGAATCAATTAAATTTTTATTCATAAACTATTTTTATTACAGAAATGACTAACCTTAAATCTTATTCTAAACTAATCTTAAAGAATAATTAATAAATTATGAAAGGTGATGAGTACAAGATATGAGAAGTTATAATGAATGATACGATGTGAATTCAAAATAGAAACAACAAAAATAATATAATACTGAGAAACAACTGATTGATATGCAATTGAAGAAATTAACAGTGTGAATGCAAATTAAATTACAATATTTAAATTTAGATACTAAACCGAATCTGAAAACAGCACAAACTCAGTAACAAAAACACTCGTCACGTGCGGACGAGGAGATAATTCGAAGGACCTAATTCGCATGGCTGGACCCGGGCCTTGAAGATTGGGACGCCATCAACACGAGCTTTCTACGCCTTGCCGGCACCGACCTAGGATATAAACAAAACATGAAGAACGTCACAAGGAGGCCGCGGGTAAAAACTTACTGACAGCGATGGTCCGGGATGGAGTTATAAAGATTTGCTTTGCTGTATTCGGTGGGGCGCGCCCACTGCACCGTCACCTGTCTCCCGGGCGTGCTATATCGGCCTAGAACTAAAGTGATATTTATCAATAAGTTGCAAGTTGAATTGTTGCATTTGTACTTGGACCCAGCGTTGATAATGCGATTTCGGCATGTGTCCTCGTCTCGAAATGGATGAAGGCGTAATTGGGCGCTTTGTACACCCGGGTGGGTGGGGTCGCTACTAGATAGGGCTCAATAAGCTCCCTCAATTGGCCAGATGACCATTTATGGGGCAGGTTCCTGACAAACAAGCGGGTCACCTGAAAAATATAGCAACAAAATTAACACTCCATGTCCCCCCATGAATTATTAAATAATGTTTACAAAGTCTGAAAAATATTCGATTTTTGCTCGCCTTGCAGAAATCAACAAAGACAAATACAAGACAAATTTATTTAGAATTATAAGTTTTTAAATCGTTAATAAATCAATTCAAAAATGGTGTCAACAGTTGTTTTTTGTTTGTCACTAAATTCAAAAAGCACTGAGATGGCGCTACTTGTCCCAAAAACTGTTAAACAATAACGGTCATTTTGTCATTACCACGCTTCCGCTCAACATTTAACCTGCGCACTAAATACAATAATAGCATTTTTACCTTTTGGATAACTCTGGAATCGACCTTAGGCTCCGGATCCGCCCAGTCCACTCTCCAGTCGATGCCCGGGGACCAATCTTCGAATCTAACAGATACCAGCATCCGACGCGCAATGGCCGCCTTTTCATGAGATTCGAATTCCACAAACGCGAACCCACGATTTAAACTCGGATCCGTGCGGTCGGGAAACATGAGCACGTCCACGACTCCTGTGACAACACTTTTCACAATATCCTTCAACTCTTCGACGGTGCAGGTCTTGGGGATGTTTCCAAAAAATAATCTTCGGTTGTCGATGCTGAATGCAACTTTCAGCGTCCTAGTGCAGTTTTGGCCTGTAAGGCGTGTTCCGTTTAGGGTGTGCACGGCTAACTCGGCATCTTTCACATTGAAGAATAAAATAAACCCAAAACCGCGATTATATTCGTTGTAGGAGACCATCAATCTCAATTGGTAAATGGGACCACAGACACTAAAGGCGGGTAATAAGACATCCTCCATGACATCTCTCGGTATATTTCCCACGAAGATTTCGCTACCAATGGGGGGTGTAAGCTGCATCTTTGCTAGCGTGGACGTATAGATTTTTTGACCATTTTTGAAAATCATGGAAAATGGACTATCGCTGCACATCCTGGAGAGCAGGCACAAACAACACTGAACGCGCGGTGGAGAAATGAAGGGAAAATCGTCACACTACCGCCACCACCGCTAAGCTCATTTGGGCGATTTCCCATTGGTGTTTGCTAAGACGGGGTGGGAGAGTCGCTAATGACTTAAGTTAGCTCGGAATTTAAATTTGAATTTGAATAAGTACCGGTCCACCTCCTTGCAATAAAAATCCGTTGAAAAGGAATGTATGAATCTACTTTTTTTTTTTAATTTTTAATAGTCTTATCACACAACTAGGCAATTGACCTGTTTTCTCAGGTGATCATCTGAATCTGACCAGATGACTGGTGATCTTCGTGGTTTTCTTGTTTTGAGACGGTCGATCTCAAATTTGCAGACAAGTCTCTCGTGCTCTCTTCATTTTATTTTAATTGTTTGCTGCTTGTGAAGATAACTTGTGCACTATTGTGCGCCCCCGAAGAAAATATTCAAACAAAATTACACAATTCCAAAAAAATGTTTCCAAGATCGAAATTTGGAGGCTGTGGTGCTCTAATGCTCTAATATTTTAGATTCGGATTAAAGTGATAAAAAATGTTTTTGTGACAAATGTTTGCAAACAATCGTCTCGATTTTTGTTTATGTAATGTTTTTGTTGGTAATTAGCCATTGTTTCATGGCCTAAATTTTTTTTTCAAAGTTTTTTACAATAATGGGAATCTCCGCTATGAATTCTCATTACATATACTCATTTTACATGAACTGAATTAATTTTTTTTGAAACAAAACTTTGTTTTGCCAGAATGTTTGGAAGAACTGTTTTGTAGAATGTTTACAAAATTTTTTACAAAGGCCAAGCTTACAAATCGTAGTCAGTTTGGTCCATTAAAAGAATTACATACAGCCTTAGTAAAAAGTCCCGGTATGGTCGAATAACTTTGTTATTTAAAAAGGTTTCAAATTTGGTAAGTAAATACATACATACATATAGAGTTGTATATGTATATATAACTAATTTATTTATTTGTTGATTTTGCTTTTACTTTCCGTTTTACTAGAAATGCTTCCTAGTTATGTTTTGTAAATGGGACAGATGCAGAATAATGAACTAGTTGTACAACTACTAAAATTAAGTTTATTTATAAGGGAGCAATATAAAATTTAAAAAAATTGGATGATGTAAAATTAAGACATCTTTGAAAACCAATTTGAGGCAAAACATGTTCAAATTGTGCTAAATGTTACATAACTCATCATTTGATCAAAGATATTTTATTGATAGGTACTACTATTGAGACTACTTATTTTGTAGTCTCAAAATGGTTTTTAAAGTTATCTTAATTTTGCGTTTTTTAATTTTTGGTATGGCTTCCAAGAATAAAAATATGTTAATGTTGTTGAAAGTAGTTTTTATTCTGCATCCGAAAATGTAAAAATATATCGGGTGTCCAAATTATAAAACATAACTAAGACGTCTTTCCTGTTTTATTATACAAATTCGTTATTTTCAACCATTATTTTATACATATTTAAGTAGCTAAGTTATCCGACCGTTCCGAGACTTTTTACTAACCTGTATAGTAATAACAACGCATTTTAAAGAGTACATAAGAAAACACGGAAAAGATTTTAAAGAAATGATTTTCTGTTTTTCCAAATATTTTCCCTTGATGTTTAAGTATATACTTTTGCATTTGTTCAAACCAGCCGTTGAAACATTTTTCCTATTTGCAAGGAAATAAAAATACTTAGAAAATTGTCAAATGTCTTGATAGGTATACACTGCAAAAAATGAACAAAAGTTAGATTGCATGGCCATTTTTTACAATGTATACGTTTGGCATTGTCATACCAAAAAGTGGCTCAAACGAAATGTACACCGACGGAGATGGAGTTTGTAAAAAAGACATTAAATTTGTCTTATGGGTACTTGTATGTCGTGCCCGAAACGGTTGTCAACAGAAAACAGTTTCAAATTTCAAGGTCAACCATTTTCTACCCTTCAATGAATTTCAAAGTGATTCTATGGCCTACTCTGAATCCTTTTTTATTTGTACGCCCGTTATGAAAAGAGCTAATCAATTTGGATATGGAGTTTGTTGACGAATGCAGCGTGTACAATACTGTTACTCAAGATTCTCCAACACAAAGTCGATATTTTTCAAAAAATGATCCGGCTGCCAATGATACGTAGACAAGTTCTTGTTATAATACTGCTGAAGAAAAGATGGCATACCGTTAGCGTGTACCAAGTACAGTTTACTTGGCCACACAAGAAATAAAAAACTTTTCGTTGCCAGTTTCTGTCACATGTCATGATGTGTCAATGCCAAAGGTCTACAGTGTAATAAATTGGTAATTTTACACAATTTATTAAATATATACGGTGCACTCTAGTGCACACGCAAATGGTATGTCAATTTTTCTTCAGCAGTTTTATAACAAGAATTTGTCTACATATTATAATATGTAGACAAACTCTGAACAAGGCTGTTTATAGACAGCCTTGTTCAGAAACGCGGAATTTTTTTTATTTACAAATTCACGTGGCCATAATAGCCCACCCACGTTAACGATGTGCCTATGATTTTCCGATGACTACATTTTATGACACATAACTAAAATCGTAGTAGAACTTATTTTAAGAACAAATAAAGACTAACTCAGGATGATTCTCTAATTATTTTTTGTTTACTATCATGAGAATATGCGGATCATAATGCATAATGTCCACTTACTAATATTACAACCCAAAATACGCCACTATCTCCCGGTCTATGAAGTAAAAAACAAACACAATTGTTAATATTTTGTTCTTCTTCTTGTGACGAGGAAATATTAGAATTTAATTCTAACTGTAGGTATTCTAATTCAGATTGTTCTGTTTGTATTTTATAATTCCGTAAATTGAATTAACAACATTTAACCATTGAACAAATGCGAATAAGAATGAAAGACGATTAAGTGAAAAATTGATATCATGATATGAGTCATGATCCGATTATTTAATCAAAAATCAAATAGGAATTAATAGTAGTTTTCCATTTAGTGTTGCGCAAAATTTCCTATTTGTATAGTACATATTTGTTTATAATCCAGTAAATTTATCATTCTGGAACTTTCCATTTTGACAAATATAAATAGAGATTAGGATGATCCGAGGCGGAACTTGTTATCCCATTGGCTGGGCGCAATTATGACCGAAAAGTGGGGAAACAAGTTTTGCCCACCAACCATTCAAACCTGTTTTTCTCTCTTTAACGAACTTTTGTGGTTGGTTGCCCAGATATGTGTGTCGCTAAGCAATGGCGCCCAAGGCCACTGTTAAATTTCTCCATTTAAATTTTCAAATGTTCTGATTTACTTATTATAAATTTATATGATGCCACAAATGCGCTCTCAACGAATTTATGATAGCTTTCCAAAACTTTAAATCATTTAAATTAATCAGTTTTCTCCCGTTGGGGAAATTACCGCAATTTCAATTCAACATAATTTATTACTGTAATCGTGTTTCAGCGGGATTTCATTGCCCAATATTAAAACTGATGAATATTAAAAATTTATTCGTATTTTGTTTAAAATTCAATTTGAATCAAGTCGGTAATTAAGGATTCTGCAGATTAAGCACAAACGAAACGGCAAGTAATGTAATTGTGCGTTTTTTTAATGTAAGTCGACTGATTTTGTAAACATTTTTGACGATTTAGTAAGCTGATATTATTATAACAAATGTTTAAAATGTTAAAGATTAATTTTTACAAGAGTCAAGTTTTGGCTACCCACGTCGAGGTGGCGCCTGAATAGCTAGCTACCTGTTCGTTAATGGTCTGAAACTTTGCTAGATTAAAATAAATAAAGTCGCGTTCTCTCCGTTGAGCGGCAGCACGCTACACTTCCGGCATCCGTTTCCTCATCTCGAACAAGTTATCAGATAATTAAAATAAAATATTATTATTTACATTTCTATTTATTTTTGCGAGAACTAAAAACGTAGGTTGTATTATAGTTATTTATAATACAATTGCAATCAAAAGTACTGTATGTATTGTATATCGAATATCTAATTAAACGTTGACGTAGTATACTGCAATATCTCGTCCGCTGGAATTAATCGGGAATCATTCGCTTCCGCTTTAATCTATTAATGACTAATCAATTTTCCCGACGAATGTGTTTGAAATGCAAAAAACTTGTCTCTGACTCTGACATAGATTGTTGTTCATCATTCGACGAGTTGGCAGCGCATCCACCACAGATTCAACACGAAACTCCTTTCAAACAGACATATTTACGTGCACCATCGAGAATCGATGTTCTTGGGGGTCGGGTGGCACATAAATCAATTTGTAGTTGTCCGCTTCGGCTTGACAGCTTGTACCTAATCGAATTCGGTGTTATTCCCTGTCGCATTTAACGAGCGACATGTTTTTAAACCTTTATCGTTGCACTTGATAATTGTATCATGCGGACAAGATGGTCTGTCTAGTCCGACACGCAGAAAACAGGAAGTAATTAGCTTTCAAAGAGCCCCAAAATTTACGGTGAATGAAGTCGCTCTGGGAGCTTTGCAGCCGAATGGAGATTTATTTAGGGCGCTTAACAAATTTATTGCCGGCAGAAGAGGAAATCCATGGATTCGCACGCGCACACGTTAAATAACCATCAAAACATTGGTTTTTGAGTTTTGCCGGTTGGGAATTCGGCGGTGACTAGTAGATTTGAGCTCTGCCATGATTACAGGATTTTGAATTAATTAGAACTGGAAAACGGAGTTGCATGTTTTGTTTGCTTACTTGTGTTGGTTAGGATTATTTAATCAAACGCTCGTAATTTACGTTCGGGAATATTTTCAGGCTTGAAACACCGTAAATAGTGACAGTTCAGACGGTTTGGGGTGGTTTTGCACCTTACTTGTTTTGTGCGCTTTAAAATTGAAATGTTATAATATTCATTTTGGACCTGTGTTTATTTGGGTGGTTCCGGTTTGGAAATTTTGTAATACATTTTTATTTTAAACTAGCTGACCCGACGGATGTTGTCCTGTTCAAATTTAAAAAATTTTGTTTTTGACCGTTTTGTAGATTTGTGACGAGGGTAGGAAATGTGTAAACAAAGTTTTCCTATATTTTTTTCAAAACTTTTTTTTTGAATTGAAAACATTCAATTGAGCTATTTCCATCCCGGAAGCATAACGAACAAAACGAAAAAAGATTCAACCAATTATGTCGTTCCTATCGTCAGTTATGATCGAGAGTACATACAAAAAATATGATTTTCCGAGTTTCCTTGTCGGAATTGTTTTCATTTTTTTTCTGACAACTTTTCCAGGACCGGTACGAACAAAACAAAAAAATTATTAAATAATCTAACAATAAAATAATCTTGAGTTGATACAAAAATCTCATAGAAAAAAATTTCCGGGCAACTTTTCCAATTTTTCTTTCCCCAAAAACTTTATCCGGACTATTACGTACATTAAAAATTTAGCCAAATCGGTGCAGCTGTTTTCAAGTGATGCGTTCACCAACGTACAGCATTTAATTTTTATTTACTTTAATTTAGATTAGTGCTATTTATATATTGTGATTTATAAATAGTTATTAAGAATTATGTTAAGGATTAAGGAGTAACTCAATTTTTACTTTTGTTCGGTCTTCCACAATTGGAACAAGTTTTTTCTGAATTTTGAAACTTTCCGGGCAACTTTTCCAATTTATCTTTCCCTAAAAACCTCATTCGGACAATTATCGGACATGGACCGTGAAGATGTTATTTGACTTTCCGGGTTTTGATGCGGATTGGGTATATTCCGGACGTTTTGTGTGCATCTGCGGTAGACATCATCGGGGTCTTTGAAGACGAACGCGAGTAGTTATTGCTGTGGACCACAGCATCAAATCTCTAATTTAATCAGCGCTTTTATTCTCTATTCATAATCTAAATCAGCAAAATCTATTAAACTTTTTTCCAACAAAAATTAATCGGATGCGAATTTCCAGTAAAAATGAGATTTTATAGTGGGACTGGATGATATAATTTAAAAAATCAAATTCCGATTAAATTATCACGCTCCAATAAGGATATAATCAAAACATAAAAGCTGAAAATAGCGTCATAATTTAAATTTGAATATGTAAATGTAAAGGCAAATATTGCCACCTTGTTGACTTTTAGGCGAGAACAAAACCTTTTATGCAATTTCTAATTGTGTACAAAAGGTTACGAAGATTCAAACTGTTATTTTCTTTTCGTCAGCGATGTGACTTTGTAAAATGGAAGTGAGACATTAAGTATATTTTTCTACTTCGCGTCCATAACAAAGCTTCTTGAGTTTCGTAATAGAACTGGTGTAATTTAATTTTTCTAGGATGGTCATGATCATAAATGTCATCTCAAACATCAAAATAAACATCAATACAAAACGTTATAATATTTTTAATTTAAATTTGTTTTCCAGGATTATTATAAACATTTGGATGCGTCTTGAGTACTTAAATTAGTCATAAATAGGTTGTTTGCCACAATATTTTGCAGAAATTTATTTTCACCCCAACTGTTATGCATTTGCATTTGAAAATCGAAATAACAATTCTGACAATAGTCAACCAAACCATGCAAAATTCCCCATATTTTAATATTGCAAATTTTTAATTATAAACTGAAGAAAATGTTTCGAAGTAGAAATGGTATAAAAAAACTCGATCATAACGCTATAGTACAGTCGTTCTTTAAAATACTATTAGTTGTTTAAATGTTTGTTTCATTATGGATTATTTCTTGTCTTCTTCAGTAAAGAGAAACCGAAATCGAAAATGTATGATCGCAGTTGACCCACACAAACCACTATCAATTATTCCTCTTCCTTATCACTGCATAATTTGCTTCGATTCCGCCAATAGTGGCTGACTTGTAATTTGTGCAAATGTCGATTTGTAAGCCGGTTTCCATTAGACTAATGACTGCAACCGACAAATACGAAAATACCAATCCGTGACCCGTAAAAATGCACCTGATCGGCTTCGGTAATTAAATTTGCGAGATTTATTCATTTGATTCAATTGATTTCAAAATTTCGAATCGCACAATCGCCCCAGCGGTTGTTAGTTTTCGAAAAGCGATTCATTTGTGAATCGGCTGATTTGATGCGGGCAAATGCCAGAAACCTCAGAAGACAATTCGCAATTATTGGAAAAGGAAATCTCCCATTTGCGACTGGAGAAGAAGGAAACGCGGAATAAAAGCGTCCAAGGAGAGAAGTGTGGTGTGGAGTTGCGTTTGGGGTTTATTAAATATACATGAAAATAGGTATAAGGAAATGTGGGCTGTTTTCAAGACGCCGCATTTTCCTGAAACGTGAATTCACTGAAGGCAAATCGATAAGGCAACAAACCAGGTCCTGTGGCCATTCTTTTGAGCGAATCGTTTATATGCACGGTTTGATTCCCCGGCTGGATTCGTTAGCAAGTTTGTATCTAATTTGTTCGACTAAATGTTATACAGCGCCCGTAAAATAAGAGACCAGTTCTATTCAATTACGTCTTTAACTAGATCATATCAAATTTAATGCGACATCATGAAACTAAACCCTGCGCCATTACTTGCCTAATCAACACGTCATCATCAGCACAAAATGTAATTCCCGGCATTTTTGCCGTGGCTTTATGTGAGTCCAATCGGGAATTATTATCGAAACATTATCACTGACATAAAAATTACGGCCGAGTCGGGTCAGCAAAAGCATTTTTATGGATCGCATTATCTTTTCATTTGATTTTACACATTTTGCACGTAAGGGATAATCAAGCCGTTAATAACGCCGGTGTGAAAATATTTACTTGTAGAGACGTTGATTGATTGAATGACACAAGCGCTGGTAGTATCGATTTTGTGGCAAAAATACAAGATTTCCGTGTAGTTTCCGACTTCTGGGCGAGTGTGTCCTTGCGACTGCTGCTGATTATAATAATTTGTAGACGCCATAAAAAGCTGCGTCTAATGAACTGGTGTAGGGCCGTCAAAGCAGACACATAACAAGTGTCACTTCTCTTCTCCCTTTTGTTCTTTTTCTTCGTACGACTCTCTTGAACGGGGCAGTCTCTCGACTCCACTTCTCAAGGTTTTATATTCTCGTTGAATACTTTATCGGTTGTCGCCCTAAAATTGGATTGAATCCAGACATGCTGCATTAAACAACGTGCACTGAAGTCTCCAGTTAATAGAGTTAACATTTAACGACAATCGATCAGCGTTTCAGCAGCGCCCGTTCCGTTTGTATTAAATAAATAAATCCTACGCTGCTTTTAATTCTTCGCTAATTGGTCATTCGGTAGACAAGCAAACTACTGAAAATTCGCTTCGTCGGCGTACCTACGTATCATTACGTCTGTTCTCTTATTCCGAAATTGGATTACATGAAAGAAGCGAATTTGCATCTTGTCCAATTCAAAGGACATACTAGCGGCTTTTGATCGTGCTCACTTAATTAAAATTTGATTGGAAAAATCAACTTGATAAAATTTTTCGGCGAGTAATTGGCGACTTCTCGGAGATGAACGGATTAAAAATTCAATTCCATTGGTTTATAAATTCGAAACAAAACTAATTAAGACACCCGAACAGTTTATTAAGCAGTTACAGATTTGATGTAGTTTCTCACTGCGACAGAGATTAGGACTGGCTTTGTGAAATTGTGAAACGAACGGTTCAATACAATTAGTGAAACTTTCCACTAGTAAATCGTCATTTACTTTATGAAAACTTTTTTAACGCGATAAGAAGTTTGCAAAGTTAAGCTTTTCGGCGGAGCGGAACTGATCCATTCCGGCGACTTGCGGAAATTAAAAACGAACGAACGAACGAGACGAACGTCATTTCAGAAGCGGTTTGTGCAGAAGCGTAATGAGTTGTGGCTTTTAAGAAAACCGTAAACTGAATTTGCAATCCGAATATTTGATCTCTTAAATGTTCTCCTGGTTCAGAGTTAGTCGCTGCAAAGCGTTGATAAATGTCCGGCATTGTTCTTTCAGATCGTTTTTAATCACTAATTTTCCCTCTTTTCGGCGGAGATTTGCCCGAAAGCTTTCTTCAACATAATGAAAATTAATTTTTGTCGTATTATATTTCGTTGCAACAATGGAACAATGACGTATTGTTTGTTACTGTACAATTATCCCATTAGAATTGAGTCGGGTTCAGCTGTTGTAAATAGACTTAGGGATTAATCTCTAATTATTATGTCGGTGTCAACTGTGTCATAAACTGTGTGTCAAGTTGCAGCATTACACGAGATCGGATTGTGATTTTGTTACAAAATGCAATTTTTCTTCCATGAGAAATTTCCAACGCTCCGGAAACTTTTAATTGAAATCGATTGTTTCTCGAACTCTTCTTATCACTTAAAAGTTTTATAAAAGCTCTTAGGGGCATTACTAAAGTAAATATTACATGCAAGTGTATGAATACCATTTCTTAGCAATGACAGATTCTTATTCTTATATTCTTATATATTAGCCTTTGGCCTGCTACCAAAGATCACAGTACAATATTACAATTAAAAGTATCAATGTGAAAGGAAATATAATTGAAGGAATGATGTACTTATGTTCCTACTGATAATTATGGCAAATAATAATTAAAACTTAATCAAACCCTTGCGAATTATGTCCATTTCGTATAATCATCTCGTTTTGATTGGGGGTCATCTCTATGTTTAAAACTGAGATGATATTTAAAACTAAAATATAAAAAATATGGATCGTAATAATATGCTTATTATTTTATCATTTTGTATTAATTAATAGATTTAGCGTTTTTTGTAGATTTGCAGGATGAAATATTTTATTTACTTAGTGATGTATATGTATATACTAGGTTTATTTTTTAAATTAGGTCGTTAAAAATATCAAATTTCCGGTAATCGGCCTTCAAACGCGAAAAGAACTCTTACATAGGCAAAATGTAAACATAAATGATGCATTGTGTAATATTTACTATAATTTACTACATTGTTATAGATTTTTAACGCCCGTTTGACTACCTATCCGCCAAATTAAATAGAGAAAAATCTTAATTTATGTATGTTAAAAATCGTTTTTTGTCTGACTGTCTGCTTTAGTTTAGAATAATTGTTGTTTTACCACTTTATATTTTGTATTGTTAAATTTAATGTGTTTTACAAAACATTCAGTATTTCACTCACTGGGCGTTTAGTATATTTACAGACATTTATTTTTTTATATTTTATTTCATTTTTTTACCGAACATTTAGTCTTTCACTTTGGAATTTTTGCTAAGCAACTGAATAAAATAACGGATCAATACACTTTGCATGTGAATAAAATACGTAGCGTTTAATTAATTTTGATAAAGTATTTTTGTACTTTTGAGTTTGTTTAATTTACTACACATGTTAACGGCATCATAAGAACTAGTTTTGATTATTATAGAAAATTAATTATAACGATCTTCTTCTTATATATTAAACATATATTTTATTATAGAAAAGTATCTTCCATTACGCTACAAATGTCACAATTGCCAATGCAGAAGTACGTATTAAATTTTTCTTTTTACGCATTGACGAAATATTTTTACATCTAAAACTGAATCCCATATATGTATAGCAGTTTGTGTGTTGCAACAAAAGCATCGACTTCATAGTATCTCTACATTTATAAGTTCAGGACCAGGACATTTGGTTTTTTCTTTTAATTAGTAGCAAATTAATTAACTCATTCAACGATTCGATGGACATTCGGTAATTATTTAAAAAATAAGACCTAAACCAACAAATAATAAACATTACAAATTTCAAACCCAAAGTCTACCTATAGTTGCATAAAACATGCCCTTTTATATGTAGAGATGGGTGCTTGTTAAAAACGGCACCGTGGAAACTATAGACTCTGTAGACTATCGAATGTCGAAGTTATTCCATGGCCTAAGCACGTTTTATTTGTTTATTTTTGTGCGCACCAAAGTTTTTGCATCTTTGTATATATAATTTTTTTGTAAAAAAGGCAAAAATACAGTACAATAAAAAAATTAATTATTAACAAACCCTAAAATTCAGGTCGACGAAACTTGGTCAACGGTTGGACCAAATGTTCAGCTATGTGTAGGATTCTACACATTTTTAAGGATATTCCTGGAGGAGAAGAAAACTCAGCTGCAATTCAATAAATCCAGAAAGCATAAGAGTCAATTTTTTCAAATATGGTTCCATGTTTTTATTACACCTTTCGATAGATAAATTTATTCTCGATCTGATGAGGTTCCTATACTTAAAATGGACGGTTTTGAGTTATTTGATTTTTTCTACTTTTCTTTACAATTATGAGAAAATAAGCGAAGTAGGCTTATTAAAATCTTATCGAGGTAGCTCTGAAAGTAGGTTTGATATTTTAAAATGTAAGCAGTTGCGGGATTTGAGTTCTAATTCACTTGTAATGTTACTATTTATTACAAATCCCTATTCAAGATAATATAAATTCCCTGTTCATACACTGCCAGAAATAATCTTCACACACTTTCTTAGTGATTACTCTTTATTTAATTTATCATTTTAAGGTAAGAAATTTTCGATTTAGATGTATTTACAACAAAATGCAGACATATTTAAGCATTTGTAAAAATAGATTATTATTTTTGTGTTTTAACGAAAGTTTTTTTAAATAACACAATTTATGGATTTTTTGACAAATGAACCCTGATTCAGATGATAAATTTAAAAATAAGATTGTAAACATTAAGAAACTTTGTGAAGATTATTTCTGGCAGTGTATTAACAAGGAATTTAAATTATCTTGATTAGCTATTTGTAATCAGCATTACAAGTGAACTATAAATCAAATCTCACAACTGCTTACAATTAAAAATATAAAATCTATTTTCACAGCTGAATCGATAAGACTATAATAAGCTTACTTTACTGATTTCCTCATAATTGTAAAGGAAAGTAAAAAAAGTTAAATAACTCAAAAACGGTCCATTTTAATTATAGGAACACGATATATCATCAGATCGAGAATAAAGCTCTCTTGAAAGGTGTAATAAAAACATAGTTGTAATTTTAAAAAATCGACTTTTATACATTTAGGGTTTATTCAGTTGCAGCTGACTTTTCTGCTCCTCCAGGAATATTCCTGAAAATATTTAGACTCTCACAGATAGCTAAACCTTTTGTCCAACCGTTGACCAAGTTTCGTCGACCTGACTTTTAGCATTTATTATTAACTAATTTTTTTATTACACTGGATTTTCGTCTTTTTTTACAAAAAATATTTTCTCTAAAACATTGCAAGAAGGGGTAAAATCGTTGATATCATATGATACAAAATTTCATTCAGAATCCGGTATAATCGGAAGTTACACAATCATGAAAATATTTTCAGCAGGTAGATCATATAAGTCTATACAAGTATGCAAAGTTTCACTTCTCTCAGTTTCTTCGTTCTCTTTATCTGCCTAATAGGCCCTCGTCGTGAAACACTCTGTATACTGTTTATAATATTCTTTTATTGCAATTTTGGATGCCATATGCAAGTTGAGGTGATGGTGATAGTGGATATAATGCAATATTTCATAATATGTGTTAGAAATCGTTCGACGTCCTCTACGTTGACTATAATTGATTATAATGAACCCTTATTCAGATGATAAATTTAAAAAGAAGATTATAATCATTAAGAAACTTTGTGAAGATTATTTCTGGCAGTGTATTAACAAGGAATTTAAATTATCTTGATTAGGTATTTGTAATCAGCATTACAAGTGAACTATAAATCAAATCTCACAACTGCTTATAATTAAAAATATAAAATCTATTTTCACAGCTGAATCGATAAGATTATAATAAGCTTACTTCACTGATTTCCTCGTAATTGTAAAGGAAAGTAAAAAAAGTTAAATAACTCAAAAACGGTCCATTTTAAGTATAGGAACATGATATATCATCAGATCGAGAATAAAGCTCTCTTGAAAGGTGTAATAAAAACATGGTTGTAATTTAAAAAAATCGACTTTTATACTTTTTGGATTTATTCAGTTGCAGCTGACTTTTCTGCTCCTCCACGAATATTCCTGAAAATGTTTAGATTCTCACAGATAGCTAAACCTCTTGTCCAACCGTTGACCAAATTTCGTCGATCTGACTTTTAGGATTTATTAATCATAAAATTTTTATTGCACTGGATATTTGTTTTTTTTTTCACAAAAACAATTATACTGTTTATAGTATTCTTTTATTGCAATTTTGGATGCCATATGCAAGTTGAGGTGATGGTGATAGTGGATATAATGCAATATTTCATAATATGTGTTAGAAATCGTTCGACGTCCTCTACGTTGATTATAATTGCCTAGTTTGAGGAAGCAAAGTAATTATAAAAGTTATAACAGCCGCTGTACATATACTTTTGTGTAAATAAAACGTTTGTAACATGTCGCTGTCAAGTGGTTACCTGGAATCAAATCCATGCAATAACAACCCCAACATTGATTAACGCTTAATTTGTTTGTTTTTCGTCCGAAGGACCCAATTTCACGTTAAATGTTTAATTCGATCCCTTCCTATTACACGCACTTTGATTGCGCTCCTATTTCTTAATTTCCCAGTGGCTTAGTCGTTACGACCTTTCCGTGGCTTAATTGGCGAAATACGGACGCTTAGTTACAACCATCATCGCAACCTCAAAGAGCTAAATCACTCTTAATGAAAGTTGTCCGTTGTCAAGTCGGGGTGTTTTCCTCCAACGTGGGGAAAGACGTGCCTCATCGAGCACGTGCTCGGCGGCTTCCCCGAGCCGTCTCCAGAAGTGGGGGCGGCTTGCGCGCAGAGTTCGACGCGTGTCCGCCGCCACACGTTTCCTACACATCTCGGAGAAGTAAACGGGGGCGGCACGTGTCGGGACGCGATTAGGTGTCGGGAGAGCCACGGTGAAGGTGTCCAACAAACGAGGCGATCGTTTACAAGACACACCAAGATGTGATCGTTTTTGTTAGGTGCGTATCAGTGTTGGTTGCTCGTGTTATTTTTGAACAAGTGCTGATGCATGATTAACAACGTGTAATGCTTTTTTTATTTCATGCAGCATGTGTGTTATTTTAAATCGAGGGGTATTGGTGGGCGAAAATTTGAATCGTGGCCGAAAAAAGATTTGTGTTCGATTGTGGGTGGTACAATCATTAGAAAGAAACTGCATAGAAGCGATGAAATGCTCGGGATTTGTTGATTGAATGAAGACATAGAAATAGGTGCAAACCTGTAAAGTGCACAAACAATCCCACAATTGTTTACTGGGAATCTAAAAATAAAATAATATATTTTCACTTATTTTCTTTCTGTCGAAGCACAGTTTTGAACAAGCTTAAGAAAAAGTACGCAAAGCCGCAATTGCTTTCTTCCACTTGAGACTGGAGACTTCTTTCAAGTTTATTACAAGTCATGAATACTTAAGGTTTTGTGTTGTTCGCGTGAAACTTGTCAAAAACAATAAAAAACGCCTTATGATATATTGTACTTGGTTTTGGGGTCTACAAATTTGTTCAATCAAAAATGTAAAACGAAATTGACCGGATTAAAACGGTCACAATTACTGAGCCAACACACAATGAATGGATTTAATTTCAACTTGTTGCAGACGTGTTTTGAGCTTCACGAAACACTTGTAATTTACAACCCTCAACCATGCTCTGCTTCAGAATTTTGCCGTAGGAGACTTCGGTGTAGTGTCAATAATTTCAAAATTAACTCGAAAAGTTAGTACATTTCTCCCGAGACGTTTTATAATACACGTTTTCAAGCAGCTGCTGCAAGTTGCAGAAACACAGACTCTTTTAATGCTGCTTGTAAAAATAAGTGCTCAAATATTTGTGCCGCAAATGTTGGTTAGTGGACAATTCACTCAAACTGTCACGGATTTAAAGGATATACTGGATGTAGCCGCGGGCATTACGTGTATCTAAAGTATTGCTTTTCCGTCTTACAAAAGAACCGTTTCAGAAATTGCAGCTTTAAAACTGTGCCAAAATCGTCGATTTTGGGAAATCAAACTTTAAACTTTTCTAATTTATGCAAATTGCTGTAATTCCCCAGCCATACTCGCCTATATCTTTGCTTTAAGTCTACATTGGACTTGAGAAATACATACACACATGCAGAGGAAAAAATCTAATTTCTGTGGGGCATGGAATATAGTTACATAACACCGTTTAAAAATTTTTGGACTTTACACACTAAATATTTCATATAAATTAATTGCAAGGCGGGGCCACAGCTAAACAAGGGTTCATTTCCATGAATGTACAAACAGGTTTTATTGCAAAATAAAAGCTAATCTATTAATTATTTGTTGCCTTTTGAAACTGCAAACAAAGGGATGAAATCATCGAACTGCTTTCAATTCCATAAAATTAGCGATCGGTTCACGTGGAAGGTAATTAATTAATGTGGAGTTTTAGCGATTTATTGTCATTACCGAATGTGCTGATTCAAATCGGTGTAGTCCCGTACTCATTAAAAACATCCCTAACTTGTTCTTTAGGAAAAATTTTTTAGCATTTTAGTTTCTTTGTTGCCTTATGAAACTAACGGGCGGAAAAAGGAATTCTTGGTTTCACTTTTTTACAGTGTAGACGTTTGACATTTGACAGAAACTGTTGTTCAAATGTCGTATAAACCGCCATCGGGACATGGAAAAAAGACAGTAAATGTATATTATGTGTGGTGTCCGAAACGGACAAAAAATGTCTGACAATTCTAAAGTGAATCCTTGATCTGTTCTGAATCCTTTCTTTGTACGCTTGTTATTATCAGGCCCACTCAAATGCCATACTGTTTGAGTAGAGTTGATAGCGCCATAAAAAACAAATTAACTCGCCGAACTAATCATAACTATAAGAAATGCAGAAAAATGTAATTAATTTTAAATAAATTGGAAAAATATCTTTAGCCGTAACATTTATGAAACGTTCGATCTGAATTTGAGAATTTAATGAGAGATCCGTGTTTGTAGAAATTATTTTGTCCACCATTTATAAATACAATTCTTGGCTTTCTGTGTGGGACAAATCAATGTTTTTTATTGATCTGAAATGAATCCAATGAAATATTTACAAATGCTGGCCATGAAACCATTGATCTGATGGATGTATGTCATTGCTTTTATTTATAGGACATGTTGGTAAATGAAATTGCAAATTTTTCATCGTAAATACATATTTTGCGGCAAGCAGGTATCGAAAATAATACAATTTCACATCGCGTTAGTTCCTTTACAGACCTCTCACATATCTTATTTGCGTCCTCTTTGAATCCGACAAATTGTATCACAAAGTGTGCGACTAGGTATCCACTTTTGCGCTTTGAAATTGAGACAGGCCGTTTTTCTCTGGAATAATGGGAACAGTCGTAGTTTTGCATGTTTATGCAAGGATCTATTAAGATCCCGGGAAATATTTTCCATAGTCTTGGCCTCGACTGTGACGACACACATTTCCATACCAACGTGTGAAAATCTCTGGAACGGAAAAACAACGAATAGGCTTTGTCAGCGTGTATAGCTGCTTTTCATGTTCGACTCCAAATGTGCAACCGTTGCCTTTTTGCATCGGTGCATTGTTTCGTGAAAAGCAGATGCATGGAGTTCAAGTGATCGAAGCGAGCCGAATGACAATGACATTGTTTCCGACTTTATCTTATAAATAATTTACGCTGCTAATTCGAAAGGGACAATTCGCGTGGGTCCTAGTTCACCGCCAAAAATCGGACTGCATAATTTGGATCGAAGACGTCAGGCAAACACCGGCACCGCGGATTAATTCAATTTAGGCCGCATTTTCTTAACCCAATATTTGCCTTTTCGGAGGTGTTCCACGTCTCGGATAATCTCCAGCCCAAAAAGCAATTATTTCATCGTTATTGAGAGGCACAGAACCATACGTCATCGTCGGCGAACTGCGCCTCTATTGTCACAGATTATGGACTTTCCAGTCATAAATTTGATCGAATCGCCGAGTTCCGAAGGTTTATGTGATTACAAGCAATTTGAGGCGATGGTCAGGGACACTGAACAAAACAGCCGTTAATATGAAACTCCAAAGTACATTTTTCTACGTTTAGTTTGGAATACATGATTTTTTTTTAGTTCTTTTTAAAAATTAAGTAATTACCTATTTCAATGTATGATGTGTATTTGTTAAGGATTGCGTTTTTAATCTCTTTTTGTCCTGTAATTGGATCCGTCTGTTTGGCAATAAAACTTATTATTATTATTATTATTATTACGAATTAATATAGGGCATATATTTTAAAGAAAGGATTATTTGCGTGTATTCAGTTACAATTTCAAAAATGCCTTACAAAAGCCGACCTAAATGTTTATTTACCTTTCTATTAAAAAATAATGAAATTACTTTTTGCATTTCAATATTTAAAACTAAGCCAGAGCATCGAATTTTCTGCAGGAAATAACACTGCAGACCATAGTTTCTATAAAACCATACAAGAACGTTATAGTATTTTTTAAATTACAGACATTACTTGTTGTGTGTGTTGTTGTTTTTGAAGATGAAAATTAAGTGCAAAGTGTTTTTATATCATTTTGCAATTAAGTGTATAAATATGTTACTGAATTAAATTGACGGTACAGAGAAACACTACTTGAATTTCTTACTTGAAAATTACTACATTTACATTTTGCTCAATTTTATTGGAACTAAATGTTACTCGAATTATTTTGAAGCTTAATAAAAATTGCGCTTTAATTTATAAAATTAAAATCCGTTCCGGTAATTCATGTCCTTTTCAATTTACTCGCAGAAATTCGGGCACTTTGTAATTAAAACATTTGAGTAGGTACTCAAGTGAATTTTAAAACTAGAAATTAAAGCGCAATTTTTATTGAGCTCCAAAATAATTCGAGCAACATTTTTGAATAGTTTCAATAAAATTGAGGGAAATAGAGTTTAAGAATAGTTCTAGTCAAAATAATGTCTGTATTAAAATTTATTAGTTAAAAAATGTTTAAAAGTCAAAAAATCTAGCGCGTTATTCATTTCACGAAAATTTCGTAACATTCCTATTTTAGTGAATCGAAAATCGAAGTTCAAAATAAAAGCGAGCACGGCTAATAATTTTGTAAAATAAAAACCGATGTATGTTTTCTGAACATGCGTTTTACTTTAGAAATTTTGATAACTGTAATTCGGACTGTTTGTATATTCTGTGGAACATGTGTATTATTTATATATTACAAAAAACAATAATAATAATTTTCTGCTACAGGTTCAGAATAAAATTACTTTACAAAGAATTATGAAAATCTTAATTTCCAAACAATTTCTGATCGAAAATTGCAAACCAATTTATTTTTCCATTAAATTGGACGTTTTATAATTTTTTAATTAAATTTTTGTTGCAATATTTTGTTTTTTTTATATATTTAAAATCCCTCTTAGTTTTAACTTTTCTAAAATATTGCACTAGAGGTTCTGCCTTTAATTTCTAATTTAGAATTACCAACAAACATTTAGAAGAATTGATTTGTATGCTCTTTCCCTATACAGCAACGTATATAAAACGTCCAGCAACATTGATTATGCTAGTTTAAAATACATATTATACTTTATTTTACAAAACCTTAAATTAAAATCTTCAAAGTAAAATTTGTATTAGAAGCAATATTCAGTTTTGGTTAAACTTGGAACTTTTTTCATAAATTTTAATTTAAGAATACACGAATCACCCACTTTCACTGACATGTCTAATTCTATTTCTTATTTTATCGTAATTTTGAAAATTCCGATATTATAAAATATTTTTGCGTTCCATACGTGAAAGTGTAAGTTGGGCTCTAAAATCAATTTGTAAGTCCGTCACTGGACCTGGCATATGCAAAAAGAGCGACGGTTTGGTCCGATTGAAATATTTTTTCCGGTAATTTAGATCGACAGTTGGTTAGATTGCATTATATCAAGCTCCATGTCAAGCTTTTGGAGAATACTCGTAGTTCTTTTCGGACGGGGAGTTGTCACTTTTATAAATGGAAACAAAAATCTAATTAAGAAATGCCAGCAAGCTTATTAATTCTTCACGCGCACTTGCTAGCGAAAGAATTTTAATTTTTTCTGTCATCAGGGGTAAAGCATTGTAATTAAGTTCTGCGAATAATAAACAAAGACAAGTTTTTATTGGATTGTGTAAACATGTAACTGTAAATGAAACAGTTACGTGTAAGTTCGTTGTTACTGTCAATAATATGAACAAGAAGATTTTGTTCTACGAGGGTCCGAGGCTTTCGTCTAAAATAAATTTCTTGTTGGGCCGTAAATGGCAATTCATAGCTAAAATAAATAATAATTAATACTTGGGCACTATGATCAACTACAGCCCAAGACGGGTAATCTAACAAGATGAAGATGAAGATGAAGATGAAACCGGTCCAGTGTCTATGTGCTTTAAGATTACGGGTTCGTCCATAAAAGCTCGTTTGCACAATGCAATTTTTATATTCGATATTTTAATTCAATAAGATTTTGCAAATATTTGTTTGTTTACACCATTCCATTTTTGTTGGATATTTTGGGATAAGAGGTCAGTATTTGGTTTCGATTTCGTATTATCATTACATTACAGTAGATTATTGTGACAGTTTATGTCGAACTCAAAATACAAATGGAGAAATGTTCGATATAGCTTTTATCAAAACGAATTTAAACATCCAATTTAAAAATCGCAAGGCGTAATCGAGCTTTAAGTCTCCATGTTGGGTGTTTAATGGCAGTCTCTACGCAAAAAATAAGCAAAACCTCGGATTGAGATAGAAACCGGAATTAGGTAGAATATGAGACGCCCCCTAGGCCCATTTACTACATGATAAATCATGTAGATTACTACATTACTATTGTAAAAAAAGGCAGGATCAAAAGAACGCTTGCCCATAACGTAAAATTTGTAGAAACAAATCAGTGTATCCAATTTTTTGATTTTTACTTTATGATATTGTTATAATTTTTTTTGAATACAAATATTTTTTGATAATTTTTTGTTTTAATTTAATTTCTTTTTTTTTGTGCAATTAGTGGCGCTCATTTAAAGTCAGCCCCCTAGTATAACCCCCCAAGACCCGGGTCTAGGTCTAGGAAAAATTTGATAAAATTAACAATTTGCGTTCATAAGCCACCTTGTATACCAACTTATTAGATTCAAAATTTGACTTGACCAGCATAAACAAGATGATATTAAAAATTGTTTGCCAAAATTTCAAGCCAAAATTCTCATTGGTTTGGGAGCAGCAATTTTTCAAAAAAGAAGCTTTTTCTCACTTAAATGTAAAATAATAGCAATGTATATTTAATGTCTTGTTCAACAAATTCTATCTTCTGGGATCGGTTTGAGACAGAATTTTTGAATGTTATGATTTGACAGTTCTAGTTCCGCTGTAAAAAATAAAACAAAAGCTATTTTCCGTTTTTATTTGTATACAAGTTAGTTGTTGTTCACGTCGAGTTATTAATCTTTTCTGTCATAAACTTGCAAACCTGAAACTTAAAAAACTACTGTTATGTTGCATGTCCTATACAAAGTCGTTTAAAGTAAAATTTTTCTATATAACTACATGTTTCAGGTTGCGCTAATTACAAAGTAAATTAAGGTCACTGATAAGTGACAGACAATTATGTTGAAAGCAATTTATTGATTGGTCCGTGTAGAACAAAGTATTATTTTTTGTCAATTTTTGTTCGAAACTCTTCCTTTTTTAGCAATAAATCACGACGCCCACTTTACGCCTGATACTTTTTACGACAAAATTTCACTTTTTTCCTTTCGATGAACGCGATCGCTTTGAACATTTCCCCCCAATATCACAATATTATTAAATTTTGTTCGTATTTAGACGGTAAAAGTGTAAAATCCGCTTTTAATAATTACGGACGTCGCGACAAAGGAAATCGATTCCACCGTTCTCATCTTTCGGCTCGATTCTCGATGTCCGTAATACAAGATATTCGCTCTACGACTTAATTATTTCCCGCAAATCAACAACTTCGTAGCGTCGGTAGAATTCGGTCAAGCGGTTTTCAAATAACTCCAGCTTTATCCTTGTTACGATTGCCAGCGCTGAACGCGTGCCATTTTAAAGGATTAAAATCCTGGAAATCAATCGCGTATTTTCATAACACTCCGAAAACTCGACTTGGGGCAGAACAGGCTTCGAATGGTGGAATCGAGTTCGCTGCCAGTTTGGACATCCTGGTCCCCGGCTCTAAAATTACCTCCCTTAATTTGTGGACAAATGATTGGGACGCGATGTTTATTCGTTTGATGCGGTCGATAAAACACGTAATCACGTTATCGGATCGGGACGTGTTTTAGTTTACAAACAAAGCTCAGTGGTTTGCTGAAGGATTAAACATATTACTCCCGGACAAGAAAATGTAGAGCATTCGTATTGGTACAATAACACAGTTATAAAATTGAATACAACGTGTTTACCTAGGCAGCGAAACGTGCGCATCACTTAAGGAAATTAGAATATTTCCTATGTCTCCTTGCATATTCCTTGCTTGAACCGTCTTGCGCTCTAAACTTATGCAAATTTAAACAAAAAGCTGCTGATGAGGCTTGAAGCTAACGGGCAACATAAATCCGGTCCCATTATCATTATTAATTGAACAAATGCAGCTGTCACCTCATTTTTTTAACATCACTGTAACAGGGTTTTTTCGTTTCCAACATGCTCAAAATAACGAGCGTAATTAGATAGAAAATTAGAACTTGGAAGAGACTTAAACGTGGGACCACAGTGTCTGTGATGAGCTAGATAGTTAATGAAATGCCTATGAAGGCGCACTAAGTCAGAATCGAAGCACAAGTTGGGCTTACGGCCATCGAGTTAATTAATAATCCACAAAGCTTGCGGAATTTAGTTCCTGCGCCCCCTCACCCATCCGGCTTTGACTTTAGGTGCACGGTTTTCTGTGTACGAAATGCACCATCAAACTAATTGACATTGTCCGAATCAATATGAGAAGGAATGCCACGCTCGTCAAGATCCAACAGCAAATTGGACCCTCAGCCAGTAATTTAATTTGAATTTGGGTAGATTGATACGGATTATGAAGCCCCGCGGGTGGCGAGTGAAAAATTCCCTTTGGGGATAACCATTATGGATTGGTGGGATAATGAATGGGCATGTTTGCTTCCGGATAATTCATTTTAATAATAATTTGTTTCAGTTAAGTCGTTTGTTTCGGCGTTAATGTGTGAGTTCATCTCAATTAGGAGGAAAGATAAATCGCGCCCGTTCGCTTCCTTGAACTCTACAGTGTTAATGTCGCAATCGGTATTTGTCGACTTGTAGCGCTTATGATGGATGGAGGCCGGTTGTAAAACCACTTGAAAGTGATTTATTATCCAAAATCCAGTTTGCAATGATTAAAATCGAATGGTTGCACCGACGGTAGACTTATTAGTTTGATAAATGGGAAAAAGCTCGCCCTGAAACCTATTTATCCAGATATAAAACGCATTTATGATTCCGGATGGCGGAGTAATTAATTTAACTCCGGCGACCTGCGCAAGGATCCAATCAAAGGAAATGAAGTGACTGGAATTGGCGTTTCTGGCCGAGGTTCGTGCATCTCTGTTTTGCTTGCAGCATCTGTGTCAAGATTCATCAAAGACGCATGCTGATGATTTAAACTGTTATTGTCTTCCAGACAAAAAGCCGCGCTCCAAGCTTTACAGGACGAAATAGACAACAAATAGACGAAAGGTACTTGTGGTGGTTGTGTCGATGTTGCCTTGTTACACCTCTGATCGGTTTCATCGGCTATTTTTTTAACCGCTTTTTATTATGGACCACCAATCCGAGCCTTCGGCTTTCCTCCGAAAGTTGGTCAAGTACTAATCGTCAAGGGACGAGATTCGAAAAGTTACAAGTGGAGTTAAATTGGATTTGTGCGTAGTTCTCAAATTCATCTTCAACTCATCGGTGATTTGTGTGGGAAAAAGGACTTATCAAAAAAGAAAGTGCAAATTTGCATGTACAGGGTTTAGATGTCAACGCGATATTTTTTTCATGAACAGCATCAACAAGTGGCGTTTTATGGGTCTCGCGTGTGGGTAGATAAGCTATCGGATCTACGAGATTTGCGCCGATTTTAATAATAAGGCCGGCCTCAACTCGGCAAGATTTATGACGGGAAAAATAAAAAAACGCCAAATCCGATACATAAATTACACCGTTTACGTGAAATTATCGGGTTTTACGTTTTTCGACGTTGGCGGATTGCAAACTCATCTCATGGCAGATTGGTGCATTTTGTGTAATCTCTTCAAATGTCTGCCACACTCGAGCTGCAGCCTGAAAAAACTGGCAGAGTGGTTAAATTGGATTGCACCAATCCAAGGATTTTCACCCAAATTTTGCGACACGATTAAATCGTTGCCTTCAATTATACAGGTTGAGTCATTAGTGGGGGATCGGTCCACAACTCCTTAACCATGTAAGATAGGAAAAATTTTTTAATACAATTTGTAACCGTTTCCCAGGCTGTACAACCTAAAAATATTTTAATGTATACAGATTTTTCAAATAGAACTACCTCTATTTTATTTCTCCATTAGAACCCCCTTTCCCATAGATTTATGGTGATATAAGATATTTTACATTTTGGATCACCGTTATCAAATTATAAAATTTTTTTCACATTTTTTGTCATTTACAGAGGTTTACTTAAAAATTTACTGAGAGGTCGTTTTAGCAGCTAGAAGGCTGAAGTTTGATATAAATATGAAGAAAGGATTACTCTTTACGCCCGATGTGCAAAATATCATTTTTACTATACAGGCTTTGCAAAAATTTGTGTCAAATTATACTATTTTTAAATAAGCTTAACTTAATTTTTTTAAATTTTATTGTATCTTACATGATTTAGAAGTTAAGGACCGATCTCTCACTAATGACTCACCTGTATAAAGGGAGGCTCAGGAGCAAGGTTGGTTAAGTTATATAGGTTGTCTATTAAATAAAGCATACGTCACCGATAACCATATTTATCCGTCATGAGAGAGTTGTTCATGCAGTACAGATTCAGCAAAAAATCTATTTATTTCCTTTTTAATAGGAATATAGTGCGTTTTCTTAATTTGTATTTGTATAAAACTATTGTTTCAACTTTAGAGCAAGCTTCAATTTCAAATATGTACTAATATGTATCAGCAAAATGTATCAATTATAGGAAATAAGATTGCAGTCATCAGCCATAGTTTTAAAAATGTCGGTACATCTGAAAAAGATTTTCAGCAGGTATATTGCTAGTTATTTAGACAGAAAGCATTGGAAAGATCATCATCAAACTTAACAAATATACAAACACGAAAAATATTTTTAGTACATACTTATAAGGTGGAGCAGCCGGTGGTGGATTGTGGTTCAGGTTTTAAAGCTGGAAGAAAATGTTTTAGGCAAAGCACCTAAAATGGTTTTTGATTATACATGCTTTTCATTTAACCCACACGTAAATCCATCTTACTTTAAAAGGAACACTCTGTATATTATTTTTAGATTCCTTGTTTGAAGTTAGATCGGGTTTACTCATTATAAGTCGGGACTAAATTGGAATCAGGTTTTCGGGTTATTTTTAAATTGAAATGAACTTTTGCAGCGGTCTGAAAAGATACGAACATCTCTGGACCTAATGAACCTACAGAGTCGCGGTTTGAACTGTTGAATTCAGCAGAAATGTTTTTATTGTATGTAAAACAAAGTTGGAATCACACTTAGAGGGCGCTACATACAACAAGTTAAATTTGAACAATTTCAAAACCACATTCTTCATACATCATATCATATTGTTTCAAATAGGTCCCCACATTTTTTTTATGGTTTATAATTTCATTTTTAATTGTCTATCAAATGTATATTATCTATATTTTGCGATTTTATTTTTATTATTAATTTTAATTGTTTTCAAAAATATTAACCATGTTTGATAGACAATTAAAAAGTTAGCAAAATAATTTAAAGAAGTTGGGGGTCTTATTGGAAAAAATTAGTTCTGTACATTTGAAATTGTTCAAATTTAACACGCTGTATTTAGCACCTAAGTGTGATTCCAATTTTGTTAGTGGTACATATTAGGTATTATGATAGTAATGTACCACATATTTTTAAATCATAAGATCGGGCAATTTATATTGAATTCAACATATCTTTATTTGTATATTAGGTCCAGAGATATTCGCAGACCGTTGTAAAAGTCCAAATCAGTAAAGAAATTTGAATAACTTGAAAACAGTCGAATTTAGCCCCCACTTATGATTAATAAATTCGCCCTAACATTAATCGAGGAATTTAAAAATGCAACAAAATGGCGCATAATTCTTGAGAAGTCACTAGTTATTTGTCAAATTGGTTCGGTGAACCATTGGCCAGCGCGATCGCTGGATCTAATCCCCTGGGGTTTTTATTCTATGGGGAAGAATAAAGCATATCCTTTATAATCAAGAATTTAATTGTCACGTAGAACTACAAGAGGTCTTTCAAAATGAATTCTTAGATGGGTGTGGAAATGTTAAATGCTGTTAGCAGCATATAAAAAAGATGCTTTTGTTTACAACAAAATTATTATTATTATTTGATTATTAAATACTTTAATACATTTTCGTTTTGAGCCAGGTCTATTAAAGGTATTTTGTTTACTTAATTAGACTAGCCGTAAGTAACAATCCATTGATATATAATTTTTTTTATATAATATTATTCAAATCTATTTTGAATTCTCCAAAAAAATATTGAATGTCGCATGTCATTTGAAAAGTAAATTTTATGGAGATTTCAAAGTTGTCAAAATATGTATAAGTATATGTAGAATGTTCCAAAAAAAAAGACAACTTTGTGCCTAAGTCAAAAATGTTCCAATTTAAAACATAACATGTTTTGCGTAAAAAAACTCTAAAATAGTTTAATACACAATTGAAAAAAAATCATAAATAAAAAAGTTACGGCATCTGCAGAAAATGTTAAAAAGCGAGAAACGGCCTATAGCCTGAAGTGAATTAAGATATCCGAAATTCAACTGTTCTGAAATCGAGCCCAAGACGTCTCAGCTACTTTTTAACTCGTGCATTTTTGTCTCATTGGTCAGAAGTTTATGGACAACCTGTTTAGTTTATGAATTTTGGATTAGGTGGTTTTATTTTCTACAATGTAAAGTTTTTAAAACCAAAAAGTTGCTCAAACAACGTCTAAATATACAATGGGGCTTGTCAAATTTGTTGCATCTAACCATCGTGCCCGCAACTGTTGTCAAATTTCTCCACCCAGAGGTCTAACATGTTCTACACTTTAACGAATTCCAAACCCTACTCTGAACAATTTTTTGTAGACGAGCATCAAATCAGAAATGTATTATTTAATGAGCTCCACCTCCAGACGCGATTATTACGTCGAGACCCCAGTGTTTGCTCATTTGATATGGGTTCCTAACGAATTGAATTTAAATAATTCAGTCGTGCGGGTTGTTCCCCTCGAAATGTTCAATTTACGGGCGAAATTAACCTGCGTTTGTTCACATCTAAACGGCACGCGGCGCAACACGTGAATTGCATTTCTGCACCAGTTGCAACAATTTTTTTCAGTTCTCGGAATCATTTATCATCTCAACGCCTTCATTTGTTGGGCGAAGAGAGCGAGAACTGAAAAACCCGCTATCTCGAGGGAGACATAAATGGAATCGCGAAGTATAACATTGTCGGTGCATTCAGATAAGTTCGCTTTCGTTCTGGATATTCTTTTCACGAACGCGAAGAAATTTTTTCATTCATATCAGTTTATTTAGCATTCACATTTATGAGAACGATGAAATTTTTTCATGCTCGCCTGTGTGTGAATCAATCGCGAAATTTGCAATCTTTGCAGCTCATGGAACTAACGGTTCGTGCATACGAAATTAGTAAGTCGCGCGTTATATATTTGATAAACAGGACGCGTCTTGTCGCTACGTTATTTTTATAATCGGCTTTATTTTGCAAGTGTTGCGGTGTACTAACAAAAGTGGTAGAGGCCGTTAACATTCCTGGGTGTAAATAATTAAGCTTCGGAAGCTGTAATTTAAAACTGCAATTGTGATGATACATTAATGGAGTGATTAATGAATAAATAATTTTTGGAGCGATGCGCATTGATGGCGATAATGGATAACGGCTGTAAAGGCATTATCCTGCATTTTACTGCGTTGTGTTTAATATTTTTCTGTGTCATAGAAAAGTCGGGGAAGTGTGGCAATACAGGACTAAATTTACATAAATTAACACATTTCCGCGGAAATTGTAAACATTTGCATTGCAGCGTCACATTTGATTGCGATTTTAGAATCGCTTCATTTAGACGGTGCATTGGGCTGAATAGAAATTAAAATTACTTTTATCGATTTGCGTTCTGAACGCTTTAATTATATAGGAAGCAACCACCATTTTTTTCTCTTCCGTTGAAATAATACAAACTGGAATATTTCTTGCCTACAATTTTTATATAAGTTATGAAAATATACTAACTGACATTTGAAATGCAACTTCTAGCGATTTTACTGTAAGCGTTGGATGGTGAATAATAAATTCCAGTTACAGCCGTCAAAAATTAAAATTAAAAAACTAAAATGTGAGTATTTAAAAGTATTTTTGAGAGACAAGATCGATATCTTCGTGTGGAAATGTATTTTAAGCAACTTGAATTCTGGTTGAAGCTGCATCAAAGTGTGTAGTAAGTTGAGGGTGTAATTGGTCAGCCCACTCCTGAATAGGGTTTTGGGAGGTTCAGGGAATTTGGAAGGTCACAACACAACTTAAACACAATTTCCTGCAAGCTATCTTCTTCAAAAATTGCAATGGGAGAATCTTCCATTTATAGCACCAGAAACGGTTTACAAACATTCACTTGCATATTACTTACAAACTAACATATATTACGGTTAAAGTGTTTACTTGGCTAGTTGATATATTATCCTATTAGTTTGTAAACTAAAAAATAACGTTGGTTAAAGTATAAACCAAAAGCAAGAAATAAAATAACCAGTACGTTTGGGCTAGTATATAAACTAACAGCAATTATTTGGATAAAGTGTAAACTTAATCACTAATAAGACAAAATAACGCACTTCTTGGTTGATATGTAAACCAATTTTTCAATTTCAAGTTAAATGTACAAATAATTTTAGTTATGAATACCTAATAACTAAATATTAAACACATATGTTGCATTACTGAATTCAGAATACAATGTTTACAAAAATGGTATATTTGTTAAGCGGTCCATTTACATAAATCTGTCTTTTTGTCAAATTTAAAAGATTTCTGTTAACCTGTTTGCAAACAATAAACCGTTTGTCACATAATAAGGCGTTTTAGCGACGCTGTTTTTAATTCAAAAATTAATTCTTCAAAACTAATTTACACTAAAAAACGTAAACATTCATTATACAAATTTAATTAGAAAAAAATTACTCATGGGTATCCTCAATGCTTTACAAAACAACAAAATTATAAACTAAAAAACTAAACTATTAAATTATTAGGTTAAATTGATTTACAAAATTACCAACGTTCTTGGCTAGTTTACAAACTAATTGGATAGTACATAAACTAACCAAGTAAACATTTCAACCGTAACATATACAATATGAAGTGCATACAAGAAAAAAGGTATTATCAGGATCCAATGGAATCTAGCTTTTGTTTTATTTTTTAGAGTGTAGATTTTTGACACTGACATATCACGTTTGACGCCAACCGTCAATAAAAAAAGGGCCAACGACGAAACCGACGCCTGGAGATGGAATTTCTTCAATAGACAGTAAATGTATCTTATGTGTGTCGTGTCCGAAACGGTTGTCAGCCGAAAACTTAATTTCGAATTTCTCCATTTCAATGTCATACATTTTCTATACACCAACGAATTTGAAAGCGATTCCGTGGCCTGCCCCGAGTCTTTTTTATACACGCCTGTTATTATCAGGCACACTCAAATGCC
Organism: Eledona agricola; assembly: GCA_964023215.1. Taxonomy (NCBI): domain Eukaryota; kingdom Metazoa; phylum Arthropoda; class Insecta; order Coleoptera; family Tenebrionidae; genus Eledona; species Eledona agricola. The sequence continues at coordinate 19,542,630 of OZ026855.1, read as the reverse complement.
ATACTCTTTGAGCAAAGTTGATAGCGCTATAAAAAATAAATTAACTGGCAGCCGAGCTTTCGAACTTCATAATTATAAGAAATGCAGGATGCAGGAAAATGCAATTAATTTTACATGAATTGGGAAAAAGCACTTCTGTCGTGAAACATTTATGAAACAGCTGATCAGATAATTTAAGTCGAACTTGTCGAACTTAGTGTCAAACTTTGCTACACTCTAATCATTTTAAGAGTCTATTCTGAATCCTCTTTTTTTGTATGCCCGTTATAAGTATGTCTCTTTGTTGTCCATGATCTACATTTTACATGTCTTTTGGCAGCAAACTCAGTTTTACGCTTTCATTACGATGCAAGGGTAAGAAGAGATTTTAATTTTCAATAATGTGATGAGAGCCCATTGGCTGCTTTCATTGCCACGGCCTTTTTGAGTTGGCTAATCATATATCTGTCTCTGAGATCCAATATTGCTCTTCTCTAGTGCGTTATGGTTGCCTAATCGGTTTTCTTGTAGCGCTTTTTCCTTCTTCTGCCCACATTTGTCAACCTCGTATATCAGAAGAAACAATACGATTCAAACAATGGACGTCTTCCCCTACAAGAAATCATCTTCTTACAAGTCTACAATTACAAATTTCTGTAATTCATGGAATTTTTTTTAGGTAAATTAAAACAAGAATGGACACGATTAGAATATTTTCGGAAATGACCAGAGACAAACCTTTTTTTCACAAGAAATTAATAGATTTGCTAAAAAGGGTAAATTCGTATAGAAAAGTTTGTAAGTGTTGCATTTATAATGTTACCTTTGCATGTATAACACGAACAAGTTAAACACAAGTTCGACTCTTAACATGGATTAATTGGAATCATGCGATTTATATTGTTTTCACCTTCGAAATCGATCGAAATTTACTTATTTGTACGACACAAATTTAGACAAAATAATATTAGTCTGGCGTGTTCCCAACTACAAAGAACCTCTCACCAAAGGAGTTAATGGACCGAAACTTTGACACGAACGAACTACTACAGTCTACGGAGTCGGCTTATTTCAAGTAACATTTTCACATACCAAATTGGCCAATACAGCCTCATTTAAAATAAATATAAACAATGAAATACATTTAGGAATTACGACTTGCCCGCTCTTGTTATTTTTGAGTGAACCGTATTTGATTCGTGTATTACCTAACACATTTACATAATCGTTCAAATTAATTTGTAATTTAAAGCTTCCTAATTGTTTTATCGTGTTATTGAGACGAAGCTTAGAAATTGGATTAAACTATAATACAATTTTACATTGCTTCCATCATTTTAATATCGGGACTTTTGTCGCCCTCTCAAATTAGCCACCATTAGATAAGTTGATTGGAAAATAATGTTGTAATTATGTAATTCAATTTCACAACAGTTTGGGCTCGTATTGCTTAAATTCAATTCCACTTCTATGCAGTCTTTACTCTTTTTCATACTAAGCAGTTGAGTTCGAAATCGGTTTGGGCAGGTGAGGTTTTTCTTCTCTTTGCTGAGCATTTGGTGGCGCTACTAATTCTTGTCCATGATTGCTTTGCTTATGAGGGGAATGCATTCCGCTGATTGAAATTGAGGAATTAGCACAATAATAAGGCTTCGATGCACGCGTTAACACAACAATTTTCCACGAAACCTGTTAACATGATAATTAATCGGTGAAGCAAAGTTCTGATTAGACCCGGCTTTAATAATTCACATGGTTGTAGTAAGTTTAATCGATAGCCATGTGGTTCATGGCAGCTATTATGCGTTTGAAAATCTATGCGCATAGTTACTATGCACAAGGTTTGCGTTCATTTTGCTCAATTAGCCGCCACATTGCGGGAACTTTGTCGTGATGTAACATTTCATTATGCAGAGTGACGGAAATAATGGTTGTTTACAGAACTATTCTGATTCTACCAATTAGTTCAAACATGTTGTACCACAAATATCTACTTTCAATATCTCATTTGTTCGTAAATGCTTCACAGTTCAAGTATAAAGGGAGTACAAAAAAAGGGAATCTGAAGATGCAATGCAATTGTTTAATTTTTTACAGTGTAGGCATTTGACGGTAACTGTCAGGCAAAATATGACCAAATAGTTGTCAATAGAATCTGTATGAACTTAACTTGAGACAACTCAAACAAATTTTTAGGTTTTACTTCGGTTGAGGCATATGGTAAGGAAGTCTCTTGTTGAATTTACTGGTTCCTTAAGCAAACTCCGGTTTTACGCTAACGTCCCACGTTACATGATGTATTATTTTGCTTCCACGACTACTTTTCAAGTCAAACACGAGCCGCCTGACCTTCCTCAACGCTCTAAATCAGGAGAAACACGAATAAGGAATTGAAGTGGAGCTAAGCTTCATCCCGTGACATGAATACCTAATGTTAATCGCGGTTATCTCTTCAGACTTTAATACTGGGTACAAGTCTGTAAACTGGGGGCAGAATTCATTACGATGCCTCCTGTCTCGACCCCAAATCCATTGTCAATCAGAAAAAAATGTTCGCATAAAGTGTAGTTCTACCGCCGACACAAATTGCATTCGCCGAGAGCTTCGATAATAAGATTTTATGCCTGTATCCCATTTGGAAGAAAAAATCCTCATTTCAGAGAGTGATGGTTATCCAAGCCTCATCATTGAGAATAAATGGATATTAGGTACGAGTATATATCGAATCTCGTGTTTCGCTGGGGAATTGAGCCGAGCGAGTAAAATGACTTGCGCAAGTGAATTTTTACTTGTAATAACCCGTTCGCAATAGAAATAAAATGATAACAAGACGGGTGCGGTCTCCAAATGGGGCTGTGCTTTGCTTTAATTCGTCACGACTCCTCGCTTTCATAAATGAAATAGAGTTGTATCCGCGTGACAAATTCAATTTAAATTTCAAATAAATGTTTTAGCCTTTTGAGCTGTTCTTTTATTTTAATTGAAATTTGCGTTCCGTTTGGTGTGGAGAATTTATCACTGTCAACTAAATCATGAGAAAATCCGCTTTATTTCTCAATTGGTTTAGATTTTTGTAGGCTCGCCTGAAATTTTGATTCATTCGTACGGCACCCCTAATTGGAAGCGTGCGTTAAAAGAACAGTTACGCAATCAGTGAAAACAAGTATGTTATTGCTAAGTCTTTATCTATTATTAGTTTTTGTAACTCATACAGTTACAGTTTCAATTTAAGATACTGTAGAGGCTTGATTATCCGGGATAACTGAGGCAGACTCGTTCCGGACTTCGAAGGATTGAAGAAAATATCTCTCTATATCTGTAAATAATACTTTTTTCCACTCTCAGTAAATTCTCTATTATACACTAAATCTATTGCAAGTAAACACGTGCGTCGTTACGTGATACGTAATGAAAAAAGTTACTAACTTGTAATACATGTATTACGTAACAGTTATAGTAATTTTCTCTCGGTTCTAGGTTTATGTAGGCAGCGCATTTACTGTCATTTATTGTTCCGATTGACAGTTCAAGTTCTCACGTTGTAATCAGTTTTGACGTTCCTCATTGAATATCGACGAGAAAATAAAATTGCAATCCATATTTTGGTCGTAGAAAAAGTATAGTACATACAATTCTCCAATTTTTAGCAGCAATTATATCGAAATGTAATAAACTATTATAGGTACAAATTCACATTACCCACATGTATTAGATAACGACAAACACACATTTTTAATGCAAATATCAGGAAATTTATAATCGTTTCAGTACAGAGTAACGATTTTTTGCTGCGTAGTCCCTCCATCTTTTTATTCTGTTGCACCTGGATGCGGTTCTATACATTTGGTAAACATTTCTAGCACTTCCATTCAATCAAATTGGGATATTTTTGCAATGTATTATCAATATATAAGGGTTGTCTTCCCCTTGTGTGACAATTTGGACCAAATTTGATTTAGTTAATTCTTTCTAATCATCATCCTCCAAGCACGGTGAAAATTTTTCCATATCCACATCTTTGCACTCATTTACCTATATTTGTTATTAGATCATAAATCCTTCAAACTCGCTATTGGAGACCTCTTTATCAAATAGTATGTCTGCATCAATAATTTTTGGCCACGACTTTTGAAGAGTGATTTTATTCCAGGAATGAGTATCCTGTTAATTATGTCTTAAGACATAATTCCTGTTGATTCTAAAATCCACTTCAACAGGAAGCGACGATAATTTGTCTTCAGTTTTTCTAACGGCTTTTGGTCCATTGGTTGAAGCAAAAGAAAAACACACAATTTTTATTTTCACTTACGAGCTCATTTTCATTTGAATGAGAGGGCACATTATCAATCAGAAAAAGCGTCTTTTGTGACAGTTAATATTTTCTTAAAATCTATTTAAGCCTGGGTACATATTTTTCGAATAAGCAATGTTGAATATTGGTATCATCCATGCACTGTTTTGATGCCCATAGTAGACTGCCAATTCATTTTGTGATATAACATTGTTAGTTTGATTGCTCTGGGTCTTGTCGATTTACCAATACACACGAGGGGCAACTTGTGCCTTCTTGAATAATGACTGCATTCAGGAACCGTAATGCGTTTTTTGTTCCTTTTATGTCCCGGCACACCTTTTTCATTTTCTAAAGCTAAAGTCTTCCATGGCAATATTTTATAATTTATCCCAGTTTCGTCGTAGTTGTATATTTTATCAGCAGTATATGATTGGGTCATCCATTATTTTCTTTAAATTCCTCTTTGATTTTTTAGCAGAATTTGCACCTACACAAATTTTACGTTGACCATGTCTCTTATTCCATCTTCCCACCCAACCTTCGCTAGCAGTAAAGATATCGGGTTCTTTGATAATCGGAAGTTCTTCTTGTAATAAAATTGGTTCGTACACAGACATTCTTTTGCTTCTTTGTTGTATGTACGATAAGGAAACGACATTATTGATCTTTTGGGATTCTGCTGTTTTCGTAATTTTTCACGAATCTCAGTCATCTCTGTAATCTTCTGGAGATAACAATACACTGCACCACTTTTCAATCTTCGCCTTACTTTTCTTCCATTCGCCAAGTTCATAGTTCTCAGCTACCTTAAATCATAATTTTTTGTCAGCTTGAACCTATTTTTTTTCCATTTTACATCACGTACCCTTTTTTGATTATTTTATATCTAACCGCTTTATAGCTTCCAGTTTCTTCTCCAAAGGAATCACATTTTTTTGGCTTTCATGAGTCCACTACAGTGTAAATTACATGCATATCATACAGAATAGAGACTTGGACTGATTTTGTATTGTAAGTTGGGACCCTGAGTCACCCATAGCAGATGTATTACTTCGGAGAATCGGAAAATGCATGTGTTTATTTTAACATTCTGGGTAAAACGGCGATCAAGTACTAACGATAGCGGAAAAACCGGTGAAATTGAAAAAACGATTTGTGTCGGAACATAGAGTTCTGAATAATCGAGCTTCTACTGCAATAAATTACCATTAAAACATTTAAATCTGAAAATGATGAAATACAGCTTGTGGACTAGGATTTTATATTTCTGAGAACTGAAGTTGTATGTACAAATTGGTTTGGCAAATCCAGCCGAGTCTGAATCGCCTCTTCCTCGCTTCTGTGTTTGTAAAAGTATCATTGTTGGACGAAAATTCTTCTTTTATATGCATATACTGACATAAAGACATTCGAATTTTCGGCTGGCTGCTCGGATTGCGTGTTCCGCCACCCACCATCAAACTTTATGGAGCATAATTCCGTGTCATATACCCACTAAAAGCCGCCTCAACATTACGCTCACGTTCCTCACTTTTCCTTCGTATATGTTGCATGTCACCTGGGTTTTTAGATTGCAGAGTATCGGTATTAGTAGTAGGTGCTAATTCAGGTCGTGTGTGCAGAATGTCTATGTACTTCTTCCGGCTGCACAACCTCCGCAGGGCCGAGGAGGATAAGAAGAAGAAGCAGAATCAACGTCGAAGAGGCAAAGTGGTGGGCTGTCATCGGTATACGAACGCTCTGACACTGGCGCCGAGCAGACTCTTCGAAAAGCCACCCCTTACCCCTTCAGACAGTCTTGACGAGGTGGCTTTGCAGATTCCCAGGTGCTCTCCATATGTAAATATGTTGTTAACTTATTGTTTGGTGTGGTGTGTGTTGCGCCATCTGTTAAGGGGTAGCGCTACAACGAGCGGAACGTTATCGATCGGACGCGCTTGGCGCCAAGTTTGAACTATTCCACTGTTGGAAGTACAGCATTTGCAACGAGAATTATACCACAGATATGTTTGAATGTTGCTTTTACACATTTGTATTTGTACACAAACTGGGACAATTTATTTTCGGTTTCTTGTACAAACAATTGTGTTGGAAAATCACTAGGGCAAACCTTGGCCTGTTTATCACCATTTTAACCGATGACAATTACTAAATTATTAATGCGTTTATGAGTTCCACAAATGGTGACTAAATAATTTACAAGTGACTGTTTGGAAATGTATCGATTGGGGTTGTTATTTTTTCGGCGATTTGACAGTTCGAACAAGTCCTCTAGGAGTAAATTGTATTACGAGTCATTCGCTTTTCTGTTCTTCGAGCAACTCTAGGCGCTATCAATACTTTCAGTTTTAATAAGTTTTCAAAGTTCCACGGTTAAACTTTGCCATTATCACTTAACTCCGTTCTTTGTAAATGTCAGGGAGACGACTCAAGCCGGTTCTTTTTCGCTTCTTCTATTGTGCCTCGTCGTCGTTTGTTGGGACCCGAGCTGATAATTTGGGGATGAAAGTGATCTTCGTGCAGTTTCTTGATAAAAAATCGTCGAATTAGCAAATGGAAAATTGGATGAACGCGGATCTAGGCATGAAATCCTGAAATTGAGAATTGCACTCGCAATCAACTGGTTCTTCGTTTTTAGGCGCTCATTCCGTTGAGCTATTATTTGAATGCGAAGTTTTGATTTTCCAAACACGGTTGTGTTTTATTGTGTTTGTATCGGCGGCGATGCATTTAAAAATTGTACTTTTATCGATTTTAGATTTACAATATATCCCTACTTTTTCATACTCAGAAAGCGCTCGGGCGAAATGCAGCGAATATTCCGAGCACGAAATACACCGACACATAACTCAGGTAACAGAGTTTTACTTTCTACAGGAAAATCTCGTTTTGGCGATATATAAACGCACGTATATCCGACATTTGTAGTTGCGTCGTGCTAGCACATAACGAGAGCACAATGAAGATTTGTCTGTTTCTTGTGGAAAGCCGCGGGAAATCGATACTAACAAGGGATATTTAACATCGTTAATTAATAAAGCAAACACACAGAAAAAACTTTCAAAGTTTCGCCTCGCAAACTCTTTCCAACTCATTTGCAAGATTCACCACGAAGTTTGAGAGATGGGAAGAAACGTGTCTGATGCGATTAAATTACGTTTGGATGAACTGTAATTTTGACAAATGGATGAACCACGCTGTATTTTGTACCGGGAGTACAAATAAAAAAGGATTCAAAGCATGCTAAAGAATTACTTAGGAATATCTTTAAGTGTGTAAAGTTGGATGGATAAATTTGAAATTAAGGTGGGAAATTGCATGCTAATTTTAAGGGAGGCGAGAGGAAAAGATGACCTTCGCTCCGGGAGACCAAAAAAATATATATCTGCAGAAATTATAGAAAACAAATTGGTTCTGAAAGATCGTCGATTAAAGGTTTCTGACATTAGTAAGACTGCTAGAATATATTGAGTCTGGATATGTTGAAAAATAAAAATTATCGATTATTGTCGAAAGGTGCCACGTAACTTTTACTAAATTTTACAGGTTATGAGACAATCGTATATTTCATTTTATTTATTTTTTTATCTGTGATAATAGTGTGTAATAACGTACTTCGTTACTAATTGCCATTTGGTAATTTGCTTTTAGAATCGTTGCTAAATTATTATTTAAACATTTTGTTCTTATACATTTTAACAATAACTGCAATTTTTAGACAACAAAAAATGGTTTTCTCCCAAAAAGTTTTATTGAAAATTAACATATAATTGGATAAACTCCATCGAAATTCGATTATAAAAATAAATAATTAAGGTGGGAAATAAGCATTGCATTCATTGCACTTTAAATCGAAAGCATTTGAGATTCATCTCAACTATAGTAGTTATGTAATAATTAATTATTGAAGCGGCTTTTACAAAATGATCTAAAAACGATCCAAAACTGACGATTAGAATGAAGTTGCATTTATTAAAACCATATTTGCGTACCTTATACCAAAAGATTAGAGAGTTGCATTATAACTGAGAAAAGCGTTGTTTGTAATGTCGTTATCAGATAAATAAGAAAAATTTTATGTTATATATCATATCCTATGTGAACTCTAATCTAAACTAATTTTCCTGAAATATTCTCCCTTCCTAAATGTCTGAATATCTTAAAGAACTAGCGAAACTAGTAACGTTTTTCCCCATTTCTTTGATGGGGGATAATCGATCTTTGCGACATCTAACGACAGTGTAGTTTTAGATTATTGTTTGTCTTGAAGCATGTGGAACGACTGGGTAAAACCTGTCTAAAATTTCCTCCAAGGGCAATTATTTTTCCTGTAAAAGAAACGTTATTTTGCATAATTTCTTGGAGAATGATCACAAATTTTGATATTCAGTTCCATTAATACGTTGTATAACATGAGACGTCCACGGTAAAAATAAATAATTAAGGTGGGAAATAAGCATGCAGTTTTTCCAACAATAGTAGCATTTACTAATTTCCCAACATATTTGTTTGATTTTTTGGTATTGCTTTAATTGAACATTGCACTTTTAAACAAAGCATTTGAGATTGATCCCAATTGTACTTATTTAACAATTAATTAATGAAGCGGTCTTTGCATAAAGCTTTTAAAACGACCCAAAACTGACGATTATAATAAAGTTGCATTAATTTATAAAACCCATCTAAGGGAACTTCAATTGGAACACGGTCCAAAATCCCGAAAGAGATCGTTATAATTAAAACATTTATATTCTAACTTCAAACATTCTGGTAAATAATGCTAAAGTAGAATGTGTTTAATTTTTCCTTCATATTCTTATTAAAAAATTATATCACAAGCAACCTTTTCATGAATAAGTCCTTTTGGCACCCAGACAACAAAATAGCAGAATTATTTACCAGTATCTTGTACTAGGAAATAATGATTGTCTTTTTCAAACGAAATACTCCGGAATCTAATTATTTATACCAAAAGCATTTTTTTGACTGAATTGCTTCCAATGTGGTAACATTTTTACGACTAGAAAAATTAAATTTCGCCTTCAATTACGTGCTAAAGTCGAGCAATTTTGGCGGTGTTTGCTAATTTTTTTAAGAAAAATCAGGTTCAATAATAATATTTGTATTATTAATTTAATTTTTTTGGTGAAAGCCTACTTGTTTAACTTGTACCAAAGGATTAATACCCCAAGTTGCCTAATAACTGAGAAAATCCGTTGTTTGTAATGTTCTTCATAAGATTACGTGTAAAATCTAGGTTCTCAATTTGAGAATGAGATGTCGTTAGTGTTCAACATTCCATATCCAATGTAAATTCTAATCAAAACTAATTTTCGTGAAATATTATCACCTTCGTAAATTTCTGAATATCTGAAAGAACTAGGGAAACTAGTAACATTTTGCCACATTTCTTTGATGGGGCATAATCGATCGTTGCGACATCTAACGACAGTGAATCACAACAAATGAAAAATCCAAGGAATATGTTGGAAAATTAGTACATATATGCTTAGTGCTTGCTTTTTTCCACTTTCATTAGTTATTATATAACTACAACTACGTAAAGTGCAATGTTCAACGAATGCTATACCAAAAAAAAATTAAAAAAAATGTTGGAAAATTATTAAATGCTGTTTGAAAAATTGCATCCTGGTTTCCCACCAAAAGTTTTCAGTTGGTTTTTTAAACAAATTCCTTCTCTGGTCGTCGGTTCAGAGGTCATTTGAGCAACTTTTTGATTGACAGTTCTTGTCAAATGTTCTGATATGTCAAATCAAACGCCTACACTGTAAAAAATAAAACAAAAGCTCGATTCCGTGACCTCCTGTGAATATTTTTTTATTTGTTATTGCTTTTTTTTGTATTGAAATGCTGTTGATACGAAAAAATCGGTCTGGACGTTCACACCAGAAATATTTCCCACTTTGTACAATTTCGACAGCAGGTGAATGCGAATAACGAAATGAGAAGTTAATTCACTTCTAAGCTAGTTTACTAAGCTCGAACTCTTCGGACTGAAATAGAAGGATTCGCTAATACGCTAATCTTTCACCTGGTGGTCGGAGTCGAGTTGTGACAGAGGACAGACTGTGCGGTGGTAGCGGGGGAGGCCGCGTGTGAACCGCCACCGGTGGCGGCGATATTTCAGCGAGTTTCAGTGGCGTGGAGCGCCCTGTGCGAGTATGAAGCGCTCCAAGTGCGCGTAGTGTAGAGACCATGGCCGCCTCCAGCAGATACAGTTCGTACAACTGTCTCACCAGCTGGGATAGCTACGATAAAATCCCCAGGTAACAGGTTAGAACCCCACCGCTGAAAAAAATTCAAAACAATTCCCGCAACTTTTTTAATTATACAAAAAACTTTCGGGGTCGCGCCAACTTTTGGGATTCACCGTCCGACTAGGCGGTGGGAATTTTTTCGTGATTGTAATTTTGGAAATGTCGGGTTTAGGATGGATTAGCGGACAACTCTGACCTTTCAGGATCGGGCGAGGGACTGGGTAATTTTTGCGCGCTTCATTGGTCTAAGCCAAAGTAATACCATTATCGGGATTAGTCCGTTAGAAACATTTTCCGATTTAATTATTTGCAAAATTTTGAGGTAGTGACGGCTGAATTAGCAATTTCAGGATTGATGTGTGTGTCTGCGTAATGTCAGAGTAGAATGTAGATACGGTGTGGTTATTGATTGCACTGTCGCAATTTCGAAGAACATTAATAGATTAAATAGTGGTTCTAAACACGATACATTATAATAAAATGTTCCATTGCTGCCATTATGGTTCAGCGGGACGCAATTTATAGATAGTTCAAGTTGGAATTATTGGCTGATCCTTCAAAACGATACATTCCACGCATAAAGGGACGTACGCTGAAATAAATATTTTTTGGAGCCGCTTAAATGTTAGATTTATAACGTTTTCCTGAATAAGTCCGCCAATGAAAACGGGGATGATGAGAAATAATTATCGTTTAGCAATTTAGGTTAGGCCTAAATTGCGTGGAAGCGAATTAAGGGATGCTTTAGTGTGTGCTTCGGATTGAATTCATTGATATCTGAAGGGTAAATGTCACGCGCGAGATTTTATGGCAATGTTAGTGTTTTACGGATTTTAGCTTTTAAGTTGTTACGCGCGCTTGAGAAGGGATTACAAAAGGAATGGAATTTGTGCTTGGAACAAGTATTTTTAGAAGCATTTTTGTACGAGCTTAATTCGTACCTATTCTCTCAGTAATTCACTTTTTGCACCGCTTGTCTTGTCCGCGTCATAACAATGATCCAGCTGCTGAAAGAAAAGCACCAAAGCGCTAGGAGTTTCTTCGTAATAATTTTATTTCAATAGTAAGGTTCTAGCGAAGTGAAATCGCTACGTCTTCTGCACGTTGCGGGTTGAATTTTCTTTTAATTTCGATTATAACAAAACGAATATTATCGTGACATGACGCTTTGGAGCTTTCATGCTTTGTCTTTTCTATTGTTCTTTTAGCTTTAATACTCATTTTTATTTGGACGGTCACAATGCAATTAATCCCTGAACAATGCCCAAATAAAGAAAAGCAAATTAACTCGGAGCGACAAGTGAATTAACCCAATTTCCAACTACGTTCCGAAAATATTTTGGTATTGTTTAGATCAATTGAAGCCCAGTTTCGGAAATAATAGGTGGTTGAATAAGTTTTCGGAGTTGTTTGTTAAAATTTAAGTCTTTATTAAAGAAGAAAAATAATCAATATGTCTTTGGAAGATGTAACTCTTTAGGTAACAAGTGGATTTCGTGTTGAAGCGATTCGCTAAATAACTCAGTTTTTGTACTTCCAAAAAGCTATGCTGCAACCATCGAAGCAGATGGTTTTTTAAATCTTTTTGTTCTTCACGCAGGAGGCCCGCTGTATTCAATGTTTGTCTCGCTTGTTTTGTGTTATCCCCTCTATGAAGCTCAATATTTTGGTTCAAGGGAGCTTATGAAGATTTTCTGCGAGCATAAAATATGTCTAAATCACAATTGGTTAGCACATGAAGAAGCGTTTCATTATCTTCTCCGCACGTCGTCACCTACATTTCTCTGAAAGGGTCATGAACTCAGGATTGTCATGAAGGTCATGTGTCGCCTAAGCTAATGGTAATGTCAATAAGAGTCAAACTGGCTCCTATTCTGGTCAACTCTTCAATCGTTTTGTTCGCGCCGTTATCAAATACTTCTTAAACAAGGGTTGGTCGGCACTGAAAATTCATCCTTACATGAATTATATATTGAGGGAGTTTTCACTTTTACTATTCACCATTTCGAAATCGATTATGGAGTTTAGGCAATTATCGAAAAAATCCATATTTGAGTTTTGGAAGATTATTTATCGATTAAGGGTTTCTAAGTTTACTAAGACTACTAGTATATTGATAAACAAGCACATCATATCCTTCCAGCCGAATTGTGCATGAAAAGCTCTGTCACTTTTTTGGGATGTCAAAGCTTATAGCTTGATAGCTTATTTTCTAAAGGGACATGTCTGCAGACTATAACGGTGGCATATTATGTCAATCTTTTAGACCAGTTAGAAAGAAATATTTAAGAAAAAACTGGGTTTAACAAAAAAAACATTTTCCACCAAGACAATGCAAGACTCCATACCTGTGCAATTTACATGGCAAAATTTAACCAAATATGCTACTAAATCCTACCACAGCCACCTTCAGATTAATTATCATTTGTTCCCAAAACTGAAACAATTTCTTGATTAATTGATTTCCCTCCGACGATGCGGTTAAAGGCACGGTTGAACAATATTTTGCACAGGTCTCGGATACCTACTTTTGAGACAGATTATTGGCTCTCGAGCATCGTTGGACCAAATATGATGAAAAGGTGAAAGAATATGTTCAAAAATAAAATATAACTATTGACGTTTTTCCTTTTTTATTGTGAAAGTTTTTCAAATGAACCTAGTACAAATAAAATATGTACTCCTAGTATAATAGCGAGCAGTAGTCATGGTTTGATGATGTTTTAGCAACTCGTAGTATATCGCACTTCTTGATCCCATCAAATACTCAGCATGACTATTATTCTTCCATCAATTTAAATATTTTGCTGTCCATTCATTCCTGTATTTCTTCATTTTGCATTATCGTAATGAATCCATTTTTCATTGCCAGTAACGATTGAATCTAAAAATCCTTATCTTCTGCTTTGAAGCATAATTTGAAGAATAATATCCAGTAGAGGTATTTTAACGTTTTTTTATGTTGAAAAATTACCACCATGTCATTAGGGATAATCTGAACGGTTTTCTTTCAATACTCGACAGCCATGGTTTGATTCTGTTTCGGCTCTCTTAGGACCGGTTTTTCAATCGTTGGTTAAAGTTTAACCTCTAGTTAAACTAAAAATACAGCATTTTGATTGGTTAAATTGCAAAAATTTCCATAGAAACCTACTAACAATAAGTAAACCAACGATTGAAAAACCGGGCCTTAGTATCAGTGGCGGCTCGCAAGTACGAAAATGGCTACATTAGATAAATTAGCATAAAACAGCAATTAAAGTTGTAATATTTGTCCTTTTTTTTAGTTTAGTGTTGTTGGTCGCCCGTTTATTATTATATCACATTTGACGTCATCTTTTAAACGACTGAACTGAATTTTCGATAAATTGCAAAAAATATCGTTAGTCAGATTCATAGTTTGTACACTAAACTAACACTAAAATAGTCAACAATACTCAGCCTGATAAATGTATTAAAATGTAATATAGTAAAATGCTTAGTATGTCTGACTTTTTGTGCCCACCAAATACTCGACATAATTATTCTTCAAATAATACATTTTACCGTCCTGTCGGTCTTGATTTTCTTCTTTTTGTGTTATTGTAATGAATTGTTTTTCATTGCTAGTAAAATCCTGCTTTCTTGTCGCCAATTTGCACTTGGTTAAGCGACTTTCAAAACAAATAGCAGCCAGTAGTCTTGTTTATTAATCTTGCGGCTTTTAAACGCTTACAATTAATCGACAATAAACGATTTTGCCCTCCTAAATTGTTTCATTTAGTAAGTCTTATACATTTAATTTTGAAACTGTTGTGTTTCATTTTGTAATACCCGGTTTAAACCACTTCTACAACTTTTTTCGGACAGAGCATTGTCACCTTAAACTTCCACAAGCACACTATGATGAAAGAAATAGGGGAGTAAGACTTAAGACTTCCCCAAATACCGTTTCTTCCTCACGTTCCAACATTTTCAATGCAACAGAAATATTTGTGTTTACACTGCATAAGCAACGGAAACTACTCGTATTTTCATAACGATCACTTTTTCACCTGTTTCTCGCATTTTTGCAACATTGGTCGCATTGGGAATAAGTACATCGTTCCGATTTGAATTTCTCGATTCATCGAGTGCATCGTACTCGCCTCGTTATTAGTTTCTGCATATCAGACTAACGACCACTAACTACTTGCATGTCGCAGTTATCGCAAGTTCGCCCCCAAACAGAACTAATCAAGCGTGATAGGTTCCCGTTTCAGCACTTTAACCCTTGCACTTCGCATAGGTCACGCCTCATCCCCCGAGATCCAACAGTGCTTTTTTTAACATATTTTCGGCACGAAATGTCTGCCTACACACTAGCCGTAATAGCTAGCGAATTTAGAACAATGGAAGACGTTTTTTTCTCTATTACGAGAGATTTACGGTCCGTGCATAAATCGGACGATTTCTTGCAGCAAATGTTGATACAACGAGGTTTATGCACCGGAGAAATGCACTCCAGCGTCTCCGAAACTTGCAGCGCTTTTAAAAAGTTTGGACTAGTTTTAATTTGAGTTGGTTTTGTACAATCGGATTACACTCGAGGGCACTTATGAGACCACCGATCTTTCCGGTTGCTCTAATCTTATGATAACTGCCACTAGCAGTTAGGATTAAAGGATAATTGTCGGAGTTATAATTGGCGTCTTTCTGAGCCACGCTTATAAAATAGTAGTCCGCATTTTTCCAACAAGCGTTTTCTTTAAACTTTTCGTCTTATTTTTACACTCACACTTATTTCATTGAACTCAACCTCGTTTCTCCCTAAGCTGTTTTGCATGAACTTGAGTTTCGGAATTTAATTTTGATATAAACAAAAGTTTAGACGGTGCCGCGTTCAGGAGAGCAGTCTTATTTACACGTGAGACAATTTCTGTGAACTGTGTTGCATAATTTCGTGTGGAATTGTCGAGCTGTGCCAAGAGTTAATTGCGGACGCTTGTCGTAGTTTTTTAAATCGTTTAACTGTTATTGTTTTTCCATTGATCGTTTAATAAGTGAGCGTACGCATACATATAAAGGACTTTTCCGGTGCCCACACTTGTTTATTTATTCAACAAGTGAACAAAGTAGCGCGTTGGGGTTTTAAAAAATAGTCCACTATCGATTTTAAACCCCCTGTGACTAATCCCGCACGAATGTTTACGAAACGGTTTAAAAACACCGAAAATAATAAAAAAGTGGATTGAGGGCGCGTTTTGTCTCCTTTAAATTGTTTTAATTGTGTTTGGTACAAGACGAGACTGAGGCTAATCAGAGAAGAGGTTCCAATCCAATTTCAAACTAATTTCCTTCAACGAACTTCATAAACCAGTTAGAGTAGACCCGGAAAAATGCCGGGGGCTAATGTGGATCATCCTGCGGCCGAAAAGACCATACGAAACCGCGTCAACCATAAACGACTTAATTCGAATGAGGGAGGCTGATTGAATCCCGAAAAGCATTATTTTCGTTGCAACAAATGGAAGTTTTTACGGCTCACGTGTCGGTTGTAAAACTTACAGCTTCCCAACTTTCCCTGACTTTCCCAATCGTGGAGTTGTCTGACTGTTGTTTTCTTGTTGCAGGGTGCGAGTTGAGTATTACGTCAATGAAAATACGTTTAAGGAGCGACTGCAACTGTACTTCATTAAGAATCAAAGATCTAGTAAGTATCTTTGTAATTTTTTATTCGCTTTGGTTCTGCCGCTCAATATGTACGCAAGGAAAGCTCGCGAAGTTGGCCCGCTGGAAGTGTTAAATCCGCGCTGAACCCAATTTCATTGGGGCCCGTGCGGTCTCATCATTTCACTCAAACAAGAAGAGTCCCGTGTTTAACCCGACCATAAAATTGGTTCGTTTGAGGCGCGCTCGTATTTTGTACGAGCAAACAGATGATAATGTCACATTGCAGTAAATGATATAATAAAGCACGTCTGGCAAAGTCCCCTTTCAAAGGAATATCTAAGCGACACATCGTACGAAACGTTACGGCGTGGCATTATCAACCTCATTAAATGTAAAATAATCCAAGTAAGGACTATCGCGGGGGAAGCACGTCAAGCTCGAAAATAGATCGGAATCACTTCCTACGAGCGAATCCGCAGACAATGCTCGGTTAAAGAGCGACGCGTGATGCATATGTTACGGTTAAAGTGTTTACTTGGCTGGTTTATAAACGACCTAACCAGCTTTTTATTTTACTAGAAAATACAACTTTTACTAAAATAGCCGGTTAGTTCATATACTATTCAATTAGTTTGTAAACTACCCAAGAACGTTGGTTAAAGTATAAACCAATAGCAAGTAAATAAAATCACTAGTGCTTCTTGGCTAGTTTATAAGTTACACTTAGAAAGACGAAAACAACTTCTAGGTTAATGTGTAAACTAATTTTGCAAATTCAATTCTGAACTAAATATCAAATGTGAATATGTTCATTATTGAATTCAGAATCAAATGGTGTTTACGAAAATATTAAATTGATGAGCGGTGCGCCATTTACAATCTGGCGTTGTTAATTTTTTTAAAGTTCTGTTAGCTTCTTTGCAAAGCATAAACTGGTTTCCAAATAATATGCGACGCTCAGGTATACACACTCAGTTAAATAAAAAATTCATTCGTCAAAACTGAAAATGTTATTTGAACTAAAAAAACGCATAACATTAATTAAACAAAAATATGTAATGACAAAATATAACTCATATGAGTATGTTCACAAGCACTTTACAACGAACAATATAAACTAAAAAAGTAAACTATTAAATTATGATACATCTTTATTGTGGCAAGATTCACTGTTGTGGCACTTGCTGTTACATGTATATTCTGATGCAAGACATTTACATTTTTTATTAATCCAATTTGCAATGTCGTTCTCTGATGAGCAACTTTTATGGCATAATAGTATTGATTAAAATGTAAAACAAAATTTCCAGATTTCTTGTGTACAATAATTAATATGATAATTCGGTTATCTGCAGATCCTAGGTTTTTAACAAGTGGTAGTTATTTTTTATTGTAGTCAGGTCTAGTTTCACGTATTCCTCGAATTCACAGCTAAAGTTCATTATATTCAATTTCACTGCACAGTTTGGAATTTTGTGCTTTATCTTGAGGAATATTCAATAAAGATTGAAGTGTTCTTGATTCATATTATGGCCATCACCAACACAGCACAGAACAATGTTACCCTCCCGCTCTTGGTTAGATTGGTTTACAAAATAACTAATGAGTGGGTTATTCTTACTCGTGATGAAATTTACACTTTAGCCAAATAATTTCGGTTAGTTTATCAACTAGCTAAGAAGCAATGGTTATTTTATTAAATGTTTTTGTTTTATACTTTAATCAACGTACTTGGCTAGTTTACATACTGATTGGATGTTATACAGGGTGATTCACGTAGACGGTTCATTGTAAAAATTTTGAATTTCCCGCAACGCTAGAAAGTTGAAATTTGGTGCATCATTATTATCGGTCACTTACCTATCTCTCACAGTTTTTGAAATATTTTCAATTTAATGTTAAAATTTGGAAATGCAAAGATCTTAGTAAAAATGAATATCTCGTGATTTGTTGCAGATATTACAATCGTTTTTTTGTCGTTTTGTATAACCTCAGAGCACAATCTAAATGAACTTTTTATGCAATTTAATGTCTCAAAGGGTTGCTGCCATTTTTTGTATATGATTATAACAAAATATTAAAAACTATTTTTTTTTAAATATTAACCCCTACAATCTAAAAGTATTATTCTATGTAGTAATAGCAAATAACTCGACTTTTATAAAGCCATAATATGCCAGTTCTGCTTAGTTTTTACGATTTTACTTATTTCTATAAAAATGTATTTTTCTTTGGATTTTGATACGTGTAGGCTGCGAAATAAAAAATAAATAAATCGCAAACAATTGAAATCAATCCGTGCCACATTATTGAGATTCAGTGAAGTGTTCTGTAATTGAGATTTTAAACTTGTTTGTTGCAATGGCAAATAATAATTACACAAATGAACTAATATTTGATTGAACATTTGCATTAATTACAATTTTGTCCACAATAATTGATTTAGAGTGTTTGTTGAATTAAAATTTTGTTTTACTTTCTTGTTTTCTGTTTCATTGTTATTAGTTGACAAAATAAATTTATGGAACGATTTGATAAAAAACATAATTCATAAGACATGCTAATTTACATTGTTTGATTCAAATGTTATTATTCTACAGTCTACACCGATATGTTTACTTTTACATGGAATTAAAAAATGGAGTTAAAAAATATTGCCAACCTAACACAAAAAATGTTAATCATTTGTAGTCACCCGGTAGTATTAGAAGTAATTTTTTTTTAATTTTACGAATCGACAAAAAAAAAGAATTATAGCAATACTGCAAATGGTTAAAAAGATTTCAATTTTTAAAAAGACACAATTCCAAATTTTAGCATACAATTAAGAGTATTAAAAAAACTATCTGTAACAATCTGTTTTTTTAGTGTCGTCATCTTGGCAGTATTTTACTTCGATTCAGAATGATCGATAATGATCACGGTCCACGTGAATCACCCTGTATAACCTAACCAAAGACCTCGGTTATTGTTAGGGAAAAAGCATTTTCTATTAAAATAACCAGCCGTGTGGCTGGCTTATAAACTAGCCAAATAAACATTTTGGCACCGAACGGATTTGATAACTTAATTATTGCGCCGGCAATAATACAGAATGACTGAGTAAATCGTTTGACGTAGGAATCGATACCTGGGGCAATAACCTGTCACCTGTCGGTAACAGCAGCTGCAATCCAAAGAACGCGAACAAATTAAAATCAATTTGATTAGTTCGATAAGCTATTATCGAAGCTTGGCTGCCACGACCCGCTACATATTTAAGCGGCACCGTTTCCCAACAATCGAATACGACATCCGCTTCCGCTCTTCCGTCGAAGAAAAATTAAATTTTATGAGACTCTCCGAAGTCGAACCGGATCCGCCGTTTCTCTTCGTGGTCGAGACAAGAGTTGAACTCTTAAATAAATGGATTTTTATCCGCCAATTTCCCGGTCGTTCCCACCCCGCGCTTTCATAAATTATGCTTCCTTGTGTGCCGAGTCGAAGAAATGAAAGAGGGTCTCTTAAAAATTCATCGTCACGGGTCGACAATTTTGAAGCTGTGTTCGTTTCAGGTCTTAGGATACGAATAGCAAATTTATTTTTTAAACTGCTCACATGTATTCTGTACATAATCCGAGTCGTCACAGACCTGGACCCCACCTACGCGGCATGGTAAGTGGTACATGTAGAGGCAGCAACAAAAGAATTACAAATTTTGGTTTATTTGAAGTTACGGCTGCACCCCGGGCGACAAGTCGGAATACATGATTTCGGCCAACTTGACCGAAGAAAAGTTCCAAGAAAACCCAATCATCAACTGGGATGCCATTCTGTGGGTGAACCGCCCCCTCGAGTTGTGGATAGTCCAAGTGATACTGGCCATGATTAGCCTGACCGAGGCCCTCTTGCTGGCCTACTTAGGATACAAAGTAAGTTTGCAGTCAACTGGTGCTTCAAGTTCAAGAAGTTGACATAATTTCACGTGGAACGGACGGGTCGTTTGCATGTCGGGCTTTTTGCCTTCATAACGCGACACAAGTAACGGCAAATTTCCCAGCTGGGAAAACGACGAAACGTACATTTTGCTGCATTTAGGAATCGATACACTGCATTGCTTGCAAAATTCACTCAACCTCAAGCACTTGTTCTCTTTCGATAGAGAAAAAATCATCTCCGGCTTTGACGCAATAACTTGGAAAACTTGGGAGTTAGCAAGTTTTTCATCGAATAAACTTTCCACTTTTCAGTTTGTAATTTGATAGCGGTCTGTAAAAGGCCACCGAGCGATTTGCGTCGTGTTATTTTTCGTAATTCTGGGGATAACGCAAGAACCACCAAAGGATAATTTACAATTTACACTCCAGTTATAGTCAGTTCGGTCTCTTAAATTCTAGATCGTTTAAACAGCGCAGCTTCTTGACACAAATATACTCAAGATATCTCCGAGATGCAGTCAAAAAAGGTTCAACTTTCGTTTGATATGTATAGCGTTAAATTGCACTAACAACTTGAAACGTCGATACAAAGTTGTTGCTGGAATTGCACATCCAATTTGTTGGTATTTTTAAAATCGGTGCTACCAAATTTCATCTCAAATATTCCTTGTAGATGTAGAACCCGGAAGTGTTAATTTAAACACAAGCGTGCAGCTAACACATTTTTCACTTTTACTGTTTGTTTTTAATTTGCTTAATTAGCTAATGACGTGATGAAAATAGATGTTATTGATTAAATAAGCGACGGTGACATGCAATCAAAACCATGCGAGCTGCTTTAGATGCTGGCTGTGAACATTCCATTATGAAATTGTCAGAAAAAGGCGTCAATTTTATAACGAATCCTTCAATTAACAAACATTATAATGGCCGTCCAGCTGGGAGATATTATTTTGTGCGATTTGTAGCCTCAATCTGCCTGACGCCCTTTGAAGGTTCGCTCTTTGTTCCTGTCGAATTGTCCAACCGTAAGATGGATGACAAAATCATTTTTTACACCGAATTGATTTATCCGGCGGTCGAATCCCTTTAAAACTTGGAAGAATTCGCCACACGACAAACCCAGCGAAACGCTATTAATGTAGATACTGCGTATTCGAATTTTTTTTCGAGCTTTCAGCGAAAAAGCTTTCGTGCGCAACGAGGTTACGAAATGAAGCGGAGAAATGCCACTCGAAAATCATAAGTGCTGATGCTTGAGGTGCCTCCAAACGAGATTCATTAAGAAGAAGCAAAGAACGCAAACATTTTCCTGGGTGGCTGAAAGCTGACAGTTCGTGTTTTTGTATTGTAATCACTCCACTGATTGTGGAGGAAATTTCAACAGGTATCGATCCTGCTTGTAACTAAGCAGGGGACACACCTGTATACTACGAAATACTACTACCAATCGATAGATTTCATAAAATAAAAATGCGGCCCAAAGTGGGTCAGCTTTAATTAATAAATGTTTTGGTTTTTTAGGGAAACATCTGGCAGCAGCTGCTATCCTTTCATTTCATCTTAGAAATTGTGAATACTATTCCATTTACATTAACGGTGAGCCCTCTTTCTTCTCGCGGTGAACGTATTCAACCGTAAATATTCCACTTTTGTTACAGTTATTCTATCCCCCGTTGAGGAATCTCTTCATTCCCGTATTTCTAAACTGTTGGTTGGCCAAGCACGCGTTGGAAAATATGTTCGTAAGTATACAAGATCTCGATGTTCACGTGGAAACGCCACTTAATATAATTTACGACGCAAGAAAAAATGTGTTTTTTTATATAAAGATCCAGTTTTACGCAATTCATCCGAAAAATTCGAGGGTCATTTGACACAAAATAAATGTCTAGGTATAGTGATTTTGAATAAACACAGATCACAAAAATTATCGTAGCCCCAAGGTTTTTTGAATACCTTGAATAAATTGAATAATTTGATGATTTTATTGTATATGTCATATGCTTTATGAAGACTCTAATGGCGCCATTCATGTTTATAGAGTATTATAGGGCGAACAAAAAGTAATAATGAAAAAGTATGAGTTTTAATTATTGAAAATTGTGAATATTGAACAAAATCACAACAAAAACCAAAATAGAAAGCCTGAATATTTTTATAATCTGTTTGTCTTTCTGTTTTCCAGAACTGTCGAAACTCATTTGTGCATCGAAACAAGGGGGTTGTTTATAGGTCTTGTGGAATGTTGTTCCACTCTTCTTCGACAGCTGTGTATGGCTCTAATGAACTTAATTCCACATGTGCTCTGTTTGGTTCATGTTAGAAAAGGTCGCAATCTTGGAATGCTCCCTCTTCCAATAAACTTATTACTCTTGTAGTACGATGGGGCCACCCAATGGAAAGATGATAATGCAGGCTGTTTATTTAGCCCTAATAAATCAAACTTGTGCTTCTTTTAATATAAACAATAGAAGGCAATTGTATTTTTAAAAACGCAATTTTTTTCTGATTTCAAAAATATATGCATTTTCTGTGATACTCCTAAAAATTCCTGACAAAATTGATAATTTACATTTATTTCGCATTTTCTTAAAAGTTAGAAATGTAAAATAAATACATATTTTCTTTTGTAATATTATCAATCAAATGTGCAGAAACTATGCCACTCGATTTTATCTAGTCCATTTTCCTAGATCTCCTATATTCCAGCGAAAATGAACCACCCTGAATAATATATACGAACGACGGAACTAGGAATTTTCAGACCATTCGAAATTTTTTATTATAAAAGTGTCTCAAAAATAATGGCATTAATTTTAATCAGTAGTAAAACTCGTCAAACCGAACAACTTTTCTTAATAGTTTTTGTTGTAAACGATTTAGTTAACAAGTTTTTTTTGAAAGATTTGACTATAATTTGGTTACCCGCCTATGGATAATTGCGATTTCGAAAAAATGACGGTACGTAGGTAAAAATTAACGGTACGTAGAAAAAATGATTGTTCTGACGAGTTCTACTATTAGTTCAAATTAATGCCATTATTTCTGAGACACCTGTAAACTGCAGTCTATTCTGACTCTTTAGAGACAGTCCCAACATTTTTGAGAAAAAAATTAACAGAATCAATTCAATAAGATATTGTATATCTTATTTATCAACATAACCTTTATTCGATAATCTTACAAAAGCAAAATATGGATTTTTTCGATAACTTCTTCAGGTATTGCACTTTTTGGTCTTTTTTTAGACTCTCCTTGCTTTGCTTATACCTACTCCGTATTCCATTTTATTTTTGAAATTTGGAATGGTATTTGAAATGGTGGAAATTGAAAATGAATAATCTCCCAATGTATCCTTCATGTCAGCATGATTCTTCATTGCCCACCAACCCTTCTTTTCTAAATATTTGATAACAGCGCGACATTTTATTTTATGCATGTTCAAAAAGAAACTTGCGATTTCAAACAGCACTTGTGTAATCACCCATGAGACCATGAGACTGCGTAGTATAAACACCTATTAATTATCTCAGACATAAAAAAACTTATTATTCAAGACGTGTCGGAAGTTTTTGCGCAAGTGGAGTTTCTGAATTCAAGGCAGGAGAAAAAAATAGGTCCAAATAGGGAATATTTTCTTTAATTTCAATCTGGGACCTGTACCCGTAATTGCAGAATATAAAAAGCAAACATTATATTATAGAAATAAAATTAAAAATAAAATGCTTCTAATATTTAGCGGGAAACGTTAAGATTAAGTCAAATATCTGTAAAATTGCACAATCTGCGAACGCAGTTTCATCAGAAAATAACACGGATGTAAATGAAGAAGAGCGGTGGGATTATCCTATTTTTTGTTTAGATTCAGATAGGATCAATTTTCTCATCAACAACCTTTTCTTTTTTCGGAATTTTAAATAAGCTTAAAACTGTATTTGCAGCAGCATATTTCGTCTGTTAATCACACATTATAATTACATATTACTACTAATTATTAAAACATTGCCCTTACTTTGAAAAAAAAGCTAACAATGTTTTATTTAATTGTCAAATGGCAGCAATAGTTTTATCAGTCAACTTTTAATCATTTTAAACACGCAAGACAAATTTTCCGACATATAACGTCAAAGTCTCTCACAATTACTTGCTAGACACAATTTTCAAATAAAATTGTTGCTAGTGTAAATAGTCATGCAAGTTTATGTCGCAAAAAGTGTCGCACGAGGCTTAGGAACAAAATGCCGTACAAAAATTTGGATTCTAAATAATAGTCATTCCGAGAACATTTCAAATGACCTTCGTACAATATATTCATTCCATCAATTCTTTGAAATTTCAGAGTCTAGTCCACCGGTGATAACACAATTTCTAACCACTCTTCAGTGATATCACAATTTCCCCAGGACTTTAATCCATCGTCTTTACAAGTTAGAAGGCGGTTCCAATTTGTTGTTTTGCTTTCAGAACGATCTTCACCGCGCAATGCAGAAATCGCAATCTGCCCTGTCTCAGCAGCTCACGATATTGTCCGCAACCCTGGTTTGTCTCGTGTTTACAAGGTAACGATTAGTTTTTATCACGATTTGCATGAGTTTGTGCACTTTACAAAAACAACGAGTATAAGGAATTAACGTTGCGGTGAATATGCAGATATTTAATAACAACACGACATTATCCCCGGGCTGAAGTGCATTTGCCGCATTTCAATTAAAATTCAAGTATTGTGCGCCCGGATTTAGTTTTGGTTAGCAAGTTCGCGAGTGGAGGCGTGGAATAATGCGCTTGGAGGCTCCAAAAATAGCAAGACAACTAAAAACGCATGAAAAATTGATCGCATCGATAATTCCCTGAAATTTACGGCCATTGCACGACATCAATCACGAACAATCAGTTTGATTGATATGTTCAGTAAAAATTAGAAGACGCGTTGTTAACAATTTTACAAATTGTTGGATTTCGAGTTGAGAAGGTTTCAGATCCGGCGCAATAATTAGTCGTTCGGGGTCCGAATGAAGTAGTTGTTTGTGCTCATGTTTAAATTTAAGCAAACGAGGTACAACCGGCTTGAGTGATTTTCACCAGCTATAGTTTGTATGCCGCCGGTTTTAACCCATCTCTACATATAAAAGGGCATGTTTTAACGCACATATCTGAATACGATTCCGTTTAAAAATGTGAACATGACCGTATCAGAAATCGGCGTTGTAGAAATATAATTCGCTGGTATAACGTAAAAAGAAAAAAATAATACGTATTTCTACATTGGTAAATGTGACTTTTGTAATGTAATGGAAAATATTATTATTTTATTATTATTATTATTATTATTTTATTCAGTTGTTTAACAATAAATACCACACCATCTGTAGCAATACTAAATGCTCAGTGAATTAACAAAACGCAGGGCATAATATGTATAGGAAATGCTCATCAATAAAAAAAACATTTGGTGGCAAAATTAATCAATCTGTAATAAATAAACAATATATTGTAAAATAAATCCATTTTATAAACTATCTATTAATGGAACTATAATTTGAAGAATATTTAAAAATAGAACGTATCCATTCTATGTTTAAATATGAGTTATCAAATTAATTTCTTTTATGTAGGCTTTCATGGTCGGTGTTATTAATTATAACGATCTTGTTCGGGATTTTGGAATTTCAAATGGAACACGGTCAAAAATCCGGATGAATATCGTTATAATTAATTTCTTTTAGTTAACATATAGTTAATAAAAAATTGTGAAACATAACAATATTTCTTTTATGTAGGCTTTCATGGTCGGTGTTATTAATTATAACGATCTTGTTCGGGATTTTGGAACTTCAAATGGAACACGGTCCTAAATTCGGAAGAAGATCGTTATAATTAATTTCTTTTAGTTAAAACATAGTTAATAAAAAATAGTGAAACATAACGATTATTATAAAATAAAGTCAGACAAAAAAGTATTTTTTAAATAAATGGACATTTCTTCTCTTTTCAACTTGGCGAACAAACAAACGGACGTTAAAACAATGTAGTAATTTATAGTAGATATTATACAATGCGTCAATTTTATTTACCTATTGTAATATAAGAGTTGTTTTCGCGTTTGAAGGCCAGTCTCGATGCTATTTAATCATTTTCCAAAATTTTTATTTTTTTACGACCTAAATTTAAAAAATTAACCGAGTATAAATTACATACTAAGTAAATACATACATTATTTCATCCTGCAAATCAACAAAAACACTCAATGTTATCTACATTTAAAACTGAGCATTTAGTATTTTTAAAGCACGAAATGAGCAATGAAACAATGAGCAATTTTAATTTTAAATATTGGTCCTCAGCATGAAACGACGTCTATAGAAGTGCATAAGTAATCATGGATTGTATTATTTATTATTAAAAGAATGATATAGTCGTGTTTACATTTAAATCTGAATCCCATTGTTATATGTGTTCTACAACTAAAGCCGGCGCTCCACAGCGTCTCTCCTCTACACCTTTAGGTTCAGGACCAGGACATTTGATGTTTTCTCTTAATTCGTAGCAAATTAGTTTACATATTCAACGATTCGATGGACATTCAGTAATAATATCAATAATAAGACTCAAACCAAGAAGTAGTAAACATACAACAACTGTCATGAAACACTTTTATAATGAGATGGGCAGCAGAGAAACTTGTGAAAATCAGTTGAGCCGGTTGTATGTACAAACGGAAGGAAATGTTAATGACATTCATAGGAGTCCCCGGTCGGAACATTGAAGCCTTCACACGACTGCATCATTCAATTATACAAAGTGCTTCGGTCTCTTGAGTCAAATCCAAATTTCAAACGTCTATTTAAAATTATAATTGTTTTATCGTCGCCTTTTGTGATGCAAATGACTGCCAGCGCCTTCTTCTTCCTAATTGCAGCGTATGCGGAATCCAGCACTTTCAAAGAGCAGGTCATCGCCACCTCAACCTCTTCCAAGCGACCTATTACGTGGTGGTTACGTTTTCAACCGTGGGCTACGGCGACTTTGTTCCGGACATTTGGCCCTCCCAGCTCTACATGGTCATTATGATTTGCGTGGCCCTCATCGTTCTCCCCACACAAGTACCGGCGTTTAGACTGGCCCACGTCCGTTCTTTTGACTCTTTGTTTGCAGTTCGAACAACTGGCATTTACTTGGATGGAACGGCAGAAGCTGGGAGGTTCGTACTCGTCCCACCGGGCCCACTCAGAGAAGCACGTGGTGGTGTGCAGTACCACATTGCACGCAGACACCATCATGGACTTCCTCAACGAGTTCTACGCCCATCCCCTGCTGCAGGACCATTATGTCGTCCTTCTGTCGCCCATGGAACTCGACACCACCATGAGGATGATCCTGCAGGTGCCCATCTGGGCACAGCGCGTCATCTACATACAGGGCTCGTGTCTGAAAGACGGCGACTTAGCCAGGGCACGAATGAACGAAGCCGAGGCGTGTTTCGTGCTAGCTGCCAGGAATTATGCGGACAAAACGGCAGCGGTGAGTTTAATTAGGGGTTGCCTACGACGGTTCCGATGCGTTAAATTGCCCATTAACGTTATGATGGTTTAATGGAAATAAATTATTGTTGGTGTTTGCGGAATCGATAGTGTTGGCGCGTGATTTATGGGATGTTCAAGACGGTGGGAAGGCGCTCTTGTTTTATTTGCGGAATTGGAAAATTGACGAATGGTCGTGCATTGTTCGAGGTGAGGGATGGTTTTTCGTCCGTGTGGGCTCTTCAAATTAAACGCGTGATTGTTAAAATATTGATTCAAGCGCTTTTGACTTTGTTTGGTTTGCGGAAGTTGAGGGAAGTTCGATATGTAGGTAGTATCGCAGACAAGAGACAGCTTCGGATGATACGGTCGCATTTGAAATGTAAATTTAATCTCTTGGTGCTCACTTAAAGTGGAATAAGAATTACATCTCGTATATTGCAAGCCATGCGGACGCTCCTGATGTTCATAAAAATGGACGCTTTCACCATGCCACGAATTAGAGGAAATGGAAGAAATTGTTTTATCTAAAATTGAATGCGCTGCGCTTTGACGAAATGAAACCGGGAATTATTACGTTCGATCCTGTCGACCGAACGGAGAAATATTTGCTCGCGATAATTATTCATCAAATTCCGCTGTTGCGAGCGAAACTAAAAATTTCCCGTCGGCAGAAATGGTCTATAACTCATCGCGCGGCGCAAAGAATTCCCATACTATTGCTTGACGCGTTTTAATAATCCAAATTTGCTTGATGGTCGCATCATTTCGTTTGAATGCCCGTTTCGGCGACACGCACCGGCGAACCGTTTTAGTTAATGAATTTTTTCAGGACGAGCACACGATACTGAGGTCATGGGCGGTGAAAGACTTCGCCCCGCGGGTCGCGCAATACGTCCAGATTTTCAGGCCCGAAAACAAGCTCCACGTGAAATTCGCCCAGCACGTGGTGTGCGAGGACGAGTTCAAGTACGCCCTTCTGGCTAACAACTGCACTTGTCCCGGGGCGTCCACTTTGGTCACACTTCTTCTTCACACTTCCAGGGGCCAGTAAGTCGGGGTAACGTGTCTAAACCAATTTGGCCGGTGTCGCTTGCAGAGAGGGACAACAATCCGAAGAGGAGTGGCACCGCTTGTACGGGCGTTGTTCCGGCAACGAGATTTACCACATCGCCTTGAGCGAGAGTCGCTTCTTCGGCGAATACGAAGGGAAGAGCTTCACCTACGCCAGCTTCCACTCGCACAGAAAGTAGGTAAATCGGCACCGACCCCCGCCGATCCTCTCTCCGCGTTCTTGACGGCTCACCACGCCTTTTCCCCGCTGATTAGATACGGAGTGGCGTTGGTGGGAGTGCGACCCGCCGAGCTTCCGGAGTTCTACGAAGACACCATCTTGCTGAATCCGGGACCAAGGCACATCATGAACAAGAGCGACATCTGCTACTACATGAGCATAACGAAAGAGGAGAATTCGGCGTTCACCGTGGCGAACCACCAGCAAGGGAACAACAACAACACGTCCACGGATCCGGTGATTGTTACCACGGAAGAGAAGAGCCACGTGCCTGCCACCAAAGACGGTACCGGCCCTCCTCAACTAATTCTGCAAGTTCCCACCTGTGTCAGTGAGTGTTGTCGCGCATGTTTTAGCGTTTTGCGCTGGTGCCATTGCGACTGCATGCAAAAAAAAAATTGCGAAATAAATACCATCAAATGGACCTACGACGGTGATTTGAAAAGTTCTCGGAATGAAACAGAAAAAATGTCTGAAGCGATTTGGATTACGAGGTCCGAGCTAAAAATTCCAGGGCGTATTTTTTATAAAATTATTGAACACTCGTTCAGTTTAGTCAACATTGTCCCCGTCAAAATACTCCTTTTGGCAGGCTAGACGGGGACTTTTAACTTGTTGTGTTAAAAAAACAAGGTGATTGCACACAAAATGCAGTATTAGGTACTTATTACACAGTTACTTCACAATTAAAAAAAGAACTAGAAAAAATATGTTTTAACAGATATGCAATATACAGAAGAAAATCCGATGCCTTCAGAATGACTAGCCATTATTTTGGTATTTGTTGTTCTTCAGTCCGAAAATTTTAAAAGAATTTGAATATACTTAAAGCTTACAAATTTAAAAACCACCAGCATCTAAGTAATCAAGTCAAAATTAAAAGAAAGAATTTAATAAATAACAACGAAGAAATATTAGAAAAAAATAATAGTATTTACAGGCGAAGCATCATTTACACTAGATGGCGAAGTAAATTTTCAAAATTATCTGTTAGAGTCTATTGTTTCAGTTATCCTTTATATCCTTACAGACTAACCGAGGACTAATCCACAGCTTCTAAATTTAACACACTACAACTGTAGGATTAATGTGTGGACAGGTGTTATCAATAATACAATAATTTGCTCATTTTAATCAACGGAAATTTAAATTCAAATTTTTTATTGAGAGTTGGGGCACAAATAATGGCATTGAATATAAATAATGTCTTTATTCAAATGGATAATGCTCCTCCATATTCCACATCAATTATAGTACTTTATCTAAATGAAAATTTTGCGGAGCGTTTGATTGGAATATTTGGGCCACCTCGGTCACAAGATTTGTCCCCAAATGACTTTTTCTTTTGAGGACATTTCGCACATGTTCACAAAAGTGACAACTGAAAATTGGTAATTTTTTTTAGTTAACTTATTAGAAATTCAGTAAAAAGTGCATTCTTTTTTGACAAGTTTCAAAAATATATGTATATTATGTACTAATTGGAGCTATAGCTCCCATGTCAGTTTCCCTGCAGAGTAAAATGAGTCGAATTGAACCGGCAGTGAGTTGTCACTTTTGTAGAAAATGTACGATTTAAAAAATAAAATTTTGATACATAATGTTGAAGAATTCAAAGATCGGATAGGGTACCTATGCATCAAATGGAACAGCCTGTATATTTTGGTATCGATCGATTACATTTTTGATGAGGTTTTTTATGACATGATTGAATAGTGGAATATCTATAATTTGGAAAATAATTGTTTAAGAAGTTGAAAAATGATGAGTCATAAGGAGGTGTTTCTAATAACAGAAGAAAATGAGGCACCTTATGCTATATGTCAAGAAAATCCGATGCCTTCAGAATGACTAGCCACTATTTTGGTATTTGTTGTTCTTCAATCCGAAAAGTTTCAAAATAATTTGAATATACTTAAAGCTTACAAATTTACAAACCACCAGCATTTAAGTAATGAAGTCAAAATTAAAAGAAAGAATGTTTTATTTAATAAATAACAACGAAGAAATATTAGAAAAAATAATAGTATTTACAGACGAAGCATTATTTACTATTGATGGTGATATACATTTTCAAAATTATCTGTTAGAGTCTATTGATTCAGTTATCCTTTATATCCTTTTCTTTTGTTATCTCTATCCTTACAGACTAACCAAGGTCTAATCCACAGCTTCTAAATTTAACACAGTACAACTCTAGGATTAATGTGTGGACAGGTGTTATCAATAATACAATAATTTGCCCATTTTTTATGAAAGGAAATTTGAATGCAAATTTTTTCTTGAGACTTCTTGAGACAATTAATTGAACATATAATTTGAATGCCCATGATGTCTTGTTCCAAATTGATGCAGCTCCTCCATATGCTACTGCAATTATAGCACGTTATTTATATGAAATTTTTGCAAAGCGTTGGATTGGAAGATTTGGTCGGTCACAAGATTTGTTCTCAAATGATTTTTCATGTTTTCAATGTTTTCAAATGATGTTCTACAAAAGCGCCAACTGAAATTGGGTATTTTTTTAGTTAACTTATTAGAAATACAGTAAAAAGTGCATTTTTTTCTTGACAAGTTTCAAAAAAATATGTAAATATATTATGTACTAATTGGAGCTACATAGCTCAAGTGTCAGTTTCCTTGCAGAGTAAAATGAGTCGAATTGAACCTGTACTTTTATAGAAAATGTGCGATTTAAAAAATAAATTTACAATGAAATTTTGATGCATAATGTTGAAGAACTCAAAGATCGTATGCACCAAATGGAACAGCCTGTATATTTTGGTATCGATCGATTACATTTTTGATGAGGTTTTTAATGACATGATTGAATAGTGGAATATCTATAATGTAGAAAATAGTTGGTTAAGCAGTTGAAAAATGATGACTCGTAAGGACGTCATTAGAAAGCTTATCAATAAATGTGATCGATTGATACCAAAATATACGGTGCGTTCCATTTGAAATATTCGAGTAAATTAACAATTTGCGTTCATGACTTACCCTGTATACTTAATTATTTAAATTCAAAGTTTGACTTGAACACTATACCTAAACTAGACGATATTTAAAATTTTCAGTCAAAATTTCAAGCCAAATTTCTCATTGGTTTTAGAGCAGCAATTTTCCAAAAAAGGGTATGTATTTCATTTTTGAACATATTATTTCTTATTTTCAACACATTTGGCAACGATGCTCGAAAGGCAATAACCCGTCCCGAAAATGAGTTTCCGGGAGGCCTGCAAAATATTGTTCAACTTCGTCTTTAACCGCAATGTCAGGAAAATCTCTGTCTGCAAGAAATCTTTTGATTTTTTTGTTATAATCTGTACCTTAAGAAAGTAATCTATCAAAGGTATACCTTTGCCATCACGAAAAATTTACGCTAGATTTTGCAGACAGTGCCTTCTTTGGAGGTGGAGAATTTGAATGCTTTTATATTGCTTCACGG
The DNA here is from genome assembly GCA_964023215.1 of Eledona agricola. Taxonomy (NCBI): domain Eukaryota; kingdom Metazoa; phylum Arthropoda; class Insecta; order Coleoptera; family Tenebrionidae; genus Eledona; species Eledona agricola. The sequence goes on along the minus strand of OZ026855.1, from coordinate 19,510,266 downwards.
TTGTTACCAAGCGGCGGATAAAATCAATGCAATTTATTTTAAAGCAGGCTAATTGTGAATCTTTTTTTGCTGAGTAGCGAGCAAATGCGGCACTCATGCCATGCATGCATCGGCCATAAAGATATGATATGGTCGTTCATCAGATATAGCAGCAGCCTTAGCAATCTTAGAAACTTTTTAATCGATTTATGGTTTTTTTTAAATAATCACTTTTTGGTTTCTCGGAGTTATTCCGTAGTTCATTTTGAAATGATGGAAAATGGAGGTGAACAGTACCGTAATGTATCTTTGATGTTGACATGAATTTTCATTGCGGACTAACCCTTCTTTACGAAAAATTTGATAACTGCGGGACACTCGATTTTATCCATGTTTAAAAAGACCCTTACGACTTTTTTTCAAACAATTCTAAGAACACTATTTGTCGCAGTGACATAATGTCTGACTCACGGTTATTAGATAAACCAACAATTGGATTGGCGTAAAAATGTGGAATTTTTGTCAGGCCGAGAACTTTTCAAATGGCCCCATAATTTGATAATGTGCAAATTTCCGATTCGCTTTATGATACGCCGTAGTTTTGCGAATTCCGGAAGGTGAGTCCTATTCGTGTGTGAAAGCTTGACGCCAGAACTTTTATTTGCACTAAATTGAACATCATCCCGAAACATAACAGTTTCATCAGAAGCCGCGCAATAAAACAGAGCGAAGCGGTTAGCGGAAGCATTTCATCTCGAGACGGGGGAATATTTTATTCCTGACATGATCAGCGGATTTGTTTGAACTAGATTTAGCGAGGAGGGATTTCGGAAAAGAAGCTTGCCATTATGAAATGTGAATGCGCGGGCGAGATTAAATTTCAGCATCTAAACAAGCTGATTTTGGGGTTTGGCGCGCTCTCGGCGATCATATCGATATCAGACCATCACCTGCTTGTCAGTGTAAGTTGTTCCGAGCTCACGGCTGCTATAACCAACCAAAATAGTCCGCTTTACATGTTCCGCACTCCAGCAAATTCGGATAAGCTCGCGTCTCGTCTCAATCCTGAAATGCAAAACCTTTATTCGACAGCCACGTTCCCCGACAACGCCGGTCTGAGCGATTCGAGGCAATGTCTGAAAGAATCCTCGCCCGGATCTACGACGATCGACGTGTCCATAACCGGAAATCATTTGGACATTCCCCGGAGCGGCGATAATCCCAATCTCTTGAGTCCCGAAACTATCAACCAGCGCCGCAATTCCCGGAGACCGAGCATTTTACCGGTGCCGGATATGTTTACGAGTTCCACTCTGAACATTTCGCAGGACGTCGCTGACGAGGGCGACGAGAGCGAGGACGAGCTGGAAGACGACGTGCCTTGGAGGTCGCCCAGCGAGAAAATAGCGTAAGTTCCTTCTCGAGTTTTGCATGGTTAGGACGTGGTGTTAGGAGAGTCTTAGATCTATCTTAGCTTAGTGCAATTGTGACCGCTCTTACTCTGTCTCTTGCTCTTTCTCTATTCTTTCTCGAGCTTGGTGGTCGTTTCTCACTCTTTCACTTTCCGATGACGTCCTGGGGTTTCTGTTGGCACGGTCATGACTTGCACACATTATAGCTCTGTCTCTTGATCACTCTGTCCGATCCTTGCACTCCCTAGGTCCAGTCTTACAGACGACTCTGGAGATTCGGAAAGACCCGCATGGCATGACGAATGTGCCCGGTAAGTTCAGTTTTTATATCTCATTATACTTTACTTTCATCTATCTCGAGGAGAGGGCCTTGGTGCATGTTTTTTTAAATAGCTGAATTATTACCCTTCTTATTAGCCACGTGTCCCGCGCGGTCATCTCTTGAGAGGAACGCGACTAACTGATTTAAGGGCAGATTTCGACAGGCAAATCCATGTTAAAAATTGCGTTTTTTCCTAGATAAATTTCTCTTTTATTTAAAGAGATAACTCAATTTTTTTTCTGTGTATAAAGGAACTATGATTCTAGGGCGGCACAGGCTCATTTTCCAAAGTTCTTTAAACCTTTATAAAAACTACAAGACTTGGTTGAATTTACGACATTTTCAACATGAAATAACTCAGCAACATATATGACATATAAAAATTTGGCTCTGTACCGCCCTAAAGACATGCTTTCGCAATACAGATTAAAATTCACACTTCTCTACGAAATTCCATAATTGAGTAAAATGCCTAAGAAAGCTGAATGTGAAAACAAATTTCTTAGAACATCGGCCGTTAGCAAAGAAGCTACTCTCTGTCCATATTTAACCCAGAATTTTTATTATCTGCTTTTATTTACTGTTGGCTTGGAAATTGTTGTAATTACAGTCAACCCTCCTATATCGCGATTAGTTCCTACCGCGTGTTATGGAGAGGTCGCGATATAAGAAACTCTGCATTAAATACATAATGCAAATAAGATTAATTTGTATCGGTTTGTATAAAAACCACGTTATGTGAATTTCAGAAATAAATAAATTCTACATAAATTAGCTCGATTTGTTTTGCATTACATACAGGGCTGTTTTTTTAAAGCGGTCTTTAATTTTGAACTTGCTATAGGGGTATAAACTTGGAATTTGGAACAAGGCGAAAATTAACCATTCTGACTCAAAATAAATTATTCAATATGGTGGCACTTTTGCTTATACCTTTTCTATCTGAGTCCAGTGCATCTATGTTGTCTCTGTGTTTTTTCGTCATAGTTTTAGATATATGCTAATTATTTAACAAAATTTTGCATTTACGATGTCTATAAATACGGAAACAACGCACTGTTTTTTGCAGTCGGTAATCGAAAGTTTGTAAAATTATCGCTGATATCAACAATATTTAAATCACACTAAGTACTTACAATGATTAATAAAAACGCCCAAAGCAAAACTTCACAATTTTAATTTTTTTTAAATTGCACGTAAAGTCGGTTTTACGAATGTGTTGGCATATTCTTGTACGAAAAACTCGCAACAAGAATATGGAGTTATAGGAAGCTAAATTTAGAACGGAAACAGAAAACTAACAAGCATTCTACTAGATCTGATAGAAATTATGGAAAAGCAGAAGTAGATATTATGGATAATTTATGCCTCGCTGAAACATATAAATTATAAGTAGACGAATGTTTAGAAGAATTGAAAAATGCTGGAAAGGAATTATTGAATTAGAGAGAACAGTCGAGGAAAATTTCTGAATGTTATTTGGAGAAGTGAGCGATTGAAGAAGTTAACAGCGAGCAATTTTGGTCGTGTTTTCAAGATGAGAGATAAAATCCCTTTTGCAAAAACTGTTATTTGTATAAAAATGCTTCGACTTTTTCAAGAAAAAGGGGAAAAGATCATGAATAGCTGCTCTGGAACATATACCTGGTGTCTCAAAAGTCAATTTGTGAATGTGGGTTTTTTGTACATATTTAGGGGCTTCTCTAGATGCACTAGTAGATAATGATGTAGATTGAGGTAAAATAGTAAAATGTCCTTTTGCTACAAAAGACATAGTCGCATTCAAATAACCATTATGACTATTATTATCAAACTTGAAAGAACATTTGAAGTCACCAATATTTTTTTTTTGTGTGTGGTTACCAAACGACTTTTGTTATCTACAGAGTTCAAAAAGATAGGAACTCTGGAATAATATGAAGACAAAAATTTCAAATGTAAAAAAGTGTTAAAACTTTCACAAACTGCACAAATTTTACTCGTTTTCTTCCAGAAATAACGATTCAATAGAAATAAAGATATACAATGAGAAATACAAGAATATTTTTTCATACCCTTGTTATAATTTTTACTAGTTTCTTTAAGTAATAAATTGTGATTTTCTGTACATTTGTTTTTAAATTGATATCAGCATCAGCCGCCTGGCGATTGCGAGCGTGCAGACAGTTCTAGCCAGGCACAATAAGAATATAATAATATTGAGAGTTCGTTCTGTTGAAAACTTGGATTCCAATAAAGTCTATTTTGGACAAAGAAGAACCAAGTGAAGGTATAGCCCCTCCTCTAGAAATGAAAGGCCCAACTGCATCTGGGTCCAATAAAGTTGTAAAGCCCGAACCAAGAACCACTCTTATTACTGACAATAATACCATTGTTTAAGTATACACTTAATATACTTAAACAATGATAATCCTGTGCTCTGGTTTGGAAGGGGAACCGAGAGCTACAATTGTACTCCCCTAAAATCCCTTCGAATTTCTAACATTGGTCGGCCGAAGTCTCTCCTTCAGAAGCAATGCAAAAATTAAAATTTTGTTGTTGATTTAGTCCTCCAATTAAGTTGTTCGGTTTGTAATTGTGCGGCGTTCAGCTCCTCATTAATAGCGAGTATCGTGTATCAAAACAACGGATTAACTTCAGATTAAACTTCCGCCGGGATATTGACGGATCATGTACACAATTAGGCGGTTATTGAACCCTTCTGCTTGTTCCTCTCGAAAGAGACTGCGTTATTGTTTTCTCGAAATTTTGCCTTATTCAAATCCATCGTATATATGTCTGTCGGCGATTGTTCCATTGTGTAATTAGATAGATTATAGGTTTCGCCATTTTCTGTGTATCACTTATCGTATTATCGGAGAAGGTAACGCAGAGTGCAACACTCTTTAACCTTTAACTTTACAAGCTATTCCAATTTTTATTACCGGCCTTAAAAGCAACCATTTTCTCACCACGTTCGGCTACGAAGATCAACTTTATTATTCCGATAATTTGCGGCAGTCGTATTAGCATCGTTACGGCATCTCTTCCTTTTTGAAGCGCCCGACGAAGGCTTAACGTGTCATAGTTGGAATGGCTTGCGCTGTTTACTGTTTGATTGCAAAACGGAAGAAATCCCGTCTGTGAAATAAAATGAAAGAACGAAAACAAATAATTGCCAGCTTTGCTTCTCGCTTTAATATCATAAATCCGACAATCACAATCTCGCAACATGACTGATGTTATTCACGCAGCATCGTAAAAGGTTTCCCACCAGTCTCACCATACATCGGAGTTAGTCCAACCCTGTGTTACTTGCTCAAAGAAAAGAAGCCTCTGTGTTGTTTGCAACTAGCTCAAGTGTGCGAGCACTGCAGCTATCGGAACGCCCGCGATTATCAGTGGCAGAACAAAACCATCATTTTGGCAGCCGATTATGCCTCGAACGGAATCTACAACTTTATTATACCGTTGAGGGCGCATTTTCGTTCCAAGACGTCGCTCAATCCTATCATATTACTGTTGGAAAGGCGGCCTGATATTGCATTCCTCGATGCAATTTCCTATTTTCCTCTTGTTTACTGGATGCTGGGCACAATTGACTGGTGAGAAGGCGCGTTCGCCGAAGGAGCACCTCTCTAATGTGAGCATGGGTTGCAGCTTGGACGACCTGCTCAGGGCCGGAATTACTCTAGCCGAAAACGTCGTAGTCGTCAACAAGGAGCTCTCCAACTCCGCAGAGGAAGATTCCCTCGCCGACTGCAACACCATAGTCGCCGTGCAGACGATGTTCAAGTAAGTCGTACGATTATTTCATGCGTGCCTTCACAATTAACTCACCAAGGCCTGGTGGAAATTACGAGGGTCATTTGAAAAGTTCTGGGAATTCAGAATGGCGACCATTTAAATTCCACATTTATTCTAGCCACAGATAACGGCATTCAACATTCTTGTTTATTCTAGTGGACGCGAGTCAAATATTATGTCATAATAGTTTTGTTCGTAGAGCCGCTTGGAAAAAAGTCCTAAGGTTCTTTTTGAACACGATAAATGCGATTGTCGCGCCGTTATCAAATATTTCGTACCTTTATTTGGGAATGGACTACTAAGTTTAAGCGAGGCAGGAAGAGCCTAAAAGATAACCCTCGCTCCGGGAGACCAAAAAGTACAATATCTGTAGAAATTATTAAAAAGAAACATAAATTGGTTTTGGAAGATCGTCGATTAAAGGTTTCTGAAATTAGTAAGACTTCTGAATGTATTGGCTCGACCGTCGTTGGATCAAAGGTGTTGAAAAATAAAAATAATCGATTATAGTCGTAGCTTTTACTAAATTTTACAGGCCATTTGAAAACCGTATATTTAATTAGTACGTTTTTTAATTGCTCTTTCATAATAGTGTGTAATAACGCACTTCGTTACTAATTGCTATTTGGTAATTTGTTTTTGGAATTGTTGCTAAATTATTATTTAAACTTTTTGTTCTTAGCACCTTTAACAATAAATACAATTTTTAGACTACACAATGGTTTTCTCTTAAAAAGCTTTATAGAAAATTAACACTTAAATGGATGAACCCCATCGAAATTCGACGGTAAAAATAGATAATTAAGGTGGGAAATAAGCATGCAATCCAACTAATTTTCCTACATATTCGTTTAATTTTTTGGTATTGCATTCATTGAACTGAACATTGCACTTTATAACGAAAGCATATGAGATTCATCCCAACTGTAGTTATTTAATAATTAATTAATGATGCCACCTTTGCATAATGCTTTAAAAACCACCCTAAACTGACGATTATAATAAAGTTGCATTTATAAAAACGATCCTTGTATACTTTCTACCAAAATAATTAGAGAGTTGCCTAATAACTGAGAAAAGCCGTTATTTGTAATGTTCTTCATAAGATTATATATATTACGTGTAAAACCTAGGTTTTTAATTTGAGAATGAGATGTCGCTAGCGTTCATCATTTCTCTTATATACCATATACAATGTAAACTCTAATAAAAACGATTTTTCCTGACTTATTATCACTTTCCTAAATGTCTGAATATCTGACAACTAAGAAAACTAGTAACATTTTGCCGCATTTCTTTTATGGGGGACAATCGATCGTTGGGACATCTAACGACAGTAAATCACAACAAATAAAAAATTTCTCATCTTATGAGTATATTTTTATAACAGAGTTCATATTTTATAACGGTTTTCATTATATAGGAATATAGAAAAACTCATTCTTTGGTCAATTCTACGTTATATACCTACTAACCTCTTTAAACACTACATCTACTGTACATACTCAGTTTTCTCGAACAATTTCAACTTTTAAAGTTTTAAAGGAGATCACCTCATACATCGCTGCGTATAACTAACTGACCATGAATAAAGAAAGTTTCCGGTATATAAATCCCAAACCAATCTAAAGTTTGTCCCTGCGTTTTATTACTAATTGTTACGCAAAAGGCAATTCGAACGGCAATTGACGTCTTTTAAAAGCAAAACGAAGTGTTGTATCTGATGGGAAATTGACCCTTTTTTTCACCTGTAATAATTTTCAAATGCCAGCAATAATTGTCATACATATTTCGAACAATTGATATTGTTTCATTTAAGATACCTTAGGAAGCTTAACAATAGTCCCAATTTTTAATTTTAGAATATTTGAAGGCATACCGCTTAATTCTAAGTTACATATTTAAAAATTTAATAGGAAACTAAAGAATCTTCATTTTCTTGTTATCACTAAATTATTTAGGCTGGTATATGTTCTTGATGGGTCCGGGTATATGATCTACATTTTTTAAATTAATTTTATCGTATTGTTCATTTTTGGCAGCACGACTATCGAAAGTCAAGAACTTTATTTTAAATTTTTCCCATAACTTCAAAAACAATATGTTCTCTTGTAATTTTTGTTGATGGTAATTTGTTATCTCTGACTTTAAAAGAAGAATACCCGCCCTTAACAATTTTATGAATAAAATCCGCAAATTCCAATTCTGAATATGTTCTCATATTTTTGAACAATTTAAAAAATTTTAATAATATTCACAAAGAAGAAAAGTTGATGCTGTTTTAGATTATTGTTTGTCTTGAAGCATGTGGAACTACTGGGTAAAACCTGTCTACATTTTCCTGCAGACTATTATTTTTCTTGTAAAAAGAACGCTATTTCCCATCATTTCTTGGAGAATGATCACAAATTTTGATATGCAGTTCTATTAATACTTTGTATACGTTGTATAAGATGAGTCGTCAACAACAAAAACCTCATAAAAGTCCTATTCATTTTTTATTACTACTACTTAAAATCGAATACTGCGATGATGTTCCTCATTATTAAATAAACAATAGGAAACAGACTAAATTACGATAGTGGAAGAAAAGTTTAACAACAAATGGTAAACAAATCTGAGAGAAGATATAATGAAATGCATACGTCAAACATTTGATTTGCATAAATGTTTAACGAAAATCAGACAAGGTGCAGAAATCAGTTATAATTCCTCTTTTAAATTCATTTTTTATCAATGAGAATGGTAATATAATAGGAAAACTCCCATTGATGCCTCATTTGAGGGTCAAAAGCTTTAATTAAAAACAAAATTCATTAAAATTCAATGACCGGATAAGAAATAGCTTTGTGATTCTGTGTTTAAAAAAAAACAGAACCTAACATTCAACTGTCGGTTTCTCAGACCTCTCATTTTTATCTATATTTGTCGGCCAAGTTTGCTAATTTTTTCGAATAAGCTTTTCACAATGCTGATATTTTGAAATGGCAAAATACACAAATCGATCTTCGAGAACATCTGACTTTATAATTTCATTGGAAATGCATGTTTTTTTATAAAATTTGGAGCACCAGTTCTTGAAATCTAATAAATAAGTCTGCATCTACATCACAATAAATCGATTGAGTGCACTGGATGTTACAATGATCTCAGTATACTGATGTACGGAATATTTTAATAATTTATCAGTTTTTGTTTGATTACTCCTATAAGAAATATAGTGATTTGAGTTATATTGAATTAATTTGAATTAAATTTTATCGACGTTTTTTCTGTTCCGAGAATATTTCAAATGACTCTTCTATATGCGTCGGAAGATGACCAATGGCGCGAAACGTCTTTTATAAATTTAACCTAGAAGGGATGAAGTTAGGACGGTTGCGAGTTAACAAAAACAGATAGTTTCCTGGCGGATGAGGATTGATGGCCGTCTTTAATTTTAAATCTCCGGCGTCTAAAGGTGAAATGTGAAAAGAAATGACGTCTGCTAGGCTTCCGTTAATTTTCCGGATTTCCACCTTTCACGATTCGTGTCAAAGTTGAAAACACGTCGCTAACTCGTTCTCATACATTTTCAGATTTTTTCCGAGCATCAAAAGCATCACGGAGCTCTCCCAATCGTCGAATATGCGCTTCATGCAGTTCAGGGCGGACGACAAATATGCCCTGCACCTGTCCCGAATGGAAAAGGTAAACATTGGAGTGCGCCGTTCGTTTTTCCGGTCCTGTTTGTTTTTCACGTTCCTCCGAAAAACGTATTGAGGACACGTCTTTTGGTCGGTGTTTGCTTTTCAATTTCCCATGTAATAACGTGAAACTGCATCGATGTACACTTGATTCGGTTCAAGTATGGTAAGCTGAGGCACCGTCTTCACTTGTGCTTTATTTGTAAGCCCCAACTTTTATTATAGGCATGACAAAGGGAGTTTCAATGCGTAGGTATCCGTTTTATCAATACATTTTTACATTGCGTTTGCTTTTTGATATCACGGACCGACAACCGACAACAACTGTCGATGCCGCCGCTACTTAACTCTTTAATAACTTTTCCAAAAACACACTACAATTCAATGCTTGGTATGTGTTGTGTTCATGTGGTGTGGTGATGGTAGAATCAGTGTTAGTCGTGCAGAAAGTCGACGTAAAATCTCTTCTTGTGTTGCTTTTCTTCTACGACCACCTCTGCACCTCCACTGACGTTCGCTGCTTGCGTTCCAGAGGGAAAAAGAGCGCGGTTCGCACATTTCCTACATGTTTCGATTGCCCTTCGCCGCGGGCAGCGTGTTCAGCGCGAGCATGCTGGACACGTTGCTCTACCAAGCCTTCGTGAAGGACTACGTGATCACCTTCGTTCGTTTGCTTCTTGGAATCGATCAGGCTCCAGGTTCCGGCTTCCTGACGTCGGTAAGGCAATATCCGCCAATCCACTTAACAGCGGCGCCGCTTATGCGCCGATCTCGTTCCAGATGAAGATAACCAAAGACGACATGTGGATCCGAACGTACGGCAGACTCTACCAGAAGCTGTGTTCGACGACGTGCGAAATTCCCATCGGTATTTATCGAACGCAGGACACCTCTTCCTCGGATTCCTCTCATGTGAGTATGAGCAACCCTTCGTCGGCCTGGTCCAGCTGCGTGCGTGTGCCATCGGTGAGTACTGGAAAGTTTTCTGTCTTCACGAGTCCCGTGGGCACTTACGAACACACGCCGTGTCATAAATCGCTTTCACGGCCACGTGCATAAATACACTCCGCTTTGCAACATTTTAATACAGCGCGTTAATCGGAATATGGGACAATCCGGATGTTCCTGTAATTCGGATCGTTCCATTCTCTGCTTATTACACCGGATTTTAAGGAATTTTGTAATCCGGATCGCTTAAATAGCAACCGCTTCCAGTTCACTGAGCAGCAGTGAACATACTTATATAAAATCAGTTGATTATTATATCAACAAAATGGTCCCTGTTAAGAGAAAACATAAAACATTAGCTCTTAATAAAAAGTCCGGATTCTTTAAAAAAATTATTGGAATTAGTGGAAAACTTTGGCGCAGAAGTACAATGTTGACACGTCAACGATATTAAGGGAAATTAAGAGAAAACTAAGTTTTTTAACATTGTATGCCATCCGTAAGTAATGCACGGAGAACATTTTAAACACATTCATTGTGGTGAATTGTGTTTTTGGTTCGGGTAAAAGAAAAACTTTTCAAAAATGGAAATAAAACTACATGCCTGAGCAATCGCCATATTTGGAATTTGTTCGCTTGTTGCTTGGAAATTTTTAACAGAGAATGCAAAACTGCATGCTAAATATTACAGTAGAACCTCGATCATATGAACCCCGTAATTATCCGAACCATGACTTAGTAACGTTGGCGCGAAAGATGCATACAAATAAATGCATGCGTTACATAAATGTATTCAGAAAAAAATAGTCTTCAAAAATATTGGATTTGACCTACCGTGCCATTTAAAAAAAAAGTCAAGTTGGCCTGTTATCTCAAAAAATGAAGTTATAGAAATGAAAAAAATTTAGATGATAGAATTCAAACACTTCTAATTGTGTGCCAAATTTGAACGAGCTGTGCTGAACCGTTCTAAAAATATATAGCTGTATCCATACTTTGTATATGTATGTATGTAAATACCAAAAAACCCACGTTTCGATTGTCTGAACTTTTGATTATCCGAACTAGTCTCGGTCCCAATTGGTTCGGATAATCGAGGTTCTACTCTATAATAACTCCAATTTTACTGCAAGCAGAGGTTGGATCCCTAATTTCAAAAAGAGTTACGGCATCCGACAACTTGCAATTTGTAGAGACATGTTATTTGTTGATCATGCCGTTGTTGAGCCAATTATCGAAGAACTGAACTGTTCAAAGCCCTCGAATTAGTGCCCTAGCGAATATACAACGTTATTCAGAATTTTTTCTTATATTTTTGAACAATTAAAATTCTATTCGGAAAAGTTGACACAGTTTTAGATTGTCTTGAAGCACGTGGAACTATTGGGTAAAACCTGTTAAAAATCTCCTCCAAGAGCAATTATTTTACCCCCAAAGGAAACGTTGTTTTCCATAATTTTTTGAAGAATGATAACAAATTTTGATATTAAGTTGCATTAATTAATACATTGTCTATAAGATGAATCGGCAACAAACAAAACTCTAATAAAATCCCTACTCATTTTTAATTACTACTACTTGCAATCGAATATTGCGTTGATGTTCCTCATTATTAAATAAACACTAAATAACCATACTGGAAACATCTGCCTTTTTTTGGAAGTTACTCCCAGATAAGACGCTGGTTACATAAACTAAGAAAACTGGCTTAGGAAGAAACGACCAGTAAAAAAGTTGTTACGTTTTTGTCTTGCTGTAACTCTGACGATAGCCAAAGATTTAAACTTTTAGTTATTAAAAAACCAAGAAATCCAAGAGCACTCTAGGACGTCGTTCTACCCATTCTCTATAAAGCCACTATGTCATCAACGATCTTCAAACAATTGTTTGAGGAGTGCTTTATTTTAGTTGTGAGAAGTTTCTATCGAAGCCAGAATCTTCCGGAGAAAGCATTGCTGCTAATCGATATGCATCCTCACATTCTAATATAGAGATCTTGTTAGTGATAGTGGACATATTCTTGTCAAATTTCTTCCCCCAAATACGCCTTTATTAATTCCGCCAAAACCCGACCCAAATTCTATTCGTTTAACAAAACTGCTTATCGAGAGTCTCCTGATTGAGATTTTAACCAGCGATGTAAAGCACCCTGTTAAATGCCTTAAAAATATGAACTTGAAAACAGCTGTAACTTAATGATCATAAATCGGTTCTTTATTAATATAAGGGGCGAAGTCTAGCCGAAACTTAACTAATAAAACAAATGTGTACAATTCAATAACAAAATATAAATAAAATATAATTGAATAAAAACAATGGAAATAAAGAAATTACAAATTACAGAGAAATGTACAAATAAATGGAAACATTTCAAGGCAACAATACCAAAATGGAAAATTCTACAAAAAAAATACAAAAATTATGCACACGTATTTATAAACCAAGTAAAGCTGTACCTAAATATTTTTCTTGCATTAGAGAATACCTAAACTTTTTTCGAAACGATTGAACAGAAATATTGTGCTGAAACAAATTTGTTGAGTTAAGAGTTTTAACAACCTCATGTGTCAAGGAACTTTAAAATATTGCTGTCTTGAAATTTGGCGTCGAAATATTCAAAAGACGAATTAGAATTCTTCGTGAACGAACTTTCTAAGATACGGTGATGATGACGTTTTAAACAATTTACATATAAATAGTGACAGGTAATATTTAACCATTATCCCAACTCTTATTTTTTAGATGAGACATGATCACATTTTTTTAATTAAAAAATAAATCTATTATACAAGAGTTTTCAATTTTTTGCAAACGATTATTTGCATTGATTATCCAAACATGAATCATAATTTATCAAGCAGTAATTTAAATTAGAAAAGTCTAACGATTTCCAAGTTTTTTTCTTAACTTAAAGTTTAAAATGTGATAATTTGCATAAAGAATTTTTAATGCAAAATATGATTTTTTACAATAGAATTTACATGCTCCTTAAAGCGCAACTGATTGTCTATCATATGACCAAGATTTTTTTACCCATGTTATAACTTTAATTTGAATAACGCCCGCTTCAATTTTAATTATCAATTATTGTATTTCAGGATGACGTGCAGATGACTTTAAATTTATTTACATTCACTTTTAATCCTAATTGTTTAAAAGCGTCACCTGGTCTAAGTCCTCATGAATTTGTTTACAAGCTTGTACAACAATTTTTAAATGAGAATTTTAATATAACTTTGTGTCGTCCACAAAAGCTTGTATTATTTTACAGTACTTTACCTACTTTAAAATCTAAATCTAAAGCGCTAAATATACTTATGAATAAAAGTGGCCCTAAAATAGAACCCTGAGAAACACCCGAAGTGATCGAACCTAGCTTTATTTGAATTTTAACCGAAATGTCATCAAAGCTATAAAAGAGTTTTACAATAAGTAGAGCATGATTTCAGATATCAAAAGCTTTGGAAGAACTTTACAATACTTGGGGAAAGTTGCCCTCCAAAACGATCTAAAGATCCTAGCGTAACGTCCCAAAACTCAACGATAATATTGCGGAAATTACCGAAGATGATCCGGACTTGCCTTATAAGAGCCACCATCCGAAGTGTTGCCGAATATATTTTGAGGTTTCTGTGTTAGAGGGAATTGGTAATGTTGAAAATGCCGATTATCTGAAACTTCAGACGATGATTTGGATGCGTCGGAAACGTCCCCGACCGAAAAAATAAAGAATGAAGTTGCTGGGATAAGTTTAAATATTGTTCTTCTTTCTGAGACAATAATGACGCAATATTACAGAAGAAAATAACTGATTTCGTTCGTTCACAAAGTTCAAATCGCACATTTCCTGCAGAAGTGACACAACACGAAAATATTTGCTTTACGCATTATTAAAACTATACAAAAAAATATTAGCTACTGTTTCGCAGTTTATACAACCCCTTTCTTTGTCATTGTCAAGTTATAACTAAGATGTGTTACTGCTGCCGATTCAATCTGACACATTTTACTCTGCAGAGAAAATCATACGTACTATACATAACTATCTAGCTCCAATTAGTAGAGATCTATTTTTGTCTAAAACAAAGAACGCCCTTTTTACTGTATTTCTAGCCAGTTAATTAAAAAATGATCTTTTTTGAGTTGTGTCACTTGTGTATTACAAGTACGAAATGTGGATGAGAATGCAACTAGTGTATAACAAATGCGTTTCTTCTCTCTGTAGATTCGTTATCTAGCGCCAGATGCTTACTTTGCAAGAATTCTTTGGTAATCCGGCATAATTTGTATTTCGGCTCACCCTCGTTTGAATTGATCCGGATAACGCGACACTACTGTACTGTATTTATTTAATGGCTGATTGTTTTGGCTTGTCGCACTTAGCACATTTCGACTTCCATAATTTAAGACGTACAAAAAAGCGATTTTCAGGAGGCCAGGAACCTAGCCTTTGTATTATTTTTTACACTGTAAATTTTGACATGATATATCATTTCATTTGACACAAGCTGTCAATCAAACCCGCCACCTTGAGGTGGAATTTGTTAGAAAAAACACAAAATGCATCTTATGGATCGTATCCGAAAGAGTTGTCAACTATACCACTTAGACTTTATACGCAGTTAGAAATTTAAAAAAAAAAATATTTTTTGATTACATTTTCGGAATGTACATACATTTGAGTATATTCTCTAAAAATTTCAAAACGATTCGCAAGAAAATTAAAATTCAGGAAGAGACCTTAGTTCCCCGTGATTCCTCTATTGAATATCGCATTTTAAATGTTTGCAGCAATAAGTGATTACGTAAAATGTAAATCGTGTGATGGAGAAGTCCAATTTGAAACAGGACAACGAGGACTTGGTTTTAAAATTGTTATACTGTGTGATGGTCGTATCATGAAATCCAAAAAAATTTAACAATGTGTAACGTCTTTTGAAATTTTGAATGCGCATTTCTCAAAACGATGTTTTCAAAGTCGGTGAGCACGATTTCTCAAAAACGGCTCAACCGATCGCTCTGAAATTTTAACACAACCTTCTCAGATATATTCTTCAGAGATTGATCGAAGGAGTAAGATTACCGATAATTATTTATATATTTTTTAAACAATTTAACGAAAAAATTTGGGGGAAATTCTGATTTTTTTGTAGCTGCCATTTTGTCAAAAATCAAAATTTTGTTTATTTCTTCGATCAATACCTAGATTTATCTATCCACTAAGTCTTCTGGTTTTTTTTTTTATTTCAAATAATCCAAACCGGAGATATCTTGCTCACCGCCGGACACCTTTTTTTGGAGGACCTCCAGGAGACCGTCTACAGGTTACGCGTAAATCAATATTTTTAAAAATGAAAAATGCGGAAATAAAGCTAAAAGTTACCACTGCCTTTATTAATACTTCTTGTATTTGTCAAATAAAATCCCTTTTCGGAAATCATAAAAAGGACTTTTTTTGTTTTCGTATAACCCCTTAAACGTATTCCAAAATGATTTTATGGCCTATTCTGAATTATTTTTTGTACGCCCATTACACTATGTGACGCGATATCGGTACCCAAAAAACAGATAGCTAAAATAGATTGCTATTAGTTACAGTAAGTAGGCAGTGGTTATCTTATGTTTGAATCACGTCTTGTTTTTGAGGTATCCGAACTTTTTTAGCTACCCTTATTTTACGTTATACAAGTTATAGTTATTGGCGAAATATGTTTACTTCATGTTAATATCTTTGTGATAAACAATTTACGAGTTGTGATTAACTATTTGTGAGCGTAATTGTGTAATTTTTCAAAATAAATACCGAAAATAGTGGCCCCAAACAATTTTGCTACCTGTGTGGACAGTACCTGCATTTTAAAATCACAAGGAAAAAAAGTGTTCCTACATATAAAGCTGGGATTAATGAAGAATTTTGTGAAAGCAATGAGGAAAAATAGTGAATAGTGATTTTTATATTTAAAATCCATTTTTACAAAATTAAGTGACGCAAAGGTTTATTTATCGGACCACAAATACGTCAGTTAATGAAAGACCAAAATTTCGACCAAAAGCTAATTGATAAAGAGCTAGGCGCATGGACATCGCTAAAAGCTGTTGTAAATGACTTTTTGGGTAATCACAGAGCCGAAAATGCGGAACTATTAGTGAACAATTTATTACACGCGTATAAAAATATGGGATGCAGAATGTCGTTAAAAATTCTTTTTCTTCATTCCCATTTCTTCTTTTTTCCTTCAAATCTTGGAGCCGTGAGTGATGAACAGGGAGAGAGGTTTCACCAAGATGTAAAAAGACTTGAGGAACGGTATCAAGGTCGTTGGAATGCAGCTATGTTAGGCGATTACTATTGGCGTTTGAAGCGAGTACTTAGATACTTCCCAACATACAAGGAAAAGTTAAAAATTTTACATGTTTTGAGTACAATATACGTTTTCAATTTTATATTTTGTGTTTTAATGTTTGCAAATATATTAATAAGAATTTTTGTCGTCAGTCTCTTGAATAACATTTAATAAAATTAAAAAATATATAAATACTAGATGATACTTTATTGGTTTTTTATTAATAACCGTACCTAAAACATAATACGTGTTAGAACAAGAAACAGGATATATTATTATTAAGCGATAAGTATAAATAAATAAACAGGAAAATTTGAAGAGGGTACTTAATTTTTTTTTCATTTGTAACGTAGTGTTATCGAAATTGTAAAATGCCAAAGAAAAAGCACAAGCTTTTATCCGAGCAGGACTGAGCTTTTTAGAATTGATTATCGTCATAATGGGTTTACTTGTAAATTTATGTTGCTTAGCCGTTTACTCTGGTTAATCGTAAGATTAGTTCAACTTCCGTTTTTCCGCAAATAAAGACCCCATTAATTTTGTTACATTGTCGATCAAAAGTTCCAGTGAGTCGCAAAGTTTCTAATTAAAGTCGAGTCCTTAAATTTTAACACAAAAGTTATAAAGCAACTGCAAGCTCTAATTACGAGACTAAGTCAATTAAGGCATTCTTTCTTTTTGATTTTTCGGTTGGTTTGTTGGAAGAGGTGGCTCGTGGCTGCCCACTCGTGTTCGATCACTAACATTTCTTGGATTACTGTTCAGCGACAGCACACGCACCGACGCCGCCAAAAAGAAGCTTTCACTAACTCCTGGCATGTTGAGCTTTCTTAAGCGCACGCCATTCTGATCTGTCTATGTTTTCACATCATCGCCGCTTCGGTGTTGGGTTCATCGACTTGTGTTAATTTTTATGTAGTGTATCTAATTGCATCGACATAGCAAGTAGTGCACGTAACTAGCTGGGGCTTTTCCGTTAGCTTGACGAGGAACTGGGACCGGACAGAGTAGGTGTTACTTATCGACCCAAGGACAGCACCAATTGCTTGGGTTGTTCCGATCGACGTAATTCGATGGTGAGTCTACAAGACGCACACATTGCCTTTATATTCGTTCTTATACCATTTTCTAACTCTTCACAACTTTGCTTTGCATAATTTAGCGATTTGGCCGCGCGGTTCCCTCAGCCGCTTCAACTAATTCTTCTGTCCGCTTTAGTATTCCGTCAATATCGGCGACGAAGCCAAGAACAATCACAAGCAACAGATAGAGCGCGCTGAGATAGCTAATCTGGTCAGGTCGAGGATGGAGAGCCTCAATTTGCCGGTAATCGACTATAACGACGTTAGCGAAAAGAGAAACAGTCTGTCGTACGTCATTATCAATCCCAGCTGCGACTTGAAGCTCGAGGAGGGTGACATAATGTATGTAGTCGGAGGTGTTAGATAAACGTGTCGTCCATCGTTTTTTTTTAGCTACTTGGTGCGGCCCAGTCCGTTTTCCGCGCAGAAGACGTTCGAGCGCCACAACAGCCGACGCAAGTCCAATATCAGTTTCTGCTCGCAGACGCTCATCCAGCAAATGGCCGCCGCCTCGCAAGTGGGAAGTCGAAGAGGCTCCGGCTTGGGGTTAACCGGTTACCAATCGCCGCGACCTCCGCCTCTGGCGACGACGAAGTCGAACTCGCTCTCGTTGCCCGACAGTCCCACGGTGGCAGGGTACCAACGCGGCCGTTCCAATTCCCTCCGCGTCATCGACGACATCCTCCTACGAAGGTCGAATTCGTTGCGCCAAGGTCTGACCAACGTGGGCAGCTGCAGGCGCAAGAGCAGCTTGGAAGACATCGGCCTGTCGCACTTCTCCACCAACTACCACAACCCCATCAAGATCGCGCTGAACGGAAGCATCGGCTTGGAGGTGACCCCTCCCGAAGAGAACAGTCCCCCGGTTATTTCCAGCAACACGGCGATGGTGGTGAACGCCTCCCTCCCGGTGGCCCCCCACACCGGAAGCACCTTGAGTTTAGCACAAAGTGGCCTGCCTAGTTCTAGTAGTTCTTTGCCTCAACCGCTCAACCTCGGCATCAACGTGCCTGTTAGCTTTGCGGAAGTGGGGCCCGTGCAGCAGCAGACGGCGCTGCCGCCCCCCGCCCCCGCCACGGACCCCCAGCACCTCCAAGGGACGATAGTATGATATAACCTCATGTGGGGGAGGAGAATGGGGAGCCTGAGAAACAAGTGGCTCTAGATCCTCACTTCCACAGTAGAATCCCGCGGTCGTAGGTCGTAGCATTGTTTAAGTATATACTAGTTGGACCATGCAATGTAGTTTTTACTTGCCCGTCTAGAAAAGGATAGGAATATATATTTCAGACTTTATACTGACCTGGAGGTGGCGGACCCCTAACAGCCAATAGCGGAGATAAATATTTTCCTTTGCCGGTAAATTAGGTACCTGTCTCCAATGATACAAATTTGTCCCGGTTTTTAGAATTCCGTATTGCACTGACTCAGTTTCGGCGCCAAATCGATTTCGCTATGTCAGCATCTGGATTTAATCGGCCCGCAAGTAGTAAATAATACAGATTTCATAGTGCACATAGCGTTTGCGTCCAGAATTAGTAAAGTTTATAATTACGATATACTTTCATCGAGCTTGTAGAAAAAAAGAGACCGTTTACTTTGTGTTACTGGTATTACTATACCGTATACCGAATTACTATTTCCCATGCAGCAGATAGTAAATGTGCCGTCATACTGATTTTGACACTTTCGGTCTTATCGTGTCTTTCCAGCTGCCGCAGTACAATTGTACAGTCTTTGGCGATGGAAATGAGACTCATTAATATACAAAAACCCCCATAAGTCCGCAACCCTTCCAAATCGACACCAGGAGATAATCTCATAAGAATCTCATAAAGAAAACGCGAAATACATCATTTCCAATTTTGTAAACAGAAGACTAAGCGGAATAAAAATAGAGCCCGTTGCCATTTGGGTTGCGGACTTATGGGGGGTTTTGTATATTAATGAGTCTCATTTCCATCGCCAAAGACTGTACCTCTCTTTTCTATGAATTGTACAGCCATGGACAGTCAAGAATAACACTTTATCCGGCGGGTGTGATGCAAATACCGACTCTATGAGATATTGTCATTGAGTCGGTATTTGCATCACACCCGCCGGCTAAAGTGTTATTCTTGACTGTCCACGGTTGTACCTGCTCTTTGGGAAACTTGTGGCACACGGTCATTGTTCCTCCGCACGATCTATATTTCTAAAATATTTTGATCAAAATGGCACTTCCGATTATACCGGAAGTAGCCTTCAACTTATTTTATTTTGCCAATTTTTTTTGACGCCGCTACATTCTTTGCTACACTTTTGATCTTAGTTATGTTTAGTTATTTGTTATTGTTAAGGGATGTATTGGTGATAGTTTTATAACTGATTGCGAACTTCTTACTTGAAATATTTATTAATAATTAACAAATAACCGAAAACGTTGTTTACGAATCATCGATTGGGTTCGCAATTCTTCTGCATTCTGCAGGTGTGTTGAACACCTTAAAAAATGATGCGCACACGCACTCAAGATGGGATGAATTTAACTAGAGATGTGACAAACTTATAGAATTAAAAACATAAAAAAGTAAATGAAATTAACATTCTTAGAAAAAACTGAAGACATTAACGTTTTTAACAGTTATGGTTACGGAAATATCACAACTCTTTTAGAAAAATGGCTGCTTGCATGGGTTTGTTAGAAAAATCATAACTTTTAAACTGCTTCCAATTAAGAAATATCCAAAAATGCCCCACAATTGCAAAATAATGGTTATTTCCACTGCTTGATCGTAGATTTACATAATTTTAGCAAATAGCCTAAAACCTGACCTGACAATAAAAAAAATGGTGGAGTTTGTATTATATATTATAGTGATACAATAAATTAATAGAATGTATAATTCAAATTAAAAAAAAAACAGAAAATTATTGCAATAATACCATGTCAAAAATTTTGCAATAGATTGACCTGTGCTTTTTTAAATTGAACATAGGGAATTTGTTGAGAGTTAAAAAATGTCCCGGTATAATTGTTTGAAATTTCAGTATAAAACTATAAATACACGATATATCAGAACTCGCACCCGAGAGAAAATGAGGATGTGTAATTTTGAAGAAAAAATCTAGTTTCAAAGATATTCGAGAAACTTGTACAAACAATTATTCTCCAGCAAAGCAGTATACTTATGTGTTTTTTAACAGCGATGAGTCAAATTATTTTATATGACAAAGCAGGATTTGATTGCATACTACAGTTTTTTTAAGTAAATTTCTTTCGATAAATCGAATTTGCGGAAATTCATTAGAACAAGTCCGCAAAAAGCTCATACTCAGCATCTTGCAGAATCCGCGAGGTCGACACTAATAATTCCATTTTGGTCCTGGTTTTCTCTTCCAAATTGAGAGGCAGGATTTATGACCGGCCGTTGTGTATTTACATTTCGAGAATCCCTTATCCACCGCTATTGCGGTGAGAGAAATTCAAACAAAAATTAGAACAGTGACCAGATGTTACCACAAAGGACGAGCCTAATGGTTAGATCATTTGATCAAAAGGCCTCACATTCAAATAAATTATTCAGATGCACATTATTTACTTGATCAGGCCTGATGAAGCAGTCATTGAAAACTAAAGTTCATTATCATAAATTGAATAAAAATAAAATGTGATCAGGAATTATCAACAATTTAGCAACGATATTTTTTCAACAATTACGGTGTAATCCCAAAAATTGCAATCCAAAAATATGTTGATGAAATTCTAATTTGGATGCCTTACTGAAGAACTTCAGAAAATTCACATAAGCTAGCTGAAATTATCCAGACCAGGAGGCGGCAATTTTCACAACCAGCTGCACCTGGGTTAAACGCGATGTTGATGATGAGTAAATGTTAATTATTTTACCGGGATCGTAAGTTGCTGCAAATTTGGCCCCCCATTGGAGTTGCTTCAATATTTATAAATTCTATCAAATTTGCAGCGATGTTACATTTTTCCGTCGAGATATCACCTAATTTGAATTTTGGCGATTTTAATAATCTTGCCCACCTTGAATAAACTCGCAAAATTTTATATTCGTACATCATTACATCGCAAAGTTTCAAAAATGTTACAATTCATTTTAAATTTTGCGGTTATCACGTCTCTATTCACCGGCCCACAAGCACTTGTATCGGACTGATCATTTATAGATCACTACAAATTCGACTGAAACTGTTGCGCGCTCTAGGGAGCAGTAGCTTTACCATTGAGTTGTCCCACGCCCCCATAGCGTTCGTGTCCCAAACCTCCCAAAATATGGCAAGTAAAACTGCCATAAGGTGGTCCAACTAGAATATACTTAACAATGGTCGTAGCTTCGTGGCCCGGGACTAGTTAATCTTAGGTCGGTTGGCGGTCAAAGATTGAGGCGAGCAGTTAACCGACCGACCTCTACCACGTTTGGCCTTATTAACTTTCTATCAGAATTTTTAGACTGATACGTGTAATGTCGTTCTTCGCCAGTCGGCCTGGCCTAGCCAAATTTTTCCCTACGGTCGTAGTCTCCTGGTCGTGCTGAACGAACACCGGGCCTAGATCTCGAGGACGGCGCCTCATCTGAAAATCACTCTTCACAGCCACAAACACACCACACTAGCACGATTCTTAATCTCTGATCGACGATTTTTCTCAAGACTGATCCAAGACTCGTGTTTTTTGGATGAGCGGTCCGAATCAGTAAAAGCTAAAATAGCTCAATAGGATACTACTTGTAGTTTCGTTTGTACATAAATTCAAATGTTTCTTCCACGCAGGCCAAAGGCTGCTTATCAGTATAATTCGTTCAGGTATGTTGAATGAGGGATCAAATACTGTAGTTAGAATATCTGTTGGTATTTTATCTGGTTCTAAGTGGACGTTTCGCGGCATCGTAACTCTGAGTTAGTGGCGCGAATCTCCGAATTCGGTCAAGAGATTATCGCGTTTAATCTCTCTGGGTGGGTACGTTTTCGTACCGCGTTGTTTTCCCGCACGTTCAGTTTCCCCTCGGCTTCTCGTTTGCGTGTATCTCAGAATCAAAACGACAAATTTAGATTCGCTTTGGTAGATTAGTTTGAACCGTCCAAGCTAGTTTCCCGTGATGTCGCTAGACATCTCTAGCATCCCCGAGCTGTAATTCTTAGACGAAGACTGTGGGTGTGGTCCAATATAACGCGACAAAAAAACAGAGAAAAACTGAAAACATATCTACAGAAATAAGTGTCGTAGACATATATTTTTCTAGAGTGACGAAGTTGTGAAGGGTTTCGAATACAAAACCGATGCTTTGGTACTATTGCTTTATTTGAACGATGTATAAAGAGACGTGCGGCTTGGAAGCCGGGCGTGGCTCTTTCATACGTTTCGAAATAATACTTTTTATATAATTCAACTGGATAATATTGTACATAATGTTGTTTCATAGTTCTCAGAGTTGCTTGATAGTTATAACTATTTATAAATCTAAAACTTACTGTTAGACCGTGTATAAAGAAGTTTAAGTGAATTGGTGCGATTTGTTTCAACAATGTGCATTTGCACGCGCACGACAAGTTCATTATTTAACATTACAGAGTGGAAGAACCTTTACTGAATACGCTTACATTTGATGTACAGTAAAGTCAATACTGTCATAGCACATTATATACATTGTATTTTCGCCGCTTGTTTTATTCCCTCAACCTCACTGCCTCTTCCAGTTCACTTACCAGACTTGAGAGTCGTGAACGGTTTGGGAACGTTCTCGGCGAATTTTCCGGCTATGTTTCCTTTCGGATGATAATTAGCAACCACGTGAACTTCGTTCTTTTTTGACACGGCAATGCCGAACCCTACTTCAGATGTGTCTTTCCAAATCATTTGGGTGAAATGCAACGATCCCTTTTTACCGTTCTCAACGCCGAACGAGAACTTTTTTATTTCGTCGTACCAGCAATCAACGGCTGCTCTAATTATCTCGATGTCTGTCATTTGGGACGCCAAACAACTGTACAGGCATTCTCCGTAGGGATTGTTGTCGCGTGGGACCAGATTGCGGTTCTTGGCGCAAGTGTTCGCCCACTCCTGGGCACATTTACACAGCTGAAATATGATTCTATTTATCCCGCTTAGGATGCCGGAAAAATACTTTTTCTGTAAGTTTCAGGTCGGGAACCTCGTGGTAGTGTCTGTATTCGTTGTGGGCATTTAGAGCTTCGTATGCATATTCCGGGAAAAATTGCTGGCTGGTTTTCGCCTCCGGCACGACTTCCTCCTCTTCCGAATCCAATTCTTCATCACTCATCGTCTGTTTTCTTTCACGCTTTTACTGCTCTTTCGCCTTTTAACATTTTGACACCAGTTCGGCCCTAGTGTGTCCGAGCTCGTACTTTCTGATGTGTAATTTAGTACTCTGACAGTTTTAACATAAATTTTGACAAATGATTTTGGAAAACTGATCGTTTCATCTAACAACTTTTTTCAGAATTTATAGTTTATAATTTTTCGGATGCTGAATCCAAAACTGAGCTCTGATTGTCTCCACCAAGCACCATTTTTCCGCAACATGCATTGACAGTTTTAGCAATTTGAATAATATGGGGTTACTGAATTTGATAGAGGCAATTGGTGAAATGAAACATGTCTTGCCCATTTAAATGTATATTGTATGTACAGTCTTTTGCAATGGAAATGGGACTCATTAATATACAAAAACCCCCATAAGTCCGCAATCCAAATCGCAACGGACTCTATTTTTATTCCGCTTTCTGTCACTTTATAATACGTCAAATTTAAGGTTAGTCTTCTGTTTACAAAATTGGAAATGATGGACTTATGGGGGTTTTTGTATATTAATGAGTCTCATTTCCATTGCAAAAGACTGTACACTAACTACAACTCACATTTAATAAAATGCTTTATATTGTCTTTTTCTCTTCATGGGGAAGCTGCGCACGTTGTGTGAGGTTTCTTGAATATCGTGGTATAGCATCCATCAGGACTAAGGTTCCATGGGCTTTGGTATTTTCTTTCCATATCCTTAATGTCTTGGTGGCGAAGTTCTCCTGCTTCTCACTCACTGCACTAAGATTTTTAGGAAAAAAGTGTTAAACTCATTGATCATCTGAAGGTTTTGAATGTGTCAGCATACATGAAGCTTCTTTTCAAAGCGCAATTTAAGACTAATTTAACAGGACGAGTTTTTCTGTTTTTATTCAACAACAATTCATACAATTAACTGCATAGTGATCCAAAAATATCAGACCATCATGTTTTGAAAATCGATTCAGTTATTATATTGAGAAAATTCGGATTTTACTCATATATTTTGTCACTTAATGCATTTTGAAAAGAAAGCTCCACATTCAGGGTGTAAGAGGATCATGATACACCCCACTTTTTTCCGGTAATTTCCAAAATAACCTTTTCAAACTTGGTACATCAAATATGTATGTTAGTTGTCAGTTTTTGGTCTAAAAAGCAATTTATGTAACTTCCGGTTTCTCCGGAAATTACTCCATCTTTTGGGACAGACTGTATATTATTTCATATTTGGATTCTAAATGAATTTCTGAATCCAACGACGGTTTCCAGAAAACAAACAAAATGCATTTAACGTTTAGTCAGTTGAAAAACGGTTTTACGTTGAATCCGAAACGTTTAGTTTAGTCATTTTAAAACGATTCCGCCTTAACGTTAAATAAACGTTGAATTTTAAACCAAAGGTTTATATAATGTTATTTTAACGTTTTCATAATTTAATGAATTCAACGTTTACTCAACGTAAAATAGAAACGTTTTTTTAACGGAAATTATAAATGTTACTTCAACGTTTTATTTGACGTTGATTTAACGTTTTAATGTCTCACGATTTAACGTTATTTGAAACAAACTATTCAACGTTTTTTAACGTTTATTTAACGTAAATTAGAAACGTTTTTTTAACTGAAATTATAAATGTTACTTCAACGTTTTATTTGACGTTTATTTAACTTTCTAATGTCCCGCGATTTAACGTTATTTGAAACCAGCTATTCAACGTTTTTTAACGTTTATTCAACGTAAATTAGAAAGGTTTTTTTAACTGAAATTATAAATGTTACTTCAACGTTTTATTTTACGTTTGTTTAACAACGTTCTAATGTTCCGCGATTTAACGTTATTTGAAACCAGCTATTCAACGTTTTTTAACGTTTATTCAACGTAAATTAGAAACGTTTTTTTAACTGAAATTATAACTGTTACTTCAACGTTTTATTTGACGTTGATTTAACGTTTTAATGTCCCGCGATTTAATTAAATGGTATTTAAAAAACAAAAGTTGGTGTAGTTTCCCAAGAAAGCGGAATTTAAAAACCAAGTTTGAAAAAGTTATCTTAAAAATTACGCAGAAACATCCGATGATGTAACACGCTTAGTTCTGCCGAATGAAGGAGCTTACTGAAGCAACTCCATTTTTTGGCAAAGCTTTAACAAACTGTTTCATCATGCCTAATTTTATTTGGAGAGGTGGCAGAAGTAATTTCTATGTTTCTAAAAGAATGTCGCACAATGTCTTCCTTCCTAGGTTCAAGAGAAGTTTTTTGTGGTACATACCTGCTTGCCCTGTTGTCCCATTGAAAGAGAAAACATGTAAACTTTGTATGCCCAACTTGTTGACCAAGAAACATATACAAAAATTTGAAAATAAGTTTTCAGTTAACAACTGTTAAGGACCCGAGGTACAAAAATATATATAATGTCTTTTTTAGCAAATTCCATCTCCAGTCGTCGGTTTAGGTGTCGCTTGGGCATCTTTTTCATTGGCAGTTCCTGTCAAATGTCAATGACAGACGTCTACACTGTAAAAAATAAGAAAAGCTAGAATCGAAATGAGTCTTTTTTTGTACGTCCATTATTTTCACTGCCACCACACTTTCCTAGCCATCCTCGCCCAATCTTGAGGGGCCAAAGTAAAAAACGAGTCTTAGTTTTATTTAATGATTTATTGACTATCAATGCACAATATCGATTAAATCCAACAACAATTTGTACTAAAAGTCGAATTCAACAATGTATGGAAGAACTCACGGTCGCCATGCGACAATACTTAGTTTTTACGACTCATTGAAAAATTTCAACTTCAAGTGAACAGGTGCAACAACGATCGTAAAACATCACAGTGATTGCGTAGAATTATTTGGTGTAAAGCGTCTTCTGAAGTCCAACGGTAAGCTCGTGCTGACGGATTCGCTAGTAAATGTACAGTCTTCAAAGAATCACAGTCATCTAGGTTGAAAATTAAGTTTTGGAATGTTGCAGCTGATTGTTGGTGGTGCCTTATATAGTATACGTAAAAATTGATTAAACTGCTCTTTGGCGAGCTTGAATAGCAAATCTCACTATCCGTCACATTATTACCCTAAAAATAACATAATACTCTGTTTAACAACTTAATTACCATTCTGGAGTTGTATCAAATTCTTTGGCATAATGAAGAATGTATAAAGTATAAGATTACTTCTTCGTGGGTCAGAATCTTGGTCTGGGTACGTTATCCACGAACTGACCCACGTAGTTTCCTCTGGGGTTGTAGTTCGCAACAACGTAAGTCTCGCCTTTGTTGTTTCTTGTCATGGCGAAGCCCAAGTCGGTGCAGTTTTTCCACACGATTTGAGTGAAGTGGAGGGTGCCGTGGTTGACACTTTCTATTCCATAATTAAACTTCTTCACCTCGTCGTACCATTCCTTGACAGCGTCACGGGCTGTGGGAACGTGGGTCAAATCGGAGGAGTAAACGCAGAAGATATTTTCGCCGTAAGGATTATTGGCACGGTGGCACATGCTTCCGCTCTTGGCACAGGTATCTGCCCACTCCTGCGCATATAGACACATCTGAAACAACAAAAAACAATGAAAAAACTTCTTCAAGGCGAGCGCTCCGTTTACCTCTTTGTTGAGCTTCAACTCCGGCACCCCATGCTTGCGTCGATATTCATTGTGCACCTTCAAGCCATCGAGTGCAAATTGGGTAAATCCCGAACCGGCTGTATTCGCTGAAAGAGTGACTTTCTTTGGAGTAATGTCTTGTGCGCTTACACTAGTGGGCGATACGGGACTAACAGGAGCTGGGACATTGTCCACGTAGTGGCCCACGAAATTTCCAGCCGGGGAGTAATTTGCCACCACGTAGATGCTCCCCTGGCTGTTTTTGGCAACTCCCACGCCCAAAAACTCGCTCGACTTCCAGACGACTTGGGTGAAATGACCCGATTTGAGACTGTGGGGTTCACGCCCAAAGGGATGATGCTGCACCTCCTCGTACCACTTATCCACTGGCGAATGACCGGAAATGGTAAAATTCTGGTCTGACGAGTACATGCAGTAGATGTTTTCGCCATAGTTGCAACTGGGTCTGTGCTCTAAAATATTTTTGGCGGCCAAGTGCTTCGCCCACTCCTCGCTGTACTTGCACAGTTTCTTATCAAGTTTGAGGGGCGGCACTTGATGGCGTCTTCGGTACTCATTGTGAGCCCTAAGGAAGTCCTCCTCGAAGTTGCCTTCCGTGCCGTTTTTCAGCTCCTTGCTGGACGTGGCCAGGTTCAGCTTCGAAAACTTGTCTGCGCAATCCTCTTTGGGATGGTTGTTGTTGCTGGAGAATCCTCCAAGCGGAGGTACGTTTTTGGCGAAATTCCCGACGTAGTTGCCCGGAGGGTCGTAATTTGCGACGACGATAATCTTGCCCCCGGATTTAGCGAAGGCGACTCCGAGTCTTGCGCTTTCTTTCCAAACGACTTGAGTGAAATGTCCCGAAGCGAGACTGCTGGGTTCTACTCCGAATTTGTGCTGGTTGATCTCGTCGTACCACGAATCGACCGGCTCCTTCCCGGAAACGGTGAAATTAGGATTGGACGAAGTCATGCAGAACAGATTTTCCCCGTAGTCTTTGTTGTTGCTGTGTTGCAGCACGTTTCTGTTAATTAAGTGGTTCGCCCATTGCTGGGCCACTTTGCACATGTCCTTGTCTAGTTTTAGTGGAGGGACTGAGTGGCGTAAGCGGTACTCATTATGAGCTTTAAGGCACTCGATTTGAAAATCCATGATGGGACTTCTCTTCTTCTGAAACGAGTGGTCAGTACGTGACTCAGAAACTTTAGTACGCTACTTTATTAGATAAGGTCCGACAAGGAGTCCTCGTGGCTTTGTCGTGGAGAGACTCTATCAAATCGGACGGGAACTTCTCTTCACAGCCTTTCTTCTCTGTTGTGATTTTGCACTCGGTGCGTTGCCCCCGGAACGTTTCAACAGTCTCGCGGGTGATAGTCTCCAACTTTGGTTCCTGCAAGAGCGAGTGAAAGCTGGCTAAATCCCATTGAGGGCCCATACCTGTCCTTTTTCGATCGATGCGAAGGTCCTCTGGTCGGTCTTCCTGACCATAACAATCCTGCTGGAACCGTCGTGTCCGTGCACGGTCTTCCGGAACCGGTGCAAGTCGGTGAGGGATCCGGGAAATCCGGATCTGCGTCTGCACAAAGACATATCTAGAGGGTAACCGCACATCTTCACGCCCAACTAGCACTGGTGATCCGAACTCGGTGCGATACCGACCACGAATGCTCACCAAGTGTAAACCGCACGTTACCTTTCCAATCTTTGTTCCGTTTTGGCAGCCAAGTGTGACAATTATTAGAAAATTGCACGCCAGCATTGGGCATTAGACCCATGGTCGTAAAATATGCGTTATGATTCCCGTAATGAGGATCGATGGTACGCTCGAGTTGCCAATTTGTGATTTGCAGATAATCAAATCGTGATGATAATGGGTCTGGGAGTTGGAGCGGAACTGATTGGCCCGCACAGTAAACAACGCAATACTATTAGTCCAAATTAGTGAAGTTTTAATTTAATTCGGTTTTTACTAGTGCAAGCGACTTTAAAAGTTCGTACAGATTATATACAGTTTCGGACAAAAGTAAAAAGACAAATTTAATTTATTAAGGTGGGAAATCTGCATGCAATTTTGCCATAAGAGGGTTTTGAGGGTTTAATTTCCTAATTTTCCAACAGATTCGTCTGATTTTTTTGAGATTCATCCTAATTGTAGTTATTTAAGAAAAAAATAATACATGCAATTTTTCCATAGGAGGGTTTGAGGGTTAAACTTCCTTATTTTCCAACAGAATCGTCTGATTTTTTGGTATTACCTTCACTGAACATTGCAATTTAAATTAAGATCATATCAGATTCATCGTAATAGTAGTTATTTAATAATTAATTAATTAAGCGGCCCTTACATAATGCTGAAAAAGATGACACCAAAGCAGATTATTTTGGAATGTGATTATGATGAAGATGCCTCAGTTTACCAAAAGACGAATGCCCTAAATTGCCTAATAACTGAGATTAAGCATTATTTTTAAGGTGTTTCATGTAAAACCTACGTTCTCAACTTGAAAATGAGATGTCGCTGCCGATCAACTTTTCGTTCCTAAATGAAATATCGGCAAAATCTATTTCCAAAACTACTTTCTACAACGAATACTACGATTCATCGTAATCTTTGAGGCAAAAAAACCAGGGAAAATGCTAAAATTTGGCCGCCTGCCTTTGATGGATAATAATCGATCATTGCGACATCTAGCGGCCGTGAAACGTAACAAATAAAAAATTTCCCACCTTAATAAAAAAATATATACATGAGAAATTGCGACTAACTTTTTCCTAATGTACTGAAGACCGTCACTACAAAAACTAAACAACAAAAATTGTGTTTCAATAAATATTTTTCTACTTCGACCCTATGCGTTCTATTCAATTGAATGTGTTAATAGCTTTTTGAGTTTCGTAATAGACCTAGTGTAATTTAGTTTGTTTAGGGTGGTATGTTATGATGTCAAAAATGCCATGTAAAATTTGCATAAATGATGCAAGATAAAAAAAGAGTATAAAAAACTTGTTTTTAAAGGTTTTATGGCTCTCGTTATCTTTACCTTTATTAATTAATTATTAATGTATTAGAAATTGGGAGTAACTAACTAATCGACTGAAGACCCTCACTGCAAAAACTAAACAACAAAAATTGACTTCTAATAATTATTTTTTCTAATTCGCGTTTATAACACAGCCGTTAATGCACTCAATTTAGTGCGTTAATAGCTTTTTGAGTTTCGCACTAGAACTTAGTTTTTCTAGGGTGGCATGTCAGCATCAGAACGGTCATGTTACATAAATGATGTGAAGTAGCAAAAATAGCATCGTTTATAAGAGTATTATGGCACTCGTCCTTTATAAAATTCCAGGCTCGGTCGTTTTATTATATACATTAATTATTAATCAGATTATTATGCATTAGAAATTATGACTAACTTCTTTCTAATGTACTGAAAACCATGACTGCAAAAACTAACCAACATTTTGTATAATTTTTTTATTTGTTGTTCTTATTTTTAATTTAAATCTGGGGCAAAAGTAATGAAACGTTTTACAAATAGTACTGAAGAATGCCTAAAAGGCAAAAGTTTATCAGAAGAAATTCGTAAACTTATAACTAGTGAATTTAAATTTGGAAAAAAAAATTCAAATATCTCGATAACTAAACAAGAACAGATGTGTAATTTCAAAAACAATTAAATTGTGCAAGATACGAAGTAGTGTATCTAGTGCTATAAAAACTGGAAGACCCCGAAAAATAGAATGAAAATAGTATCGATACAAAACTCTTTCGCATTAAAATCTCAAATAAAAAAAAAGAATTCCAGGGTTTAAATGTGTCTCTTCGTACTATATGACGTCGTTTTATGGATGCGGGATTACATTAGTGGCGGCTCGTGGGTTCATAAACAGGATGGGCACAAAACAAAAAAGTTTCAAAGAAAAATTACCAACACTTTTTATTTCTAC
The DNA here is from genome assembly GCA_964023215.1 of Eledona agricola. NCBI lineage: Eukaryota > Metazoa > Arthropoda > Insecta > Coleoptera > Tenebrionidae > Eledona > Eledona agricola. The sequence continues at coordinate 19,478,846 of OZ026855.1, read as the reverse complement.
ATGAAGTTCACAGTCAGAACAAATTTAAAAACAATTAACAAATTAAAATCTATAAGAATGATTCTTTATTTTTCTAGCAGTGGGCACGTGCCCCTGGGCCCTTTAGCACTAGCCGCCACTGGATTACATTGTCAAAGACCTCCAAACAAACATTTCTTCAAAAAACAGACGATTTAGAATGGATTTCGTTCGTGAGAATCTAAATTGGACTACTGAAAAGTTGAAAACAATATTGTTCTCTCACGAGAGCAAATACTGCTTGTGTAATTCGGATGGGATAATGTGGGTACGGCGGCCAAAAAATTAAAGATTCAACATAAAAGGGACGTGAAGCAGTGGCGGCTCGTGATCATTTTAGAGACGGCAGGAAGTTTTTTCAATTTGTTATCAATGGCCTTAAATTTTGTATTTTGATTTAATGGTCTAACAAGTTCCTTCTCATTTGAAATTACTGCCATACACATATCTTTTTCTTGTCCGATGTATTCTTTCTAATTATAATATTTTCTTAGAAAAATATTCATCATCACTTCTAAACTGATGCCTCTTCTTCGATTGAATTCATGCATTGTTTAAAGTTTAACGAATGAGCGTAACAATGAGTAAATAGAATTTGAAGAGCAACGATTTTAATATGAATTTCCAAACACGATGTAGATAAATATTGATAAGACCGATTTTATATCGGCATTGAAAATAATTTTCATACTTTGGCTATGAGAACCCAGTGCTGTAGACACCTGTAAATATTTTGCAGAATCAGATGCTTCCGTTCGCTGAAGATGAATTTTCCAGCAGGACAACGATCCAAAACATACTGCGCAAATAGTAAGGACTGCTGCTAAAAATGTTATAATGAAATGGGCTGCACAAAGCCCAGATCTAAAACCCATTCAGAATGTTGCAATGAAATTGATCGCATAATTCGGGAAAAAATTGATTCAAAAGAGTCTTTACTAAATGCAATTAAAACCGATTGGAATGAAATATCGCAGCGCAACAGTGTTGAAGTGATACAAATAAAAGGTTATGCAACAAAATATGGAATAATTTATTTTTTGTTTGTTTTAATTGTAACCACATTTCTTTACTTTTGACAGTTTCAGAACGCAAAGAAAAAATTTCTGTAATTCTTTTAGATATATTGTGGTTACAGTGTGATTTGTTTTAAAACAACTTGCCGACTGTAAAAGTAAATTTATTTCTACAGGCTTTATAAATGTCTTAAACAACTATAAATGTTCCTTTACTTTTGGCCAATACCGTATGTGGAACGTACAAATTATAACGGAGGCTCAGGAGGCCACGGAATCTACCAATTGTTATATTTTTTACAGTGTAGACTATTTTAACTATCGAATCGTGACATTTCCCATAAACTGTCATTCAAAAATTTGCTCAAACGAGGCCTGGAGATGGAATTTGTTAAAAACGACACTAAATGTATCTTATGCAAGCAAAGTGTCCGAAACGGTTGTCAACAGATAACTTAATTTCGAATTTCTCCATCTCAGGATCAAATTGTATCTACACTCTAAACACTTCCAAAATGCTTCCATGACCTACGCAGCCTCGCTTTATTTTTAAACGCACGTAGCAGGCCACAAATTAAAATATTGAACAACATAATAAACAAAGGGAAACAAGATAAATTTTCCCAAGATAAGTAATTAAAAAACGTGTTTATCTCTGAGGCTATATCTAATAATTGAATTAGATAAATGTTATAAAATTATCGAAAAATTGCGGACAGGAATTGTCGAAAGAGATAAAGTATGAATTACAACGAAATAAAAGAACACTTCAACTTGAACTATGAACACTAATTTATTTATCCAAGGACTAAAAAAATTAAGTATCACTTGCTTAAACATGTGCCGAATTTTTACTCAAAGTACGGTGCTGTAAATGTTCAGGTGCGAATTTAGTGGGTTGTGGGACAGTTATGAAACTGAAGCAGAAAATGTAACATGTCTGCATCACTGCCTTATGTAACAATGTAAAAAATACCAAAAAATCGTAAAATGATAATGAATGGAGGCAAGAATTGGATATGTAGGTTATCTTAGGTAAAGCGTGTAATTATTAAAATTAAAAGATTTTCGTGTTTTCCCACATTGTGTGCAAACATTGTACAAAAATTTACATAATTGGAATTTATTTTCTCTTTAAGAAGCAATTACCACATTTTTTTACCCAAACCTGTTAATTAACTATTTTAACCAATCAGAAATTGAAATGAAGTGAATAGAAATATACAAATGTTTCAAAAAAGCGTACTCACGAAAAATTTAAGTAACTCGTTTGATGCTACCGCAAAACTGATAACAAATTGACAACTCGTCTTTATATAGCAAAACAGCTTAATTACATAAAAACACAAGATAAATAATCGATAGCAGACTACAACTACTAGGAAAAACATAAAATCGACAATTCCAATTATTGTTATTTCACTGATAACATTCCAATCTAAAGATTCGTGTTTTCAAGCGCGCCACTTGCAGCAAAAGACGCAAATTTCGGCCGGCGTTTAAAATGTTTATTGTTAATGGTCAGCGGCGCATGCAGAATGTTTGAATACGACCCGCTAACCTATAAAATCAGAACGTGGAAGCCGATTTAAAAATATTGTCACGCCTCTTTGAAAAAATAAGCAAAGCGCGAACGGTCCTTCAATTTCAGGCTGTCTTTTCCGCACCCAAAAACTGTGAATCTCGTTCACGAAGAAAAGAGGAAATTGCGGGTTGCAGGAACTCACCTGGGGGTGCCGGTTGCCGACATTTTATTGATCCTGCTTACACTGCACTTGCACGACTCGAGATTTCAGCACATCTGAGGGTTGAAGCTCTTCACCCTAAGCGAGGGGCGCAAGCATGCGCCTGGTTTTCACCACTTTTCCAGTGAAAATATCGATAAGCTGATAACCGCTCCTACTCACTGCTTGGCAAAAAATAGCTACCTCTATCATCTATCGCGATGCTTATTTGACAAGAAATTTTCTCACGCGAATTGTTTCGAAGCGGAACCGCGACTATGGAAATCGAAGAATGGTTCGGCACTGCTTCGCATCAATTTTATCACTCTTCTCTTATAGTTATCGTTTTTCACCACCACTTTTTACCGAAGGATTCTGATACGAACCGAGGAGCCTTGGCGGTTTCTCGGGTTGAAAATATTTGAACTGTTATCGCTAAGCAAAGAAAAACAATGCTCGGTGAATTATGGTGTTGAACCGATTTGGACGAAAAATTGAAAGTTACGACTTTATGATGTGGCGTGCAAATGGCCTTCGTTGACACAATTCATGTTGTTTTATGCCGACCGTTGCAGTTTTACCTTGCAACGATGTTCAATGTGCGAGCGCAATTAATTGCTTAACCACATAATCGGTCTTCTATTTCTGTTAATTCAGTTCACCCTTGGTGCATCGACGCCAAACGAATACGCACAATTCCTGAAATGTGCACGTTCGTAAGTAAATTTTATCACTCAGATTTCAGATAACATTGCAGAGCGATTTAAGTATCCTTTCGACGATATTTTGATTAAACGTAATTAAGTCACAAATTTGGATTGCAATCAATCGCTCTCAATAGCAGCAATTGTGTGCGAAAAAAATTACCACTGAAAAACAAAATTCTAGCAGATTTTAATCAAAAAATTTTGTAATTATTGTAAAACATTTAGATGACATACTTTTAAACTGTTCATTTTTGGGCAAACGAAGTAGGCCATGGAGTTTGAAATTCGTTAGTTTAGCGTGTAGAAAATGTATGACCTTGACATGAAGACATATTAAATTAAGTTTTCTGTTAACAAGCGTTTCGGACACTGCATAAATTACATTTAGTGTCCTTTTTAACAAATTCCATGTTCAGGTGCCGGTTCTGACGTCGTTTGAGCAATTCCTGTCAAGTGTCATGTCAACGTCAAACGTCTACACTGTAAAAAATAAAACAAAAGCTAAATTCCATTGTCCATCTTGAGAACCCATTTTTTGTACGCTCTTTACAAATCATGTACAGGTGTTTCAACATTATGGAATGGGAGTAGTAATAGCGTCACAAGTCACGCAATATTTGAAAAATAAGAGCAAACATCGACGAGGTGCGCTGTATTTGTAAAAATAATCTCAAGGAATGTGTAATTTTTCAGATCTTTTACTCGCGGTAACATAATCAGAGTCATTATACACTGGGAAATAATTGTGACCTTAAAAGCAAGAATCACTGGGACGTAGTGCAGCATGAAGATCAATCAGTTTACGCTTCAACGCTCTTCTGCCTTATCCTTGACTTGTAAAACATTTCGGTATAACAAGGAAGACGCCTCTCGATTTCTACTACCGCAAACGAACTACTTAAAAGACACATTTGAATTTCAAAAGCAGCTGGGAATTGTTAATTAAATAAAAATTTATTAAATTGGCTTAAGTGGACGAACGACATGTCATTGAAATTGTGTTGCGCAACAGTGCTGTACTTCTTGCAATTACCAGTTGTAAAAAATGTAATTGCTCTTTATAACAATTTTCAAACAGCAGAAACGCTGGAAAAGCAATTTTATATTACCATTATCGCCTCGCGAAATATGACGAGATTGGGACAGGCTTATGGGCGTATCGGCGTCCAAACATCAGCCAAATTGAACGGAAATCCGGCAAACACTGTGATTTTGCTGCCATTATAATAATGCGGTCTGCAAGTGCAAGGTTATCCGATCAAGGGCACCGCCGAAAACATTCAAATCATTTGGAAAAGTCACGCACCGAGCAAATTTCGCCGCTAATACGGCGATGGAAATCAGTTCGAAACGTTTAACTCGAATTTGAATTTGTTTTGTGGTCGATTGTAATTATCCTTGCAAATCCGGAAAATTACAAACTCTAATTCTCAATTGAGTTGTAGAAAATGCCTGCGTCACTTGAGCGTCGAAAATACTTTTCTTATCACTGTGATAAACACATTGTGTAGAACAATTATAAATAAAATAAATAAATAACACAATGTGTTTCTGTAAACCACTCCAGCTCCATAACCGATAAAATCGAAAATATGAATAGGTAGTTAAAACATTTTATTCGAACCCTTAAACGTTGCATAATCGCAAGGTTTCGCGATTGTTATCAAAAGCTCGTAATTGTGCTGTGACATTGATGGTATCGCGGATGGTAAACCGTTTCCGAAAATGGGTAAACAAAAGGGACAAACTCTTTAATTTGCATTAGTTAAGGTCGCACGACCTTTCTTCAAACGTACAAACTTGACACTACTGAAATATAACAAACCGCACTTGAAATATCTAACTGTGTGAAGAATGATGTTTCGTAATGCAAAATAAAATAGTAAAATACAAATAAAAACGTAGCATGTTACACAAGTTGATTACGTAAATATGTGTGTAAAACAAGGATAGGACCAACCGGTCAACAAGAGGCAAGACTGTTCGTATTACTTCGTAAAATTTTGCCATATTCAAACTACAAGCCGAACAATTCTTGTCTATGCGATCCACGGATAGAGAATCCTATCCTTGTTTTCCGCATATATTTCTTTTCTTCTCCACTCGTTATTCCCGGAAACTTATTCAATAGTGCACCGACCACCCTGTATATAATTTGCAAAAGTATACGAGGGGAGTTTATAAAGTTATCTACCTAGCCCTGAAAGAAACAAGGAATAAACATAAATTAATTTTTGTAGTTCCTTGTAATGCACTTTTTGTTGTCGACAGGAAATTAGTGTTTCCATTTTTTCGGGCGCCTGATTTTAACGAGTTTACTCTCAAACGAACTCCTGAAGATTCGGTTAGCGTTAGTGAAGCGGTTTTCCAGGCGTCGAAATGAAAACACAATTGTTTAACTAAAGAAAAGTTTTTATTCTGGACGGAATAAATATACATATTGGAAACACGAGTACTGAAAAATTGGGAAAATAATAGGAAATGTGTATACGATCTCTTTTATGGGGTGGAAGGCAACAGAACGCCTTCCACACGTTACATTCCAGAAAGAAATTCCCATTCAAATGTTGGCAACCAACATTACAATGTTGGCAACCAACATTACAATTATAAGATTTACGTTTTGCAAGCATGGTGCTTTTTAATACGATAAAAAAATTGTCATTTTTAAAACTTGTTACAAAATATACTGTTAAATAATTAAAATAAATGTGTAACGGCTGGCTTTCCAAGCGATGCGTAATTTATTTATTGCACTAGGCATCTTCTTCACTTATCGGTTTTGTCGTTTCTTCTTATTACTTTTAGATTTAGTTGGTTTTGGTGTCGGCGACCTCCCTTGCAATTTGTATTTATTTGTTTTTATTGTTGTTTGGTGAAATTTATGTTAGTCAATCAAGCATCAATAAAAAATTGCAGTTGCCAGAATTTTCACAATAATATGTTTACATAGGAATTTAAACCAACACAAGAAAAACATTTTTTGTTAAAATTAATAATGGCGGTCATAATACATAGAATGGGTCAGTGAAAGAGATTTTGTTACAAGACAATTCTGAAACGTCATGTTTTATTTCGCGATAAGCGAAAATAGACGAATTGATCTCAATTGTAAATAAGTTTTTTTATGAACTCTTTCTTTATTTATGTAAGATGTTTGTTAAGAATATTTGTTGGTTTATTTCTATTTTTCTTGTGTTTTGAGAGATTAATTATTTTATTTAGTTTTCTAAAATTGTTTGCAATAGACGGTAGACATTGCGCGCTCGAAGGGTCACACTGCATTCTTTCTTTTTTTCTTCTCTTTATTCGTTGTTATTTGAATCTAATTTCGCTCTCTTTTCACTTTTCGACTTCTACCACTGCTATTATACTTCATCTTGTCACCGCAATTTAAATTTTCTTTATCGTACTAAAACCCTCCCCTTGATGTGACAAGACTTGAAGCCTGAACAAGAATTATTACTCTCACAGCTCAGCCTTTTTGACTTTATAGAAAATTAGTGCAACTTCTTCGGCATATATACATAACATTTTTTTCAGAAAACTACATTTTATAAGTAAATACATTAAATAAATTGTTGGGGTGGGGCTTAGTCGTAGTGAAGGTGCCCACTCATAATTTTTACCTAAAAGCCTCCAACCGGAGGTACGTTTTCGGTAAAAGTTCCGAAGAAGTTGCCCGGAGGGTCATAATTTGCAACGACGATAATCTTGCCCCCGGATTTTGCGAAAGCGACTCCGAGTCTTGCGCTTTGTTTCCAAATGACTTGAGTGAAATGTCCCGTACCAAGACTGCTTGGTTCTTCTCCGAATTTGTACTGCTTGATCTCGTCGTACCACGCATCGACCGCATCTTTTCCGGAAACAGTTAAGTTAGGATTGGACGAAGACTTTTGGTAAAGATTTTCTCCATAGTCGCTGCTGCTGTGCTCCATCTTGTTACTGCTAATTAAATGGTTTGCCCATTGCTGGGCCACTATACACAACTTTTTGTCTAGTTTTAATGGAGGGACTGCATGGCGTTTGCGGTACTCATTATGAGCGTTAAGGCACTCGATTTGAAAATCCATGACGGGACTTCTCTTCTTCTGAAACCAGTCGTCGGTACGTGGCTGAGGATTTACATATTTATATTTTAGAAGGTATTTGTATAAAACTGTTTTCAACATACAATGAACATATAATTTATTTGTCCAAGGTAAAAAAATTAAGCATCAATTCAACTATGACCAGTCCCTAGCTTAAAACAGTCTCTTCATCAAAGAGCAAAAATAAGAGCGAATTTAGTGTGTTATGGAACAGTTATGAAACTGAAGCAGAAAATGTAACAATGTAAAAAATAACATAAAATCGTAAGATGAAAATGAATTCGAATTTTTTCACATTGTGTGCAAACATTGTACAAAAACTTACATACATATACATTTACAATTTTTTTTAAACAAAGGACAATTAATTATTATTTTTTATTATATATTTTAGTAGGTATATTTGAATAAAATTGTTTTCAACATACAATAAACACATAATTTATTTGTCCAAGGACTAAAAAATAAAGCATCAATTCAACTATGACCAGTCCTTTGCTTAAAACAGTCTCTATTACAAAAATCAGAATTCTTCCTCAAAGAGCAAAAATAAGAGCGGATTTAGTGGGTTGTGGAACAGTTATGAAACTGAAGCAGAAAATGTAACAATGTAAAAAATAACATAAAATCGTAAAAAGAAAATGAATACGGATTTTTTCACATTGTGTGCAAACATTGTTCAAAAACTTACATACATAAACATTTACAAAAATTTTTAAAACAAACGACAATTAATTATTTTAACCAAAGTTTAGCTGTTGCTTAGCTATTAGGAGTAAATCAGAAATTGAAATAAACTGAAGAGGAACAAATGATTAAAAAAAGGTACTCACTAATTAAAATTTACTCGTTTGATGCTGCAGCAAAACTGATTGACAACAAATTGTCAACTCGTCTTGATATAGCAAATCAGAAAAAAAAATTATTCATAATTATCGAATTTTAGATATCACTCGTTTTAACATACTTGACACGATTTCCGATAACATTGCGAACCGACTTAAGTAAGCTATATTTTGATTAAAATGAATTAAGTCACAAATTTGGATTGCTTTTCGCAACGCTATCAATATGTAGTGGCAATTGTGTACGAAACAACGAAGTTTGATTACGGCAAATTTCGAAAGACGGAAAATATAATAACTATCAGATTTTAATCAAAACTACAAAATAGCCATAAAACATTTAGATGATATGTACTTCAATTTTGGGCAAACGAAGTCGGCTATGGAATCACATTGGAATTCGTAAGAATTCGGATTTTCCTAACAGACAAATGTTTTAAGCAAGATGCTGATCATATTTGAATAGATTCTTTATTTTTTTAGTCCATGGACAAATGAATAATTATGTCCCATTGTACTTGTAAGTTGAAAATAGTGTTTCTTCTATTACGTTGTAATTCTTTCTTTCTCTTTTTACAACTCATGCCCGCATTTGTTCGATGATTTTATAATATTTATCTAATTTAATTATTATAGCTTTGGAAATAAACATGTTTGTTTATTAAAATAAAAATACTTCTTTGTTTACCTTTCTTTATCTGAAAAGTAGTGTATTAGAGTTACTAAACTACGTATTGAAGAGTGGTTTCAGAAGAAGATAAATTCCGTCATGTATTTTCAAATCGAGTATTGTTCATAATAAGTACCGCTACGGTATTCCCTCCACTAAAACTAGACAAATACATGTATAAAGCAGCTGATTATAATCATGTCTGTGGTATAAAGTGGCCCAGTAATGGGTAAAATCTAATTAGCAGAAACGTGCTGCAACATAGTAACAACAAAGACTATGGGGAAAATCTGTTCTGCATGACTCCGTCCAATCTTAATTTCACTGTTTTGGGCAAAGAGGTGGCCGATTCGTAGCACTCCCGTAACCACCAAAATTTCTTGGCTTCACACTCGATAGAATTGAACTTTCCAGACGTGCGACCTTTTCAAAAAACATTTTCAATGGATCATTTTGTTTTCGTACTGAAATGCAAGGAATTTTTTCCTCTAACTTAAACGCAAACAAAGACTAGGTCGTTTTAGCAAAAAAATCGCAGCCCTCTCCCAAAAAAAAATCTGGTTACGAGCTTGATTCGTAGTATGTTAGTAATTATGTATGTATGTACATACATACAGTAACGAGATCAAACAATACAACTTCAGAGTAAAACCCAGCAGTCTGGGTACAGGACATTTCACTCAAGTTAAGTTGAAAATAGTGTTTTAGTTCTTTTGAATTCATTCTCAACTTTTTTTACAAATCCTGCCTGCAATTTTTCGATGATTTTATAACATTCTTCCTCTTACAGCAGAACTAGCGAATGTCCAAAAAGTTCGATTTTCGTATTTTGTACGATTTTATGTCTTCAAGAGCACTCTATCTATTGCAGATTTATTGTATTGCAGAAATAGGCCTATGTAAAATAAGTCAATAAGTGTTCGGATCTTTTTTAACTTGGAGCAGAACTATTGCTCCAGTAAAATTTATTTTTCTGAATTAGAATAGTTCTGCTCTAAGGGGACGATTTATCTAATTTCATTATTATAGCCTAAAAAATAAACACGTCTTTTTAATTACTTATCTTGGGAAAATTTTCTTTGATTTCATTTACTTATTATGTATTATATTGTTGAAAATTTTAATTTGTGGCCAGCTCTGCCGCGTGCGTTCAAAAATAAAACGTGAACCATGGAACTACTTTAAAAGTGTTTATAGTGTAGAAACAATTTAACCTTGAAATAGAGACATTTGAAATGAGAATCCACTTGAAATTAAGTTTTCTGTTCATATTTCGGACGTCATATAAGACACTTGTAATGACTTCTTTAAGAAATTCCATCTCCGGACGTCGACTTAGACGTATTTTTCAAGTTATAAGTTTGCCATTGTAATAATGCGGTCTGCAAGTACAAGGTTATAAGGGCACCAACGAAAACATTAAATCATTTGGAAAAGTCACGCACCCAGCAAATTTCTCCGCTAATACGTACGGCGATGGAAATCAATTTGAAACGTTTAAGTCGACATGAGAAGGGCAAATGAATTTGTTTTGTGGTGTGCTGCAGTCGATTATCCTTCCATCCCGGAAAATTGCAAACCCAATTGAATTGTAAGAGTAGAAGCAAAACTACTTTTCTTATCGCAGTGGTAAACACTTTGTGTAAAACTCAAAATTATAAACAAAATAAATAAATAACACAATGTGTCTATTCTGTAAACCACTCCAGCATAACAGATAAAATCGAGAATATGAATAGGTAGTTAAAACATTTCATTCAAACCCTTACACGTTACACAATCACAAAGTTTCAAGATTATTATCAAAAGCTCGTAATTGTTCTGTGACATTGATGGTATCGCGAATGGTACGTTTCTGAAAATGGGTAAACACTAAACAATAGGGACGAATTATTTAATTTGCATTGCTCGCACGAGCTTTCTTCACCGTACAGACTACAACTGAAATTTAACAAATCGTCGAATAATGTTTCATATTGACAACTAACAAATAAATATGTATGAAACTAGAAAAAGGATGTTACACAAGCAATAATAGGACGTCGCTGCTTGTTTTTTGAATTGCGATAATGACGTAATTGTAATTGTAACCGAGTATGAGGGCGAGTCAATGATTATCTGGAAACGGTCGTAAATTGCATTTCGCTTAAAACAAATATTAGTCGCTCAAGATCAAAGAGTTCCCCAAAGTTGCGCTCATATTAGGTGTTTGCCCATTTGTAAATTGAATCCTCAAATTGTCTCCTGTACGTGTCAAATCATTTGCAAGAGTATTCGAGGAGAGTTTACTCCTTTGTCCAATAAAGCTTTTGCTTCGAAAAAAAACTCTTAGTAACTCAACAAAATACTACAGTCTCTTCCAACTCTTCGTTCAACGAAAACCGGCGCCTTCTTAAGTGTTTTTTGAGTATTGGAAAGATATGGTACTCACAAGGATCAGGTCAGGACTGTAGGGTGAATGAGCAAGTTCTTCAAAACAGCATTTATCGATTTTTTCTTGCACAACTCGTGTTTTATTCACCCTGCCATTATCATGTAGGAAAATAGTTTTCTGGGCGTGATTGTGAGGCATTTTCTTGCTAATGGCAAGCTTGTTTCTTTGTAAACATTATCATTTATTGTAGTCCATCATCGATAGATTCCCTGTCCCATTTAAACTGTGTTGCAAAAACTTTATCTCAATATTACGTATTTTAAAGACATTCCGCATACAGTAATTATTAGAATTGGCATTAGGGCGTTTTTTTTTAATTAATAATATTTTTTTTTAGTACGGAATGTGGCATATAATTATGCTTATCATCATTAATTTACTCTCCAACGTTGAATAAGTTGGGATACGAAACTTTTCCTCGTCCTTTCTACTACATATATTGCCAACAGATCATCACATTTTCAAGCGTTTAGACAACAAAGGATAAACTCTTCAATAAAGAAGCTGCCTGCAAGAATCCAGTCTTTTATTAAGCACACTTGCAACTCGTGTGTGTTAAATGAATTCGTGCTTACTTTCACTGGTAAGTTTATAGTAAAATGTGTATTTGAATTTAAGAGTTATAATGCTCTGCTATTTTCAGACCCACTTCATCGCACTAAACTGAATAATAGTGAAAAATTGCTAGACAATCGTATCAGAAACTAATGAAATTATGAAAATAGTCACCTCAGTGAAGTCCTGGTCCACAAATGCAGAACACTAAATAAATTAAAAACACCGAAATTTGTCAATTTATGCAGCAATGAGCCATTATCACTATCACAAATTACACGAAAAAGCACTAAAAACATGACTGCACCACAATAAAAACGTTTATTGCATCAATAGTTAATTCAAATTTACTCGCTTCATTCTTGTTCTTATCTCGAATTTGTGACTCACTTGTTAAGTCTGCATTTTTGTACAGCTTCATATCAAACCCATTCTGGTTACCACTTTAGGTAGATGTTATGCAATTGCTCGTACTTTCGTTGCTGTAGCTTTGACGAAAAAAACATTATTTTAGGCAGTCTCATTAAAGCAGTTTCTTCCAAATAAGCCCATTTGAATGAGGACACACCTACATGTCCATCACGACGTTAGACAGACATGCAAATTTCACTTTCACAAAAAATTATTAAGGAAACAGTTCAAGGGTTATTACAGTTCAAAATTTACCCTATTGAGGAAAACACCCTTTGTTGAAATTCTCACAACAAGCGCGTTCATATTTAATGGATTTAATGGGGCAATTGCTCTAAACGTGGAATTAACTCAAGGAAATTTTTATATTGTCCATGCCAATCAAACGCTCTTTAAATTGATTTATTGCTCGAAATGGCGTGGATGACATAACGACTTAACTCTCACAGCGCTATACAACTACAAAAACTTAATTAAGGTACAGTAATTCTTGGTAGTGCTCTCCTCATCCAGCAACCTAAATTCGAGCGCACATCTGTTTCTTTCGTTCTTCAGATCCAGCGAATTATACAATTGCGCCTGAAAACAATAATTGAAGTGCAAAAATCGCACCATATTAATTTACCTGTAAATACAAGACGTCTTTCACTCTCGAAAACGCTTCAACCACTTTGAAATCGCCCTTAACCTTCTCGAGCATGTCCACTGCGTTTACTAGCTCTTTTCTTCTGTCCGCGTCGGAAAACTGCTGCGAGTGGGAAACTAAGCATTTAACGTACAACAATACAGCCCTGGCTCTATCGTAATTACCACCATGGGCCAGAATCTGGACTAGGCAGCGCTCCAGAAGCGTAAGTGCACGACTCGTCATGTTCAAACTGAGCTGTATATTGGCAATATGCAAGTGGATCAACGCGGTATAGTAGTCCAAATTATATTTTGTGGTTTCAATGAGACAGTCGTTTAGGAGAGTCATAATCCCTGGTGGAACTTTATCAGGATGACAAGTCGCAAACTGTATTTCTGCAAGCAGGATTTTGGCGTGGACATAGTACTGAATTCTCCAGTTGTACTTGTCGTCGGATTGGTACCGTCTAATGAGGATATCCACCAATCTGTGCGCTTCTAAATAGTCCTGTTTGTAGAAATACAATTCGGCTAGCAGTAAATATCCTTGCCACTCATCGACCACGAGAATTTTTTGCGCCGCGGCTTCTGCCTCGTTCCAGTTCTCGTGGTACAACTCGCGTTTGAACACGAAAAGATTCTCGGATAGCATCCACACGTGCGCGTTTGGTTCACTAGGAAATCGCTCCTTGGTGAAGCTGAGAACCGTGTGGACGTGACTGTAACTGCCATGACTGAGCAAATGATTCGCGATATTGCACAGCGCCAAGCAAAAGCCCTCGCAATAAACCGCTTTGCTGTCATTGCTGTTGTCCAGGTTGAGGTAGAACAAGAGCTGACTCCAAAGCGACGACATTTCGGTTTTGCCATAAAACTGCCACAGCGCCGCTTTGACGGCGTAACTGCACGAAATCAGCTCGCGCAAGTTGTGCTGAGAATTGATCAAATCGCCCTTGTTCAAAGTTTCAAAGACTTGTTGAGGATGTCCCGCTCTGAAGCAAGCGCACTGGACAAAAGTTTGGATTCCAAGGGATGTGGTGTAGGAGAGGTTCAGTTCGCAACTTTTTGACACAGAGTGCTCGATGAGCCTGTCTTTGTTGACATCTGTGAGGCGGTAAAGCCAACACAGCGCGTGTTGGAGGCACACATTGTCGTTGGCTTCTTGTGAAATGCGGATCGCTTCTTTCAAAGATGCCAAAGCTTCGTCCCTGCAAGAATTTGCCCACATGTAAACAACCCAGAAAAACAACACAACACATTCAACAAAAAATGTCATCTAACGTGCGTTCAAAAAAAAAACGAGGCTGCGTTGGCCATGGAAAAACTTTGTGCATCAATTTAGTGTAGCCACAGATTACTCCAGATGACTGACTCAATACAAATATTTTGGCGGAATGACCTTTAACGACCTTCAAATTTTGTAACAGATTTCAGATGGCGCATCGATCAAATTTTGCGGCAAATTTAAATATTCTCTCCTCTCTTTATAGGTAGAAAAAATGCTATTATATTTTGAATATGTTATGATTTATTCTAGAAAACTAATGTAAAAAATTGTTTTGCAGAATAAATCATAAAATATTCTTTCATTATTTACACGTCATACAAACAAACAATTTTATAAAAATCAATTTATTATATTACAAAATTTAAATTAAACAAAATTATACCCAAAATGTTAACAATAATTACATTTCTAAGATAGGTAAACTTACACATATGATAATTACTTGGGGATATTATATAATAATATAATTTTTGAAAGTCTTGCCGGACAACCAATAGAGCAACCTGGCTTAGTTCTTCAAATTCATACACAAAAATAAGGAATAATGAAGCCTAATATCCAACGATGCCGAAAAGAGTTTTTTGCAAACCCTCTACTTTTGCTTTAGATTGGAATTTTGGACGCTTAGAGCTTTTTGCCGCAGTTTCGCTCTAGAATTATGTAATTAGATTTCCTGAATTTGTTGTATTAATAAAACATCGTTACCTTTCTTCACTTTTTGGAAAACAATGCAGTTTGTCCGCTTAGTTTTCACCAACACCACAAATAATGTAAAAAAGACCCTTCTATCGCTTAATTTTTCACAAATTCAATCGACAAGCAAGTTTTAACATTTACTGGCTTGATTATAATTGCAGCAAAATAATGTTTTTATAATATTAGTCAGAAAAAAAGCAACAAGCGTAGAAACAGTCACGCTTTTTAAAAAACACGGAATTGTACATTGTTCAATTTAAAATAGTAAAAATATTGGGCCTTTTTTTTGAATTTAAATAAAAGTTTTTGTAGTGACATCTAGCGGTCGTAAAAAGTATTAGCAACGACTGCAGCGCCTCTACATTTGCTTATGGTATCTGTGACAAAGATGTCATGCGCCTAGTTTAAATGTGTAGAAAAGAGATAGTTCCGGACAAAATCGCCCTATGAAGTCAGTCATCTGGAATAATCTGTGGTGTGGCAAAATTTCGAACTGTCAGATAGTGTTTAGGTTGGGTTCTTTGTTGAAAATTTCAATAAATGGACGCGAAGGAGGGTAGCATTATGTTTATGAGAGCGATGTTCACATGTCCTGGCATTTAATATAAACAATTTACATAAAATTGGTCCGTTTTATTTTGGTAGAAAATTTTAGACTGACAGTTCTTGTCATTTGTGCTTTCTACACTGGAAAGCCGATAAATTCCATGGCCAACGCAGCCTCGTTTTTTTTTTGAACGCACGTTAGTTGTAATACAGAATAGTGTAACAAAATAACACAGGTGCAAATTAAACAAATTGTTTTACCTGTGGCCAAAATGATAATGCAGCACTGCTAGATTTAAGGCGGCGAATCTGTAAACTTTGTTCTTGTCTTCGGCTGAACCCTTGCTTTCATTCAAGCTATTTTTGTCAAATGAATGATACAAGCTGTCAATGGCACCACAAAATTCCTTAACTCTTAGATAATTCAAGTAAGATAGGAAGTGCTGCAAATCATAACATTCTATCAATGAATCAAATAAGCTGTTAAACTGTTACAGCTTCAGCAAGTGAAGGATTGGATTTAAGCAGATTAGAAATTCTGTTCTGCAGCTCTCGAGGGCCCAGCGCTTTTTCCTCGTTGACACTTAAAAGAGCCGCTTGAGTAGCTATAAATAGCTCAGCCTGGCGTCTGGTCCACTGGTCCCTATTTGCATACCTTTAATCATAAAAAAATAAAAGGAGCTCATTTGAAGGTAGTCCTACCAATCATCATTAGATATGAGTTTAGTTGCGCCTGATGCAACCTGATTTTGCGAATTGTTGGTTTTGTGCCAGACCTCATAATACTTTTTGAATGTTAGATAGACACTTGTAACTTCAGAAAAAGTGAGCTTGTCGAATGTAACAATCAATCTCCTCAAGTAGTAGCCTGAATCGGTCGTTTTTTTAAAATGAATAACATATGTGGAAGTTAATTACCAACAATGCTGCCCTTGCTGACTATGCAATTCGGTTCTATTACGGGTTCCATACCAGGAGCCAGGTTTTCGTTGTAGGTCATAATTCTGTTCAAGCTGTCTATTATGTCCAGCATTGTGCCTGTTCCGTGCACGTATAGGTTTTCCAAATTGTCGGTGAAGGACTCGATAACATTTCCATGCACCTTGTATTTGACCGACACTAAAATGTTCCTTAGTTCCTCGAGACTGAGGTCTGGACTCTGCAGCAGCCTTAGTATCAAAACGCAAAAGTCGCGCCGATATTTGACTTTCAGAACACCGTCATCGGTGCTGTTGAACGCATCTAAAACGAACAAATCCTTCAAAAAATTGAAAAAGTTTAATCAAAGCACCTGAGTCCCGAAAGTTGCAATAATCACGTATTAAAATGGCTATAGTTAGTTTGTGTGGAGTTATTGCTTCCAAATTCGGTTTTTTCTTGGAGGAATTCTCGGCATTTACACTCATTTTCGAAAACACAAATTTTTTGTTTTTCAAATTTTTTTAGGTTAGTTTGATACTGACAATTGACAAACACATCTCGGTCGATATAACAGTGGACATAACTTCTCTTGAGCGCTTTTAATTCGGATCTTGTAATTATTACAGGTTACAATGCACTGTTTTGCGTAATTTTCATAATCTCAAACATCTACATGCGTATTATTTATTATTCATAAGGAGTTTTAAATAATGATTTAATAAATTTAAATATATAACTGTGGATTGGCAGCGCTGCTAAATGTTAATGTTCCTGTTTTGACAGGTGTTTTTGTCGGCATAACCTACAAAATTGCAAAAAATTTGACCGACTAAGAATGGTAAAACGTATTTTTTTTTGCAAATAAAATGTAATAGCGCCTAATATTGCAGCTTTTCTACTCGTTTTTCAAGTCCCTAGTGGGCAAGGACGTGGTAGTCGAACTAAAAAACGATTTGAGGTTAGTTGGGTTTGTTCCCCACAATTTCTTACTTGCTGTTTTAGTATATGCGGTACTCTCCATTCGGTCGATCAGTATCTTAACATTAAATTGACCGACATCAGTGTTACGGATACTGAGAAATATCCTCATATGGTAACGATCTAGTTGTGAAACTCCCGCCCTGACTTTTGGTTTTTAGCTAACGGTTAAGAATTGTTTCATTCGGGGCTCAGTTGTACGCTACGTCCAGCTTCCGGCTGATGAGGTCGATACGCAGTTACTCCAAGACTCGGCAAGGAAGGAGGCGACAGCCCCAACTAGATAATTGACTGTTCTACTTATAAAAATAAGTTAAAAATAATGACTTATATTAAGCTTTATATTATTGGTATGTAATAAGAACGTCTCTTCAATCATTGTTTTATTTCGTTTAATCGTTTTGGCGGAGGTAAATAATACCAAGTCAAATTCTATTTGTTATTTATTTAAAATCTACATATTATTGGTATGTAATAAGAACATCTCTTCAATTATTGTTTTATTTGGTTCAATGGGGTATAATACTACATACGAAAATCATAAATATAAGTAGCATGTCATAATCCTTAACAACGTTTAAGAAGTTATGTCATGTCAGTTCAAAAAATTACCCGATTATTCCGGCAAATTAGGCGTTTGAAATATGTTTAGTCGCGGGATTGGGTTTAAATAGCGCGGGCTTGTTTTCTGCACAATGTTGCATCACGGATTCCGTCGACCAATAGTGCTCGCGTAATAAAATGTCAATCTAAAATGTAAAGGCTTTGAGAATTTTTAAAACAAATCTAGCCATTATAACGCAAAATCTTTTTGGTAATGCAATTTGTATGCATAAATGCACTTCCTGGTAATTTTTACAAAAATTTGTATTATACCCCATTGGTTTGGTCGAGGTAAATAATACCAAGTCAAGTTCTATTTGTTATTTATTTAAAATATACATAATAAAATCTAGGCAATATTTAATACTATATTGGCATAAATATATCATCACAATCAATAATTCGACTCAGAAGATTCATCTACTTACATTACTTAACATATTTACATCACAAGAAAAAATAAAATATGAAATCATAACAAATAAATAACTGTAGAATCTATTCAGTAATGACTAATAAATTGAGCATGGGCCGCACTTATAGCAACAATTTCAAAGTTGTTTCGACTTGCCTGAACTGAAACAAGGATTACAAATATAATGTAAATAAATTACCGGGACACGACAAATTATGTTAAAAGATAGGAGCGGAAACAAAATAGGCGTTTAAATTTCTATTGTTCGGTACTGAAATAAGAATTTTGCATGAGGTAGAGCTTATCGATTGGATTTGCTACCGAACCGGATGAGGGAACTCCGTCGTGGTGTGAATGTGACGATTGCAGTTCCAAATTTTGCAGGGACAATGTGTCCGACGTTGCTTCGTCTAAATGGTCGAAGTTCGTGCTGTCGTCTAAGGAGATGTCCGAACTGCAAAAACTTTCGCCAGAATGGGCCGGATAAGCGTCTGAAATAAGAAATACATAACTAACATTCACTCTGCGACTAGATGGAATTATTGAGCGATTTTTTGTTTATCAAGTCTCGTGTTTATATTATGATACGACTATCCGATTTTGTTTGTTACATTGGAGCTTACCATCTGGGGAGTAGGGAATGTTGGGGTTGAGAGGTTGGCTTGCGCTAGGAAAATGCGACTCGCTCAGATTTCCCATTCCTATAAAGTGACCATGGTCGCTGCTCGGCGACTCCTGTTTAATGATCTTGTCGTCTTTGTCGCCCTTCTCCTTATCGCCGCCTTTTCCGTCGTCTTGCTTCGCTTTCCTTTGAATTTTCTTCATTTTGGCTCTCTGGTTCTGGAACCAGACTTGGACCACTCGAACGCTGAGCCCGGTTTCTTTGGCGAGCGCCTCTCTCACTTTCCTGCACGGTTTCGGACTGACTTCAAAGGACGCCTTGAACTGGCGTCTTTGCGCCGAAGTCAGTATTGTCCTGGGCCGCTTCGGCCCCCGCCGTCCGTCCCTTGGCCTGCTGTTCTCGTCCAGCATGTCGTCGTCTCCAGAGCTCGCCTGCTGCATCAGATACATCTCCTTTTCGAAATCTTGCCGACAAAACAACTGGCCCGCTCTTAGCACGAACTGCTCGCCTTTTTGCAGCGGCTGACAACAGACAACGCATACGAAGCAGGGTAAATGGAAGACGTGCTGCTGTGCCCTCATTACCATTTCCTGGGGAAGAAGGCGGTCGCCGCATCTTGAACATTTAACCCCGAATATCCTAAAAAAAGGGACATTAGGGCGTGCTCGAGCGTCTGAATGCAAATGTGACGGGCGCTGCGTGTGTTTCGCGTCATTATTTCTTTTAAGCGGACGAGTAACGCGAGAACTTGTCTAATAAAATTTCATTTCTGCGAATGCAGACGCGGTAATGGCGCTAAATGAAAACTTGCAGCTTCTTCTGCATCTGCTCTCGGATGATTAAATGTACGCTTTTAAGAACAACAATGCGGTGGAAGTTGAAGGGAAAACATTGGAAGACTCACGTACTTTACTCGAAACTCCTACGATTCGCATCTCGTCGTGATTGAAAGTGGCAGAAAGCTGCAAAATTTCATTGCGAGCGTTTGTCGAAGTTGTAAATTAAAAACAAACCCGTCTTCTGCTTGTGCTACGTGCTTTGTCTTCCGCCTACGAATAAGAAATTCAAATAGCGAAAATATAATTCACCACCCGAACACGCATCCGACTTCAAAAGACGAAGCGGCGTGGAATTGGAACCCCGCAGATTCCTAACAAAGCGCCATGAATGGTGCAAGGGTTTTATTGGATTCGCTCCGCCGCCTCGGAAAACTCATATCGTGAATGGAAGCGAAGAATATACAAGAAGCAGCGTTTTGCAATAAAAACTGCACGTTCCCGTTCAAAAAATGAAGTCTTCCGCACGTTGACGCGATCGTGGCGGAAAATTCGGGGACGCTTTTCACTCACCTATCATAGTCAGCCTTACAGTAGAGTTTCGTGTTTCGGGTGTAGCAGGAATGTGCTAGTTGGACGCCGCAAATGCTGCAAGTGAGACAGTGTTCGTGCCAACTTGCGTCTGCGACCCGCATCAGGTACCGATCGTGGATTTTCTGCCCACAACCCTCGCACATTTCATAAGTTTTTTCACATTTTATTAGTCTGCCATCTGCAACAAAGTATTGAGGTGAATGGGGAGCAGGCGACCGCCGACAAAAAATTAGCACCATTAGCGAAACGAGAGGACGTACGAAAACACCAAAACACATAAAATCTACTCAATTGCTTCCAATAACTACCATAATATGCATATTTTGTGAATATATTTCATCCGAATCATTGAATTTTTATTCTTACGAAAAGTAGGAACGAGTCTGCAGCGTCTCAAATGGATTTTGAGCAGGCTGTGGAATCTAGCATTTATAATATTGTTTTTTCACTTCGCGTTTATAACAAAGTTGTTAAAGCACTCAATTGAGTGCGTTAATACCTTTTTGAATTTAGTAATAACGTGCGTTCAAAAAAACGAGGCTGCGTTGGCCATGGAATTTATCGGCTTTCCAGTGTAGAAACCGAAATGACAAGAACTGTCAGTCTAAAATTTTCCACCAAAATAAAACGGACCAATTTTATGTAAAGTGTTTATAATAAATGCCAGGACATGTGTACATCGCTCTCATAAACATTTAGCTACCCTCCTTCGCGTCCATTTATTGAAATTTTCAACAAAGAACCCAACCTAAACACTATCTGACAGTTCGAAATTTTGCCACACCACAGATTATTCCAGATGACTGACTTCATAGGGCGATTTTGTCCGGAACTATCTCTTTTCTACACATTTAAACTAGGCGCATGACATCTTTGTCACAGATACCATAAGCAAATCAAGCACATCCTTAATTTACTAATACAGCGTAGGCCCTTGAGGTTGACATATGACATTTGACAGAAATTGTCAATAAAAATTTGTACAAACGGCGTTCAAACCGACGTCGATGGAATTTTTTAAAAATATATTAAAAATATACAGTGTGAATATTTAAATTGCAAAATATTTTAAGAAGCGACTCTGTGCCAAAAAATAAGGGGGTTTTATATATAAACTTATTACTAAAAACGTTTTTTATCGGAGTCAAGCCCTTGTAAATGGGTAGTCAAATTTAGAGATTGATACAAGAATGAAATTTGGGATATAATTCTACCATTTAAGGGCTTTCCTACAGCAATATTTTTAATCATCTGGTACCATATTGGTATTATATTGCCACAATATTTTGCTGAAAATTATTTCCACCGTCAACTGTTGTGCCGGCTAATTGCATTTGAACATCGAAATTTCAATTTTGACAATTATTGTCAACCAACTCATGCAAAATTCCCCAAATTTTAAAATTGCAACTGATGCGAAATAGAAAAAATAGTATAAAAGTCTCGTTCATGAGGCTATTATGGCATTTATCCTTGCGACGGCTTCGCCGCTTTTATAAACTTAAACTCGTACAATAAAATATGCCTTATGGAACTCGTTCCTTAATTTACTAATACAGCGTACGCCTTTGAGGTTGACATATGACATTTGACAGAAATTGTTAATAAAAATTTGTACAAACGGCGTTCAAACCGACGTCGATGGAATTTTTTAAAAATATATTAAAAATATACAGTGTGAATCTTTAAATTGCAAAATATTTTAAGAAGATACTCTGTGTCAAGAAATAAGGGAAGTTTTATATATAAACTTATTTCTAAAAACGTCTTTTAGCGGAGTTAAGCCCTTGTAAGTGAGTCAAATTTAGATATTGATAGAAGAATGAAATTTGGGATGTAATTCTACCATTTCAAGGGCTTTCCTACAGCAATATTTTTAATCATCTGGTACCTTCGAATAACGTTGAAAATTGCAACTCTTAATGGTTTTCTCATTGTATTTTTTTTACGGAGTTAAATATTTGCTTTGCAATTTAAAAGCCTGACGTACTCAGAAACTTTCCTGCCTTTTGAATTTTTTCGTAAAATGTACCGTTTTTTGAAAAAAAAAATAAAACATTTTTTTTACAATTTACTTAAAAAATGCCTAGAGTGACTGGAGTCTGTGGAATTGTTCCACAAGACGTGATAATGCGATAAATTATTAAAATATTATTAATTAAATATTAATTATTTAAATATGTGTTTTATTTATAAAATTAATCATGGTCTACTTCTTTTCTATTTAGAGTGTTATTATAGAAATATGTTATTAATATTCATAGTCATCGGACGGTGTTCTGTGAACAATTTCTACGTTGATTGTGTAAGAAAAGAAATCACGAAGAAATCGCTTTTTTACAATGGCTTAGTTTTATATAATAATTTGCCATCATATATTAAGAATTCGTGATCGTTGTATAATTTTAAGAAAATAGTAAGACTCTTTATTCGTTCTAATCACATAAAATAGAATATATGGTTTGTTTTATTTAAATCATTGATTTATTCATTACGTAATTCCTCCACATTTTCAGTCCCCATTTTTTTTAAATCGTTAAATTTGAGAATGATAACTTAAAATTCAGTTTTTTTTTAAACCTACCTCTATACAGCGGCATAACTCCGATAGAAGACATTTTTGCAGATATGTTTATATGGAGCAATTTTGGTAGAGGCGCCGATTTATTTTTATTATAATTTGACTGATTTGTTTATTCTTAGGTATCTAATTACGACTTTAGCAAATGTTTCATCTGTCGTACCGAATTACAATAAACACGCCGGACCAATTTTTATAATTTTTGCCAAAAATGTCATAGGAGCGATTTTGGTGGAGATGCCGGATTATTATTATTTTTTATTGATTTGCTTATTTTAATGTATCCAATTACGAGTTTAGAATATTTTTTTGGTGTTACACTATTAAAATGAACAGACCGGATCAATTTTTATACTTATGGCCGAAACAGTTATAGGAGCAATTTTGGAGGAGGCGCCGGGCTAAAATTTTGTGTGATTTATTTTCTTATTCTTAGGGGCTATAATATTTTTTATCTATGTTTTATAAAAAGTACAGTTCTTTTGGAACATAGATAAACTGTTTATATATTCATGCGGTTAAAGATGCAGCTGAACAACATTTTGCAGACTTTCCGGAAACCAATTTCGAAACGGGCTCTTGAGCATCGTTGGACCAAATGTGTTAAAACGGAGAAAGATTATGTGTAAAAATAAAATATAATTTATATTCATGTTGTTTTATTCCCACAATTTTTCAAACGAACCTTGTAATTTCAAATTTCTTCAAATAAAAGTCAATTTATACTCTCTAACGAATTCAAACATGATTCCGTGGCACAACTGAATCGTTTTTTTGTACGCCCGTTATTTTGATTGTATTCAACATGTCGCCTGTCATCAGCAAATAGTAATAAAGCTTGGTTTAGTTACTTTATTTTTTACGTTTTATATATGATTAAATCATAATCTGAATGTGAGCGGCAAATACAAAAGAACGAGTAAAATGATTTGAAACGTACCGCACGCTCGTACATACATAACACTAAAATCGATGGTGTGTGTTTTGCGGTGATACCAACCATTCGGCGCAACATTCCGCAAAATAAAACGGCCATACCTCCGCGAATAACTTTTCCCGAATCAAAATAATCAAATTCATTCGGCGCTAATTGCATTTCGCATTAATACCAACGACTGGTCGTCTGGTTTCGGTGCCATAAATTCCAATTCGCGGCAGACTGCTGATATTAACACGCTAAGCCCGACTTGTTCTCCGCTAAAAATAAATTTCAATTAAGCTTTTCGATAGTCGACCATCGGCACTGATATCTTGCGCCATGTACGCGCTACCTAAAGCTCGGATTATGGCGAATCAGTGGCGGCACGTCGTGCCACACCACTGTCATTCGGCTTGTTATCACTGTTTTAATAATACGGGGAATTTGTGTCGGATCATTGGACCTTCGCGGGCGAGTCTGATAGTGAAGGATTATGTCGAATTCTATCAAAGCTCTCTTGTAGTTGCAATAACAGGTACTGAAGAGCCGCCGCAAAATTAACTTTTTTCTAATCTTAAAGACCCGGTCGGGATCACACTTTGAAGTTTTAACGTTGTTTCATTACCGCTACTTTGTGGTTTCATGTATTTTGACATCTTCTAGCTTTTTACTTCCTCGTGGAATATATTCGTAATTGTGGACTCGAAAATCGTGTTCCATAGAAGTTATTCAATTCGAAAGGATGAAAATGATTTACTTTATTCATGAACTATCTTTAAGTAAATAGGTACAGATGGATAATAGATGAAAGGTAAATTAGGATAATAAGGCAAATTTATGTTTGAGCCTAAAAATGTTATATGCCAAGTGGAAACATGTCATACAGTTTAAAGTCAGTAGAAAATGAAGAGCGATTATCATTTCTCCCCACATGTTGATTCGATTCGACCCACTTGTACGCTAAAAGTTTTAAAATTATTCAAAACTGAATTCACCTCCGAAAGATAAGAAAAACTATTTGGGTAAAACATTTCACTTTTATCGAAATCTCGAGACCGATCGACGAGAAGAGAACTTCGCCCACGTTCACACCGTTACTGAAGATGTCCGCACATGTAGACGAAACGTCAGAGTCATTTGGCATTACGTCGTTAACTGGAATATACCATTATTGATCTTCGTGTTGGTTTAAAATGGTTTTCAAGATCTCAGATTCTCAACCGCCTTATTTTACTGTATAGGTACATATTGCAGTTGTTGTCTTTTTCCCAGGTATGGTCGTCAATGTATTAATATCTATTTGGGGCGCATGATCTGTTTTCATATCTGGCTATTCGGGTGACAGTTCCATTTTAATTTGGCTATTGTTTCGACCTCACTTTTGATTTTTGTAGCATTTTGGATTCGTATATTGCGCTTTATGTCTTTTAGGCATATCCTAGCATCTGTCGATCCATAGATCTCTGTATTGCGGCTATTTTACTCATTTAGGTATAGTTTTGTCGTACAATTTTTGGAAATGTGGCTATTGTCTCAACCGCATCTTTGACTTTTGTATCATTCCGGATCTATATATTGCTCTTTTTATATTTTAGACATATCCCTAGCAGCTATCGCTCATACATCTGTGTATTGTGGCCATTTTACTCGTTGATAGATTTTTCGTTGTCCATGATTGGCATTTTAACATCATCTTCGCTAATAATCATGATAACAAGCATCTTTCTTTTGGTAATTATACTCTTCACCACCCAATCACAGAAACCAAATTTTCGTTTAGAAAAAACTGAGGTTCTTTTCTTAAGTCACTCCAACAGCTGTTACATACATTTTGACCATCTAATGTACAATAAATTTTATCGTCTAGTGAAATCGTATACCTAATAGATTGGTAGGTACTCACAAAAAATGTTTTCGAAATGTTTCTTAATTAAAATTCCCAAATTTTGATTCAATTTGTCATGGCTGTTTTGTGACAAGGGAGGACTCTTCGAGCGTTTTAATGTTATCAAAGTACGTGATAGGTTTGCTTTACGTTCTCCTGTCGCAATTTTTTATGCCCTTGCTCGTGGTTGCAATTATTCTTCGTTCAGTGGCCGAAGTTTTCTTTTCGTTCCACAGTGAAAGATCCTCGGAGGTCTAATAAAAATGTTGCACCAACTTACGTGACGGGTTATTTCTTTTAGCAATTTTTTCACCGTGAAAAGAAAAATTTCACCCTCCCCAGTTTCTCAAATATAAATTCCCGCCGCATATTTTTACTCATAAAAGCAAGTTGATGAAATTATGCCACGCTATTGTTGTCTTTTTGATTATATTGAATATTTACTGTTTATATTTTACTATTTTTTACTGAAAACGCGTCTGGGGCTACATTTATACAATGGACTTTTGGAAGTATATATTAATAATTTTGCAAATTTGTTTTTGCGGCATTCAACTTGTTTAACTTTAAATTTAGGGGGGTCGAAACAAAACAAAATATTGCAAGAAATCAGAGGCGTTGGTAAAATTCGCCAATTATTAATGAAAAAAAAGTTTTTTGTTATCTATTTCTTTTAACTTGTTTAACCAGTTTTAAATTCACTGAAGTCACAACAGAAAAATATATTGCTAAAAATTAAATGACACTGATAAAGTTCGCAAATTTATTATATTATGTAGAATAAAACAATATGTTTTTGTTATTTCTTTTAAGTTGTTTAAACAATATGTTTTTGTTATTTCTTTTAAGTTGTTTAAGTATCTAGTTTTAACTTCAGTGGGGTCAAAACATAAATAAATATTGTTGAAAATGAGGGGGTACTGGTAAAGTTCGTAGTTTATTACATTATATGGACGTAAATAACTTGTTTTTATTATTTATTTTAACTTTTTAGCCAGTTTTAAATTCAAAGGGGTCAAAATGCAAAAAAAATATTGCTAAAAATTAGGGGCCTATGGTTAAGTTCGCCAGCTTATTATATTATATGGAAGAAAATAATATGATTTTGTTATTTTTTTTAAGTTGTTTAAGTATCTAGTTTTAACTTCAGTGGGGTCAAAACAGAAATAAATATTGCTGAAAATGAGGGGGTACTGGTAAAGTTCTCAGTTTATTACATTATATGGACGTAAATAACTTGTTTTTATTATTTCTTTTAACTTTTTAAGCAGTTTTAAATTAAACGGAGTCAAAATACAACAAAATATTGCTAAAAATTAGGGGCCAATGGTTAAATTCGCCAGTTTCTTATAATATATGAAAGATAATAATACGTTTTTGATATCTCTTTTAAGTTGATTAAGTATCTAGTTTTAAATACAGTGGGGTCAAAACATAAATAACTATTGTTGAAAATGAGGGGGTACTGGTAAAGTTCATAGTTTATTGCATTATATTGACGTAAATAATTTGTTTTTGTTGTATTTTTTAACTGCTTAACCAGTTTTAGATTCAGTGGGGTCAAAATACAAAAAAATATCGCTAAAAATTAGGGGGCAATGGATAAGTTCGCCAGTTTATTATATAATATGAACGAAAATATTGGAAACCGGTAACAATATTATTAATCAAGAATTGTGTAAGTCGTCAGTTCAGTTGTCAACTTGAAGACTGTAACTTCTGCCAAAATACTTTTCTTTGCACCAATCAAATTTATAAGAAAGACATCATAATTAATACTTGAGTAATAACTCTAATTCATCGGCTGTGAATGCCATATTCTATTTACATTGACGTTATGTTAAAATTGTTGTAAAATCTTTAAATCTTCAAAGCTTTTAACTTGTTGTTTAAGTCAAGATTAACTAAAAATGTCTATCGAACTTGTGAACGAATAGTTTGGAAACAAGTCCGTATTGTTTAAATTACTTAAATTGCTTATCAACACCAATTAGCAATGGAAGCTTTATAGCTTTTTGAATAACATGTGGAGTCAAGTGGAGAGAAGAAGTCATGCATAAGCCGGTGTGAGGACGAGAACTATCGAGTTTCCATGCTTTTCGATTAACATATCCCAAGATCCATCTACAAATTCGGGGGCCAAGCCTTTGAGCCCCGAAAGCCACTCGCAAATATTGATGCAGCTAAAAGCGCTGCTCGGTTTCGTCAGCCGGAAGCCTTTCTAATGACTGAATCCAATCCTCCGACGGAAGTCGAGCAAAGAGAGCCGACAACGAAAGCGTTTTCTGGTTTCGCATAATGAATTGGCGGTGCAAGACTCCATTAGAGAAGACCAGGCGTTTTCGGCACGGCCGATTAAATTCGCGACTTACCAGTTCTTCCGTTGCAATCGGGGCCGGAGAGTCCTCCGTGTTCGGGCAACATGGCCGGGGCCAGGCTGATGTTCGGGTAAAACTCCAACATTTTCGCACTACACTCACGCACGCTTTTTACGAGAACGACATGAGGTTGATGTGCGTGAAGTGTACTTGCGGCGACGCAAGGTTCACTACTGTCCCTTTACTATGGATTGTCACTACCAGAACACGTCGGGGGTGGGATCGACCCTCCCTTTGAGGGTTAGGAAGACGTCGCACGTCCCGACATTTTACTCGACGTCGGTGGAGGAGCGTGGCCACGCCTCGTTGGTGGAGAGCAGAGGGGAGGAGTTGGGAGGTGTGGTGGAAACCGGTTTGCGGACCCCACCATCGACTCGACCTCCCCCCCAAGCACTATCTTATCTTGCACAAGACGCGACTTTTTCAGAAAAAGTTGAAATTTGGTTGACGGCCCAAATCTTTCTTGAGGGCGCGAGAATCCGAGGATTGATGGAGAAGCGGTCAAAGGATCGAGCGAATGAAGAGGACATACATGTGTGCGCAAGTTGGAAGTCCTGGCGCGCTTGATATCTAGGAGAAAGCGTGAACTATGGCCTAACATCGTCCGGAATGCTAGCGCAGGTGTTGTAATGCGGCCGATAACCACAAACACTTGTAGTTCGGGCACACCATCGTCGACTAAATACGGCCAGAGTCTTGTTGATGCCATTATAAAGTTCGCCACAGTCATTCCGACTGTGTAAAGGGAGAATACAGAAATGCAGACAAGCCGAACGGAGACTGACCCGAAAATAGCAAGATTGTGCATTGCTTAACTTAACACTTTAAGAACAATTATTTTTAAAAATAACGAATATACTTGCGAACATATTTTGTGGAATGCTTTCATAAATAGCGATCTCTTATTTCCGGCATACCATGTTGTTAAATGTTCATCAAATAAAAATAATTTATTGGACCTGAAGCTGTTCTGAAAATTGAACATATTCATTTTAATTTAGCTACATCTCACAGGACCTAATAAATCAGTTAAATATATAATTTTATTTTTATTTCTGACTAAAATTCGGACACCATTAATAAACAATAATAACGAACGCACAAAAAACGGGATTCTTAGTAGGCCGTAGGATATCTACAGCTGTTTTATTTTTTACAGTGTAAATTTTACACATTGACAATAATGAGTTTTGATAGGGACAATGAAGAGGATGCACAAACGACGTCTAAATCAAAACAGAAGACGAAATTTGTCAAAAATAAGACTAAATGTTTCGTACACACGGCTCCAAGTGAAGATCAAAACTTTGCTGCACTCTAATTATTTTAGTGATTGCACGAACTAAATATTTTCTCTAAATTAATGCAACGGCTCACGAGGTAGATGTGTATTCAAGGATACATCCGATACAAGGACACAAGAATGCACACGTTTATTTAGTTTACTGTAGTATAAAAGAACAAATGGAGTGTCTTGTCAAAAGTACTTACTTACTTATTTCCACTATTAGGGAAACAGAAAAACTGCAAAAAAACAGGTGGAAGTATTTTTCTTATATAATATTGCGTTTATAGTTAAAAGATGACATAAATATTAGCGCATAATTTTTTTACCCATTTTAATAAAATTTATTTAAATTATTATTTTAGAAATAAGCACTTTTGACAAATACTTTCAAAAATAAGCTGTTTTGATCTGTACTTAGGAGAATTGAACACCTTTTGTATAAGCAAATAAATGCTCAATAAACAATTATTTGATAGTATTTTTGTTACAAGACCACACATGAATTTTTCCGACATCACTTTCGATACATTCACATTCTAGCTCATTTGGAATTAGGGCATCTGTTTCAACGCTGGTCCAGCAATTAAATATTTTTATATCAAGCTAACTCTGTTAAGTCAATGGTCGCCTCTCCATTGCATACATCTTTTTTTTTATTTGCTGAAAAAACTTTAGCAACATTTTCGGCTCCACATATTCACGTTTTAATATAAGTACACGGAATTCGTTTATTGTACGCCTGTTACTAGATATTTTCTCTAAATTAATTCAACGGTTCATGAGGTGGATGTGTATTCAAGGATCTTTGATAGTTTACCCATGTATTTAGTTTACTGTAGTATAAAAGAACAAATGGAGTGTCTTTTCAAAAGTATTTCCACTCTTTTTTAGGAACACAAAAACTGCGAACAAACATGTTGAAGTATTTTTCTTATTTAATATTGCGGTTATAGTTAAAAGTTGACTTAAATATGTATTACATAGATGAGGAAAATTCGTATTGCGTGTAAATATTAAATATTACAGCATAATTTCTTTACCCACTTTAATAAAATGTATTTAAATTATTATTTTAGAAATAAGCACTTTTGACAACGACTTTCATGGAACCCCTTTTGTATTGGATTACTTTTTGATAAAGAAACGCATGGTCAATAAACAATTAATTGATAATATTTTTGTTACGAAACCAAAAACGAATTTCTCCGACATCATTTTCCATGCAATCACATTCTAGCTCATTTGGAACGCTAGATCCAGCAATAAATATTTTTATATCAAGCTAACTTTGTTAAATCAACCTAGTCCTCCCCATTGCATACCTACATCTTTTTTCTTATTTGCTGTTACAACATTTTCGGCTCCAGATATTTTTCTATTGGTACCCTTTCCCACGTTTTAATAATACGTGGCCGACGTTACCACTTTTGCCAATTACTGACTTTTTTTCCTATTTGGATCCTCTTCATTTCCTACAGTCCCTCTAAATTATTACATTTTTTTGTATTTTTTGATAAAAAATATATAGTTTTTTTTGTTTCATGCATTATAGTAGATCGCTACTAGACACTAGAAATAAACTGTTTTGAAAAGTAGGATTCTAGTTGTTTACATGAACAATAATTCGCTGGAAATAAGCTCTTTTGAAACGAAAGACACGTTTTTGCAATTTTTCATAGAAATTAAGCCATTTCAACTATGTAGTAATATTATAGAAAAGCATCGAAAATATTTTGATAATATCGATTGTCGTCAAAACAATATTTAAAAAAAAATAAATAGTCTCTGTAGCTCTATGTCACGGTACCCGTTGTGTCTCTTCAATCAATCATCACTAACGTCTCTTCATTCAAACACAAGAAACCCTTTTATTGGTGTCTCTCTTTTCTAAGGGGGAACTTTTTCCCTCTGAGGAGAAGATTCGGTGAGGTAAGACTGCACAGATTTTATTTTATGTTTTCATATCCATTTTCTCAGATAAATAACCAAACATTAAAGGATATTTATGCTTTAAAACAGTATCGTATTTAATTTAATCGATATACTTATGTAGAGTATGTTTCCAGAACAGATTGAAGAAGAACAGGAAGAACCATGAAGAACCAAAAAAATCACAGGCTGCACTTTGATCGATATCGCGATAGGTATAAATTTATGCAATTTTTCAATTTGGCAATTTTTCGAAACGGTCACAGCACGTGGTTACTGTCCCTCCCAGAATTGGAGACAACATTTTCAGTCTAGAAAACAAAAATTTATCTTAAAATTTTAGGATAAATATATGATATGTATATATGGCCAAAGACTCCAAAATCGAGAACAAATTGCAGGACTGTATCTACAAAGTATAAAGATGAAATACTTAGTTTTTATTCTTTTATTTCCCAGAAAAATCCTACTCGCGTAAAAGTCCTGTTTGTTCCTAAATTTTCTAGACACAATGTGTTTTTACTACTTTCACATTATAGTATATTTTGTATCATGTTTCCAAAATGACACTTTATGTACGAATTTTATGTTAAACACGAGCTTAACTGAAACCCGTTGCAAACCATTCTTATTGTACGACTCAATAAACAAATAAAATATTAATTTAAAAGATAATTGGGCATAAACAATTGTAGTTGAACCCGATAAACATAAATTTTTGACTGTTTAGATTAGACAGTTAAACCTACCTAAACCTACCGGAAACACCTGAATTTATATAAACCAAAGTCGTGCTTAAAACTACAATTAGCGCCCTACTTGCCAGTGCATAATTTGACATTTTAGAGAAGGGAGCAGAAAAACCTTTTTTCTAAAATATTTTTCATTTTTAATTCAAGATTAAAATTAATCAAATTAATGCCATCAATTTTAAGAAAAACCAATAGCTATAAGAATAATCTGCAAGTAGATCTTCACTTTATCCATTCTGCAATTTACAATTCTTGCAGATTAAAAAGATAATAATCTTGGCTCTTCAGCAAAACACTTATATAATTCAATTATATGGTGCAGTTGCCGTTTAGTAATTTCAAAATTCACTAGAAAGTTTCTCATGTTTCCTGAACTAGAAGATAAAAAAGATGATGCTGCCTTGCTTCTTGCAACTTATTCCGCTTATTTCTTGGAGGAGTCATTCCAGAACTAGTAATCGCAATCTGAAATATTTAATGAAAACGAAATCTTGTCGTTTAAACTGCAATAATAAAATGAATGCTCGGTATGCATTCTTGGGAATTAGTTTAGTGCAAAATTTGAAACAAAAACAGGAAGAGCCGCCTTATTTAGTGTTCTGGCCTTCACGATTTGACATTTATCGATTTCCTTTTCTGGGCTAATGACACGGAACGATTAAATAACGAGATAACACATGCGATTAGGTCACTATGTATTGAGAACATTCAGAGAAAAATTGAATCTCGTTTTTTTATAAATTAGACAGTTTTTTACAATATACTATTTGATCTCCTAGAATTTTTTAAGTATTTAATACTAGCACAATGCGATTTTTAAAATGCATGGAATAGCTTTGAAATTCGTTAGAGTGTAGAAACATTTTGACATTGAGTTTGAGTTGAGAAATTTGAGATTAAGTCGTTTGAACAATTCCTGTCAAATGTCAAAGATTCGCACTGTAGAAACTAGAACAACAGCTAATTTTTATGGTCTTCTAAGCCGCCGATTTTATTGGGACGTTCCATACTCGTATTTAGGGGATTGAAAAAGCAGCCGGAGTTTTTTTGATGAAAACTAAATTTTATTTAGCCTCAGTGCTAGTTGTAATTTTATAAGTTGTTTGTTTAATCCAGAATAAAACAAATTATTATTCGGCGATGCATGAGCGAAGTAATAAAATCAAGTAAAAATCGGACTGCCGTCCCAAATTCCTCAAAGATTATTAAAAGCTTGCCATCCAAATTTTCCGAACCCCCCGCGCGTCGTTCTCATCGATTCGAAACGCACCACTCGAATTTTAATATCACGTTCGTTTCAAAGACAATACTCCACCTGCCTCATTCGTACCGGCTTCAATTTAATTTCCGTCGAGAAAAAAATCGTTTCAATTTGAAAACTGCAATATAAGTGTAGGCAAACAGAGTCCGCTCCGCTTCTTTTTATCATTCGACGCTTGCATGCATGGAAACGCGAAACAACGAACGCAGATCAAAGCAGGAACTGAGTCAATCGTCATGACAACATTTAAGTGACATCTGCAGGTGAACCGTGCCGAAATCGTGGACAAGAGCACCACGCTGCTGATCCTCTTAGTCCTGTGTCTCCGACAGTATCATCCCGTTGTTTTCGACACGTGTCGTCACGTGCCACCTGCGAATAGACTCCCCGAATTCGGTCCATTGCCCATATTGAACACCCACGTGCGCGTTGAGAGGTGGAACCATTCCGATTTTACGGCTTCCCTCCACGACCCTCCGACGAATTTAGACGTTTACGTTTCTTGCCTCAAATTCTTCGCGGTATCGCAAATTTATTAAAGTCGTACAGACGAAGAGAGTGAAACGATGATTCGAACACACCTAAGTATTTGATCTCATAGCAGTACGTGGCCGCTTGGGGACGATTGTATAATCGTTTCAGCAGTTCGCCCCCTACAGGGTGATCCGTTCCGAGCGCAGCGCGTGATTTTCCGCTTCTCAATCGCTTGTTTGTCAACGAGGAGCGCACCCTGACGGACATCACAAGGGGCGCGTTTGGTGCAACCCCGCAACCGAGGAGAGATTGATTGATCCTGTTCGAATGACCCGTCTTTGTACAATTTATTGACACCATATTTATGTATCCCAAACTGCGACATAAAATAAATTTGGACAACGTTCCTTTTATACTCAAATTTAGTGGGTAACAGGCATTTAACACTCTAATACTTTCGTTTGAATTTAGAACAATTTTTGTCAGTACTGTGTGTATGTACTGTACTTACTAAGTCATATCACAGATTACTCCAGATGAATGACTTCATAGGACGATTTTGTCCGGAACTATCTCTTTTCTACACTTTGAAACTAGGCGCATGACATCTTTGTCAAAGATAGGTGTAAGCAAATGTAGAGGCGCTGTAATCGTTGCTAATATTTTTACGTAAATGTCAAAACCTGCTTGCATTGCTTAAATTTGTGAATAATTTTAAGCGAAAGTTGGATATTCTTTGCATTATTTGTGGTGTTTATGAAAACGAAGCGGGGAAACTGCATTGTTTTCCAAAAAGTGAAGAAAGGCAAAGATGTTTTCTTAATAAAACAAACCCAAGAAATCTAATTATATAATTGCAGAGCGAAACTCTGGCAATAAGCTCTACACCTCCAAAATTGCAAAAGTAAAAGTGGAGGGTTTGCAACAAACACTTTTCGGCATCGTTAGATATTAGGCTTCATTATTCCTTATTTTTGTGTATGAATTTGAGGAACTAAGCCAGGTTACTCTAGTTGTAGGGCAAGTCCTTCAAGATTTCCATTACCTTATATTATAACCCCAAGTTATTATCATATGTATAAGTTATTATAACTATCTTAGAAATGTAATTGTTAACATTTTGGGTATAATTTTGTTTAATTTAAATTATTTAATATAATAAATTGATTGTTATAAAATTGTTTGTTTTTATGCCATGTAAATAATGAATATTTTCTGATTTATTCTTTAAAAATAATTTTTTACATTAGTTTTGTAGAATAAGTCATAAAATATTCAAACTATAATAGCATTTTTACTGCCCAGAGGAGAGACTATTTAAATTTGACCGATGCGCCATCTGAAAACTGTTACATAATTTGAAGGTCGTTAAATGGCCTTCCGCCAAAATATTTGCACTGAGTCAATCATCTGGAGTAATCTGTGGTCATATGTATAAACCTTCGTAAAATTTAAACCGCAATTTAGAAAATTTGAATATATACAGGGTGTTTTACGACGAGCGCCTATTAGGCAGTTAAAAAGAACTAAAAAACCAAGGAAACTGAAACTTGTATGAATCTACCTGCTGAAAATATTTTCATGATTGTGCCACTATTCAGGTTACACCGGAAGTTGGTATCAACTTTGTTATTTTAAATACAACATACGTATTTTATAATGTATTTTCAAATTCGGCCTTATATTCTGTGTCATATGGTATCAACATTTTTGCACCTTGTATTGTTTTAGAGAAAAAAATATTTTTTTGTATAAAAGGCGAAAATCCAGTGCAATAAAAAAATTAATTATTAACTCACGAAACTTGGTCAACGGTTGGACAAAATGTTCAGCTATGTGTAGGATTCTAAACATTTTCAAGGAAACTCAGCTGCAATTGAATAAATCCAAAAGCATAAAAGTCAATTTTTTCAAATTGCAACGATATGTTTTTATTACAACTATCGATACTTAACTTAAAATGGACGGTTTTTGAGTTATTTGATTTTTTCCACTTTTCTTTACAATTACGAGAAAATAAGGAAAGTAGGCTTATTAAAATCTTATCGACAGCTCTGAAAGTATGTTTGATATTTTAAAATGTAAGCAGTTGCGGGATTTGAGTTCTAATTCATTTGTAACTGATTAGATTACAATAAGTTAACTTCACTTATTTTCTCATAATTGTAAAGAAAAATACAAAAACGGTCCATTTTAAGTATAGGAACATGATACATCATCAGATGGAAAAGTGTAATACAAACATGTGATTGCAATTTGAAAAAATCGACTTTTATACTTTTTGGGTTTATTGAGTTGCAGTTGACATTTCTTCTTCTTCAGGAATATTCCTGAAAATGTTTAGACTCTCACAGATAGCTAAACTTTTTGTCCAACCGTTGACCAAGTTTCGTTGACCTGACATTTAGAATTGATTAATAATTAATTTTTTTATTGCACTGGAAAAACTTTTTTTATTTCTGTAAAACAATGCAAGAAGGTGCAAAAACGTTGATATGATATGACACAGAATTTAATGCAGAGTCCGATAATATATTAAAAATAGGTATATTGTGTTTAAAATTACAAAGTTGATACCCACTTCCGGTATAACTTCGGACTGACTGTCGATTTAGGGAGTCGAAGGAGTCACAGGGAGTGTATTAAAATAATATTGTACATAATTCGATGCGTCTATTTTTATTAAGTAATTCAATTTATTTGTCGCCCAACCCTTAAAATCATCATTTACAGAGCAGTGCAAATGAGAATAAAACGAAGTTACACCTGTCTGAATTAAACTATAGAGCGTACAAGAAAGGAATATACAGTAGACCAGTAGACCAAGCAATCTAGTTTTTGTTTTATTTTTTACAGTGTAGACAATTGGCATTGGCATAATTATGACATTTGCCAGGAACTGTCAATCAAAAAATTGCTCAAGGACCTCTAAACCGACGACCGGAGATAAATTTAAAAGGACACAAAGTGTAAGTAATATGTCGTGTCCCACGACAACTTTATTTCAAATTTCTTCTTCTTCATCTCAAAGAACAAACATTTTCTACACTCGCACGAATTCCAAAGTAAATCCATGGCCTACTTTTTTCTGCCCCTATTACATTAAAATTGAGAAAACCAAAACAGTTATACACAAATATTCCAGAAAAATAAAAATCGTTTAGTCCAAATACTTTATTTAGAGCCCCAACAGGACAGCAAGTGTTATTTACACCTGAATTAAAAAAAACATCGGCTTGTTTTGTCAGTTCGGGCAATTTAACTAACCCAGGTAACGTCTGGGTTGAAAGAGGGACCCATTTGCTCGGGCCTTACTTTATGATGGGTCTAATATAATGTTTAGGTTTGCGGAATGCGTCCTAAGTGCATGGTGATGCTTTTTCTCACAAGGTTGTAAAGTAATTATTTCTTAGTTAGGGGCAATAGACAATCGGTTGAATTAGTTGGGTAATATTGCGTTGGGGAAGCTCCTGGGCGGGTATCAACCCTGATCTCTGAAGTTTAAAAATGCATCTTTTTATTATGGAAATTTGGGCGGAAGAAGCCAAAAGCCCCCCTCAAACGCTCAGCTCTGGCAAGATAAACTAAAAGCAGAAATGCAATGAGGTGTATTATCATGAATCGCTTTTTGTATTTAATATGGGACTGCAATCGAAACAAATTTTAGAGTTTAAATCATTTGTGCTTGGAACAATAATGCCTAAAAATAATATTGACTTATCCAGTGGTTCATTAGTTTGATAGAAAATAGGAGACTGTTGCCAGAGCTTATTATCGTTTTCAATTTTATGGGTCTGTTATGTCTATGTACATTACGGCATATTTAAAATAAACTTATTATTTTACTTGAAAATGGTGACTTTTACGTGAATTTTAAAATTAGTTTTTCCACTGCCTACAAGAAAAATGTATCTTGTGGCACTGTTTTATACTTGTTTGTGGTATTTTCAGCGTACTTACAACTAGTCTAAAGATGTAAAAACGACCAAGGAAAACTTTCAAATGAAGGAATTGAGTGATAGTTTGATAAAAATATACTTAAATTATATTTCTGGTAATGTTTAATTGTCATATTAATTTATTTCAATATCAATATTGCCTGAACACGGCATCCGTCAAAAACCCGAAACATATAAGCTCGGTTTTATAAAATTAAAAATATGTCAAAAACACAAATAAGTTTGACCTCAAAATTGATAATTAAAATTGATCAGTCGACTTCAACTCTTCTTTTATTAACATTCCAGGTATTCTAGTTTCTCCTTTTTATTCGATGTAATCTAGGTCCAGTTCAGAAGTTTCTAGAATTTTCGATAGTGTGAACTTGGAAGCAAAAATTTCCTTCTCCAGGCGTTGATTTAGACTCTATTAATTGACAGTTCCTTTCAAAAGTCATAATATGGCAATGTCAAACGTCTACACTATAAAAAAGAAAAATAGATAGATTCCATGGCCTACTCTGAATCCTTTTTTATTTGTATTTACCCACGTTATATAAATATAACTTATTAATGACATCCAGTATCAGCCTCTACCACACATCTCAAGGTAAAGCCAAAGATAATTTCCTTTTTTAAAGTAGTACTGTAGTAGACATACTACATCTATTATATAAATCTTCAACGATTAAATATGACAAATAGTACACCAGAACACAAGATCAAGGAATCTTTTCGATGCTGAATGGATGATTATTACCAAATGATCATCGGAAGAGAGAGTTCTATAACGAAAAAATTGATTTTTATCGAGTTAAAAAATTTAATTGTAGCTTTATGGCGTTCAGATAGCGATCAACCCCTATTAGAGTCGCGATCGGAAACCTGCTTTGTGCTGTGAGAACAAGCGTGCAACCTTTTTGCGTTCACAGTTCGGCAAGAATCACGCCCTCATCCGTCCGATTTGATGTATTCGAATAGTGGCAATTTCCAGGGAGGCTCCGGGGGTGGTCGACGGTGGCAGCCACGTGTCTTCGGCGAGAAAACATTCAATGCCGGTATTTGCGGCACGTGACCGGGCTATTTACAAATTGCCGGCGGTGTGATGAGGATTGGAACGTTCGGCCCCCCGGGGACTCATGAATGTGTATTTCCACCGATACAT
Organism: Eledona agricola; assembly: GCA_964023215.1. NCBI lineage: Eukaryota > Metazoa > Arthropoda > Insecta > Coleoptera > Tenebrionidae > Eledona > Eledona agricola. Next base: position 19,439,739 of record OZ026855.1, on the reverse strand, counting down.
GGTCGAGATACGGAGCAGACCTCGGGGAACGCTCGCAGACGATTATCTGCTTTATTAAATCCGGAACGGTTTGTCGGGACTAAGGTCGGCCGCACTGCAAACGTTTCTTTATTGGGAGTATTTGTTCGGACTCAAACGGCGCATTGCATATTAGCGATCCACGCGACCTGGGCTTAACTAACTAGTGATCTTCACCTGTACATCATATTTTTATTCAAGATTTGTCTTGTTATACTTATGTAGGTAGGTATATGAAATTCAGTCCCTCAGTAGTTTTGTATAGTTTGTGCAAGATTCGTAATAAAATTCTACTTCCTAATCATCAAGGTAATCGCATTTGATTTGTGCTCCCAATAAAGTAGTGTCTTCAAATATTGCTACTTTAATCAGGTTCTGAAGTTATATCAACTCATAATCATTAATTCAAAAAAATGTTTGTCCCATTTTCTTACATTCTTTCAGATTTACGCCAAATTTCCTAAATTCCTTCATAATTCAGATTCTCGCATATTTTCCAGATTGGCTCGTACTCTATCAGAACGTGTTTCGTAATGTTTTTAGGTAATTTACATTTTATACAAACTGAATTTTCCTGATTGTTCCAAAGGTGCTCAAATTTTCTTTAATTTTGACAAATTTAATTCAATTTGTCAAAATTAGATTAGACTAACGGATTCTAAAATATTTTCCAAGTCTCATTATTATTCAATTATAGTTATATTATTACGAATAATGTGCCTACGAAAATATAACAGGGCTTCGTAGGCCATGGAATAAATAACTTTCATGTTCCAAAGAGTGTTGCAAAATGAAGTTCTTTTTTAATAATCGTCTCGGACACATTACATTACATAAGATACATTAATTTAATGTTTTTTTCAACAATTTCCATCTCCAGAAGGTTTAAATGCCGTTTGAGCAATTTTTGAATAACCGGTTGTAAGAAATACATATTATTTGGCAGTGTCAAAAGTCTACACTGAAAAAAATTAAACCGAAGCTAGATTCCAGGACTTCCTAATTTTTTGATATTTAGTTTCCTAAATTCCTCCATAATTTACATTCTCATACATTTTCAGATTGGCCCCAACTTTCTTAGAACACGTTTCATAATGTTTTTAAGGCAATTTACACAATTTACTGAAGTACGTAATTAAGATTTTCTCTAATTTAGTCAAATTTTATTAATTCAGGGTCCAACATTCTAAGCACATCCTTTTAAATTTTTTCACACAGTATGTGAGTTTCTTAATTTTAAGTTTACATTTTCTAGACTTAATTAGTTAATCTAATTAAATTAATATAATCTAAGAAGATATAATAATAATCTATAAGACTGAAATTAGAATCTAGAAAAATTAATGTTCCGGCTTGCATTCTGATTATTATTCATGGCCAAACCCTGTCATTTCGATTCAAAGCTTATTATTATTATTAAGTTATAAAATAATCTTATAATCCCTTATTTTGGCAAATTCAATTCAAAAAATGTTTCTCATTTTTCTCATATTTCGCTAAATTTTCTAAATTCCTTCATAATTCACATTCTCACACATTTATGGATTGGTTCGAATCCTTGTAGAACATGTTTCATAACGTTTTTTAAGGCATTTTCACAAATTTACTAAATTTCTATTAGACTGTTTCAAACGAGTTCAGATTTTCACTAATTTTTTGAAAATTTATTCATTCAGGTTTCTTCACTTTTCGCACATTATCTTAAATCTAACGGATTCTAAAATATTTTTCAATTTTCATCTTCTTTCAAGTTTTTCTCACTTTCTTACTTTTATTTAAATTTGATAATATTTGTCAGTCTCCGAGATAGCATTACACTTACCTACTACAATTGCATAAGAAACCCATTCAGATTTTAATTAAGTTTCGTTTCATTATCTTTTTATTATTATGACTTGATCATCTGTTAACAAAATTTTGCCACTGTCCTTCGAACGTCAAAGTTATTCCATGGCTTGCATTCTGATTCTTCTTCATTTCTGTTCAGAGCTTTTTATTTTTACCACTTCGTATTAATTCAATTTCAAGGAAAATTATTGGGTAGAGTGCAATGACAATTTGTAATATTAACATTATTTCAGATTCTTTCAGAAACTCTGACTTTCTTAGATTTGCCAGAAATATTACTCGGTTAACATTCAGATTGTTGTTAATTTTTGGCTCAGACTGTTTCCTATCGTTTGAGAGTTTCTAATTTTTAGGCTTTTGCATATTCGGTCAGACGAAGATTAACTGTTATATATAGAACCAGAGCATTTGTCGAAGAACCTGTGCTATGTTGAAGGAAGAACTACATTTTATTTTTCAAGTCATCAACACATTTACTTGGTTTTCATACGATTTTCACTAGTTCACATATTTTTTATTCTCAGTTTTTGGTCAGATATTCTCGTTCTCTACAATTTTTTAAAATTTTAATCCTCAAATGAAATCAGATTCCGGCGCTTTTATGTTTTTTTATACTCCCTTATTTGTGTTTATCAGATTTTGTGAGGCACAATTTTAAGTTGTTGTATTTTGCATTTGATTTTGCTTTGGACTTGGTCAAAAATAAACATTTGGGTGTGCGTCCTCTCAGTGTAGGTGGTGGATTTAGGTTTATGTTACGGTTGTGATTGTGTTTGTTTACAAATATAAATATATTCCAAACAGTAGAACCCAAATAAAAGAAAAACAAAATTAACGAGTATACTTGTTATACACTGTTTATAATACCATAACCTAACCAAATATCTCCTTATCCTCGTCACTTGTCATTATAACTCGAATGCAAATATACAGTAATGTAATTGCGTTTACATCCGAACATTTGATATGGCTTTCAACTAAACCCCTACAAATCTCTAAGCCAAATTCTAAAGGGAAAATCTAGTAATGTAAACCTCACATTATATTAGGCATTCGCAGCAGCTCGCCTAGAACAGGTGCATATTTCCAAAAAATTTCACTTTTTTTATTTCCATATTTTTTCAAATTGTCACAAGTTATTTCACGTTGGCTGGAACTGTCTTAGATAATTTCAAACTTTCATTATGAATTAGAATTTTAAAATTCGAGGCAAAACATTTGTCTGGAATATATCCAAAAATTTCACTTTGCCCATGTTTCAGATGTTTCAGATTCTCGCTAATTATGTCACACTCACTGCACCTCTCAGATACCTTCAGAGTTGCATTATGTATCAGATTTCATAAAGGATATATGAAGAAAAGCTTGTTGAACATTGTTTTTTAATTAGCAGTAAACACAGATGATTCACACATATACTGTTCCATAGATTATCCTGTGGCTTTTGAACATTTTCAGTTTCAAATTTCCTCTGGTTCTTGTAAATCAAGATATTTGTACAGATTGTTGTATGTGGGACAACTTGTTGACAATTCCGCATTGTTTTGAAGCAACAAAGCTTGATTTAATAGAGAAAATTTGATTTGAGTAACAAAAGCGGAGATGGTGACTGAAGGACGCCTCTCTGGAATAATATTGACACGGTTTGTTTTAATTAAGTTTCCCTTTTTGAAGAGTTTTATGACGCCATAAAGACACACGCAACATATGCGTTATTGGATATACCTACTCTCGCCTCTTCAACGAGCAACGGTGACGAAAATTAATAAGCACTTATCTAGCTCCTTATCAGGAGAAAAGTTGATTTATTACTGACTATTTAATAAAATATTTATATCTATTATTTGCTGATTAAGGATACACCTGCAAATTTAATAATATTTAGGAATACCTGATAGTGGGTGCAAATATTAGGGGTTGAATTATTAATTTGATGGAGATGACATCCAGTTTGTGATTTTTTGGAGCAGATGATTTATTATGCCGGTTGCATGTGTTTACCCCTCGAAGCCACTCTCCATGAACGAGAAGAGCAGCAACCGAGGCGTGCACAAGTGTCCTAATATTCCTACCTATGTGGTCTTTTCAATAGCAGACCCACAAAACGTCTCTCTGTGCGGATCTCTAACTAGCCTCCTCTGTACGTCCACACACAACTACCCCATTGTCCACATCCCTGCACCTCCCGGTGATTCCAACAACAATCCTCGGTGTCTCCGTTGCGGTTTGTTTCGCACAATATCCTCATTACCTCCGCTCCACAAGCTCGCTCCTTCAGAAGCAACTCGACCAGAATAATTTTTTTATGCAGTGACAAAAATTAGCCCCAAATTGTTTGATTCGTAGCCTCCAGCGATCCATCATCGCGTCGTATGATTTTTCGACGAAATCGGGCATAAAACCATGCGGAAAATATAAATGGACATCACGGGGCGGTAACAAGTTGGGGGAAAACGCGGGGCGACGTAATAAAGGCGCGCCTGCACAAACAGGTGATTATCCTTTGTTCTGGCACAAATTGCGAATTTGACGCGCGTCAGACTTCATACGCAACTTTAGTGCCGTGACTAAACAGCAACAGCTGCAAGGTCGAAGCTGGATGTGGCCCCCTCGCGTCCGCAAATAGTGCGGGGCCCAGCCATGGAATAATTAACTCGACCAAAAAATTTACAGAAGTTGCAATTTAGCAACCTTCGTCATAGCATTGAAAAAAAACTTGAATAATTTTTAAACCTGGCAAAATATCGCATTATCTAAAAATTTAACAAAAGGCAAATTTATGTTTTGTGGAAATATAAACTTTTATTACATACATATATGCTTTTCGCGCCAAACCCGACTTGACCCGAATTCCACAAGAGCTTTCGAATACTAACTTCGTAATTTAAAATTTGCACAATAGTTACGCATCCGCTCACAAGCACAGATATTATGGAAAGTGTGAAATACAATAATTATAAAATTGTTCATGAAAAGCAATTTAGAAAGGGCAAGAGATGTTTAAACAATTTGTATGTAAAATATAGATAAAATTAATAAACGCACAAATGCAGAACGAGGAGTTCTGTTGGAATTTCAATTTAAAATCTCAACCCTGCAGAAAAATAAGCTGTCTGAACGCCCATTGTCCATGTCCACTAAGAAATTTCAAGAAATTTTGCAGTAACTCTAACAAAATTTGCAACCTTCTACTTATATTTTCTTGTTCTCCGTCTACGAAAAATCCATGCCCACGAATGACACTGGCATGAATATTCAAGAGATAACAGAGATATATTCGACATTAAGAAAAATTAAATCTTGATCTATTCACACCTGAACACAATGATAAAAATTACACACAAACGAAACTGAATTTCTATACTCGTTTTTGCACTTTTCCTAGCACATCTACGAATATAACGCAACTTACCAGAGTATACTCCTTAAATATATACAGGTTGTCAGAAAAAGGGCGGACCACCTGTGCAGTACGTTGTTGGGTCTTCAGTGAGTCAGGAAAAAATAGTGAAGAAACGAATTGCCCTATTCTTTTAAGTTATTACCAAAAATTGCATGCTAAATTTGGCAACAATTTAATTAATAAATCGTTTTATTTGCCTTTAGGCCTTAAGACTCCTACAAAATCTTACATAGGTATAACATTGACTTAATATAAATTTCTTCTAACACAGATCAATCCCTTCTTCTTTCCTTCTTTTACGCACTCTCCCCCCTCTTTCTCTCTCAGACGACGCTTCTCATCCATTCTAGTCCTCTTCCATCCTTAGTCAGTACCTCATGCCTCCTTCTATCTTCCTGTCTTAAACTCTCGCATTCATTCATTAAGTGTTCTGTCTCTCGTCCTTCTCCACACATTCTGCATCCTCTCTGCTCCTGTCCCAACCAGAACCTGCATTCTCCCTCTTCATTCCCGCACCTGAATCATGCAATCATTCTTCTTACTTTTACATTTTTTCTCTCCAGATATTTCGGTAGTTCTTTCGTTATTATTTCCTTATACTTGCTATTAATACCTGGACTCTTATAACCTCTCTTTTCTCTCTTGGCTCTTCACATCCCTAACTCTCTCTCTCAGTCTTTCTCTTAATCTCAACCCTCGTTCTCTCATTCTCATCGCTTCTCCTGAGCTGTACCCATTTCTTTCATAGTACTTTGCCCTTTCACACGTCCTATCATTTTCTCCTTCTCTCTTTTTCTCTCTCAAACATTCCTGCAACAGTTCGCACCAAGTCCTTTCGCTTATTCTCTCCTCAAATGTTGTCGCCCTCTTTCCTGATACCACTCTCATCTTTTCCCTTTTCGCCCTATTCTTTTTAGTTATTAGCAAAAAATTGCATGCTCAATTTGGCAACTCTGTAATTCCATGCTGGTAAAAAGTACGTCACAATCGCCATTAGGTTCTTATTATGCGTTCCATTAGGTAACTGTCGCTGTTTGCATCAGCCATGCCAGATTTATTTTCATCGTATTGCAATGTAAAAAATCAAATTTTTCTTTTTTAATTCAATAGTAAACTTTCTCAAAATATTTTTTTTTCTTAAGAGAAGAAAATCACTTCTTGATTTGGAGTACATTTATTGTTAGTGTTACAGTCGCGGGGGTTTTATAAGCCAAAAGACACACGGCGTATTTTAAGCAATATGATATAACAAGTATCCGTTATTTGAGGAAAACGATTCACAATTCGACAATATTCAAAACTATGTACGACAGACACACACATCGTCTTGATTTTTACATTGATTACTCTAATATTTATTTTTTAAAATACTGCATATTGTAGAAGATGCAACTGTGGGTTCAACCGTTTAGATATATTACCCTGTAGAATTTTTAAACTATTTTTTCCTGATTTCCTGGAGACTCCCCAACAACGTATGTACAGCAAAGGTGGTCCGCAATTTATATATACATAAAATATACAAGTGTGAGTATACTCCAGTCAGGCTAGTGGATCTATACGAACTGGGTACACTGGCAAAAAATGGTGACAGGGTTGATTTAAATATATAACACAGGGTTCAAACACAACAATAAAGTAGGTATAAAAGTAAATATTGGAATGAAGCAAATGCATGTAAGACGTGATCAGACTCTGATGATTTTGAGTAAACAAACCCAATAACAATTGAGTTTGCTATGTTTGCATAGTCGTTGCATAGTTGTGATTGATGGATCCAAACGAAGAGAAAAGCTACAGTTCTCACAAGTACAAAATTTTATTACTAACAGCCAAATAATAATTCTCCAAATTTACATCTTTGAGTGTGACAAGGGCCCTTACACTGTCGCTTACTACAACAACATTGCAAACACATAATAAACTATGCGAATGTAATAAATTCAAATAATAATGTGTGATGAGACACGGATTGATATTATTGAAGTAGCTGGACCGAACTAACTACGGTAGGGCAAGGTCACGAATGCAAAGACGCAATGTTCGCATTGTTTTGATTATTATTATTTTTTAATTTATGTGCTATACCCAAACATATTTACATGTCCGCGTCTGATTAAAAAAAATCATTTTCAGAAAATAATGGAGGCTATTTAGATGCCATATTTTTTAAGGAGCTTATAAAGAATTAAAAATTAGAAGGGTTTGTAAAACTCTAGCAAAAAAATTATGAAACTTTTCGAGAAACAAATGATTAAAGTAAATGTTTTAATGCAGTTATAATTTTGTCAAATATGAGTTTATCAAAAAAGTGGTCTGACACATAATAGATTTCAGTACGGTGTCAATCAAGCAAAATTTTGCTTCGAAGTATTATTCCGCTTCGAAGAATTTTAATTTTTAATTTTATAACATTTTTATTAATTATACATTAACGAATAGGTTTTTTGCAAACCGCATCAACAATATGATTCTGAATATGTGTTTAAAATTTCATAGAGAAATCTTGAACAGTTTTCCTAAAATTTCGAATTCCGTTTTATAGGCATTGAGATATCTGCGAGAACCCCCGTGATTTTAATACATTCGAGTATCAGCACTTAACATTGGCATACGACGATTATTTTTCGACTTTCGTCGTCGAGAAAAATTGAACATCCCAAGTGCCAAATATTACTGTTTCGGATATCTTGTGATCGGATGTGATTTTATCGTTTGTCTTTTATGTAATATATGTATTAATTATTTATGGCGGGATTGCATTACCATTAAAAAAATACAAGTATCATTTACTTTCATTAGTGCAAACATAAGGGTATCTAACAAAATATACAATTTTACAGATTCTTGTTTGTAATTTACCAAGTGCGCATTTTCAATGTTAAAACAATATTTCCACTTTCGATATCCATCGAGTGGAGAATTTCGAAACAAACCGTGTGAACATCAATTAGTCATTCGTTCAGCGCGGAAGCTGGGTGAAGCACAGATCGAAAGCACAAGGCGCGCACGGCAGCCGCGAACTGTTGTGAGAAATGTAACTCTAATTTTACTTTTAATTAAGTTCTGTCATTAATCAAGGGCACACGGCTGGAAGCCGGGGGTTGCCTGGCGCTAAGGCACGGAGACCCTCAACGACTCCTAAAAAATTATAATAATTTTTCAGATTGACAAGGCGATTTTGAGATTCCTCCTCATCCGCGGTTATACTCCCACAACTGTGTCTAGCGGCCCGCGTTAATTATTATTAATGGTTTACTAATTTATGCCGAAACCGGAATCAACAAGTGCTCGAGGTATTGTACCTTTTATAATTGGTGTGTTGAATAAGATTAGTTTCCACTTAGTTGGGCTTTATTTCGTAAATATCTCGCTTTGTTTGTGGAACACTGTCTTCCTGGTTGAACACAAACGGCGACGACGCTCCCCAGCCCCTCGTCAACCCTTTTATTTTATTAATTGGGGCTGAAACGCTGAATTTGCATTCGACTCATATTTCGACTTAAAATAAACAATTATCGATATAAGACAGACGCGGACGAATTGAATTGAAATCGGAAATTAAAAAAGTTTCGACGCCAATGACGTGCGATTTGAATAATTCCATTCAAATTAATTTAAATTTAAGTCAATATTGGGGGCATCAAAAAATCAATTGTTTGAACCCCTTACTCAAATAATGTAAAATCTGTTGTTTTATGCCGGAACCCGTGTTTCAAACGCGCCCGCCGTTCCAGTGTGGAGGAATGGTGAAATTAATAACCCATGCTTTTTTATTTATTTTATTACAGTCAAAGCGATTGGATTTTGGCTTTTGTATCTGGGTAAAAGACATATTGTTGCTAATAAATGCAACTAAAACTACTTTGCGAGCCATACACGCACTAAGACATTTTATAAAAAAACGATTATAATTTTTCGCATATACAGGTAAAGGGTGGTTTTCACGGAGTTTTTCTTATAACTAGAAGTTTTACAAAAATCAATGAATACATTAGAATCGAGACGTATTAAAGCGATTGATTATATCAAGACCTGGCAAAAAGGTTTTTTAATTCGAATTTGGTGAATCAATCTCGTGTGTTTAGATGTTCTAATGATTACTTAAAAAATCCCATATTAAAAAAGTCCACAAATTCGCATAAATAAAACCAATTATAAATAAAAATTAAATGCTGTGCGTTGGTAAGCGCATCACTTGAGAACCGCTGGACCGATTTGGCAATTTTTTTAAATGTTTGTAATAGTCCCAATATGGTTTTTAGGGAAAGAGAAATTGGAAAATTTGCCCGGAAAACTTGAGTGCTTTTTCCTATCAGATTTTTGTATGCACTCAACACCATAACTCACGATTCGAACGATGGATATGCGTTATTATTTTTTTGATTCGTTCGTTATGGTCCAGGAAAAGTTTTCAGGAAAAAAAATCGAGACAATTACAATGAAAAATCGGAAAATTCGGACAAACTGCAAAAATCACAATTTTTGTATACACTCTCCATCATAACTGAACAGAGAGGAACGACATATTTGGTTCTTTCTTTTTTTTTGTTTCGTTCGTTATGCTGCCGAAAACAACTAAATTGCAAAAAATCGAGAATATTTGGAGAAAAATATGGGAAAACGCAGCCTATATTAAAATAAAACAACATTTGTTTTTACTTTTGTGTTGTTTTGCAATCTGTACAACTAATGTAGTTATTTTCATTGTATTCCAATTTATTTCGTCACGTGCCAGTGCTGTCAGATGTACGATAAATTAACAGGTTATCGAAATAGGTTATTTTCTTATTTTTACTTTGTTTACACATTCCATTCCACAAATTCACAAAACAATCACATTAAGATTTATTGTAATTTAGAACAACGTATGGCGGGTCAGTTGTTTATAATAATTCTGACATTATTTATACGTTTTCAATGCAATAAACGAAAAAGCTGGAAGGATATTGATGGAAATTTGTATTTGAGATCTGTAACAGAAAAGGTTTTTATTGTATTTTTTGTAACGGGTGTACAAAAAAGAACGGTTTCAGAGTAGTTTCAGGGTACGCTACGAAACACTGTGAAAATGATTAGAGCGTAAGACCTGCGAGATTAAGTTCTGTGTTGGCGTTTCGGACACGACGTAAAATAAGATACAAAATGTTTTTTCTACTTTGCGTCGATAACAAAGCTGTTAAAGCACTCAATTGAGTTTGTTAATAGCTCTTTTCTACTTCGCGTCTCTAACAAAGCTGTTAATGCACTCAATTGAATTTTTACAAATGACGTCTGAACCGTACCATACTCTTTCAATGTTCAAAATTATTCCATGGCCTACGCAGCCTGCATTTTATTTTAACTCTTGTTATTAACGTGTTTAAATTTAGAGTGGGTTTTCAAGGTCATTGGAAGATCATTTTGATTTTTTATGTTAGACCTTATATATTTTTATAAAAATTAACACCTCTTATTTGAAACATTTTTTTGGTCATTGTTAGAGAATTAATTAAGAATCAAAATTAACATTAAAGTTGAAATTTTAATATTAAAAAACTAAACAAATATTAAACCAAATCCCATAACTAATGTAAAAATTAGAAAAAAAATTCAAAATCAGTTTTTCAAGATATTGCTTTATTGAGCGTACAAACATTTTTTTTTGATTCCAGTAAGCCCTAAATTAGTGTAGACTTATGACACTGACATCATGACAGTTGACAGGAACTGTCTTATCAAACAAATGCTCAAAACGACGCCCCTAAATGGAATTTGTTAAAATAGTACATTAAAGAATGAGTTCCATAAGGCAATAATTATTGAACGACCCCAAGTTTATAAAATGACCGGCGAAGCTGGGAGTTTTAAAAACGACGAGTGCCATAATAGCCTTATGAACAAGTTTTTTATATTATTTTTTCTACTTCGCGTCATTAATGCAATTTTTGTTTAAAAATTTACACTTTTTAAATTTGGGAAATTTTGTATGCGTTCATTAACAATTAACAAAATTAAATTTTTTATTTTCAAATGCAATTAGACGGCACAGTTAGCGGTGAAAATAATTTTTAGCAAAATATAGTGATAAGCTACTTACTTGGGATTAATTTAAGTGCTCAAGACACATCCAACGTAACGATTAATGATTATAATAATTGGGGAAAGCTAGTTTAAATTTAAAATATTGTAACGTTTGTTGGTGTTTACTTTGATGTTTGACATGACATTTCTGATCCTAACATACCACGCTAGAAAAACTAAATATCACTAGTACTATAACGAAACTCAAAAAGCTATTAACGCACTTAACTGAATGCTTTAACAGCTTTATTATAGACTCGAAGTAGAAAAAAGGATTTCTTCAAATACATTTTACTGTTTTTGATTGACAATTTTGAGGATACGTCTATTCTGAGTGGATGCTTCGAATATGGTAAATCAAGGCATGCACCTTCTGTTATCTGTCAAGAAAATAATAATGACATATTTGCGCAACGAAGCATTTGTTTATAAGAACTGTTCTAGACGGATGAATCAGTTTACAAGAAATTTTGGTCGAATTTTGAAAAATTCCTGCTTACAGATGATGAGATGAGACAGCTCTAAAAAAACAAAAAAGTTAAAATCAACCACAAACTGTTACGTATAACGAATAGTGAATATTCTGTGAAATTGTAAAAATGTATGTGATATGTACAGATCACTGGCGATAAAATCCTGACACATGTGAAAGCGTCAGATGCGCTTCGCAAACAAGCCCACGAATATAATTCGTATTCTTTTCGAGATCAACGAGGCATCCACTTGATCTCAATATTGAAATTTGAAGAGGCTTTCTATGGCCCTCAAAAGCTAATTAAACTGGCGCGTGTACTCGAGCGAGCGAACAACAAATCTTAAAAAAAAATCCCTAAATATTGCAACGATCAATTCGCACACGTGGGAACCGATCCGAAACTCCACAGGTGAGTGAGCGACACGTGATGCGACCTGCTCCCAGCTCATATCTCCATCAAACAATACTCACAAATGCGCGATCCCCGGAGTGTGCCTTCGGATCATTTAAATTGGCAACAGTTGACTTCCCTTGCTTTGGCTAATGACGCCACGGCTGGGTGGTCTTGTTGCTTTCGTCACTTCGACTCACCCTCAAAGGGCCCCACCACGAGCGCGAAAAACCCACGACCACGTAAAATTTAATGCCCGGTGGGCTTACGTGAGCCCGAATCGCTATCCGGCCTTCATATAAACACATATTTCACGGAGCTAATCCCGAATTAAAGCGCATCCTGTTGACGGACGGATTAAGGATGAATGCGGAGTGTGCCATCCACGGCACCCGCTGTTTAATACCGGCGCACCACCCGCGACTCGACCCACGTCCATTATTAACAAACCCTCTTTATGAATATTATAACTTTGGCCTGTCCATCAAGCGGTATTAGACGCGGATACCGCCCCCCATTCAAACTTCCAAGTCGATCTCAAAGTCAAAGAGTGTCGGACTTGGGACGCACAAACACGCTTCCTGAATACGCCTCTGGACGTGTTTGCTTTGAGCAAGTTGGAACGCGGACCATCGACCCTTTGAACTCTATTGGCGACACGCCCGCTGAGAGAATTCGTTTGATTGGCGTTTTGGGAATCGTTCCCGTTTGCCTCCACAAATTTCAATACTCCAAGCGTCAAAAAGTGCTGGGTTTACTTAAATAAAGCTTCAGTGTACAGTCGCGGCTCATGGGTTTACAGGATGGGCACAAAACAAAAAAGTGGGAAAGAGAACCTATTAACACTTTTTATTTGTACATGAAGTCCATTCTTACAAAGTGCGTTCAAAAAGAAAACAAGCCTGCGTTGGCCATGAAATTTATCGGCTTTCAAGTGTAGAAACCATAAACATAGATTTGACAAATGTCAAATGACAAGAACTTTCAGTCTAAAATTTTTCATCCAAATAAAACGGACCAGTTTTATTTAAATTCTTTATAATAAATGCCAGAACATGTGTACATCGTTCTCATAAACAGCGCGTCCATTTACTAAAATTTGTTCCAACAAATTGTTTCTGTTTTACTTTCAGTTCCGAAGTTCTTCCGAGTTGTTATAAAGTTTTTTGTAGATGAATTGTACCACTTCGACCACAAGGTAAAACCGGAAAGTACGATATCATTGGATCCAAGTTCACGTTGTAAGTTCAAATTATTCCTTGCATTACGGCTAATAAATCTGGTGACCAAAAATTTGCTTAAAAATTATTTCATGATGATGTAAAGTTTATTACCTCCTTGTTCCACATTGTGGTCATGCAGATAAACCGACTTATTCGACTAAAGAGCGAATAGCAGTGTGTAGTACTTCATTCAAAATGTGTCGAAGAATTTCAGTAGCTCCGAGATCTCATTAAAATCACTTCCATTTTTACGAGTAATGCTATCAGTTTTTCGAAAATAACTCATGACTTAATGTACGTAAACTTTTCATACTGATAGGTGTGTGCTTGAAATTCTTCAAATCTTGTCAAATCCAATCGATCCTCCTTACATTACGTATGTAACTGCCAATCAACCATTAACGTTTCTGACTCTATCGACAACAAAACTATAAACCAACATAAAATTTGTAACATGACCTGTCTTTTTCTTCTTGCTGCAAAATAACTCAATCAGCGTGTTGACAAACTCTGCAATGGATTATAAGAACTTTTTTTCGATTGACAACACTGCCAATGCAGTTTTAATGCGCTTATGAGTCGAAAAGCATTTCTCGCCTTCACTTGTCGTCATTGGTGTTGTACAAATAATCTCCAAAAGTTTGCATATGAAAATGGTTTTATTTGCCTTTCGGCCTTAAGACTCCTACAAAATCTTACATAACATCAACTTAATATAAATTTCTTCTAACACAGATCAATCTCTTCTTCATTCCTTCTTTTACGCACTCCCCCCCTCTTTCTCTCTCACACAACGCTTCTCATTCATTCTAGCCCCCTTCCATCCTCATTCAGTACCTCATACCTCCTTTTTTCTTCCTGTCTCGCATTCATTCATTAGATGTTCTGTCTCTCGTCCTTCTCCACATATTCTCGCATCTTCTCTGCTCCTCTCTCAACCAGAACTTGCATTTTCTCTCTTCATTCCCGCACCTGAATCATGCAATCATTCTTCTTACTTTTACATTTTTTCTGTCCAGGTATTTCGGTGGTTCTTCGGTTATTATTTCCTTACACTTGCTATTATACGTGGACTCTTATATTCTCTATTTTCTCTCTCATCCATTCTAGTCCTCTTCCATCCTCATTCAGTATCCCTCCTCCTTCTTTCATCCTGTCCCAGACTCTCACATTCAGTCATCAGCACTGTCTCTCGTCTTTCTCAGCATATTCTGCATACTCTCTGGCTCCTCTCTCTCCCAGAATTTGCATTCTCTCTCTTCATTCCCGCACCTGAATCTTGCAATCATTCTTTTCTCATTTGAATTTTCTCTTTCCAGGTACTTCGGTAGTTTTTCTGATATTATTTCTTTATACTTGTTATTGTACCTGGACTCTTTTATTCTCTCCCTTCTCTCTTGTCTCTCCACATCCCTATCTCTGTCTCTCAGTCTTTCTCTTAATCTCACCCCTCGTTCACTCATTATCGTCGCTTCTCCTAAGCTATACCCATTCCTTTCATCCCTTTCACTGATCCTATCATTTTCTGCTTCTCTCTTTTTCTCTCTCAGACATTCCTGCAACAGTTCGCACCAAGTCCTTTCGCTTATTCTCTCCTCAAAAGTTGCTGCCCTTTTTCCTGCTTCCACTCTCATCTTTTCTCTTTTCGTTTCCTCTCTCACTATGTACCCTGGTGTTTCTATGTCCACTTCTAGCACCCATTTCAGATATTTCTCTTGCACCCTTTCAACCTCCTCCCATTCCTTCCATCCCCATATCTCCGCCCCATACATCAACACACTTTTCACTAGACTATCATACATCATCATCCTTTTTCTGAAATTATGCCCGAACTTCCTTTCTCCCATTCCCCATACTACTCCTACCACTCTATTTGCCTTTTTGACTTGTTCCTTTACCTGTGCCCCTGCTGTTCCTCTTTCGTTAAACACATACCCCAAATAATACATCTCTTTCACTTTTTCTATCACCTGCGTTTTCTCCCACATCCATTCTTCCTCTCTTCTTTCTCTTCCCCCTTTCCTAAACACCAGCATCTTTGTCTTTTTAGCATTCACTTCTAATTTATTTTTCCTCATGTATGCCTCTAATGTTTTTATCATTCCTCTCATTGCCCTTTCATTCCCTGCCACTAGCACTAAATCATCCGCATACGCCAGCGACCATACCTTCTTTCTTCTTATTACCATTCCTCCATCCTGCGCTTCGCTCAGTACCCTCTCTATATCACTAATAAATAGTGTAAACAGTGTGGGACTAAGCGGACACCCTTGTCTCATCCAAAAGTTTGTAAGTTTTTGTGAATACCTTTTTGAGATTATTATCCGACATAATAAACACTAAAAGTGGTAAAACACCTCCAATGTCACACAGTTTGGGAGTCGGTCTTCCATTCTCCTCCTTTTCTTGGAAGGTTGATGGGTTGCCGTTTACAAAATTTCCACTAACTTTACTTCCGGTTGCGGTTCCATATTGCATGACAGTTAGTTGGGCGACAGCGATCGTGTGCCCCAAATACGCGTTAAAATCGCGACTTTAGAACTGCCGAAAATGACCACCGCGGGGCTCGAAAGTGGGGCTTGTTTCGACTGAGCCACTGTTGACATGCTGAGCGCGCAATACACATACCTGTTAAACTGTTAAGTGGAAGGAGTCCATCTCAGCGCCTACAATCTCCCAGTAAAATAAATATCGGTTCGTCGCGCGGTTTCGCTGGCAAGAAGAGATCATTTAAGGGCCACTAATATATTCTCATCGACAGCCCTTAATGGATATCGGTGTTGTCATTCTAATGTATGATGGTGAAGCAGGAAAGTATACAAGCGGAGTAATGAAATGATGAACAATCTTACTACATTCCTAAGAACTTCTTCTAGGCGGAACGCACACTACGAGCGTGGGCGAGGGAAGTAAATTTTGTTAAATTCGTAATATTGCAGATTCAATTTAAAAACCAAAACAAATTAAAATCTATAAAATAAATTATTTATTTTTCTAGAATCAGGGGGTACGTGCCCCTGTGCCCTATAGCACGAGCCGCCACTGTCAGTGTACAACAACAATCATTTGCGCCGGTCAACTCTTCGGAGGAATAGCTTCCGCGCTTGGAGTTTGGTGAGGAACACGTGTCTTATAGGAACCGACACTAATGTCTTCTTCGAGACGCGGATGAAGAACGTCCTGGGGCGTCCGTTGAATTTTGGGGAATCGTTGCCGTAAACTGTACCCGAGCACTCCTTTCCGCGTTTCATGAAGCTGGCCTTCATCATCATCAAGTTGCTGTGGTTGTAGATGATGTCGTTGATGTTAACGTCCGCTTCCATTTCGTTGTGCATGAAGTACAGGGAAAGGGTCCTGTTGCTGCGATTCATGTCGCCGGTGATGCAAGCCGGATGAAATCTGATTTTGGAATTTTTCCATAGTGCGAAAACTAAGTCCGGGTCTTGGACGTCGTCGACGAAGTGATTTCGGTGCCGATTGAAGAACTTGAGAAAGTGCATCGTTGAGGCGACGCCAGGCTCATTATTTATATTAGCGTTGGGGCCGATTCGTTACTGATAATTTCGTGTCAGATTTTGACAAATTGTCAATCTCTCCCGGGACGTTCACACAGGATATCGGTGAGTACCTGCGAACGTCAAGTCATCTGATATGCGAGCCACTGTTTGGGCTTCCGGTGGGGATCTAACCCCCTGCTGGGGCCAATACGCGTGCCAATGTAAGTGTTTTATCGCAAAGATGACAAAATGATATCGACGCTGCCGGTTGCATTTGATTAAGTTGTCACGGTTCCCAGAGGAAAGTTTCAGGTTGGAGATAAAATCTGGGTCATTGCGTGGGGCACGAGTTAAGGGCTATTAAAACTATCAAACACCATAACTACTTCAAAAACTACTTGAAAAATTAAAAAACAGGTTCTGAGTTCGTGGAATTTAGTTTCTGCATTATTTTTTAAAGTGTACCAATGCAGGGTGTCCCAGAAACAATGGCATTAATTTTAACCGGTAGTAAAACTCTTCAAACCCAACAACTTTTCTTAATCACTTTTTGTTGTAAACATTTTGGTTCACATGTTAAAATTGTTTGAATATTTAACGATTATTTTGTTACCCGCTTATTCAATGGCCGTTGGAGTAAGTTGTTGTAGACAAACAATGAGTCGTGAGAATCACGTTTTATTTATTTATCAACTAATTTGTAAAAAAATCCGCATAAAAAATGAGTCTATGTGTGCCAAAAATTATGTGTTGTATTGCCGGCTACAATAATCGTTATTGTTTTATAGTTTTCTTGGTAAGTGATATGAGAAGGAGGAGGGAAAGATTTGGTTCCAAGGAGTAAGTTGTGTTTATTATTTATTATTTATTAATTATTAATCAATCCCATTGAAAGTTTTGCAGTACAGAAAATAATAGCAATAAAGAATGGCAGTCAAAGTCACGTCATAGG
The DNA here is from genome assembly GCA_964023215.1 of Eledona agricola. Classification (NCBI taxonomy): domain Eukaryota; kingdom Metazoa; phylum Arthropoda; class Insecta; order Coleoptera; family Tenebrionidae; genus Eledona; species Eledona agricola. The sequence continues at coordinate 19,421,869 of OZ026855.1, read as the reverse complement.
ATTATGCAGCATACATTTTATTGAAGCGAGTCTGTCTTATCATCCATCGATTTTTCGTGATTGTCCTGATGAATTAATTAACACGGGGTGCTTGTTTGGATACAACAATTTTCTTGATTTGTAGCAATTACTACAGCAGAAATGTGTTTACAAAACCCATGATTCCAGCAACCCACTAACACTATTATCATTGACAACACGTTCATTGTTTAACTACAAAATACATGTTTACTACCTATTAATAGCGTCTAAAACATTACTATTAACTCGAGATCATAAGGCTTTATTGACAGTTGTTTGTCTTATAATTGTAGCTGAAATGACGGATCTGCTCTTAAATTAAGCACATGGCCAGCGTTAACAAATTCTTGTGTTTTTGCGGCAAATATTACTGCCTTATAACCAAATCGTATTTCAGTTTCCATAACTGATATGTTAAAAAATAACTATTTATTATTTTTTAAGGGCAATTTTAGGTACTTACTGATTACAAAGCAAAAACCTGACACAGTTTACAGTACAAACTTTATTTAATTGTAAAATTGCTACTGCAAAATTCAGGAATTGAAATTGAAAAATGTCACTGATTTATGAAATCTAGAGGCAGCTCTTATTAACCCTAAATAGTTTTGTCAACATACTTACAGAAATGTCACAGAAATAATGGCATTAATTTTAACCAAAACTTTCCCTACTTATGCTATGATGGTAAAATTCTGGAATTTAATTTAAAAATGTCACTGATTTATGAAATCTATAGCCAGTACGTCAATTTCAGGAAGAGAAAAATGCTAAAACAAAATTGCGATTCAGAAAAAATGGTACATATGATAAATGGTAAGTATATATAATATATAATATATATATAATAAAATGGTAAGTATTTTTACAAATTCTACTACTAGTTAAAATTAATGCAATTATTTCAGGGATAACCTGTATTTTTGACAATGATACATTATGACATTTGATTGGAGCTGTTAATCAAAAATATGCCCAAACCTTTCGCATGAGCCAATGTACGCTTGTCAGCAGGGAAATTATTTTACACTCTAGCGAAATTCAATGTTTTTCCGTAGTCTGTGCAAACGTCTTTGGTTTTTATACGTATGTACGTTAGGTAACGAAAGTATCAAACAATGGCTGTAACTTTTTAATTTGAAAATTTATGAAAAAATGTGTGGGGTCAAAATCTATCCATCTATGGATTGTATAACCATGAAATCAGAACAAATCCTGTCTAAAACCCTTTCTGAAAATAGAGTTTCTTAACATAACACCGCAAGTCTTTAAAGTTTCTGTAAAATGACGATTTTTGGACTATTAAGGTTTGCGTAGTTACTCCTCAAATGACGATTTTGTTTTCTTACTAAATAAATTTTGTCTCTTTTATTTTAATTATAATTTATTTTACATATAATGAAAAAATTGCAAAAATTACGCTTACTTCAACAATCCAAAAAAGTAGTTTACTATAACAGCAAAACAAAAGAAGATAGCACCAAACTAAAAATATGTATTACATCGTGCTTGATAATAAACCAGAGAACTTTTATATTCTAAACATTTTCATAACAATTGTAATTAAAAAGTTACAGCTATTATTTGATACTTTTTCCAAACTGTATAATTTAAATAAAATGAAAAAAGTTGACTCACAGCTTAGTTACAAACAATTATGAAACACAAATGAATGTCTGGATAAAGTCATGCGAATAATTAGTCTACATTCAGTCAAAAAATTGAACTTTGTCTTTTATATTCCGATGAAAGCTACAGAAATATGCCCCTGCAAGCATTCATCAGAAAATTGAACGAAAACAAAGACATTTTTACAGAAGCCCATATAACATATATCATATTTTACCTCTTTTGACTGTGCAGTCAACAAGTGCATCGGTGGAGAGGAGTTTTTCTTGTCTTATTACGCATTAAAACTTATTCGCAAGATTCAATTTTTCAAGAAATTCTCATCTTTGGCCAATAGTTTAACTTAAAAGGAATTTTTGTTGAAAGTGACGAGAACACCTTTCTATGAAAACATCATTGATAAATTCGCAGCTCTAAAGGACAGAAAAATCCCCTCGGTGTCAAAAGTTAGGTAAATCTAGCTTAAAAAATATTTCTTTTTTATAGTAATTTATTTAATATAACATTTTACCAATTTTCTTACCTGCGAACCGCCACTGCTTTTGGGCATGTAAATTTAAGCAGTGAAGTTATTTACGAAGGAAATGAGTCAATGAACAAAGACAAATTTATTTTTCTATGATCCTTGAACGCTTACACACTTATATGCAAGAGCTTCTCCAATAAAGCTATCTCTTCGAATAAAACCTCTTTTGGTAACTCAAACTTTGCAAAATAAGTTCCTACAGCTTCCTCCACCTCTTCATTCTACGAAAACCGGTTTTTTTAGGATTGGGAATAAGATAGTAGTTACAAGGAGCCAGATCAGGACTGTAGGATGGATGAACAAGTTTACTCAAAACAACATTCAAACATTTTTTATGCACAATTTGTGCCTTATGCAATTATTGTCATGCAGCTGAAGAGTTTTCTGGACGTGATTGTGCGGCTTTCTTGCGAATGGCAGCCTTCAGATTCTTGATAGTTTTTTGCAGCGGCGGCTAGTGTTAAGGGGCACAGGGGCACATGCCCACTAATGCGAAAGAAATAAATAATCTTATTTATAGATTTTAATTTTTTATTTGTTTTGGTTTGCAAATAATTTGACTCCTTTTTGTCATGTATATCCTAGTAGCCCCAGAAAACTGAAATTATAAATTAAGTACAAAACAATAAAAACATTACACATTATATAGCAATTTCTGGATGAAGAGACAAGCGCAAAATTGGCCCACATTCAGTAGTCAGTGAACTTGGTAATGGAAACTCAAGTCATATATTGATAATAAAACGAAAATGAAGAAGAAGGATCGCGAGACCTACACCATTCCCAATGTAATTTTTGGGCGCATAAATTCAAATGTATACAACATCAAACAATATGTTGGGTTCGTTTATTGTCTTTTAAGTTATCGATTGCTGCGAGGTGCTTTGTCAGCGATTTCCCCCGCGTGTTTTTCCTGAAGAGACGGAATGCAGGTTGCAATTCTAATCAGCAAGGTGTGGGTGAGAGGACGGATACAATTCAAGATATGAATCACGCCGGAACACTTTGGGTGCGCATCGAGCTATTTAATCCCGAATAGAAGTTCATAATATCGCGCTCCCAACAAAGGATAATCTGCAATAGATCAGATTGACGCGTCTCGTATGTCTGAGCCGGCGTCGTTTCCCCGTCCCTCCCTTAGCAGCCCATTGACGTGCTTGCTCTGACTTTTAATAAAACTCTTGTCTGTTTGGATCTGATAGATGACTACACCCCAGTCAGATATTAAACCGGGATGGAGAGCGAAAGGGGGAGCGACGCGGGGGGACAACGTTTACTCGAGATCAACTTTTCAGAGGGAAAGTACTCTTCAGCTCTACCAATACCGACGTGCCCGCTTCCATCCAGGTTTCCGGAAAATGCCAGATATTTATTCTGTTTCGTGCGTTCGATAGCTTTCACGGAAATTTATATGGATGTCTTTCATCCACCTGGCTGATTTATCGGGGCGCCCGAACGAATTTGTTCCAAAAGAAGGAAAAAATCCGACGAATTGGAAAATAGTCGGAAGCGCTGATCCTCGTCTACCGCTACATGATAATTAAGCCGTAATGAATACGGAACTGTCGGCATTAATATTCACTAAATCATTCATATTCCGTTTAAAGGTCACGGGGTTGGTGGTTACTAAGCCACCTTTGGCGTCGTCAGCGCCCATATCGCCACGTGCCCCAGACATTAGTTGGCCATTATTCAAAGCGACCGTCGCCCGGACCACATCAGTTAATAGTTATGAGTCTTAACTTTATCATTGTGGGCGTGTGGTCTTAACCGCGGTTAACCCCCAACCCGAGCCACGGTTCTCGCCGACGCCGTTCTTGCACACTTATTAAATGACGCCTAAATATTTCCTCTCTAATCTCCCTGCGACGTATCTAAATGACACACCAGACATCTCAGTCAATTCCTTACAACATTTTCCAACCAACTTCCCCATGGAAATTACTTTTTTCAAGCACCAAATTTTATCAAAGTGATTATGCATTCGTATTAAAGTGATATAATAACAACTGTAAAATTGAAACATCAAACATGCGTGCAAATAAAAAGGCAGGCAGGAGGCCATGCAAACTAGCTTTTGTTTTATTTTTTACAGTGTAGACCCTAACAAATCATGTCATTTTACAAAAAGCGTCAATCGACGTCTGAAGATGGAATTTGTTGAAAAGACATTAAATCTATCTTATGCATCGTGTCCGAGAAGGTTGTCAACAAAGAACTTAATTTCGAACTCCAACAACTCCAACTCAAGATCAAACATTTTCTACACTAACGAATTTCAAAGTGAATTTATGTATGTCCGCGTGTTGTAATAACACGCTCAATTCAAATATATATATAAATATTTAAAGATGTCCTTGACATTTCAGGATATTCGTCCCTAATGCCAAAGCAATACTACAATAATTTTTATTTAAGAGTTATAATCATAATAATAATAATTTAGTTTTAAATCCTGGTGGAACATTTCTCTATGGGTTTACTCCAGGAAATTTTATCCATTTTTGTTCAACACCATGACAAGTTTATTACTCCCAACTTTATACGTTATGGTGGCAGTATTATTTCGTCTCTTGAAACTAGCGGATTGTTTATTATGTTTTTCTGCCCAACTACCAACTCTGTCCATAAAGGCCAATGCTTTTTTACCCAGTGATCGCGTTTTGCTCCGCTGTCCCAAAGACATAAAACAAAAATATTTAGTGTAAACACTTTGTTATCTTAACTAAAATAACCGTTTTTCAAGTCGACACAATGACTATTTGATACTCTTCATATTTCATCTTTTCTAAAACCAAAAAAATCATAGTTGTAGAGTGAGCAATGGGGATTGCACTGTATTTATTATCTATATGTAAAAGGACACTTTTTGGACTTCGCTTAAAAGTCGCGATAAATAGACCGCATTGACTGGCATTCAACTAAACCCTATTTTTAACAATCCAGTTACTCGTATATTAATACAGTAAACCAGATTGTAATGGGTGGAGAAGAAAGGAAGTAAACCCTTTTCGCGATGCCATAAAGTGCAATTTTGGCATCTCGGAACAACATATTTATTTACTCTTTACTTTACCTTAGACGCTAGCAATTCAGAGAACTTCTATGAATGGTTCAAGTCTGTAATGAGGTCACTCAAGGTTCCAACAAAATCGCTGTCGTGAATCGTACTAATTGATTACACAGTTGTCCTCTTTTTTTAGGTCTGGTAGCTAACAAGAAGGTAACAGAAGATGCCCGTCTCTACAACAAGTTCGTTTTTGCTGTTAAAGTGCCATGCTCCTTCGTTAACGTGTTTAACGTTTATCATACTCGAGTAGAGTGGCCCAAGCGGTCACTACTCTCACCGCATTTGGAGTTCAGGCTTCTTTCGAAAACGATGCATTTATGTTGTAAATTTGTCGTTGTAATGAATTCAGATACTTCGGTTGTACGTATAGCCATGGACAGTCAAGAATAACACCCATGTTATGCAAATGCCGACTCTATGAGATATTGTCATTGAGTCAGTATTTGTATCACACCCGCCGGCTAAAGTGTTATTCTTGACTGTCCACGGTTGTACATACCATCCAAAACTGATGATCATCACCGGCGCACAAAAATCGATTTTCCTTCCTTACATCGTAAAAATTGAAAAGCATCAGCTCCATCTAAGCTGGACTTATTTTTACCAATGAGAGTGACTTTTTTATTCTTCGTCCAATTGCCTTATCATCAAGTGTAGTAAGAGGAACTTTTGAAAGGCGACTTTTTTCTAATATTTTGTGCAATTGCGATGATTTACAAACAACTCTAAACGGCTCTCCATTTCGCTTCGATACAATAATAAAAAAGGTACTCATACGTGTAGGAGGAGAAGGAGCGAGGACGATGTCTTCTGAAACAAAAATTGAAACTCGCAGTTTTTAAAAATACACACGGTGCGGAATTGAACCTGACAAAGTAAATTATCTCGAAAACAAACCGTGTTTTTAATAGCAGCATCAAAATCTGCGTGAAAAAAGAACAAACTCTTGTCTATGACATCTTTCCATAAGTTATTAAGTTTCTGCAATATTTAAGTTTGAAATAAAATATCAAATTTCACATTTGAAAAACAAAAATCATTGACCATTTATAAAAAAAGCATATTGTAATGAAAAATAAATAATGCAACAAGTGTTCAAAATGATGACCTTCAACTTTAACATACAGGTTTATTCACATGGACAGTTCATTAGAAAATTAAAAATTTTTCATAAAGCTAGATAGTTTAAATTTGGTGCATCATTATCGATCATTCTGAATCGAAGTAAAATGTGTACTTTCTGGTTATACCGGAAATTGACATCAACTTTGTTATTTTAAATGACAAATGTTTTAATATTGATTCGACCACTCAATTGTGAATCGAAAAAAAAACAGATTGTTACTTACCTTTCATAGTATTTTTAATGTTCTTATTTGTATGCTAAATTTGAAAATGAATGAATCTTTTTAAAAATTGATATATTTTGAACCATTTCAATAATTCTTCTTTCTGTCGATTCGTATAACTTTAAAAAATAATTTACGAGTACTTATACTTTTTAATGCTTCAGGAGGTCGTTGCGATTTTCCGAAAATTACTATAACAAAATGACAAAAACTAATTTTTTCAAATTGCAATTCTACAATCTAAGAACGGAAATCGATACTAAAGTAAAAAATAAATTGACTCATATTAAGGTACGTTATGCCAATTATCAATAGTCTTTAAGATATTCTACATTTTGTACAAAAGTGCATCTTCTCTTTGGCTTTTGATTTGAATCAAACAATTGAAATTAGCATGTTATATTAATTATGCTTTTTATCAAATCTTTACTAAATGCAAACGTTCAACCAAATATTAATTCATTTGTGTAATTATTATTTACCATTGCATTAATAAGTTTAAAATTGCTATTACAAAACTCTGAACTAAATCTCAATAATGTGACGGTATTGATTGCAAGTGTTTGCGATGAATTTTTTCTATTTCACACCCTACAAATGAGTTTTTGATATTTGGTTATAATGATATTCATAAAATCGCAGCAACTCTTTGAGACATTCAAATTTTTTAAAAAGTTGTTTTCGATTATGCTCTGAGGTTATGCAAAACGACAAAAAAACTGTTGAATTATCTGCAACGAATCAAGAGAAACATCCTTGCATTTCCAAATTTTAGCATCAAACTGAAAATAATTCAAAAACTATCAGAGGGTAAGTGCGTTTAATTCAAACTGGAGTGCCTAAATGAATGAGTGCATAAAAATAGGGGCTTGCTATTTTAAATAAGTTAATGTCAATTTTCAAAAATGCCGCTAGTAGGTACTTTATTTCGATTCAGAACTATCGCTAATGATGATGCATAAAATTTCAACTTTCTAGGTTTACGAAAAATTTAAAATTTTCTAATAAACGTGAATCACCCTGTATATGTTGCACTGATCATGGAGTGACTATAATATAATATGCAAAATAATAAAATACGGCAAGTAGATCTTCACGTCCTCAATTACTGCATTTTCTGACAAGTCCAAGTACCGTTGATATTTACATTATCATTTCTTCCCAAATATTTTCGCAAGCACTTACATACATTTCAAGGGTTGTAGATACAATTCTTTAAGAAATCCCCATACAAAAAAAAAAACCAGCTGAGTTAGATCTGGCGATTTAGCAGACACTGAACTCTCTCATCCTATCCAACGACAATTCTTTATTAATGTGAATTCTTTATTTATTATTACAATATATACAATTTTTATGAATGGTTATTGATTTTTATTTTTCAAACGTGACTTTTGTGTATACAAATAAAAATGAGATATTTTGGTACAGTCAACTTATAGAAGAAAATATTTAGAAATAAAAAACCATAGAAATGAAAAAAAAGGAAACTTTTTGCTGCTGTTGCTTGGGTTTGGGGGATCGATAAAAAGTGAGCAAAGTTGACGAAATAATGGTCGTGCTGTGAGGAAAAGTGAGTTTTAATTACAAGAACAAATGCACCGAATCAATTCCGTCTTAATTGCCAGCCGGCCCAAGAAGACATTTAGCATTTAACTGGTGCCCCCTTCGGCCCCATAAATGCGTGTGCTCCTTAAGACGCCCCGCGTCGTAATTTCATCGCACCGTGCGGCGGTTAACTCCCGTTGTCACCCCTAAAGACGCCGGCGTCGCCGTTTACCCCGGTCCCATTAAAATTCTCCGGGTGAGCAGGAGTCGCAGTAACAACTGGCGGCATGATTCACATGTAAATGGCAACACGCGCCGGCCGTGCCGATCATAATCCCGGAGGCGGCGATGATGCCCCCATCATTACAACCTCGCTTTTATCCAAAGAGCGGCTCGTCTCCGGAAAAATCCCGAATTACGGGACCCTAATTTATGCGCCATAATTATTTTTCATTTTGTCATCGAGCCGCTTTGTTCGGCTTGTGATTATGGGCGTTGGGAGGATCGCGCTCCCCCGGATACGCACCTACGATTTCAGGAATCCGCCGAAATAATATGCAAATATGGGACGGGATGGGGAGGCCCGAACGGACGGTGGTGCTAATGCGAATCAAAGAAATGTTTGCGGCTCATTCGGGCTGCAATGCAATCGAATCATTCGGTTCGCTGGGCGCCCTGAATGCGCCAACTCGTTTCGGTGTTATCATTGTAGTTTTAACATCTTTATGTGGCGATGCACCCCTCGCATCTCATGATTGATTGCTTGAGTTGGAAAAGAGTGCTGGCAGGTGGTCAGAACGCGCTTCTGCATGCAAATGACGCTCATAAAATCACACATTAACTACAAGTTAACCGCACCACATTTTCTCAGATCTACCACCAAATATATAACAAAGTGTAACAAAGTCGCTTCAGTTGCTAATTACTGGTGGTTTTTTACAAGTCGAACTCTTGAAATTGTTGGGACTGCTGATGGCAGTTCAAAAAACATAAATTATATTCGGCCAAGGTTGCGCAACATCATGTTCATGATCGTGTATTTTTTATGTTAACATCATACAGACTATCAGTTTTCATATTGCCCCATCTATTTTAAAGCAGATACTACTACAAATGTATTATACTATACAAAAAGTATTAGGTTGGTGCATAATTATCAGGCGTTTTATGAAAAACAATATTTATTTGAAAAAGGAACAAATAATTCAAGAATAATATTGTTAAATGATTATTCCGGAGCCTAGTCAACATTGACTTCAATAACTGATTCCCATTTGCTTGGAAGATGGTCGATTCTATAGGCAAAAAAGTCACGGCTCTTGGAAGTAATCCATGCTTTGACATCGACCACCAAGCTAACCAAATTTCCACTGCTTCCAAAAGTGCGTGGTTGTCGAAATCTGATGGCTTATCTTCCAAGCTAGTGTCGTCAGATTTGAAATTGGCAAACCATTCACTGCATCGACTTTCATTTATTGTTCCTTGGCTAAAAAGTTCGTTGAGATCGCAAAATGACTGCGCTCCTTTCCTCCTTTTTCAAAGTGGTAAAGCATAATAACAATATGACGAATATGAATTGTTATTAAAAAGAAATCGCCTACAAAAACGCTTGATAATTATGCACCAACCCAATAACTTGCGATAGCACTTTTGAGAGTAACTTGCGCTCACAGACTACTCCAGATGACTGACTCAATGCAAATATTTTGGCGGAATGATCTTTAACGACCTTCAAATTTTGTAACAGTTTTCAGATGGCGCATCGATCAAATTTTGCGGCAAATTTAAATATTCTCTCCTCTCTTTATAGGTAGAAAATGCTATCATATTTTGAATATTTTATGATTTTTTCTACAAAACGAATGTAAAAAATTGTTTTGTAGAATAAATCATAAAATATTCCTTCATTATTTACACGTCATACAAACAAACAATTTTATAAAAATCAATTTATTATATTAAATAATTTAAATTATACAAAATTATACCCAAAATGTTAACAATTAGGTAAAACTTACACATATGATAATTACTTGGGGTTATTATATAATAATTGAAATTTTGAAAGACTTGCCGGACAACCAATAGAGCAACCTGGCTTACTTCTTCAAATTCATACACCAAAATAAGGAATAATGAAGCCTAATATCTAACGATGCCGAAAAGTGTTTTTGCAAACCTTCCACTTTTGCTTTAGATTGCAATTTTGGACATTTAGAGCTTCTTGCCACAGTTTCGCTCTAGAATTATGTAATTAGATTTCCTGAATTTTTTGTATTAATAAAACATCTTTACCTTTCTTCACTTTTTGGAAAACAATGCAGGTTCTCCGCTTAGTTTTCACCAACACCACAAATAATGTAAAAAAGACCCTTCTTTCGCTTAAAACTTTTCACAAATTCAATCGACAAGCAAGTTTTGACATTTACTGGCTTGATTATAATTGCAGCAAAATGCTGTTTTTAAAATATTAGTCCGAAAAAAGCAACAAGCGTAGAAACAGTCACGCTTTTTAAAAAACACGGAATTGTAAAAATAAATAATAAATAAAAGTTTTTATAGTGACATCTAGCGGTCGTAAAAAGTATTAGCAACGACTACAGCGCCTCTACATTTGCTTATGGTATCTGTGACAAAGATGTCATGCGCCTAGTTTCAATGTGTAGAAAAGAGATAGTTCCGGACAAAATCGCCCTATGAATTCAGTCATCTGGAGTAATCTGTGCTTGCGCTAGTGTTTATTTATAGAGTGGAAACTTTAACTGGAACAAGTTCAGTATCTTGAATTCGAATGATTTGGCAAAAAAATTCTGAAACACGTTAATTTTTGTTCTTAACTTGCTACTCTTCAACCTAATCAGTTTTTTTTTAACTCAGGCGATTGTAACCACTCATTTTTCTAACATATTAACATTTTTTTTCAAATGGAAAGATATGTAAATTGACACATCATTGCAAAGCTCATGCTAAAAGGAGTACAACGATGTATTTTTTTTCACGTTTTTATGTCTAATGTAAGAAAAAATACCTATAAACTGTTTCTAAGATGCTTCACTGGTTTTTTTCTTCATGCGGTGCAAACGCGGGTTTAGTATATGATTACAATTTTTTCTCAAGAAAATTAATTCAATTTGGAAACTTTGTTAGTTTTTACCTTCTATTTGACAAATAAGAAGTGACTGTTGATAAAAATGCGCTGTTTAACAGAAAATGTTAGAATTGAAATTTTTTTTCATGTGTGTACATATTTTATTTTTATTTTGTATTTAAAAAAATGTTTATTTTCGGTTCGTATTCTGTCGCCAAAACCAATCATAATTAAAATTTCAATTCTACGATTTTCTGTTAAATAGCCCATTTTTATCAACAGTCACAGTCACTACTTATTTTTCAAATAAAAAGTGAAAACTAACAAAGTTAGCAAAGAATACTAATTTTTTTGCAAAAATGACGATAAGATAATAAATCCACGTTTTCACGCATGAAGAAAAAAACATTAGAGCATCTTTAAAAAAATTTTTATGTATTTATTCTCACATGAGACATGAACATGTGAAAAAATACATCGTTGTACTCCTTTTCTCATGATCATTCCAATAAAGCGTCAATTGACGTATATTTCCAATTGTAAGAACAACTTAAACGTAGTTACAGGCCCCTTAATAGCCCTTTGGACCCAAACTGTTATTATGAATTTAATTTTAAGACACATGGCAGTCTCACTAAAATCGTACAAAACTTATATTTTGCGAACAAATGAAGATTAACTTTATCATATGTTCTTAATATATACGTTCTAAATCATCATAATGCCCTCTGAAAGGCATACTGGGTAAAATCTGTGACTATCTTCCAGTCTATTACACGTTCTGTATTTTATTATTCCTTCTAAATATATTTTACGAAAGTATCGTCTTCTCTTCTGCTGGATCCAGCTTTGGAAACGAATAATTCCAATAGTTTCAAATATGGAACTATTTATATTGTTCCATAATTGGAGTAAGCAAGAATTGAATTTAGCCCAGGTATTTAAACGCTTTGCCCACATCTTCGGTTGACATAAAATCACATTGTATGGTGTTTTCAATAACGAGAATAGACATGACTGTTTGGCCGAGTTTGAGCACAATTTCCAAAATTTGCCTTCTTGGAAACAGATTTCTTTAATGTTCTGGTTATAGTGTTGGGAAACTAGAGGTTTAAAGCATAATAAAATGGCTGGGAGACCAACAGTCCCAAATAAAAAATTAAAATTATAATCTGAATCTCTAGTAGACATGCGTCCTAAATCTCAAGGGCTTCTTTGATGAAAATAATTAATGATCTCACGATAATTAAAAAAAAAATATTACATAAAATCTCAAATGCACCGGAACCGAAAGCGTAAAAAATTAAAATAATTCTGCTGAAGTTGTACTTCAAAGTCTGAAGTGTTAGCTTCCGGACAGATTTTCGTTTATAACATTTTCAGACCGCACCGCGACTTTGCGATTCCCATGAGCAAAATCGGCAAGCAGGCTGTTTTTTGGCTCGACAAAACGTTTTTCTTATCAGTTTTCTCATTGGGTGTAGCCAGTCGCGTTATGTGTTGCTATTGTGATACGCTCGTGCCGGTGCTTAAATTTTTGAAAAACTCTTCTTGAAAACGCGAATTGCATCAGTGTGCAGTTACCCATAGACAGTAACGACTGTTACCTTTGGTTTCGGGTGAGTACAATTTTTTATTTTGTGGAAATTGAGTAACAAGCGCCTTTTTTCTCATTTATTAGGTCAAAAAATGTAGCTGGAGCTTTTTATTTTGCTCTAAAACTGCATTATCTGTACTGTAAATTAGTATTTTGTTAATCTTGATCGTTGATTGTTATAACCTTAACTCTCGCCCTCGGAAAGGTGTAGAATGAAACGCAATTATTCATTTCATTCTGTTTATTGGACGACCGGTTTTGACAATTTTTATGTCGTTTTTAAGTCCTACAATTAATAATAGTCTCACAATAGTATTTTTTAAATGTGCATAGTAAAATGAGATGCATTGAAGTGCAAATAAAGTTAACTGAAGTAAAAGCACTGAAATTGTGAGGCATTGGATCGTAATACACCTACGTGAGTTCTTACAAAAATTGTAAGTACTGCCTCTATACAGCGCAAAAAATTTGAGAAAAAGTTTTTTTAACTATGCTTTTAGTGTTTATCGGCTTGCGTTCGTTGAAATCATTCTTTGAGAGAGTTCTTCCATTCGCAACGAGGTATACCCAAAATATATTATTTATAATTTCATCCACGTGTTTACAACTTTTCTTTCACTTCTTTCTTCGACCACAAGTTGAAATTCTCAACAAACGTCTCAAATATAGACCTCATTCAGTTCCTTTCGTCAATTACATTCACTTTTTAGCAGTGAAATTTTCTTGTTAATAATTTTTCACTAGTATTAAGTGCCTCCGCCACTTTTTCTTCTTTTGCATATTTTAACCTGGTCCTCTTAACTCGACAAGGTATGACCATTTATATTTTGTTATTTTGCTTTATACAGTTTTATTCTTGTTACGTGTCTTTCTATATAATATTGGTGTTTGTGATGTCGTTATTGTTATACTGCACTGGAGATGGAGGTTATGGTTTACAAACAATTAAAAATCTAACTGCAATTAAATTATCAGTTTATCCATTCTGCAATTGAAAATATCATTTAAAAGCTTGCACAGCTTCTTCAGGTGTTAGGGGACATTTGAAACGGAACGAGAACAAATGAAGTATATTACAAAAGACCGAAGCATTTATTTGCTTTAGAAAATCCAAGTAATTATTATTTTTTTAATGGCATTTTCTTTAGTATTTCCTCGAGTAATGGGGTACTAAATCAGGGCTGCCAGAGCAATAATTCATTAATAATTTCATATATAGTTTGGTTCTCCTAAAATTCAACCACGTGTTAACTTGAACTGCAGGTTGATCTGAATTTTACCATTATTTTTTTTACTTTACTGGTAATTTGTGGCGAGCAAAGAAGAACTAAGATAGCATCTACTACTGCACCACATGACTTACGCGTATTAACCCAGATAAAAACGAGAAATTTAATATTGACATAACGCAAAGATATTATTGTTCAAACAGCTGATATTTACATTGTGCAAATGAATAAGTCAATAAATAGAGTACAGTGAAATATATAATAAAAATTTGGATGGGGAAGAACATGTATGGGGTTTTGAATAAAATTAACCATGCATACTTATGTCGAAGTTTATTGCTTACCTATACTACAGTTCTTATAATGTGATCTAATTTTTAAATATAAACTTAAGATCAAGTTGATTAATTGGAGCATATGATTATTGAAAGCATCTTAAAATCATATGGTCATTTAATTCAATTAATATTTTATTTCTAGCGATTTGTTTCTTGATTAGATGCGCCAGTTTCAATTTTAAATTTCCACCGCACATACAAATTTTAATCTCGGCTTTTAATAATTTTAATAATTACGAGTACATCGATTGAAGGCATAATATTTTTTTGCGGTCGTTCAATACATATTATTTAATATGCAGTTTTAAACATTCTTATGTAATAAATCTATATATTAAAACTAAAATCTGAAAAAATTATGGCAACTTAATTGGATCGCATATACATATTTTTTATTTTTGACATTTTTCTTGAACCGATAGTTTTTAATCCATTAATTGCTAAATTTTTATTTTTGAAATAAATTTACATATGTTAATTTTAAACATTGAATTGAATACCGTTGTATTTATGCAATAAACGTAAGCTGTATTCAATATACCTACATATTTTACATTTTTTAAGAAGTCTGAAATCAGGAATTTAGCAGGTGCAATGCAAAAAAAAAACATTGGAGATAACAATTTCCAGTTCCTAAATGGGGATCGTGGCAGGGAATAGGTTAAGAATATTGATCTTTAAGAATATGTAGATATAATTCAGAAACGAATTCTCCAATCGAAATAAATAAAAACATAAATAACCAGCCGTTGAATTAAATATTACTAATAACGTTTTCGTTTTCGCTGTGATTATTTATTAGTGTAAACTTTAAAACAGTCGAGCCCTCTCACATCGCCGTCATTGCAAAATTTTCTTTGAATTTCTGACGTTTGCAAATACATATCATCTGAAGAAAACTATTTTAGATTAGAACTAAAGTCTGGAAACATCTCGGTCGGTGTGTTTACGTCATTAGGCAAATTGGGGATTTATCAACATCTGTTTTGAAATTCCTGTAATATGTAAGATTTATTGCATTTGAAAGAGTTGAAAAAAATTGAATAATTTTGGAGAAGCATAATTTTATCTGATGAAAAAACGTTTCAATCGTGCTCGAATGGAAGCATACACAATATTCAAGATTTGAGAAACCATTTATTAGACACCTTCAAATAAAAGTGTGCGATTTTCATAAATGTGTAGTCCTGGATAAGCCACGAAGGTCTGGGAATATGTTGGAATATTGGAGAAAGATTAACATTCAACGTGCCATTTTTAAACACAACTGTTTGGCCCATAGTTCAGAAGTTGTTTGGACAATATTTGAGGAAAATCATGTAGATGTCAGTCATGATGATATTTATTTTGTCGTCAAAGATTGAGACCTTTTAGCACCAGTGGAGTTAACGAGCGTTAAATAAACGGATGCTATAGAGGCTATGGGATCTGGCTTTTTTTTATTTTTTCCCATGTAGATGTTTTAAATTGTCAAATAATGACATACAAAAATGTTCTCAAATGACCAGGAGATTAAATTTGTCCAAGAAGGCACAAAAGGTACTTTTTGCATTGTGTCCAAAACGGTCATTAACAAAAAACATTTTTGCAATATCTCCAACTCAAGGTCGAGATTTTGCCACACTCTTTCGAAAGTCAAAGTTATATCATGGCCAACGCAGTTTTTTGTTTGTTTTTTTGAACGCTTTTAAGAACGAAGTAAGATCATTGGCTAATAATACCCAGTGCCTAAATTAATTTATGCACTACCATACTATTAATAAGAGTAGAAGTTTGTTGTCCTTAAACAGAGAATGCAGAACCATAGTTTTTCCATTCGTAATAGAGAATCTATACTAATATTATAAATGCGAATGTTTGGATGTTTGTTGCTCAATCACGCCAGAACGGCTAAACGGATATGAATGAAATTTGGCACAGAGATAGATTATAGTCTGGAATAGCACATAGGCTACTATTTATCCCAGAAAAATGTTCCCGGGGGATAGATGTTTTTGTTTTTTATAGAGCATGGGATCGACATGATTTTTTGCACAGTTGTAGATTTTTTACGTATTTTTTAACGTATTAGGGACAGGATTAAGGAGAGGAAAAAGTAGGGAAAGAAAGGAACCTTGTCAATGGGAGTTTATACATAAATAAATTGAGAAAATATTAAGATATTTTGACCTGGAACGAAAACCCATCAGATCCTTCGTTTACATGTTAAGAACTGTATGGACAGAACGGTATTGGAATAAATAAATTAATAAGTCAATCAATGAGTTACAAGTTCCCTAATTTATATCATACAGTTCACAAACATACGCATCAAAATTTCCACGCGAATGAAGTCGCGGGCAAAGGCTAGTAGATCATAAATCGAGTTGCCGCTCTATCGCAATGGGCAATTTGAGCAAAATAAAAAGTGTGGTAAAGTCCAGCGATGAGCTGAGTGTTCGTTTTTGCACATGTTACATAAAACGGGCGAGCAAATGGAATCCAATAAGCGATTTACGAGGCCAAGACAATTTACAGCTTGACGCATAAACATTGCAATATCCGGGCGGTAGTCCGGATCCCGGAATGGCGCACGATATTGTGCCATACAGTTCGTCACTTGTCATCGGGTCTTAAACGAGCGCTCGTAAAGTCGAGCTCAGGGAGGCGAACTCATTCGGTCGCCCCCTGCTTCACCACTTTTACCTGTTTATAAAGGATAATAAAGCCTTATTGCAGTCCCGACATGGCGCCATATTTTCTCGACTTCGGTCTTAACCTCCGCAAGTTCCGGTTTTAAGTGTTTGCCCCTTTATTCCGACCTCCCCTGAGGTCGGAGGCCATTACGGAGCTCGAGGGGATTATTAACAAATTCGGCGTGCAAGATGGAAAACGCTGCCGTTCCGGTCCTGGCGCTTCTGTAAGCCGACGACGCCGCTGCGGACGAGAAGAGAAAGAATTCGGTCGGATAAGAATTCTGTCCAGCTCTGGCAGATATATCGCGCGTTGCAGGAGAAAAATAGGAACGGGTGGGCAGCTATGTGCGGAGAATCTAATATCGTCTGATCCGAGCATTCTTCTCGAGCCATTCGAAGCTGTTGTCCGCGGGATTGCAGGGGAAGGAATCCACCCGGCCCTAAACTATGCCCCTGCAAACCAAACCGACGTCTCCTTAGAAACTTCCTCTACTCGTCAATTACTCTTGCACTGCACTTTTCAGCCTCTGATGTACGCAATCCGCGTACTCGGCCGCATCCCCTAATTTTCTCGTTAACTTTTGAGCGTCGTTTTATTGCAGACGCCGACGCCGCCTGCGGCCGGCATCGAAAAAATATAAAACTAACGTAACGACGTAATAAAAGTTGCATTCCCGCGGTTTTTATTATCGTACGCGCGATTTTGCAGTACAAACCAAACAAATTTAGCGGTCGCCGGAAACAGTATTTTTGCAGCACGTGGTTGTTTCGATGCCCGGATTCAAACTGGTGCATTGTTGCAATAAAAACATGGGCGTCAATGAGGGCAGTTCGGTTGTTGAAACCACAGACAGATTTTATGCCCTCGATGCTTGCAAAACAGAAATTTTATCGTTATGCAAAATTTTATTTGTTTTTGTTAATGTTTAGAAAAGGAGCAAAAAAATTTCTACCCCTGGTGGGACTCGAACCCACAGTCCCCGGCTTAGGAGGCCGATGCCTTATCCATTAGGCCACAGGGGCGTTGCATACGAGTGTAATTAATGTCTCAAGTCATCTTCGCCATAATTTTTTTCCATAATTGTGTGTTTTAGCAGTATCAGGTATTTTTAATAAATAATTTATACGAAGTAGTAAACTGTGTTACTGATGATGTATAGATCACACTTGTGATGAAACATTAAATTGTTTTAAAGTAACTGCATTATTGCAGATGTTGTTGCTATTATAACACAAAATGTTGTAACTTATAATATGTTTGTTATAATATGTTAAAATATTTTTCAATATTTAATAAAAAATCTGTTTCAATTGAAGTTGAATTAATAATAAAAATAATGCAAAAAAATTTCAACAAATTTTAACGGATGCACACAATCTGTTTTTATCTGTAGTTTTGGAGATAAAAAAATAACAGCGTACAAAAAAAAAGATTCAGGGTAGGTCATTGAATCACTTTAGAGTGCGTTAAAATGTAGAAAATATTTAACCGTGAGATAGAGACATTTCAAGTAAAGTTTTTTGTTGACAGTCGTTTCAGACACGGTACGTAAAATAAATTTAGTGTCTAACAAAGTCCACCCCTCCAGGCGTTGATTGAGACGAGTTAGGGTACATTTTTGATCGACACTTCCTATCAAAACTCTGTCAACGTCTAAAGTATACTCTGTAAAAAATTAAAGAAAAGATAGATTTTATGGCCTAGTAAAAATCTTGCGATGGATCCAATTTCTGAATAAGTTAGTTGATAACTTGATAACTAACAGCCTCTAGCACTTTTGATATTGAGATCTGGACTTTCAAGTTGCCATTTTAACTACTTACTTTTTCATGAAGAACGCCTCCTTAAAGTTTGGTTATTCCTCACGAAAACACCCAGTAAAATTGAATTTTTATATTTTTAATTAAAATCAAAATTGTTATTATTTTTAATTAAAAATTTACCAAAACTTCAGTAGTCTCAGAGATTTATATCAATTTTGAAAACCGAAATGTTTTTGTATTTAATGTTACAATATCTTGAGGAATTAAATCTTCCAAAATAATGAACGCTTTTTGATATATAATTGTAATTTTTTATTTTCAATTGTAATCAAAAATTTATATTATTTTTTTTAATAAAAAATTACCAAAACCAGAAATATCAGTTCAATAGTGTCAAATTTAATTTGCAATATTGTGTCAGAAACAGGTGACTACAAAGTGCTCTCCAAAATCACATTTCTAAGTTTTCAATATAAAAACCTCTATCCTCTTTTGTTAAAAAGGCTTGGAAGGACTGATAATAAGAAAATAATCCAAAACATCTGATACAAAAATATATTACTCTTATACTGATAGGCCTAACCTTGTCGTGAAACCACCGGTCATGAATCTGGAGACTAATTTAGAATATGTCTTTCAGGGACAATATTCTCAACCAGCTAAAGTGTTTAGTGAGTTTCCTTTGTTTTTTTCTTGTTTGCTTATGTTTGCCAAGCTCGCATAATAACTGAGGCTGCATTGCGATTTAAACACAACAGGAAAATTCCCGATATCAGAATTCACAAAAAATTTTTTTCAGAATCTCTTGGGTTTCTTGCACTAGGTATCTCTGTTAAATCAACTGGAATATCATTGTATATGACAAGTATGAACTGAAAACATGTAATTGTTTGAAACTGTAAGAAATAAAATGCAAAAGTGCCAAATAAACCTCTCAAAAATTTTTCCGACACACTTTTATTTCTAATGCTGCTTGGAATTAACAAATAAACACATCTCTTTGTTGATTATTTATCACCAGAAGCAAGGTAACGCAGTATACTTTATTTTTGTCATAATAAATAAACTGAGTAACAAATTCTGGAAATTGTAAATCAGCGGCATTAGATAAATTTCAAGTGCAGAATGTTTTGGTTTCCTCATTGAAGAGTGAAAGGACAAAAAATAGGATTTAAAGCCTGACGCAAGCACGTTTTATAAGGGGCGTAAAATAAAGGGATTTCGTGTAGGCCATGTAATTACTTGGGAAAAAATGAAGAACAGTTTGACCTCCAGTTGGACCCATTTGAAATTAATTTCTCTGTTTACCACCGTTGTATAACACATAGGTACGTAGTGTCTTTTAAACATTTTTTTTTATTTTGAGCAAATTTCTTACTGACAGTTTCTGTCAAATATCATGATATGCCAATATCATGGGTCTACACTGTAAAAAATAAATCCAACGCTAGCACTCCACTTGCACATCTCTATGCACCTAAAATGGGCAAAATAATAAGTAATTAAAATAAGACAATAATAAGATTATAAAATAAGAAAATAATAAATAAATAAGTAAGTAAATAAAACTAAAAATTAAGTTTGAAAAAAGGGTTGAGAACAATTATAAATGGGTGAAAAGTCAGTAAAATTGGATAATTTAGAGCAAAGTTAAAGTTTTTAAAAAAAGTTGAATGATGCTAAACTTTTGTATTTTTAAGAGAGGTCCACTATATGTAAAATTTCTTAAAATATGGTTAAAACACTATTTTGTTGTCTAAATCTATTGGATTATTAAAAATCTGCCGATTTTATGTTTAGTTTAGAAATAAGTTATAGGAGTAGGTATATTGTTTTTCTGTCAACTATTGTTCACTGTTTGGATTATTAAAAATTTGCCAATTTCAAGTTTCGTTTAGAACTAGGTTATAGGAGTATATTGGTTTTCGTGAACTATTGTTCACTGTTCAGGTGTGTTAGCTAAAGCTAAAATTAAGTTTGTTATGAAGACTCGGATCAGAAAATAGGGGGTGATAGTAGTGAAACCTTGAGTTTACAACTCATCCGTGAGCTTATCCAAACAATGGTAATGATAATGTCGCACAGTATGAGGTCGTGTTAGCATTAGGTAATATTCGATTATTGAGAAGGGCGTCCCTGGGGCAAAAGCAATGAGAGGAATTACTGTCAAGCTATATTAAAGCTTTAATGCCGGCTGTAATCGAAGCTCCTGCACCTTGCTAGCGGAATTACCTGACAATGTTACACAATATGTGCTTTTATGGGATTAGAGCGTCCCCGAAGCTGTCAAAACTTTACAACAAAAACATGTATCTTGCAAATCACGCTGTCGTTCGTGTTGAAATGTTTCCAAGTGTTTAGATCGGCGATAAGGTATCAGTGTGAGAGCCGCCATCTTCTTGCAGGTGTATATTATCTGCACATGGGAACTCGCACCTGAATACTCACCTGATACACTTGCCATATTTACCCGCTTTTGAGGCATTAATAAAATTAACTTAATGTTTATACACTCGTATTGATTTTGGATCGGGACAATTGATGAATGAATTTTGCGCAAATATCGGTCCGCCGATAAAATACTCGTCTGTCACCAAACCAAACACACGATACACTTTCAAGCACACTAAATAAATACCATCCACGAAATATGATTTTAATTAAACGCTGTCGAGTCGTCATAACGTTTTTAATAAATGCGATTTTGGAAAGTGGAGCAAAAAATCGGTCAAGCTTTAAGTCGCGCTTTATTTCAGTAATGGACATCGAATAAAAACAGAATTATTGGCGATTCGACTCTGGGGAGTTAGTTCAGTCTTGGTTCACGATATTTCGACGAGTATTCAAGGTTCGATCATTGTGTGCTCTTCTTCTCCACAGAAATAGGAGTTTTGCATTGAGTAGAGTCGGTCGATGGGGTTCAGACCTGGGTTGCTATGTGGTGGATTTTGATGGGCGATGGGTGGTGTCATGAACATGCTTTGCTGTCCGGAATCCAGCGACGAGGGAAATGAGATACCCATGAAGGCGTCTTCGCGCCTTCCTTCATATAAACATGACACATTTACTTATTGAATATAACAATGTTACTGTTAGTACCTGGAAAAGCGTGTAGTGACATATTATTATTGCTTTTAAAGTACGCTCCTTCCTCGATTTCCTCTTTGATGGCAAGGAAGTGCTTGGTTTCGGTTCTAGGATGCAGGAGGGCGTCGCCGTCGCCAGGCGTCGTCTCCGTATCGCTGCAACTATCGTTGTAAAATAGCGTCGATCGGGGACCTGTCAAGCAACACCCCAATATTAAAAAACAAACCCTCCATTGTCTCCACTCAATTAAAAACTAATTAAAGCGTGAATACTCGCTTTGTTCCTCCTCTTTCACGTTCAATTTCTTCTCGTCGTTGTCCGCGTCCTTGCCCCCTTTGTTGTCCTGTCGCGCTTTCTTCTGCATCTTCTTCATTTTAGCGCGCTGGTTTTGAAACCAAACCTACCGGAAACGATGCGATTATTTCCGAACGACGCGACAAAAACTCCGAATAGTTTCCCTTACTTGAACTATCCGAACGCTGAGTCCGGTATCCTTGGCGAGGGCTTCGCGAACTTTCCTGCAGGGCTTGGGGCTAACTTCAAAAGAAGCCTTGAATGCCCGGCGTTGCTGAGTGGTGAGGATAGTGCGGGGTCGTTTGGGGCCCCTTCGGCCGTCGTGGGCGCGAGTCGTGGCCAGGAGCTCGTCGCAGATGAATTCAGCTTCGACCGCGCAAAGTTAATTTCGAACCGAATCAGATAGTTTAGTTACCGTGTCCGAAACCCTGCATCATCTCCACCTCCTTCTCGTAGTCGATCCGGCAGAAAAGCTGGCCCTGTTTTATGACGTAGAGGTCGCCCTTCTGGAGTCTTATCCCGCACACCACGCACACGAAACATCGCAAATGAAAAATGTTCTCGCTGGCCCTCATCACCAGCTCTTCGGGCGCTATTCGTTCGGAACATGCGAGGCATTTCTTTATGAACAGTCTGAGGATGAATTATGGAGATTTTATTAGGAATCGTGTTTTAATGACATCGCTAAGGGCTGAATCATGACGATCAGATGTGTCGCATATATTAATTGTGGTGTCGTTTTATGCCGCGACCACACGTGCTGCTTACCATTGTGCAGCCACCCCAACGCTTGATGGGTGAGCAGGGGCGTCCCAACTTACGGATTTAAGAATATTTTTTAATATTAGAAATGACAGAAAAAATTAAATATGTACATGTTGTACAAAGTGGTTGTGAAAACATCGAATTAAGTTGTGATCAAGACACATCTTAAACTTTGTTAGGGACAAGCGGAAAATAATGTGCGTTAAAAAACCGTTAGAAACCACAAATGACAAGAACTGTCAGTCTAAAATTTTCCACCAAAATAAAACGGACAAATTTTATGTAAACTGTTTATAATGTGTACATCGCTCTCATAAACATAATGCTACCCTCCTTCGCGTCCATTTATTGAAATTTGTCCCAACATAATTCATAATCGTATACGAAACCATTGTCAACAAAGAACCCAACCTAAAAACTTTCTGACAGTTCGAAATTTTGCTACACTAAATTGATGCACAAAGTTTTTCCATGGCCATGGCCTCGTTTTATTTTGAACGCACGTTATTAGGAATCCTGCATATGTGGGATATTCAGTAGGCCATGGAATCTAGCTTTTGTTTTATTATCACAGTGTAGACCCTCGATTGACAGGAACCGTCAATCAAAAAATTGCACAAACGATTTCTAAACTGACGCCTCGAGAGAAAATTTGTAAAAATTACACTAAATGTATTTTTCTACTACGCGTCTATGACAAAGTTGTTATTATATAAATTTCAATTTTGACAATAATCGAATCAACCCATGCAAAAATCCCCAAATTTTAAAATTGCAAATTTTTAACATTCGAAGTAGAAAAAATAGTACCTGGTTGTTTTATAAACTTGGACTCGTGCAATAAAATATGGAACTCGTTTTTAATATAATATTATGTGTGGTGTTTGAATACTTAATTTGAAATTTTTGCTTCATAAAGCCGCTCCGGAGCACGTGGTTATTATTATAGTATCGTACATATTTTTATGTAAAATAAAAAATTCCACGTACGAAAATACGAAAATTCATGGTACATAATTAACGACGATGGTGTTTCTCGGGATTGTTACATACATTAATTTACGGAATTGTTACATAATTAAGTTCTAAATAATATTGTAGGTACTTTCGATTCACAATAACAGTATCAATGCATTTTAAGCGAATTATGAAAATTATTTCTATAATATTTCCAGACTTTATTGATTTAAATTTAACAAAATTTGTGTAATTCTTTATTTCCTGTAAATCACGATCGCAAAAATTTTTTCCGGAGATTAGTAAATTTGAAATTTAAATAATTTATTTACAAAGTAAGCGTGAATTCGATAGATATTAACAAATTAGGAGTAATTTCTTTTTGGCAGTGCTACGGTGCACTCAAATATTTTATATACTTTCCAACGAATTCGTTATAATGTGTCAGTTTTACATTTTTGTGCACAATTTCGTACATCATATTTTCATGTTTTTGGATAAAGCGTATAAAAACAAGTGGATCGAGTGTAATTTGAAAGTTCACATTATGATGAAAATTTACCTCTTCAGATTTCTGTTTGTTGTATTGGTGGTAAACGATTTTCATGAAATAAAAAACTGATAGTAACGGTAAATCACTATTTTAAGGGCCTCCAAAAAATTATTTTTGGGGTGGCATCAAAGCTGGATTAAGTGCGTTGAAGTTCACGGCGATATTGAAAAAAGTATTAATCCAAGTTATGAATAGGTTCTTTCCTAGTTCTGTTGGTTCTGGGAAAAAGAGGATAAGTCATTTTTAGGAGAAAATGGTATGAAAATTGAGTTCTTAAATATTTTTTTATCTCATTTTATAGTTCTTCTTAAACATGTTCACTAGTTTTTCCAAAAATGTTTGAATAGTTATTTTAATAAAATAAAAAACCATTATTTATAAAAATTATTAAAGGCGATATTCGATTCAGTCTCCATTGATAAAATGCGTAGAAAAAAACTCCAATAGAAGGTCTTTTTATTTCGAAAATCCACAATTTTTAAGAATTCGCGTCTTATTATCAAAAAATATCCAAAAATACCGGGTGACTAAAAATGATTGACTTAAATTTAGGTAATTGGCAACAGTGAGGAATTGGTACCAGATTAACTGTCGTCGTAATTTATGTCCATTAACTTTTCAGGTTAGAATATTGTTGTCAAAAAGTGTAACTTACTGAATAATAGCGAACGAAAAGTGACAAATAACGGAGAAAATGGTTACAGCGAGTGATCGAAAAGATCTTCCAGTTCTAAAAACCATTTTGAAAACAATTCTGACATGGGCAATTTTTAAATTTGACGTTTATTTGACAATTTCTAATTTGAAAATCAGTGTACCCAATGGAAGATTTAAAAAATATTGCCAACCTAACAGAAAAAATGTCAATTATTTACAGTCACCCGGTACTTATCAAATTGAAAAGTTGACACTAAAACCGAATTTGCAGCAACCACCACATTTTGAATCAGTTTTCCCGAAAAATATCTAATTTCTTCAGAAACCACGAAGTTAAGCTGCAAACTTTTCAAAATGCCGTCGTATTAACGTTATTCAAAATAAGACTTTGATCCAGTCTATCAATTTCGTAAAATCAGTGTATCTGCATTTTTTGAACAATTGAGAGGTCCAGTGCAAGAACCAGCCACTCCATCTCGATCAATTTTACAGGAAATTAAAAAAAACTTTTTAATTATTCAATTATTCATGAAGCAGTGAGGGTGATGTTTAGATTTTACATAAACAATGTTGTTGGGCAAGTTTTTCAATTTTATTGACTGACTTTTTGCATAGTATTGCTAAATTTAGTTTCTTAATTCATGAATCGGAAAAATAATAATAAAGTTTTATTAAGTTTTATTATGCAACACTGAACATTAACTAATATGAAAAAACTCAGGATAATTTTAGATTTCTTTTATTGTTTGTCACTAATTTCTGACAGAGACATTGTCATCTGCCTTAAAATTGTGTAGGTATAGTATTCACTAAAGAGCCGGTCCTTGCACATGAAGAGCTATTTTTTTGGGACTGATCGTGCCCCTAATTTTTCATAAAAAGGAATGGCTTCTGACAAAATACTAAATAAAACAGGATACATTTGTAATTGTAGGGAATTGCACTGTTAATGCGTGGATAAATAAATATACGAATAAAGAGTAATTGTGTAATTGAAAAGGCGATTTTATAGCTGGAAATGTGGCTTTTTTCATTCAATAAAAATACGATTACAATCATTCAATGGTGTGAACCAGCTGTAAGCGAATTATCAGTTTACCAGTTTGTGTTTTAGAGATGTACGATTTGTTTAAGTAGCACAGGCGAAATATTGTTTCTAAAACAGTGTTCATTTTTCAAGAATGAGATACAAAGATACTTGGCGAAGGCATTCATGGTGTCATATTATAATTACATCTTTACACAAACTTTTGTATTTCTTCTAACAAAGCCAAAATTCATTAGAATACATTTTTAAAGAACATACAAATAAAAACAATTCAGAGTAGGCCATAGAATCTAGTTTTTGTTTTATTTTCACAGTGTAGACCCCCGGTATTGATATATGACATTTGGCCAGAACTGTCAACCATAAAGTTGCTCAAAAGCTGTCTAAACCGACGCCCGGAGATGGAATTTCTTTAAAAAGACATTAAATGTGTCTTATAAGTCGTGCCCGAAACGGTTGTCAACACAAAACTTAATTTCAAATTTCTCCATCTCAAGATCAAACATTTTCTACATTCCAAAGTTATTTCACGGTCTAGTCTGAATCATTTTTTATCTGCACGCACGTTTCAAGTATAGAACGTACAAAAAACTACGCAACTTAGTTTTCGTTTTATTTCTTACAGTGTATAGCTTTGTCATAGTCAAATCATGACATTTGACAGAAATTGTCAATCAAAAATTCCAAAATGACTTCCAATTCTTCCTTTATCTCTCGTTTTCAGTGCAAACATACGCCTGGAGATGGAATTTGTTAAAACATATCCGAAACGGTTACATATCAATGGAGACCTTAACTTAAAATTTCTTTAACTCATGGTCAACAATTTCTACACTCTAATGAATTCCAAGTTATTCCATGGCCTACTTTGAATCATTCTATTTGTACGCCCTTTATTGATTATTGTTATGTAAACTGCCAAATAAAAGCACAAACTTAACTTGTAAGTTGTTTCATGGCTTTTACAGCCTCGTTTTATTTTTTGACGCAGTAATTTGTTACTTGGAAACTTTCTTACTTATTACGCGTACAAAAAATATTTATTTTATGTAATTTTAATGTTTTTTACGATATTTGGGGAGAAATACAAATTTAATATAATTTCATCATCTGGGTACTTAGCTATTTTAATATATTATTTGTATATCAAACAGTTACATAACAAGCGGTACAAGTCGTGATATTATCTTTTGGAATTCCATTATGGGGGAGGGAGGAGAGAAATAAATTTCTTAATGAATCTCGCGAAATACTGAAAACTGCCGCGGATTTTTCACATATTTTTCTGATTGTGGGGATTTCGTTTGGGGCGCCACTGCCTGCGTGCAAATTTGCACCCTCCTTGTGCATCGCAGTTAAAAAGCCGTGGCGGAGTCCCCATAACTCAACTATTACAGGTGCCTGTTTGTGCAACACAAAAACCTCCGACGTTCAAATAACGAAATAATTATCGGGCGTTTGAGTTCAACTCCGCCGATTTCGCAAGAAAAGTAATTAGAGAATTCACACGCGATTGATCAAAAGTTCAAGAGCAAAAGTTAAACAGGACGGGGGGTCGTCTTGTCTTTGACAAAAACTCATTTCTGGAACTTTCCAACTTGCCGTTCGAACTCTCCAAATATTTGCCTTGGAGGTGGCCCGAATGACATGGATGTATTCGAGGGAGGCGAAGTCGAGGAACGCCAATCGCAGACGAAAGACCGAATTCTTAGACATTCTTCACCTGAAGGATAATTAAAATTTTCGTAGGAGCAATCGACAAAAGCCGCAGAATTTGCGGCTTTTCGAGAGAAACGGGGGTGGTGGTCGCCTCCCACGGTGGGCTTTATCAAAACGCAGAATCTCACGGTCGGGCGAAGGCTGAAACGGAGCAATATTTACACAAGAACGACACACGGCGCTGTTGACCAGTGAGGGCTTCAATATCCCGGCCCGCAGCCATACAAAGGGACAAATAAATCACTATTGCCGTGTTTGATCTGGATCGAAATCACAAGCAACCGTCGTTCATTATATTCACACCTCGCCGTCATGATCAACATTGTAGTACCCTCTATGTTACTACCAGAAACGCACATATTTAAAATAACAAAAAAAGCTCAGGTAGTGGGGGCATGTGGCCTCTTACCTCACCGCTGTCAATCAACCATTACTTCTTTTGTGCGCATCAGAAACGCTTCGCCGCTCACAAATTTTCGTAAAATCGTGAAAAATCTAGTGTTTTCGAAATGGAAAGAAGGAGCAGGAAAAGAAAAAGGTGATCCTCATCATCAGAAGAACCTGAGGCGAGTGTAGGCCGATTGATAAAGCGGCTCCTTCACAAAAAAGCGGATTGGAAACACTCAATAACTGTCACTGAAGGGCCAGTGCCCTACTCGGATGATGGAGAGAGCCGTCTTATAGAAACTAGCAACCGTAAGCTTGCAATATAATAATAATAATCTGTTTAAGGAATATGCATCATGCAACAAGTGACAACTCACCTAACCTCAAATGTGGGACTTACATTTTGAATGTATTTCCTGTGTTCATGCTTTGACCTTTTGGTCACATGACCATGCAACAAGTGACAACTCACCTAACCTCAAATGTGGGACTTACATTTTGAATGTATTTCCTGGGTTCATGCTTTGACCTTTTGGTCACATGAGTCAATGAATGCCTTTTGGCATGTTGGACGTTTATCAAGGCACCTTTTGGTACCCTGGCAACATGGATTAATTTTTACGCATCTCGATACATGCTGAAACTTTGTTTTCATCCAAAGGCAGTTTTTGAAACTGGAGGAGGATGTGTCGCTGTTCTCTTTTGATAATATGGTGACCCACCAAGGACCAAGCATATTCACCATATGGAACGTATTGCCTGCGTTCATGCTTTGACCTTTTGGTCTCGTTGAACATTTATCAAGACGCCTTTGGCATGTTGAATGTTTATCAAGACACCTTTTGGTGCCCTACTCGGATGATGCGTCTTTAGAAACTCGCAACCCCAAAGGCAGTTTTTGAAACTAGAAAAAGATGACAACAACGGTGGTATTAATCGGGTTTGTTGACCGTGTTCCATGCGAAGTTCCATGAGGGGGGGTGTAGTGAGCGCCCCGAGAGGCTAACTCAGCAAGTGATCCCCATGAATCTCTGCCAAACGTTTCGTCCACAGCTGCGGTGGACATCTTCAGTGGCGGTGTGGTCGTGGTCGAAGTACTCTCCCAGCTGTCACAGTCGCGACTGGAAAAAGATGGTGTCGCTGTTCTCTTTTGATAATATGGTGACCCACCAAGCATATTCAGCATATTGAACGTATTTTCTGCGTTCATGCTTTGGCCTTTTTGGTCTCATTAGTCAATGAATGCCTTTTTGGCACATTTATCAAGACACCTCTTGGTACTCTAACAACAAGGATTTATCTTAATGCATCCGCAGACATGCTGAAACCTTTTTTTCATGCAAAGACAGTTTTTGAAACTTATGCCAGAGGAGTACACTGAAACAGAACATCTTGAACTCCAAGCAGCGGTCGAAACTAAGCAGACTGCGCTTGACCCAGACCTTTTGAAGGTGTTGGGCCAACAGGTCCCACAACCAAAACTACTAGTTTGGTTCACACTCGCATAGCCACTATTTGGAATGCCATCTTGTTTTCAGGCTTGATTAAAGAACTCCAAACTAAACTGGTAGCAAAATATCAGACCTTGCCGAGCTCCCCATTTTTGGCGCCTCCACGAGTTCATAAAGAAGTTCGGGAAGTTTACCTCCGTCTCAAAAGCGTGCTAAAACCGAGGCAACCGACTCGTAAAGATTCAGAGCCGCCTCCGGGCAGCTCTCTCGGCTTTGGGAGGAACCATCACAATTCTCTTGGAGAAGACAGACCGAACGCCTTTAGACACACAGATATTATCAAATGTCAGTTATTCCGCACGACTCTTAGCAGACGTTCATTATGAACAGTCGCAAGCTCGTCGGGCAATTTTGAAATATGTTCCCAACAGGGATCTAGCCGATATCTTAACGGAAGTAGAGGTGAAGGGAAAAAACATCGGGTGCTTTGAAGGCCCGACCTGCTGCCGTGGTCCCAAAAACAAGAAACATATTCAAGAATTATAAACCACCAATGCAGGTATTTCACAGCTACTAAGCTCTGGTGCAGTTCCTAAATGCTTGCCTTGCAAGGACCAGTTCTTGTCACCAATTTTTCTTTAATTTCCAACTAGACGGTTTTTACAGGTTTATTCTAAACCTTAAAAGAGTAAACACATTTTTGAAACCAGACCATTTCAAGCTTCGTCCTGGACATTTTATATATCCTGGACTTACGCGACGCATATTACAGGATACCTATTGATCCTGAATTTTAGAAATATTTGAGGTTTTCTTTCTGCCGACAACTGTATCAATTTAATTGTATTCCTTTTGGATTATTGACAACACCATGGTTATTCACAAAGGTCATGGAACCAATGTTGAAACATCTGAGCCGTCAGGGAATTGTGTCAATCGTTTACTTAGATGACTTCCTTATCCTTGGCGATACTATAAAAAGTTGCACCTTTAATGTGCAAAAAACACTCAAGTCATTGACAGATTTAGGTTGGAAAATTCGAGAGTTTGCTCGTTTTCTTGGAACATTAGGTTCCATTTGCCCGGCCACCGAATATGACTGGCTTTACACGAAAACTTTGGAACGTGAAAAATATTTAGCACTATGCAGACGTGGAGAAACTTTGACAGTTTCGTCAACATCTCGCCATCCATCAAAGAGAACTTATGCTGGTGGAAGAAAAACATTTGTGGCGCCTTTTGCCCCATCCGCCAATGTCACTTTGTAGTTACAATTTTCACAGACGCCTCAACTACGGGTTGCGGTGCTGTGTATGGATCTGAAACAATTAGATTTTGGACCGAGACCGAAAAGATAAATTATAAATTTATTGGAACTTCTAGCGGTCTTCCGCGAACTATCCCATCTTGCAACAAAATTGAGCAATTACGAAAGTCTTTTAAGAATAGACAATACTACGATTGTGTTCTATGTAAACCTCATGAAAGGAATTCGTTTTCATTACAACCCGTGATGGAATGGAGTCTCTCGGAAACAGCTTTCAAAACAATTGTTTTGGGTGCCCTGAAATCGATTTGGATTCAGAAGCAATTGCTGTAGACTCCTTCACAGTCGACTGGTCTATATATTATTTTTATGCTTTCCCACACTTTGATCTGATATCACGAACTTTGCAAAAGCTTGTCAGAGAGGCGGCTACTGGCATATTGGTAATGGCAGCCTCTATCCGCCCCTCTACTATGAAACAGTATGAATCCACCTTTAAGAAGTGGTGGGTATTCTGTAAATCCTAAGGAGATTATTAAATATGCTCCAAGGTTTTCATCAACAATTTATGCAAGTTGATAAAGCATATCTTTTCAAACTGATTTTAGCGTTTGAAGCCTCACTCGAGAAAATCATGGAGTTTCTTACGGAATTGTTTGCAAAAGGGGCGTGTTACAGCAGCCTAAATACGGCTCGATCAGCAATTTTATGCTTGTTACCAAATGAGAGGGGCGACGACCCAAAATTGAAACGTTTCTTCAAAGGCATTTACAACCTGTGCCCACCAGCACCAAGGTACGACTCGACATGGGATCCTCAACCGGTATTGAACTACCGAAATCGCTCTCACCGGAGAAGGATCTCCCTTTTTGAGAAGTTATCTTCCAAACTAATAACTTTTCTAGCGTTGGTGACCGCCCAACCCATGCAAACATTATCTCTGATAGGACTGGAAATTATTCAAACAAGAAATGACAGAATCGAAATAGCCATCACACAACCGTTCAAAACTTCTTCTAAAGATGCAGTACAGCCTACGCTATACCTGCCGTTTTACAAAAAGGAAACCAGTCTTTGTGTAGCATCTGTTCTGAATTGCTACATAAATCGAACCCGTTCTATCAGGGGAGATACAAAGTCACTCTTCCTCACTTATAAAAGACCCTACCAGTCAGCTTCAACCCAAACTTTAAGCCGCTGGGTAAAAACAACCTTGAAGGCGAGTAGTATAGATACTGAGTGCTTCTCAGCACATAGCGTACGTCACGTATCGACGTCGGCAGCAAAACGGAAGGGGGTACAACTTGACGTGATCAGAGCACGAGCAGGTTGGTCTGCAATTTCTCATACCTTTGCGAAATTTTATAATAGACCGCTTGGCGACAAATCTATATTTACAAACGCTATTCTTAATAGTTGAAATACAAACACTGAGGAAGCTGTTTAGATTGTCATATAAAATTATACTTAGATTCAGTTTTTACTAGACTTACGTTTTCGAAAGTTCATTTGTAATCCTTAATTTATTAAGGTATGCGAACAAGTTTTGTTCCCAATTCTTTCTCTAAACTAAGATTTGTCTCTGATGTAAATGTTTTACACAGTTACAAAAGGCTTTAATTAAAATTTAAGCTATTTACTTTATTGTCCTTGTGGATAATGTTTAGTCGCAACAACTTTAAACATCTACAATGTTGATCATGACGGCGAGGTGTGAATATAATTTGAAGATCAAACGAACTTACCTGTAAGTGAAGTTCCGATCTTAATTATATGAAACACCTCGCCGGAAATGATCAGTCCCACCCGTTCCCTATCGTTGTCGTTCCCAGATCATTTCATTGTTGCGACTTTATTCACCTTTAAACATAATGGTTGATTGACAGCGGTGAGGTAAGAGGCCACATGCCCCCACTACCTGAGCTTTTTTTGTTATTTTAAATATGTGCGTTTCTGGTAGTAACATAGAGGGTACTACAATGTTGATCATTTCCGGCGAGGTGTTTCATATAATTAAGATCGGAACTTCACTTACAGGTAAGTTCGTTTGATCTTCAAATTATCTCACACAGCGCCGCGTCTTCATAATACCTATGTAGTCTTTTTAATTTTTTGGCGACAGATCAAAACTCGAGAGTTGTTGACGGCAAATAAAGGAATTTCGGGGCTTTGTTGTCGTCGGGGGTCGAATGGAAGAGTTTCTCGGGGGCTCAAATAATATAAACCATGACACGCGACTGTTTGGGAACATATTGCATCGGGGGAGGTTGGCAATATGCTGCCTGCCGTCCTCCTACGATAGTTCTAATCCCGTCTCGCATATATGCAGGGGAAAATCCACCGTCTCCAGCCTCACAAATGCATAAAGGGAAACCTTCATTGAGATATATCGGAATCTTATTAAGATCCGTAATAGACCCTTTTTTCAGCGGCGGCATGATTAATTTTGACAGGTCAAATTGAAATTCGCAAGATGGGAACGACTACCAACCGATACAAGTTGCGAGTTTCTGTAAACTTACCGGTCGTAGTCCAGCTTGCAGTAGAGTTTGGAGTCTTTGACGAAACACGTGTGATGCAGACGATCACCGCAAGCACAACATTGGACGCAGCGCTCGTGATACGACGCGTCCATTATCCTCAGAAGGAATCGATCGTTAATGGGCCTGCAACACATGCCACACAGCGGCCCCAATCCTGCCGCTGCAAAAAAGATCAAAAATCAACCACTCCCCAAACTGTACCGTACATTTTTGCCGCATTTCCATCTAATTGTGTACGAATCGGCCTGCAAGAACCACCTGCGGTAGAACTTCATCAATCTTGAGCTTTAAACCGGGCCTCTGAATACATTTAACAAATTTGAGGGTGTTAATCCCGAACATAAATCCTTTGTTGCCTATTTAACTCTTTAAATCGCGATTTCATGCAACGTCATGCTTATTAGTGTTTAGTGCACCCTTGCTTCGATCCGAATCGGACGAGGAAGGCTGGAAATTTTTTCGGCGCGAAAATTGTTCGTGAGGCTGTAAACATAGCCGGAATATTTTATCAATTAGACAGTGCAGCATGCTGGACGTAGAGGGCGAGGGAGCTAATAGGCAAAGAGCCGAATAATCGGATCGTAGGGGGATTATTGAGCTTAACTGAAGCGTGATTAATTGATTCATATAGCAGACAGGACTGTTATTATTGCGGGGCGTAAATAATTCGCATGGCTTACAGGTGATCCGATCAACTTTCACCCCGATCTCGGAAAACTACACCGGCAACAAAAACACTCTTATTTTGGTACTATCAGATCCTTAAATATTTCCAATGCGCAATTAATAAAACACAAAAGGATATAATAATGATAAAGATGCCCAGTAGGGCATGGAATCTAGCTTTTGTGTTATTTTCTACAGTGTACACGTTTGACATTGTCAAATTATTGTTGGGGAACTGGCATCCAAGAAGATGCTCCTCAAACGACGCCTCGAACCGAAATTTGTACAAAAAAACACTAAAATAATTCTCATCTGACGACCAACTCAAGGTCAGAACTTTGCTACACTCTAGTCATTTTCAGTGTGATTCCATGGCCTTTCCGTTTCACTTTTTTTGTAGGCCCGCTCATGTAAAAGTATAAAAAATAGGTTTCAATTATACAGTGTGGATCAAAAGGTTGGATAACTTTTTTATAGTGAGTGACAGAAAAAATCGCTTGGACACGTGAATTTTTAATTTTAAATGCGCTTATTCTGACATAAAAATTTGCTTTGTTATGTCATTTCTCTCAAGGTTATGACGTCATTTCAATTTTTTTAAGGGCAACCTTAAATTTTTATTGCGTCATTTCAAAAGAGCATATAAAACAATAAAAATTGTAATAGGTTACATAACAATATTTTTGAGAAAAAAATGAAAAGTTAAAAATTAGAATTACTCAGAAAATTTTGCTTATCACCCCACAAATTTTAAATAATGTCATAAAATAATTTGAACATCGTCTTAGTCATTGTCAACTTAAAGAAGGTAGGCAGTTTGAACATTTAATCTTATTATTTTGTAAATTATAAATGTTATTTAAATAAACAGCTATTGTTAAAATAATTAAATTACTAAATAACAAACACGAAAATAATTTTTTTCTCAAAAATGTTGTTATGTAACACATTACAAATTTTATTGTTTTAACGTCATAGCCTTGAAATAAATGACATAACAAAGCAAATTTTTATGTCAGAATTAGCGCATTTAAAATAAAAAATTTACATGCCCGAGCAATTTTTTCTGTCTCCCTATAATAAAGTTATCGAATTAGTTCAAACATTTTCATCCACACTGTATAACAAAATGTTGTGTAATATAGATTTATGGGTTTGTCAGAAACTAGTAAGTATCTAGTGGAAACTTCGTATAATTTGAACCTTGTCAGCGTTCGCAATTTTATACTACGCTGGTGATCAATGCGTTCCGAAATGACTCAAATTAATTTAAATTTGTTTTCCGTTCAAAATTACTACATAAAGCTCCATTTATTACAGTACAGTGAATTTTTTGCGGTTAAGGACTCTGAACTGAAATGGTTTTTTGTAACGTGGCGTTGAAAATAAATAATTCAGACTAGGCAATGAAATAACTTTGAAACTGATTTCCACCTTGTATTGGAGAAATTTGGTTAGTTATTCATGAAATATATGCATTTAACGTCTTCTTTAACAAATTAAATCTTCACGGTTTGCTGGGACAAATTTTAATTGACAATTAATGTCAAAAGTCATGAAGCATAATAATTAAAACGGAGACTCAGTAAGTAGGCCATGGAAACTACCTTTTGTTTTATTTTTTACAATGCAGACCTTTAACATTATAAAATAACATTCTGTTAATAAAAAATAAGGACGGCTGGAAATGGAATTGACTAAATTTATCTTATGTATCGGGTTCAAAACGGTTATCAACAAGTGGCTCCACCTCAAGATCAAAAACTTTCTACACTCTAACGACATTCAAAGTGTTTCCATGACCCATGCAGTTTCGTTTAATTTTTGAACCCACAACATATCAATATCAAGAGCCACGCTGTAAGAAATACAAACGGAAGTAAGATTCAATGTCCTAAATATTAGTTTCTATTTGTACGCTCAATAGAGGTGTCCCAGAAGTAATGGCATTAATTTTAACCAGTAGTAGAACTCGTGAAGACAATCACTTTTTCTTTGTACCATTTTTTCGAAATCGTGTTTTAGCATTTTACCCTCCCTGAATATGACGAACTGCCTATAGATTTTATAAATCAGTGACATTTTTCAATTTAATTCCACAATTTTACAATAATAGCATAAGTAGCGAAAGTTTTCTTGCAATTTTTTTTGTTCTGCTCGTTGTTTAATATGGAGCATTAATATCTGTAGCGGGTAACAAAATGCGAGACAAATCTTCAAACAATTTTAACTTGTTATCAAAACGTTTACAACAAGAAGTTATTAAGAAAAGTTGTTGGGTTTGACGAATTGTACTACTGGTTAAAATTAATTCCATTATTTCTGGGACAATCTGTATGTAAGTATGTTGACAAAACTATTTAGGGTTAATAAGAAGTTGCAACAAACAATTTTTTCACTTCAAATTGACTACCAATAATTGCGTTTATGTTCAAAAACTCAACTATATGCAAATATGGATATTTTTGTTTTAATTAATCTATCAGTAACAATATCCGTAAATTTTTTCTAACATGGATCCAAATGGTAAAAGTGCAAAACTTAGCTGATGTTAATTAATACTTGTTTGGATTAGAACTGTTTTAATTCAAAAATGCAATTCAACTGTGAATCAAGTGAATACAATTAATTAGCTTGTAAAAGTTTTATAAAAATATTTTTCTGGTCACAGATTTTTTCTGATAGCTCAGTTCTTAAATTATGTGAAAATGGATAGTTGTAGCTACAAAATCAAGGCGAGAAGATCAAACATGTCAAGCATGAAACGGTTTCAATGTCTTATAATGAAGTTCGTAATTATTTTAAGGTGTATCCGATTATATTAATTCCAAATCAAAGTATAATTATTATTTTCGCTCTGTTGTATGCAAAATTTTCTTTTGTTAACTTACTCATTATTCTTGATGGTTCCTTAGTGTTAATCGGAGTAATGGGTTGTAAATTAGATTCGCTGCAAAAATCTCTAATTGTTTGTTTTCTGTCTCGCCGGAAACAACAAATTCCAACAATGCGAAGTTTAAAATATATTCCCTTTCGGTTTCCAGGTGTTTCTGTTATCTATTTTGGATGTCATAAGGTCAGACATGTGGGATGTAGCGACGACAGGTCTATTAAAACTTTTCTGGTTGTGGAACGATTAACAAATCGGCACGTTGTCAAATAGTTGACTTTTGTGTATTCAGACAAGCACGACGACGTGTCGACAATGTGTACAAACTATTATATTTTCGGAAAAAGCGCTCACACTCTCTTAGCTTATAAACGGAATTCGTTAGCATTCTCGTCCGTTTGCACTTGCTTTTAATTAGTTTTGTGGCGACAATTTACAACAGCACAAACTGCAAGCATTCAATTAATTCGTTAGAAAAAAAAACATAAAAACGTTCAGCAGTTAGTTTGAAAAATAATGCACAAACAAGACCGTGAAAAGCGAGCGCAACGCACCACCATTTCCTGAAAAGCGAATGCACAAAAAAGCCAACATCACATTGAACTTTACCCATTATTTAGGCAAAACCGGAAGTTCCAAACAATCGATCAGAAGCAAACACCAACTAAATGTTTATTTAAAGCTAATCAAGTATTTAACAATCGAATGAGTGATCCGCCATGTACTTTGGCACGAGCTACACATGCATTGCCTGGCCCTCTAGCGACCTTTTCCGGGACTCCGGGCGTCCCTACGTCGTCGGGGCGGAGTCGAAATCGGCGTCTCGACGCCCCGCCTCCGACGCCGCCACCACCGACGCTCGATCACATCGACTCGCGAGGGCCATAAGCACGCGGACTGCTGATTTCACATTTTTTCCCACATGCGGAAGGGGTCTTGTTCTTTTTGTCTCAGTTTCGGAGACGTTGGCGTTTATCAAAGAATCTCTTCTTCGTCTCAAAAACGTACAGTTTTGTGCCAATAAATTAACACAGTCGCATGCAGATTTTATTTATCCGGCAACACTTAAAAAAGCTCACATTATAAAAATTATAAAGTAATTATGGCGAACATTATTTTATCTAATTATAACGATCTTCTTCGGGATTTTTGACCATGTTCCATTTTAAGTTCCATTCGGGGAAATTATTTATTATTATTATTTTATCGGTTTATAACTCCAACATTATCGTAAACAAATTATAAGTTTATAAATTGGTAATCCACGGTACGAACACAATTATAAAATTAAATTGAAATGTTTAAGTCATAACAGTTTTAATAATTCGTTGTGGTATAAACAAAAAATTAAGAAGCAGAATTATTACGTTTAAAAACAAAAGGATGTTGTGTAGGCCATGGAAACAATTTTAAACTTGTAATATCTGTGGTAATATAAAAATGTCTTGAATGGGTAAAATTTGAGTATATGATTTCTATTGTCAGCTGTTTCGGATACTGTATTTTGTGTTTTTATTAACAAAGGCGTTGGTTTGCACAAAATAAAACTTGGCTGCGTAGGCCGTGTAATAATTTAGACGTTCATAAGAGTGTGGAATGTGCTTGAACGTTATTTTGAGAAATTCTAAATTCGGTTGACTATTTTTTCCGGCACAATGCCGAATTGAACATTGTCCTCTTCAACAAATTAAATCTCCAAGTCTCGGTTTACGCGTGATTTGAGCAAATTTTTGAATGACAGCTACTGTAAAATGTTATGATTTGAAGGTTCAAAACTCTATTTGGAAAAAAATAAAATAAAAGCTAGATTAGACTCCATGGCCCACTAAGCCCTCGTTTTTTTATTCGTACGCACGTGATTCCTTCGTAAAATTGAGTGAAATAAATACAATTTTCTTGATTAATATTATTTTTTCTACTTCGCGTCTATAAGAAAGCTCAAACTCGAATGAGTATGTATTTGAGTTTTCTACTGTGGTCTTCTAATAGGACTAGTGTAATTTAATTTTTCTGGGGTGGTATGTCATAATAAGAAATGTCATGTCAAACATCAGAGTAAGCACCAACACTAAACGTTCCAATAATTTAAATTTAAATTAGTGTGCCCCAATTATTATAAACATTAATCGTTTCGTTGGATGTGTCTTGAATACTTAAATTAATCTCAGGTAGGTATTGCTTGCTTGCCACAATATTTTGCTCATAATAATTTTCACCGCTAACTGTGCCGCCTAATTGCATTTGAAAATGACAATTTCAATTTTGACAATTGTATTGTAAACCAATCTATGCAACAATCAACGAATTTAAAAATTGCAAACTTTGAATTAAAAATTGCATAAGTAATGCGACGTAGAAAAAGTAGTAAATAAAACTCGTTCATAAGACTATTAGGCACTTGTCTTTGCCACCCAGCTTTGCCGGTCGTTTTATAATCCTGGACTCATACAGTAAAATATGCCTTATAGAACTCGTTCTTATATACAATTTTTATTGAATTTGACAGTTTATTTATTATAATAAGAGAAATTATTAAGGGTGCGTGGTGATTTAATTTTTGACAAATCTGCTTTGAGCGCCCTCTTCTCTACTTACATCTAACTTGCGTAACAGGTTTCTGTTTTCATCATCCGCCACAAACATTAAAATTTTATAAATCTGTAAAGATTACGTTATTCTATCGGTAAATTGTTTTAAAATTGTGCTCATATTAGTTTTTACATTTTTACATAATGTATCAAGTGTTGCCTAAGTTGTAAATTTACAATTTAGGCAGCGCTCTCTATAATCAAACCGTCCAAGTTTTGTGACAACTGACATTTCTGCTGTCATTTCTGGTAAAGTTGCCAGTAGAAGTGACACAGCAGGTTATAAACACAACCCGGTATTAAGTGAAAAAAAGTGTAAAAAATGTTCCGCAATCAATACGACAGCGACGTGACCGTGTGGAGCCCCCAGGGCCGCCTCCACCAGGTGGAATACGCCATGGAGGCTGTAAACCTCGGTTCAGCAACCGTTGGGCTGAAGAGCAAGACCCACGCCGTGTTAATCGCTCTGAAACGTGCCTCTTCTGAACTATCAGCCTACCAGAAGAAGATAATAAACATCGACGACCACATCGGAATCACCATCTCAGGACTCACGGCTGATGCTCGTATTTTGAGCCGCTACATGCGGACCGAGTGTCTCAACTACAAGTACTCGTACGACACTCATTTGCCGTTAAACCGTCTTATTAGTCAGTTGGGAAACAAGATGCAACTGTGCACTCAGAGATACGACAGGCGCCCCTATGGCGTGGGGCTTCTAGTTGCAGGATATGACGATCAAGGGGCTCACATCTATCAAACTTGTCCTTCGGCGAATTTTTACGATTGCAAGGCGATGTCGATCGGGGCCCGATCGCAGAGTGCACGGACGTATTTAGAGAAGCATTTGGAGGAGGTCAGTGGCAGTTCACTCGAGGAGTTGATCAAGCATGGATTAAGAGCATTGCGTGATACTTTGCCTCCTGAGGTTGATCTCACCAACAAGAATGTTTCAATTGGTTATGTTGGAAAAGGGCAGAGTTTCAAGATATTGACAGAAGATGAAACAAATCCCTTCTTGGCGATGATTCAAGGAGAAGAAAGAAGAGGCGGTGCTGCCCAAGAAGCTGCACCAGGACCACTTAGAGATGAAGCGGGGGACCAAGATCAGGGCCCCAGAGATTCAGTTCCTGCAGTCGCCATGGATACAGAATAAATTTCGTGGACCCCATGGAATTATATGATGACTTAACTATTTTTTCTTTGCCTATTAGTTTGATTGGAGTAGTGCCGTGGTTGTCTAGTTTTTAGGCAACCACGGCACTTGCACTTCAACAGGATTTCAAATGTATTAAGTGGATTCATTAATAAATATTTTTTTTTATTTTTTTTTGTAGTTACACAACCTATGCTACTAATTTTTAAGCAATTCTTTTTGTTTGCTCTCCAGTATTTGTTCGGCTTGTGAGATGTAATCGTCACCGATTGCGACGATTTGTTGTTCAGTACTTCTGGCCACGTCTTCAGACAGTTTGCTTTTCTTCTTGATAGACTTGATCTGTTTCATTTGGGCGTCCCGAATTGAGTCCTTGCACTTTACAAACAGGGTTTTAGCATTTTTTGCTAAATTTTCTCTATGCTCTGTTGTAACCCTGCAGCATTTTGTTGTACAAACTGTAGTTGAAACAAACTCACTACTTTGGTATTGGAATAAATAAAGTCGTTCCATCTTGTTGTGGGTTCAGATTCATCCCGGATTTTTCGATAGCTTTCAGTGCGGCTGGAATCGCTTGTGGGAAAACTGACATGTTCACCACCAAGGTTTTGGGGTTTTTCTTCACGATCTGTGCCAGTTCCTGCAACGTGTGCGTCTGTCCGTCCACTTCCACTGGGATACTTTCAATTGAACCTGTACTATATGCAACAATATAATATTCGGCACTTCATAGAGCATCAAATTATTATGCACCTGCACTTGTCCTAACTGATAAGTTCTTCACGAAGTCGCTTTTAAGCAACTCGATGGCTTTCTGCATTTGGCTTCTCAGGGATTCCACGTTTATCACCTCCGAAAGCTCGCTTTCGTTAACTGCTACTTTAGCTTTGCCTGAGAAAAAACTACATTAGGAGAGAATGACATAATGTATGACATACCTTTGTCTTTCTTGATGTTTTTCGATTTTGCATAATAGCGAATCGAGCCCACGACAGGCGTTTTTTCGTATTTTATTGCAAATTTGGGGTCATTTGGAATGAAAGTGTGATGATTACAGAGAATTAAATTGGCAGTATTCCGATGAACAAAGGTGTAAATGAGATTTCTGGACAGTATTCGAATAGAAAACATTGCGAACGTTTCAAAAAAACAATTTTTTTTTATAAATTATGTGACATAACCTAAAACGAAATATTGAGGTTAGAACAGTGATGTGACTATAGGCACAACGCACTACCGCGTTGTATATTTAGTCACCTGCATTTTACCAGTTTATAAAAAAAAGATATTCAATAAATTGCTATAATTTTTCCAAATTACAAAAGCATAATTGAGTTTAATTATGAATGATGAATTAAAGTTTCTGATAATCTAGTCCTTAATTTTATGCTTTCATGGAACTCTTTGGATCCTGAGGTCGTAATTACTGAGCCGATATATTATAGAAATCGATTTCCTACCTCTTTGGATTTTGAAACTTCGATATAATGCGCGTGCAAAAATAAGGATTCTGAGCAGGAAATGCAATAATTTTAAAATTCGGTAGAGTGTAGAAAATGTTCAGTCTTCAGATAGAAAAATTAAAAATTTATTCCTGTCAAATGTCTGTAACACTGTAACTTATAAAACAAAAGGTAGATTCCATGATATCCGAGACCCCCTTTTTTGTACGCTCTTTACAACAAAACATAAACCAAAATCTAGCATTTACATTAAAATTGTAACAAAT
This sequence comes from Eledona agricola, assembly GCA_964023215.1. Classification (NCBI taxonomy): domain Eukaryota; kingdom Metazoa; phylum Arthropoda; class Insecta; order Coleoptera; family Tenebrionidae; genus Eledona; species Eledona agricola. The sequence goes on along the minus strand of OZ026855.1, from coordinate 19,379,278 downwards.
ATTACAATATAATAAAAACATTTATGAGTTTCTCTGAGAATGAATGAAGAATGTAAGTTCTTTAGTTTTAACTGTTGCTATTTCCTAAAATTTCGAAAATTATACTAATATTAATTTTCCAAGTTTACTGACAGAAATACAACAAATTCTAGCATATAAATGCTAGCATGCTAACATGTATAAACATGTATATTTTTAAGAAACTTTTTTATTATTGGGACAATTTTGCAAAATCATGTAAACTTTTCTGAGTTTAACTGAGAGATCAGTTAATGGGTTCTCGGATTGAGTCTTACATACCGTTACTTGGAAAGACACTTTCTATAATTTTGATCATAAAATCGTATTTTTTTCAGTTGAACCATAGAAAGTTACGCAAAATGGGCCGTTGTAGTACCTATGTGATGATTTTGTAAATTGTGTTAAATGTTGCATATCATAAATGATGAGTTATTGAATTTTTTACATTTTCTTTTAATAGATCGTGGATTTCCCGACTGATACTTTATCCGGATGTTTTAACTCAGTTTCGTTAATTTTTCACTTGTCCGATAGAAATGGAATAAACTAATGGAAAGAATAGGCATTTGTAGTAGCTTCTATAATAAAAGGGTGCTTTGTGACTATTTTGAAAAACGTTGCAAAATTATAAAAACTTTCCTCGGCACCTGAATGATTAATTAGGAGTGATTGAGAATTTAAGTGTTTAGGTTTTGTTGTTCTTGGAACGTTAATTTAAAATTGAAATCAAATCTGGAGACCATTTTGAATCATTATAATTTAAAAAATTATTTAGAATAATATGCCATTCTCATAAAAAGTTGCAAATTCGAATAAAAATTTTACAACGTTTACAGAGTTCGAAGTAAAGTCTGCAGAAATGTCAATTTTTTTTGTAAAAATTTTGCATCAATTTGTTTATTGCAAATTTCGTCAATCTGCTGACTGCGAGGGTTGCTGCAACATTAAGAGGACGTTTCATTTAGGAATGCGTTCAATTGCAAAGGAAATCTTCACATGTTAGTATTTTCTCGAATCTTGTTTAGGTAAATAATCATTTGTTTAGTTGTAAATTATAAAAAATGCGCCATATATCGTCCTCGGAGAGCGTTGCAAATTTACAGACGCATGTAAGGCGATTTTAGCAAATACACTATGATTTTGTAAGCATATTTGTATTTTTTCTGCTAAATCAGATGAGTAAATGTTAATTAATGATAATTATGTAATTATTTTGCCGAAGTCATAAATATTGCATTACAAATTCTATCAATGTTGCAGCGATGTAATTTTTTTTCCGTCAAGATATCACATACCTTGAATTGACTAACAATATTGTACAGTTATGTTTCGAGTTGTACCTACTTCACATCGCAAAGTTTCAAAAATGTTAGAATTAATTTTAAATTTTTCGGTTATCACGTCTATCATTCTTGAATCTTTACGTCTTTAAATCTTGAGGTTGAAAGTTCGTATAATGAAGTAAGACAATGAAAGCATCATAATTATAGTATGAATATCAAAATATCAAAACAGGGGTCTGTTTAGAGTGTAGTACTTTAGAATTTGCTAGTGCGGACAATTTTTGCTCTTCAGTTGGAACAACTTGAGATTAGATTCTCTGCTGACGATCGCTTTGGGCCTCCTTTCAAATTCTCAGACATCGTTTGGGCAAATTTTTGATTGACAATTCTGTCATAAATCAAATTTTGTCCATACCTGGTAAAATAAAAAATAAATATATCCTGTGATATTACGTTAGAGGGTCTTCTGAGCCCCACTCTATAGCAAAGTAAAAAATAGTGTCATGTTCACAACAAAAAAATATTTAAAATAGCCGTGGCTTGTAGAGTTATTCTCTCTATAATCTGACATCGTAATCAGAACGACACACCAAACAGGTGGCGGATGACGTCCGAGGATTTTGTTTAAATCTTGTCCCGTCATAAATTGATACTGTAACGTATTTGGGCAGCCGCCCACTCGCCCGGCAAATTAATTTCCTTTTATTCTTCAAGATATGTCGTAAATAAAGTGATCTCATTCGGCTTTAATCGTGATAAAATAATTTAAATGCCCGGAGCCTGATATTATAAATTGCCGTGATCATAGTAAATCGAAACCAGTTATAAATCAAATTAAATTACGGCGCCATATTTAAAACAAATAATTATGTGCCCCACTTAGCGTGTTTTATTCAAATTGCACAACTCGACTTGAAATGCAACGACAAAACAATCCATTTAACGGTGCAGGTTCCTGTTTCCCTCGTGAACTGTTCCTGAGTAAATACGCCGCAAATTGGTATTGTTTTATGAAAGATGCATGCTGTACCTGTATGAAAATTGCGGCAAAACCGATAAAACGGATAGAATTCTAATAAGTGGCGGAGACGACGGTCTGTGAAAGCAATTCTTTCTCGAACAAGTTTTTTAACTCGAATCCCTTAAAGTTTTATATTAGAATTTTATGCATGATTAAATTTTTAAAGTTTCAGCGAAGTCGGGCGGGTACTCGGAGTAAAATGCCAAATAATAACAAATTGACAAGGAGTTGCTCTTCTAACAATTAAATTATTTATAAAGAGGGTGGAAGTATGCGACTTTAAAAGATGCGAGCTTTGAACAAGAACAATAGTTTGAGACAACAAAACTTACAACAGTAAAGCGAGGCGCGTAGGCCTTGCGATTTGAAAAGAGTTTAGCAAAAAATGGAGAAATTTGAAATTAAGTCCCATTCCTCAGAAAAAATTTCGTGCTCGGCTTCTTAAATACTACCTAATACAACCAGGGATACAGCTTTTGACTGCTTAATAATGTCCAATAAAAGCAATAAAAGAATGTACCCGCACTTAAGGAGCAGGTATTTATTCTACCTTGCAATACCTGACAATCTAGTTTTTAATCTCTGTTACTAACATATTTTATTAAAAATCCTCGGAACAGACCGTTTAGTAATTTTGTGCTATTTTGATGACTCAATTCTATGATATCAACGTAGCTTTATGTCAAAAAAAATGCCAAACTGGATCAATAAAAACAATGTATTTTGTGAAAATCACCACTGAAATTATATTGGTTGCCAATAAATTTCAATAACAGAAGAGGGCGCAAATACGTCACTCTGATGAGCAATTTATATTATTTATTCTATTGTACACCCGTTTGACACGATCCTTATTTTAGTTCTGAATTTAGGACTGAAACTTTGTATTTTGTACTAACTTGTAAACTAAATCTGCGCGCACAGTTTCAGTACTAAATTCAGGACTAAAATTAGGATGGTGTCAGTTGGCTCTTAGGCTCAATTTTTCGGAAATGCTTTAATGTGTTGTTAATGCTAAAATGTCCCATGATTTAATTATGTTACAAACTTTTGTTTTGTTTAATTTAATTTTTGACAGTTTTAAAACGGCATAAAATTAGCTTTTCAGCGATATGCAGCATTCGGTATTTCTTTCGAGTTAGTTTGTATTTTTCATGATCTTCACAAATGGTAATTATAATCGCACTGTTTACTTGTTGTTGTTTAAAGAGACAATGAAATTTTGTTGTCCAGTGCCACTTTTATATTTATCTAGGGGATAAAATGTACCATTTCTTCATTTGACCAATCCAGACGTTAGGATTGTCGATGTCAAAGAAAATAATTATTATTGTACTTGATAACTCAATAATTCAACAATAATATATAACAATTGCAATAATTACAAATTACTTCATCAAAAGTGGATAACGTATTATCAGAAATCCCGGAACAGTAAAATCACCTTGCTATTTGAAATAGTAGATAGGTATATAAATTATATAATAAAGTTTTATGTGGCAAAGCTGGCAATTTAACCTGCATGCATGTTCATATAAGGTATTATAAAAAAGTTGCTGTTTACAAACGGAAGAGATAAAAATATTATATTAACAAAAATGTTGACACCAAATAGGGAAAAATATATGTATTATATATCAGAATCTATCTAAAACTCTATCTCTTGTTTCCAGCACTCCTTTCGTAATCCATTTGGCGATTTGAAAAACCTTTCACTGGCCCTCTCGTTCATCTTTTCAAAAACTTTTTCTTGTCATCAGTATTTTGAGACAGCCGAGAATCGACTATTTCCGGTAATATAGGGTAATTAAAAAAATGGCTCACTTTTGGAATAATTTTTGTGAAATTTTGTTGTCCAGTGCCACCTTTATATCTAGGGGATAAAATGTACCATTTCTTCATTTGACCAATCCAAACGTTATGATTGTCGGTATTACCATAATCAAAAAACCAAGAAAGGGCCGTTTAAAAAGATTAGTTATCTACAAATTTCTTGGAAATGGGGTAAACCAGGACTAATCCTAAAGTTTGAGGTTCAAAAGTTTAAATTTTCTGCCGATACGCTAATAATCCTATTGATGTTTTTTAAATAATTTGCTATGTAAAAGAAAATTATTATTATTGTACTTGATAACTCGGACCACAAACCCAAGTTCGAACTTCTATAAAATAAAAAATTACATTTCGCTGTGAAGGATCTACCTGCTGTTATAAATCATTACAAATTTTGCAGCTAGCTGAATTTGGTGTAAAAATTGTTGACTAGTTTTCATTTCGTTTTTTAACAATAACTAAACAAAATAGCAAAATTTACAAAACCGGCGTCGGTATCGGGCTAGAATTTGCAATTTGAAACATATTGGTGCAAACTTTATGCGTTAATTATCAACCGTGTGCGTGTAAAAATTGTTATAAAATTAGGGCATTTTGTTGTTTTTTAGAGAAATGAGAAAGATTTTCAAAAATCGCTCTCTGTATCGGGCTAGAAAAATAATTTCTGCTACCATTGCAGTCTCGAGCGGTTTTTCAATTCTGTCGGTATCAAAATAAAACTTGTTTGAAATTCTGCTCATTTTACATCAAGTCCAAATCGACTATATGACAGCCTTAATAACCATCTTGGACATAATTAAGATGTCGTATACAGCATATTCAATCTCCAGGTTTAGACGTTGTTTGAGGATATTTTTGAACGACAGCTTCTGTCAAATGTCATGATATGGAAATGTCAAACGTCTACACTCTAAGAAATAAAACAAGGCATACTCCTGAATAATTTTTTATTTGTACGCCCGTTATAGGAAAATGTGGTTGTTTCGTAGAATCGTCATTTTCACAATTTGTTGGGTTTGTTAAGCTCACTCAGCATCGGCGAGATCAGCGTTCTCCTCCCCTGTCTCTTGCTGTTGGTTTTCGTTCGATAAACAAATGATAATTTATTCGGGCAGCGTGATATAAATTAAGCGTCGCCCAAATGGACCGAATATAATTATCCACTTGTCGATGTAAACACACCGCCGTTATCTGTTCGATCTGAAACGATTTCCCAGCCAGAATCCGAAGAACGGGGCGAAGACGACCAAGAGTCGGGGCGCCACGTTCTCAAGATGTCCGCAGGGAAACGGCCTCTTCGGCTATAATTATGCCGGCGAGCCGATAACCTAACCAGCTTATAACACCCCGTTTAAACAACGGGTAATTACCGAGGACGCGACTTAAGTGGCCGCCAGTCACGCACTCTTCACGCCCTACAACCTGCTTAGCATCTAAATACCGCCACGTCTTATTGCCACCTTATCATTATTACACGGCGTGCGAATCTTCCAAAAGCCACCTGCGGGACCAATCTTGCCCGCCTCTAAATCATGATGGACCGACAATCCTCGCACCTTGCGACGAAGGATGTAATTTGCTTTAAGTATTGTAAAAAGGCGCGTAAAGTAATTGACGCCGTTGCGGGGAATTATGGAAAATCGTGCCGAATTATGCCCATAATCATCCATCAAAGCCGCGCGGTTTATTTGTGCTGTTTTCTTCGTGTCTCTAGGGTTTGCTTTTAATCAGCTACTGGCGACTTTTTTGTCTCCGGAATGATTAATTCAGTTTACGAGCCGACAGCCTGTACTTTTCTCGAATACATAAATTAAAATTGCACCGAACAGAGCGAGTGTGAGGGCAACCCGCAACGCAGCCGGTTTTGCACGTTTCCGCGTTTTTAGTTTTGTACCAAATTAATCACTGATATAACATTAATTACAACCGACAACAGCTTCATAACAACCGTCGACAGTCCGCGATTAGTGGAACAAATCAAAGTTAAAAATTTTTCGGAATGTAACTGTATTCGCCGGTGCGCTACTGGGTCGTTGTTCGTTTGTTGTGGAAATTGGGTTTTTGCAAGTGAGACAGGAAGATGTATGCTTGTAAATAAAACAAACGAGTGTGCTGGGAGTGCAAAACTAAAAAAAATGTGCGGTGAAAGCTGGCGAGCTAATGAAATTCTCAAGGAAATTGGCCCGCGTGGTTTTCCGTACTTAATAAGTTGATTTATAGAAGGTACGTGCGTTACACTTTAATTAAAACTTTATATTTTTGTTTGCTGAGGCGAACGAAATCTACGGTTATCCTGTCAATCTCGCCTCTACCTCGCCCATGTAATTACAATATCGAGTTGTTAATCGATCATGTGACGTGCGTACATAAATTAAACGAGGCTGCGTAGCCATGGAATAAGTTTGACGTTCGTTAGAGTGTAGCAAAATTTAGTTCTCTGTTAATAATCGCCTGGGACACATACATAAGATACATTTAATGTCTTCTTTAACAAATTTCATCTCCAGGTCTCGGTTTAGACGTCGTTTGAGCAAATTTTTAATGGCATGGTTTCAAAAGTCTACAGTGTAAAAAATAAAACAAAAGCTAGATTACATGGCCGCGTGAGCCTCCGTTTTTATTTGTACGCACGTTATAAAACAGCTCTATCAGCCTGCGAATAGAAGGTACAGTTTTGGACAGATCTAATGCGATTTAAATGATAAAGTGTGGCTGCAACCAGCAATATTTTTACTGATGGGGAAGGAGCTGTGGGCAGATCCCAAAGCTGGAGAGGATTATGGAGGGGACTTTTGGAAGGCCTTTAGCATGGTTACATTTCTCCACTTCTTACTACCTTTCTCTTTAATCAGCTCGTTGGAGATTTTTCCTGCACCCATTCTTTCCGTATGTCTTAGTCTTCTAAGTCGTTGTGATCTTACAACGCCTGATATATTTATTCTATTACTTAGCTGTGTTATTTCCCCGTTTGTTCGTCTCCATATATCGCATTCCTTCTCTTTTCCAAATATCTTTCTTATCTCTTTCTTTTTCTACACTTTTACTAGCTTTTTTTTAGGGAGCGGCCGTAGATGTAATTTAAAAACACGACAAATTTTTAAATGCCAAAACTATTTTTGTAATGGATCGCATGGTACTTTATTATTTAATTTTGTTTATACTAATAAATATCTTTAATTTGTGTTAAGTATGTCCTATACCTATTTGTGATAGTTATCAAGATTTTTTGCAAAATTTTTATTGAAGAATGGAATCTTGCTAATGTGTTTGATTAATTTGTTATTTGTTATTAAGGTATTTAATTTTTGTGTTCTTATCTTTGCTTTCTATGGCTTCCCGCGCAAGTTAGCAAGTTTCCGTTATTCAGTAAAAAATTAGTGGATGAAATTTATGTACGCTTTTGATGAAACTCATATTTTGTTACAACCAATACAAAGTCGAAATACGGTCGAAAACTGTCGCAGAAATCGTAATTCCCCGATTTAAAGCAAATAAGATATGACTAACCAATAAAAAATCAATTTTATGTATAAAATGTCATATGTCTACAAAACCAGTAGTATGTAAAAATGATGTTTGTAATTTTAAGTCCAATCTAAAAATGTAATAAAATATGGGGTGTTTTATTTAAAAAAATTAAGTTAAATATCATATTATGTTTATGGTACACTCTGTACACATATATTTTTTTTGTTATGCAGTATCCGGATTTACGTAACTTTTGCCTTTACAATTTTTTCTACTTCTACTTTGGTATTGAGTCGGCCGAGAACGCACTGTTGTAAAAAGTAAAAATATACTGGGTGTCCCATTTAAAAAACATAAGTTGGAAGTATTTCGTTCCTGTTAAACAAGGTTGAAAAAATTATGTTTTAAATAAGTAACAAAGTTATTCGGCCCTTTTGGGACTTCTCTATTGATTTCTGCATCTGTTATATTTTTTTATAGAAGTAGACTAAGCGATATTGGCGATAGCGGATCACCTTTCTTTAACTTAAAATTTTCTGATTTTCTGGAAGTTTTCTTGGTTTTACTGACTTCATTTACCGATTCTTGTAGTATTAGCTTTATCATTCTTACTAATTCACTGTTTACTCCCAGTTATACTGGAGCCCTATACATCTATGTTTTTTACGTTGACATACGTCTGCTGCATTAGCAGCAGATTACAGCAGCATTATCTAAATTCGTGTTCTTAGATTTCTGCCTGGTTTGAATATTTGGTCTATAGTACTAGTGAATATATTTTGATATCCTCTGATTTTGGATTACGTTTCTTCAAATAATTTACTTTTTATGTGGGCAGCTAATATTTTATATGCTACATTTAACAGAGCGGTACCTCTATAGTTATGGCACTCACTCTTCTCTCGATTTTTATGTATGGACAGATCATTGCTTCCTTCCGGTCTTTCGCTAATTCTATAATTCTCATATGTTAATAGTTTTTGCATGTGATTAACTTGATATCCTCCACATTAGATAACGCTGGGGTTACCCAATGTTCCCTGGACTTTTACTATACTTTCTTTTTAGGTAATCTCTCGAATCTGTTCATTATTTGGGGGAGCTGGCCCCTATTTTGATGTTCTGTATGTATTTAATTTTTTCCTCCCTGTATTTTATTGCCTCTTCTTTTTTTAACAACTGATCAAAATATTCTCTACGTTTATTCAATATCTTCTCTTCTCGTCTCGTCCCTTTTTATGTTTATGGTACATTGTTTTAGCTTGTATCATTTCTTCACTCCTTGATAAAAATTTCTAATTTGTTTGATTTTACAGTTGCCCTCTATTTTCTCTAAGATATCTTCATGAAATTTCCTTGTTTTTTTTCCTTTAGTAGCGTTAAAAGTCAAAACATTAATTGTTTTTAGTTTTCATTGTCATCTTGATATTTTACCACCTATCTTCTACTATTTATATATCTTCTTCAATAATACTGTCAAGCTCATTGTAATTTTTTTTTGTACGTTTTAATCTAAATAAGTATATTTTCATTATTTTTATGTAGGTCTGGTTTCTTGTGTGTTATAATTTGTTTTATATACACTCCGAGTCCGAGTTTGTTTGGAGAGGCGAACGAAATCTACAGTTATCCTGTCAATCTCGCCTCAACCTCGTCCCTGTAATTACAATATCGAGTTTTTAATCGGTCGTGTACACACGCTATCATTAAACATTTTATCGATTATTCTTGCGGACGACGGCGGAAATATCGGTGCCATCGTACCCCCCAATTAGCACCATCGACCTTTAATAAATATCTCGTCGGGGGCGATTTATGGCGTGTCGGGAGAAGTGGAATGGCGTGACGGCAAAGGAAACAACAGTTTCGAATAATTTTAATTTTTCTAGTCGAAACAAGTCTCACGACGTCTTGTGTCGCGGAAAACTCGGAAGCGGAAAAAAGTTGGAAAAACGTTCACGTGCCCGGCGGCCATAAATGCCATTTAAAAATTACGACGAGTTTGAAATAATATTGTTTTAAAATTACACGTCGCGGAAAAACCCTAATGAGAAATAAAACAAATTGGAATGTCGCTCGCGAAATATTATTTCTTCGAGCAATTAATGCACCTCTCTGAAATTGGAATCAACATTATTTCAGTTCTAAGCAGCCGTCCGCCACCGAGATAATTTCAGAGTTGAGAGCTCTGTAAGCGTTTTAAGGAAATTCGCGGCTTGCTCATCCGATAAAGTAGTCCATTCGAGATTAATGAAAACGTTCTTTTTTAATTCGCCTCCACCGCGCCCGTTTGTTGATATAAATTTGCCTAAGCGGTTTCAAGATCCGACAATTGATACAAATTGCCCCGATCCTCCGCGTCACTATAAATACTCCAAACTGTTACCAATGCTACTGCAAGAAATGCAAATTAAAACTTTCTTTATTCGTATAATGGGTGACGAGCGCACTACGAAAGAGACACACTCCCGTTTCCATTAGTCTGAATCACGAGATTTTATCAGAGTTTAATACAACGAAGAGCACCGTTCGTGTGATTTATAACAGACCACGGAATATCGAACACACCTAAATGACAGTGTTATTATTCACGAACATTTTAAAAGCCGCTTAATGTCCATAAACTAGAAAGCACAGCTCGAACAAGAAACATTAAATCAGTTGAATCATAACATCGACAGTCGTTAGAAATATCTTGCGTTTCGTGGCCGCTGATCGAAACGAATTGTTTAGATGCCGCAGCGAGTAATCTAGACGATGTAATCAAGACGCCAGTCACAAACCCCATTTTTCAAAACCGCAGATAATCATTGATAGGACAAGTTTAAAAATGATCCCTGCTGAAGTGGAGGTAACGCGATATCTTATTTAACTTCCACGGAAGTGGTATCTGATGCATGAACAGTGTTACGAGATGTTAAAATGTAACCGAAACGCGATAGAGATTAAACGATGCACTCGTGTCAATTTGAGGCAGGTTCTGTTTCAACTAGGTAAACCTAGAAACACGAACTTTGTGAATAAATGATGTACAATAGAAGCGAACTAGAAAATTAACATTTTGAAATAAAAAAAAAATTGAATAAAGTGGTCTTTGTTCAACAAATTTGTGTGAAATGCCAGTCAGCGATTAGAAGATATTTTATAAAAACTCTTACCATGTAAGAATTACTTTTGACAGTTGAGAAATTTGTTTCAAATCATTTTATTTTTCAATATGTTCAGTATGTCTCTGTCAGGACGTATAACTACAATTTTGAAATATTTCTACAAATATCTTAATATTGACTATCCAGGAAAGAATGTATCCCAAATACTCTTTCTTTTAGCGATTGATATCCAATTAGCATACCGTGAATTACTCTCGCTGTCAATATTTTTTTTTATTTCCCAAAATTCTGACAGTTGGTGCGATAGTTTCGCTTACTGATACTATTCCAAAGTCCCAAAATTTCAAAAAAATAAAATAAAACAAAATAAAAAATAACTGTTACTGTTTAAATGAGCAAGGAGGCCAAATAAAAATATTTCTGTTGGGAAATCAAAAATAAATAAAAATTTCCTTTTTCTAACCCCATCGTTCAATACTTCGAAATTTAGAAAATCGTTATATTATTCGTCAAGCTTATTTGACTGTCGTCATAACTTCATTAAACAGATTTCCACGAAGATCTTTTAATTTAGAGAAAAAAAATTTCAAAACCAGGGTGAAAAGTAGCTCATACAAGAGGAGGCACCTTCCCTATTTTCCCCTTTGCTTTATTTTGATTGTTTCTCCAAAGCTGTTCATTAATTTTGCATAGTATTCTCCTATGACGGTGCACCCTCGTGGTGAATAATAAATCAAAATTCCAAAAAGTTGTGGCTATGCCCTTACTAACTGAGAGCTAAGGCCCAGCGCCCTCTTGCCGCTCCTTCATGATCTGAATCAAGGTGATGAACTCAAATTTTACATACCGTGACAATTTTGCAAAAATATATATACGAGGGGAGTTTATGTAGTTATCTGCCTAGCACTACCACCGCGAGGTTTTTCGTCATAGATCAATTCTGTAGGCAGCAATTGAATGACTAAAGACGGATTTTCTTGAAATTAATATTTTGTATTTGATTCTTGTTTAAAAAGTGAAATTCTTTTCCAAAAATATTTAAAAAAATGCAAGTTGATTTGGTTTTCTACCTCAATATTTAGCTTTGAACAACAGACTTATATAGTAGTGCGTAATTTATAAGAAAATCTGTACATTATATCAATACTATAACGGGTGTACATAAAAGCGGCAATTAGAGTAAGCCATGGAATCACTATGCAAATGGAAGTGTAGCAAACTTGAGTACGGGAAACTCGAAATTAATTATCTTTTGATAACCGTTTCGGAATCTTTTTTTAACAAATTTTATTTCCAGGCGTCAGTTTAAACGTATAGATATCTATTTGATTGACAGTTAATGTCAAACAACAACACTGTAACAATAAAAGATAAGCTAGATTGAGAGTCTATTGTTTTTGCACTCTCTAGAATTTTTTCTACTAAAAATGTGCGTTTTTTAAGATGGTATTCAACTTTCTATAGTGATATAAACTTGAAATTTGAAACACGCCCGAAATTGACCATTCCGAATCGAAATAAATTAATTTGCTTAGGTATACCGGAAATAGACCCCATTTTTGCTATTTTAAGTGGCACACCCCAGTTTTTCTTTAATTTTTTGAGTACAGTGCATCCATGTTGTCTTTGTCAATCTGTCATAGTTTTCTAGATATGCCGATTATTTTACAAAATTTTGCATTTACGATGGTCTATTACTAAAATTTTTCTCAGTAACCACAGAATAAACGCAAACTGTTTTTTGCATTCGGTAATCTAGAGTTTGTAGAATATTTTGTTGGTCTCAGCAATAATTAAATCACATTCTATGTACTTACAATGATTTAATAAAAATGCCCAAAACAATACGTTAATGTTTGAATTTTTTCCTGAATGTCAAGAATTAATTAATAATTATAAAAATTATTGATTTTGTAACTAAAAATCATCAATAATGACTAATTTCTAAATTTATAAATTGTATTGATATTCGATCTAAAAATCAAATAATTGTCCTGAACAGGTATATGTTTTTTATAGTAGGTTGTAGTTAGAACATTGTAATTAATTTTGTTAAGTAATCATGAATGTCACAATAAATTGGCCACAAATATAAAATTAGTTTGCATACGACGCTTAATATAACGCTTTGAAATTTTTAATACATATATTATACATATTATACTCTAGTAGTGTTGTAAGTTTGAAAATAACAAACGATTATTGAAAATTTTAAAGCAGTCAACCGACTATGGCTCCTACTTGCTAGGATTAAGAGCAAGCGCCCAAATTAATGAATATTTAACATAAATTACCTTTACAGCTAATAAAAAGTTAAAAGATTGCTCTAATTTTGTTAGAACCAAAAACAATACGTTAATATTTTAATTTTTTCTTGAATGTCAAGAATTAATAATTAGAAAAGCTTTTCATTTTGTACCTAAAAAGAATTCAATAATGTCTCATTTCTATATGTATAAGTTTTATTGATTTTCGACCTAAAAATCAAATAATTGTTCTGAACAGCTACATATTTTTTTATAGTAGGTATGTATTTACAACATTTTGATTAATATTGTTGCCTAATCAAGAATGTCACAATGAATTGGCTATAAATATAAAATTAGTTTGCATAAGACGCTTAATATAGCGCTTTGAAATTTTTAATGTATATTATACTCGTGGTAGTGTTGTAAGTTTGAAAATAACAAACGATTATTGAATACTTTAAAGCAGTCAACTATGGCTGCTACTTGTCAGGATTAAGAGTAACCGCCCAAATTAATGAATATTTGCATAATTTACGTTTACAGCTAATAAAAAGTTAAAAGAGGCAAAAAGATTGCTCTAATCTTGTTAGAACCAAAAATCGTAGAACGGAGCGCCGATTTCCTAGACCTTTCCAGTCCGCTTCCTGGAGCAGCGTCCGTTGACCATTCGTTCTTTAATGGTGGATAATCTCGTAAATTATCCTTCGACAGCCCGAACGACCCTAATCATCATCTACCCAGATAATAATGTTAACACTCGGTAATAACAAAGCGCCGATTGCGGGGTCCCATCAACCACCACGGGCCCATCTCCATCAGGTGGCTTTTGATGATGGACTCCGGAGCGGCATTGTGCCGATACGTGTTGCGTGGGCGTAAAACATATCCATTATCTCGTTTTATGGAAGTATTCAGTGGGCGCGTGACGCGACATTGATTAATTGGGTCGATGGATCGTCCTTAGTAGCCATCTTTGCCCTTATTCGGAGACGCGGCATAAAGTTGACCACCAAGTAGATATATTAATACCGAACCGTCGTAAGTTTCAAGAAAATATTGTTGCGGATTGTGAATCCGGTTCGTGCGTCGACGACGTTAAACGGCGCCTCTGCCCGGAATCGAATTCCGGGCAGGAGTGCAGCGCCGGAACGGAGAACACGTCAAGTGCATTACAACCACACGTGCTGCATCGAAAGGACAGAATGGACCGAAATCTGGTTTGGGGAACAATACTAACGTGTCGGGAGTTATTTGAATGCAAAGAAGCGAACAGGGGGAAATTCGCCAAAGGCGAATCTTGCGAGTTGGACTTATTGTTTAAGTTTATGGTCAAGGGGTTTTGGTGGTCGGGTTTGCGCACTATTCATTACTCACCATAATAGAAACGGACCAGAGGGGTTGCCATTGTAGTCATATTTAGTGGCAAAAAGCAAACGCCGGTCAAGCGACTTCCGAGCAAATTACTAACGAATTTCATTCAGCGGAGTTGCGTTCTGCTTCATTAAAATTCTTGCACTCGCTTTCGGCTTAGTTGTAGCGCTGTTGATCTCATTTTTTATCTTGTTTCAAAGTTTTCAATTAATTTTTTGTCTGCTCCTGGGGGTGGCATCAAACTTAATCCGCGAGATAATTCAAAAAGGACGGAACAATCTCTCCTCACCGGATAATCATTTTAAGAAACCTAACAAGGAAAACAAGTTGGTATTGTTTTGGCAAGGCCGGCGAAACAAATTTTGCGAGCTTAATTGACTTGGTCCGGGCGCCGCGGCGGCGGCCTCCACTCCCATTTCACTTCTTCGTTTGGAGTTAGAATATGGAAAGGAGGATAAAAGTGAAAAAAAGCGGTGCAGTTGTCCATTATGTGATTTGATGTAATGAAATCGGGAGGTGGGAGATGCGCCTGCTCCATGGAGGGCGCTGGACCGCCAACGCAGGCTGCCTCAGTCCGTGCTCTTTTACGCGGGTTTTCGGTCGTGATTCTTGCCGAAGAAACGTCGTCGAAGTCGGTGAAGATTCCGGGAAACTGTTGATTCGAGATAGGTAAGTGGCGAACGGGAGAGTTTGCCTTGAGATGATTTATCCCAACTCTTTACTGACATTCGCACATACGAACGAACGAACGAACGAAGGTTCTTTCGCGCATTTCACGAGCTTTTCAGGCGTTGATTGTGTCCAAGAATCAGATTAAAGGGCGACGGAGATGGATAAGTGGACATTGTGCTGGGCGATAGAGTGACACCCATCGTTCATCATGAAATTTTGGTTGTCGCCCGTTTGGGCTTTCATCAATATTCTTTTGAATTATCAAATGAAATGCGACACATTTTCGTTTGTGGAGTCAATTTAATAATCGGAACCAGTTTTAAAAGTCAAAAATAACCAACTGTGTTATATTTAAAATAAAATTTGATGTGACAATTGTGTAACATTTACAACCGTTCCAATTGTGCTTTCAAAGAGTGACATGTGTAAATGGAAATGTAATGATATTAATCCGTAATTTGACATTTTACATTTCGTTTAACTTTTATGAACACATTTAGTGCATTTATTGTCGAATGTTTTCTTTAAGCAATTTAAAATTAATTACACACAAAACGGAATTATTTAGGAGCGTTTCAATTTAAATTTCAATTAAAATTAAATAAATATATTAAATGGACTTTGCGATAATTAACACTGCCGTTGTTGCGTTATTTGTTTTTATAATGCCACGTTTCAAAATATTGTTTTTGATAAAACATTAAACGTTTTGTTTGAGTTTTTGTTCGGCGGCCCAATTTCACGTATCAACATTTAATGGCGTATTTTTGGGAAAGATGTTCAGAATTGCGTTTCGGTCATTTTGATGATTTAGTTGGGAGGCTGTCGTGGCGGCCGCATTTCGGACCCGTTTTGAATGGAAGGACGGGCGTCCCATCTGGAAAGCTTGACACATTGAATGCGAGCTTAGCCACTGATTGATTGATTACTCCCTTAATTACTCGCCCCGTGTACATTAATAATAATTTTGTGCAAAAACCCAATTTGACCGGATTAAAAAATAATCATAAACATTTGCCAACACGTCGCTTCTGGTTTGCTCCCGAGCTCAGACAAGAGTTAAACTTGTCGGGGTTATTAATGCGAAATTTGCTTTTTACGTCCGAAAATAATCGAGAATCGGAACAAAGTTGTGAAGTTGAGAAATGTCGGCTAATATTTTCAGAAACTTCCCGATTTTAATTAGGAACGTTTATCATACTCGTACATATTTGCGAACTTACCGGATTTATCCCAAATAATTAAATTCAGCCTGCAAACGTTCATGAACGGAATTCTCAGCAGCCCATGGAATCTTTTTATGGTGTAGTTTTTGACATATGATATTAGACAGAAATGTATTCAAAACAACGTCAAAACCGACGCCAGGCAAATAAAAATTCGGGTTTTGAGAGGCCATGGATTCTAGATTTGGTTTTATTTTCAAATTAAGATATTTGACAGGAGCTGGTATTCAAAAATGCAGGGAAAATAACACTTGAGCTCCAATTAGTCCAGATATATTTGTGAATATTGTCTGAAACAAAAAAGGCAGTTTTTACTGTATTTCTAGTGAGTTAGCTAAAAAATGACAATTTTTGAGTTGTGTCACTCCTGTATTTCATGTGCGACATTTTCTATGCTGATCAGGAATTAGATATCCTTTTGCTTAAATTACGGCATGGTCAAGACGAGAGATTTACAGAAATTAGAATTTATTCCATACTTCTGTTGGGAGATTCAAAATCCAAACAGTGAGAGTAAACTGCAGAGAATTATTCATAGAGAATATTTTCAGCAAATTAAGAATAGAGTTAAAAAAGGAAATTTGATTATCATTTTTTCTTCAAACATATCTTATAACTTGTGTTCAAGTTTTACACAAGTATAACAAATGTTCTCGTCTCAATTTTTTTGAAATTCTTGAAATTTACAAAACATTACACGATCCCAATTCTCACTTAGTCAATGATCAAATTTCCTTTTCTACCTCTATTATTAATTTAATTTTTTCTGAAAATATTTTTATTTCTTTGTTAACAATGTATCACTAGTATTTAATTTGTATCTCTGTCAACTTTTTTCCATTTTATGCAACCATTTTATTTAATTTTAATTTAGAATTAGAATATTAGCTTTTTATGTATTGTTTTTAGCTGTGTCATGTTATTTCGCACTGATGATGACGTGTTTACTTTGAAAGTAGCGTGCAAATTAATAAAAACCACAAGTAGTTCGTCACATCCTCCTTTTTCTCAATTAAAATCTTGGATCTACATTATAATGAACACAGAAAATGTTATTCTTTTATATTTTTCTCAGAACCGAAATTATTTCCATTCTTTCCTTAAAATGAGACCAAATCGCCGGCAAATCGCTTTAATATTCGCAGACGCATAAATAATTTTTTACCATTATACAAAATTGCAAAAAAGCATAATGTAACACCGAAAAACAAAAAGAAATTCCAAAATGAGAAACATTTGAATTTCTTGTCGAAAGTCTTGATTGACAATTTTGAATCATAGATAATCAAATTTATCAACGACTTGTCAAAAACCGAGTCCTTTTTCATTTTAAAATTTGCCTTTTCCTTGTTCCAGTTTCTTATTCTTTATGTATTTTTTAATCTCCTCTAAGCTAGAATAAATGAGTAGAATAGGAAACAAGGTAACAAGGTAACAATTAAAAAGAAGGAGTGTAGTCACCTTACTCCTGATGATAGAAGATATAAGGATAGCATAAAAATGTTCTTATTGAACATGTATTTTTTAGTTTTTAATTTTACCACAGCTGGTCCCAAGTCTTGTTTTTCTATAATCTTCGTCTTTATTAGTTTTTGTCTTGTTTTCTTAGGTTTTGCTACCTTTATTTTCTTTTCTTTCAAGAATTTGCGCAGACGTATAAACCTAGACCTGGACTTGGAATTTGTCCAAGAAGACATTATATGTATTTTAAGTATTTTGTGCGAAACGGTTATTAACAAAGAACTTTATTTCAACTCGGATGTCTTTTGAATGTCAAAGTTATCCCATGGCCTACTTTGAATCCTTTTACTTTGTATCGTACGTTATATTGTATCCGAATCGAATTGTCAACAGAGAACATAATCACAGAATCGAAACTTTGCTGCACTCTGAGCAATTTGAAAGTGATTCCATGAGACATTTTTGTTGTTGGCACTTTCAATTTAACATCGAAAAACCAGCGAGGAAGATGACCGCGCTTATTCAGAGGGGCGCTTTACATGACAACAACATACCAAGAATATTCTCGGCTCATAATTTACATACAGTAACATTTTTGACATTCACCACATTTCTCACGACAATGTCGTCTTCACCGTCTCTTTTTGTCGAAAATGTTAATTGCGCCATGATAAATGTCTTATTAGTACAATAAAGCGACGGCATGTTTGTTGAAAATTTCGTAGCGCGACGTCTCTTGTCGATGGCATAAAGCTCAAGTAATTGCAGTGATTTGTCGTTTGTTGTTTTATTTGATCGCACGCCGTATGTGCTTTGAATTTGGGACGACTAAGTTAAATGGGGTGTTGGGGTCGTTGCATAAACAGAATGGCACTGGCAAATGACAAAGGAGCAACCCCACTTGAGCCGAGGTTAAGTGATCAAATGTGCAGGATGTTACTGCGGTGTTTCCAGGACCGTACGAAAATTTATGCACGCAGTCGATGCGATAAAAAAAGAAGTGGAGTCCTTCTCCGAGTTCACGGGTTATAATTGTTGTTCATCTGGGAATGTCTGTCAGTCTTCAGGGGGGCTATATACCTGTCGTCCGGATCAGGCAAGCGCGTCTGACAGCTCTATTCAACTGTTGTACTCGGTGAATCAATAAACGTTTACTTGGGCCCAGCCGGGATATAATATGCAAGCGCATTTCCGTTTATTTGTCTGGCGGGGATCGTTTCTCTTCGGGGAAAAACACACAGGATGCAGCGTCAAAGGGTGGAAGGTTGAAGCGCCGAGCTTTGGAAGGCTTCTTCGAAATTAATAAACTTCCACGCTGTAGTTTTTCGCACGAACCGAGAGCTTCTGCATGATACCATATAACATAACATTATTTTAACACATGCGTAAACATAACAATATTATTCTGGTGTAGTGGAGAAAATACACGATTTCGTTTACAACAATCACGTTTTTATTTTGCTAAGTCAACTTCAAGTTGCAATCTTTAGACAATGTAATATTCCTGCGGGAATTTGTAGAAAAAAAGAGGTTATTTATTTATTTCTCGCAAGAACGTGGGAAAATAACAGTGATCTTTTGTGTGGCGTGTTGTGTGAAAAGTGCGTGCGTTAAAAACTTGTTCAACTCTGTTATTTATATTTGGGGATTTTGTTGGAACAGAGTTTGAACCATTAAATTCTTTTCGACGTTGCGGTCGTTGTGCAAACTTTCAATCTGACTTCGACGAGTCTTTTTGTGTGTTTTTCCAAGTATCTTTTTGTCGTTTTCGTAATGTTATTATTGTTGTTATAGTCAGCAACTGCGTTGCAAATTTCAGTGATATTCTCGCATGTACTAATTGAAAAGCTCCAAATTTATTATACACAGCGTTGATCTAGTTTTACTATCACCGTTTGGAATTGCGGTCCAATTACGATGATCTGTTAACTGAGCGGGGGTCAGGATGGGTCCAAAGTCGAGTCCTTTGTTCCACTTTTCGTGTAATCGCATTTCGGACCTACGCGATCTTTTCGTTGGATTTATCTTGTGGTCATCTTCGGTCCTATTCCTTTTGGCGTCCGGATCGTTTGTTTCCCGAGACATTCGTACGTTTGGATATATCCCTCCTTTTGAAAAATTTACCCTTTAAAAGCTCTTTGCCAGATTAGTTCGCGCTTGCCGAAAGCGGCGCTTCAGGTGCCGCTGAAATATTAAGCGCTTTATTTATAAAAGAATTCTCCGTGCGTGCTGGTTAATAAATAATATCGACCAGCGGATGAGCCCCGGTCCAGGCTAATCTGTTCTTTATTCTCCTGCGTAATCTCGGATCAGTAAGCGATCGCTTCCGTGATTATTTGCGCGATCTGCGGTCGGTTGTTAGACGCACGTTTAGGTCGGGGAAAATTCATCCCCGAAGGATACAACCAATTTTGTTTTTTATGTTACCGCGAGTTTATTATGCACATAAAAACGAAAAAGTAGCGATGGTTGATTTTATATTTTATTATCTGCGAATATCTATCAGGTGTGGTGCTTGCACAATTTTTCATAAAATATTTTCTGCCGCTTCTTTGCGTGAAAAACAATAAAATGTCGGCTTGTTGTCCGATGCAATAAATGAAAACTGTTATTCGCTAATGAAAATAATAATTACAAAGTTGTTTTATGTTTGAAGCGTGCGTTCTCTGCACAAATTAATACCGGCATTTCAATTAGCACAGTTGACGTTCAACCGGCAACAGAAAAATTACCAAATTCTTGAACACCGGTTTCGCGGAACGCCAGTATTTTTTAATATCGGAATTTAAAATTAACCAAAATAAGAATTACATTACACATCAACAATGAAAGTGGCAATTTCTGCATTTTTAAATTTGAAATTGATGAAAAAGCATCCAAGTTTAACCTAAATTAAATATTTCTTCTAATGCGCATGTAACTTTGGAAGGTTTTGAAAAATAAAGTATTATTTTAAATTCACCATATTAAAAATGTTACTCAACGTTTTATACATTACGTTGCGAGAACACCAATCTATTCTTCTAGTGTTTTTCGGTGTAATTCTTAATTAGAAATTAAGGGCAAGATTGGTGCAAAATTTTAAAATACAAGAGATTTGAAATATCAAAGGCAGAAGCAAAATATTGCAACAAAAAATTGAATGAAAAATATATATATATCCAATTTGACTGGCATAGTCCGAATTGGTGCATTATTGGTTTTTGATTTTACAAAATTATAAACCGTGCTCGGTGGTTTTATTTTAAAGTTTGTAAGCAAGGTTTCTAGTTAAATATTAATTCAACTTGGATTTTCATTTAATTAAAATATAAATTTCTGTGAAATGAATAACGCCCCAGATTTTTTCATTTTAAATGTACACAATGAAATTATATAATTTTTTTTACTTATAAATTTTAATACACGATTTCTTCTGACTAGAATTATTTTTCAAGATTTTTATTTAAACTCTTCTGAAACTTAATTTCCTTCAATTTTATTGGAACTATTTAAAATTGTTACTGGAATTATTACGAAGCTCAATAAAAATTGCTTTTACTTTACTTTTTTACTTTTAAAATTCGCTTGAAATATTCTCAAAACATCACTCAAGTTTTTAATTTAGAAAGTGCATGCATTTCTGTATTGAAAAATACTTGAATTTTAAAACTTGGAAATTCACTGAATTACTAATATTGGTAATGTGCTGTGTGCTGTCAAAGTAAAAAAGACAGGTTAATTGTCGGTCTGCTATATTCACAATAATGACTCCGTTGCTAATACACCATACGTCATAATAAAAATGTGTAACTCACCTACCTGTACCTCTGTACAAATAATTAGTCTCAACCACCTGCTGAAATAATCTTTTCCGTCGACCGTTTATTAAAAGACCCATTATCGTTAATTAATATAGGTCATTAATGCATGATTTTTTCAGTGGTAACTATGGTTACTAGCATAGGTGACGCTATTATTTTACGAATTGTCATTTTAGAAGCAAATTTTTGTCCCTTAAAAAAGATTAAAAAGTTTACGGTTAACGAAAAAAAAAATTTATCAACTCGTATGTTAATGAGCGATTAATACTGTCGACTTTATTAACATACTTGTTTATTAAACTAATATTAAATGGCCGGTAGTTCGATAATACCGGAGTTTAGTTCTATGTTCACAAGTTTCCTAGTTTAAAGTACTCATGACGCATGCGTCCATGTAGTCCTTTGAGATGGGAGTATGCATTTGATATTTGGTAATTCAATTTTTTTAAGTTTAAAATTAAAGCATTTTACAACATAGAAATTGAGGCTATTTCTAAATTTAAAATGCATGTGTTTGGTTTTTGGAGTGGAACTCAAACGGATTTTAAATTTAGAATTAAAGCGCAATTTTGATTGAACTTCGAAATAATTCGTGTAACATTTAGTCCCAATAAAATTGAGCAAATTGTAACTCAAGTAATTTTCAAGTTAGAAATTCAAGTAGTGTTTTTCTGTAATTTCAATTTAATTCAGTAATATACACTTCAATTCAAAATGTATAAAAACACTGCACACTTAACTTTCATCTTCGGACACAACACACAATTTACGAGTTTATTAATAGCGCTATTTAATTTGACAACTAAAAGAGGCAGGTAATGTCTGTAATTTAAAAAACTTGTACGGTTTAATAAAAAAATCTCGTCCGCAGTGTTATTTCCTACAGAAAATTCGATACTTTTCGTCAGTTTAAAAGATATAAATGAAAAAATAGCAATTTCATTTTTAATAGAATATTGAGATAAATAAACATTGAGCTGGTATATTTCGAGGCATTTTTGAAATTGTAAAGAAATATACGCACGTAATTCTTTCTTTGAAATATCATGCCGTATGTTAATTGTACGTGGTAAAAAATACTTTGGCGCTCGATACGTGTCCATTCCGTGCATATTCGGTGAGTTTATACAGTTCCTGCAGTTCGTCTTGAAAATTGAAGGAGCGCCCCGTCTCTCAAGGGATTTGACTGAAAGTTTCATTAGCGGCCCTCTCAGGTGGCCCCGTCGATACTCCGGTGACATTTTCCGGTTAAAAGTTTTGGCAGATCGTCGGTCTTGTGGTCGAATCGATTATTAATGGACGTTCAGCTAATATAGACACAAAGACGTGTGTTGTTTGATTGGAATGTGCCGAAGCTTCAAGGAGCTCGGAATTGCATTTCCACTTGAGCTTCAATATCTGCAATATGCATGTTCTCAGGGCACTCCTGGCGATGGTTTATTATTCTAGGTAAGTCCGCGTTGTTTGGAAAGGAGCTTGGTCTTCCTGTATACGGTTCCGGAGCGCAAATGGTCCGGGCACGTATTTGCCTCATGTCAAGTTTCCATCAAAGCGTCCGATCGATTTTATAATTTAACCGCGACTGCCACCTGGATTCAGTTATGTGAAAGCACGCACAAGACACAGATTAGATGTTAAACCTGGAGCAGGTCGTCGTTAACCCCGGCCATTGTCCGGCATAATTCCCGGAATGAATTGTTTCAGACCCGGATTTGTGCAGAGACAAACAGCGTCCCACTTGGACGTGTACAATAAGCAAGCTCTAATGCGGCGTAATAACTGCAAATCGACGCGACGTAGGCATTCCGGTCTTAACAAAAGAAATGCATTGACCCGCACCGGATCCGAATAAAAATAAAATTAGAAGAATCCGACGGATCGCACGCTTCGAACGAATCGGCTACTACTCAACTACAATGTGCAAATCTTTTTAAAATATTGAAAAGTTTTCAGACGGCTTTTCAGCAGCTTAAAGCAAATAAGACTTTTTATAAACTGAAAGCACTCGGAGCAGCACAAAAATTGCGTTTGAAGCTACTACCCGGATTCGCGGATGTAGGTTTCATCCGGGGGCGGCGCGACGGGGGCGCGCTTTAATACCTGAGACGGCTTAATAATTGATCATATTGCTGGAGCTTTTCGGGCGACGTAAAAATCGTGATTGTAGTCGTAAAAAATTGTATAAATTACGAAAGACTGGAGATGAGTAAATTATCGTTTTATGAGAAGGAAGAACGGGCGGGAGTAAGTTATTGTGTATTATTTATAAGAATGATGCGTGCTACGCGCCTCTCTCCATGGAAGTGGGCTATTTATGTTCGGAAGGCACCCCAAAAAAAAGGTGGTGGAGGGCGTGATGTATGGCCGAAGATGATCTCGGAGTGGCGTGCCCGATGTCCCTTTGAGAGTAGAATAAATCTAAAAGAAATCCATCGATCCCTTGCATTTTTTAGCCAAACACATTCGCCGAATCGGCTTCGTGGCGGAGGCGCTAAATTTCCGCCACATTAAATTTTTTTAGTGTGACTTATCTGGCGGAATTTTTAGTTTGCAGTCGGAGTTATTATATTTTATTACCGAAGTTGCAACATTCGTTCTGATATTGTTAGCGGGAGAATACCTATATCCACGCCATAATTCATAAGAGAGCCTCAATAAGCCGTTGACCCAATTCCAAAGCTACCAATAAATTTGACCAGAATGTAGGTAACAATAAATTTTCAAACTAGTTTTACACTATTATGCATAGACGGCGATCTCTGTTTGTCTTTCTTGGTAGGCCGGACGTTTAGACAGCTAGATAGCTGGATGTTTACACTGCTTAAGTTCACATTTATTTATGGACGCGCGTTCTGGTGATTTTAATGGTACAGAAAATTATAGTTCATAAATCAGAAAATGAATGGATAAATCGAACAATGCAGGCATAAATTTACTGGTGTGTTGCTAGACAAAAGTGCCTGAAATTTGAAAACGCATAACTCAAACGTGCCGTATTATTAATGGACAAAACGTTTGCAATTAGAAACACCCGTGTTCTTGCTATTTGTTGTTAATCAGGCTTCTGCACGTGAGAACTTATTTGCCGAAGAGCTAAAATTCGTTTGGGATTGAAATGAGGCGTCCGCTGAAATTGTTCAAAACCAGTGAAGCAAACTGCAGAATTTAAGCTAAATACAAAAATGCATTAAATATAATTTCAAAAACGATTATCGGAATTTTTGAAATTTTGTACATAGTTAGGGAAAATTAAATTCTATTAGGTACATGTAATTTTTCCAAATTTTTTTTTTACATTTGTTTTTAAGATATCTGGGTAACTTGATTTTTTTTAAATAGTACACGGGTCATATTTAATATTTTTGAAGAGAGCATTGGAAATGACAGCAAAATGTTCTTAA
The DNA here is from genome assembly GCA_964023215.1 of Eledona agricola. NCBI lineage: Eukaryota > Metazoa > Arthropoda > Insecta > Coleoptera > Tenebrionidae > Eledona > Eledona agricola. Next base: position 19,354,359 of record OZ026855.1, on the reverse strand, counting down.
CAAAAGTTTTTTGATACATTTTTTACTTTATTATGGTTCGTTATTTGTGAATATTGTTTCCAGGGCCTTCTTTAAGTGTTAATTTTTTTTTTGCAAATTTGAAATTACTTAAATTTATGTATTTTTTTCATGGGGTTAATAAAATATAATTAAAAAAGTACGGAAATATCCTAATCGACAAATCCGAAAAACATAGTGAAATGGTTAACACCAATGAAATTCAAATTATCAAAAATTTTTTGTTAAGAACTTTTTGATCTATCATTGACAGTTCAGGAAACATTAGACTGATGCGTTACTTTTGCCGCATTCTGTACAGCAAACATGTAATTTGTTATCAGAAATTATAAAAAAATTGAATGCAGTTTTATTCCAAAAAAAAGGAAACATTTGGTCTTTAGACTATGTCATCTGTATAATTGTAAAAATAACACTTTTAATATTTATGAAATGAAATTAGCTCTTATTTATTTTATTTTATAATATTGAAAAATACTTTAAACACCAATATATTTTTCTTTTACAAAAAATGCTCGAAATGCGCTTCAGTTACTTTCTATCAATAATGAATTCGTTGATCGCATTTTTGCAAAGAATAAATCAAACCATTCGGAGAAATATTGACTACGGAACAAAACGTTTAAAAAAATTTCTTCGCTGGTAGGTCGTTCAGGGAGCATGAGGGTTAATATCATTATAAGCAATTGAATGTAAAAATTTCGGAATGATTAGTTTTTCCACTAACAATAAAATCCTACCATGTACGAACGTAGTCTGTGTCTGAAGTGAGAAGTTTGAGACTCAAAATGAAAATGATGGTACTTGTTCAAATCAACTGGTACTGCAATAATACATATATGCTTTGAAAGAAACTTTTAGCCATAACGAAGGCTTGGATGCTGATAATTTTTGTGCGGCGTGTATTAAAAAAATAAAATATAGTAGTTTTGCATTTTGCATGAACAGCTGGATGAAATTTAAGGTGGGAATATTTTCATCTGTTGTGATTCATTATCGTTAATAGATGTCGATTTTCGATTATCCCCCATCAAAGAAATGCGGAAAAATATTACTAGTTTCCCTAGTTCTTTCAGATATTCAGTGATAATACTTCAGTGATAATACAGGAAAATTAGTTTCCATTAGAGCTTACATTGGATATGATTTATAAGAGATATGTTGAACACAAGCGACATCTCATTCTCAAATTGAGAACCTAGGTTTTACTCGTAATCTTATGAAGAACGTTACCAACAAAGGCTTTTTTCAGTTATTAGGCAACTTGGTGTATTAATCTTTTGGTAGAAGGTAAACAAGGTGGTTTTTATAAATTAATGCAGCTTCATTATAATCGTCAGTTTTTGGTTGTTTTAGGTCATCCTTTTTAGAGAATTATGCAAAGGCCGCTTTGTTAATTAATTATTAAATAACTACAGTTGGGATGAATCTCAAATGCTTTTGTTTTAAATTGCAATGTTTGTTCAAATAATTCAATACCCAAAAATCAAACGAATATGTTGGAAAGTTGCTATTGCTTTTTTTTGTGGAAAAATTGTATTGTTATTTCACACCTTTAATAATGAGCGCTCCATCTCCACGGAACAAAAAGTTTTCTAAATGTTACCGGAGAGATAGCACAAGCTTAAGTCATTAGATAGGGGCTTGAAAAGTGCAACTGCAAAGGATACTATGTAGAGAATTAAACTGAACGGAAAAATTGTTGCAACGCTATATTAGGCTCATAAGCTTTCAGACTACCCTCGTACATGTTGGTGGAAGAGTTACCGGAATTATTGAATTTAGTTACTTGTCCTGATATTATTCTTCAACTTTTTGTGCTTCCTTTTAGAAGCACTGTTGGACAACGATTTATTTGCATGTCCGCTGTTATAATGCTCGGTAATTCCGTTGTTTTGGATGTTCCTCCACTATAGTCTGACATATATTGGTCCAGGACTTCCGATACCATATGCCCAAATCGAAGTTCGTCACTGAACTTGTTGTCTTTTTTTTCAATTTCCACCTAATACTTATCATGCTTTCTCTTGTCTGTGGTCGAGCACAGCTTGCCTCATCTCTATGTATGTTACATTTTTTCTCTTCATGATTTTGCTAACTTGGGACACGTTTTATGCCAGTGTAGTTGAAGTAAAGAAATACTTTTTCTATAACATAATTTGAATCTATTCTTTTTGCGTATCGTTCAAAACTTTTTCTTGTAAATGCAACAAAGTGAACCAACCGTTCTTTATCCATATACGAGTGGTATGGTATGTTATGAAATTATTAATTTGTTGGCACTACTGAAATCGGGGAGCGGAACATGCAGTGTCGGCGGCCCCTTGCGAATATGCAAAGCCGACGAAATTGGTATTAATGCTCCGTTCAGATGTGAAATTCGGCCCGGCGGCCCAACAACTCCACACTTATTTGGTCGTTTTTCTCGGAAATGGAGTCGCAACGGGGGCCAGACCGCGATTTGTTACATACACATGGAGCTTCCGTTCGTTTTATTTCGACATAATGCACGAACGGCCGGGGAGCACCCTTCAGTTTTCCGGGCGCGTATTCAATTCTCCTAGGTTTGTCGTAACGACACGGCAGACGATCATGTTGCCTCTTGACGTCGTCAAATGGGCCGCACAAAACACGACGAAAAGAGAGTGCGGTGCGCCCGTAACGATCCGAAGACCAATTTGGCACCGGCCCAGCGCCCCCTTAAAAGTCACCCCCATTATCGGCGGAACGGGGTGTTGAGGGATGGCTCGCACTTACCTGAGATTCAATTTGTTTGGCTGACGTGTTGGCACGCGAGACACAATGCTCGCACATGATGAGGCGAGGTTAAAAGGTATTGTGATCCACTTTTCGGAGCCATCGTAAAGCGATTTCGGGGAGCGACTCGGGTGATTTACGAATACCTTTTCGTCGGGTCACCGACGGGAATAAACACTGATTTATAAAGGTGCTGCCGGGGGATATACCCCAGGTTAAGTGTCCTACGGAAAATGGGTTAATGGATATAAAACGCGGTGCCTATTTTCCAAGAAGCTGGCGCAATCATAATTTGTATTGAAGCATACATAATGTTGAAGATCTACTCGAAGTTGGCAAACTACGAGTAGTTTCGGAGGATGTGGAACGCCAAAGTATTTTTTAATATTGGATTTTTTAAAATAACCAAAATGAGAAATATGTATGTACATTTACACATGAACAGTGAAAGTTGTATTTCCTGCATTTTTTAATTTGAAAATTATGAAAAAGCAAAGTTTAACCAAAATTGAATATTGCTTCTCATACAAATGATACTTTGAATATTTCAATTTGAGATTTTGGAAAATAAAGTAGTATTTTAAATTCACCGCATAGTATACAGTGTAGATAAAAGGTTGGAACTAATTCGATAACTTTTTTATAGGGAGCGACAGAAAAAATCGCTCGGACATGTTAATTTTTAATTTAAAATGCACTAATTCTGACAAAAAAATTTGCTATGTTAGGTATGTCATCTCTCTCAAGGTTATGATGTCATTTCAATTTTTTTCAAATGGCAACCCTAATTTTTTATTGCGTCATTTTAAAGAGCATTTTGTGAATATAAAATAATACAATTTGTAATAGGTTTTCATAACAATATTGAGAAAAAATAAAAAATTTAAAAATTAGAATTACCTACTCAGGAAATTTTGCTAATCACCCCACAAATTTTAAATAATGTCATAAAAGAATTTGAACATCGTCTTAGTCATTGTCAACTTGAAGGCGGTAGGCAGTTTGAACATTTAATCTGATATTTTTTTAAATTTTTAATGCTGTTGCTATTGTTAAAAACATTAAATTACTAAATAACAAACGAAAAAATAAGAAAATAATAATTTTCTCAAAAATATTGTTATGTAACATATTACAAATTTTATTGTTTAATATGCAAAAAACATGCTCTTTAAAAAACGCAATAAAAAATTAAAATTAAATTTAAAATTGCCATTTTAAAAATATCTGGCCTTGAGAGAAATGACATAACAAAGCAAATTTTTATGTCAGGATTAGCGCATTTAAAATTAAATATTAACGTGTGCGAGCGATTTTTTGTGTCGCTCCCTATAACAAAGTTATCAAATTAGTTCCAACCACTTCATCCACACTGTATAAATGTTGCTGGACGTTTTATATACGTTGCTGTAAAGGGAAAGTGCGCAAATCTATTGTTCAAAATATTTTTCGGTATAATTCTAAATCAGAAATTAAAGGCAGAACCTCTTTTGCAATATTTTAAAGTACAAGAAAAATACGAAGGATTTGAAATATCAAAGGCAAAAGCAAAATATTGTAACGAAATATTGAACTAAAAAAATTATAAATCCAATTTGATTGGAAAAGAAATTGGTTTGCAATTTTCAATCAGAAATTGTTTGGAAATAAAGATTCTTTGTTATGTAATTTTAATTTGAACCTTTAATGTGACATAATTATTTTAACCCTTATTGTTTTGTGTAATAAATAAAACAAATGTTTCGCAGAATTTACAAATAGTCCGAATTAGAGTTATCAAAAATTCAAAATGTACGGAAAACCTGCATTGGTTTTTTATTGTACAAAATTACGAGTCGTGCTCGCTTTCATTTTAATGTTGGAAAAACTATCAAGGCTTTTTCTTGAAAATTAATTCAACTTGAATTTTGAATTCATTAAAATAAGTATAAATAATTTTTCAAATCTGGGAAAGTTTAAAGTGCCAAAACTATTTTTTTTCAAATGGAATACTCTAGCAATACTATATCGAGAATTGAGAATAAAATTTCCAACAAAAAATCCTAAGCATGTTCTATACCTACCATTTCGAAGTTATTACGGTTTTTCTCCCAAAATTATTTTGTTCATTATTATTATTATAATTATTATTGTTTCGAAGCAAATTGTGTAGACCATGAGAAAACAATGAAATCCAATAAAATTGAGCGAAATGTATCTAACTGAAGTAATGTTCATGTTAGAAATTCAAGTAATGATCTGTAATGTCAATTTAATTCAAAGTCTATAAAAACCCTGCACACATCATTTCCATCTCCAAAAACAACATAATTTTTGAGTTTACTAATTTGGAGCGCTATTTAATTCGGCATCTAAAAAAACAAGTATGGTAATTTAAAAAATACTCTAACGTTCTTGTATACTTTGCAAAAGAAATGCAATAAGAGCCATTTAATTATTTTTAAATAGAAAATTGAGATAAATAACCATTCAGATTGGATCTTTCAAGGCATTTTTGAAGTTGTGAAAAAATATACGGACATTAGCCTTTTTTTGAAAAAACAGATAGGTATGCCCTACGTTAATTTGTAATCCAAATAGTACGTAGTAAAAAATAGTTTGACGTTGCATAGGAGGAGCAATAACTGCCATCATCAATGCATTAAAATATGTAGATGTGACAAACTTTACACAAAGTATACGTTAAAAGAGTTAACGATGATATAAAAAAATCAAATGGTAATAATTAGACTAAAATAGCAAAAGTGGCGGAGTTACCAATTGAATACTAGTGACAAATTATTAACACGTTGTATTTAAAAGCCAAACAGTTAAGAGTAAACGGCATAGCATTCCTCAACTGGGAAGTTTATCTGAAAAATTTAAATTAAGAATTGGGGTGGAAAAGAAAGTTTGGTCATTGACTAAGTGAAGGTTGGGATCATGTAATGTTTTATAGATATCAAGGATTTCTAGAAAATTAGGACACGAGCTTTTATGACATTTCTGTATTATGTAAAACTTTGATACTTTTGACTTGAAAGAACGAATTTGAATCGAATACCTATATGGTTAACAAATTGTGATGTGGTATTGATGATATAAGTTTTTTTTGCACATATCAATGCATTTTTGGTGTTCATTGATTCTAGTGATGCTCTTTGTGCCCAACTGTGTACAACATAAACCGAACTGCAGTCATTGCATTTAAGACAGTAAACCCCTGAATTAGACAAAAGCGGGAAGGAATCTTTAGGCTTTACAAGTAGGGCATTAAAGTCATCACCAGAACCAAAAGAGGTGTTAATGTTATATTTGAGGAAAATTTTTCTTAACTGAATGGAGGGAAATAAAATGGAATGACAATTTGTATTTACAAAGAAATTTGTGGTAAAGTTTGTGTGTTAGAGATAAAGGGAAATAGTTCTTGGTAGCAATGTATTGAATGATGTAATCTTCTTTTTTCAAAAAAAATCCCGATTAAGAGGTACAAATGGTGAATAAACGACGGTATGAATTGTGAATTGTGTAAATTTTTAATAAACAATATAGTCTAAAAATACAGGATTCTTATTTTCCTGATTCTTAAGAATAAAGGAACAGTATTTGAAAAAGTTTTAAAGAAGGTGGGAGCAGTTTCATCAAGAACAGATTTAAAATAATCAATGAAAGACGGTAGGGAATTTTTGTTGATGGGATTGAAGTTGGAACTGGTAAGAAAGAAAATTGTTTTGTCGATATGGTCTGATTCTTTAGAACAACAATGGATGATGATGTTATTGTCTGTTATTTCACTTTTGAATTTACGATGAGAAAAAAATTTCTTTTTAAACACATAATTGATATGAGGAAGAGAAAGTGTTTTATTGATGTAGTTTATAATTGTTGGGGTTATAGTTTCGATTAAGTATATTCTCGCAGTCAATGGCTAAGGAGTGAGTGTAATTGATGGAAGGAGCTGGATATTTTAAACCTTTGTTGAGAATTTTAACTTTGTGATCGGAGAAAGAAGTGTAAGAAAAGGTGAAAATACGTATGTAAATCAAAGGGAGGTTTCGAAGGGAGCGATTGTAGTTAGTCCGTGTATGAAAGGATATAAAGTTATTGTTGAATTTACTAAATCTCAATATAGTTAGCCTCTGCAGCTTAAGTGGCATTTGTTGCTGTTTCGACAAACCCTTATTGAAAACCGAAGATCTGAGCTTGCAATCGATTGATGAAAATTCTACACTCTTGTCTTATGCACATATTTACCGAAGCTATTTTTTTCCACTCGTCAATGTCTACACTGTAAAATAATAAACGCTAGATTACATCACTCTAGATTATATATCTTTCTAAACCTCCGTTATATTTCTCCGTTCTATAGTAAAAAACCAGTATATGACCAGATTTTTGATTAGAAGACGAATTTTATTGAAGAATATTTGCATTATTTATTTTATTTACATTTTTACAACTGCAGTGGGAACATCTCAACCGCCAAAATGTAAAATGTCGTTAAGTGTAAAATTTATAAATTTAAGTGCGATGTTAATAATTTGTACGTTTGCTCAACACTAGTGTGCGGGTGTTTCAATTGGAAAAGCGGAATTGAATCGGAATGGCGGTTAATCTTGCGAGCGGGAAAAGTGTTGGCGATTAACAGAAATTCCTCCTATTAGAAGAGTGGAAGTTTAAAAGTTCGCTTTACTCCACGAGAAGCGCCATCCATCTGAATTGAAGATTCCAAACGCATTTAACTTAAACAACTTCTATCATCTGATTGAATTCAGTCGGCGTGAAACGGAGCGAAAGAACCAAACTAAGAGAAATTTAATCGAATCAAATTACTAATTTGTCCCAAATTCAATCGTATCGAACGGAAATTGTGCGTGCGTTCCATAAAAAATGCGAAGTGAGTCCAGGAGTTAATTAGAATTGTTTCTTAAAGCAAAATTCCTCGAACTGGAGGGAATCCGTCTGGTTCTGCTTTAGCAAGCAACGTCCTGCCAAGTTGAATTCCTTATCGTAGCGTAAGCGATGTTCCGCCTGTCTATCATTCAAATTCTAGTTAAATTTCCCATCTGCCAAAGTTAACTCGCATTACCACGATTGACTGGCACCTTCTGAACAAGACTTCATAATATCGCGCAAAATTCGACCTGTTCCTGACCGACGAGAGTTTTGTGTTATAAATTTTAATTAGTGTCTTTCTTTCCAGGTAAGTTATTCGGTAGCCATCAATTAGATACTTCAGCGCTTCTCGTCGTGAATGAGCACTAATATAAGCGTGGTAAGTCCTTAATTAAAATGATTTACGTTTTCACTTACCTGACTTGGAAACAAAACAGAGAGCTCTTGCTGCGTATACACGAACTTCGTCATATTTCTGGAAACATTTTGCAAATGTAAACGCGATTTATGCTTTCTGCGCTGAAACTGCGGCCGGAGTATTGCGACAAAAGTACAAGTCGACGAGATGAGTGTGTCTATTTACCTTCCCGAGTGCTTGCAAGCAGATGCATTCCAGAACCATCAAGTCGAAGTTCCCCTATTACGTCTTTTGAACGTCCAACTTTTAAGTAAGTCGAACGGGAATTGTGGTCGCGCGCTTCTGCGAGCGATATTACAACACTAAAGAAAAGGAATTCAGCTTAATTAGCAACAAAAAGCGACCAACTACTTGTTTTGGCAAATATTTCCCATTCAGTATTCAGTAAGTTGCAAAGCTTTGGTCATGTAATGCAAGTCAGTTGGAGTAAATTCGGAGCAAAATAATGTTAATTGCGCGTTGACAACTCATGCGAATTATCCAGTTTTAACGTTGCAATTGAACAAAGATATGACATTGCGCAGATTGGACGCCATATTGGATTGCTTGCTTGCGTCACGCGGTTACTACACACCATTTTTTACAGTGTAGACTTTTAAGGTCAAATCATGACATTTGACAGTAGCTGTCATTCATCAATTTACCAAAATGACGTCTAAGCCAACTCCTGGCTTACGCAGCCTCGTTTTATTTTTGTACGCACGTTATGAGAAGTGCATAAGTCCAAAATGTTTTTACAAGCAATGAAGAAAATTGTTTAAAATTATTTTTATTTTATTTTATGAAGGCCATTTATTTTTTGTTATCAATTTTTAATTACATCTTAAGATGTATTACATTTTTCGTAAATATTGTAAAATCGCCACAATGACATGCCAAATTTATATACACACATAACATATTCTTCGACTTGTGTTTGGCTTACAAAAAAACCTTGAAAATAATTTCCATTATTTTATTATAAACTAGCTGGGTCCCGGCAGACTTTGTTCTGTCTCAAAATTATTAATTTTATTTTGCCCCCGATAGTTAAAAGTTGAATTTGCATAAAAATAGGTTTGAGTCAGAATGATTCTATTTAATATTGAACTCATATTTACTATAATTACAGTAATGTTTTAAGAGAACATTATAATATCGCACCCGTAATACAGAAATGATATTACTCAAAAATATTTACTTTTTAGTAGACGTAAAAAAGTAAAAAGGTTTAGTAGAATTAAATAGCAGTGCGCATTATTAAAACGCTCCAAAAAATATTAGCTAATGTTTCGCGGTTTATACAACCCCTTTCTTTGTCACTGTTAAGTTACAACTAAAATTTGCTACTCTTACCGGTTCAATCCGAGACATTTTACTCTGCAGAGAAAATGCCACTTGAGCTATGTGGCTCCAATTAGTATAGATATATTTTTGCAACTTGTCTAAAACAAACAACGCACTTTTTACTGTATTTCTAGTGAGTTAACTAAAAATAAGTCTTTTTGAGTTGAATGACTTCTGTATTACAGGTGCGATATGCAAAGGATATGAAGACAATTCGCCGTCGTGTTTATAGTGTCTGCATTAACATTTCAAGTAGAACAAACAAATTCATATCATATGTTCTTAAAAAAAAATGAAAAATTTAAAACCAAATATTACTGACAAAATAATTGAAGTAAATACGTAATGAAGTTCTTTTGTAGATTATATGTGCCAAGTTTTAAGTACATAAATCCGAATAGAAAAATATTATTTTTTATTCAAACTTTGCCACCCCTTTTTATCCTTTTTAGGGTATCGGAAATTGTTGAAACTATATTGCATTTCTTTCTGGCATCAAAACAAACATATCCTTTAAATATAAGCTCAATTAGCTTAGTAATTTTCGAACCTATAATTTTACACTTCTTTTATTTACGGGTTGAATTTTGAAAAACGCTAAAATACTTATTTTATTTTTTATTTTGGGGGCTATTTGTGCCAAGTTTTAAGTAAAATCATATTTGAAAAATGTTCCAAATGTTCCAAACGTTTGTGACATCAAAACAAACATTTCCTGTAAATTCGAGCCCAATGGGTTCAGTAGTTTTCGAGTCTCTAATTTTAGACCCCCTTGCACCCTGTTATGAAATGAATTTCGAAAAACGCTAAAATACATATTTGATCTTTTCTTTTGGAGAGAATCCGAATAGAAAAATATTTTTCCCATACAAACCTTTACGAAAATCCTATTTTAGTAGATGCCTACGTCATAAGGTTTTGAACATATAGTTACTTGTTCAAACTACACTGCCTCAATAAAGTTAGGGATATTGCTGTTTAAACTTGTTACAATAAAGCTAAAAAAAATTATAACCAAAATAGGAAATTTTTGGAATCCGCCAAAAACCCATTTTAATTAGGCGAAATGAATACTAAGAAAATGTTAAAGTATCCCATCAGAAAATATTTCTCATTTTAATTTTCTAATTCAAAAATTTAGCAATATCCCTAACTTTATTGGGTCAGTGTATGTGTATGTTTTAAACCTACCCGACATTAAAACAAATATATCCTTTAAATTTTAGCTCTGTCGGATAAGTGGTCCAAAAGTTTTAAGAACATTTACAGGCGTAGTCTGAATTTTTATAGTATACTTACTTATTATATATAAAGATTTTAAATTTACAAATTGTAATTAATTTAGATCTCAGAAACAAATAAAGGCGCATATACATCTGAGCACGAACGGGAACGAGGCAAACCGAGGCCGAACGCTTGCCTCATTTAATTTCGTTTTAAATAAACAAAAAACGATTATGATCGGAAGAAGGCGCAATTGAAACGCAAATGCCGTCTACATTTAATCGAATTTTTCTTTTATGTACCGATTCCGATCGAATTGCCCGTGCGTCGCACAACCGAATTCTGTTTGCCACGCTTCGATGACACGTCTACATCAGTATGCTCGTTCGGCCTCGGTCTGCCTCGTTTCCGTTCGTGGTCAGATGTATACGCGCCTTTACTTTTAATCAATTATAATAACATACATGCCTAACTGCAACTTCTTACAAGAAATATTCATGATAAATAACAAAGCAAAAAATAAATTGTAGGAGTACATGTTTAAGTCTTATAGAAAATATGATCATGTTCTATTGTATTTTAAAAAAATATTTTTTAACTTATCATTTTTTATAAATCCTAATCAAAGTAAAACTTGTATAATGTTGACATTGATTTAATGCAATAGTGCGATTCCAGTTTTGTTACTTAAAAATACAAAAAATACTTAATGATGACCTTTTTTCATAACTTTAAGTATGTATTGCGGTTGCTAAATTTTGCGTATTTCTCCAGTTTTAAGGGCTAGTGCATAGGTATTTATTGTGAAATAGTTCTAATTGATACCTAACAAAATATAGCTTGACAAACTCGAATCCTTTCATAAAGATGGAAAATGAGCATGTTATTTGTTTCTTTTTTTGTTTTACGCCTTACTAACCACCCTTCCTGCAACATACATCTTTGTGCGTCCCATCTGGAACTTCAGTTTTTCCTCAAATGTTTCTTAAAAGTAGTAGTAAAAGTATGTGGCTTGCAGTGAGGATTTCAAAAATAATTTTTGATTTAGAATGTTTTTCAGAATGCGTCATTTAAATAAAGAACTAAGCGATGCTTTACTGAACAGAAAAATACGCATCGCGTCATACAAGGGTCTACAGTTTGTTGATTTCATTTTGTCAATGCCCTTATTTTTTTATTGCAGTAATTATGATTTAAAGTAAAAAATAGTGCACAATTTTCTTATTTGTGTCTTATTTCGCTTATGCGTGCATGGGATAAAGTGGGTGACGTCATGCGCAGAACCGAACGAAATTGAGACCGCATAGTTATCATATCTTGTCATTTGCTGCAGGAGTGAAGCTGCAGGTAGTAAGACGTAAGCTGGACGTAGTCCTCAAATTTCGGAACGCGGTGCAGATTCCGGGGCGCTAGATATTAATTAGTGTAGGGACCGGGGGTGGGACCGAAGTCCCGTAGCGAGATAAATCACGTCGACAAGCCGAGATATCGTCTTATTAATTAGAAATAGAAAAATGTGTGTGGAGTGGCGGGCCCACCCGCGAGGTGAAGGCAACCGGCGTCGACTCCTAGGGCATTAATAAGGGATGAGGGGCGTTAATCGGCCACAAACCGCGGGGCGGCTACCTGTTCGCTGACCATGTGCGTTGCCGAACAGATCGTTAGTGTCACCATTAGCTTCCCTTTAGATTTATAAACGGTGAGCCACTTAGAAGATGAGACGATAGCCGGCGCGCTCATTCTCTCGCTCACATTCCCTACATCTCCCCGAATTACTTCCCGTACAAACAACGCGCCGACGACGGAATTATTTTCAATTAGATAAGAGTGGGCGAAGCGTTTAAGGAACGTCGTCGACTGCGACCATTAACGTTAACGGCTTATATTCAATTTCTGGTGGCGTTATTCGGTATGTTTGACGATAATGTCGCCTAATCAGATCCCCAGTCTTGGCGCTTGTTAATGCGGCGGGAACAACCAGAAAGTAATTGGAATTGAAAGTATTTACCTTCCGACGGACGAATTCACGCCTTATCGCCGGATCGGAGTGTTTTTAATGTCCGTCTACGCCATATCGATGCTTGTATCTGGTGACGGACATCGGCACAAAAATTCCGTTTCCCAACTGAAATTCCAACTCGGAATGCGGAACCACGACCATTTACTAGTAGAGTAACGAGAATGTGATAAAACCGAGTTGCTTGTTTGATAATATTTTCACCCATTAATTGCTTGTGCATTTTTTCTTATGTATGTCAACTGATACTGATGCTTCATTGGTTTAGACAAGCTGTCTGCCTACTCAAGAAACTATAAATATTTATAGTTTATATATAGTATAGTATAGTTTTGTTATATTGCTTGCTAAAGTTTCAGTCTAAAATTTTAATCAATTAATGACAATGATAATAATTGGTAAAATATGCTCTACAGAAAAATTGAAACTTTGAAACTAGTTCTATAGGTATTTCAGTGTATTATTGTACGAAAGTGTGTAGGCTTTCACGGTTGGTGTTATTAATAACTATCTTATTCGAGTTTTTTGGGCCGTGTATGTAATGGGACTTCAAACGGAACACGCAAAAACCCGATTATGATCGTTATTATTATTATTATTGAACGAGTAGGGTGAACTATACAGTTTTTGGACAGTTAAGGAAATTTTCACAACTCATCTATATCTAAATCTACATAAGTCTATACAATAATACAATCTGGTATATTCATCATATTCTCTGAAATTAGCTGTTTCGTATACAGCAGAAGAAATTAATAAAATATTTTGAGTTTGATTATGTTTTTTGGATTTTCTGCGATATGTGTAAAAATTATAGTTCTAGGACAAGCTATGCAGTGATTGGATATAGGTAAATAAGGTTATCTTATATTCATCGAAAAATGTAATTTATTGACAAACTAACTCGTTATACCATATTTGAAGAACATGAGCTTTCACAACGGAGGCTGCGTAGGCCATGGATTAACATTGACGTTCGAAAGAGCATGGCAAAATTTCGACTTTGATTTGGAGAAATCTTAACTTAAGATTTTTGTTAATAACCATCTTGGACACAATACATAAGATACATCTAATGTCTTCAAATGTCAACTTCAACAAATTCCTTCTCCAGGTCTCGGTTAGTGGATGTTTGAGCAACTTTTCGAAGCTCTTGCCAAATGTTATGATTCCACAATGACAAAGGTGTACACTGTAGATAATAATACAAAAGCTAGATTCCATAGCCTCCTGAGCCTCTGTTTTTTTCTGAACGCTCGTTGGCTTATGCAATAGGTCTGTGTCTTCCTCATCTTCATCATAAACTTCCTTTCCCCAATTGTCTTCTTTCCAATTTTCATCTTCTCCGTCCTCGTATTCATTCTTTTGAACTCATCTTTGCGGTCTTCTTCTTGTCAATCTTCTTCCCTATCTCCTTTTCCACATCTTTTCGTTCCAGATATTTTTCTTCCTTCATTTTCTTCATTAGACTTTAATTATGTTTTCCGTTCATCTAGCTCTTCCTCTCATATACAACCAACTTTGTCAGAGTCGTAGTCATTTGTACAAATTTTGTAGAGCCATTTATCACAATTTCAGCATTTAATTCAGGACGAGGCTCGAATAATAATTACTGCATTGAACACAACAATCTTCTGCTTCATCAGAAGTTTCATTGAAATAGATTGATCTCTGGTTCACACTTTCTAATCTAGAGGAGCTTCCTTTTTTTGGTTCCATTTTTCACCAACTGCAGAGATACCCGTTACGACAGAACCTTTACCTTTAGCACCAGTTTTAGAAAGAAAAACTGATTTTATTTTTTGAAGAAGGCGTCTTATTGTCCCAATTACTGGATAAGTCAATTATTCTAACCCATGTTTTTTGCATTTTTAGGGGTCTAAGGAGATGAGAGGAATTGGATCACTTTTTCGAAGAAATTTTGAAATGGTTTGTTCTTCTTTATCACATCACTTGAACATGACAACTATGCTCAAGAAACAGAACAGTTTTTTGTTCGCCCTTTTTTTAGCAAAAAATTATGTTATTATGCACTGTTAATGTACGAAGAATTAGAATTGGCGGCACAATGCGGAATTCTAAGAATTCTTATTTTTTGTTTTTCCCCTTGATTAAAACATTTATCCTTGTCATCAAAGAAATGCTTTTACTTATTTTGGTGCTCGCTATGTTTTTGCCACTTTTTGTGGCCACTACCTTGTTTGGTTTATTGTTGAAATGAATTCCAGTCTCGTCTACGTTGAATATTTTCCCAGATTTATCGAGCGAATCATTTGCATTCAAAATTTCCAGGAACAATTGCAAGTAGTTTTTGACCCTATTTCTGTTCATACTTTTGACTCTGGCTACAAATAGACCTTCAGATTTGCGTACTGAAACCTCTTTTTTGCGTTGTAAAAAGCCTGGAATAAATCGTGAGTAGCTGATCGGTGTTCTCTTGAAAATCTGCGAGAAATTCCAACTTTCTCTGCAAATTCAAAGGCCATCAATATTTCCACTTCTGTACCATCGGGAACGAAACCCACTTTTTCAAGCATTCTTACGCGTTGGCAAATCTTTTATCATGTTGAAAGTCCATGAAGCACTTTTGTTAGGCGCTTTCTGATTGTACGCGAAGCAATTCCGTAGACTCTGCTAGTTTCATTGATTCCTTTGACGCCTCTTCTAATGCTTCTTCGTTCCATTTTATTGTCTATTTGTCTTCCTCACGTATTTTCTTATTATTTTGCATGCTAAATTGTAGGAAAACTGTATGGATATATTGAAAAATTATTTTTTTGGTGAGGCTTTTTCCCTTAATTTTGCCTTCCCCAGACTGGATGATGCATCAAAAGGAAGTAGACTTCGCATTTTTGCAAAAATTTTTCGCTGAAGTTGAACTAATAAAAGATTAAACTTACCGTATTCAGCAGATTTTAAAGCTATAGGTACAGATGTCTCTAAAATAGCGGATGTGGTTTTCGGTACGCTGTACGGTAGGGTTAATGGTCGTCGAAAAAATAATTTTAAAAATTCTTCTACGTTTTTATAGTTATTAGAGAAGAATCCAATAATGCATAAATATGGCAGAGTTAAGAAATTTTAAATTACCAGGTTAGGTTTTAGGTTAGAGTCTTTGTTGACAAAACAATTTGTTCAGGCTGTCATCTCTCACAGGGAATTTGAACTTTGGTTCCGTGGAGCATTTTGCCGGTTGGTTCTTTGTTCACTATATTACCGTAATGGGACTGCATTTTGCAGGCAGCACAAATTCAAAAAATTTTCATTCACCGAAGACTTCCTGGCGCTAATCCGGTCAAAGTCTGTGGCGGCGTTGCCCCTAAGATTGGAAGCGCGCGAATCGAATTAAAAGTTGTCTAATGGCCTTCGGGGGGGCTCGCGTAAATTAAATTTCGCCGACGATAAATATGCATAACTTGCTTGTTTCAATTTGATGCGTACTTACATATTCAACGTCGCCGTGCATCATCAGCAGCCAACCTGCAGCTTTCGTATCGTATGCATAAATCCGTAAATTGGTCGGATCGAAAGGGGTTGTCTACGATTTCCCGTATTCGGTAACAGGTCCCGCGCCGCTCTGGGGGGCCGAATGAGTTACGGGGCTTTGACTGCCGGCGTGACGACAACCTCCACGCCCCCTCGAATTAAAAATGAAATAGCCCCGGCCGTAAAATATGTCGTAAAATGTAGCTTCGGCGCGACGATCATTATTTACCACTTCGACGCGGATAGAAAAGAATTAAATCCGGATGAGTTTTTGTAAATGCATCAGCAGCCTCAAGTCATCTGCAGACGCAAATTACTCGCTGCAAGGCCTCATTCTGCAGCAAATTGGCGCTGCAGACGAGGCCGGCGTTCCATATGCATGGACCTGACCCGATATATCATCACTCTCTGGAGGAACTCGTTGCATGAACCACTTCGGAATCGCACACGACACTATAAAATCGTTATAATACAATGATTCCTTTTTGCATTGATCACGGCGCCTCCAGCGTCTGTGAAAGCAGGCGCGAGTGCTTCGCAAGATTTATCGGCGATGGCATCGATGGTGTGGTTTTGCGGCCAAACCAAATGTCCCACTTCAGACACGCACTCGTTCATTTACACACTTATTTTTCTCAACAGTTTTATCGATCGGGAACGCGACTTCTCGTCATTTTACAACCAGACTGACTCTGAATGAAAAAAAAAGACGATTTTGCCCGAATCTGGATTAGCCAGAACACTATGAAATGTGTAATTTATTTTTATTTTGGCAGAGTTGCTGTTGTAAATTTAAGTGGTTATTTGCATTTGTTATCGCAGCCGGAATAGTGATTAACGCGAACATTAAATTCTCCCGGCGCATCCACCATTTGCAACAATTTTAACTATAAAGCAGAATTTTCACTCCACCTTAAAATGTAGACCGACGCCGCAGCTCCTCTTGCTTTATTTTTGTCGGAGAGAAATAGTTTCATCCGGTGCGAAGCTATATCATTGATGATATAACTCTGTAATTTAATTTGTCGGCGGCACGTATGCCGCCCGAACTCATTACCATGAAAATGCAACAAAGTGCGAGAATGTAGTAACTCAAGCAACTTAAACGTGTAATAGGATAACCGTCAGAATTTTCGTTAATAATCGGCTTCGTATTGTTTCTGTTTTTAGCTCGGTCGCATTCGAACCGAAACATTTTATGAATGCAAATGAGGCGGAGAACACCTTTCTCCGAAGAAACGATTTTCATTATTTACGAAACTCGCTCTTTCATTTACATAACAACCCCGAACCTGCAGATACCCTGGCCGATAGCAACCACATATTTGAGTTCATTTCTATTTGGAATTTTAGGCAAATATGACAGAGTACAACTGTAATGAAGACTTGTGTGCCGTCCGCAATAAATGACACCCACCAGCACTGCATTAATTAATTGATTGGTGGTGCTTTTGAGCCTCTACGGCTGTAGCAAAATTACCTGGTTTTTGAAAAAAAATTGCACGTGCATCTCATTGTACGTGATACAAGTGAAACATCTCAGAGAAAGGGAGAGAGATTAAAGGAGAAAGACAGATATGATAGATCTTGCGACACCTCCCTTTTAAATTTCTTTTTATTCTCAAGATATGACTAGAGCTTACGTTACCAAGTTCGCTGACTACTAATCTGGACCAATTGTGCGCTTCACTTCATCCAGAGATTCATTTGTGTTCAAAGATTTTTTATTGTTAAGTCATAAGATATTTTGTAACTAAGTGGAAAGTCAACTCATTTTTCAAATTATACAGATTGGAAAAAAATATCAAATAATAGCTGTAGCTTTTTAATTACAAAAGTTATGTAAACATACTATACAGATTGTCCCAGAAATTGCGGACCACAGGTGCAGTACGTTGTTGGGGAGTCTTCAGGGAGTCAAGAAAATATTGTTCAAAAATTCTTCAGGGTCTATCCGAAGAGATATATAAGGTTGAACACGACATTGTTGTATCTTTGTTTATGCAGTTGTATCTTCTACATTATGTAGTATTTTCAAGAATAAAAGTACTCCAAATCAAGAGGCGTCTATCTTCGCTCAAGTAGTAACAAGATAATCTTGACATATTATTATTATTATTATTATTACCTACTATTATCTCCTCTTAGGGCCGGTTTTTCAATTAACAATTGTCACCTTACTTGTAGGAAAAGTGCCAGTAACTTTTACCGCTGGATTTTCTGTCAGTAAACTATGCAAATTGTCAATAAACGTAATTAATCAGTGCGTTACGTTATTTTTTCTAAAATGTTTAAAGTGAATCGTCTGTTACTGATAATGTGATAGATTTTTACGACGTTAACGCTTTTAGTAGTGATGAGGATGTACGACGCCCAAAACACATAAGATACCGGTCAAATCATTTTTAAGAGATTTTAAATTTATATTTAAGATTTCGATTTTTTAGCTCGGTTTAGTATATTTAAACGTACAGTTAGTCGTCAAGTTAATAAGAAAGAAATTGAAGAAAGAATCGCACATTTTACGCAAAGGTTATTTCATTTTCGCATTATAAATTAGATATTTGTCTTTCAAATTCTTCGTGGATCTACATTTACCGCAATACATTTTTGCTGAATTTTTTCCCATACTCTTTCTTTTTCTCGCCATGTAGAAATTCCACTTTTTTACATTCTACCACTCCCTTGTAGCCTACTAACGTATCTTCCTCTTCAAAGGAAAAATTTAAATATATTTTCTTTTCTATTTTGTAGTTTCAAAAATAACTGACAAAATTAAATGTCATAGATGACAAAAAGTCTATAGCCAGAAAAGTATGGATAATACTTTCACATAATTGTGTAACCACAATTCAACCTCACAAATTTCCAAATGAACTGTTGGTTTTGTTACCGTCACTTTACTTTTTATTGAAAAATGTATTTTGGACTAGGTAACTTATACTTGTAAGTTTACCAACGATTGATAAACCGGCCCTTAGTAATATCGGACTGTTATTTATTAGGTGTTTTTTTATCGATACGCCGTATCTCCCTTAAAACTTCATCAAAACCAATGATTGAGCCATCATTTTGAAGATTATCCTCACCGCTAGATGTTAAAAATAAACAACAGTTCAAAATGTTAATGTCTCTTTTAAAATTATTAAAAACCGTATTTTAGTCAAAGCGCCATCTATTGACAATTAGTTTAATTATAAGCGCAATCTATAAACATCTCCCACTCACCAAGCGCATTCTATGCGAATTATACGCACTGGTCAACTAGTAATATATTCAACTATGACCAAACTTGGTTTTAAAAAAACTACAATTTGTTGCTTTATTAGTGTCTAATAGTGTATAATGCCAGCCGAATAATCCGAATCCTTGCGATTGCTGCCTGTGACTTAAATCCAATTTAAAGTTACCGTGATAGTTCAGTTAAGTGCGGAGAAGTTACAATTTTGTTGTGCCATTTAAAAAGTTTCAGCCCGAATCCGGCAATCAACTCATAATTTGGAATCGCATAACGCAAATCGCTTCGATTAGTTTTCCCGCCTCAAAAATCAGAAATTCAGATACAATCTACATGAATAATGAAGGATATAAATTTCAAATAAACGAAGTGTGTATTCAGGCATTCAATTTAAACTGATATCTTTCAACGACGAGACGAGAAGCAAATGCAGCTCTGCGTTTCCTGCATTTCCTCCGTGCTGCATATTTCAAACCCGTTCAAACGTTTTACGCAATCATATACATCCTCCGAGTATATTTTATTTAAATTCTCGTTTTCGAATCATGAGATTGATGCACCGAACGTAAATTCGATATGCTCCACAAACGGCTCCCGTTTCGGTGGGTAATAATTATTGTAGGTCGACGATTACGTTTTTCAGTGGGATTCTCTCGGGGCAAGATGTTTTTCAGGTGATTATTCCATCACGGATAATCGGCTCGGAAAGCAATCCTATTATCCTTGCGATGGCTACTTTGAGTTAGACGGTAACAGCTGCCAGATAGATACCTGTGAAAGCTCGAGGGCGGCGAACACATGAAAGCTCAGGTGCGTGAGCTTTGCAAGCTTCGCCCGACCGATCGATAACAGCCGCTGTAACTTCCTCACGAAGAAAAACTGCTACAACTAATTAACGTCGCAACTGAAATTTATCGGAAACGTTGTCGTTCGATTATGCGAACCGAATGTAAAACTTCAAAGACTTGCATCGCACAGGTGGAGGAATAAACGAAATTGTATCCTAAGTTGTATTGACTGGCGAACAAATAACGCAATGTTTGTTTCGAAAAGGGAGACCCGAGTGGGCCCCGCGAGGACCGACCTAATATTTTTCTTTCTGTTGAAATTGTTTCCATCAGACAAAAAAGCAAATAACGGGGTCTGCGTCGGAGCCTTGCCACAACCGAACTTAATCATTTTTGCACGAAAATTTCCGTTATTTGATTTTAATCGAGTCGTGTGCTTCCAATTCGAGTCGCTCCTTTGGCTTTGTTTCACTGACCCTTATTTGGGGTGCAACTTTCTCGTCCCGTATCGATGAAAGTCAAGTTCAGGACGATGACGTCAGTGCGAGTGAAGGGACAAAAGCTCCGGCTATAAAAATGTTTAATTAAAGTTAAGGGTAGTGCACATACAATAGACTGTCGTAATTAACCAGTTTGTGAGGGTTGGACTTGTTTTGATTAAGTAAATATGTTGTGGTTGTTGTACTTCGTCACCCCCCCGCTTTTATTCCCTTTGAAAGGCGCCTGATGGCCTACTGCTATTTTATGCATTACATTGAATATTAAATTTGGCAGCCGAATATTAGGTATATGTGAAATTTACGGCGTCGCTGTCTTTTACGCAGATTTCCGCCCATGCTGCGCATATTCACAAAGAGAATAAAGTTAAATTAGGTAATTAATTTTCTTTATGGTGGTCGTGGGCGGGAAAGGTAAATTCAGAATTGAAGTTTTTTTCAACAAATAGTTGCGAGTGTTTATGAAACAAGCGGAATGATACAAAAACTGTTAGGGCGGACGACATTTAATTTTTGTGGTCATGTTTCGAAAAATCTCGAGTGAAAATTGCCAGGTGCCGACAATATATTATGTATGAGGGAAGGAGCGTTAATTCCGAGCTCAGACTGACCCTCCTTCCATATTACATGAGGTCCGCGCTCGTTCTTCCTCCTCCTTCCAACTTGAGGTCATTATAGCCAACAATAACACTGGCTCTAACCGCTGAACCATGCGGCGAAGAACTATAAAGTGATTCTGGGAGAATAGTTCCGCAACTCAGTACATTATTTCGTGGTCGGCTAACAACTTGGAGGGCTCCCAGCGCATCCTTTGTTGATTAATTGTGTGCACGCCATCATGATATAACGTTCTTCTGCGTTTCCGATCGATAGCGGGGCCTCGAGCTTTTTGTCCAATTGTTCACCTGATGCACTTGAAAACCCTCGCGTGTTTACTCGCTCGGACCGAAATCATTTGTAAAAATCGCCCCAAAAGCAAGTCATAAACGACGAACCGACTTAATTTGAGTGGAGAGTCGGGGTATTGTTGGCCGGTCTCGAGAACGAAGTTTTTAATGTATTTTTCTTCAATTATTAAAAATTAACTCTAGCGGCCGTTTTTTGTTAATTATTTCTGGGAAGCTGCGAGTACATTAGCGCGTTGGTAATTTATTCATTTTGACGATAAATCTGTGCAAAGTCCGGCATTAAGTCGGCCGCATTTAAAAATGCATACAAGACCCGAGCTTATGGAATATTTAAATGCGACCGCAAAAAGTCCTCTCACCTGTCCGCTCTATATTATGCGAGAGAAGATGAATTAGAGATACGCGACCGGACGAACCGTCTAATTGCACTTCCGCATCATTTTATATTCGCAGTGCTAATGTGCGCTCATGACGCAAGTCCTAAATGCACAAAAGGGAATTTTTATATTGTGCATAATTATTATTAATGTTTTCCTGCTACACGTGTCCCGGCGCATCCACCATTTTTTATCGCAGCTGTAATAATTTTATTGATTCTGGCAATTAGTGTTAAGCGCGGATTTGTGTGCGTTTTTAATGTACTTTCCATTTAATGTAATTTTATAAAATTGCATGGAGTACTGTTAAATTAAAATGATGTTAGGTAGGGAAGAGTTGGCAAATACCCGGTTGACTGAATTGAATAATTTAAATGGTTACAGTAATGTTGGCAAAAAATGAAACATATTGTAGTGTATTTGTGGGCTACAGAAACGTCAGCATTTTTATTTTATACCCACAGTTAGTGGGAAATGTCAGATAATGAAAGCAACGAATAGAAAATAGTAATGTGCTAATAAAAAATAAAACAAGCCTGCGCAGGTCATGGAAGCACAAGTTTGTTAGAGTGTAAAAACATTCTGACCTTCTTACACCTAGTGTTTTATTAAAGAAATTCCATCTCCAAACGTCGGTCATTTGGGCAAAATTTGGTTCATCTACGATCAATCGTGACTTCACTGGAGTAAAACTCCAACTCCAAATATCAAAGAAGAGCTTGCTGAGCTAGAATCATACTTTATGAACTAAGAACGAGTAAAATAGATGAGCGACGATTAACATTAACCAGAATGTCAGCAAAATAGAACTCCGCACAAATTCAAACGCTCAAACTGGCGTAAAAAGTGTTATTTTTATGGAAATATATCCGTATCTGTCTTATCTTTCTACT
The DNA here is from genome assembly GCA_964023215.1 of Eledona agricola. Lineage (NCBI taxonomy): Eukaryota > Metazoa > Arthropoda > Insecta > Coleoptera > Tenebrionidae > Eledona > Eledona agricola. The sequence goes on along the minus strand of OZ026855.1, from coordinate 19,331,537 downwards.
GCACGAGTACAGATTCAAAAAATTACAATGTTTTTAAATGCCTTAAAAAGAAAGTTGTGGATTCCAATGTTGCATCTAAGAACAAGTACTGAAGGTGAACTTAGTTCTTTTTAGATATTTCTGTAATAGAACACCTATCGGCAAATTTGGAAAAAGGCGAAAAAACATTTTAATAGTATCGGTCATTATAAACTATACAAAAAATCAACTATCAAATATTGAAAAGAGGAAAAAATTTCACTAATGTCCCATATTGGACACTTTTGAGGGGTTCCTCCGATTTCCCCATGATATAGATCAAAATGTGGCTACGATCTCTAGAGCTATATTTTTGGTAACATTTCAATGTTGCAAGTGCATTCCAATGTTAAATTGATTCGTTCAAAAGTATAAGTTTAATTAATACTTATTTTTTAGAGTTTTTATGCAGAATATGACGGCTTTTCAGTAATTTTTTAGAGTGTATCATTTTTGAATCATGACACAAGATTGTGTTTTTTTAAAAACAACAACGTACATATTTTTACATGTTGTAAATATGCATTAAATTAGCTTATTAGCGATATATAACATGTGATATTTAATGCATGCAAATAATAGTTTAGAATATTAAAAATAGTTTTGAATAATATAAAAAGTTTATGTAATATATAAATAAGTAAGTACGCTATGGATTAATTTGTTACTTACGGCTAGGCTAATAAAAGAAAAAAATACACAAGCACGTAAATAGCAAGGCTCAAAATGAGAAAATGATAAATAGAAAATTTAACACAAACCACTATTTTGTTGTAAACATACATTTAGCCTCTTTTATTATAGGCTGTTAACAATATTTAATAGTTCTACCACCATTGTTGTTCAAAATACATTGAATGAAAGATCTCCTGCAGTTAATTGCGATAATTCATTTATTGTTTATAAACTGGGATCTTTTAGTCTTTCCCATAGAAAAAAATTGGGGTTAACATGGGGTTAAATCCGGCAATAGTGCTGGCTAATGGTCACCAAACCATTGACAAATTGCAAGTGACTTCTCGGGAATTTTGTTGAGCAAATTTATTCTTTGAGTTTGTGGTAGATTGTCCAACAGTGCTTCAGTAATTTGTGCCATAATTTGTTAATGTTTTTGTGACGTAAGCCATTAAATATGTATGGTCCTTAATTTGGCGCATAATAATCCTAACCTACTTAATTATTTATACATGATATGTATTTCATAATTTTATATTATTCACAATTTTTTATTCTCTAAAATATCATTTTCGTAGTATTGAATATGAAAAAGCAAATTTTATGGGGATTTTAAAATGTAACAATGTATAGCGTGTTCCATTTAAAACGACATACATTCGTGTTATATGTCAAAAATGGTGACACAAAAACTTTTAAAGCAAAATTACAAAATATTCGTACACACAAAAGTTACGGGTCCGAAGCAAATTAAAAAAAAGAAAAACGCCCTTTAGTCCTTAAACGAATCAATATATCAGAATGCGAGCCCTAGACATAATAGCTAGTATTTAGCTATCTCTTTGGAAAATATAATAAACTCGTCAAAAGTGTCCAATTTAGGACACCCATACATGTTCCGAAAATGATAAACTGTAATTACGACACTAATTAAATGAGAGAGAAGGAGAATTGAACGGAGCTTTTATTAAATAGTCCATGAAATTTACGGAGGAATGTTAAAATAAGACAAAACATGTTGTTACATGTGTCCCTAAGTACAAATTCTAGAAAAATGTTTATAATTTTCAATAATATATTATTTCATTATTTTTAATTTTGTAAATAATATTTTTTTAAAGATTTCAATTAACACACACAAACATACATTAATAGTGGTACCAATTTTCGAATTAAAGAATAAAAGAAAACTCCGGGTTGTTGAATTTTGGCAAGTATTCTCTAAGTATTATCCCGGCGCCTCCACCAAATATGGCGAAATCATTGACACTGGTCGGTGTTGATAATCCGGCGCATCCCTCTCATCTAATTAATTCTTGAAAGGTATCGTGTGGTGAATTCTCGAGTTGGCTCCACTGCGAATATTCGAAGAGGTGAAGTTCGACGGTTTTGCCGGAATATTCCGAACCACCTGGCGGCTCTCCTGCTAGCGAATTAAAATTTAAAAAGCAATTTTAGGAGTGTACACGTCGAATTACTCGTTCGAACGGTCGAGTTGATTTGGTGCAGGAAAACAACGGTAAAACCGAATTAAATATTATATAAAGTTTGTCGGCTTTATTGTATCGCAAAATAAACTGCACTCCGGATATTTATGGAGAGGGCTGCGGAATTTGATTTTTCACCGAATTATTTTCGCTAGGTACAACAATGCAAAGTTGTAATTTAAAATTCCGCCCTTCATTGTGGCCGGAATAAAGCCCCGATTAAATATTAACGCGGGCATATAATCAAATAATTATTCCGGTGCTAATTGTCATATTATGTTGTAGTTACGTATTCATTGAAGTTGCGTGCGACTTGGAAACTTTTATTTGAATCTCGAGGTCGGCAATTTTCCGCAAAACTTGTGTCCAGATTGCAGTTAAAAGACCAATAATAATACTCCGCAAGGCGTCCATTTAACGCCGACTCAAAACCGGAGTGCTTCTGTCGAGGTAAATTAGATCAACTGGCTACGTTCCACTTCATCCAGAAAACCAAAATGATTGGATCATCGCATTTAACTCTATAAAGCATTAACGCGATTTCTCCCGACGTTAGGCACTTTGCAATTGAATTCGGGGCGAAAAGTGTTGCCGAAGAAGGGTCCGCCGCCTCCTTTTCGAGATTCCCGCGCCGGATACTCCTCCAATAAATATCTTCTTTCATTAAAAAGGCGAGCATTTACAATCTCGACGGCCCAATGGGCGGCGTTCGCAAATTTATCGCGACGCTGATAATTTTTCTTATCTCAATCCTGTGGGTTCCTGCAAAGCGATTATATTGCGGCGAATTGGTGACGTTTGATTCCGTTCGGTTGGTTATTAACAATTATCGGAATTGCGCATCAAACAGGAGTGCTGTAACGAATTAATCGCGTCGTGTTAGTTTAGTGTAGGTAGTAAACGGGCCGCAAGAAAATAACTGTCGGGTTGTGTACGGGAATCTTAATGCCGCTTCGTGCCCCATCAAACGCGAATTTATTTAAAAAACGATCGCCACTTCCCCGCATAAAGCAAACAAACCGCCACTAAAATTAAATCGAATGGAATTTTTATGCTAATAAATATTTAAACAGACTCCGCAATGAATATTCAATAATTCAAAGCCGTCGAATTTACTTTATTCGTCCAAACACAATAAATCCCGGCGCCGATCGATCGCCCGCACTGCTCAAACCGAAATTTTACAATTTAATGTTTATAGATAATAATAAATCGGTCATCAAGTGCGGCGCGCTGGATATATATGGCATTTCGTGAATTTTTGATCGTTCACAACGGACCAAACCGACGCCGTTCAATTTTGCGGACGTGTTTAATGTTGTGCGGCTCTCGAAAGCCGATTGTCATTATTCAAAATTGATTCAAATCGGTCCAAGTTTCATTTTCACTTTTTTTCTGTTTGCGGGGCGATAATAATTTTCCGGCGATCAATCAATCTTTCTCGGTTATCGACGGCATATTTGCTGATTGATACTTGCGGTGTGGAGGGCGACGCCTTCCTTGTTTCGGAGGGGATGTTATGCACCCCCGGAGCCGCAGTTGCGATCGGAAAAATCCGGTGACGTTCATCCATCATGCACGCAACTTGCACTTGTGTTTGTCGGGGCGGAAATCGTTATTTTTCGGTTATCGCGCCAAATGGCACCGGGGGCCAACCGATGATGGACACGTAACTTGTCTTAATTGATACTCCTCATCTATTGCTTTCCGGAGATATCTAGCGTGACGAGCTGTAGTAATTAAGGGGTGAGTTGCATCCCCATTGTGTGCGGGAGAACGCGTTTAATATTTTATTGGTTATGACCATTAGAATTGCTCAATTGGGTAGTGTTCGTCACACGATTTCTCCTCTTGTTAATGCCAACCGCACTCAGATTAATCATGCGATGAACATAATTGCGTTTCCGTAAGTGTACTCGGACGGTAACACCCCGCGTTAATTAACAAGGCCATGTATCATGTAGCCTGTCATATCTGTCACTGATATCGCTTAGAACGGAAAGATGTGCCATTCTTTCGGCTTCTGTTTGACGCGGACTTGATAAGGCCTTCTAACGACTTTGTTGTTCGCTCGGGGAGAAAATGCTCCGGGTTCTCATCGGCGAAGGTAAACAGTGAAATTGAAGAGTGTCACAAATTATTAAGCCCCTTTCATTAATTCATCATGTGGAATTGTTGTGCGGTTTCCTATTTGGGGAATTTCATATTTTGCGCCTGATATTTAAATATTTGCGTTCCGAATATTTTGAATTTGTTTTTGTTGGGTCGAACCAAACCCGAATCAATAATGTAAAAGCAGATTTAACGTCAGCATTGTTTCATAATTCCTCGTGCATTAAATGTTGGTAATAAAATATGGACCAAATGAGTCGGCATTGTTTTATTAAATATTTCGTCGAGCAAAAACATTTCGCTAATTAATGCTCCGATTTTTATTGCACAATGTAAACGCCCTGCACTCAATTTGCGCTTTATTTAACCAGATTTTGATTTGGCCGCATTAAATAATAATAATAATAAATAAGATACTCTATTCTTTGCACAAAAATTAATACGTACGCACGCCTTTCCTCCTCCTTTTTTAATTGTCCATCAAATCTACACGATTTTAGCGATTTTATTGTTATTACATCCTTTAATTTTTTTCAGTAATTTTGAAAGTCAATTAAAATAGAATCGAATACAGTAAAAAAATTGTGTTGTCTCATTTGAAAAAATGGAGTTGGGTAATACACTGCTGTGCAAAAGAATTAAGCACACCACAATATTTTATAGTTTACTAGCAAATGTACCCTTCGTTGCACGGGCTACAAATTTACGAAACAGTTTGTTTGTATTTTTCTATAATATATACAAAGTGACCAATTAGAAAGCGGGGCCACCTCCCTAAAATTGTTATTTGTTGGTCGATTTAAACGTTTTTTTTAATAATAGCCAAAAATAAAACTGACTACGCCACTGAATTTACAATACTTTTAACCGAAATGTTACAAAAAAATATTAGTTGCCAACAGAAACAGCATAATTTAAATTTATTTATTTTATCAAAATAAGCAGTCATGTAAATCACAATTATTTTGTAGAAAATTTGTTTGTAATTTCGTATTCTTATAAGGTATAAATTAATTTTGGTTTAAAACCCATAATATTATTGTGATATCGATCAAAATAATCGCAAAGTTTGCCACATAATTTTCATCAAAATTGAGCTGTATCTAATTAAAACATGTTTAAATAAAACAAATATTGCCAATATAATGATTAACTGTTGTTTTGAAATTCAATTGATAACGGTCTAAATTATAATCAGTAGAAGAGTACAGCAAGCAGCCACCAACGGAATTGCAGATCGTTTCTTTAGAAAGCCATGTTGATTTCTGTAAAGCAATGTTCTTATTCTACAAATGTTGTTAATCTGTTATACTGGTGCATTTTTAATATTGCAAAGCAATTCAGGAGTAATTCCTTGCTAAAAAATAAGGGCAGTCTTCTATATAAATTTATTTCCAAAAACTTATGTTGCGCCCCTGTAAAGAAGTAGGTTAAAATTCAGCTTTTCTTTTATTTCTTAAATTTGGAGATTCATAAAAGAATGAAATTTGGTATGTAAATTTACCTATCACTCGCTTGCTTATAGAAATATTTTTAGTCATGTGTAGCACTTGAAAGTTTTTCTTTGACGTTCCGTTATTGTAAGTTCAACCTTCATTTTACTCAGTTGAAGTTGTGCATATTGTGATACCATCAGCTTCAGGTTGTTCTGTAAAACATTCAATAAGCACGTCAATTTCTTCTTCTTCCTTAGTCATAATATGGTAATTTTGTGCCTGGCTTGAGCAAATTGGTCCTGATACGGGGACTCGTTTTGCCCTTTTTTGCTGGAACCATTTCGACATGATTATAGACAAGTTTTTGATAGTGAGACTTTTTTGATCTTTTTGGCGTTACCTTTTTTTCACAATATCGTGAAATGTTTGCTTACTAATGTCATATACTCTAGCCAGAGATTATAGACATGATAGAGTAGGTGCCAGAGATACAGATGATTTCTTTCAAATCTTTTTAAAATTTCAGCATTCTTCTCTAAACTAAAAACAATACGTTTCGTTTTTCGTTTGCCCCACTTCACTGCATTTAAAATCCGTAACTGAAACATTTCTTTGGCCCAAGGCTACACTATGAAGTTCAGACGAGGTATATTGGTTCCTGAAAATTTCGTCCAAGTTTTTGGAATTATGTACGGATTCTTCCGATATACAGTTTATGTTACTGCCTGGTGTTTCTCATGGCCATTAACTTTTCTTATTAAATATGCCTGGCAATAATATTCATGTAGTCTCTTTGAAAAGTATTGTAATTTTCGTCTGCTGATTTTTGGAATATTGAATTATTCGCTGGGAATTTGCTTATAAGCAAGCGACTTCTTAGCACAAGGTGGTTGTAAGTATATTATAATTAATATGCAGGTGCACACATTTTTCTAGATAGCCGCTATCTATAAACAATGCGAAAAATATCGCAAGCCAAATTTTGATTCGGGGCTTTGTTTACGAGTAAGCAAAACATAAAGTTGACCAATAGCAATTCTTCAAGTTATCTGGGGAGGGGGACAGTAATGAATTACCCATTATCAAACTTACATTAAAAATTTGAATTAATCAATATTTAATAATTCAGCTGGACCACTATAATTCTTGTCATTGATACATAAGAGATTAAACTTAAAAAAGGCAGAAAAATTTAATTTATTTATAAAAAAATTCAAAGAAGATGTTCGAAATGACCGCGGCCCAAGCATTTCTTCCACACTCCTCATATGTCATTAGCATTTCTCAACATTCCTCATTGGTATACGTTTTTTGTCGTTAACACTGACACTGATAGGAATATTACAGAGGTCCAACTTAATTATCAGAACTATTGCGATTTTGTGTTTTTGCTAATTTTAGGATAGCGTCTGTAAATTATGTGTCGGCATCCAGTTCTCTATATCATATAATTATGTAGTACTACTTCTCGCGCTCAGATGTCACTATTTAAAGATTATGAAAAAGGAACCTGTAATCCCGCGTATACCTGTCCTTTCTCGTTTCTCTCTTCATTCTATTTTTAGTGCTCACAGAGTCAACATGGGAAAATCAAGAAAACGAAATCATTCTTCATCAACTTCAGAAGAAGGTGAACGATTGTCACGAAAAGTGCTTAAAAAACGCATTAAGCGTTTGGAAAAACTGGTGAGTCGAGATCATAATCTGCGTGATGTGACAAATCGACAAACTCGTGTTGATCGTAATCTGCGTGATACGACGCACCATGATCGCCATCTTGTAAGCCACAAAACACGTTCACGAAGCAGAGAGTACGGGGCTAATAATGAACATAACCTGCATGGTAAGCCTGAGAGTGAAAAGTATACGTCTCCACGTAGCAGAATTTCCCGTTCTCGAAGCCGAGATCAGGCTAGCCTAGAACGTAGCCAGCGTGCTACGTCATCGGTTCCACATTACAGAAACCCGTCGCCATCTTCACCATATTCAAATTATAGTGTCGATTTGGCGGGAATTAATAATGAAATACATAATGAGCCCGTACTCGAAATAGATAACAACATCGTGCTTAGTGATTCGATTTTGGAGCTATTAGGCGACAAGAATCACGCTAAAAAACCAGAATTTAACTTACACCCAACATTAATCTCAGGCTGGGAGAGGACTTGCACAACAGGCCTTAGCGAGGAACGGAAATCTGAAATAGAGAAATCGTTCCCTCTACCATCAAATTGCGGTTTTTTGTTTGCTCCCAAAGTAAACCCAATAGTCAAGGCAATACTAGCAGCCCCTCATGCCACTCGAGATAATGCTCATGGTGTGACCCAAAATCAGCTAGGCTTGGGCGTTTCAATTCTCGGTCGAGCCATCAACACAATTTTGACAGACAAGAGCGCCAGCGCTCAAATACTTTTAGATCTAATGTTTAACATGTCAATGAAACGTCGTTCCCTAATTGAGCCATCTCTGTCTAAAACCGTTAAAGAAATCACCGACAGCACTAGGCCAGGTGAATTTTTATTTGGCGCAGACTTAGCAGAGCAAATAAAGACGGTCAAATCGTTGGAAAGGTCCAGCCTAGACATAAAATACAATCCTAAACCTAAGTCGACTGCCACAGTCACTAGGAGAACCACACAACAGCCAAAACGACCTTCCACGTATGCTTTAAACCGCAGAGGCCCGGCTCGTCAGGCGAGAACGACGCAACAGAGGGGGCCAAAAACATCGCAACCAGAGAGAGATCGCCACTCCTGGAGGACTCACAGAAACAAGTATTAAAACAGGTAACTTTGAAGAAATCGGCAGGCAGACTCCAAAACTTTTCCTACCAATGGAAACAAATAACGTCCAATAAACTCTTATTAAGCTATGTATCTGGCTACAAGATACCGTTTACACGTAAACCGCATCAGAGTTATAAACCAACTGCTTCAGATTACTCATCAATAGAAATATCAAATATTTCTAAAGCAGTTGAAGCGTTAATTCAAACAGGAGCAGTCGAAAAATGCTCAGCTTGCAAGAACCAATTCTTGTCCTCCTACTTTTTGGTTAAAAAACCAAATGGCAAAAATCGTTTTATTTTAAATCTAAAGAAATTGAACAAATTCTTAGAAACACCGCATTTTAAAATGGAGGATTATAGAACTGCATCTAAACTAATCACAGAAGGCGACTTCTTGGCAACAATTGATCTTAAAGATGCATATTTCTTGATAAGCGTACATCCATCCTATAGAAAATATTTACGCTTTGAATTCAGCAATCAGTTATATGAATTCACTTGTTTGCCGTTCGGCATCTCTTCAGCTCCTTATGTCTTTACGAAGCTAATAAGACCTATAGTAACTCATTTGAGAATGCAAAACATTCTGTGCGTTGTGTACTTGGACGATTTTTTCATAATAGGCAATTCAAGAACATCATGCACCAAACACGTCAATTTAACTATAAATCTCTTGCAATCACTAGGATTTCTAATCAATTGGGAGAAATCGTGCACCGTACCTTCTACTTCATGCAAATTCTTAGGGTTTGTTTTTAATACAGAAAAACAAACAATATCATTGCCTATTGGAAAACGAAATCGAATTTCTGAACGAATCAGTCATTTTCAAACAACAAAGAAATGTAAGATTCGGGAATTTGCTCAATTCATAGGACTGCTTGTGTCGGCATGTCCCGCCGTCAAGTACGGATGGTTGTACACCAAAACATTTGAAAGAGAAAAATGCTTTGCATTAAAATTAAATAATTCAAATTATGACGCCATTATAACATTGCCAAAATCCATTCAAGAAGATCTATCATGGTGGAATTCCGCAATTTATCAGAAAAACAACGAAATTACAAGAGATCATTTTAATATGACAATATACACTGATGCCTCCTCCACAGGTTGGGGAGCGTGCTGCAATGATGACACATCCCACGGTTGGTGGGGTTTCACCGATAAAACACACCACATAAACTATCTCGAGTTACTCGCAGTTTTCTACGGAATTAAAAGCTTTGCAAAGCAGTCTAATTCCATAAACATTCTAATTAGAACCGATAACTCAACAGCTTTATCGTACATAAACCGAATGGGCAGTGTCAGATACCTCAAATTATCAAAACTTTCCAAAGAGATCTGGCAATGGTGTGAATCGAGAAATATATGGCTGTTCGCATCATACATTAATTCTAAAGACAATTTTATCGCGGATTTTGAATCCCGCCGATTACCTTCGGAAACCGAATGGGAGTTAGCAGACTTTGCGTTTAATAAAATAGTTCAGCAATTAGGAAAACCAGAAATTGATTTGTTTGCTTCCAAAAGTAATCACAAATGCAATCGTTACGTGTCCTGGCAAAAAGATCCAGACACAGAATGGGTAGATGCATTCACCAGAACATGGGAACATTGTTTCTTTTACGCGTTCCCACCTTTTTCTCTAATTTTACGAACTATTAATAAAATCATATTAGACAAAGCCGAGGGAATTCTCGTGGTCCCTCAATGGCCATCACAACCATGGTACCCACTATTTTTGAGTCTGCTGTCACAGCCACCACTTGTTTTAGAACCACATAACCAGCTACTGTTATCACCTTTCAGCACCAGACACCCCCTGTCGGGACACCTTACCCTGGTAGCAGGGAAATTATGTTCGAAGCCTTTAAACTAAAACAAATTCCAGAAAAGGCCATTGGAACAATGTTATATTCCATAACAGCCTCCACCCAAAAACAATACAACGTGTCATGGAAACTGTGGTGGGAATATTGCCAAGAAACAAACACATCGTTATTTCACGCTACCGCCACACAGCTTCTGGGCTTTCTTCAAAATGTCTTCGACAGATCTTCCTCCAATTATGGGACCATAAACTCTCACAGGTCTGCTCTAAACCTAATCTTACTCCATGATTACAGTCATAATGCTGAAGTAAAACGGTTTATGAGGGGGATTTCTCAAAGGAGACCCACAAAGCCGAAATATGAGTGTGTCTGGGACCCACAGATAGTACTTGACTATCTTGAAAAGTTAGGAGAGAATAAAGACCTAACACTGCTGCAATTATCACAAAAACTTGCAACTCTACTAATCCTAACGACAGGTCATAGAACTCAAACAATTTCCCTCATAAAACTATCCAACATAATACAATCACCATCCTCGATACAGATCAAAATAACCGACAGAATTAAATCTTCTAGAACAAATAATCAACCATGCTTACAACTACCATATTTTGAAGAAAACCCATTATTATGTGTAGCATCAACGCTATTGTATTACATCAACATTACACAGAACATGCGGAGTGAGAAGGAAGACTATCTTTTCCTCACGGCAAAAAAGCCTAATAAAAAAGCTTCCAAAAATACCATATTCAGGTGGATAAAGGAAATATTGTCAAAGGCAGGGATCAACACCAATATTTTTTCCGTGCACTCCACACGGCATGCTACAACATCAACAGCTTTTAACCTGGGCGTGTCCATTGATACAATTCAACAAACGGCTGGCTGGACACAGCAATCGTCAGTGTTTGCTAGGATTTACAATCGCCCAATAGCAAGGCACCAGGAATTTGCCAAAACGATTTTAAACCTAAAAAATCGTTAGTTTTTCATTTAGTTGTTCGTTTTCTAATATTTTTATTTCTTCTTATATGATTAAAAGAAATACAAGCAACAACAATGAAGATCTTTAAACAACTACATAATTATATGATATAGAGAACTGGATGCCGACACATAATTATAAGATCAAAAGAACTTACTGAAGTTCGATCTTAATTATGTTAGGCATCCAGTTCGAAGATATCATAACCCACCCTCAACCCCAAATAATTCACATATTTGCCTATCATTGTTGTGGAAGCCTTTAAACAAATAAAGAGAGAAACGAGAAAGGACAGGTATACGCGGGATTACAGGTTCCTTTTTCATAATCTTTAAATAGTGACATCTGAGCGCGAGAAGTAGTACTACATAATTATATGATATCTTCGAACTGGATGCCTAACATAATTAAGATCGAACTTCAGTAAGTTCTTTTGATCTTATAATTATTCAACAGTTTCAAGCGAACTCGAATGCAATTGGTCTTCTTTGAAGTCTTATTATTCGTAAACGAAGATTTGGATAGACATTTAGTTTGCGAAATCTGCTTATATTTGTGAGGCACTATTCACAGTTAGCCTGTATTTATTAATTTATGATCAGAGAAATAAGTGTTATTCATTGAATATTTATGTGCTTCAGGTTTGCTGGTGAATATGCTGTCAATAAGAGTCGATGTTCTATGCGTTTTCTTGTGATTTTCATTACGGATTTCAGGTTATAGCTAGTCATTAAGTTTAATAACATCTTTTGTACTTTGAAATTTATGTTAAAATCAACACTAATAATGAATTGTGTTTGACTCATAAACAAATTCCGTTAATTACACACGTTACAAAAAATAACACGAGGTTGCGTAGGACATGGAATAATTTTGATATTCGAAAGAGTATAGCAAAATTTCGACCTTGAGTTGAGAAGTTCTTTGAATAAACCGTCTCGGATAGAATGCATAAGACAAGACACATTTAAGGTCTTCGTCAACAATGTTATGTATTGACAGTTTTAAAATTGTACACTGCAAAAAATAAAACACATGGTCCCCTGAGCCTGGATATTTATGTGCACACACGTTCGTTATAATTTCTCGCAGAATATATAAAAATTTACTTGGGGAAATCTGTATATTGTAATCAAATAGAAGTGGTGGATTTAATATTTGTCTAAACACTAATTAGTTCATGAAACTGTAAAGTTGCGAGGCATTTCACGGGGGCGGGCATTGCGAGTGGCATTCGCCGATATCATAACATAACAACGCAAAATTCGGAGGAACTTCAGTAATGTTGTGTGCAGATACGTGTTTTTTGGAAAAGTTCAATCCGCACCCCGATGGCAGTTCGAATCAGGGAATGCCTGCCGAAATATTTGTGGGGCACTTTTAATAAACGAAATTAACGCCAGATATTAATATGAGAGTTGTCGGGTCTATTGTGTCAAACGCACAACCGTGACACATTCAATAAGACCGCCACTGTCAAAACACATAATTGAATTCCTCTCTGCAGTTGTCATGCCGAGTGCCGAAACTTTCGCCATTGAAAGTGAAACACCCTCCATCAATACCGATATTTATATTCGCAATCGTCGCGGAACGAGGATTCCGCAGACAATGATAAGGGTGCTTCACCAACCGCCACCGACGCATTGTGGTGCCATAAAACGTAATAAGCCAAATTTTAAAGAAAACCGACGCCGAGTTCCTGTTATAATAAGATTTCGCTCTAAGACAACTCCTCATTTTGGGAGTTTCGCTCGAATTACAATCGAAGTTTGAATGCCGGGTGCGGTTGGTTTTGCTCCGGAGATGATCGAGTGGAAACACGTGGCGGTCACGTGCCGAAATATGGGGCGTCGAATATGAGACGCTCTCCCCATTGTTAAGTAATTATGGCGACGCGATCACCGAAACAATGAAACGCGAAAGCTGAGTAAACCCGAGAAGGATTGGAAAGCATCTCAAAACTGCCGCAAACTGATTCAAAACGACGGAACAAAAAGATGGGAACGTGCGCCGAGTTGGTGTATCTTTTGTGTTTGGGTTCGAGTAATTGAGGCTTTGTGTCCCGGAAGGGTTTATGCAAGTTCAAGTGGCGTAAATTATTCACTCCCAAAACTAATGTTGCATAGTGAAATGAAAATCCGGCGAGTTTTGTTGTGGGATTTTTTCAGTCATGAACGGCTTTCATTATTGTAGTAAATGAATTATGGAACGGCTGCGATGATTATATTCGCGGTCGCGGACGGAGCGCCGGCTCCGGCACTTTTTTTTTTTAATTTCGCTGAAAAGTAAGACGTCGCAGTTGGTGCATTCCAATTACCGCGACTCAGTCGCTTTCCTCTGAGCATTTTGAAATTCGCCGTATTTGCCGAACAACAAAGAAATTGCCTTTTTAATTAGGCAGCTTTTTCGTACTTTTTAGCAAAAGTTGTGCTTCCGCGTCCCGACAAACCCGTTTTAATCTTATTAATGCATTTTCTTGATTCGCCAAATTAAAAGTTTCAGTCGACTCGTCGAGCGCCTCCCGCGTTATCAACTTATTAATAACGATATGTAAACTTTAATAAAAGGTAGCAGTCACACCGACCTGAGCATTTTACTTGTGCAAATTAATTACTCCGAGATGAAAGTGCAGAGTTTTTGTTTTCATTCGGATTTCATTTAGCGGACTGGTTCGCGCTTTTGGGCGGCGAAAAAACGCGAACACGACCCTAAAAGAAAAAAAACTGTTTGCCGCACGTTTAAATAATTTTATTTTGTATGTTGCATATCGAAAACGCCCCACTGCAACGTGTTGCCGCAAATTCACATGAAATTTAATCAATTCCGTTACGGCCGCAAAGTTTATTCCTGAATAATGAATACTGCAATAATTAAACACAAATGCAACAACAACGGCACCACTAATGCCATTATAAGTTGTAATAGCTAATGCATAAGAAATGGGGGCCGGCAAATGTGATTACCTTATCATTATTTCGTTAGGCATTTGCAATAAACGGTCGACATCTTGAAGGCCTTCCCCAGGATGCCGACTCAAATTAGTATGCACAAATAAAATATTTTTAGGTGGTGCTTTCCTCTTTTTCTGCTACTACTACTCCCTTGGTCAAAGACTTGTTTATTCCGGATTTGATGCATGTTCAATTGCGGTACAAATGTCCAGCAATCTCTTCATCTCTTTGGTGGCCGTTCTGAAAATCTGAATCCATTCATGCAGATTTTCACAATTGTTTTGGTCTTCGCTTGTATTTCGTATGATTTCATTCTTTTCTCTATTATGTGGTGTTTTTCCTGCTATCATTGTAGGGGTGCAAAACAGTGTTTGAAGTTTTTGCTGCTTTATCTTTTTTGTAAAAGTACCGACACTGGTCTAGGACTGTCGTGTATTAGGTTTTTGGAAATAACGCATTGTTAATTGTAAAAAATTTGTTTCAAAAATAACGAATTTTTATAGGTAAATAGCGACTCTATAAAAGACATAAATACCAAATTTGAAAAAATATTACACAAGAGTCTTACATAAACATCTTATCTATTAGTACATATAATTTTTTAAATTTTTGCTTAAATCTTATGTATTTCATAAAGACGGCAAAAATTCCACAATAACCATTCTTCTCTGGGGTTCATTCGTTCTCTGCATCCTTTGTAAAACGTTGTTTGTAATCTCTTTTTATCTCTTGCATTTGTCCTATTTCTTATTCCTGGTGCTCTCTTTCTTTTAATTTCCAGCGCAGGTAGTTTTCTTCCGCGAATATCTTCACCTCTTCTGTAAATATTTTTTTATCTGTTTGTAGTTTTCGTTTACAGTGCCTTTTCTGCAGGTCCTATTGCGCTGTTCCTTATTTTAAGCTTCAGTTTCCTAAGCCTATATCTGTCTTAGTTATGGTATTAGCGTGGATTTTCTTTCCTAGTCTGTTCTCGTAAAGTTACTGGGTGCTGAAATTTGGAGTGATTTGTTGTGAATTTGTGTGCCCAACTATTTCTAATAATTCTTGTATGAAAATGAATATGGATACAATAGATTTTATATAACTCGTAAATACCGGGTGACTATAAATGATTGACTTAAATTTAGGTAATTGGCAACAGTGAGGAATTGATACCAGATTAACTGTCGTCGTGATTTATGTCTATTAACTTTTCAGGTTAGAATATTGTTGTCAAAATGTGAAACTTACTGAATAATGGCGAACGAAAAGTGACAAAGAATGGATAAAATGATTACAGCGAGTGATCGAAAAGATCTTCCAGCTGTAAAAACCATTTTGAAAACAATTCTGATATTGGCAATTTTTGAATTTGACGTTTATTTGACAATTTAAAATTTGAAAATCTGTGTACCCAATGGAAGAGTTAAAACATATTGCCAACCTAACACAAAAAATGTCAATCATTTATAGTCACCCGTTATTTTTGGTACAGAATCCAGCAGCATGATGTCTCGATAAATTCCGTTATCTCTTCTATTTCCTTTTTTGAAGACAGGAATTGTCATAAGGTATTGTGCCCTCGTCTAGTATTTTTTGAAATAGTGTATTAGCTCCGCTATCTACTATTTTATCAGCACCATATTTAAGTAGCTCGTTGTGTATGTTATCATCGCTGGGAAGTTTTCTGTTCTCTAGTTTTCCCACTAAATCTTTTACCTAGTTTTTATCTACTATTATTTGTGTCCCTTCGTTTTGCTTCGTGTTATCTGTATCTTGCACTTGGGCATCATTACCGTTGAACAATCCTCTAAAATGATCTAACCATTCTTTTGTATTTATTACGAGTTCTTTGATACCGTTTTTTTCTGGGCTTCATACAAGTTTTACAAAATAAAACGTTGCCAGTTATCTCTTGTATTCTTTGAAGTTTCTTATTTGTGTCTATTTTTGGTCCTCGCATTCGGCCTTGTTAATTCTCAAGCGTAGGTAAGCTTTTTTCTTTCTCTTCCGCGAATATCTTCACTTGCATATCTTCACCTGCAAACCATTGTTGTCTTGTGAAGGTTGGCATTTATGTTTGTAGTTCTTGTCTCCGATTCCTCTTCTGCTGTTCATATTACGGTATTTCTAATTTTGCTCCAGTTTTCTTCTACTCTATCTTTCATCTGTTCTGGTAAAGGTACTAGATACTGGAGTGATTTGTTGTGATTTCCGAAAGTGTCAAACTACTAATAATTCACTCAAATTTGCGCACAATATTCGCTGCTTATCCTGCTTATGTTGCCTCTTCTTTAATCCTCTGATTCGGCGTAGAATAAATATGGCGTCTGGTCGGCTGTTCTTCTTGCATGGAAATTTATTTTTGATACAGAACTAATCAGCGAGAGTGAATCCAAAACAAGTCAAGCTACGAATTTGTTTTCAAATGTTAAAACATAATCGGTTAGCCAAGAGCAATAAGAAGATGTCAGAAAAACGTATTTGAGTGACGGGGAAATAAATGGAAAAGCGAAATTTAATTGTGCAACGGGATGATATATGACGCTACAAAAAATAACAATGATACAAGAGCTTACCTTTAAAATTCAATTTCCTGTAGGAAATCAGCGTTCCTCAAAAAACCCACCTAACTATATAAATCACGACGACTGCTGCCAACCTGGCAGCAAAATCCGAAACACCGCAAAGAAGCCATCGTTTCAGAGCCGAGCCACAAGTGGAGCAGGACGAGCGTTGTTTATTATCGCGTTAGGAATTGTGAAAACCAGAGTCGATCCCGTTAAACGCAATTTCGACCAATTTGCACTTAAAACGTCGGCCGTTAGTGGTGCGGTCTTATATTACCTTGACCGGCCACCGGTTCGGTCGGTTCATCGAAAGACCGCAAACCTGCGGGGGTCGCTAATGGTCTCGACGAGCCGGAGGAAACTCCGGAAAATCCGCACGCGGGCTCGCTCTTTTAAAAAATTTCGCCCCGGGATGGCCGTTCCATTAGCGGACGCGTAAAAACCTAATTACTGAAAGCCCATCGTTCTTGTTATGAAAAACATCGAACCGGATTCGTAATTTTCGGACCGTGAGGAGTATTATAAGAGTTTTATTCGAGGCTGCTGACACCTGTCGTTCGGAGCGAAGCACAATGCGAGCTTTTGTTGCCCCAACAATATCGCCGGCGTTGCTGTTTGCACTATTGTTCTAATTAATTTAACAAAAGGTTGTAAATTTACTCCCGCGAACGGCAACAATAATATTCGCATTGCCCTCGATAATTATGCGCCATGAACAAATGAACAAATAAATCGAGTCGTCGTAAGATCTTCATTGTTTGATCGCTAAGGGCTCGGTAGGTATGTTCTTTGCATTTTTTCGGTCACGACTTTTACCCATCTGCATATTCAAACATAGACATTCCCTAATAAATAATTGATGAGCAACAAAAGTAAAAAAGCGAATGTAAAAGCTTCGGTGACACGACAGAAGCAGACATTCGAATGATGAATTAATTGGCGGCTATAGCCTTTAGCGTTTGATACGAGGCGGACCTGAGCTTTTTTATGCATCACAGATCCTCCAAATTGCATATTCATCGTCCGAATTAACACATCGGGTTTGAATCGATAGGAACTTTCAATGTGTTGACACTAACTCGGTGATAGTTTGCAGTACTGTTTGCGTTTCAAATTACCGTCGCTATTCATTTTACCAGGGACTCATTGTAGTCGTGGGGTCCTAATATATTGTCGTGACTGACAAATTGTTGGCATTCTGCGACGACGAATTATGTGACTAATTAATAAGTTGTTTATTGGATTGATTAGTAACGGCAAACGCGGATTCCTAGCGCTTTTCGTCTCGTCCGGAGACTCTTGTTTATGATTACTGCAACGAGCGCGAGCTGAATTTGCATACATCCGACGAAAAACACAGAATTCGTTTTCGATGTTGGGATCCGGTGGAATTTTCATGGAAACCGAACTTTCCGCCCGATTTAATTTAACATTTCGCTTTCGTCGGACACAAGAATTAGGACAGGCATTTTTTCCGTAGCGGCACATGTCACGACCTTTCACCTTGGAGCTTTTTGGTTTTTATAAGCATGAGCATTTACGGATGTAACGGTTTGCGTGAATGTCAGCTTCCCTTTTCATTTTGACCACTCGTATTTTCATCAGCAAATAACCCATTTATTAGCGGAAATGTCAGCTTTTCTCGTTTTTATTAGAAAATCGGACGCAGAACGCACTTCGAATCAATGAATCCGTAGTGGACTCTCCATTTTAGGAGTTCATTTAGTTCGTGTTTGCTTTTCTAATTTACAAACTGATTTTATTGATTCCGAAGGAAACATTAAAGTCATTCAGGAAAATGTAGTTTAAATTTCCTGCTCCATTATTTATATCCGGACGAAATGAAATGTAAATTGGCCGAGATTGTAGTTTGAACATTCATAAAAGATGTTTCCGGAAAAACTCTAATGAACGCTGCATAAATGCATTTTCAAACAACAAACGTAAACGAATCACTGGTCTCAGTTCATTTGCAGTGTTGCGTTTTAAGTAATTAAAATTGTACAATAATGAGTTAGTTATTGGGAGTCGACGGCTCACTTGGCGCATTATAATTGTATTTATGGAAGCGAATGGGGAATGCGCAATGTTTGGAGAAATATTAGCCCGTATGCTCAGCAGAGAAGAGAATGATAAGGGGTGGGGTGGAAACTCGCTATCAAAAGGGCTGCTGCGGACTCGTCCTGTTCAGTCTGTAGATAACCGCATACGTGTTTGGACGCCTCGCCTGAAACGAACTCGGTCGCGAATAAAACAGACCGTGCCGCCTGAAATCGTTTTCGTGCACTGAAAAATGTTCGATTTTTAAGTGAGTTGTCGAGTGTCGCCCTTGCTTTATGCATTCGCCACTAATACGCGCCGCCCCGAAACGTGATTGTGCTCTTTCAGGATAAAGGATCCCAGCCGAAGGTAGAATTGAATGCTATTTATTACCCGCCGCGACTGAAAAATGATTTCTTGTGACGCCGACGTCGCCAATATACATTCACGCCGCTGTTTCCAGCTTTCTCGCTCATAAATCCTTTCAGCCCCTGCAAGTTTCCCATTTAAATAATAATAATTCGACTTAAAGTGTTCTAAAGTTGAAGGAAGTCGAAGACGTCTCAACAAACAAACTCCGTTTCGCTTTCTTCGCCCCGCTTCTGCCGTAGTCTTTCGTCGGGCACTTTTAATTAGAACGAGCTTTAATTGTCGTTTAATTATCTAAATTAGATGGTTCTGGTCCTGCATTTCGATCCGTGCATGTTCACCGCTCCTTCGGGTAAATGATGGTCCACAAGCATGCCGGATTTCGTATCGAAAATGTCATAATCCATTACGCATCGCCCGTCCAGCTCGACCGGCAATTGTGCCGTCCGGAAAAAGCGACCGGATTAACCGGATCGCTGTATAATTCAGACTAATTTTGTCCTGAACGGAATTACATATGAATAAGTGATAAGTCGCCATTGCCCCGGATGTCATCCTCCGGTGCAGACGACGCCGTCGTGGGAGAGGGACGTAATTAAACGGAATTATGGTGCGGCCGCCAATGGAAGCGGGTTTTCAATATTTATACGTGATGAAGCTGAAAAAGGTAATCCTGCTGTTTCGGGCCTAATTAGTTCGGCAAATACCGTTGTTCGTGCTTTTTTGACGCACTTTTTGCTTTGAGATCCCAACCGCGGAAGCATAAACCGACCGCTAAATTTCGAAACTTCCTGGAATTGTATCCGTTTAAAAAAGTGGGCGGATCTCGATCTCATATTTGATGGCTTCAGTTCATTTAGGTTTCGGACCCGCCTAGTTAAGTTCCGCAATCGTTTAATGCAACTATTACAGGATACACCTCACTCGACTCGAGTCCTTACTAAATGATGATCGTTTCATTTGTGTGCGGTTGAACACCTGTATTTGAGTTTTCCAGCACGAGACAAGGAATTTGTTTAAACGAAATCAACACCATAAACGCGACAACTTTATGGAGACACAATTTCCCAATGGCTGGTTGTCGTTGATTCATGCCCGACTTTTCAAATATGCTTTGACGTGTCGTAATGCGGAAGTGTGCACTTTCTGGCGTATTGATCTAATGATAACGTCGTCGAACGATGCTTCCTTTTCCAAATCCCGGCCCATTTTTCCCACCGCTGACTGTTAAGTGCATCGTCGGTGAAGCTTTTAAACAAATCGCGCGTTTGTTACCGACACGCAGCGCGAATAAATGTCATGAGACTGAAAGCTCGAATGCGTACCATGTAAAGCTGTACAATGCGGGGATTAATCCTGGAACGTTGCTTACTGCGATCCATTAGAGAGTATTCAGTGACGAGTGGCTGAAGAAGCCGTCTCTGGTTGTACAGCCATTTACACAAACCGGCAAATGACGAACTTGATCAGTGGCATTTGTTTCAGCGAACAATTGGAATGTGCAATTGTTCTCTTGTTCGACGTTCCAAATAACTAACGCCTTCTTATTGTCCGGAGGCCATTTTCCGATAGCAATTAGTCCGGTATTATCTACTTTCGATTGTTGCCGTGTGGGAAACTGATGAATTTTCCGGCCATCACAAAAGAAGTTCGACTCTTTCTGTGTGGGCGGACTAGTGCAGAGAAAGGCAAATTTTTCTTTTGTGCCAGAATGAATATTGCTTCTAATTCAAGTCTCATGTTAAATACGAGTAGCTCGCGATATTGCAGATTTGTGAGCCCAGTCGTAATGTCACATTAATTTGTTTAAACCTAATCCATCGGCTTAAGCACTTTGATGTATTTTTTATCGCAACGCTTGTTTACAATCCGAGTCGGACAAGTTTTTTAATTAAGGGTCCACGTTAAGTAAATAAGAGTGATTGCATTTGGGCCGAGATTTTAATTGAAATTTTAATAATTTTTCGTTATTAAAATTTGACTCTTATCCGACTTGACTCCATCATTAATTAAAATAAGAAGATTAAACTAGGTAGCTTGGCGTCTTGCTCAATTTACATTCGTACTTAGAGCGGTGCATATATTAAAATAAATATTGGGCGGCTCAATCTCAGAGCTTATTAGACGATTCATTCCAATAATTCCGGTGCATTTTGCATACTTCTGGAGTAGTGATAATGAGTGATTAGACTGCGTTACATAGTGATGCGTGTCGCGGGACTGCAATCGCTTAGAGTGTGCCCCTGTACACATCATTGCTCTTGATAAATTAGGAGGACCTCATCCCTCGTCTCCCGGGGAAACAATGCGTTCATCAGTTGATGGACCTGCACGGATCATTCGCCACGTCTGCTGCGGAAAACGCGAAAAATAACGAACGTTTGCAGATAAAAAGCGGTAGCGGTGGTTTCGCGAAAGCCAAACACCGAGTCTTATGAATAGATAAAAGCTCTCTGGAAAGTTTGCGCGGTTATCGCGATTCGTTGCTTAGAAAAGCCGATAGTTCACGTATTGCCCCATTGTGCCTGAAACATTAACAACGGCAGCGGGAAAAAGAAGAACGTTCCGTTCTGGAAAACGCTGTTTTCTCAACGGAGATTGTTCGGCGGATTTGCGAGCACTTATTACTTTTAACTACTTATCCGGTTACACACCTTGGGGACTCGCAAACAAAGGAAGCTCACGTTGGATTTATAACCGCGTTTTCCAGTCAGAATTATGTCCCAAGTCGGAAAACATCTGTTTTTGGATGTACGACATCCGACAACTAAACTCGTTCAACTCGTCAAGCTCTCTACATTTTCGCAGTTCTGTAAACGTTCGCACTATTTATTAGAACACTTTCGTACGAGGGCTATTTGAAAAGTTCTCGGAACGAAACAGAAAAAACGTCTTCAACCCTTTTTTACGAAATATTTGATAACCGGGCGACATTCTATTTTATCCATGTTCAAAAAGAACCTTACGACTTTTCTTCAAAAAGCTTTAAGAACAAAACTATACATTTGACTCACGGCTACAAGATAAACCAAAAATTTGAATGTCGTAAAACAATTCCATCTTAAAGGCCGCAATCTCTCAATTTCACATAACAAAAATTCTAAAAACGGGTCGTACAGTATCATCTGACTTTGACATAGCATAATGACAGTAATTATGGAAAATATGTCATTATAATGTCATGTAAACAAGCACTCACATATTTTTGTAAAATAACTTTATCGACATTAATGGACCTTGTGAGATGCATCCAGAGCTATTGTCATCAATAGAAGTAAAGGGAATTAGAGTAGTACTCCAGGAGCTAGTCAATATTTTTGGTACTAATTTTTCCAGTCAGCAAACATCGATAGGATTGTTCAATTAGTGATTCTAAGTAACTAATCATATATTTATTTATAACAGAGTTTTCCGGGGGGTTGAGTCAGAAAATGTCTTGGAAAATACAAATGCACTTTATTTACATTGGTTGTTACATGTTTTACCACAGATCTTATACAAAAATTAAGTAAAAACGAAGTCTGCCTGATCTGTAGGCATAGCAAATATCTTTAGCACGTAAAAAAACTGAAAAATATTAAATTCATGGTATATTAAATTAAAAACAGGAATTATAAACTAATTGCCCATATTTTGGCAGTTCTGAAAATTTGTCAGAAAACAGTTTGCATTATAAAAATAGCTTAAAATACAATTTGACTATAATGCAAGACCACCGATTGATTGGTGTTGTATCTTCTTATATGTTCTTTTATAATTTAGAGCATTAAAAAAGCAAGTGCATACTGTGTAAGTGCCGAATTATGTTTACATAAAAAATGCATGAAGTTATTAATTTCATTCTTATTTCTCTTTTTTTTGTATAATTTGCATTTTTATGTTTTCGTAGTTTCACAATCCACTACTTTGGCGTATTGTCAAGGTACGCAACCCTCTTAGAGCTTATTTTAATCAAAATTTTCCGGCTTAAATGCCCAAATAGTATACAGGTGTCCGAGAAATAATTAATTTTAATTAATTTTAAGCAATATTAGAACTCGTCAAGACCAACTTTTTCTACGTACCATTTTTTCGAAATTAAAATTTTGTTTTAGTATTTTACTCTCCCTGAAATTGACGAGCTACCTATGGATTTTATTAATAAGTGATATTTTTCAATTGAGTTCCAGAATTTCACAATAATAGCAACGGTCAAATTAACAAGTTGGTGCGTCGTAAGAACCAAAAAGTAGGGAGTTTTCTTTCAGGTTTCTTGTTCTGCGCTTGTCGGTGTTAACATTGAACATTATTATCCACAGGTCGATAACAAAATAAGAGTCAAAGCTTCAAACAATTTTAATTTATTAACCAAAACATGTATGTATTAAAGAACGAGTTATATAATGTTTTTATATTTACATATAAATAAAGAGTGAAATAATAGCCTTATGAAGTTATGAGTTTTTTAATACTTTTTTAGAGTTTCGTAATAGAACTAGTGTAATTTAGTTTGTTTAGGGTGGTATGTTAGGATCAAAAATGTCATGACAAACATCAAAGTAAACACTAACACAAAACGTTACAATATTATTCATTTTAATTAGTTTTCCCCAATTATTATACACATTAATCGTGACGTTGGATGTGTCTTGAGCACTTAAATTAATCCCAGGTTGCTTGCCACAATATTTTGCTGAAAATTATTTTCATCGCCAATTGCTTTGCCATCTAATTGCATATGAAATCCAAATTTCAATTTGGACAATTTGGTCAACCAATCCACGCAAAATTCCCCAAATTATAAAATTGTAAATTTTTAATTTCGTAGAATAAAACTATTAACACACTCAATTGACTGCTTTAACAGCTTTATTATAGACGCCAAGTATAATAGAAAAAAGCTTTTATGAATTTCAGAGCATACCGAATTGAGCGCGTACTATTTAAAACATCGAGAGAGTCTAGCGAGGTTTTGTTGTTTGTAAATAGTGGCCAGAATTGTATAGACTCATGTAAAAAAAATTCAGAACCGTAAAAACAAGCGCAATACTTTTATATTTCTGCAAATTTCACGATTCCGCCAGACTTGCTTTTTACAATATTTGATCATAATATCAATTATGACACATTATTATTATTTAGTTTAATTTCAAACATGTAAAAATAAGGATAACGTATCCGAGAAAACCACCTGATTTTCCGATTTGCGGATTTATTGAAACACTTCAGCCAGAGTTACTTGGTTCAACCGAAGCCAAATTACATTTTCTGTAAGTTTTCTAATCTATGAGTATAAATGTAAAAGATTCATAAAGGGAAAAATAAATTGAACCCATTTGAATTTTCACTCATGCAACCTACCATAAACTTTTTACCAGATTCAGGAGTTGTTGATTATTATCACCAAAAGAAAATACTAGTGGCATTGAGGGTATGGAAAAGTTACTAGCATTAGCTTCTGGACTATAAGCAATGGGGTTGCCTTTTATCCCCCAACATAAATGAACCTAAGCTAACTTCAGAATAGTAGAAGAAGTGACGCTATTTTCACTAAACGTGCTAATGTTTGTCCGACGCGTTTTTAGCATAAGCCGACAGATGATGCGGTAATCAAGCGTGAAGTGTGGGTATGTGAAAAACACTATTCCGATAACTTTTCAAATAACCCTCGTAGAACACGACGCGATCTGCACTTCGACGTTCGTAGTTTTTGTTGCAGTTTCCGCACGAATTTACGGCGCTGAAACTATGCAAGGCTCCGTCATTTCGATGCTTATTTATTACTGACTTTATGACGGCTTTTGCCCAAGTTTTCTGAGTTAATTACGATTCAATTTGCTCCGTACACTGTACACAATTTTGCCATTAGGTGTGTGTCCCAACTTTGCGTATTTACATAAACACCGGCTCAAACTCAAACGGAACCAACAGGCATGACCCGCTCTCTCAGCTCCAGAACTGACAAAAACTGAAACCACAACGAGTTGAAATGGGCGACTGAAAAACGTGGAACGCTTCATTACTTCATTCGCTTTATATTAAAGAAGACAAAACACCCCGCTTAGTATTCAGCGTGGTTTTACGAAAAAACGCCGCCCCCAACATGTCGCTATTCTCGTTACGAACGCGGGTCCTGAGTAATTATCTGCTGTTGGTAATGCAAATTCGGCAGGCTGGAGTTTTCCTTTTCTGTGTTATTAAGCACGTCCAGGTAAATTTTATCCCGTACGCCTCAGTACAC
Source organism: Eledona agricola (assembly GCA_964023215.1). Lineage (NCBI taxonomy): Eukaryota > Metazoa > Arthropoda > Insecta > Coleoptera > Tenebrionidae > Eledona > Eledona agricola. The sequence continues at coordinate 19,306,060 of OZ026855.1, read as the reverse complement.
ATTAAACATTGCTAACGTGGTAGATGTGTCTGATATGTGTATCGCATTTATGAATCGTAAAACTGGAAGGTTTTAAGTTTGTGATTGTCCTAAGCAAACACGGCGCCGTTACCACTTTCCGGTGCTGGGCATTTTTCAACTCTGTACTCATCCGAATTTGGAAGTCGTGGGACGGCCTCTCTTTGAGACATCGTCATGCGAAACCTGCCTTCCGAGTGGATCTCGAATATCGAACCGAACTGTTTAATTTGCTACCTCGAGACTCCTTAGATGTTATTACAGCATACAAGAGGCCACGGTATGTAATTCCGACAGACACGAGTAAGGTTCCTGGCACTAAGAATTCCCCAATTCGGTTTTGGCGAAATTTCAACAAAAAGCGAGACGAAAACACATGTAATCTGTTCGTTGCAAGTAGTTGAGCGCCTCTTTTATCGATTAGATTTAATCCGATCCGAACTGATGTTGATTACTTTACGGAACGTCGTTAAGAAGTGCTCGTCGTTCCGCTCCCGATGCCGGGATCCGCTTTAATTGCCGCCTCCTCGTGGACCACGAACCTGTTACCGATATTATTTATTCGATGCCCACGTCGCACTCTTATCTGATTATCTCAATTTGAAATATTGGCGTGTCTAGATTATTATCCTGGAACAAGAAGCACACAAGACGGGTCTCCAATTGCACGTCTGGCTCATTTCGGATGCATCATATTGCATGCTCTTCCGAGCCAATCACTGTTTCATCCCACGCCCGCCTTTATTTTCTCGATTCTTTCAGCAACACATCACTGAACTTTCTTTTATTATGATCTAATCACGATATTGCGTTGCGCGCGATAATCAAAAGAAAACATTATCAAATCCGGGAAACAGCAGGCCTCTTATCGTCTGCGCTCAGGATCCGTGCCAAACCCGTTTTCGAGATAACGCGGATTTGTCCGGTTCGGATTTTTTCCGATGCAAATAAAAACTGATTGATGACGGCTCGGCAAATATTTAGTTTTACTTAGGGCCTATTTACTCAAAGCCCAAAAACCAACTTGGAATCTGATTGTGGGCAAACATTTTTTTAAATCTTAGCAAATTGAAAATTGAATGCAACATGTCCTGTCACGCTAATCCCAATATCCAATAACACACATTTTTGGTGGATTCGTTTATCGGGCACGTGCAGCTGTCGGAAAATTTTAATAGTATATCGAGAGATGATCCATAACTCGAGGAGTATGGAACGTATGGAGTAATTTCGGAATTTTATAAATAATTATAAAATGAGAAATTGATTTTCACACGACCAGTAAAAGTGGTAATTCCTTGCATTTTTAAATTTGAAAATTATGAAAAGGAATGCCGGTTTAACCAAAATTGAATATTGCTTATAATGCAAATGTTACTTTTGACGATTTTAATTTGAGGTTTTGAAAAATAAAGTATTATTTAACAAAATTTATTAAAAATGCTGCGTTTTATATACGTAACTGTATAACAAAAGAGCACACAAATCTATTTTTCTAAATGTTTTTTGTTACAATTCTAAATTAGAAATTTAGGCAGAATCTCTGGTGCAATTTTTTAAAATACAAGTTGGAAATAAGAAGGATATGAAAGAACAAAGACAAAACCAATATATGAATTAAAAAAATTACAAAACATCCAATTTGATTGGAATTGAAATTGTTTAGAAACGAGAATTTTGAAAATTCTTTGTAATGTATTTTTATTCTGTCACACACAATTAGTTTTAACTTTATTGTTTTTGGTAATAAATAATACACATGCTTCAAAAGTAAATGCTTGTTCGGCAAACTTGCATCGGTTTTTTATTTTACACAATTGTACGGTTTTACCTTAAAGTTAATTAATTCCATTTACTAAATTTTTGCGAAATGAATACCGCGCCAGATGTTTTTCACTTTTAAATGAATACAGTTTAATTAGACATATAATTTTTTTAACATATACATTTTAATACAAACATTCTGACTAGAATTATTTTTTAAAGCGTGAATTTTTATTTAAACTATTCTTAAACTTTATTTATTTCAATTTTATTGGAACTGTTTAAAATTGTTACTCGAATTATTTTGGAGCTCGATAAATTGCGCTTTAATTTCTACTTTTCAAACTCATTTGAGTTGCACTCAAAATAATACTCAAATTTTTTTCAATTTGTTCAAACTTGGAAATTCACTGAATTATCAATATAAAACACCATTCTACCATCTCTAAACCCGGGTCCGTGTGCTGTCAAAATATAAAAGACAGGTTGATTGTCGGTTTGCAATATTCACAATAATGACGCCGCTGCTAATACATATATCATATGTCATGATAAAATTTTGTAACTTACCTCTGTACAAATAACCTGTTGAAATAAATTTAAAATGACCAGTAGTTTGATAATACCGTGGTTTACTTCCACGTTTACAAGTTTCGTAGTGTAAAGTACCCATGACGCATGCGTCCATGTACTTTTTTAGAGATGGGAGTATGTATTTGATTTTGGTATTTCCGTGATTTTTTAAGTTTGAAATTCAAATATTTTGCAACATATAATTTCAGGCTATTTCTAAATTAAATTAATTCAAGAGTGTTTCCAGTGGAACTCAAACGTATTTTAAATTTAGAAATAAAGCGTAATTTTTAATGAGCGCAATAAAATTGCGCAAAATGTAACTGAAGTAATTTTCAAGTTAGAAATTCAAGTAGTGTTTTTCTGTAATATCAATTTAATTTAGTAACATATTTATATACTTAAATTGAAGACGTACAAAAACACTGTACACTTAATTTTCATCTTCAGAATCAATACACACACAATTTTCAAGTTGACAATCTGACAACGCTATTTTAATCGACAACTAAAAAAAGCAAGTTATGTCTGTATTTATAAAATACTATAACGTTCTTGTATGGTTTTATGGAAAATATCGCCTGCAGTGTTATTTCATACAGAAAATTCGATGCTTTGGCGTCGTTTTAAATATAGAAATGCAAAAAGAGCCATTTAATTATTTTTTAATACACAATTGAGATAAATAAACATTCAGGTTGGATGTTTCGAGGCATTTATGAAATTGTAAAGAAATATACGCACATAATACTTTATTTGAATTATTGTGCCCTACGTTAATTTGTAATAATAAACATTACTTTGTCGTTCCATAGAAGAGTATACTATACTTTTGTTACGACCAAAAGATCGATTCCAATACTATTTTGCCGCCGATATGCAATGAGAAATGTGAAAACTGATTACAACGCTAGAACTTGAAATGTCTATCTGAACTACAAATGACACTAATGACCGAGAAAAAATTGCTATAACTGTTACGTAATATATATTACATGTTAGTAACTTTTTTAATTACGTAACCGTAACACGTAATGAGGTTGTTATTTGTAATAGATTTTGTGCATAATTGATAATTTACTGCAAAGTAGTAGAAAAAATACGTTGAAGATGCGAGTGGACACCGTTAATTTAGATTAACCTTGCATGGAAATAATGGGCATGGAAGTGTCTGGCAAGTTCGAATCCGGCCATTACAACTTTCCGCAACTCCCGACGGCTTGTAAAATGCGCTAATTATGAAAATAAAACAGAACGAAATTGCCGCGGGCCCCTTTTCAAGATTGTAGCGTTTGATTAATGTGCACGGGAAAGTTCGGCGGTGATGGGTGGCAGTGGTGGGTAGGTGTCGTTTTTAAGCGGCGGAGTGACGTGTTCGTGTCCATTAACAACCTTAAACGTCGCTCTTCGAATTCGCCCATTTGTTCCATGCCACCCATTAATAACGGCGGTGTTTCGCGCGGATTCCATTTGGCACATAGTTCTCTTCAGATATAATGACGCAAACAAACAACAGTTTAGTGGCGCCGCACCTGCACCGGACATTTCTCTCCCGTTTTTGTTTGCATGGATAATATTGTGGTGACAGACGGTTCTATCCATTAATCTCGCCGAGGAAATGAACTGCGAATCAATTATTCCGGCAAGAACCCGCGCCCGTTTGGTTCTCGCTTTTCGGCCGATCAGCGACGCTAATGCACAGAACGAGAAACACCACTTTACAAGAATTCCGCGGGGGCAAAACGTCCTAATATATTCAGCTTCACAGAGCCATTTAAAGAATCCCGAGCTAAAACATACACTGGCTGACAAATTGTCTTAACTCTAAAGACCGAAAATTCAAATTAATGCCACTGCAAAGGCGGAGCAGATAAACAAAAGGAGGGAATACTAATGGAAAAATAAATTACAGCAGGTATAAGCGCGACATGACAAAGCATTTCGCGAATTAAAACGTGAATAATGCTCCGCCGCGAAAGCGTCATATCTTCTCCGCCGATATTTCCATAAAAGCGCCGTCTGATTGACGTTTATGGACAAACACAAGCCGAAAGACGGCTTCCATTAGCGGCGAACACTACCTTCTCGGCGTCGCGACGCCGGCATCTGGGACCCTCCGGAAAGCTGGCGGGGTTCAATTAAATCATAAATCTAATGGCCAGACGCACGACACGGCTTTCATCGATCGAGATTTATTTATGGTCATTTCATATTATTAATAACGTCGGATGATGGATCGTGACAAAGGTATTTTATTGTTTTCATTTTCCGCCCCGCCAATATCTCACCGTTAACCGGATTTTATTGCGACATCGTTTTCCATCCCGGATTCGACGTGCCAGATATAATGAAGTGATCCTGGACGCGGCAAAAAGCGTCGCCCGCCGCCCATGGCGACGCTGCAGCAGCCTTCCAGTCCCAGCCCCGCATTCATCAAAGAGCTAATCCGCTAAAGAAGGCCGTCGCTTTTTTTATTTTGGCGGCTGTAATTAGCGGATTTTACAAGCGGCCTGAATAATGGCGGCGGCCGCATTTAAAGCAACCTGTTCGTGTCTGTCAGCGGGTTAGCATTCGAGAATAATAAATTATTATCCAATCAGGTTGTGTAATGACAGGGCTCAGTTGGTATTATCGTTGTTTCCTGACAGAAATCATGCTGCTATACGCGCTCTCTTATCTCTATCAGCGTGTTTACAAGCTGTTATCTGCCTACGCGGGCAGGTTTGCATACACTCGAACGCCTACAATGGAGATTCTATCGGTTGCAAGAACTGATTAAAATTGCATCACTACTGGAAATAATTGCATATGTCGATAAGACCTCCGACAAACAATAATTGCCTTCCGCCGCACACACTCGTCATGTTATTTTCCCGCTCGACAAACAAACAACATTCAGATGAAACGGAATATTTAAAACCTTCCATGTTTTTGCAGGACGAGTAAACAGTTGGGAAACTCTTTTTCATACATATTGCTGCAAAAGTGACGAATAAACACCCGCTGCCACACGTCCAAGATTACAGCAAAAACAAATATCAGATGAAATATTTATGCGGGACACGTTGTGCCAGTGGCGGATCATTTCATCACAACAGACAGACAACAATTTTGCTTAAAAACTAGTCAGTTTGTTTTCAATTACGAGTATACTGCTTATTATAGAAAATGCAATACCAAGAAGTAATCGACATACTTCAGCCTAACTTCTTCAATTCTTATTTTTTACTTCATACATGGCGTGTGAGTTTTAAGAAAAAAATGTGAGGGCGAATGACAAAAAATATTGGAAAAATGTTGACAACCAAAATTGCAACTATAGGGGAGTAATATGGGAGTGACTTTTGCTCTATCTTTGATTGGTACATATTTTCTGTTTTTCGCGATTCTCCAGTCTCCTCGAACTCAGTCTGTATGCAGGTATTCAGAAATATACAGGCTGTCCCAGAAATAATGGCATTAATTTTAAGCAGTAGTATAACTCGTCAAATTCCACAACTTTTTGTTGTAAACATTTTGGTTGACAAGTTAAAATTGTTGGAAGATGTGACTCTTATTTTGTTTCCCACCTAGAGATAATAATAATGCTCAATAATACCGATAGGTGCAGAACATGACGCTAATGTCTAAAAATGCGTAAAAATGGGCTTGTGCAGTTTCCACATGAAACCATACGAGGGCTGTATGATAAATACCCGTGGAAATAAAACGCATTTTTTTGCAAGTTGTTTTATTTATTTCTCGACATAATCTCTTTTCAGCTCTATACACTTTGTCCAGCGATGTTCGAACTTTTTTCATCTATCCAAAAAATATGTCCTCGTATATGTTTAAAATTTTGCGGTTTTAAATTATTTTGTTTGGTCTTGATAACCAAAACTATGATATTGCTCGTTGTATTCAGTAAAATTTGCGGAACCAAAAAAACAAATAAAATACCACAGTTGCAATTTGAACACAAGCATCACTTTGAAAAACTGATTTTCAGCCAATAAAATGGACTAAATCATAACAATGCAACTGCTGTGGTAATTTTTTTATACAGTCTTCTATAAAGTATCGTGAGATTCCGATTTCGAGAATTTTGACTACCTCATTAGAAACATGCGTGAGTATTAGAGTTAGAGGTGCTTCCTGACATTAAGTTATTTGTTCAATATCTAATAGTTTATGAAAGTTGTAGAATTTCACGGTCAGTGTTATACAGCGTGACTGGCTACTTGTGTGACAAAATTTGCCGGTGGATTCTACCCTTTAAAATGAAAAAAAGTTCCCCTTTACTATAGTCCGATTCTCTCTCGTTTCAGAAGTAGTTCACTTTTTTTTATTTTTTAAGTTTTATTTGAGCAAACGGCAATAACTCCGGAATTACTAATGTTACGACTAATCTGAGGGTACCATTTGATTCTACGTTATTTTTTTTACTAAATACAACCTCGCTGGATTCATAGAACTGGTTTAGTCAGGAGCTGTGTCTCCAAATTGTAAAATTTACGCAAATGTGAACAATTTTGATAATAATTATAACGATCTTCTTCGGGATTTGTGACCGTGTTCCATTTGAATTTCCATTAAAAGCAAAAAAAAAGCCTACATACTTTAATAAATTTTGATAATGTATTTAACCCACATGTTCCAAACCTACGAAGCAGCAAATATCACAAAAAACTGCTCCTTTAACTAAGCTATCTAATCGTATACAAAACCATTTTTTTTTTCAAGGTCTACAAATCGTCCAGGAAATGTGGCGAAACGCGGTAATTACTTACAAATTTTTTGGAGAGACCTAACAAATTAATTAACCGTAACCGAAAAACGGAGAATGCCTACAATTACTTCTTACAGATGAAGGCCATCAATTTTTCAAATATACTAGAATTAATAATAATTAAAACGCCAATCTAATATTACCGCCAGCTGAAAAAAAAAGTTGTTTTTCGTTGTTTGAAACGAATATTAATTTTTGATTGGTCAGACACAAGAAGCATACTGCCATAGATGAAAGTTCGTCAAGTCTTCCGTTCCAGTAAGTTTCGCTATCCCTTTACGTCAATTTGAAAACAAAAGTACACAAATCCCATAAACCATCTTTATATAGTGCGTTTACGCTTACAGCCCATCAAACTACAATACAGGTCAAGGTCATTATTTCTGGGACACTCTGTATTGTACTTGTGCAAACATATGATTCTAGAAGAATGAGCCGAGCAAGTTTGTCTTTTATATTGGGAGGCGATGTTTGCAAAATTCGAACACGTCGATACCGCCACTGAAGATGTCTACTGCAGTCTTAGTCGAAACGTTTACCCGAAACGTGACGGTGACGGGTCACTTGTCGGATTAGCAACTCGAGTTCTATATTTAGATTATTTTTCTAAAATGTCTGAAACAATATATTTTTTTAATGGCTGAACAGAAGTAAATATTGGTATCATCCAGATACAGATTAATAAATTTAAGAAAAAAGCTGATAGGCACTATGTGGGCAGCTCTTTTCTATATTTTTCGAAACAGAAATCTGAGGGTTGCCTGTTTGGTAACCCGTTAAAAAATGGGCAGTGTGGTGCATCGTAAATCATGGTTCGAACTAGTTGTCCCGGATAGTTTGCCGTGATAAGAAGTTGTGCATTCTGAAGTTCTGCAGCAAGGACTGCGCTTAATTTCCGGCGCCCGTATAAATTAGCGGTATTTGAATTTGTTTCGTATCCATTACCGCAATTAATGCAAGTCGAGCCCAAGTCGAGTGCGCGTCCTTTCCGGTTTATCCACCTGGTTATCTTCATAATTGAAATCCTAAACATTTGGAGAACCCTCCTATTAGTTCCAGAGCCCTTTGTATCTTTAATAATCAATTAAGTTCGGCAACGCTTATCTGTCTGGTTTATCTACGGGCCGTTTAGCCCCAATAAATCTTGCATAGGTGTTGTATGGCCGGGAAATTAGCTGCTCATTATGGAAGCTCTAAATTATTCCGCCGAATTAATCAAGATCGGATTTAAAGAATTCGATTCGGGCGTCCGGGGCAAAAACACAGCGCGCAACATTAATTTAATTTAGTGCCGAAACGATTCGAAATTAAATCTGGTGTGTTGCAGTCGTTTACTCGACCATTTTATTTTTGGGATGGGTGACTGAAAGCAAAGCAATTAATTGTGTTATAAATTACAGTAGTGCAGCCGCTTTGATCTGAATCGTCCAACCGAACTAATCCTTTACATACCCACGTTCAAACTAGCACTGAATAACACTCCACTCCGATAAATTTCCGCATTTATTAGCGGGATTTGATGATGAGGTGGGATCGAAAACTGAAAAGTTCCTCCGGCTTGATTGCCCTCGAATTTCATTTCGTCGACGGAAGATGGACCGTATGGGCGGGAAGGTGCGAACGTCGGGGCGGTCACCCTCGGCTAATGCAGGGGATGAATGAGGAGAGTGCACTCCCGCAGCCTCTGCACCGGTGCAATCTACGCGTAATGAACGCGGCGTCCAGCGGCGTCCGCTTTGTGCTTTATTACCCTGCAGTTGCATTCGCTGACGACGGGGTGTTTATTAAAAAAACCAACAACGGGGTCGCTATTTACAATTTACACCGTACATCATATATTTGTCTGAAGCATGGCCGCGTTCGTTTCGACGTTATCTTGTTTACATTTTTGTCTACAAGTAAAGCGACAAACTGGACTGATAAGGCTTTCGTCAATCTTCCCGGTTTCGTATCTCTTGGTCGCATAACGTATAACGAGACCAAGAACTAGCGTCGACACGGTCCCGATCAGCGAATAATAATAAAACGACACCCTAAATATGGCAGGGGGTTGGAAGGGCGCAGCACTGCAACAAATAATTTAAATCGATCCAATCATTTATCAATTTTACGTAGTGTTCGTTGCGGAATTTAAAGTCTCGTTTAGGGTGCAGTTAGTTACGGAGAGCGGTTTTGTTGGATAGGAAAAATTCTCTTGAACCTCGTAGTATTTGGCGGGAAACCATATACAGGCGACCGCAAAAACGACAAGAATGCCTCCATAAAAAGCACCCTATATTTTGGTAATTGTAGGAAAATATGTGCACATAACGGGCGTACAAAAAATTTTTTAGACCAGTCCATGGAATATCGGTTTTGTTTTATTTATTACAGTAGACAGTGGTGTGCTGTTAAAATTGAAAGTTAGTAAAATAATTAAAACAGCAAGAAAAAAAAAGAAAAACGAAAAGGCAAAGGTTATTGTTTTAAATTTTATCGTCTTGTACTTATGTGGATGCCTTCAATTATTTAAATATCGTGGTATGCAAGGCAAAAACGATAACATTAGTTTACTGACACACTGTCCGCGTTTCAAATAAATATGTACAAGTTGATACAAATGTATCAAATAATGGCTGTGACTTTTTAATTCGACAAGTTATAAGAAAAGTTATTTGGTGCAATCGCACGCATGCCAAATTTTCATAATTTCCATGGCATTTTTTACCAAAACTGATTATTGTGTTTTCTCACAAAAATATATTTTCTGCTTTTCTTTTTCCATCTTCTTATTTTTTTTCAATTAGGTAAAATTGTCCTACAGAATAGAGAAAGATACTCTTGTTTCAAAATCAGAAAAATAGTGTATTAAAGAACGAGTTCCATTAGTCCAAGACGAGTGTCATAATAGCCTTATGGACGAGTTCTTTCATACTATTTGTTCTACTTCGCATCATTTATGCAATTTTGAATTAAAAATTTGGGGAATTTTCTGAGTCAAGTTGAAAATTTCCATTTTCAAATGCAATTAGCCGGCACAACAGTTGGCGGTAAAATAATTTTCACAAAATATTGTGGCAAGCAACCTACCTGGTATTAATTAAGTGCTCTAGACACATCCAACGTAACGATTAATATTTATCGTAATTGGGGAAGAATTGAAGAAGAATTTAAATTAAAAATATTGTAACGCTATGTTTTGGTGTTTATTGGTTGGACATGACATTTCTTAGCTCAAAAGCTGTTTGAGTATCTCACATGGAGTGTTTTGACAGCTTTATTATAGACGCGAAGTAGAAAAAAATTGTTAGTTCCTATTTTTAAAAACAAAGTTGAGTGTCATAGCAGCAAAACAAAAGAAAATATAATCAAGCTGTAAAGATCACGTCGTGCATGCTAATAAACTAAACAAGTTTGGTGTTAAAAATTGTATATTAAAAAGCCATTATTTGATACTTTCGTTCCACGTGTATGTATAACTTTGAAGAACGCGCATAATTCAAAAAATAAAAGTAGACATGTTTTCTTCAGTCCGAAATAACAATATCAATGAAATAATTTGTATTAAAACACAATATTTAGCATTTTTTGGAAAAAAAATCTAACAGCTTTATTGTTATAGACGAGAAGTAGAAAAAATTGTTAGGTGCTATTTTAAGAAACAAAGTTGATTGACATAGCAGCAAAACAAAACACAATAGAATCAAACTCAAAAGATCACATGATGCATGATAATAAACCAAACAAGATTTGTTCATAACTTTTCATATTAAAAATGTATAGCCATTATTTGATACTTTTTTCCACCTGTATATCTTTGGATAACACGAATAATTCAAAAAATGTTTCTTTCAGTCCAAAATAACAATATCAATTAAATAATGCCTATTAAAACACACAATAATTTAGCATTGTGTGAAAAAAATACTCTCCCGTATTTTAATACGGGAGATCATTTCATATAATATAATATAATATAATATCATAATTTTTGATATTTATATCAAAAATTATGATTGGATACAGAATGCACGTTTTTCAGTCAAAATAATATAAAGTTATTAGTTATCGTTACAAGAATAGGAAGAATTAATTACGTTGTCAACGGATCGTACTACCAAAATGAAATTTTTCTAAAATAACAGGATGTGTGTTCAAAGCGAGTTTTATTTTTGGAAGAAATTAAAATTAAATACAATTTTCCAAATTGTACGTATGCGAGCTTGATTTTTCAACATTAACGAATAGGAAGACAAAGAAACGTGAACGGCTGACAAATTTAGAACATGAAATAACAATATATGTTTAATAATTATGTAAGACCAGATATTGAAAATTTTGTAAAAGTTGTCAGGCCCATATAGCTTGAAAATTGAGACAATGTTTTTTTTAATTTCATTTACTGATTGTTATTCGCTATTGACTGATATGTAACCTGTTATGCATGTGATTTTTAATACCTATGCAGGATCCTTCATTTCAGCTCCCGTTTTCAGTAATTCAGTTATTACATAAGTTGGAATTTTGATATTTTGCAGACTTTAAATACATTCTAGGACCCATTTCAGGAAAATATTTTTGATTATTCAGAATGTCAAAAGTGTGAGATCATTGTAATATATTAAATAGCATGATGTATGTATCTTTTTTGTGCCTATTAGGGTGCATTTTTAGTTGCTTACATATCCTTTAAAAAAATTTTAATTCGGTTTGGAGATAACTGTTAGAGTTACAAAATATGTTATGTCAACAATTGGTTTTTAAGCCATATTCCACTTTTATTCATTAAAATTACCAATGAAATAGTCTACAAAACGTGTTTTTTGCGAATAACTTAAAACGCATTAGGATTATCGATAGGATTGAAATTAGAAAAAATATTGTAACAACTCGGATTAATCAAACTGAATTAACAAGATTGTTAGAATGAAACTTCAAACGGAACACTGATCAAAATCCCGAATAAAATCTTTATCCTTAATAACACCCACCGTGAAAGCCTACACACTTTTATAAAATCGTTAGACTTTATTTAATATGCACTTATGCAGTACTACTATTTCAATTTTTTTACAGTTACCTCTGAACCTATTTAAAAACTTTTTGGGAATATGTAAGAAATTAAATATGCACCCTTATATGTACAAGAAATATATAGCATGCAATTAAAAAATTTATAATAATGCTCCCTATAATGTAATAAAACTATGCAAATTATTAAAATTACAACTTTAGTAATAACTGAGCTACAGAAGACGGTAGATGAGATAAAGGACCTTGTATATTGCAAAAAAAATGTTTTGTTTTACGACTGTGTTCCGTGATTCTGAAAAGGTTAAGAACCACTGATGCAGGCGTTTGATATTGATATATCATAACATTTGACAAAAATTTGCTAAACCGACGCCCGGAGATGGACTCTGTTAAAGAAGAGATTAAATATAACTTAGATCCGAAACTTAATTTTAAATTTCAAGTCAAACATTTTCTACATTTACACGATTTCCATGGCTTACTCTGAATCAATTTTTTTGCATGACCTCTACCTTGGAATTAGCTTTTGGAAAAAGCACTCCCAACGTGAAAATCCCCAGCTGGGGGGCCGTAGCCAGACTTCCACTGCTCAGTGACAACTGAAAAATTCCTCCGAGTTGGTCGGTCAAAAAAACCATGCACGTGCAAATCGTTCCAGTCGCTAGCACTATAAGTTTTAGTATGTTACAAGCGGATTTTTCAGACCGCGGTTTTTTGAAAAATCTAAGAAAAATATCGTTGTAAATGACGCCTGATAGAGAATTTAAATGCCTTGATAACGTGCTGAAAAATGTTGTTTAAAAATTGCATGATTTTTTTAGGGTGTGCACCTTAAAGCGGCGCTGAAAATTCCTAGAGTAAAAAGCCTTTTGATGCCGGGAATGTTTCCAGCCACTTCGTCAATAAAAAGTGGTACTAACTCGTCATTTTTACTGATTTGTTTTGAAAGTAAGGGATCGCAGTTGGAGTATTTGGCGTAGATGATTAGCCCGATGAAGACGGCGCCCACGTTTAGAACAACAACACCGATTCCGTAGACCGCGGCAGTTCTATGAAATCATGAAATTTGTATTTTACTAGCGCAGACGACACTAACAGCTTGCAGTCGTTAAGTGACGATAGATACGAATATTTGCTTATGGAGCTTTGACTGATAACGTTAGCCATCCACATCACACCCGTTCCTAGTAAAATAATCCAGAAGCTGTCCCGTTCAGTCGGATCGGGCTGAAATTTTAATTAAAAATACGGAACTGAAATGTTTAAAACAATACTTGAACACGTCGAGCCGCCTTTTTCCAAATCACCGAAACTCCGCCAGTTGACTGAATTCCAATGACAGAGACTAGCAAAAGAGTTCCTAACATGACCGAACATTGCAGAATGTCTGTCCATACCACGGATTTTACACCACCGACTGTGGTATAAAATATGCAAACAACCGAAATTGCAGATATTATTAAATTAATGTCGATGTGGGAAGCTGTAAATTACAACCTTAATTTTGGTGTAGCTCACTGTACAATTTACCGGTAGAGAAGGCGAGACTAGGGATGTAGATGACTGTCGGTAGAAAGAACATCAAATCTAAAACGCAAAGACATGAAGAGAGCAGTCGCGTCCGTTTGTCGAATCGTTTTTCTAAATATTCGTAAATGCTGGTTAGTTGCAGATTGTAAAAAACTGGCAAGTAGACATGAACGAGGCCAAAACAGACCAACGTTATTGTTAATGGAATTAAAAGATAACTAGCACCGTATCGATATATATACGTCAGCTGGCAAGGCTAAAAAAGTAACGCTGGAAATGTGGCTGAAAAAAATTAGCGTTATAAAGAAGCGTGATGATCGTGGATTACCAAGCAGCTAGGGATGTACCAATAGGAAATCTCTTTATTTTCCGTTGTCCGAAGTGATAAGATCCAATAGAAAACGGTTCGTTTTTAAAAAATCTAAACTACACACCAATCCCAGCACTGGTCAGCAGCAATATGCTGAAGAGGAAATAATCAATCCAAGACATGTCACCCATTGTTTCGACAAAACAGGTTTTATTTTTAACTGGCCACAAACATGTCGACGGTACTTAAATATGGAATGGCAAATTGAAGCGTTCGCTTGATAAACCGATAAAGCTTTTTTATTGTGTTATCATTGTATACTCATTTTAAATTGTTTCTGTGCCATCGTTCGAATAAGTAAAGAGCGGTCATCGAATCCAGCTTTTGTTTTTCGTTTTACAGTGTAGACTTTTGACATTGACAAACTATGCGCCCGAGAATAACATTTTGCTAATGAATCTCAAAGTCTTGCGTTTGAACAAGTACTAAGTAAATTTAATATTGTATAACTAATATAATTGATTATAATCCAAAATGTTTATTAAATTAGTTAAAACACACACTGTTATTATATATTATAGTCCGCATGACTTTCCGCTCATAACCTTTATACAATTTATTCAATACCAAATAATAGTGTGGATCTTATTACTTGTATTATCCTTCGGAATGCATTGTTGGGGTCGGGTTGTTTTTGAATAAATCTACTGCTTTCTTTGTTTCCGGGTACGGTTTTCTAAAGCCTTCTAAAAAACATTGCATTTTTGGAATTGTTATAAGCATACTTATCAAGTGAACATGAAAGTGAAAAAATCCATATATCCATTATGATCATTCTTCCTATAATAAATCCTATACTCAATTAGAACAGTCTGAGGCTCAACATAAAGCTTATCTGAGGAGTATGAAAGTGAAGACGAGAATAATTTAGGTACTGTCAGCAGCACTGCTAACTATTACGTTGGTAAGAACAAAAAAACTAAATGGTTTAAAATACGCTTGGTTCATCACCACAAGAGCCAAGATTATTTATATTGTTATCCACTTACTGGCTCCAAAACTGTTGCAAAATATATCACAAAGCAGGTTGATACTTTACCGCTCCTGTTTGATGATTAAATAATATACTTGGTCATCAATACATACACAAATATGAAGATTTAATGTAAAATTCATGAGCAAAAAGTATTGCAAACATACGAAAATATTACTATTATAATAAAGAATATTATTTATACTTTTGTGATGCGAGTATTTTGATAAGTTCATTTATCACTTCATGCCTTGTGGAATTCTATTTTTCATGCCACGATGTCTCAAATACGCTTTATTTTTCTTCTTGCAAATCTGAGATTTGATAACAAGGGCACACAAGCTCAGATAAATAGGAAGTTAGCTGCTATTTCTGATATCCGGTGTTTTTAATGACTTTTTTTGGTATAAATTGCGTCAATCATTTTATTTTCTGAAAGGGAAAGAATATAGCGGAAAAGAAGATGAGGACAGAGCGATAATTTTAGAACTCGACGTGCATATGGTTATGCATCACAAGACTACAGCTTTTCCAAGTGTAATTCAGTATATTATATTTCAGAAAGCATCAATTGGAATTCAGATTAGTCGATTGTATTTCAGAATGTATCAATTGTAATTCAGATTAATAAATTGCATTTCAGAAAGTGTCAGTCGAAATTCAGAAAATAGCATTTGTAATTCAGAATGTATCAATTATTGTTCAGAAAACAGTTTTTATAATACATATATCAAAATACCATGAAGATGAATCCTATGTGACAAATGTTTGTTTATTAGGAAAGTTTACATACATTGAACTTTAAAGATAACTTACCTTACTTTTTGAAGTAAGTATAATTATGTATTAATTCTTTTTGAAATGAAATTTAAATATCCAATTATGTTATCTGAATTGCAATTGATACATTCTATAATACTATTCACTAATCTGAATTGCAATTGATACATTCTGAAATACAATTCACTCATCTGAATTACATTTTACCCTGAAATACAATTGATACAAGTGATATTTTCTGAATTACACTTGGAGAAGGTATAGTACACAACACGGGAAAAAATCCCACGATCGACAATTTATATACTGTAACGTTGGGAGAAAGTCTAACATACTTCAGAAAAAGATCACATTGGTGAGAATGTTAAAGAAAAATAGAGCAGAAATATCATACGAATTCTTACCAAACAAAACGCGCGTTTCTCAA
Source organism: Eledona agricola (assembly GCA_964023215.1). Classification (NCBI taxonomy): domain Eukaryota; kingdom Metazoa; phylum Arthropoda; class Insecta; order Coleoptera; family Tenebrionidae; genus Eledona; species Eledona agricola. The sequence continues at coordinate 19,289,844 of OZ026855.1, read as the reverse complement.
TCGAATTTGTAAGTTTGAGAATTTTAGAATAGACACAAACATGTCTTCTTTGTTTCCAAAAAGGGAAAAGCTGTTGTATTTTTGAAAATATTTCATCATGATGCAAAAATCCTTGATCTAGAAAAAAAGAACAAACCTTTTTTAGAACAGAGCTCGTATTTTACAATATGACGATGGTAGTTATCTATTTTATGACGAAGAAAGCAGTCATCTTCAATCAAATGAATCAGAACAAACTGAATGATAAAAAACATGGGTGGAGATTATTTATTCAAAATGTTTTAAAAAATGGGCGAAGATTTAGATAATGTTCAGATGTCAAAGCGCGCGGAAACGCCTCAAATGACATCAGCTGGGTTATTCAGCATGAACCATTGTTAATCATCATTGTTCAACATCAAAAAGACCTCGTCTTCAGCTACCTAGAACTGCAAGAAAGCGGTGCTGTATATGCGAGTTAAAAATATTGAGGCGCTGTTTAAAAAATTTTTAAAAAGTTTGTATGTTACAATGTGTCTGACTTGTTACGAATCTTGGAGGAGTCCCTTATATTTGAAGAAACCATACTCGTAATTATGTAATTACAAGTAAGTTAGTTTTTATGTTTGCTTCATGCATGCTTTGACGGTACCAATGATGGCAGCTTGCTGTAATAAAAGACTAAAAATAACTCTTTCGTTCTTGCAACACCAATCCAGCCAATTTCCTCTCCAACCACTCTTCTGTTTACTAACTGGCGGAAATTTGACGTAGACGCTTTATAAAGATTCCATCGACATAAACATCATTAGTCACATCCAGCACAATGGAAGAAAGCGGTAAAGTGTGTTTGCCCGGAGCAAAGGTAAAACGACCCCTCTGTAATGACTGACAGAAACATATGAAGCTTCCCGGAACTAGCTTTGGTAATTTCCCGACTGCTGTATTTGCTATGTGATAGCGGAAACGCGTCACTAATTTAGTGACACCTGCAGTCTCTGGAGACTCGATAAATCCTCAACATCCCCGACATGACTAATAATAAATCAAAGCAGCGACGCAGTCTTCAATTATCAATGTCGTGCGAGTAAATGCAAGAAATTCAGTTAAGAAGCGATGGGGCGAATTGCAAATGGGGCAGATGAGACCGGCAGCAACCCCCGGTCATGTAATTATCATTCTACCCACTCTTGTTGAGTGCCATTCATCATATTCAGCAATTAACTTTCAAAACTCACTGACCGTATAAATTAAGGAACATATACGATGACCACCTGATGCTGAGCGGTCCATAAGGTCCTGGGACGAAAATTTTCAATTTCAGCTTAATTGGGGCCGAGCTTTTTTGCCTATATATCATCTAGTTTAATGGGTTAGAAAATTGTTTTTGTCGAGAGGGTGGGAACTTTGGTAATTAGAAGACATAAAACGTTGCGGATACTTGTACGAAATACAAAGTCGCTCGCTCTTTTTTGTGTTCTTATTGCAACCTGTCGTTGCAGCCGATCATACTAATAAATGTTAAACCTTCTGTTTCAGGTCTTGGACTTCACGAATTGATGCTATCACGGTCCGAAGACAACGGCGATGAGTCAGTAGATTGAATCGGCGTTCACGAGCTCCACATAAACTTTAACGTTTCGCAAGCGTTCTTCTCGAAACTTTTCCGGTTAGCGCGATAGCGTTGTTTAGAGTCAAAACCCGAACTATGAACTATCATCGAGGAGAGTTCATGTGGTAGAGAGAGTGTCGTGTTTCAGGATAAGGGTGCGGTATGCCGTGTTTATGTCGGTAGTGCAGGATGTCATCGAGTGCTAAAATGCTAGTGCTACTCTTTGTGGGATTGTGCGTCCTCCGCCTCTCCTCGGGCAACTCGAATGCAGATGTTGGTAAGTTGTAAGCCAACGACCACCGAACTCGGTGCATGACTGAAACGTTGCGGTTTCCATGCAAAGGTGCGAGCTTCTTCGAGGAAATTTGCACAGGACTCGATTTTGTTCGGGCGTGAATAAAGTTTCCCAATTGGGAAGTAAAATAATTTTTAATTAAATATTTACCCTCTCGGAACGAAGTGAAGGATGTCGTTTAATTTTCTTTTCTCCCTTCGTAAATATTTGATGAAAGGTTTAAGTAATTACGATGGAAAATGTAGGCTTGGTGTTCTTCGATAACATTTTGTTAAATATTTAACTGTGACGTTCGCGGATAATGATGGCGGTGATTTGTTTAACAAACCGCGCAGTAATTGAAAAATAAAAGGGATTATCAGAGGATTCTGCCATGGCCAAGTTCTATTATTACACATTCATTACTCTTCGGAAAGCAAAATACAAATACGCTCTGAACAGTACACAGTAATTATTTCACCCAGGTATTAGTTACATGGTTTTGAAGGAAAATGGAAAAATGGGCTAATATTAAGGTCTTCTCATAATTTTAGCATTTGTGTCTTGTTATTATTCAATTCTATCGCCTACAATCACACTATGTTTAAAATTAGAATTTATTGATATTTCTGACTTCTCGTATTACAAACTTTTTTTAAGGAACAAAATAGTTTCTTTTTACTGTAGTCCGATTCTTACGTGTTTCAGAGATAGTTCACTTTTTTTTTGAATATTTTACCATTTAAAAAAACTCCCATGAGTACGAAATAACTAATGCTGCAACAAGTTTGAGGGTACAGTTGGATTTTACGTTATATTTTCTACTAAATGCAACCTCCTTGGATTCATAGAACTAGTTTAAGTAAGCTGTATATCCAAAATTAAAAAAAAAATAAAATACGCAATTGCGAGAAAATCGTTCAGGAAATGGGAAATAACGCGGGTAAGGAGTAAAGATGGAGATGGGTTGCAACAAAAAATTCAGACATTCGCTCATTTTTTATTAATTTTTTATGGAACACAATTTGTAGATCGATTTATCGATTTATAATTTCGTTGAAAATTTTTTTTGTGCTAAAAGAACCCAGGTCTTAATCGATTAAAATATATAGTTTGTAATCCAGCCAAGAACGTTGGTTAAAATATATATTCATTAACCAAAAGCAAGTAAATAAAATAGCAGTACTTCTCGGATAGTTTAGAAACTAACTTAAACTATTTGGATAAATTGTGAACTTTATCAATAGTAACACAAAATAACCAAAAAGGTTGTTATTTTGTGAACCAATCTAACCAGAAGAGGGAGAAGAAAATGAAGTCATAGTGTAATAATATTTTAATTGTCATTTAATGTCATAAAAAGGCAAGTCATACAAAGCAATATAAAGCACAAAATTCCAAACTGATTGTGAATATAATATATTTTTGCTGCGAATTAAAAGAATACTTACGGAAAATTTGAGGTTTTTTTTACATCAAATTTTAAGTTTTTAAGAAATTATTATTTTTATTAAACAGAGTGTATACTTATAGCTGCAACGTTACTAAAACGCCTTACAATTGTTTGCAAACAGGTTAACAGAACTTTTTTAAATTTGACAAAAACGACAGTTTTGTAAACTGCATTTTATTCTGAATTTAGTAATGTAACATATTTGTTTTATTTTTAGTTGAGTAGGTATAATTAATTTCTGCACATTTGAATTGAAATCGAATTGAGTTTGGAAAATTAGTTGGTTATTTTTTCTTAGTAGTGATGAAGTTCACATTTTATCCAAATAATTTAGGTTAGTTCATAAACTAGCCAAGAAGCACTGGTTATTTTATTAACTTGCTTTTGGTTTAAACTTTAACCAACGTTTTTGGCTAGTTTACAAACTAATTGGAAAGTATATAAACTACCCAAAGACAACGGCTTTTTAGAAAATGTATTTTCTAGTAAAGTAATGATTCGCGTGACTAGTTTATAACCAGCCAAGTAAACATTAACTGAACGTAAATACGACAGAATTTCACATAATTAGGACGTAATATAGGATATGATAATCAAAAGTTGCTCCGAAATGATAAACTTGAAGCCTTATTGAATTTTTTGTCCAAATCTTTTGTTTTCCAATTTTGCATGATAGGCTGTCCAAAACCAAGCCTTTTATATTTTAAAATTTGCTTGGCTTAGTTTCTTATTTTTTACTTATTTATTTAACCCTCGTAAGGTAGAGTAAATAGTGGAACAGAAATGAAAGCAATTTTTGTGTTAATTCGAACTTCGATCTTTAATCCCGAATAAGATAGTTATCATTAATAACACCGACTGGGAAAGACTACTTACATATTTTCATATATAATTCCAACTTCATTGTGTTAAAATATATAATTTAGTTAGAGGATTCTGTGATGGCCAAGTTCTATTATTCATTACTTTTCGAAAAGCGAATTACAAATACGTGTTGAACAATACAGTTTTCACACAATCATTATTTCACCCAGATCAGTTACATGCTTTTAAAGGAAAATCGAAAACCGGCATAAAATAAGGTTGTTCTAGTAGTTTCTTTTATATTTGCTTTATTGTTTTGTATTTATCAAGACTTGGACAGTATCACTAATTACATTAATTTGGCGGCCATAAATCATTCGTTTTATTGGTCTGAAAACCGCGTACAAAAACTAAATTTGGCCGTAATTTATGATCCGTCAAGTAGTTTGGAGGCAATAAAAATATTTCAGCAAGATGGCCTGATGATTGATCTTTTTGCCCGGATCGAGTTATACCGTGAAATGGCCGCCGATCTGTTTGCAGTTTTTTTCTCCGTAATTACTAGAGAAAACCTAATGATCTCTTCAGCTAAGGATAATACAAAGCAAACAGCGAGAGTCTCTAATTAACATCTTTTATCCTGGAAAATAAGTTGCTTCGGTTCCCGCTGGCCGTAAATGAAATCGCCCGGAACGAATTAATGATTTAAGAGTAAAGTCGCCTTAAAAAACAACTTTTAATTACTGTGGACATAATTAAAAGGGAGTGCTTAGTTCCTCTTTTCTTTGAAAAAGGACATCCGGTCATTGGAAAGGCGCTCTTTCATTCAGCTTGCTCGCCGGCTTGCGCAAGACGTGCAAAAACAATCCATTGTATGATTATAGTATTAAAAGGACCTTCTTCTAAATCACCAAATAAAAACCCGAGGAACGCGCCGGTCATTCCAATTCCTTGCGGTAATTGTGTTTGAATGTACGAAGAATTTATGCGGCCGAAAAGTCGCTAACGGCCTAAAGCGAGGAACAATCTGTTGGAAAATAATGAATGGAGCCGTAAAAAATGACAACACGAGCCACACCGCATCGTAAATATTAACGAGTTGAAGATTCGGTCCGAGCGCATTCAGTTTTATCTAATTTGGTGGTCCAAGTTTTCCGATTTGAAAAGTTGCTTGGTAATTTTCCAATTTCGTCACCAGACAAGTGAATATATTAGATTTGAAAGTTTGCCACAAACTGGCACACTTCCAGCCGCGAAAACCCTTGGCGCGTGTGAACTTTGGGATCGTCGAAAAACCGACGAATTACGCGATCGAGTAAACGGCACAACTCGATGAATATTCATTTCTGCTCCTGATCAGATCCGAATCAAACGCTTCGCCGCCCTCTTAGAATTTCGACAATGCACGCGCGTTTTAAATTGGAAATAAGTCTCTCTGTGTGAAATAATTAAGAGAAGTTTAAATCTTCACGGACGAGCGGGGAATTGTTTCCATTGCAGCCAGACGCGGAACGACTCTCAAATTATTCGCATCGACCAAATTCGGATGGAATTTTTAATTTACCCGGCGAATTTTTTCGGGGTACCGTTACGCATTAATCCTGCTTTGGACAGCGACGCCAAAAAACACAGACATCGGTTTTGGGGCCGGAGATTTTATCTCCGATCCTCCGCGCACTATTTATATGCATTCGGGATGGAAGCACGCGCTCGCAAAAAGCCCCAAACATCACTTGGACCGGCGCAAACATAAAACCGCAGGACACCTGTCCTCGCAACTTTTTGCCGCCCCCGACGTTCGGAATGCCCCAACTTTTTGATTTCGCTTTGCACGCCGAAATTAAGAAAGTTTGATTGGTTGGCCGTATAAATGCGACTTTATGGGGCTAATTGCAGTTCGCAATCGGAACATGCGCCCGCTTTATGGGCACTCGGTTATTATGCACCGTGTTATTAGGACTTTGTATCGAATGCAACTTTGAGCAAAAGGGTCTGGACCTGGAGGTGTGAACTCGACGGCGGTGGCGGCACGCGAACGCACCCTCCCGTGAAGGAAATCGGGATTAGCATAGTGACCGCACCACAACCTAGCAACAGGTTTCACTTATGTGTGCACGAAACACACATCCAGGGCACGTTTTCCTCACGCAGAACCGAATCGAACTTCCACCGGGAGCAAATTAGCCCCGATAAGCACTTCAAAGACTTCGTTCTGAAACTTTATTAATTCGATTCAATGCTCTGTGAAATTGTAAAACTGCCACAACTACAGAATCATGGAAATTTGTTCCTGCGCACTGAAATAATAAACTACGCAAAATACGTTTTTTTTTTGTGAGCACTAACCTACTGCTCCCAGCTCCCACTGTCATCATAATATTGACAAACTATTATAGAAACCATAGAGTAATTTATGTTTTGTTTACACATCGGGAACCTGTGTAGGACCAAATCGAGGTTCAACTCAGCCAAATTAGCCTCAACAAGCAGTTTTTATTTTTAACATTTTATTGATGTATTCCAAAATTTCCCGAAGTATAGAATCATCATGTAACATTGTTTCAGAATAAAAAAGGCATGGAAAAGCGCCATGTTTATTTAACGCGAAATAAAGGTGCTACCTATAAGTATATCCAACTAACAACGAATAATTATTGTGTAATAACGACCACTAAATGTTCAGTAAAAACAAATTTCTCCATTGATTAAGTAGGTATTTTGTGTTTAAGCCGTCGATTTTTTGTCGTTATGAAATTCTAACAAGAGGCTCATGGGGCCATGGAATCTAGCTTTTGCTACACTCTATCGAACGTCCAAATTATTCCATGACTCGCACCTCTTTTTATTTTGTCATCACAGTATCAGATAATTTAGAATTTATGATTTATATTATTTAGAAGTTCAAGTCGGAATAACACCCTTTTTGGATCTCCGTCTCAAATTAGTTATTTTGCAATCGTCCACATCGTCTTGAAAACGATCATTTGCCTGCCTAGGCAAGAAAATGGAAAGCAGGGATTTTCAAGGAAAGCTTTTATGTTGGCGGCACTGACTTTTCTTGTAATAAATTCTGAATTACATTTTCTGCTACTTTTTGAATATGTGTTGGTGTGTCTTTATTCAATTTTTACTTATTATCAGAGAATTGTGCACTCAAATTACTCAAAGCTTACAAATGTCAATAAAAATGATTATAAATTCAAATCATTATATCGTGGAGTAGGTACCGCCAACAGGGGAAAAATAAATCTTCTAACCGAAATTATTTTAACAATTAATGTTAAATTTTTAATTAAAATCTTTTGTAGGTCTACAAAGTTTTGTTTACATACAAGCAAGCACTTGCAAAAGTTTCTGGTCTTGTAATAAAAATAATTATTTCTATACTAATCAGAAATCAGATGCTCTTTTGCCTAAATTAAGGCGTGGTCAAAACGAGAGATTTACAGAAATCAGAATTTATTCCATCCTTTTGAGTCGAAGAATATTCGAAAACATACTTTTATATTTGGAAGCCCAGACCTTATATTATTTCCCGTTATGTTCTTGTAGGGGGTTTACGTGATTTTGGAAGGTGATGTGAGGTCTTCGTGGCTTGAAGAGATCCAAATTAGTCATTCGGAATATTTTTAATTTGTGTAGCAATAATTTTTTCAGAAGGGAAATTTTCAATAGCAAATCTATTACATATTTGCTGAATTATTATTTTACCATTTTAGGAAATTATGAAAATGCAAAATTCGACAAAAAAATTGAGGACTTATTGAATTTCTTGTCGAAAGTTGTTGATTTCTAATTTTGCAAGATAGGTAACCAAATGGCTCAATTTGCTGTTCAAAACCAAATCCTTTTACATTTTAATATTTTGCCTTCTTTTTGTTATAGTTTCTTATTGTTTACTTATGTATTTATCCCTTCTTATATAAAATACACGAGTAGAATCGGAAAGACAATTTTCCTGATAATTCCAACGACATTGTGTCAAAAGAAATTATTAATCAGCTAATTTATTGTATTAAAAAAGATGGTACAAGAATTGTGTTTTTTTTTTAATCGGCAATCATAATTATACAGATCAGGCTAATTTGATAACATGGGACTTAATAGCTGTCAAAGTCCACTTACGACATAATAGGTGTTTTTCCAATGAATATTTTTCTTACATCCCTTTGAGATAAATTATCCAAATCATTTCAATCTTCTGTTTTATTATATGGTATATGTAGCAGCATTGGTCATAACACTCAGGATTTTGGGTTGAGTTTTTTTAAGAATGGCAACACAATGTAACTCTGGTATGTATGCTCTTGTGAGGTCTTCGTGGCTTGAAGGGATCCCAATTTGTAATCCAGAATATTTTCAATTTCTGGGTTTACTCTGTGTAGCAATAATTTCTCAAAGAGTTTAAAAATGATTGGTAGTAGAATAGGCTCGTGGGAGAACATTTGAGTTTTTATCTGGCTAATGTATCATAATACTCGTAGTTTCGTCCGTTTTTTACTGGAGCCCTAATGCAGCATTAGACAAAAACATGTCGTTACTTTTTTGGGGGCTCATTTAACATTTTTGTTGTTATCAAGTCTACACCCAAGTCTACCCCCTAATTATTTAAACTGAATACTTCTGCCTTGACAAGCTTTGAAATTTGTAATTATTTAAACTGAAAACTTCTGTCTTGACAAGTGTGTTTAAAAAGATGCAGAAGCCGAAAAGGGGTTATTGTGGAGCACATTAATCAATAGAAACATATGGACATAAATTGGAACAGATTTCGATAAAAAATTTAATAACGATTTTTAATGTTGAAGGATATTTCGGTTATTTTTCAAGATTTGCACTGTGGAGGCTTCAAAGATATTGTCAAACGCCGATTTTCTGATATTTATATCTCCGAAACTATTGAATTGGTTTTTCTAGTTTTAGTCTTGTTTCTAATTGAAAAAATATCGATTCTTACTTGTGATTAAAAAATTTACTCGATATTGACTTTTTTGCGATCCATCCAAATTAGTTTGCTCTTAGATTCAGAAATTATGTCAGAAGTGACGAGGCTTACGTTTGCAGATTTCTTGTACATACAAAACTAGTGCAATCGATCGGACAATCTGTATTAATTAAACCTGTGCGAAATATTCAACAATTTCAACAATAGTTCTGTAGTAGTAGCTCTCATATGGTGTTTTACTCATAATAGAACTTCTGTAGTCTCATCTTTAGGTATGTCGCATGTTCTTAGCGCCCCTGATGATGTCTAGCACAGTCGTAGACGAAACGTTGGGGTCACTTATCGGATTAGCCGCTTGTTACTTTGTTACATTCCTTCAATGGAATGTCTTCAGTAGAACATTCCTAGAAATTCCTTCAATGGAAGAACATGAAGAAATTATCCTCACTTTTTCATTCAACTGGTTTGTTGGTTACCCACTTCACTATCTAAAACCATAACTGGATGGTGGTTGTTGCATTGGTTTTTGCATGATTACATGACTTATTCTAACGGTACTATAATAGCAAGCATAAGATTACTCTGTGTTGGTGAGGAACCTGTGAAAGTAATTTCTTGGTATAAGCATCGGTGGTTCAGTGGTAGAATGCTCGCCTGCCACGCGGGCGGCCCGGGTTCGATTCCCGGCCGATGCAATTACTTTTTGTTATTGTTTTAAACGAAATTTTTGTAGGAAAAAGCCTTCAAAGCCCTATCTCTATCTGGCGGAAACTTGACGCAATAAACCCTGTCATTACCCCTGTTGGCAGCGACGTAAATGTTCCTCCTGTTGAAGTTACCATTTATCAGTGCCCTTCCGCTTACAATTGTCACTCGCAGACGTTGTTTCCGGGTATTACCAAGTTGTATCCGCTGTTTCGTCGAGCCCTCTCCGTGCTTTGAGGTCGAGTGTGCGAGCTTTATTTGCAGACTTTCAAGTCGATTCTTTGAAATTCGAACCGAGAGTTGGCCGCTTTTACGGACAGAGTTGCATTTAATTGTAACGAGCAACGGATTTCGTTCCTTTTGTTCGCCGGAATCTTTTGACAAGAGTAAATTTCACAAACAGTTATGATCATCAGACGTCGTCGTCGTCGTCTCTTTGAGAAAAAACCCGCTCTTGCAATTATCCGACGATTCGCGACAATGATGCACTTAAGATGCCGGCTTCATTTGTAAACTGGGCAATTTGGTGCCGTACAATACCTCGCCGACATATTAAGATGATTTTTTGGGATAATTTGGGGATTCCGCGGCGTCTGCGCTTAGATTTTCAATTAGCTTCTTCGCGAGTTTACTTTCGCGAGGAAAGAACAAAGTTTCTATTTGTGGTGGAGGTAATTTACAGGCCTCCTACACAAAAAGATATATCGCGAAAGTCTGCGTTCATGTAAAAAGATGAAAAATTAGTTTGCTTTGTTCGACACGCACGAGTGTGTGATTCCGGACCATAACTCCCCCGAACGAGCTTTATTTTTCATTATTACCGATTCCGGCCTTGTTTATTTCAGTTTTTGGGGACGATGTCGCAACGGTAAACATCTCGCGCACTTTTGAGACTAATGTCCTTTTGCACAATAACCTTTAAGTCAGACTTAAAAATTAAGTCTACTTATAAGTTCTTGTCCCCGAGTTCATCTGCTTAAGAGTCGTCCTCAGCCAGAGCTCTTATGGAGTTTCTAATGTTAAGCTCCGAAGCGAGAACTCCACGTATGGTCCATCTACTGAAATAAAATTTATACCACCTGAAAGTATATTCAATTCTCTACAATATGACTCTTTTATTTTTCTAAATTTTTGTCTCTAAAGTCATAAAAACACTGATAGAAAAGTTACTGTTTTATAAAAAACAAACAAAATGTAATATCTACCGTTTGAAAACAAATATCAAAAATTTGATCGGTCATATTATAGAATTAAACATTTCACGTCGATTGAAAAAAACCCGGTTTAAATTGATCGGATAGCAAACGCGTAATCGCGCCGGGCAATTTTTCAATAAATTCAACTTTTGAAATTTGCTATCCTTCACTGGTTGTCTTTTACTATCAGGTACAAGGTAGCAGGTACGTTTCCCTAACCCGCACCCTTATTTTATCGGGAAAATTGAGGTCTTACCACAAGCACAATTACAAGCAATAAAATATTAAATTTTGGGGAAAAAGTTTGTTGGAATCACAAATAATTCGTCTGTGAACTGGAATCAAATTCGCAATTAAGAAGCGTCCTTAAACAGAGCTCTCATGGAGTTTCTATTGGCTGCGAAGCAAGAACCACCTGGAAGTATATACAATTCTCTATAGTATGACTCTTATATTTTTCTAAAGTTTTGATTCTAAAGCTATAAAAACACTGATAGAAAAGTTTCTGTTTTGTAAAGAACAAACAACATGTAATATGTTACGTTTGATCAAAAACTTGTTCGGTCATATTATAGACTTATTAATTCCTATGCATTAAAAAAACAGTCTAAACTGATCGAATAGCAAAAGCGTAATCGCGACGCACAATTTTTCAATAAATTTAACTCTTGAAATTTACTGTCTTGCACCATCAGGTAGCAGGTATATTTCCCGTACCCGCATCATTAGCTTATCTCGAAAAGTGAAGTCTTACCACAAGCAGACAGTAATTTCAGGTTTTAGATTTCAATTTAGACTTGTGAGTGAAGCGACACTAAGCGGTTGTTCATTTTCGTGGTGAAATTGTTGTGTAGTGTGCAAAATGGCAAAAGCGAATGTAGAACGCAAACGTGTCTCCAAGTCAAAAAAACACAAAGGTAACGTCCACAATTTGATGAAACAATGGAGAAAAGAACAAGTAAGTAAATAAATTACCTACCTTTTTAATTTTTATTATGTATGTACATACTATATCTAAGAGTAGAGCAATTTTTTTTTCAAAAAGATAGTATCTTTACAAATGATTTTCATCTAGTCGTCTGTGTATCCATTTGCAAAACTTTTTTGTTTTTTTAGCTATCTGCCCCAGCTATTGCTACCGCAGAAAGTTCTAATAGTCACCTAGAAAACACAGACAATACTAACGTTCCTGTTCCTATACAAACTAGCGCAGCAGGTGAGTTCAATTTATTACTTGCTATACAAGCATTATTATAAATGTATGTATTTTGGCAGTTGTTGGAGACCATGAGCAGGGGCTTGAATCTACGGAGAATCTATGTGGAAATAGAATAGTGAATGTCCTGTTTTTTTTCGATCAATTGAAAAAAATTAGTTTGCATGGTGAACGTTTTGGCTGCTCCTTGAGCAATCTAATTTTCACAAAAGACTTTAGAAGCGGATTAGTTTCAAAATTTGTTTTGAAATGTGAAATGTGTAATGAAATTTTTTACTTGAATACGCAAGAATCATCAGAACACAGTGAAAATAATCTAGATTTAAATTCTTTGGCCGTCAAGGGAATAATGGGAATAGGAGGAGGCTTTTATAATTTAGAGGAATTTTTTGGATGCATAGATGTTCCATGCATGGCCCAGGGCACTTATCAAAATCGACATAAAATTGTTGCAAACGGTTGGCAACAAGTAGCCGTGGCAGAAATGACAAAAGCTGCGAAAGAGGAGAGTGATCATGCACACGAAATTGGATCAGTCGACAAAAATGGCACACCTTTAGTTGATGTTGTAGTAGACGGGGCATGGTCGAAAAGGTCTTATAAAACAAAGTACAATGCTTTATCTGGTGTAGCCGCAATAGTTGGGCAATACACAGGAAAAATATTGTACATGGGTGTAAAAAATAAGTATTGCGTACATTGTGATAGGGACTCGAATAGACCCAACAAGAGTCTGCATGTATGTACAAAAAATTTCACCGGAAGTTCAACTAGTATGGAGTCCCATATTTTAGTTCAAGGCTTCAAAATGAGTGTAGAAATGTATGGCATAAAATATCACCGTCTGATAGGGGACGGGGATAGTAGTACATATAATAGAATAATTGAGGCACGGCCTTACATTGATACAACTGTAGAGAAGGTAGAATGCAGAAATCATCTTTTACGTAATTTTTGTAATAAATTAAAAGATATTACCAACAATAAAATATTTAATTTTGGGGAAAGAAAATTGTTGGAATCGCGAATACTTCGTCTGCGAACTGGAGTAAAATTCGCAATTAAACATCATAAATGCAACGAAGATAAAAATACTGCATTAAAAAACTTGAGAGCAGATATAGTAAATGGTGTTTCTCATGTTTTCGGGGAACACAAATATTGCGGGGATTATTTTTGTAAACGAAAGAATGATGAAAATTGTTTATTAAAATTGTCTAAAGTGTTTTTAAATAAAATATTAGAAGTTGTGCGACGTCTCGCTAATCATTCAAGAAGCTTGCTTCTGGATGTAGACAGCAATGTGGTCGAGCATTATAATTCTAAAGTTGCCAAATTTATAGGAGGTAAGCGAATAAATTTTGCATTAGGTAACTCATATGCCGCGAGATGTGCCGCAGCATTGGCTTCACATAATACAAGTATGGCGCATTCTATATTCAAAAATATAATTATGCCGAAATCCTTGCATGGAAAAATTATACACAGAATTGAACTAAGGAGAAGAACGAAAATTGTTAGACAAAGTCTTATGCGACAAAATAAACTGTATGAGAAGAAAAGTTCGAAGAAGACCCAAGATAAGGATTATGGCGAAGAATGTCAAAAACCTGATATGGAGCCGGTAATATTCGAGGAAGCGACACGGGAATTCCTTGCATCATTGCAAAAAAGTGAGGAAGAAGTGGTGCATCTAGAGGAACAAACTCGTTACCAGAGTGAGAGCAGTAAATGGCTCGAAGAAAGAAGAAAGCTCCTAACAGCTTCAAATTTTGCAAAAATCTGCAAAAGACGACGTAACACAGACTCTGCAAAATTGGTAAAAACTCTTCTATATAAGACATCGAATTTAAAAAACGTAGCTTCAATTCGTCACGGTCGTGATAAAGAAGATGAGGCAAGGCAGGCCTTAGAAGAACAAGAAAATATAAAAATAAATCGGTGTGGTCTGTTTATAGATCGCGAGAAATATTATTTGGGGGCATCTCCTGATGGTATTGTCAGTGACGATGTCATTGTAGAAATTAAATGTCCCTATACTGCCTACAAACAAAAACTAACAATAGATGAGGCTATTGCTGCAAAAAAAATTCTTTTTTGGAAAAAAACCGCTTTAGGGACTGTTGTAAACTACAATCACGATTGGTATTACCAGATCCAGGGTCAATTGCATATTACAAAAAAGCAAACATGTATTTTATGTGTTTGGAGTGGATGTGGTGATATTAAAACTGAAGTAGTTATTAGGGACGATCAGTTCTGGACAAATAAGATGGAGGAGAAATTAAAAGATTTTTATTTTAAATGTATGCTTCCAGAACTGATCGATCCACGGCACACAAGAAATATGCCTATAAGAAATATATGTTTATAAATTTTTGTTGTTTGTTTATATTGTTGTATGTGTTCTAAATTGTCTTCTAAAAAATATGTTGTTATTAAAAAAAGGTTTTAGAGTAGGCCATTGAATCATTTGGGAATTCGTTAAAAGGTAGAAAATGTTTCTTGAGGTGGAGAAATTTAAAATTAAGTTTTCTGTTGACAATCGTTTTGGACAGGACACATTTAATGTCTTTTTTAACAAATTCCATCACCGGGAATCGGTCTTCTGAGCAACTTTTTGGTTCGTAGTTCCTGTCAATGGTCATGATTTGAGAGTTTCAAAAGTCTATTAAGTTTGTATTATTATTGTTATATTATAAATTGAAAAAATGTATTCAACTGAAGAAAAAAATAAACATATTACATTTTTACCATGCCCATTTTTACCATTTACCAATTGTTTTACTTTGATTGCCATCAAGAATGACATTTCTAGTGGACATTTCTACCATTACCATTTAATTTCATTGATTGCACAGGAAATGCATTGACCTGTGATTTTTTAAATTGAACACAGGGAATATGTTCAGAGTTGAAAAAATGTCTCGGTATATTTGCTTGAAAATTTTATACAAATTAAACAAAATTTAACTTAAATGTAATAATGTTTTTTTTAAACAATTACAGTCAAAACTTTTTAATTCGAACCTCTATAAATCGAATTTTTGATAACTCTAACTAAATCCATATTCTCCATCAAAGCAGTATACTTATATGTTTCTTAAAACCGCGATGAGTCGAATGTTCTTATACGTCAACAGACGATTTAATTGGATATAGCGGTTTTATAATGTAATTTTATTTCGATAACACGAATAATAATGTACATCAACTTTTTGGTGTAGGTTATCCCTTACAAATTAAGAGGCAGTATTTATGACCGGCCGTTGGGTATTTACATTTCGAGAATCCCTCAGCCACCGCTATTGCAAATTGCTGCTGACGTGTAGTAAAAATAGTTGGACGTAGAGAGAAATTAAAACAAAAATTAGAACAGTGACCAGATGTTACCACTGAGGACGAGCCTTAACTTCTACTTAGCCTTAAGTCAAACATTGCGCCTGCGTATTGATTTCCTTATCCTTAGCTTGGTTATGTTGTTCCGGTTTTAATTTGATTTTAAATCTTGCAAGTAATCGTTTAAATTCACTAGCGAATAAAAATATGTAGATATTTTTCAATTGTCATAGTGGCAGCAGCCGTTTTACAAAACCTTGCACGCAGCATCCACCAAAATAATCCTCCAGAACTTCCAAAAAATATTAACGCAGAATTGGAGGAACTAATTGCAATTGGTCAAATACCAAATGTTACTTTTCCAAATAATGATGCAATTAATTTAATAAATAATTATTTAGGAAATTTATAAATTATATAACAGTATATTTTAAATTATTTTAATAAATATGTTATAAGTTTCCTACAACTTTCCAAGAGTTGCTTTTTTAATTGCAATATCCAAATGCAAAGACCCTAGTGGCAATTTATGTTGTTATTTTGCCATATTAAATTATTCTGCAATGTCTCCATCTCCATATCAGCTTTTCAGTAATTTATTCTATGCCAAACACAACACATAACCGCGTAGCCTAGGGATCCAAATAAAGATTAAAAATGAGAATCGTTGTGTTAGGAAACCGAAAATAGACAGTGACAGCAATTACCCACACAAAAACTACCTAGAAGTAACCAGTTTTTACAGCGTTGCCACATTTGTACTTTATTCTGTAAGGACAAGACGCACAGTCATCCAATGGACAAAAATCAAAAATCAAAATATTTTGTAATTAGTTATTTACCATTTGGCATTTATATATAAGCCTTACACAACTGTTTCATATGATTGTTAATAAACAGTAACATCTCATTGTTATTTTTTTAAGTCTATACAGTGGCCAAAATTCAGGAATGAATTCCTTTTGCAGTAATTTCTTTATCACTTACAATTTAGTTTTTGTGAGCTTCTATAAGGAATAAGGAAAAAAACCAAGCCACCCAAAGTATATAAATATCAGGCAAATGTACCTATGTGCACACTTTAAGATACTATATTTGATTTAAGAAGTTTCGGTTATTAGATTATTTTGCATGTCTGTAAAATGTGAGCAATCAATTTAATTTAACACTCTAACTTTGAAGCAGCTTTTAAAAAATCATTAAATATCATTTTGTACTTTTTGCATATTCTTATGGCTTTATGTATGGACTTTCATTTGCAGTGTAGTGACTGCGTCTGCATGCAACTTTCATAGTTTGATAATTTTCTTTCTTAAATTTACAGATTTACTATAACTAACGCACAGTTGGGGGGGGTTGGTTTCCTGCACAAAAAGGGCAGAGAATGCCTATATTTTTTGGTAAACTGTGTTTGCTGTTGAATGTGGAAGAGTCTAAAGAACAATACCGAAAAGGAATAAATAAGACAACAAAAATTTTTTGAAAAAGAATTGTTAAAAATTGCAGGTTAAAAGATGCAGGTAAAGGACCCTGCAACCAGCAGAACATCTGCTGAAATAAAATTTGCTGCAGGTATGACTTCGAAATGGTTTGGTCATGACCTGAAGTATTCTTCAAGCACTAGCTTTATACATATATTGTGTTTTCGATTAATAATATATTGATCTAACTAAGAAAAATAGAAAATTATGATTTTTATATGATCAGTGTTAGCACCATCAATGAAAATTACGCTAGCGACAAAATCGCATTGTTAGACCAAACTCAATACACATTATTTGCCTTAGAATTTAAAAAATTATTAAATAATATAGGGTAACTCTAAAATTTAAAAAGAAAGTGCGATTTGTCCGAAAGAAAATATGAGTGGTGTGCACTAGAATTGCTTTGCTAACCTGTATTTATTAAATTTGACTAAAACTACTGTGTTATCAATTTTCAACTTGTTTATTAAATGGTGTTATTTATAACACGTTCTAATCTGATTACTAAAGGCCCAACATTCTTTTGTAAATCTAATATCACAAGGCAAAAACCAATGCAATTAACCCACAATCACGATCAATTTTGAGTAGTTTTTATTTTTGTTCACTTTACCCATACACTCAACGGTGTAAATGCAAGTAACGCTTAAAGATAAGAATGCCTTATTAGTAAAGTTATGCTTAGTAATGTTGTAAACGGTGCAAACGGGTATAAATGTGGAATCGATATGCATCATTTAACGGGTTTTCGACACATTATTCCGCTCACTAATCGTCCATACTGTTCCGTGTCTGTTTCGGTTGTATTCAGAGCAAATCTCACCCCGGGGTATTAGAACAAGTCCGGGATGGTGGTGTATGGGCCGTTTCGGTTAGCATAAACACAACTTTTAATTAGAAAGTTAGTTTTATAGTAAATGAACTATGTCGGGCGCGTCGATGTTTCGAAACGGTTACTTTTTAACTAAATTTAGCTGCGGTAATTGCAAAAGATTAAGCAGACAGTTGCGGTCGACTGCAGTCTGGTGATAACAAATAAAGGATGTGTTATTGTGGAGCTAAACCTCTCGCAACTTACAGACCGAGCAGCAGTTTGTTTGGAATTGTTATCGGCGTCGTTCGGTGCAGTTTTAAACGAGATTAAGGAGCGCGACAATATTTTCAGGGACCTGCTGAAATTTCCATTTCGCAGCGAAGCCTAACAGAGTTGCTAAGCCTCACGCTGAATCAAGCATCGAAGAGTTAATCTGTAAACAAACATGAAAGGGCCTTTTTCTATTAATCTTGTCGCACACGTCGCCAGCTTTCCATTAGCGATCTGAAAGCCGTTCGGTTAAAAGCAGACTGATTTCGTGGAGTCTGAATGTATTCATATGAAACCCCCGCACAGCTTTTGTACGGCACGACGCCGAACTAATTTATTTTTCAATCGAATTAACTCCAAACAAACCTCGCGTTACAAGAGCCGCACTCTTCCTCGAAAGAGTCCATTGTTCGGCCGGCGCAATTATATTTACACGTTGTTTCTTTTATGAGGGATCGCGCTGAAACAATACGACGTGCACGAGTTGTGCGAAAGTAATTATTTATACGGCAAATTAGCGCCGGTAACAATGAAGGTGAAGAAAAATAATATTGCTCCGATGGCGGAGGAGTTTCAACGCGGGCGCCGCTTGGGAGTTGGAGGAGCAAACTTTGCAGCAACTGCCATGACAAAACATTAAATTCAATATTTCAAAAGGCCAGATGTTGGACGGCGTTTATGGAGAAACGACGAGACTTTGCACTCCTCAATTATTTGCGCCGCTTATTTATCAAAGGAAGTCGATGGGGCTGGAGTTTTTCCGGGGAAACGGCTACACGGATGCAGTCTGCTGAAGACAGAACGAGCGGTCGAATTTGAGAAGCAATTATCCTTCGGCACCGTAACATTTAATTAAAACCGGACAAAGTGCATAACGTTTTTTAATTAAATTCAATTAGGAAGTTTAATGGAGTGTTTGACTTAATCAGGGAAAGCGTCTGCCGCGTAACCTGGAAGAGGGCAGGGTCCCCAGGCCCGGGCCTCCGTCATGAGATGAATTATTTCCATTTTACATTGACCACAGCTGCTGCCACTTTCAGCAAACATCAGATTGAATTTCTTTCTTTTCTTTGCGCACGAACCCGAAATAAACTCACAACTCTAATCTCGTTTTGAGATTTTCCATTGTTGATCTAACAAACGATTACATGTCATGCTGCGTCCCTGAAAGGAACCTGACCGCCGTCTCCGAGGAAAATTCTCTTCCGACAATGCCGGGAAATGACACATTTTCCCGGCGCCGCCGATCGATGTGCGGAACGGTATTTGTTTAATTAAATCCGCTTTTTACACCGATTTGCATCAATTCCCGGGCGTCTGGGCTTCGCTTACCACCGCCGAAGGTGCGGGACAAGTGGAAACCCGATACTTTGCTGGCGACGTCTGCCTACTAATGACTCGCAGCCATCGTCGGGGGTTAACCCTTCTGGGAGTCTCGAATTACGTGCTTCACTTTTTAGATTATGAGGGGCGACAATTGAATGGAGGGCGAGATAGTCTCATTATCGCAACCCTCTTCTCTGATCTTGCATAACACGGTATGACGGTCGGAAACAAAACTCGATTGTACACATGCAATTAACTAAGCTTCTGCAAACAAACGCTAATGCAGATTCGTGCCCGGAGGGAGGATGCGCGACCGGAACTCTGTTTTTCGTTCACTTTTCCGATTTTTAGTCGAACGTAGGAGCACAATGGCTTCACATGCTCCAAACACACTTTACAATAATTGCGGAACTTCACTCCGGCCCCATCGAAGTGAAAATGGAACTATTACTACACTTTAGTGCCTCACAAGCGACGAAATCGATAATCACTTCAAGCACCTCGGCAATCTTGGACTTTATTTGCTGTCAATGCGACAAAAAGCGCGGGTTTTATTTTGTACCGGCGTCACTCTTAATCCTTGCATTCTCTGGAGGGGTAAAAAATGGGACGTCAACCGCAAACACTCGGTGATGGAAAGAAGATATTTCTTTTAACCTTTCGTTGTGGCGCCGCGAAATTCGTTTGAATATCAAGCGAAACGGCCGAAATTCCTCGTCATTTATATTTCACGACCGACACGAGATATGCACAATAAATTCGGTAAACGTACTAAGATACAAAGCGGAGGTGGCGATAAAGTAAATAAGAGTGCACGCAAACACATTTATCTTCGTCCTCGTACCTCGAACGATTTATTTTAACGCGAAAAACATCAAGGAGTGTCTATTATTCCATTAACCTGATTCTGCGGACCATTTTCATAACTGAATAAAAATTCCGCCGAACACTTTGGAATACAAATTAAAGAATACGCGCCTGAATACGGCGAACAGATTATTTTAAGGATTTTTCTTACACATTTCGGCCAAATTGAAATGGAAATTTTTAATGCAATCTTTAACCGATTGTTATCGCCGACTCGGTTTCGGTGTTTTCCACTGTTCCACTCCAAATATTTAGCCGGGAATTAATACGAGATTTTCTGGACTCGCCCTTAATTATACGTCACGAGTTTAATGCCTGGACGCTCTTAATCCTCTTACAAATTCGCAAAACTCATGACTGTGCAAAACATACAACTTGAAATTCTATTTGTGGATTATGTTCTTAAAGTCGGTATAAATAATTTCTTTTGTGTATTTAAGCCTTAAACGGGACTTCCATCCTACAAAGAGTAGCTAATTACACTACACTTCCTCCGGCGAATTTTCCCTCCGGTTAGCGGCTTTATTTAATCTACTTTGTTCTATATGCAAAAATTGAACCGCAAACTTTCCGGGTGGTTTCCACCCTTCGGGCGCTTTTTTCCTTCGTCGCCCCGCGCAGGTATTTTCATTTTATAACTTGCCTGTTCGTTATAAACATCCGACTCTTTTGAGATTCGCGAATGGCTTCTTCCGGTTAAGCTTCGCTAAACTAAACCTCATTCTTTCATAATAAACTTTGCAAAAAATGTATTTTCGACAGTTTCGCTCGCAACCGCGGATTCGCCTTTCTCCAACTTTCGGAATGTATGTAATTTATTAATTTTCTGGGGGCAACTACAATCATGTGTTTTAATTGTGAATATTTTACAAACAAATTAAACGTTCCAATCATATCCTTAACTGAGACCAGGCGTGAATTTAAGGAAAAGAGCAGAAGCTTGAGGATTGGCCGGAAGAGGCCAAAAGCTGCAAGAGCCCAGCTCCCGAGAGATGCATTAAAAGCAGAAATGTAATGAAGTGTAATTCGAATAAAAAATGTTTGAACTGAAGTTTAAGGATTCGCATGTTTCTTCCTACAAGACTGAAATTAGACCAGTTTCGGGAGGTTGGGGAAAATCTGCAGATTGATGATGACTGATGAAGTGCAGTTTATCAAAAATCTCTGACCACACATTTAAAAGCTCAGGACCTGCTACCCGTGAACACAACTTGCATGCCTCATTCTATTTTTTTTCAACATTTCAGGTCCTTTCATAACATAAGTAAAAAACTGTTGAAAATGTATATTGTAATGTAAAGTTTTACCACATCTCTAACAAAGGTGCAACTTTAAAGCTTCCTTGAAGAAACATAAATACATTTTATAAGAATACGGCGGAGGATTTTAATTATAATCTTCTTGAGGGCAAATTTTTGTAGAAAAGTAGTTAAGAAGAACAAATTAAGGCAAATCGTAAAAAGATCAAAAAGACACACCTTTAACAGTGCTACGCTCATACATGATGTTATCACAACAAATCAAACACTGAACTGATCACGTATAAGTGATCACCACATAACAAGCATCACAATTTTTCTCGGGGTGCCCAGACAAAGTTCGAAAAAGGGCTGGGGCCGGAAGTCGGCTCGACGTCACGAAGGGAAAACTCAAGACGTGGTGACTGCTAAAATTGCCCCATCTTTGTCCTCGCATGGTTCTTCGTAAATATACCCGTGTGTTTGTAGAATAATTGAGATAGGTTAATGTTTAGTATTTAGGCATATTCGTTGAAAAAACCTCAGTCGACCGGGTTGTTTACTCTCACACGCGATATAAGACACTTCTCATGTGTATCAAATATTAATTAAGTTAGTTTCAGGTAAATCGTTAATGTTTCTGGTTGTGGCAAGGGAAGGAAAGGGATCAGTTTGCTCTTTATTTTTAAATAGTTAGACGAAATAAATTGCTTAATTTTCCCAGAAGTGCATTCTTCTCCGTGTGTTTCTCTATCGATTTTCGACGCAGTCGGAACCGACGGATACCTCAATAAAGGAAAAACTACAATAAAAACGAATGTCAAAACCATACATGGACTATTTCACAAACGATGCACAATTTACTTGGACAAAATTATCCAACATCTCTGGGGATCGTATTATTAAAATGTGTCCCATACGAAGTATAAAAATTGATCGTAGCATAATATAAAATTAAATGAAGATATGAAAAATGTCGAGAAGCCTTTACAAAAAGCTTGTATGGAAGGAATTAAAAGGATAAGAAATAATATTACCAAAACAGTAAAATCGGCAAATTATAATTATAATTATGAAGTAGTCGGTACGAGCCAGCAAAATTGGAATAAAATGCGTAAACACTTGCTGCGGCTGAATCGGAACCTTCTCAAATACCCAACAAGTTCATCAAATAATTATTTTATGGATGGACGGATGATGCACATACTTTCAAAACCTTAATAAAGAAACTCGGAATACCGTCTATAACTTAAAAACAAAAAATGTTTTTAAATAACAATAGGAGTCAAATTTGACATATTCGAAAGCATAATCTTTTCTGAGTATCATGTAATGCTGGTAATAATTTTAACAAAAACTGACAAAAAATAAAATAACAATCAATTAAACATGTTTTATCGACAAAATGATAGATGTATTTTAACACCTTAAGAACTCCATCTGAATTAAAATTGAATAAACTTGGCACATTAAATTTATTACATTAAAAAGTTTAATGCAAGAATAAGCAAAACAAAACCTAAGTAAACTTGAAATAAATTTGGCAGCATTTGGTGTTTTTTCCTAAACAATATATTCGAAGTGCCCTCCATTAACTTCCCGCCAGTACTAGAGCAAAATTCTGTTCGGCTCTGTTTAAAATTTCAGATGTAATATTGTTCATTTATTTAATTTATTTAACACTGCTGGTGGCAATGTTGAAGCAAGAGTGACATAGCCTCAAATTTAGAAAAAAATAAGTTTTCGAATAATGTGAAATTTGACGTAAAGGACCCAAAGCAGGTGAAAAAATTGGTGAAAATCTGTTGGACCCAACAGATAATAATTCTTAGAATGCACATCCCAGATTTTAAGTTACTCCCGTCAATAGTTTTGAAGATATTAAGCCAGTTCATACTTAATGAAGATCCTGTATTTACACAGTGACAATTGTTATTTTTTAGTGGATTTAAACGAATTTTTTAAATGATAGCTAAAAATAAAAATACAATGTTAGCAATTTTTATCTTTAATGTGATTACGCCGCTGAATTTAGAATACTTTCAAATGGGTGTAACCAAAATTTTGCAAATATTACCGAAATATGTATGACATAATTAAAATTTATTTATTTTATCAAAATTATATTTTAGACCGTTATCAATTGATAAGTTTCATCCCAATTTGATAAAAGGTATAGGAGTCTATACGGAACATACAGACAGACATAAATTTTTATTTATATACATAGATATTTTATGGTAATTTTGTAAAAATTAATTTTAATTTTGATGAAATTAATAATAGATTTTTATGAATACTATGAATTAATAAATAATTATGAAGAGCGTAGAAAAAAAGGATACTCTGTAGGCTATTGAATCTAGTTTTTGTTTTTATTTTTTACAATGTATCACCGGCGCCACCGAAATGAGTTTCTTGAACGAGTTTCTGCTGCCATGGAAATTGCAACAAATTTTCGATGAAGTAAATCAGACTTTGATCAGTGGCGTCTTAGAAATATTTATTGCGAGATCCAGATATAAATTATTATTAAACTATCCAAATGACCACAAGTTTTTACACAAATGTTATAATTAAATTTATTAACTTTTTGCTTTAAGGTTCCGAATTACCCGTACACATGTTTAAACTAACAATTTCACATTCTTACTACAAATAATCAATTTAGTATTTGTAGTAAGAATGTGAAAATGTTGGTTTAAATATGTGTAAGGGTAATTCTGAACTTTAAGGAAGAAACGTAATAAAATCCAATTATATAAATTATATAAAAGTGTGTATTGAATTGTATTATATTATACAAATGTTGGTATAATGTTATCTTTCCATCACTCTGGCCGAATCTGACTGGCCTAGTAGTCTTCAAATAATTAAATTGAATGAATCGAAAGTATTTTTGTCAAGAGGTTTGACAAAACAATGAAATCTGACAGATTTAATCACGCCACTGATTTAATGTCCGAATTACAATAGAACATTGGCCGTTCACATTTCGGTGGCGTCAACTGTACAACTTTAACATATCATGACTTTTGCCACGAGCTGTCAATCAAAAGTTGCCGAAACGATGCCGAAACCGACACTTGGAGATGTCAATTATTAAAAATGAATTTAAATGTATCTTATGACAAGTGTCCGAAACGGTTGCTGATGAGAACTTAATTTTGAATCAAAATTTTGCTACACTCTAATGATTTTAAAATTGAATCCCGAGTATCACACCGGGAATATTAATACGTTTTAGGAGGATTAGGAGGACTATTTCAGTAAAAATGTTTTAATAACACTTGGTTTCTTACCTCGAATGCACAATAGATACTATTTTCAGTTTTCCACTGAAAGACGCTGTATGTCGGGGAAATGCATTCGATTCACTATTCATCATTCCACATGCAACTCTTGCAATTGTCTCTTTGTTTATTTTTTGTGGAGGTTTCAACCGTTGTCTTTTGCCGTTTTGCGGCAATCACAGCAATGTCTTCTCGACAATACGATGATTACGTCTAGGGCGTCTGATGTGCAAAGCTCGGAGCTCAAGGAGGATCTTTCGGGCCGCCGTGAATACCAAGCTAACACCCCGGGCTCGGTCAATTCTCAACCGCAACGAATAGATTTATTCCGGGGCCGGGATCGTGTGACACACTCCCAAGACGCAACAATGGAAACGAGGACTTTGTGTTGATCCGCTTTGCGGGGTTCTTTCTGACGTGTTGACAGTCATTTGAGACACGTAACAAAACTCTTCAATCACGACCGAAATTCATTCAGAATCATAAACCGGACAAGAAAAAATCGTTTCAAGTTTGATTGATGATTAAAGGACCGAAAGGAATCGCGGCGGAAAAATGGCATAGAATGTGTGTGTGTGGGTTTTTGTGCCGTCGGATTCAATTATTCCTCCATTTGCCGTGCCGCAAAAATCCCGGCCTGAAAGAATGGCCGTTGAAGCCGCGGTTTACATTTGAGTGAAATTAACCGGATACGGCTCTAAACGACATTACAGCACACCTGCCACGTAATAGCATTGACATCCAAGTTCAGCACCGCACCTAAGTGAATTTCGCTTGTGCGGTGATAAATTTAGTGTGAAATTTGAGCGCGCGATCGCAGCGGCGAAACTTTGATTGCAGACGACTGCCTTCGGCCGATTTTTCTCGGTATTGATCCCGCAGGATCGGCTCTAATTAATAGGTCCGACTCTTTGATTCATACCCCGACTCCGGGGCCGGCGCTACCGTCTTCGGAAGCTGAGAAATATGGATTTTCCTGCTGATGCTTCGTTCTCGGATGTGTTATTATGTTACCCTCCGCGGGCGACCGCCGCCCCAAGATCGCTTGATAGACAGGTGAATGTCGGGTAATTGACGGTATTTTATGGTGCGCTTTCGGGTCTCGTGACGTTTAATTAATGAATTTAATTAAGTTGCCAGCGGTTTGTCTGGAACCGCTCGGCCCCGTTCGCCAGGACCCGCGGCTGAAGAAAAATGTTGAGCCCCCACCCTGCAATCGGTATGACATCAACGAATGGCGAAAATATCGCACGAACGCTCCCTGCATTAATTAAATAGATCCGAGCGATAAATTTCCGCATAATTGAGCAAATTAAACATATGTGCCGAGGTTGTTTTCCATATCACCCTCGCGCAGCTACCAATTTCACTTAACGGGTTGATTACACACGTGTCCTCTTAACATAATGCCGAAACCCTCCTCAGCTCCGTCCATTTATTTTGCGTGAGTGACACACCACAATAGCAGAAGTTGAGGGACCTAAAGTGGCTTTGTTTGCCTGGCGCGTACGTATTCGATTATATTATTAAAATTAGCCATGAACGAACGGGCGAAAGTTCGTGTAAGAATGGAGTGTATTTTTTTGGTCGGTCTGGCCGACGAAACGAATCCATCAAAGCACCAGTCCGGTCTTTGTCGTCGTCGATGAATGCTTTGTATTCGAGGATCGGTGCAACAATGGCATAGTCAGAAAAGCAAACGACCATCTGAAACCGCACATATAATGCCGTTCACGTTTGCAGCCTCACACCGGCCAGATTAGCTCCGTATCGAAGCGAAAGGCCGCGTCGAACTGAAATGCGCCCATTATGGGGCTATTAGAGGATTACTCGTCGGCGATTTTCGGTGATTCATGTTGGGAATTAGCGCCGCATCCCAGACGGGCCCCATTTGCAAAAAGGGCGATTATTTTTAGTCGAAGTCCCCGCCGGATTTTTATTTATTAGTACGGAATCCCCGCGGCGAGCTTTATTAATTTTTTGAAGGCGAAGAAAGCGCAAGTGAAAAATTCATAAGGAACGTACACATCGAGCGCAATAAAGTCTTCGAGTGCGGAATTCGCTAAATGAGACAAAGGAGAGCGTGATGTTCTCGAACATTATTATTAATGCAATAAATGGAACGCCGGAGGGCGCAGAACTGGAAGAACGGAGACACTTACTCGGTTCTAAGTGGTTGATTATACGACTCAGCAACAGCGTCTCTGCTATATGTTGTTTTCCATTAAAAGAAAAATAGCTACAAGGTTTTTAGTTTTTATTCCGTCGTCGCGAGCTGCCTCTAGGGAAAATAGACGCGCTGTATTCATGTCAGATAAAGAAAAGCCGGAGATAAAACGCGTCCAAAGCTTCGATGGCTTTCAGCAAATCATCAGCTCGGTAACACTCAAACACATTTCGGTCCGCAAGTTTTAATTGGAGCGTTTTTTCAATAGATTTTTTAATTCCTGATGGTCCGAGGGAATAAAACTCGAGAAGGTCACTTGAACAGTTTTTAATGAAACGGATAAACGGCTTAGTGATTCGAATTATATTTTATTTTTCAACATATTCATCCTCCTTTCCACCACTTTTGGTCTAGCGGTGCTCGGGAGCCAATATTCCGTCTAGAAAGTGGGTTTTCGGGACGTCTGCAAAATATTGTTCAACCGCATTGTCAGATGGAAATCTTTGTACGCCAAGAAAATTTTTGAGTTTTGGGAATAAATAGTAATCTATCGCAATATATGGCACATGTAATACAGAAGTGACACAACTCAAAAAGGGTAATTTTTTAGTTAACCACTAGAAATACAATAAAAAGTCCGTTCTTGGTTTTAGACCAGTTTTAATAATACAGGGTGTTAGGTAATGGTTCCGAAATACCTTGAGAGTGGATTCAGAATAAAAAATGGAATTGAAGCTATTTACAATTTTTGGCTAAAACGTATTTTTTTAGGAAAACAATCTTAAAAATTGTCAATATCGGTACTCAAATTTAGGAACTGCTGGAATAATAATACAATACGTCAAGTGCACGTAAACGCTGACACTTCAGTTGCTAAACATGTTTATATTTTATTATCAACTTTAGCAATTAATTCTAATTAAACATTTTAACTTCTTGGCGTCTACTGAAAAGTAAATATTTTTGAGTTGTTTCACTTCTGTATTACATGTGCGATGTCTGGAGAATGTGAAACTGCACAGATGTGGACCCTTGCATTATCCTGGTGTAAGATAATAATAATAATAATAATAATGAATAGGCTTTATTAATATAAGGGGCGAATTCTAGCCAAGGCTCTTCAACTTAATCCCAAACTAGGTACAATCAATAACAAAATATAATTAAAACAGGATAGGATGGAGACAATGAAAATAAAGAAATCACAAATGTTCAAATAAATAGAAACATTTCATGGCAAAGAAAGAAAAATGGAAAATTCTACAAAAATAAACAAAAATTATGGACACATTTTATAAACTAAGTAAAACTATAAATATTTTTCGTGCACTAAGGAATATCTACATTATTTCGGGACGATTGAACAGAAATATCTTGCTGAAATAAGTTTGTTGAGTTAAAAGTTTTAACAACGTCATATGTCAAGGATCTTTACAATACTTGAATTTTTTCATTTGGGTTATGACAACTTTTTCGCGATACGTTGGTGATGACTTTTTAAACAATTTAAATACAAATTGTGACAAGTGTTATTTATAGATATCCCAACACTTTAATTTCAGGTGAGACGTGATCAATTTTTTTTTATTCAAAAATAAATCTGCAAGGGTTTTGAATTTTTTGCAAACAATATTTGGATTGGTTATCTAAACATAAAATATAATTAATTCGGTAGTAATTTAAATTACAAAGGACTGAGGATTTAGAAAGATTTTTCGTAACTTAAAATATAAAATGTGATAATTTGCATAAAGCATTTTTAATGTAGAATATGATATTTTCAGGACAGAGTTTACATGCTCCTTAGAGCGCAACTGATAGTCTATGATAAGATCAACAGTTTTTATACGTGTTGCAACTTTAATTTGAACACCGTCCGTTTCAATTTTAATCTTCATCATTATTTTTTGTATTTCTGGATGACATACATGCTTTTCATGTATTTACACTCAATTTGAATCCCAATTGTTTCGTTGTTGTTCTAATTAATCTGTTTACAAGCTTGTTCAACCTTTTTCGGATGAAAATTTAAATATAATTCTGTATTGTGCGTGAAGGCTTGAATTTTAGAAGTTTACCTACTTTAAAAAATCCGCTGTATATGTTTAGAATAAAAATGGCCCTAAAATAGAACCCTGAGGAACACCTAAAGTGATCAAACCTACTTGAAAGCACGAGTTACCAATTACCACAGCTTGACTTCGATTTACTAAAACAGACTGGCATCAAAGCCATAAAAAGAGAGTTTTGCAATAAGTCACTACTTGGTATCAAAATCTATGATATAAGGTATCAAGAGCTTTGAAAAAATCTAGCAAAGTAAATAAAGTACATACACATTTGTCTAATGCTCTAAAACAATCATCTAAAATGTTTCCTAAAACACTTGTGGTGCTAAATCCCTTTTTAAACCCAGATTGCTTGTCGGTAATTATATTAACCAATCGTACAAAATCATTGACTTGATTGTAAATTATTCGTTCTAAAATTTTAGAAACGCATGGCAGTATTCTTATTCGTCTTAATAAGTTCGAACATGTCCTTGGGTTATTCGTTTTAGGTAAAAGATGTATCAAAGCAATTTTTTAAGCTTGCGGATAGGAACCGATTTACAACTTTTTTTTTTTTCTATTTGCGAGTTGTACTGAGCCGGAATACTTATCGTCATTTTTGTTTTGTTTTTAACGGTTGGCTACGCAAAATGTCAAGTGTGAAATACAGTGTCACTCTTTCTTCTTTACAATTGTTAACCGAATCATAAGCCTGCAAAACATTTTGATACCAAACAGTAAGCTACATAGCAAATGAATACTATCATCGTTATTTCTGGTTTTATGAAAACTTATAAATAAACAAAAATATACAAAAGGCTGCCATGTCGGATTTAGTGACATGACGCTGCCAACTTTTGACAAAGTCCCTAGATCACCTTCCTCATTCTCATTTAATAATTATTCCAAATCTCTTGCAAATAGAAAAATGAAACAAGTGTTTAAATATACTATTTTCAAACGGTTCTAAGAACAAAACTATTGAGGGAGTGAAATAATATTTGACGCACGGCTACTAGTTAAACAAAAAATTTGGAGTTTAAATGGGCGCCAATCTGTCATTCTGGGAACTTTTCAAATGACCCTCGTAGTTACGCGCTCAGGTTGGTTTGGTTAAATAAATGATGTTTCTTGCTCTTTCGATTCGACGCGAAGTGAAACACACGTTTAGATGGGAGATAGTCAAACTCGGCTACGTTTATTGCGTTCGAGGGGTGTTCCGCACCCTCAGACGGAACGAAAGCGACTCTCAGGGAAAATGAAACGCAATAAATTAATTAGGGTCTCTATACCGACGTGCCAAATAGAATTAGGGTAGAGCTTGCGTCGTGTTTCGTGGCAGTGCCGGACTCGGCGAATACAGACCTTTAATGGTCTGATTGCATCGAACGTAATTGTTTTTTTTCTTTGACTTCTGTTGACTAATGGTTCGCTCGATGTTTCAGAGAACAACGACGACTTGTAATTATCGCAAGAGAAAAGATTTTCTTTGCGAAACGAATAATCGAGTTTTGATTGTTACAGGCGAGTGCAGGGCGGCTTTGGGGATGGAGGAGGGTCGCATCCCCGACCATGCCATATCGGCGAGTTCGTCGTACGAAGCCAAGTCCGTGGGGCCCCAGAATGCCAGGTGAGTGGCTCAATTTCGGTTCTGATTCGCAATATAATGCCAGGTGCGCGCCAAACACGCGGAAATGTTAATCCAGTAACGTCTTCCGATTCGACGAAGGATTGGGTCGCTTTACATTTTCAATGCGAGGGTGGTCTTAGTTTATTCGGAACGCAGCATAAAACTTTATCAGGAAGGGGAAACTGTTCGCAAATTCGATTTATCAAACTTGTAATAAAAAATAAGTGCTCATCCTGCCATGAGCTACGCAGATCCTATTTCACGTACCCTCTTCACTTAACGTCGTTGGGAAATTGCCAGTTGATTATGCCAAAGCGTGCATCAAATCACGGCAAGTGTTGGCGGAATTTCCGACAAATTGAAGCTTTAATTGCGCGCAGATCTTTCGGTGAAATTTTTCTTGGAATGGCCAACATTTTACAAATAAGCGGTGCGGGTTTCCAATTTATAAACCCATCGAGGTTGGCTTTTTACGAAATGGGGGTGTTTTACGAACCCGCATTTTACAAACAGGTCAACGGGAATTTCGATGCAGGAGACGAATCGAAAGCACTTAACTCAGTCATTACGTACACATATCTCGGGACGTGATCGAGTCGCGAGATGCGAGTCTCTTGGTGGCTCATTAAATCCAAATCCTTTTCCTCGCAAGCTCGATATCTCACTGATATTGCCGATATATTTCACGAAAATCACTCAAAAGACTTCGTCCAAATTACTTGCTTTCGTCAAATTGTGGAATTTATCGGGACTCGTTTGGGGCGGACAATAAAGTGTAAACGTATAAAGCAGAGCGCGGTAGCAGATGGTCCATAAAGCAGGTTAAAATCTTGGAGGTTAGTTGTCCAGTTTATGATAGCTGCAATATGCAAATTGCGCGCTCCGTGCTTCGGCTTTTATGCATTTGTGTTTGACTATAATCACGTTTCAACGAGGAACAAACTTTTTATGGCTTTCGCCCATTTCACTGTAGACAACAGGCGAAGATGCGGCCGAGATTGCTTAATTGAAATATTATCTGTAAAAGGCGAGATATGGAGCTAATCTCGGGAAACAAAATATGCTGAAAAGTTTGCGTATCTGGCGAGGCGTGCGCTCCGTAGGAATCTGATAAAGTGCAGCTGATTCTATTAAGCTGGGTGCATGTATCTGCCATCGCCAGAAGAGCCATCTTCCATGAATAAACATCTCAACAGTTTGGGCGCAACTCGAGCAAGACCGCACAGGCTCATATGCAATATTTATAGTGCAAATAAATCATTCGGTTTGATATTTATTCGGTGGCGGTTCTGCTCTGCAACCTACTCCTCTGCGTATCGAACGCCTCTGTGTGCATGCATTGCAGTCTTATTGGTGAGTAGGTGGAAATCGTATTAATCAAAGTAAGTGGATTTCCCAGATGCTGCAAAAGTGCATCTCAACCATTATTATTCGGCGGTGTTGCAACCGGAAAACAAACTTTGCACGCGTGCCCATATGGTGTCAATTCAATAAAGTTGGAGGTTTTGGGGACAAGTGATAAATCTTTACTACGAGGGTCACTTGGACAGTTTTCGGCATTGAACAGAAAAAATGTCTATATTCATTTATTTTATAGTTAATTTTTTAACATATTCTTCATTATTTTCAACACATTTGGTCCTGTGATGCTCGAAACACAATATCACGTCTCGAAATTATGTTTCCGGGGGGTCTGCAAAATATTGCTCAACCGCGTCTTTAACCGCATCGTCCAGCAAGAAATCTTTTGAATGGTAATCTGAAGTAACTATATTTGCCGAATAAGGCGAATGTGGCAGGATTTTGTAGTCTATTGCGTTTCATTTTGCCATGGATACTGCAGGTGTGTGTGGACTCTTGCCTAATTTGGTGGAAGATGATTTTCTTCTTGGAAAAACCAGATCTTTTTTCTTGAAAATTTCTACTAATTGGACTAAAAGCTTATAGTCTGTTCCTTTGGAAGGTAATCTATCAACAGTATCCCTTTGTCATCCAATAAAATTGACGCCATCAGCTTTCCTGTAGATTTTGCTGACATTTGGACGTGAAGAACCCGAATGCTTCAAATGCTTTCTCTGCAATTTAGATTCTGGCGTGCAGTGGTAAATCCAAATTTAATTTTTTTTGGTTCCTCCTAAAAACTAAAAATTCATTTGCTACGTAACTTACTGTTTGTTATTAAAATGTTTTGCAAGCTTTGAATCGGGGGATAAAATCACTGCGATTCCATTTAAAAAAGACCGCGTTTGCTCAATAGTGATGTCATAGTTTTTAATAAATTGTAATTTACACTGAATTTAATGAAGAATTGCACATAATGTTCAAAAGTTAAATATGTAATTATAACGAGAATAAAAAAACAGGGATATATTTTTGGCCATCTCTTCCGACAGTGCGAGTGAGATGCCCCCCTTGTAAATGGGAGAGACCCCGGCTTAAAACTCTCAATGAAATTCACAATATCAAATTTTTATTATAAGTTCACTCATAAATTGTATAATGAACAATTTTGTAATAATATAAAATCATTTTTAAGACAATAAAAAAAATGAAAACAAAAAATTATTGAAAAATATTCTTCACTTCATTCACACAACAATATCGTGGACGGAATTTGATAAACCCTGGCTGTTTTATTTATCCCCATTTTCTTCGACTCTTTTCTCCGTAGTTTCTTGTTTAGTTTTCGTTTATATCTCCTATGTATTTTTGGAAAATTCAAATTAGTAGGAATTTAGTGGGAGTGGAAAGATTCATTTATTGAGGTTCAAAAAAAGGTGGGGCATCTCTTCTTTTCATCAGGGATAAATAAATGTCCCAGAGTTGTTGGGCGTAAGCATCTTGCAAACCGTGGATGTATTTTAATACACAACTAACCTATATTGGGAAATAACTAAGGATATTCAATAAATTACAAGTTTTTTGGGTTTATAATCCCTCCCAAGAAGCGTTGTGGCTCAATTACAGAGAGGAAGTTTGTCTACTTTTTCCGAAGCTCTTAATTTTCTGCAATTTTGGACAGACAACATCCATGACCGACGTCATTTTTCGAAATGATGGAGTATTATCACAGCAAGTAAAAATCGGTGAGCTCACTGATAAACACTTAAAAAACAAAACTTTCGTGCACATTCGCAAAATCGTAATATTAAAATAAAAGTAGGAATCAACATTTCAAAAAACAAATAAAACACAAACACATTCAAAGAAGAAAAAACTAATAAAAAAAAAAAAGATGGACATAGATGTATCAGCTTGTCAGGAAACATTGCTTACTGTCAGTTTCGAAATCTATCTGTAAGTTCCAAAAATAGTACTCCCGAATTACCTTATACCAGCAGTCTTAGCAATTTCACTAGCAAGAAACCTTTAAGCGATTAATTAATTATGGATCCAGGTTCAGAACCAATTTATGTTTTTTTTAGTTGATTTTGCACTTTTTGGTCTCCCGGCCTCGCGTAAACTCCATAGTCCTTTTTGAAATGGTGAAAAATTGCCCAATGTATCCTTCATGTTAGCATGACTCTTCATTATCGACCAACACTTATTTACGAAATATTTGTAACGGCGCGACACTTGCTTCTATCCATGTTCAAAACGAACCTTACGACTTTTAATCAAACGGCTTTAAAGGCTCGTGTACACAAGCAATAAATTTGCGACCTAAACTTGCACGACTGTTTACACTAGCAGCAATATTATTTGCAAATTGTGTCTCGCAAGTAGTGAGAGATCTTTGATGCTTTATGACTGAAAATATGTCTTGTGTGTTTATACTTACTGATTAAAAGTTCGCAAATATTGTTGGCATTTTTTGACAATCAAATAAGCAATAGTTTGCGGTTTTTTCGATGTAAGTTTTAATAATTAGAAGTCAAATTTCATTGAAATGTCTAATCAACAGACGAGATGTGCTGTTGCATATGCAATTTTAAGCTTTTTTAAATCTTTCGAAAAAAAAAAAGTTTTAGACAAGAAAATGGATCGTACCATGGGGTGCACAACTGTACAACTTTTTCAGAAACAGATTTTGACTATCTTTTAAGTCACTTAACTCCAAGAATTTTCAAAAACAAAAAAACTGAGAAGCTTCCTCCCTGTAATTGGGCCACTAGGCCTGTTCGGAGGGAGTCTAAACAAAAAAAAAGGATAATCCCAGCTTTTTCATTTACGTTCGTGTTATTTCCTCATGAAACTGCGTTCGCAGATTTGTACAACATCCCAGATATTTCAATTTAATTTATCTTTAAAGTTCGCGGCTAAATCTTGCACAGCATTTTGTTTTTAATTTAATTTCTATAATATAATTTTTCCTTTTAAATATATTCTACAATTACGGGTTTCACTCCCAGATTAAAATTAAAGAAAATATTTTCTCTTTGAACCAACTTTTTTCCTGCCATTGAATTAAGGAACTCAATGCGCAAAAATTTACGACACACCTGGAATAATAAGTTTTTTATGTCTGACAAAATTAATATTAATAATAATAATCAACTTTTGCAATAATTGTGGGAAGTTTATTGCGTGTGTACAAGAACTTTAAGAATAAAACTATTTTACGGAGTGACTCAATATTTGACTCACAGCTACTAGATGAACAAAAAATTTAGAATTTAAATGGTCGTCTATTGGGCATGCACAGAACTTTTCAAATGACCCTCGTATTTGGACTGCTACGTGCCGATGGTGCGAGCGGAACGAAACGCTTCCAGTTTACATATCTCTTTATGCCCGCATGTAGACCCGGAATATGGTTTATGGGGGAAAAAGAGACTGGGTTGATATGGCCGCGTATTTATCTTTTTGTCACTACATAAAGTCTCGGTTCTGAAATAAAACGAAAACGGAATTTATCGCAAACCCCGCAGAAATCAATTACATTTCCACCCGAAAGCCACAGCATTAATTTAAAAACTAAAACCTCCAAAATTCGGAGTGGCTGGAATGTAAATCCCATTCGGGAATCTGTTGCGCGTTTCCACGGCGGTCCCGAACGGGGCACTTCCGCATGTTCCTAGTTTCCGAGTGCTTTATAATTAATGAAAAACTGTGCTTTCCACGTGATTTGGTTAGAGCTGTGCCCGCTACGGACATTTATATTTTACAACGGTCCGCCGAAGAAGGGTTCTCCCCGATAATGGACAACACTCGTGGGACAAAACTCTCAATTTCCGGGGCACTTTTTGCTTGTCTGGCGCACGCCCAATCTGCATTGATGAATAAAGAACGGTCCGCTCGACATGGCAACAATTATTAATAAGATTTATGGCTTGCTCCATTTAGCACAAGTCATTTCCGAATCGGCCGACACCCGGGCTAATCGATGATGTACGAGGGTCATCTGGGGGGTGATCGAAGCGGGACGAAATTTTGTTTAATTTAGCGCCACAGTAAATTTGAGGTCCCCAACAAGTATCTGTTTCAAAGGATACTTGGAAGGCGAGTCATTACTCCGTGCAGTTCACATCTCTTTTACCGGTATCCAATTTCGCGAATTTCTCCCCGATACACAGGTAACGTATAGACATTGCGAGACTTCGGTTTCTGTATTGGCATACAACACCCGACCCCACATTCCAACCTTGTTAGTAGGTTTTCGCGACTTCCTCCATATACACTGGTTGCCAAAGCAACGCAACATTCCTGCTCCAGAGCTGCACTCGCTCGTAGCTCCGGGATGCATTTCACTACACGCCAAATTGCTGAGCTTCTTGTCGTGCTGAGGCTCGATGCGTCTAATGAGCCTCTTCAGGGCGGTCGAGAGATTTTTGAGCAAATTTGAGACCGCACCCCGAGTGTTGCGACTGCGAGGTAATTTCCTGGCAAAGGACACGTTCTCGGAATTTCAAAACGTCGGGATTATAAATAAAATATTTGAAAGTGTCAGCATTAAAGCCCGAAAGGTCGGGGCTTAAAGCCGGGCGGACAGCGAGTCGAGTCCCTCTCCTTCTCGAGGATTATACGAAGCCATATATCATTGTCGTATGATCGCAACCGCTGTCCCTTGTCCGCAGGAGAGGTGCTTCACGCTTCCATAAATGCTAGCAAAGTGCAGAATCAACAAGGAGTGCTGCTCTTCATGAAATTTATATGGCGTTACGGTAATTGTGCACATCCTCCAAGCAAACACGTCTTGTTTTATCGCAGCACTCCGCAAACCTATTTCGAGGGCCAATTAAAATCTCTTCCGAGAGGCACAAGCACGCGCCGATCTTCGTGGAGATGTTGGGTGCTGCTGCAACGCCGCGGGCTGCAGGCTAATTTACTGTTCAACAAAGGCTAGCATAAACCCAACATTCGTTAAAAAACATTCACAGGAGCAATACTGCGAAGGGAGTTTACAAACTCCCTAGTTAACTAGCATGAAGGAGTCACGGAACAAGCAACAATTTATTTTTCTACGTATTATGGTTCTGGTCTGCAGAGGATTCGATAAATTACTGATTTTCCGACATATAGCGCATATGCGTTCGAACTTCCAGAAAGGTTTATCTGAGTCTTTTAGAAAGTTGATTATTTTTTGCCCTATGTATGTTTTCTGCTGTGAAGAGTGTACTGTAGCAGAACATGCACTCTAGAGGCGACCTATTTCTGCTTTTACTGATTTCGAATCATACCATGAACTATTGTCTTAGAGATACGTGTCGTTCTACGGATAATTACACATTCCGTCGTTTTCTTTTTTTCGTCTTTGCCTTTGGCAACAATTATAAGCTTCCAAATCAAAGCTAAATTTGACACCGAAGACGACTGCGTTCTTGTTGGTGCTCTCAAGTCAAGGGAAGGACCAAGTTAGGTCGGTACGTAAAAAGCCCAAATGACGGACTTTTCGATAAACACATTAAGGGGTCAGAAGCAAAAGGGTTCAAATACAATATTGGAGTAATTAAGGTCTCTCATTTTTTATAAAAATCGTGGCTCAAAATTGGAAAAGTTGTTTGAAAAATATAAATATGTGGTATGCAATCTTTTAGTATACAGGACGGGGGGGGAGTCCCGTTTTTCAACGCTCACTATTGGGATCTCGGAAACGGTGAGAGATCCAAAGTCGGTTAGATTACAGAAAAGTAGCGCTATGTTATGGCTATTACAAACAATGTCAAGATATCCAGGATATCTCGTTTTGAAATATCCCGACAAAACTGAAAAATAAAGACGAAACGGTAGCTCGATTTTTTCCCCAGAAACAGTTTTTTTTATATTTTAGGTTATTTTAACAAAAATGCTACAAGAGCTTTATTATATCTTCAAAAAGATAAAAAGAATTTGAGTTTTTTAAGTAAATAAATATATAATATGTTGTCTATAAAAAAAAATAATTCTCTTATCATATCTGAAAAACTAGTAGGCACTAGTAGGGGAAAATAATTGCCGTCAGTCGATCAAGGACCTTCAAACATATGAATATACTGATTTTTAAAGTGATAGCTGTCAGAATAAAGAAGTGATTTAGAATTTTGGAATTGGGCATTCAGTTTTTCCGGGAAATTTAAAAACGACCAAAGATATCCTGGATATCTTGACATTATTTGCAATAGCCATAAAATAGCGTAGCTTTTCTGTAATTTAACCGACTTTGTATCTTTCACCGTTTCCGAGAACCCCATAGTGAGTGTTGAAAAACGGGACACCTGTATTTATTGAAATCTCATTTACTCATTTTTTACTACTGAGAACCTTTTGTCTCCAAAAAACACTTGCGTCATGGAAGTATAGGAAAATAATATATTTTTTATGTTCTAGGTGAAATTGTGATTTTAAGCTATAAATTTTTACTTACGAAATAACTTACATTTTGTAAAGCATCGTTGTTTTTATTTCGATTTTTATCATCACTACACGTAGCATCTAATAAGTAAAATGTTGAATGCATTTCTTCATTTATTTATTTTTTCATTATACAATATATCGAAACATTGTTAAGAAACATTAGTTATAGTATACAGTCTGGACTAGGCTTAATATTATCAACTTTTGATTTCTTTTGACTTTTATGAGCTGTTTTATTAGCAGTTTTATTTTTTGCGGCAAAGACTTATAATATTCATGGAAAATGGCACAGTAAAAAATAATCATTTTGTAGTCCACTTTGTAGTTTTGTAACTATTTACAAAGATTTGTGCAATAATACATGAACATGAATAAAATAAACTTAACTATCCTTTTTGTTTTACACAATTATTTGTGCTGTCACATATTTTGTATAAAAAGATATTAACCACACAAAGTCCCTATTTATCGGAAGAAATGATAGTAACACTGCAGTTTAATAACTGTTAAATAACTTGTTAGTTTCTCTATTGGCATTAGGAAAATAAACTTTTTACAAATATTAGTGTGGACCTGAATTAACACTGTAATTTGTAATATTTCTAAAATTATTGTAAAAGAAAATTCTAACTGTGTGGGTGCAGAAAAGGTTAAAAGTATATTCAAATTTTCCCACTGAGATATTTTTTCCTCCAAGTGCGAAAATCGCTTAATTCGTTTTGACACCAATAAATTCATTGGTTTTAGTGTGCAAATGTGTACACATGTATTTTTCTGTTACTTGAACCCTCCTGCTTTTTTCGCTTTCCTATGACGTAGCAAAGAGTTGCAAAATAAGTACAATAGAATGAAATCAAAAAACTCCCCTCGTAGAAATAATTCAAGGATTACTGTTAAGGAAACGCCGCTTTTAATAAGGTAATAGCAGCAACTTCTGGTGCACTAGATTTTCAAAGAACTGCTTTTCGTTTATTCCCTCATGAGTTACGTTATGGTAGTTTTCAAATTCTATGATTAGTTGTGGCTTGAAAGTTATCTGGAACAAAGAACTGTGAACGGCGAGTACTCGGACCGCGATTTATAGTTTTAAGTGGAACGGTGAGGACAGAATCGAATTTACCGGCAGTTTCGGAACACAATTAAGAAAACGCTTTTATTCCTTGATTTGGTTAAATAAAAAGCGCCCGCTTTTTGAAAAGCTCGCATTTTTAATTCGGGCGCTTCTTGCTTGAATTAAGAATCCGAAACTTAATTTCTATCACGCTAATGAATTTGGATCAAGTAATGAAGCACTTTTAATCTGCTTTACCGTTTGGGGCTCCGCATTCGATTTGAATCTTGCAAATTGAAAGTTTGTCCTTTGTGTTGAACTTAATACGCGTTCCCCTTCTGTTTTCGACTTGTTTAAACTTGTTAATTAACCGGACCCGGGAATATGCCGTAATAAATGATTATTTGTTCGCGATCACATTGTACAATGAAAGTTTCTGATGGCGCGACTCGGCAAAGCTTCTTTGGACGTCGGACGTTTTAATTATGTCGAAGATTAATTAGGGGGTTGTTGCTGGAACGTGTTCGGATGTGCATGAATTGGAAATTCGGCGTAAGTGTAGCGTCTAATTTACTTTGCGAATTTTATTTCGGCGCGCACTTTTTGAGACCGTTCGTGAAACATTCATGTCGAAATTAAAAGAAAATTTACATAAAATCCCGCCTTCGTAACGCCCCGACTGCAAAAGAAATAAAAGTAAAATATTTATTTTTCATCGTCAAAGAAGCTCAACATATCAAACGAGTCCTGGATTCGAGAGCATTACATTATGAACGCTTCAAAGTGAATATTCATCGGGCAAAACAAACTCACTTTTTTGGGAAAATGCGATGGAAAAGACTTGAAACACGGGCAAGTTGTAGAAATTGTGCAATACGAACACGCCAGGCGTAAACCAATCACTTTTGATTCATTTCCATTGAAAACTCCTTTTTTTGGCAAAATTATTGTTGCAGCCGCAATTAGATCGTTTTTCTGCAGCAGTTAATTAAACGTAAACGTTGCACCGTTCCCCGGGGACCGAACGAGACTAATTAACTTTAGTCAAAGCCGAAAAAATATTTTATGAAACGGTGAATGTCCATTAACCCCACCCGAAATTAATTTATAATTCGCTTGCTGAAATTTGAACGGGACCGAAGAAAGATGACGCGTTCACGTTGAAATTAATTTGATTTAGTTACATTCTGACGTACGAACAATGGGCCTTTTAACTCGGCCCAGCTTTAATAAAAATCAACCCAGGACGTCAACTTATTAATGACTTTGGGTTCGGCCACAAAGGCAAACGCGGCAATTTGGACGTTTCCAGAAAAATGTAATCAGCTAATTGGTCCATGTCGATGAAAAAACTCTTCGACAATATGTGCGCGGAACTCTCGTGGGATGCTCGAATTTAATTAACAACAGCAACATATCGTCAGGTATTCCCGTCCAAAACGTCCAGATATTGCCGCAGGATCACTTCAATAACAAAAAATGTTTAATTAAAGCGTTCCTTCCGATGTCGGATTCGACAGAGGCGCCTCTAATCAGTTTTATTAAATTTGTCAGAGTTGGAGTGAGCTGCGTGTGTGAAGTGCTCAAATTTTTAATTGAACCGTGTACATTTTGAAGCTCGTCGGTGATGGTGTTTAGATTTAAGGGCGCGACAAACAAATCTGCTCCTGTTTTTTTCTGCTCACAAACTGGAAATCACAGCACTGTATCATCGCGTTTTTGTTCGGATTATCAACAAAGAAGTCAGCCGACAGATGAATAATAACGAAATTAAGACGTGCGTCATAAGTTAATCCAGATTGCATCTCGCACAAAGCGATAACGGTAATAAAAGGCGAACGAATGACAGCCGTAAACGAAAGAATTAATGAGACGATTAAGTCGCAGGACGCCGGTATTGAATTAAAAGCAGGACCGGTCCGGATCGGCGGCCCGATAAAATCATAAATATGTAGCGATTAATG
Organism: Eledona agricola; assembly: GCA_964023215.1. Classification (NCBI taxonomy): domain Eukaryota; kingdom Metazoa; phylum Arthropoda; class Insecta; order Coleoptera; family Tenebrionidae; genus Eledona; species Eledona agricola. The sequence continues at coordinate 19,248,393 of OZ026855.1, read as the reverse complement.
AGCATGGAAAATGAAACTATGAAGTAACGAGGAATGCAATGGCTCGGAAGTCCTGGCCTTTAATTTGAAAATGGAGTGTTCCGAGCTGCTAACGCGGTTAGGGCGGCGGGGGTGAAGTCCGGGACCGCGCCCGGATGATCAAAGCTTCTCCGCAGACACTTTACACGGCTTTGCAACTCTCTACCTTCCAGCTCGGCTTTCCGATACGTCTGCGAAATACAAATCGCGCGTTTTTGCCCGGAGTCAAGTGCCACGGATCGGGATGTTACTGAACCGTTACCTATCTTCATTTGCCGCCCGATATTTTGACTGCACACTAGGGCCGAAGTGGAGAAACATGCGCCAGTCATTTTTTTGAATAAAAATATGAAATAAGCAGCTTTTCGTATATCGCCATTTCACACCGCCTTTTTCCCTCGTCATCCGAGCGGATCAAACCCGGATTTGGTATTCTTCCCGTGCCGGACCGTAAATTATTCTAATCACAGAGGAGACAGTTTGCAAACAATCTTTTCGGTCCCTTTTCGATACCCTCCAAATATGAAAGCTCTTTTTTTCGAACGGTTATTTACCTAGTCTTTCGCTTCACTCGCAATTCAGTCCGCACTACTCTAGCGATTTTAATTTCCGGGCAGGAAGTTGCCCTTGTTTCAGCTGCTTTATCTCGCTTTTATTTAAATTAGAACCGTGACAGACAAGAGTCACCATTTTATATTAAATGCCAAAATTAATAATCCGGACTTGTTTCGCTTCCTCTTCCAGGTGATAAATCAAGGTGACGCAAATGCCATGAAGAAAACGGGTCGGGGTGCAAACAAAAATTTAATTTTCTACATAATTATTCCTACCATATTGACCTAGAAATATTTGTCCGTTCTATAACATGACAGAACGTCGTATGAACATCATATTTCAAACGCAAATCAAATTTGAACAAATATTCATAATGGGAATATTTGTTTAAATTCTAATTATTAGAATTTGAACCCAACATGTGTAATATTGCACATAAATAACTCAGTTTAATATTGACTTTGACATAATATCGTATGTCTGCACCCAGAGAATATCCCACAGGAGTTGAGCATTTAAAGCAGATTTAAAACATTTGAAAATAAAGTTAGTTCCACCTGGAGATCTCAACAAAGTAGGGGTTTACCAGTGCAATGAATGAAGGTTCAATTTATTTTAAAATTCACTATGAAGATCAAAATTTTAAAGAAAGCAATCTAAAGCAGACCTTGCACGATCAGTAATAATTTCACTCATTTTCGTGATTTCTGGATAAAATGAAATAAGTCTTTTTTTGTACAAAATGGGATATCTATGATTTCACAAAGCTTCGCACCCTAGCAACAATAAACAGCCAAAAAGTAGGTACTTTTATGATCTTGAAAATTTGAGAACCCCACCACTAGAAATGGATTTGCAGCAGCCATATCGATTTATATGAAATTTTGTTTAAAATATCTACTTTTTTTCCAGAAACCACGGAATTGGGTAAAAATATAACTAAGGGTTAGCTGTTGGAGCTTTGGACTAACTGACGAAAAGAACTAAAAAATACTCTAGCATCGAAGATATCTAACTGTCTTTCTTATTGAAGCAGGTGACATTACTACTGAAAATTTGAGGTATTCAAAGTTTCTTTCTGTGGCCAGATACCTCAGAGTCACTGCTTTACTTCATTACTGTCCTTATTCATTATAGTAATGGTTGGTTTCATCATTCGCATTATTTTATCAAAAGTTTCTTCTAATTCTTATAATTCTAATGCTATTAGAATTATAGCAATGCAAGCTTCTTTGAGAGGATCCATATTAATTTTGATAAAGTCGACACAAAATGTGAATTATTTTTGCTTTGTTGTAACAACTCAAGAGTACTGATGCAAATAATGTTATTTTTAATTATCGAATAAAGTTTAAGTGTAATGACGGAATAATAATAGAGGACTGAACCAAGTAATGACATTATTATTGATGGTGTAAGGTCTGCTTTCAAGACGAAGTAAAATTGTAGATGTAACATCACAATAAAAAAAATAGAAACCATTACAAATAAATCAAAAGAAATAAATCCGGCAATTGAGGCTACTGTTTCATCAATTTTATAAGTCTCTTAAACCCTTAAAATAACAGTTCAGATGAATTTGTGAACAACTGTGTGTTGAACTCAGACGAGGACGAGGAAGGTTTAGAAATTTAGATACTTATCGTTTGTTCTTTTTGAAAGTATTTAATGTCTCCGGACACAGAGCCAAAACACATTGCCAGTTTTTTCGAGTTTAATTGTAATATAATGTCATAAATGTAGAATTTGTCGTTTTTTGCTTATATGGCACAATGTCGTAAGTGTTTTTTTTGATGATTTTTTCATAATTAAGAAGATCATGTTAAATAATATAATTTTACTGGTTTTGTTTCCAGTAGGGAATAATGTAATGTAGTGTAAAGAAACGTTGTTATTAAGCACAAATAAAAATAATAAGAACTACGCATAATAAATACATAACATATATTATGTATAATTTTGCAACCTCTTTATCTTAAAACAATGCAAACTTGAAAATTCCTTAATACTACAACTTTACTGGAGTTATCTACATGTTACCCGTTCAATTTTTCACGCTCTTCTAATAATCTCTCTCTAAGTACCTACTTTATTTATTAAAGCTAGCTTCTACATACTGCAAATAAATTAGATTTGCTGTAACCACTTTTTTGATGGCAACTTTAGAATTGGCTGAATATCAATAATTTCAAGTTACTCAGTTGTAGAACTAAGGCCCCTCTTGAGTCTGAATTCGCCTGAAAGTACGCAAAACGACCGAACGTATAACTTCTTCAAATTTCAATTTGATGTTTGTAGCAATACGCATGTTATATTTTATATTACATGTAATTAATGAGTTATTAATTGAAGACGAACATTACAACATTTCTATTTATTCTAAAATGTGCGGGGACGATTTGATCTTGTGTCATTATCGAAGCGATATAAACCTCGAACGATTATGCACTTATTCCAATGTTTCTCCTATAAAGCTATAATTTTTTTATGCGAAAAAAAATCGCTTTTTTTTCTTTATTCTTTCGCTCGACGAAAACCGGCTCGTCTTTAAATGTTTTTTTAGTTTAGGATTAGGAAGGAAGATTGCGAGGTCTTTTGTTGCGAATGATAGTTTTCTAATTCTTGGTGGTTTATTGGTGCACATTCCCATTTAATTTTTCATAATTTTTGTCCTTTTTGTCATGCATAACCTTCCAGTTCCAGTTCCAGTTCCAGAAAACTGTTGCCATCATCTTCTGTTCAGTAAACTTGGTTCTTTTTTTTTGGTGGTGGAGAGCCCTTATCCTAGTGCAGAAACGCCTTCTTTGTTGGTGGGCCGCAATAATGTGCCCAAGTCTCATCTCCAGTCACATTTTTATCGCTTTACAGAAAAACCAAATGATCACCGATTTGGACCAACTTGGAAGTGACGTGACTCTGATATCACAGTGATTTGACATGACATAATAATTGCAATTGTGTTTTGTTTTCATGTAGATAAGGCTGTAAACTCCGCTCGTATAACTCTGTCATGCAATGCTTTAAAAAATGGGTTTTCTTGTGCTTTCCGCACGAATTTCGGGGCACTATTTTTTACTCGGACGCTTCGATCGGAACGCGATAAAATCAAATGAATTACGTTGGTAAGCGTGTGTTTCAATCACCTCGGGACATGGCAGCCGCTGGTTTTACCCGTTATCTCAATTATCAAACATCCACAATTGCTTGACTTACAAGTTACATTAGTTAGATAGTGTAAACGCCGAAACTCGTGATTACACACCGCCTCCCAATTTGTAATGAAGCTTCGTAACGTTGCAGGTGAAAGAGAGTTTGCATCGTGCACCGCCAATTGTTGCACTTAACGGACGAAGTAAAATGTAAACAGGCGAACTGTGGGAAAAGCCGAAAATGGGCTCGGAAGTTTCTGATGGGGATTTCGGTAAAACTTCAATTACCGAACTATTAACACAATTTAAAGTTTGGGTCGAGCGGGATTTGCAACATGCGATGATTCTGGCTGCGCAAATATTTACCTTGGAGCCAAGTCGCCTCCCGGATTTTTCAGTCGGGTTTCAGCTTCACACAATCGGGATAAAAAGCTCGGTTTCAGTATTTGAAGCAACTTTGTCCCGTTTGGCGTCTAATCGTTGTTAGTCACGCAACCGTTCATTACCGATGTCCTAATATATTTCATGAATTGTAGAATTAAATCGCTTCATAAAATAGGGCACAGGACATTACGATTTCATGGTGCCATCCACGTTCCATTTTCATGAAGTATATAACGTACGATCGGCTTAATTAGGTGAAATAAGCTGCGGGAGGCGCTATTAAAAGTGTTGTGTTACGGCCAGCGACCACTAGAAGCTCCTTCGGATTCATTAATGTCGGATTAGCAAATCCGCATTGGCCGTTACCGAAAAATAATCGGATCGGCGGCTAAAATTCGTTCGAATTAGTCCGGAAGAGTTCCTCGGAATGCGACGGCTCACGGCTGCCAACTCCAACAAACAAAATAACAGTTTACATAATTAAAACTATACTCATTGTTCTGTTGAAATAAGATGAGCGCAAGAGCGGCAAATGCACCGAAAAGTTATCCGGTTCCGCGTGTACATCTTGCTGTAATTAAGACAAACAAACAGTTAAATTTTAATAGAAGCTCGCGCAAGTTAACATTAAATTATCCCTTGTTTCAAATCCTCAGATTTGAAAAACCGAACGAGCGCGTTAAATCGTTAGAAACAGTTAGGGGGCGACGCTTCTGGCTTTCTCATTTTCATTTCACGGATATTAGCAGATTTGAGCCGGCCATAAAAGCACCAACTCTGATGAAAAATTCCATTGCTGGCAATAATAATTCGGGGTTGCAACCCACCGAGACGACAAGTGACAAGGGGAGGGCGTCTTACGTGAGGTCATGGATGCGGAAAGAAATAAAATCGAGTCAGAACTAAGAGTTTAGGGCATCGTAAAAGTACTTGGCGAAAAGGCCACTGGAGATTCCGTCCAAGTTGCGTCATTAAAAGAACAGCCCGGATGATTGGATCGTCGTAACGAATAGCAATCGAACCTGTCTTAACACCTAACACATAACCGGGGCGCCAATTTGAATTCTTGCCCGTCGCTGACCACTGCGGAGGTGCAATTATTACACGATCCCGGGCCAAATTGATTGCACATTTCGGTGGTTTGTGTGCAGCTTCCAAGCGAAAGAGTCGTGTGGGAAAACTCGATAACAAGCCGTGGGCGGAAGGTAGGAGGGCTATTTTCCATCCGATTTGGTATCTTTTGAAGCCGCTAGTCCATCGGCTACAGACGTCCACTAGCTAACCGCCCGCGCCCTCAGACTGCCATTGACAGCCCTTTCGGGCGCATTGTGTACAGCTTATTCGAAATCAAACGGAAAGGAGCTCCGCTCTACCTTTCTAATTCAAATAACTTTCGACAATCGATTTTCGACTCGAGCCAAACGTTTTAAAGCGAGCGTGAGCTTTTAAGCTCCCAACACAAAGCTCGGTTTCAAATTATTTATAATTCATAATGGAGCATACAATCCATTACGTTTATGGGGTTTGGACTTTACGACGATGTCAACGAAGAAGGTGGGCATTATCTCGGAACCGTTAAAATGCTAATATTATATTCAGAAACGAAGTTACCCTGCTGCCGGCATCTTTCATCCCTAAAACAGCGCCGCGCTGCAGCTTACTATTTAAACAGATTTACATTACGAACCATTAAAACTCGTTGGTGAAATTGCTGGATGTTGTTTCGTAACGTTCGTTTTACACGTTACGTCCCCAAATCTCATTTGAGGCAATAACGCAGAGTGGCACATGTTGCGAACAGTAAAACTGTCGTATTTCACGTAGGGCCCTAATGGCTGATAGTTTAGGTAGTAAGTGTAAGTGGTCCAATAGCGATAAGGGGACAAATCGATAACCATAGTTAGGTCACCCCCGATAAGAGTTGAATGTGGGTTATGCGCGTATAAGGGGCCTTCCGACTCTCACTCTCCGCTTTTAACATCACAAATGGAATCGTGACAAGGACGTACGTCAAATTGATTTTCCCATTTATTAGGTCCGGGGGAGTTACAAAAAAGCAGGCGGCTTTTATGGCACTCCTCGCCGAGATATTACACGGTCTGCATTTTCCGAATAAAAGCAAAGCGCACGGAAAATTCTAATTGGTTTTCGGCGAGAAGCGGCGCCTATCTCGTCCTCGTATCGCTGCAAGTCGGAATGTATTAAAAGCGGCGTGCGAAAATACAGATAAAAGAGCGCCAAAAAGCGTATGTGAAGTCACGTCCGAATCTTTTCATTGGGACATGAAATATGGATGCGGTTCGGGAAAATGAAGCGCGCGACAGTCGGGTAAACATAGAGGCGCGAACTTAATATCAGATATCGGCCGTTCCACTCGTAGACAGGTAATCAAAAGTTGCCTCCATAAAATATTCGGCTCGTTTTTTCGTCTTTGTAAAACGGCAACAAATGGCCAGACAGAGAGGGCGCTTTCAACTTTCTCCGCTGCACCGGAGACTCCCCAAGGCCTATTATAAGTTTCAATACCGATATATCATGTAGCCACTGTATTCCGGGGCCCGATAACTTTTGCATGGTTTAGCAAGATTAATGAGCAGTGTCTTTCAGAAGCGGCCCGCCGATAACGTTTCAGGAAGATGTCGACTTGGCTGATAAGAGGCCTTCGCGCGACCTCCGAGACGTACAATCCCCCGGACTCTTTACGCAGCTTTAGGCTAAATGGGAAAGGGGAAATGATTGATATCATGCGGCGACTTGTAATCGATGCGTCAAAGGTACCGACGACTTACTTCGCTTGACCTGTGCTTGTATTTAAACACTCCTGTAGAAGATATCCTCTGGACCTGTACCAACGTAAACGCTTTTATATTGATAGCTTTTAGCAATACCCGACGACCTGCTGATAGTACGTAACTTGGATGTTGTTGTTTTCAATATCTCAATGTCCTCTCAGTTGGACATAACCACTAAAGAACTGTTTGATGGGATTACTTAATCACTGCCTCAGAATGTAATTGTACATAATACGACTTGGAAACTTAGTGAGCCCACTAACGTCATCAATTTAACGATATAAAAACAAACCAAAACTGTACATTAATGCACAATGTACACAGCATAAAATGTGGCTTATTATGTCACTTGGTAAAATAGTTATGTTCTTAGATCCGTTTGAAAAAAGTTGAAAAGGGCGCCTCGTTTGCTCACTACTGAGCAAAAAGAGATTCGAGCGGCAATTTTGCTGGCTTTTTTGGCGACTCTAAAGAAAACCGCACTGATTTTTTCTTCCGATTGGTAAACATTGATGAAACTTGAGTTCACCACTACACGCCCGAATCGAAGTTGCAGTTGAAGCAATGGAAACATTCGGGTGCTCAAGGCTCTGCCGACAAAATCTGCAGAAAAAGTTATAGGATCAATTTTTTGAGATTCCAAAGGGACACTATTGATAATCTTTCAAAGGGTAGACTATAACGGGGGCACATAATGCTAATCTTTTTAACCGGTTAGACCAAAATTATCAAAAAAACGGCCGGGTTTAGCTAAGAAAAAAATAATCTCCTGCACAAGCCCACAGCTGTGCAATTTCCATGGCATAATTAAACGAAAAATAGTACGAAATTTTACTGAATCCCTCTTATTCCCCAGATACAGCTGCTTTAGATTACAATTTGTTTTCGAAACTCAAATGATTTCTTGATATTTTCTTCTCAAGATGCGGTTGATCACCAAGGTCTTATTGATAATAGTCAATCTTGCTTCGATTTCAATCGACATTAACTTTTATTTTGCTATTCAGGAAGTGGTATTGAAAATACGCTATCACTGTTTTTTGATATTGGCAATTTTTCAATCTGCGTAAATACAGCAACAACGCAAATTTTGCTATACGCCTCACTCATCTCACTCACGAAAATATTTTATACAGCACCCGAACTTTAAAATATTGTTTGAGGAAGCGGTTACAGCAGTAAACACTGCTACAACTGCATTTAAATAAACTTTGTGAACGTGAAATTCTTACATATTACATATATTACATATGAAGCAATAAATTATTAGAATTGGTTTTCTTCATCTTCATCATCGTTGCCTTGTTCTAAAAGAATTTCAACTTTTAAATTTTGCATCAGTAATACATATTGTTTATAAGGCAATATAAAACTTTGTTTCAGTAATCCACTGCAACGGTCTATCACATTCTATAGATCTTTGTGCATGATATCCCGGCCTTAAAATAAGAGTGAAGGGCGACGGTTAAAAATTTTCACATTTTTTCATGCCTTCTTTACCAAAAATAATGATTTTTCTTCTAATTAAATCAATTAAATTCAATTAGATCCTATATATTTTTTATAATGGTAAAATTACACTGTAATGGTAAAATTACACTTCAGACTGGGAAAAATATTCTCGTTTTAAACTGTCAAAAAAAATTATTAGATACAATTTAAAAAACGAAGTTGATTGCCGCAACAGCAAATCAAAAGATGATAGCACCAATCTAAAAAGATCACGTCATGCACGATAATAAACGTAACAACTTTTGTATAAAACATTTTTCATAACTTTTCAAATTAAAAAGCTACAGCCATTTATTTGATACTTTTGTTCCACCTGTAGGTAACTAGAAAATAATTCTCTAAAGAGAATATTAACCTTTAGATCCATATTCAGCTGAAATCTGGTCTCACTACGCACCTCGTTTATCAAGATACAACACCGAATACACTGCTAAAAACCTAACCTCAAAAATAAATTCAGCTAATAGTCAATTGATAATTTCATCAATTTGTTGAAAAATTATTATGCACAATTGTCATTGTGAAGTGCAAAAACGAGTCAACATTGAGAATTGTCAAGGTGCTTGACAATTGACAATTAATTTCATAAATTAACGAGAACATAACGAGCATAGCAAATCTTGAATCCTTCTTGAAACGGCTGTCACATGTTAATTTCCAGTCAAATTTTCAAGATTGATTATTATCAGTAAGATCCTGAATAGCACGAAATATTTTGCAGATGTTGGACCAAATGTGTTAAAAAGAACGCAGAATATGTTGAAGAATAAAATATTATTTTGACAACCACTGATGTTTTTTCTTTTTGATTCCGATGACTTTTCAAACGACCCACGTAATATACGTATTTGTATCGAGAGAATCGAAGAAAATGTTTTAATGAGCCCAAAAGAGTGCTGGAATAGCAACAATTTTACGACTGACAGAACTTTTGCATTGTACAGAAAGACTAGTAGCTGAGTTTGGTCAGTTAAAATAGCGTCGGAGGAAAACGAGATTTCTTGTTTGTAGGAGTTGTAATACAGCAACATTTTCTATTATAATATTGAAACAGTAATGCTCGGAAAAAAGAAAGGGACAAGAGAAGAAGAACTGCTGTAATCAGTCAGTACAGCTCAAACTAGTGAAGGCATTCGGTCAATATTTATGCTTTGAAGTCGTATACTTATTAAAAGCAAGAATGTAAGAGTTATTACTGGCGGATGGCATGATAAGGAAAGACAGATATTTGGAACATCATGTCGTGGTACAACATTTAAAGAAAGAACTCATGCTAAACGTGACCAAAAATATTATTTTGAAGTACTTGTAATTGAAATGATTACTTTTGGGCATTGTATGAATAAGTGCTTATCTGGTTTTCAAGTATTTAAAAAAAGATATCAACAAGTCGCTTTCATTTTTACTAAAAATTACACTCAAAGGAATGGATTTCTCAAATGTAGGTGAAAACATAATGAGCTTTTCAAATATACCTAACATCTCCTCGTTGCTTTGAGCAGATAAAAAGAAACTCAAACGGAAATGTGTTATACGCAGCTGAATTACAAAAGTTCAGCAAATGGTTTTTTGGTCCATGTTCGGGACAAAACGTTGTTCTTTTTACGTTTAGAATCTCTCATTATTATTTCGCATATCACATCGTTCTTGGTATAATTAAATCATTGTTTAGATGTCCTGATAAAAGCTCCTTCCGGCAGGACAAATGCTTCTACGTTCATTATCAATAAACAATTAAAAAATATTTTTAAATCACTTTTGTAGCTTGCCTAAGCCAATCCTGAGGGCTTGTATTTTAGATAATTAAACGTTTTCGATTAATCTTTTTTAAGTCATAACAGAGGGATTCACGCAGGACGTATATTATATATAAAATAGATTGAACAAGAGAAATTTTCTAGTAGTGCCAAGAAGAAAAGCTTTTTCCTTTCGTTTATTGCCATGCAATTTACGAAAAAGAACTTGTGCCCAATGGGGATGAAAGCCATTCACTACAGCAATTTTCCACGTGTTTGATAAAGCAGACATTAATCGCTTCGTTTTTATGACATTTCAACTTCAGGAGCACCGTGTAGGGATGGAAAAAATAAAACAAAAAAAACTCGGACATCAATTATGTGCTTAAAATGATAATTTTCATGGTGCTTGAACCATCAAACCAATTAAGTAATACAACTGTCAGAGCGGCTTAGAATGGAAATATGAATTTGACATCAAAAGGAGGTTGTAAATGTGACGTGAATGTGTTATGACGACATATCATTTACAACGGGTTTACAGAGATACCTCAAACTATTAATTCAAGCAGTCTTCACATTTGCTCGTAAACATAAAGCATGCGAACTAATCGGAGATTCCTTTTGCTCGTGCAGAAGTGGTAAGAAACGCAAATTGAGTTGGACGCCGCGGGCTGCCATTTGTAATATTCGGCAGTGACATCCTTATTACATCGTTTATGGTTCTGCATTCGATTTTTCCCAAACCGATTTGCCTACTCGTTTTATTGCCCGATTGATGCGGCGTCTCCTCCAGACGACCCCGACTTACATTTCACGTTCCGTCATTTTTTCTTCTTTTGGCGGTAAGTCGCGAAACGCGGTTCGTTCTGCTCACAAAACCAATTAAAATTCCTTCGCAAAAGAACGTTTGTAGGCGTCATACCCATTTCACGATCCGTGAAAGTTCGTTTAAAATTCGCCATTAACCAACATTTTAATCAAAACCTAATAACTTTCCCTGATAAAATCAAATTATTTGCAGTGTTTATCCTCGAAACGATTTCGCGCCGGGTCCTGACAATGTGACGGCTTTAATCTCGATTCCGGCTTTCGATCCGGGAGCGACCCTCGCAATCAGTTCGGTATTCACGAAAGAACCGATCGACATTACTTTTCTTGGGAATTTATCACTACAAAGTTATGCAGATTTTAGGTGTTCTTCGCCTTTAGAACTTTAATCAAGGGACGAGGTGCTAGTTCCGCGGAAAAATTCACTGCAGTCTATTAGGATTTACAAGTCTGATGCGGTCTTGGAGTGCATTCGATTAGCATGCCAAAGAGAACTCGGGCAAACGGGGAAGACTACATCTGCCCCAACCATGATTTTATTAACCCACGTCTTCGCTAATAAATATCCTCAATGTGCAGTTTTCTTTCACTTGCGCACTTGCTTTGAGGGAATTTCCTAAAAAGCAGTGCATTATTGCTAATAAACAACCCGGACGTCCGTCTTCGAGACTGCTGTAAATAAGGGGCGGCCGAAGGAAAAACGCTACAACCTATCTCTGGTCGGGTGGAACGACCGGCAGCGGAATGAGCACTACGAGGAAAGTCAGTCGAGAGGAAAATAGAATCCCTTTAAAAACAGATGCCTTTGGGTCACAAACCAAAGTGTATCTCCTGTGCGGCCGATGTACTGTGAAGGAGCCACTTTTGCGTGCCCCCGGGAAAAACATGACGAAATTTAACCGCAAAAACTGACACAAACTGCATCCACCAAAATACACACCCCGCGTGCCATAATGCGCTTTAAATGGCTGCAGTGAATGTAAGTCGGACGAATAGTTTACGGCGCGAATAAATCCGCTCCCTTCATAATTCCCCCTATTCAATGATTTAGAAAGTACACGCGGCCGGACTGCATATGCTCCTTGGGGCGAGCAAAACTTTTGCTGGCGGGGATCTATCTACTTTTTTGTTTTAATTTGCGCTAGCTCCTGGAGTTTCGATGTACACATTTTTGAAACCTGCAGCGAAATTATAAAGGCACCCTCTTTCCATCAGCTAATTATCTCTAAACATCTCATTTTCGAACGAATTTAGGGGAAGCAAACAAGCTCGACCTGAATAAGATCCGTCTTTGTGAGGCTGTACGTGCGATTTACCTTACCTTTTGTTCGACATTTTAACGTTTTGATTGAGTTATTTAATTAGGACCAAGTCCGTTAATGTTGTTTGCTGCTGCGTACATTACCATAACAAAGGGATTTGTTTTATTTGACCGCGTTTTGTATTTTTCGTTCACAATTTACAGCTTTACCACGAGCGATAAGTGAAGCAATAAAGCTAATCGAACATTTACCAACTAATGTATATAATTAATGAACCTGCAGAGAACCGTCAGTTTAAGTTGAATAGTTAAAGACGCTGGTTTTGCTTGAAGTTTTGCTCTTACTTAAATAGAAAAACGACAATTTCAGTCATTTGCTTAATTAGTGTATAATAAAAATAAGCCTGCTGCAGGAGGTGGTCGTTCGGACTAGTGGCATTTATTTCAATGAATTTTTGCCTTTTGTACTTTAAATATTCTCCCAGAAGCTTATAAAGCCGCGCCGAGCTTAAAACGCTATATTTAGTAAGTTTAAGTGCTCTCCTTCCGGATGCACTAATTCCGCCTTCTCCCTCAAATTCATTTACGATAATTGAATCCACCGCACACCTGATGTCCGTCCCTGGGATTACAAACGTCGCAATTTATTGAGGCCGGCTCTGTGAGCAGCGCCAACCGACCACGAGACGCGCTAATACTTTTAAATGATTTTTTAAGCACTTCGACCGCCCTAAAAGCCCCTTTATTTGCGGCGATGTATGGGCTTTGTTACACACTCCGGACATAATTCCACACACGTATGTGCCCCAGTTCGTCTCCCTCGTCCATCCCCTCATTGCCTCCGGCGCTTGCAAAGTGCCGTCGACCGAAACATTCGCATACACGCGCTATTATATGTGGAAAACATGAATTCTCCATCAGCGGCCGCAGACCCAGCCTCGAAAAAATACAGATGCGGCCTCGTCGTCTTGTTCCCATAACGCGTGCAATGCCGAGTGAGTGCAACAAATTTGAATGTACGTTCGGGTCCATTCTGTCTATGGGGCGGGGCGTACAAATAAAAAATGGATTCGAGTTTTGTTTTTATTTTTTACAGGGTACATGTTTGATATTGACATTTGACAGGAGCTGACAATCTAACAGTGGCTCAAAAAACGCCTAAACCGACGTCAGAATGTAGTTAAAGTAGTTAGTTGTAGTTAAAAAAGACATAAGATGTATCTTATACAAGGTGGTTCACGTAGGTCGCTCATTGCAACGAAAGCTAGAAAGTTGAAATTTGATGATCGATTATTCTGAATAGAAGCAAACTGCTAGGATTGTAGCACTTCCTGTTATTCCGCAAAATTAACATTTTGAATAAAACGCATTCAAATTGTTAATACTTACTTTTCATAGTTTATTAAATATTGTTAATTGTATGCTAAAATATGAAAATGATATTTCATTTGAGATTTCTTGAAAATTACTATAAGAAAATGCCAAAAACGCCAAAAATTGCAACCCCACATGTAGAAATAAAAATGACTCGAATTTTATGAAGGTTATTCAAATTTTCGACAGTTGCGATATTCCACATTTTGCAAAAAATGCAGCGCATGATATGTGTAATGTGTAATAAAAACAATTTGGGTCAAACAATTGATATTAGCTTGTCAGTTGAATTATTATGCTTTTCAAAAATCTTTACTATAAATTTATTATGTAAATTAATAACAATGAAACATCAAACAAGAAAGTAAAACAAAACTTTTAAGTTAACAAACCCTGTAAATCAATTATTGTAGAGGTAAATAATTGTAATTAATGCAAATGCCCAACATTTCCACTTATAGATTCTACGATACGTTTTTCTAGAGAATTAATTTCTCATCTTATTTTAGCAGGATCAAGATTAACAAATGCACTAACAATTTTTCTTTTGGGATGTTCTTTATTTAAAATAGTTGGTCAACAAACTATTTCCTATGTGTGGCTATATATAAATAAAAATCAAGAGGGGCAAATCGGTCGGCCACAATCGGTCCATAATCCCGAAACAGCGGTCTTCAAACAATGCAGCATCAATATTTTTGTACCGAAGCTTTATTCATCTGGTGTCCTTGCTAATAGTAAATTTTCAACAACTGGCTTTACAATTTTTCTAAAAATTTTGACATATTTTTGTCTATTTAAATTATCGTCATACATGGAGTAGGTACTGAACTTCACCGTCAATTAGCAAAGCTAAAATTTTTTCGAAACCGATTTTGATTATCTACCTTTAAACTTAAAAGAGGATTTTTGTGAGCCCACAAATGACGATTGCGTCAATTGAAAATTCCATGCTGAGAAAACGTCGCTTCATCCGTCCAAATAATTGTTAGAAAATTAGGGTTGTCTTGTATTTTTACGAGGATCTGTTTACAAAAATGTTTCCTACATTGGTAATCAGTTGGGTCTAGGTTTTTTAGTATTATAAATTTAAAAGGATGACGTTTATAACCATACAGAATTCTTTGAATCGTTGAATAACTGATTCCCAAATCAATGATCCCTGATCTGATGCTAGGGGATAGGCTTGATAATATACCAAAACGTACTGTTCTTTTATTATGTTCAGTTTCAGTTAACAACAAAACAACAACAAAAATAAAACTTGATATCCTAATTTTATGAACAGCAACATTTATCGTATGTTATCCTAAATGTTAAAAAAAACTTCCCTTGGACCCAATGTCGATTTTCTTGTGACTAATATCTGCAATTGTGACGATTTACAGACCCACTTTGACAAAATTTAATGTCTTCTTCTATTTGAGGTCTACCTTGTCGTAACCAATTTTTTAGAGATTCACTTTCCGTAAATTTTGAAACTAATTTAGTGATTGCAGATCTGACAATTGGGAGTCCATGAGGGTGCTTCTGATGGGCATATGCTTCTCTGCATGTGTTCTTCGCCTATATCCATCACCAAAATTTAATGATTACCATTAAAATGATGCCATTTTTGCAAACATTTGCAATCATTTACAAAATAGTTTTTGTTTTACATAAAAAGATAGCAAAAGGTTAAGACAAGTTGTAAGAATAAAACATTATTCTTTTAAAACATTTAAAATTAATAGTTATAATTATTAATAAATATAAATTATTAAGAGCACCAAAGTTTCACTGTTAATGTATCATTTCCTTAAAATGGTTATGTAACATATAATTTTTTAAATCACCGTTTAGCTAATAGCAGAATACAAACAGTAAAATTTACAGTTGCCATTAAAAAAAATTACGATGACGTCATTACCTGAAAACAACCGTCATCTAATCATCTTTTGCACTCTAAAATATAGTATTTTGAAAAACAAATTTTACTTGTTTCAGCGAAAGAGTTAGTTATGAGCTTGGTTTCAAACTATATCATCACTTTGTATGTATAGACAATAAATGTGAAATATCATGAAAATTAAGCAGAACTTACATACACATACATACACTTTATAAAAGTCGAGTTATTTTTTATTTCTACAACGAATGGCGCTATTTGAAAAACATAGTTTTTGAACTTTTGTTAGTCATATTAAAAAAATCGCAGGAACTTTTTGACACATTAAAATTTTATAAAAATTATTTTTTGGTTATTCTCTGAGGTTATGCAAAACGACATAAAAAATAACTATGGTATTATCTGCAACGAATCAAGAGATTTTAATTTTGAAATAGGTCCTTACATTTCCAAATTTTAAAATTAAATTAAAAATACACTATTCGTTTTTGGTATGTCGCGTCCGAAACAGTTAGAAAACATAATTTCAAATTCCTCCATCTCATTTCAAGATTAAACATTTTCTACACTTAAACGAATTCCGAAGTCATTTCATGACCTAATCTGAATTATTTTTGTTTATACTGACGCTATTAGCATCGAGTAAATGAAACGCAACTTGTGCGGTTTTTTCATCAGGAATTTGCAGGCGTTGGGATCAAGTGAGACACCTGAAAGTTGATTGATTGCGTGTGGTGACAGGAAACATGGAAACATGGAAACGCGCGTGTGTGCGTAATAGGAGAGCTAAATGGCGTGCTGTATCAGAAGAAGCCTTACGTGCCTAGAATTGATGATCTGCCTAATTAAACTGGCACTGGATACTGCTGGATATATTCAGAAAGCAGAAGAGGCCCTCGACCCTGTTCGCTAATAAGTCTGCACTGCAACTAACGAGTTCGTTCGTTACTGATCCTTGCCAATAATTTCTCGAGCTGAATTTTTAAATTTATGTTTTTGTTATGATCTCCACTCAGGAAGTTGTTCGCCTAGGCCTAGTTGGTCCTCGCTCGGTTTGATTCCGGCAAATTGATGCCCTGAGCCTTCTGACAGCTCAGGCCGCATAAGTACGCTTTTATTTGGCATCGAAGAGCCTCCGTTCGTTTGTAGACAGGGATTAGAAAAGCGTCCCCATTGTGCGCTCACCGCGAACGTAAACACCCACGAAAACAGGAATAAATCTCGCGAAACTGACACAACGTTGAGGCGTAAGTGAAACGCGGGAGGTATTTCATTTCAGAAGGCTACGCAAATGCCGGGTGTCAAGATATTCTCCAAGTGATTGTTTCAGGGAGCAACATTTGTCAGGTCGGTCCCGCGCGTATTTCAATTATGCACAAAGCCGTGTCGAACGACACACAAAGACCGAAGGGAATTCGGGCCGATCGTGTGTCAAAGGTATGCACGCGACTTAACAAGAGTCAGCTTCTGTGTTTTTTAGAAGCGTTGCGTGAAATGCCTTTCAGAAAATCCAACGCCCCAAATAAAAGTGCACCGCGGTTCGGTTTTCAATCGGTTAATCGCTTCGTTATGGGATAAACGCACTTTTGTTTTGTATCGCGCCATCCGACGGGCCATTAAAGTTCAATTTGGCGCGGATCGAGAGCTTTTTGCAACGAAAGTTTCATTATTTTGCGTTTAACCGGCCTTTGCACCATGGCGCCGGTCTTCGATTAAATCGACAGTAATGGCGGGATCGTTTTCGCAAATTCCACTTGCGTCAGCCGTACATGACCAAACTCGGACGCCTCTTTTTCGAATCAAAACGGTTTTTAATGTCAGTTTTTCATTCGCGACCGATACGCGAGTTTCGACCAAAACACACATCCCCTTAACTTGCAATCTCACTTAATATTGTTCTGGTTTGTGTCCGGTTTGTGGTTCAAAATACAGAACATGCATCACTGGTCTTCAAGTATTTTAAAAATAATACAGATTATACCAAAAAATTTGAATAGCAGTTTATTGCACTCAATAGAAGAATAAATAATATTGAAAATGGAGCTGAAAAACATAATGATCCCTCGAAACAAATCTCCTCGTTGCATTCAGAACTCCATTAGAAAAAAAAAAAGAGACTCCAAAGGAAAAGTTTTCCTTGCGTCAGCCATACCTGACCGAATTCGGACGCTTTTTTGGAATCAAAACGGTTTTTACTTTCTGTTCTGTTAACTTGCAATCTCATTTAATTTGTATTTAGAAAAAATATGGCCTGTTTTGTGTCCGGAGACTGTGGTTCTGGTTTAAGATTAGAAGGCACTCCGGCCCAAAAATATATTTTAGAAGTACAGTGTGTCGTTAGTTAATCTGAATATAGGAAAAAAAATGTTTCTGTAATTCGGATTGCTCATTCTGTACTTTTGGTTATGAGGGATTTCGTAATCCGGATCGCTTAAATCACATTGTCTTTTTTTATGTGTATTGCGCAAATGTTACAGGCTTTCCCTGAACACCTTCCAGTTCACTTAGTAATAAGTCAACGTATATAAAATCACTACAATTGGTGGCGATTTACACAACAAAATCCCCCTGTAAAAAGGAAACATAAAACATTAACTCCTAAATAAAACTCCGAATATGTGGATTTTTTAAAACGAGGCATTAGTGGAAAAACATTGGTTCAGAAGTACTATTTTGCACTTTGTGGCACGTCAACGATATTAAGCGACATTTGTAGAAAACTAAAGATAAATATTTTTAACATTCTATGCTATAATTACATAACAATGTTGACTGAGACCATTTTCAAGAATTGTTGTGAATTGCGTTTCCGGGTAAAAAACACACTCTTTGAAAAACCCTAGATTTTCAAAAATGGAAATAAAGCTAGATACATGTCTAGTTCAGTTCGTTAGTCTAATGCTTGGACATTTTTATCAGAGAAAGCAAAACAATTGTTTGAGGAGTGCTTTATTGCTGAAGTGAGAAAGTACCATGGAATCCAGAACCTTCCAGAAAAATCAATGCTGGTAATCAATAAAGCTTCTTCACATTCTAGAACAGAGGAGCTTGTTAGTGATTTTGAAAATATTGTCAAATTTCTTCCCCCAAATACGACTTTATTAATTCAGTCAATGGAACAAACTTCTATTCCTTTGGCAAAACTGCATTATTGAAATAGTCTCTTGGTCGAGATTTTAACAAGTTTCTTCTCGCTTCTGGTTAAAAATTACAAGATACATCATGCGAAGTGCTGCCGAGATTATTATTATGGTAACGCAGATTTGATCCAAACCGATAATCGAGATTTGAAAGTTCAGATGATGATTTAGATGAGTTGGAAATGAAGATGAGAATGCAGTTAACTAACTTTTGTAGAATAAATACGTTGCTTCACTCTGTAGATTCGTCAAATAGCGGCAAATGTTTATTTTTCAAAAATTCTTTTGTAGTCCGGATTATTTCATATTTCGGATCTTCCCGGATTAACGCGACACTTCTGTACCTAGAATTGAAATAATAGGAAGATGCTTCTAAGGAGCTCTTTAATAAACGTATACAGAGTGGAAACTTTAATTGGAGTAAATTCAGTATCATGAAACGAAATGATTTTGCTAAAAAGTCCTGAAACACGTGCATTTTTGTTTTTAACTTGACAAAAATACATCGTTGTACTCCTTTTTTAATGAGCTTGGCAATGAAGTATCATATTTTTACATTTGAAGCCCTCTGAGAAAACAAAAAGAAAAACTGTAAACGTAGCAAGTTTAAAACAAAAATCGAAGTGTTTCAGGATTTTTCGCAAAATCATTTGTATTCATGATACTGGATTTACTCCAGTTAAAGTTTTCACTATGATGTATAGTCATTTGGGTCCATCTGACTCTGAAGGATGTTTGATATACCCAAAGCTGAAAACAGAATATGCAACACTTGTAGGTATTTTATTCGTAGGAACAAGTGGTTTTCAAGTATTTAAAAAATGATATGACCATGTCGCATGCAGATTCTAGAAACAAATTTTCTACATCAGTTGGTTACACTCAATAGAATGGATATGGATATGGATATGGATATGGAATGGACTCATTGAAAACGAATCTGAAAAACATAAACACAACATCTCGATAAAAAGAGGCTCCAAGGGAAAAGTTTTCGTTGCGTCAGCCGTGCACGACCAAACTCGGCGCCTCTTTTTCGAACCAAACGGTTTTTAATTTCAGTTTTTCATTTAACGGCCGGTACACGAGTTTCAACCGAAAACTACATCCCCTTAACTTGCAATCTCACTTAATCTGTGTTTAGGCAAAATATGGCCTGTTTGTGTCCGGAGACCGTGCGCGCAAATAAAACTAAATCGGCGAAGCGAATGTGGGCCAAGACTGTCGTCCATTAAGCCCTTGCCATAATGAATTGCAATAAAGGGACGATTTCGGCCCACGTTTACGCTCCTATAAATTCGGCGTCCACTAACTTTCCCATAATGCCCCTTCGATATTCCATAAAGATCGACGACTCGTACAGTGAGCATCTTAATAATTCAGAATTTGGCGGAAGAAAATTCGTTTTTCCGGTCAAAATTTCATCACAGGTGTGGGCCGCAGTTCAATTGCAAGGAAGCTTTATTCCCCATCAAGTGTCGGAGGCGAGCCGTAAAAGCGGCGAATTACCCCGGCCGGAAAAAATCTTCCGTGCGGTTGCATCTCGAGACTTCATTATTCAGAGGGACTCGTAAAATGCATCGGAAACGACATCAAATAGTTATGGCTTTGTCGGCCGTATGTTTTTAAATAATTTATTTGCGGGCGGAATAGCCGTCTTAGAATGCAGACGTTCTTTGTTGCATTTTTGATGCGGGCGGAGAAATTGTTTTCCTGGAATATGTAAGTTTATGTGTGTGTTCGTTTGGCTGTGATGCCACGGAGTTTATAAAATGACGAAGAACAGCATTTATATTCATGCCGCTGCCAGCCACAAATCAAAATTGTACCGTTCTCCGGTGGCTTCAACTTTTAATAGTGCGGATGCAATTTGGTCTAAGTTCTGAAGCAAACTGCAATGCATATAAATGCAGACATTTTCAGCATGTGTAAATTAGGTGTCTGCCACATTGATTTCTTTTTTTGCAGCATGCGACAACAAGCTCCTCTTTGTGTTATTTCGTTGCTTTCGTGCGCTTTGTCACAGTCGAGTACTTAGCTACATAATTCACTAATTATTTACCTCTTGTTCCCGTCGCTTAACATTCCGGAAAAAACGGAGTGCGACACATCTGGGCGCTTTAATAAAATATTTTCTCAAGACCCGTAACGAGTTACTTACATAATTGCCTCTAAATATAGTGGCATTTTGTAGCCGAAACCACTTTACGTCCTCTTTTTTACGTCCAGGTGCTTTGCGCCTTAGCAAAGAAAATTACGAGATGGTATTAATTTATTACCAGCAGCTATTACGAAGTGATTCTCTCACAAGTTCTACTAATCTCTGCACCAGAAGCGTCCAAGGAACTGATGCCATCGGAATAGTAAACCAAAATATTTTTTAATATCGACATTTTTAAAATATCTATAAAGTGAGAAATGGATTTACACATGAAGAGTGGAAGTGGTAATTCCTGTATTTTGAAATTTAAAAATTATGAAAAAGCATCCAAGTTTAACCAAAATTGAATATTGTTTCTAATGCAAATGTTAGTTTTGAAGATTTTAATTTGACGTTTTGAAAATTAAGTATTAATTTAAATTCACCCTATTAAAAATGTTGCAGTTTCAAATGCGTTGCTGTATAGGGAAAGAGCACACAAAAATTTGTTTTCCCATCACCTGCCGCTTTCACTTTAAATACCAGTCCCAATCTATCCATTTTATAACAAGAAATGTCGTTTTATAAGATTGTTTTAGGAATTAGGACTCAAAAACCTTCAGGATTCAAAAAAACTTCACCTGTGTTTCTCTGCAAATCAAAGTATTTATTTACATCATTATGTACAATCTAAATTTACCTGTAAATCAAAGAAACGACATTTAAAGTATTTTCATCGATTCCTGATCGCAGGTCTTTAACACAAATTATATATTCTATCTTATTAAATTGACAGCTGTCATCCGGCCGGAAAGGGCGGCAATATTTAAATCCTAAGGAAATAAATTTCCTTACATATAATTTTCTCAATGTTTTTCGGTATAATTTTAAATTAGAAATTAAAGGCAGAACCTCTGGGGAAATATTTTACTATACAAGTTACAAATAAGATGGATTTGACATAAATAAGATAACAAAAAATTTAATTAAAAGAATTATAAAACAACCAACTTTATTCGAAAAGATATTGGTTTGCAATTTTTAATCAGAAATGGTTTGGAAATAAAGAGATTGATAATTCTTTGTATTGTAATTTTATTCTGAACCTTTAATTTTAAACCTTATTGTTTTTTGTAATAAATAATACACATGTTCTACATAATTTACAAATAGTCCGAATTGCAGTTGTCTAAAATTTAAAAGTACATAAATGCATTGGTTTTTGATTTTACAAAATGATAAGCCGTGCTCGGTTATATTTTCAATTTTGAAAAATAACAAAGCTTTTATTTGAAAACTAATTCAGCTTGGATATTCAGTTCAGTTCACAGTTAATTTCCACTTTTAAAATTCATTTGAATTCTACTCCGCACAAAAATTATCCAACACCCACAGATTTGTAATATAAATATCAAAACGGCAAAATTCCTTTTCTGGGGGTAAGAACAATAAGACGTCTTAACTTTCCCAAAAGGCCTGCTGTTTTCATGTAGTTATAACTATTTATGATCTTGCTATAAATTACAGTTACAATACATATTGAAGTGTTGCGATAATTTTTGTGCGTAGTGTAGATGAGTTTCAAATTTCGAAACGGGTGCTAGAGAAGGGAGTAGGTATAGCGTTTGGTAATTTCGTGATTTTTTAAGTTTAAAATACACGTATTTTACAATATATAAATTCAGGCTATTTTTAAATTAAAAATTCAAGTGGCGTTTCAGGTGGAAATGGATTTGAAATTTAGAACATAAAACGCAATTTTTATTCAGCTTCAAAATAATTCGAATAACATTTAATTCCAATAAAATCGAGCGAAATGTAACTGCACTCATTTTCAAGTTAGAAATTCGAGTAGTGTTTTTCTGTAATGTCAATTTAATTCAGTAGATATTTATACACTTTTTTACCTTTTATTTACATTTACATTTTAAAATGTATGAAAAACTTAATGTTCATCTTCAAAAACAACACAAAATTTTCGAGATTACTAATTTGACAAGGCTATTTAATTCGACAACTAAAAAAACGCAAGGATTGTGTGTAAGTTCAAAAAACCCTTTAACGTTCTTGTATGGTTTTATACAAAATATTGTCTGCAGTGTTATATATTTCATACATAAAATTCGATGCTTTGGCGTCGTTTTAAATAAAGAAATGCAAAACGAGTCATTTGGTAATTTGTTTTTAATAGAAAAGTAGGTCATATTTTTCGAGGCATTTATAAAATTGTAATTGAATATACGCGCATAATTATTTCTTTGAAATATATGCTCTACATTAATTTGTAATCCAAATTGCACGTAGTAAAAAATAATGTCTATAATTTAAAAAATACTATAAGGTTCTTGTATGGTTTTATGGAAAATATCGTCTGCACTGTTATTTCCTACAGAAAATTCGATGTTTTGGCGTTGTTTTAAATAAAGAAATGCAAAACCAATCATATCGTAATTTTTTAATAGTAAATTGAGATAAATAAAAATTTAAGTCGTATTTTTTGAGAACTTGTGAAAATTGTAACTGAATATAGGTACGTACGCACATTATTCTTTCTTTGAAATATATGCTCTACATTAATTTGTAATCCAAACTGTACGTAGTAAAAAATACTTTGGCGTTCCATACAAACCGAACTTGCGACTCTTGCTCAGTTTAAGAATCACGATATTCATAATCTGATTTTGTTATTTCAATCACAAAAACTGTTTGCAATCTTGTGTGAGTAACTGGAAATGTGAGAGATGCAAAGACGACGAAAACTGGATCAGTCGGAATTGAATTTGAATGCAAAAGCAAGCTGGATGATTATGTTATTGGTTGGTTTAACTCGAAATAGGTGAAGACAATGAGGTTGGCATCCGGTCCTTATCGTTCAAGACGGTTAGTCATGTTGCGGTCTGACAGCTAATCCCTCCTGGATTATGCAAACAACGGCGAGCGACGCCATCGACGGAAATGTTTATATTCCACGGATTATATTGTCTACAGTTGCGAATTTTGATACGATAGAGAGGCCGAGGCTGTTTTATTTAATCCGCATTTACATAAATTTCGCCCCATCACGCAACTTTCCGACTGAATTGCAGGACCTTATTGGAAACTTGTTTTCCTCGCCAGGCACCGGTCGTCCGACCAACCCTACAATGTCAACAGGTGATTTTTTCCGACCAAGCAAACATTAAAAGTCGCTTCCTGGGCGTATCGGCGATAATTAATAAAACCAACCCTCGATACCACATCAGCGAAACTCGAGAGCGACGGACAAATACGCAAAGGCGTTATTTGTTTGAAATTTTTGGAAGCGGCATTGAAAAATTGCTCTTCTAAACATCGTATTGTTTGCCGGATGGACGCGTACTTGTAAAGTGGAAGCGAAATTAGCACCGAACGCAAAAAGTTGTCCCAGAACTCAACTTGACGAGCTTTCTTGTTGTTTATGGTGCAACTTCGACAAAAATCCGCCCCGAAACTTTCCTCTTATTGAATACATTATGAAGTTGGCAATGAGGCAACTCATCGCCGTCTCCGCGCCCCATCCGCTTCGCAAGAAACGCGCGAAATAAATCTGGATGGCTGTAATCAAATCGGGGAAATTTACATTTTGTTCCGGGTTACAGTTTTCCGGTGATTCATATCGCGTTAATCCGGTCCCGAATAATGGCACATGTGGCGCGTGCTCGGGCCTCCAGTTATCGATCCACGCACGCGACTGCAGCGGCGGCCCACGCATCCCCCGTGCACTAGGTGCCAGAAACTCTTCTTCGGCGGAAAGCGAGAGTCGCTTGCTTGAAATGCGCCCCGCGTGACGAGAATACCGAGTTCGTTACGGGGGCAAACACGACCGATCGATGGTCCATTCACTCCTGCAAAAACATTTCCACTCTTACACACGGATGCCACCGGAAGGAAGACGCGAGGGAAAGGACCCGAGTCGGAGGTATAAATAGATAACGGGGATCGTGGTCGCGATCAATCAAGGAGGTGCACCTGTGGTACGACACGCGCTTCTTCAGCCGTCGGAATTGATGAAAGCATTTCTGCTTGCCATTCGCATCAATTTGATCCATCGGCATTATACTAGTAATGTTTGAGTTACGACAAACGGAAACTTCTATTTAACAGGGACTGTAATGCTTATCCGTGACTTAAGTGCACCTGTTACTGGAAGTTCTAAATTAGGCTCGCTTCTATCGCTGCTGGCTCATTTTACCTACTCTTAACCCACGGTTTCGGCCCTAAAATAAAACCAAGATGAACTACCTCCAGGGACTAGTACTTTCAGTCGAAACATTTTATGAATAGACTTGTTGGGAGCTATCGAAAAAATTTCAGTTTGTATTGAGAGCGGTTCAAAGACTCTAAGTATGACACTGACGTAACTTTTTGTGTTTTTCTTTTCTAAATTACAGTTTTTTGTGTTTTACAAAATAGCTATTGATTAAGTATTTTAATATAGGTACAGGGTGACTGGCTACTCGTATTAAAAACGTTGCCAGTTCGTTTTGCTTCTTAAAAGCAACAAAAAAGTTCCTCCGATTCTCACCCGTTTCAAATATAGTTAACTTCCTGATTTTTTAAAAATTTACTACTTTTTTTAGAAAAATTCCGGAATTACTAATTCTACAACACATCTGAGGTAATTATAACGATCTTATTCGAGATTTTGTACCTACATATTTTCATAAATCTAAGGGTATCGTTGGATTCTAGGTAATTTTTTCTACTAAATGCAACCTCGCTGGTTACATAGAACCATGTAGTTGAGTTAGGAGTTGTAAATACGTCCAAAATAAAAAAAAAAGCAATTAAGAGTATTTTTGACCATGTTTTTGAGCACAAATTCCAAACCTAGGAAGCAGCAACGTCCACAAATCTTTCAGGACATGTGAATGAACGTAGGGAGTAAAAATAAATTCAAACATTTGCTCATTTCTTATTATTTTTTTATTTAACATAATTCGTGTTTGTTATGTAATTTTGTGCACAAAGCAGCATACATAACCTGCTCTTTTCCGTAAATTATCTACTATTACGCGGATGTTACTTGCAAGGATCCACAGCCTCATAAGTCTCTTGTCAGATACTTCTGAGCGGTAAACTTTTTCTTCCATGTATACCTACGAAATAATTTATAGGGCTGAGGTAAGCAGATCTTGCTGGCCATGGTACAGTCAACCCACGACCGATCCTAGTCGAGAAATAATCATTTAGCCATAGAAAAGCACGTTATGCTGAAAGATCATATCCATTTTTAAATCTAAGGCGAAATCTTCCAGCAATGAAAAAGAGCAAGTAATTGGTTCTAATCAGCCTTATTGGTATATCTACAAAATGAGAGAACGAAAACAAATCGATCTACAAATTGTGTTAAATAAAAATTAATAAGAAATGTCCAAATGTTTGAATTTTCCCCCTGCAATTCTTCTCTCTCTTAACTCCTTACCGCACCACATTTTTTCACATTTCCTGAAAGATTTGTGAACACTGTTATATACTTTTAAAAAGCTTAGTTAAAGGAGCTGTTTTTGTAATACTTGCTGGTTCTTAGGTTTGAAACTAAGACTTTGTGGGTCAAATACATCATCAAAAATGTTTACAATTGCGTCAATTTTAATTTTACAATTTGGAAATACAGCTCCTGACGAGTTCTATGGATACATCGAGGTTGCATTTAGTAGAAAAAATTACGTAGAATCAAACACTACCCCCAGGTTTGTTGTAGCGTAAGTAATTGCCGAGTTATTGGCGTTTTATAAAATAAAATTCGTAGTATTGAAAAATCAAAAAGTACGAACTACCTCTGAAATGAGTGAGAATCGAACTATAGTAAAAATCATTTTTTTTTGTTTCTTTAAGTAGTATGTCCTATTGACAAAGTTTGTGATACAAGTAGCCAGTCACCCTGTATTTGTACTTGCACTCATCAACTGTAGAATAATTATGTCCAACAAAGACCACCGCTATATTTTTTTGGCATTTTTTCGATTTGACAGTGTGTACAAGACAATAGAGCACAACGGAAAGAAACCGACAAATAGACAGCTATTAGAGGGATATTTGATCAGTGTGTTGATAATTGTAAGGCACACTTATCACGTAGTGAATATCTACCAAGAGATGCAACGTTAAATTTTTTTATGGGATGCGTGTCATTCCTTTAGTACAGATAAAACAAGCCAGCCAAATATGGTTTAAAAATGGTCGCACTAGTGGATACCAGAACCTAGTATTGTCTGAACATGGAAATTTATGTCTGCACACAGCCCGAAGGACCTTTCCAACAAAATAACAATCCCCAGAACATAGTTGAACGTTTGATTGAACCTGGAATTAATTGGAACATTACTTTCGATAACTGCTTTACCTGGTTTTCTATATTTTCTACGTTGTACCATATATCACAAAGATATATCTGTAAATATTGAATAATGGCGATATCAACTGATATTTCTGGCAAACTCACTCATTTTTAGTACTAAATAACCTAAAATTTGTACGAAAATGAGTTTCGCTTGCTATTTTTGCCGGCTTGAACAAACAGCTAAAGCTGATGTAATATACCTACTTCAGTTACCATCGAGTTCTAAGATGATCCTAATCATATTTGTTTTTATATCAATATAAGTTTAAATTTCTTATCTAACTTATGGAGGTGTAATTAAACTCACTAACATAATTGTAGCCCTATTTAGCCTGACATAAAAAAACGGCGATTTGCTCTATAATGTCTAGTCCGTAATGGATAATTTCTAAAAAAAAATACATTTGGAAATTCGGTGATCGCTCGAGCTGTGGCCGCAGTAGCGGAAAAAACGTCGTAAAAACGCCGGTTTCGCAAAAACCATCGTTCCACTGTTCCATTGTCTCAGTCTTATTTCGATGTTAAGACTGTATGTGCGTGTTTACTTAGTTAAAATTACGACATTTTCCAAATCCGAAAAAACGAAATTGGTCTCATTTTTGATGAAGCGCGTGGTAACGCCGTCAGCGCTCGAAAACTTTATCGTAGAATCGGTAAGTCCCTCTTGTACGTTTATTAGTGTGGTTCAAAATTTTTGAAAAAACTATTTCAAGGTAATCGGCGTCTCTTACTATCGGTTCGGTTTTATTGTGGAACATTTACACGTGTAAGAAATACTATGTACGTAATTACCGATAATAATAACGTTCTTATTCGGGTTTGTAATAATTATAATAATACCAATAATAGTTATTGTTAGTACGTGAAGAGAACCACATAAATTTTGTCCTTGGTCAAGTTTTTTGAGGCCCAGACTGAATCGCCGTTCTACAACAAACACAACAAAAAAGGCAAGTTTTTGCAGCCTTACAAATTCCTAATTTTCGCTTTCATATCTTGAATTGAATAAAATCCGGTGACCACCAAACGTAAAAAAATGTTTAAATTTTGCAAAAGTCGTATTGACCTCTTAAAATATCACCAAAAGTTTCTTTTTATGTCAGCTATAGGTACACCGTGACTACGCTTTATTGTATCACAATTTTCTCTGATTTTTGGGCATCGACTTATAAATATAAATAAAGGCATTTTCGAATTCTACATTAAATTTCCTATAAGCAAAAACTATTTTCATTGTCGTTGGTCTAAAACTAGTAACTTCCGTAGCGCCCGAAACATTAAAATTGTTTAAAATGAGAATTTTGGCACTAACGTCGGAAAACCCCGACGCCTCATAAGAACTGCCACAATTTGTCAAATCTCGTAACAACTACGGCATTTCTTCAGCTTTCTGGAAAATAAAAATTATCATTATTACATCGGTAAGAATTTTCAACTTTTATGTTGAAAAACGGGGTTCAATACCGTTGAGGAGCCATAACTTTTTCTATTTGGTTTATTGTTTAAAATATTTTTTGTTTTGTTTGATTTTGTTTGTTCAATTATAACGATCTTCTTCGGGATTTTAATAACACCGACCGTGAAAGCCTACATACTTTTTGTTTGTTTGTTTGTTTTATGTTCAATATAATGTTCCATAACACTGAGTTTAATCATGTTAACTCGTATGTTTTAAGAATGAGAAGTACCATAATTTTATAAATGAATAATATATTCTTCATATTGAAATTTTCAAGTATTTGTTTTATTCAAGTCATAAATGTACAGAAAACCATGTTTCATCATTGAGACTGACACATCCTGACTGTTTTGTTCTGTGCACACTAAGCGAGGGTTAGAATGGAATAGATTTCATAAATTGTTCGGTTTATTTTATTTTTAAATTTTAACAGAAGCGGCGTTTAGTTGGCAAAATAAATATTATCTGTGGAAATTTGTGACCATCACCATTCAACTGTCGAATATTAACGAACGCCGCGTATCTCTCGATCGACGCTTCCGAACAAAAATGATGGTAACGCTGCAAAAACGGTGTAATATACCGATATGACAGAGCTGCGTGGGTCCGACGATAAATCTAAACAAATGTCACGAAACGTAGAACTTTGTTTTCCCATAAATCTGTAAGAGTTCATATGAATTTATAGCGCCGAAGACGCCGATAGTGGATTTTAAATTGTCATATTGCAGTGCTCAACTTGATGATGACGTGTGCTGCGATGCGCGTAGCTATGGAAACGCCACCTGAGCGCCAGGTTTCAGGACCGGCTCGAATAACCCCCTAATTGTATTAATCCTTGTAAACAGTGTTGCTGACGCCATCACTTTGTGCACTAATCCTCAGCCGTCTATGAAGAGAGCCACGAAGGCGCTACCTGGGCGCACATAAATCCGCGTAAACAAATTGGAAACTGCTTTAAAGTCGACGCCAAACTTCAAAGTCCAATACAACTTCATGGCGAGATTACTTCGCGAGAAGAATTAGGGCCGGAGACGTCGATTGATTCCCCTGCTTTGTCGTTGCGTGGCCCATCCGTTTTTTTGTCAGCACACCTAGACAAATGAATCTCGCTTCCGTTTGCACAGTCAGAGAAAAGAAAACAGAAGGAAAAATCGCCGCGCCAATCGTTCTTGCTCTTTTATATCCAGAAATTGCATTTGCGCTTTTGTTACGGTGCATATAAATATTGATGGGTGTCTGGGCACCTGTTGCAAGGGACGAACGGTTTTTGGGTATTGTTCGTATCGTCTTTCGCTTTGCTAATTCGTTCGTTTGTTACCGCGGCTTCCGATAAGGAAAACGAGCATCTGGACAACTGAAAAACCGGCGGGGATAAGAATGTTTCATTTAATTTTTTTACATCACTTGGCCGGGGTTCTTTAGAGCGAGCCCAGGTGGAATGGAGTTAGCTCTAGGATAATGCGCTTTCTGTGTATAGAGCATTACTTTGTAAGAGTAAACGGCCATAAAAGTTGAATTTATGCAGCAGCAACTTTTTAATCAGTTCGTTATAAGTGGGTTCGGGTTAAAGGAAAGCGGCGGTAATTTAAAAGTTCTGTCAACGATGCTCCATTTTGAACTGTACTAAATGACCTGAAATCTTCCGACAAGTTCTTATTGATGACAGGTATGAGAGTTCTGGTCGAAGGATTACTGAAGGTGGGACACGTGCGCTTTTTTTTGTTTTATACGGCTTTAAAGTCGTCGATTAAGCGTCGGCGTTTCCTCCGTTTTAACCCATTTTCCTGTATTATTGTGTTTTGCTGAACTGCATTAACGACGACAAATGGTGGATGCGCCGGGACAATTGTCGGTTAGAATGCACCCTAATGTGTTTGTCCTTTTCCTTGTGTTTTTTCTTCAAACGGAGCGTGATAAATCAAACGTCTAGATAACAGTCGTTTACAATTGAAGTTGTACAAATTGACGGGATTTTCCTTCCCGCAATACATTTCCTATTTATTGCATTTCTTTCCCTATTCGCGATTCTTTGATGCACTTTCAAGTATTTCAAAGCCTCGCCCTGAATTCTGATCAGTTCTCGATAGTCGAGGGGCCCCGAAAGCGATTCCCTCTTTAAAAGTCTGAGCGGTGAACGATGGAAATCTGATTGACGTTCGACTCACTCAGCGAAACCGTCGCTATAATTAAAGCCGAATTAGACGCGACGATTTTTCGCGCGAAGATAATTAAATCGCGAAAGATCTCGCCTCGTAAGTTGACTTAACTTTCGGCTGATTTAATACGGGTTCGAGAACGAGGAGAGTTATGTCCCGAACGATATTCGCGTTCGTCCTCGAGCCATTCTTCTTGATCCCGGAAAGTCGGCGGTAATAAATTAGGCGCAGTTCGGCGGCTCACCTGCGGCGTTTCCTGGAGGACGCGCTCTCGATCATAGAGGACACTTTGGCGGAGTTTCGTAATGAGCGTGGAATTCGGAAGACGCGGACTGCTCGTTTCGATGATTTATATTTCGTCTCGAAGTGACAGACGGCCGCTTTGTTAGCGGTTTCGAAGTTGACGCCGATCATCAGTCAAGTGCGCGTGCTTCGCTTTAACGATTATTTGCATATTTATGCCTAATCTCTAACATTCAAATATTGAAATGTATCTCCGGTGACGTGGTTTCGGCCCTTATTGTTGCGTTAAACACCGAATCCCTTCCATTCACTGAGACAAGTATTGATGGCCGGCTTTGGCCGCCATTGTGCGCACCTTTGCCGCATAAAGACCGGATTAATTAACAATTTTTCAAGTCGCTCCCCACTCAGTCGAGGGCAAAGCCACGCGAATTAGAGGCAAACTTAAAAAATTATTTAGACAGATGATGTCAGGCGGCATTAAAATATTCACAACGCCAAAGAACGATAAATAAAATATAAGCATTTGAGTCAGAAAGTTATGTAAAGAACACGATACGAGCGAGTATCTTTGGACGGAAACGTCGTAACAGCTTTCTCAACTTCGCGTGGAGATGCAAATCGTGCCCCATTTTTGGTGTATCGACAATTAATTAACTTGGCAAGTGAAGCACGCCGCAATATTACAAGAGGCAAATGTAATTTGATATCGGGAACAGATAACAGCATCAGCGTCGCATCAAAAGCCGTTTCGTCGATTGCAGACTCGAATCGATTTCATATTATTCAATTCGTTTCTCTTGTATCATCCAGAGATGGACGATTTGTCAAACGATCTCATATCGGAGCGTTTCCCAACATATTTCCCTGACAAAAAGAAACTCGTATATGGCTACTTTTGATGAATTGTTTGGGCTCTTTTAATCTTCCTCGCTGTCACCGAGCGTTTAAAATTATATTAATAGCGAATGTTTGATAAATGATTCGCCCATGTTCGATCCGTGAATTGTTTTTGCGATACCGTTTCGGTCGTCGCTCCTTAATTGACCTTTCAAACGCAGCGATTTCAATCACGCAAGGAATTATTATTAATTGTTTCGCAATGGTCGCTGATTAATGACGCGGAGCGTCGTCATTATCTAATTGCAGGTAATAATGCGTTTGTCCTTGCCTGTTTATAAAGCACTTATTCAAGCGTAGGTGTCCATTTGTTTCAGTTTCTCGATCCCCTGGGGAATAAGCGACGCTCCCTCGCGCAGTATATTCAGGACCAAAAATAATCCCTGTTGTCATAACAACAGCCTGCAATTCCATATCCGAATCCAAGACTAATATCCTGGCCGCTTCGAACTCCCCTCCCTAAGGAGCGGAATTAAGGTGGACGAATGGTCAGCTAATTGAAGCCATTTGTTTTACTAACGGAGACGTTCCAGCTTTCTGGTTCTGCGTCTTGTGCCACCGCAACATCCATAAAGATGTTAAAATGTTTTATTCGATGGATGCAAAAGTAAAAACACATCTTAACACCTTTACAAGCCGATGCGTGGCGAATCCGTCCTTCTAATTTATGAACGTATCGTATTTAAGCCGTGCCCGCCTTAATGCGATTTAAGCCACTTTGCCAAATATACTGGGTGATTCACGTAGACCGTTTATTAGACAATTTTGAATTTTCCCTAAAGCTACAAAGTAGAAATTTGGTGCATCATCATTATCGATCATTATTTATTATTTTAAATGGAAACCGCATATTTTTATGCACTCATTTCCGAATAAGACGCACCCAGATTGTCGACACCTACCTCTCATAGTTTTTCATATATTTTCAATTTAATGCTAAAATTTGGAAATGCAACGATCTTTTTATAAATCAATATCTCTTGATTCGTGGCAGATAATACAATAGTTTTATTGTCATTTTGCATAACGTCAGAACGTAATCTAAAAGTACTTTTTATTTGAATTTGAATGCCTCAAAGGGTTGCTGCGATTTTTTGAAGTGTTCTGTAATTTAAATTCAAAACTTATTGTGGCAATGGCAAATAATAATTACACAATGAAGTAATATTTGATTAATTACACAATAATTGTTTTACAGTGTTTGTTAAGGTGGGAAATTTTTCATTTGTTACGATTCACGGTCGCTAGATATCGCAATGATCGATTATTTATCCATTAAAGGCAGGCGGCCAAATTCAAAAATTACGATGAATCGTAGTATTCGTTGTAGAAAGTAGTTTTGGAAATACATTTTGCCGATATTTCATTTAGGAACGAAAAGTTGATCGGCAGCGACATCTCATTTTCAAGTTGAGAACGTAGGTTTTACATTAAACACGTTAAAAATAATGCTTAATCTTAGTTATTAGGCAATTTAGGGCATTCATCTTTTGGTAAAAGGTTTTGGTAAACTGAGGCATCTTCAGCATAATCAGATTCCAAAATAATCTGCTTTGATGTCATCTTTTTCAGCATTATGTAAGGGCCGTTTTATTAATTAATTATTAAATAACTACTATTACGATGAATCTCATATGATCTTAATTTAAATTGCAATGTTCAGTGAAGGTAATACCAAAAAATCAGACGATTCTGTTGGAAAATAAGGAAGTTTAACCCTCAAAACCTCCTATGGAAAAATTGCATGTATTATTTTTTTCTTAAATAACTACTATTAGGATGAATCTCAAATGATATTCGTTTCAAGTGCAATGTTCAACGAATGCTATACCAAAAAATCAGACGAATCTGTTGGAAAATTTGGAAATTAAACCCTCAAAACCCTCTTATGGAAAATTTGCATGCTTTTTTCCAACCTTAAGTTAAAGTTTTGTTTTACTTTCTTGTTTACTGTTTCATTGTTATTAATTTACAAAATAAATGTATAGTAAAGATTTGATAAAAGCATAATTCACATGATATGCTAATTTAAATTGATTGATTCAAATGTTTTTATTCCGCAGCCTCCACATATCAAAAGCTAACGAGAAGATTAATTTTTTTACAAAATGTGAAATATCGCAAAAATTATCGAGAATTGGCATAGAAAACTTTTATAGAGGTCGAGTTATTTTTTACTTTTATATCGATTCCCGTTATTAGATTTTGGGGTTGCAATTTGAAAGAATTGTGTTTTTGTAGTAGCATGTAGGCTTTATTTTTTATTATTTTTGTTTTATAGTAAAAGAATTAGAAGTACTCTCGAATTATTTATGGAAATTATTCCAATCGACAGAAAGAAGAATTATGCAATACTTCAAATTGTTCAAAAGAGAAAAAATGTTTTAAAAGATTCCTTTATTTTCAAATTTTAGCATACAATTAAGAATATTAAAAAACTATGGAAATCTTGTTTTTTATTCACAATTGAGTGATCGAATCAATATTAACATATAAATACGAGGTTGCCATTTAAAATAACAAAGTCTTGGAAAGTATTTGACTTCGATTCAGAATGATCCATAATGATCATGAACTAAATTTCAACACGTCGATCTTTGTTTTTTGATTTGCTCATTTTCAGCGTAATAAGTGTTTTTGTTTTTTAGATGGGAGGCTTATCCTTACACTAACCCTTACTTTTACCCTTAACGTTTTTTTTTTCAAATGGAAAGATATATGAATTGACACATCATTGCAAAACTCATGAAAAAAGAGTACAACCATGTATCTTAAGTGAGAAAAAATACCTGAAAACTGTTTTTAAGATGCTTTAATGGCTTTCTTTTTCTTCAAGCGGTGCAAACGCGGGTTTATAATCTTATAGCCATTGCAAGAAATTTAATTCTATTTCAAACGTTGTTAGTTTTAATGTTATATTTGACAAATAAGTAGACTGTTAGTAAAAATGTGCTAGGAGAAAATCTTCGAATAGAAATTTTAATTATGATTGGTTTTGGCCACAAAATACGAAGCCAATCTAAAAAAATAGAAACAAAAAATCCTTACATTTGAAAAAAATGTTAAGGGTCGGGTTAAAAAATATAAAAACTAATTAGGCTGAAAAGTAGCCAGTTAAATACAAAATCGACATGTTTCAGGATTTTTTCTCCAAATCATTCGTAATCCAGATAATTCATTTATTCCAATTTTCACTCTGTATTGATACGACCAGCTTTGTTTATGAAAAATCTTTGCGCACTGCAAGTGAAAGGAATCAGTCATTAAAAATCGATGGTTGCTGAGAGGTCCACTCGAAACTCGCTCATCTGTAAATTTTGAATACCAAGCGCAGATTCGCCAATTACGCCTAAAACCGCTGCAATCTTTTGAAAGCGATATTCTTTCGGTTTCACGCGTCGCGTTTGACGCCCCTCGAGTGGGAAATTCTGGCCTCACACAAAAGAGCCGGAACGTGAGGTGCGTTCGGATGAAAACCGCGGAAATGTTTTATTAATGAATTTTTGTGCTGGAGCAGTTGCGGTGCTTTATCGGCGATAAAGCTTGCACACATGCCGACGAAATGATTTCCAAACAAATTGTGGGTAGCGAACTTGGGATTTTGCGCAAAAGTCCAAATCACGGCCTGTTAATTAATGACGTCTCCGGGGTTGTCGCAATTAATTAGGCTGCGAACTAGAACAAAACAGGCAAACTCCAAACTTGGGAAATAATTCGTCGGTAAACTATTTAGAAGTAATCTTTCGGACGGGAGGACAGAATCGGTTGTTATGCGTCTTGAATCTTCAATCCATTACGGTCATTAATTATTCATGGTGGCTGCTCTAGTAGAGGTTGAAGACTATTATTGTGGTCGCATCGCTTCGGACGCGAAAAAAACGAGGAAAACTCCATCCGCTCTAATTTGCCCAGCTCGGAAACTGCGATCATCGTTAAACTCCTCTCTAATTGATGACCCAACTTCCCCACTATTGGTGGCTGCGTTTTTAAGAACGATGCCCCTTTTATTTGCACTTTTACACACACTAATGCGGCGAATTACGTCTTGTAGCAAACAGAGGGAGAGCTCGGGAGAGGCTGATAAGTGAATTTGCTTCTCGAGAAAACTGCCAACTTTGCATGATTATGTGCTTGCTTACGTTTGCGAGTAGGGGCCCTCTCGACCTGGCCGTAAATCGGCCAACGTCCAGATCGTACGGGAAATATTTAATTAAACCGAAGTCCGAGAGGTAATTGGACTTTAAATCGTCGCTGCAAAGCGATATGTCACCCTAATTGGGCTCTTATTTTAGACAGTAAAGTGCCATCAGCGTAGTTGTTTAAATAATTAACTTGGGCGGAATAGTGAAGCTTTTTCCGTTTATCGGATTAGGTGAAATTAATATGCAATGCAGATTGAGTTTCACGAAAGTTGCGCTTTTTAAGTGATGCGCCAATGAAAGCCAACTAAAACAGACTTCTTCAAGTTAAGTAATTTTAAGTTCTCCATCAATTTTCGTTGTTGAACCTGGTTCCGAGCCAAAAAATATTGCTTTTTGCATGAAATGTACAAAATATTTAATTTTAAGTTGAGACGGAGCCGGTGGATATTCATATAACTTGTCTACCTGAAGACGACAGGCAAAAATATAAATTTCGAACAAATTTTGTTCCAACTTAACAAAATATGACGTTTCCACAAAGTACGGGAAGCAGATTAGCAATGCTTTTAGTAAATGCATATTTAAATTTTAAGCAAGGCTGTAAACATGGAAAGTGCTATTTTTATGTCCCGAGGGTGGAGCAAAATGTTCCTAAGAACAACGCCGTAAAAAATAAAATAACATGCTTGTCTTGGACTATTTTGAATTCTGACCATTGCATTTGTTATTACGAAGTGAGCGATAATGTTATCTAACTAGCCATGAAGGAAAAGTGTCAGGGAACAAACAATAATGTATTTTGTTTACTTATGATCCTTGAACCGCTTCCACACTTATTCAATCGTTCTTCCGATAAAGCTATGCCTTCGAAAAAACTCTTTTGGTAACTGCAAAATAGGCTTCTACAGCTTCTTTTACCTGTTCGTTTGACAAAACCCTGTGCCCACTTAAGTGTTTTTTGAGTCTGAGAAATAGATTGTTAGTAGTCAAAGGGAACCAAGCCAGGTCCAGACAGGATCAGTTTCTAGAAATTCTCTATATTTGAACACGTTTTTCAACTTCTTCAGATAATT
This sequence comes from Eledona agricola, assembly GCA_964023215.1. Taxonomy (NCBI): domain Eukaryota; kingdom Metazoa; phylum Arthropoda; class Insecta; order Coleoptera; family Tenebrionidae; genus Eledona; species Eledona agricola. The sequence continues at coordinate 19,211,276 of OZ026855.1, read as the reverse complement.
CAAATTCCTCCCATTACGCAGATTTTTGAAATCCATACAAATCTTTCTTAGGATTTAAACATCTTTTGGATTGGTAGATAATTAAAAAAATTTCGGATTTTTGACTGTGTTCATTCTTCAGGTTCTCCGAATTGGTCAACTTCTTCAAATCTTTACGATTCTTCCGATTTTTGAAATACAATATACTCTTTATCGATATACTGTTTTCATACCTTTCCGTCAGGTGCTCCAGAACTTGTGGATTATTTCCTTTAGAATATTTACATTGGTAATGTTTTATTTGCTAGATGTTGTGTTGTGCGTTTTAGATTCTCTCGTTTTTCCTATTGTCTTTACATTTATGTTCTCTAATTTATACTTTATTTATACTGAACAGAACAAAGCAGGGGTAGTGGAAAAGTGGCTCAGAGCCAAGCTATCCCACTTTGTGTCTCTAGGCAAGTTTATGTAGTTCATGTATTTGATCTATTTATATCTCTCAGTTTAATTTTATTTTGTTTTATTAATGTTTTATTTTGTACTGTATATTGTATTTATTTTGTTATTGTACTTGTTGCGAGGCACAATAAATGCTTATTTATTTATTTTAGACCACCACTTTCAATATTCTTTTACCTTTGCATTTCGGTGCCTTATAATTATCTACCTAGCCTTGAGGGAAAATACTCGGGGAACAAACAATAATTTAATTTTTTACTTATGATTCTTGAACGCTTTCACACTTATTACAACGATTCTCCAATAAGTTGTTATAAAATCATTTTTTCATCATTAAAGCTTTACATAATAAACAAAATGATCATCGATTTGGACTAAACTTGAAAATTACAACTCTGACGTACAAGTGTAACAGAATTGCTTGTAAGCTTCACGAACGTGATGTATTGGACAAAACTAAGAAAAAAGTTCCTGTAGACATGTGTCCAGAAATGCTTTTAAAAGTTACACGGGAATTTCATAATTGATATAAGCAAATAAAAACTGTTTATGCGAGTTTGCCAAATGTGGTGAACTCGAATTATTATTTCTTGCATTAGCTTGTATTGCTGCTGAAGGAAAACATTTCGAGCAATTACTATAATCATAGCACATTTAGTAAAGCGTGTTAATAACAAATCTTGTACAAAATGAAATTTGTTCTTGCAGTTTTAATAAAATTTTTTACTGCCTTATCGCAATTTTGAAATTCGTGTGCGTGTAACTTTTTATATCAGCATTTCCTAACACATGTCTATAGGAACTTTTTTCATAATTTTGTTCCATCACGTTTCTGAAGTTTGGCCAAATATTTCTGTTACAACCTGCATAAACATAATTACGCTACATATTTTTTTTATTGCTAGATAGCTTTGTAGACTTTCCTCGTATTATTACAATTGAGGAGCAACTGAGCAAAAAGTAATCAATCCGTTTTTGAACATTTTCAGTAAATGCTACTTAGTATTTCTGTGCAATCTTCAATTCTGAGTGTTCATTTTGAGCAGAGGTAATACAATACAAATTATTAGATTAATTAAAATATTTGTCTTTGATTATGTTTAATTTAACTAGTTTTTCATCAATATGTAGCTCAAAATTTCATACTACGGATTTAATGCGTTTTGCTCAGTCGCTCCTCAATTACAATTTGGAAGAATATGTGTCTTGCTTTCGTAGCAACACTCGGTTTTATTAGTTATTTGACAGTAAAAACAAAGACTCGTACGGATTTGAAAATGACTTTGGTTTGGCAAGGAAATGATGACAATGTGTCGATCTGACATTAATCAGTCCGTTACCATCCATTATCGCAGCAGTGACCACAACTGACAATCGGGAATTGGAGTGCAATCTCTAATCAAATAGGTATTTATTAGATCATTAGTTCCCATCGGTGTACAACGAGCCTGTTGCAGGACGAGCAATACGCACGTGATCAACAATTTACTCTTTCGCCCTAATTGAAATTCTCTGCAATTGTCTGTTGAGCGCGCGATACATCCAGTTTTAACATGCGAAATAATGGGTTAAAACACGAATGCGTGTTGTTAGAGCGACGTGTTCAAATTTATAAATCGCGCAACAATAAATTTAATTTGAGGCAATACGGTGTATGTATTTTCATGTGCGGAATCCTACTTATTTTCGAATGACTTTGTTACAGGATCAGGCAGGAGAAGAACGGTGGGGCTTGGTGTCCGAAGGCCCAGATCAGCAGCGAAGTGCGGGAATACCTTGAAGTGGACTTGCAAAAGAACCATTTGATCACGTGGACTGAAACGCAGGGGCGATTCGGTAACGGACAGGGACAAGAATATGCAGAGGCCTTTTTAGTCGAGTATTGGAGGACGTCCTTGAACCAATGGGTCATCTACAAGGACTCCCGAGGAGAAAAGGTAAACCGTGTGAATTTCTTATGAACTTGGCGAGTGCCGAAGAGCTCGCTTTATTCTCCAACGGGACATTTATCTTAATACGTAAATACTTTGCCGGGTTCTGATTTTAAACGAAGATTTATTCGGGGATTTTAGTGTACGTCCCGGAGTAACTTTAAAACATCCATTTTAATAAACAATGTGGGCAACCGTAATAAAGCGGGACGCTAATTGTTAACCGCTGCTTATGGCGAAGTTAGAAACTAGCAAGGCGATTATACTCTGACGACGGAAGAGTCCCTCGAGGTGCGTCCTGACCCTATTCCATCTGGCGACATCGCAACTTCGGGAGTTGAAGTGATACCCTGCCCGAATGCATGAATATTAAAGGCTTTTCCGCACCGAAATCACCTTAGCTCTAACAATTTTTTGGAATTCTAATGAGTGAAGATGCGCGCCGGTGCCGGTTTCATGTTTGTCGAGGAAATTGTGCCGAATGCACACAGAAATTGCGCATAAAGCTCCTAATCAATCGAGAATGCCGGCAAACAATGTTTGTTTTAACACCGGATCCAGAACAGTACCAATCTCATAATTCCGACATAACACCGAACGGTATAATCCCGTTAATGTTGAATAATAGGAGTTGAATGTCGGCGGTTATGCGTCGTTCCGTTCAAATTATAATGAAACGAAATAAATTTCAGACATCTCCCGCGATTTCCGACGAGCATTCCTGCAGCCGAGTTGTCTTTAATTTTGCTACCAGTTTCATTAAAGCAAACTTCGACGACTCTTCGAACTGCACCGATGCGGCGTCGGTATCTGTTTTATTCGGAAAGCTCGTAATGCGCTTAGACGGATAAAACCTTGGAATTCGCTTGTAATATCATTACGGACGAGTTTATAATTTTATTTGTGGGACTTAAGCGATTTAAATGCTAAGACCGTCGGCGACAAGTTGATTAAAAAGTTTTAAACTGATTTGTCGTTGAGCGTCCATTGATACGTCCTTGCGGACTGTCATAAATCTGTTTGTTCGAGTCGAAATTTACGCCGCCAAGTTTTTAACTTTTAATTAAATTCGCAGGTCTTAGTGTGCAAGATACATTGACGGATTTATTAGGTTTTGAAAGTTGGAATTAATTTTGACGCGATTCCTTCTTCGTTCCGATGCGGTGCTTGATGGCCAAAATGATGGACTAAATATGCTACAAACAGACGGTATAGTTCCACCGCGCAAGAGATTATGTTCGTGAGGCACGACCCACATCATCTCACGCCTAAGCTCGTGCTCGTTAATCAATGTCGTGCGATCTGTCAGTTTTATCATTCGGGCGTCTTCTGGTGTTAGAAGATGCTGCATTCGATTGCAACAAATCGCGGTTGCGTGAAGTAAGTGCTTCTGACAAGTCCGTAATTAAGCATAACAAGTGACTACCAGCAGGAAAAGCCGAGAAGTAGTGGTTTTCGCGTCGCGTTTAATAAATAAGGTCGGGGAGTTTCCGGCTGCTGACAATGAAATATTGACAGGGCGCTGAAAAAAATATAAGCACAGAGCATGTGGAACGTATAGAAATGGATGAAGGTAGGTCGGGTTGGACGTAAACGAGAGCCAGTAGCGCAGTTCTGAACCGGGCAGAGGAACACATTACCGTTTCATCATACCCTGCTCGAGTTCCGTCTGTTCCCCGAGGGAAATTTGCAGCATGATACTGCGGATAATGGCGTTCGATGTTATAGGTGCATTTTGTTCGTTTTTGAATCGCGAGTTCGTTTATTGGATCTAGTGTTTGGATTCTAATTCGTCTTAGACCCTCCCCGACTGCCCCTTTTTCATATTTGTGGGTGTAATAAATGAGTATTAATGGCCGTTTGTAGGTTTAACGGTTGGCTGCATTGTTGTCATCCTACACATCGTATCGTGATTAATTACGGTGGCGTGACATCGACTTAAATTTTATTATCAATCTGAAACCAAAAAAGTTCAAACACTGATTAGGTACTTTGTGGGGCTGGATATGTGCCAGGTTTATTCGCTTAAAATGTCGAAACTTTTTTATGGCCAGCATAATAAACATGCTAATACAAAAAGTTGCAGGAGTAGCTTATAGTTTGACAGTTTGAATCACAAATCACCATTATACAGGTGACCCAGAGCTCCGCAAAAGCGCCATAACTTTTTTGTTATTCGAGGTATCGATTTGAGTTTTTCTGGATGATATGTGCGTTTTTCTTGCACATTTTCGGTTATATCCAGGTGTCCAACTATTATAGAAACACCAAATTTATTTTATATTTTATACTTTTATTTATACTATTACATAGCGTTTTTGATAAGCTTTCCAGTGATAAGCGTTCCACTGAGATACAGTTTGTAGTATTCAGCTCAGATATTCGAAAAGTTATAGAGAAAATAGGAATTGTTACAAACCGCATTTTTAGTTTAACATATTCAAAAATTCGTAGCAAGCGTTTGAACATACCTTCACCAGTCGGCAATATCTCAGAAAATTCGATATATTTCCTAAGGCTTTGACTGAAAAAAACTTGGTGGCGTTATCGTCAACGGTTTAGAAGTTATGAATTATAGAACTGTAAATCTAAATGAGTTGTAAATTTAACGAAAGGTTAGTGTAGAATTAGAAAAAAAATCAATTTTAATTTTTTTGGTTCCAATTTAAAAAAAATGTTTGTGCTTTTATAATATTTGGACAATCCTGTATACAGGGTGTTTCACGACGAGATATTATTAGGCAGATAAATAGAACAGAAAAACCGAGAGAACTGAAACTTATATAAACTTATAAGAGCTACTTGCTGAAAATATAGCTATTTTTAATAAATGTATTTTTAGATTCTGCATTAAATTCTATGTCATATCGTTTATGCACTATCTCCCATTGTTTGAAATATATTATCTTATGAAAAAGGCGAGAAACCAGTGCAATTAAAAAATTTATAATTAATATACTCTAAAAGATAGGTCGGTGAATCTTGGTCAACAGCTGGACAAAAGTGTCAGCTATGTGCAGGAGACTAAACATTTTCAGGGATATTTTGGAGAAAAAGAAGAATAAGCCGAAATACAATGAATTTAAAAAGAATAAAAGTCGTTTTCTCCATTCGAAACATTATATCCATACTTAGAACACCTTATTTGGAAACTTCCACAGCTTTTCCACAAAACACTGACCCGTATTGGATGTAGCATGAAAAACTTACTGGATATTAGTTAAATCATAGGACATTAGTTGTATCTTTTGGTCTTGTAAATATTCAACTATTCACGTCTAGACAATCGGTATGAAAAGCTACTAAAGCATGATGTCAAAATTGTTGTGGGGGACTAATGCTAAATAAAAACAAACAAGGGATTACTACTAGCCGATCCTGAAAAGAAATTGAACAAATATAAATGGTTTTTCAAAGAGTTTCTAAACCAAGGTGAGGAAGGAATTGACACCGAAAGTCAGCTAAGAGAGGGAGAAGAAGAAACTGTAGGGCCAGGGAAAGATGAAGTAAAGTAGCTGAAAAACAATAAGAGTCCTGGAGAAAAAATTCAGGAAAAAATGTATGGACTTACGGAATATGTGTGGAAAAACGAAAAATGGATAAAACCTGGATAACATCATTTCCCAAGAAATGGGACAAGATGCTGCGGGAAAATTATAGGAGCATTGTACTTTTAGACATGTGTTGCAAGTTATTTGCCAGAATTGTAAGGAAAAGGTTGACCGAACCCGCAGAGAATATCAGGCAGACTTTAGGAACATCTTCATCTTAAAGGAAATCCAGACTACCTGCTACGAATACAAATTGACACTTTTTATCTTGTTTATAGATTTCAAGCATGCGTACAATAAAATATTACATAAATAGGGAAAGATTATACCAAGCCATACACAAAAAACAAATTAGATTATTAAAGACGACTCCGTAAAAAAGACGAATAAAAGAGTATGGAATGGGTTCAAATGTGCCGGATTTGGTAATAAGAAAAAAATAAGAAACATTTTTTAGTAACGAGCACCAGTGCATAGCTTTTGCGGATGACTTATCTGAGAGCGAACTGCAGAAGATAACAAGAAATTTGGAACAAGTGACAAGAATGTTTGGACTAGATATAAATCTGCAAAAACACATATATATTACATGTAATGGGAAGCACAGAAAAAGAAACCAGAGCGGAACAAAACGCAAAAATAGGAAGTTTTAGTTTAAAAAAGGTTTAGAGCGTTGTTTACTTGTGAGTGCTAATAGGATAAAAATAGCACAAGGAGCAGGAAAGTAAATATAACAAGAGGTAATAGAAAATCATGATTAATCATTAAGAATATTGATGATGCTCAAATATGTGTCCAGGAATTCGAAGATAAGGATATACCAGAGACCCACGAGACACACGAGACTTTGGTGCTGAATAAAGCAGAAGGATAGTCTTTGAAAAGACGTAAAAAAGTAGAGGCTATTTTGTGTAATGTAATGTACATAGAGTAAATTTAATTATGCCATAGGCCTGCAAGGTTTGTAGAACGATATAAATAAATAATAAATATATATTCAACTGTGCGAGCTTGCATAATTATAATACTGGATGATCCACTTTTTCCCTTTGCTTTTTCAACTGATGACTTGTAGCAAGCAAATCGTTGTGTGCCAATCGGCAGTAATTATGACGTTTCAAGTAGTCATTAATTATGGTTTAAATTGTACAATTTGAAAGGTGTTATTTCCACTAGATGTCTAGTTAATCGATCTTGCTTCATCAAGTCACATACAAAATTTACTGGGGACACTCAGTTTGCATTCGATTACTTTCTTTTGCATTTAAACTCCCGGGACCAATTCTTTACTATTTGATACCAAGAAGCGCCATCCTCATGTACCTTAACCATATTCTCGCGAATAGCTTTTGGTTTAATTATAACGATCTTATTCGGGATTTTACAGCCTACATACTTTCATAAGCTTTTGGTTTCTTACACAAATATTAATTTAATAACAGCTAGCACACTTTTCTTAATCTTTTGAAATATTTGCTAAAATTCAACTAAATGCAACTGTTAACAAAGTTGACACGTCCTTTGATAGATAGAATAATGGAAATTGAGCTATATTTCAATGCCTACAATAAATTTTGTACAACTCTCGTTACGTACAAATAAAAAAGGATTCAGAGTAAGTCATGTAATCACTTTGCAACACGTCTCTGGCAAGACATATAACATACATTGTAAAAAATAAAACAAAAGCTAGATTCCATGGCCTACTCTGAATCCTTTTTTAGTATTTTTATTTGTACCCACGTTACGTTGTTGTTCCCAAAACTTTTACAGCGACAACAATTTCCACTCCAAATATGGATATCAAAATTGACTTATTCGAATTGTTTAGTAGCTTAGATGTTTTTCGTGGCGGAACGAAGAGACTTATTAGGCTTCGTCATTCAGCGCCATTGTGGCGTTCCAATATGCGATGAAAAGATTAATTCAATTACGCCGGATAAGATCTGATATTAGGAACGAGACGAAATATGAAATGTGAAAGGGAGACTCGAAAAATATGTTTAATCACAACGAGGGGCGACTTCCTAAAATGCAAATTTCCATATTTTTTATTTCGAAATCCGGTCCATATTTGTTTGTCGCCGACGTATCGTCTTTCTATCGAAAGAAATCGATACAGCAGGTGCTTGTAAAATGCATTTTATGCAAAAATGCACGACTGAGCCTACCGCATTGCGGTTATTTTTATGTTAACGTTATCCAAACCACTCGTGCAACAGCTGTCTACCTGTAATATACCATCAAGTTTTATTTTTATGTCTCTGTTGTCCACAACCTGCAAACAAACCGAACGAGAAACGACGCCGAATGAAAACCTCCGGCGTTTGTTTAGCGACACAATTAATGTATTTCATCAATACACTAACCAAATATTAGACGCGCAAACAAGCCAAATAAATCGACGGCAGCCCCCGGGGTTAAGTCATCAAGAATGTCGCCCCTTTCATTCGTTAATGCAATCTAATTGTTACGTCCACGTTTCCGCCGACGCTGACTGCATCGTTAGTAACTCGATATTTCGTCTTATTGTTTTCGAAGGCCAGCGGAAAAATAGCGAGCTGCATTATCGAAGAAATCAAGAAATAATTCATTTGAGACAGTGATTACATATTAACGTCGATGCAACGATCCCGTGAAAAAATAAAAAACGCAGCCTCCCCAGCGGCCAGACAGGAATCAGAAGCGGACTTTGATTCGCTGGGCTTTTTGTACGTGTTTTAACACGAGGCAATAACGCAATTCATTACGAGCGGAAAAAAGCGGGAATCTGTCTGTACCCCTGCATGATGTTGCTTTCAATATTTATAATGGACGCTGCACAAAGTCCAGCTGCACATAAACGGCCCACCAAAAAATAATCGCTTTTGTTCTTATTCATGCATTCCGGTGTTCAACAAGTCGCACCGGATTGCTGTTTGTTCAGAAAAGAAACTTTAATGGATGTTTTGCGCGGCTACACCGTTTTTCCATTAAACGCTCGGGCGAACGGTGCCTCTCCCGTTTTTACCCTAATAACTCAATTATGCAAGATTAATTTTTTTACAGGTGTTAACCGGGAACAGCAACACTTATCTGGTGGTGAGGCAGCGGCTGGAGCTGCCTTTCATCGCAAGCAAAGTCAGATTCATCCCCTACAGCGAACATCCGCGCACCGTTTGCATGCGTGTGGAGCTTTACGGATGCTCCTGGGAACGTAAGTTGATCCACCATTACTCAGGTTGCTGTCACAATTAGGACATCCTTATTGCTTTCTCATCTTTAACGAACAATTTTTTCCGCTGAAATTCGAACACGATCGGCAACATCTGCCCCGAATCATTACTATCACAAACAACGCGAACCTCCGCCTCATCTCGACGTAAATTTGCCTTCAAACTTCAAAGCAGTTTTTGCGGAACAAGTTCTTTCAAAATTAAATTTTATTAATGCAGCTGGGCCCACGGGCGCAACAAAGAACTGTTTACAATTTGCTTTTGTTGTTGTTGTTGTTTGGAAAGTAGCTAATTAAGTTGCAGGGTTTTTTGAGCGAAACCAACTGTGTATGAGATGTATTTAGCTTTAAAAAATCCACCCGACACCAACTTTATGTCAGTAACGAGACTTATCGATCCTCACTTGACAACAAGACGACAGTCGACAAAACGAGAACTAACTGTGCAATAACCGTTGTAAATACGCGACAGAAGCTTTACAAGCAACCGAAAAGGGGAATATTGAAGCGTCCCGGGAATTGAACGCGTCTCATCAAAACCTCATACCTGGGGACCTCAATTGACCGGATGTGTTGATAACGGACACATGAATTTTCGTTTTGAGAGGACGCACAAATCTTATTAGAGTATTTGCGCATTGTAGGAAGCTGTAATACCGGCCGTATAACTGGTTGTCTGCTAATTAGGAGCAGTTTGTTAATTCCTCTAAGGTTTGACGAGAAGCGCAGCACGACTGCGTCTTCAGTGCAATTGAATTATTTTCTAATTGTAAGTTGGCAAGAAGAGCAAACTGCGCGTCATTTTCCGACTGCTGTCTGTAAATAAGATACGTGGAGTCGTAGTTAATTGCCGGAAATACGTATGTGACGGAATAATCTTCGAAACGAGAAATTAGGAGGAATATCAAAGCGTTTGCACAAAATAGAAATGTAGCGACGTCGTTTCGTCGTTTATAATTGAAATACATTAGGCCGAGGAGGAACCGTTTGAGATTCCGTGCAAAGTCGCGCACTTAGCTGTTTAGATATGGAGATAGCCTCCACTTCAAAAACGAACGAAACCACCGTAAAATGAATATTTAACTTGCCGGAATAGATGTGGAAATGTTCCAGAGGAAACCTTTATCGCGGCCCCTATTGTATGTTTATATTTAATTAGGGGCCATTTTCGTACGGAGCGACAAACGATGCAAGGAGGCCCGATAAAAAGTCGGTGTAACCCGCATGTCTCTTCCCACCGCAACCGTTCTGATGAACTAGTGATTCTGACATTTTGCTAATTGAGATTTGCTGAATCGTTTGCTGGAGGAATCATCTTTCCGCGGATTCTAGTCGAAAAGCGGCGTTCCGTGTCAGAAACGGACAGACAAGCGAATTAAGTTCGTCGCCAAAGACATTTCATAACTCGGATTCGGAACAAAAATGTGAGGCGTCGGGGGAGAGATATTATGACAGACACGGCAAAACACAATTAATTCGTTTATATTTCGGCGCGGAAATATGACAGTCGTAAATTGTAATTTATGAAAATCTAAAGTGCAGACTAGAATTCAGAAATGGATGCCCGACATAAACTAATTACTCCATAAAACTGATTTGAATACATAAATACATATACAAGTGTTATTTGAAAAGTTGGAATGAAGCAGAACAAACGACTATAGTCATTTGAATTATATGTACACTCACTTTCGACATTATTGCACGACATGGGAGATAAGCTAGAGGTCTGAAATTTCTTTCACGTAGGTACTCAATGTCTTGAAATATCTCAATTATTAGATTTTTATGACAACCGCTGCAGTATTCGTGAAATATACAGTGTGTTCCAGAAATAATGGCATTACAACTTTTTTAAATGACTTTTTGTTGTAAACGTTTTGGTTAACAAGTTAAAATTGTTTGAAGATTTGCCTCCTATTTTGTTACCCGCCCATGGATAATAATTCTATATGTTAAACACCGATTGGCGCAGATGAAAAAATTACTACAAGAAACAATTCCCTACTTTTTGGTTCTTTCGACGCGGCATATCATTAATTTCACCGTTGCTTTTATTGTAAAATTCTGGAATTAAAATTGAAAAATGTCACTGATTTATCAAATTTATAGGCAGCTCGTCAATTTCAGGCAGGGTAAAATGCTAAACAAAATTGCGACTTCAAAAAAATTGTGCATAGAAAAAGTGTTTGTCGTGACAGGTTCTACTACTGGTTAAAATTAATGCCATTATTTCTGTGACAATCCGTACAGTTTTTTTCCTTGAATAACAAAACGCTATCGCATTTTTACAAAAAACCTATTTGCCTCAGCAACAATTTTGCGTATACAGGTGTTTCCGAGAGATACGGACAAATTACAAGGAAGCTTTCTTCATGAAAAAGGAAGTAGTTAAAATGGCAAACTAGACGCCCAGATTTTAATAGCAAAAGAGCTAGAGGCTGTTAAATTTGAGCAATCAGGGAGCGAATTCGTAGCGAATGATGTAAAATTATAAATAATGAAAAATATAATATGGCGATCTTCTTATTGTTTTTATTGATGTTGCTAATTAGTTTCGGAGTCCAACCTCCATTATAAGTGTACAAAAATATTAAACACAAAAAAATACATGTAACACATTAAAATTGTATAAAACAGCACATGGTAAAATGAGAAATTGAAATGGTCAACATCACGTGAAGCGAAGAGGACCGTGTAAAATTTGACAAAGAAGAAAAAAGTGATGGAGATACCAACTAAAAACTAGTGACAATTTCTTAGCAAGGAAATTCGAAAAAAATACAGTGAGAGTATAAACTGAACAGAACTGAAAAAATAAAATTAAGAATCGGAGTGAAAAAGGAAATTTGGTAATTGTCTATGTGGAAATTGGGATCGTGTAATACTGTATAAATTTCAAGAATTTATATGAAGTTGAGACGAGAACTTTTCTGAAACACTTGTGTAAGACTTGCACATTTTTATCTTGGAAAAAAACAATATTTTGAATCTAGTATATGGTGAGCAAATTGTTAATTAGTATTAGTGATATCTGTGTTTTTATATTTAGCACTAAATGATTTTTGGTGATGGTGCTGATCTTTCTACCCGACTGTCCCACATAAACTCCTTTGCAATCATTGCAATTGAGACAATAAACCCCTGAATTAGATAAAAAGGGAAAGTTTTCTTTAGTTTTAACAGATAGAGCATTTAGGTATCACAAGAACGAAATGTTATGTTTAACGAAAATATTTTTAATCAAATCATCATAAGACACAACTTCTTGCACGTATTCTAAGACGAGTGCAAAAATGTCTTATGAAACGATAATAATTATTTAAATTAGAATGAGGAATGAGTCATGTTACTAAATCCATAAAACTAGAAATAATGACGACGATAATATTCATTTGCTGCGTACCTACTGTCTGGTATAAAAATGTTTGGCAGGCTTTGATTAGGTTAACAATTTTAACAAAGAATGAGTGACACTGACATTTTTGCGTAACCACCGTAAAACAAAAAAAATCTTTCACGATATTCCGGCTCAGTTCGAACCAGAGAGAAAAAATAGTAAACGAGAGTGAGCGATGGGATAGGCAGACTTGCATCACCTTCCTTCTCATCTCTCTCTCTTACTTATGTCCAGAGATAATATATCTCTGGTGCTCACTGACGGGCCAATCAAAATCGCGTTCGCGTTCAAACGTCAAACGTCAGATTTGTAGAAATAAGATTGTAGAAATTAATATAAGTTGAATCATTATATACAGAGTGTCCACTCTGTATAGCTGGGACACCTGTATAGGATTTATTAAAAATGTTGAGTGACTGCAATAATATTATTTACAATCTAATATTGGGCCAGTGAAGGGTTGAAAACTAGGATATTGATAAAAATTAATAGAAAATTGGTCCCCTTTAGAAAACGATGAGAGCTACCAAAAAATGTACTTGCATTAGCAAATCTCACTATCGAAATAAGATGATGTAAACAAATTGTGGTGAAGAGCTAGACCAGTTTTAGTTTAATACACTTCAACTTTGTAGTAAACACAAATCGGTATGTAAAATCAAAAATCTCTTATAATCAAAATTTTTATTTTGTTTACGGAAAACTCAAGCTTTGTGTTTTATAGAATTTGTGCTGTGTGTAATTGTTCTTGTCCTGTTACATTAAATAATTTACTATTTTGATACAAAAATTCTTTGATCCATATGTATCAACCCCAATGTAGGTTACGAAGTTGCTCAATGTAGTGTTTATAAAAGTTACACCTTTTTGTATTCAAAATGCTACATATAAGAGAAAATATATATACAGTGCGTTTTTTAATATTTTCAAGCAAAACGCTCGGACAGGTCAATTTTATTTTTTAATTAGCCTCCTTGGAGATACAAATTTTACTTATGACGTCATGTATTTTTGTACAATGACAGCCCCAATTTTTTTATAGATGTTGGTTACTATTTTATTTATTACTTTTCTCAAAAAAATTCTTATCTAAAGTACCAATTTTTTTACTCCATCATTTAAGTAGTTGGACAATCTATAAAAGAGGGCAGAATAAACTGACGTTCTCATTGAAAAAAAAAACAATGCCGTCATAAGTAAAATTTGTACGTCATTAGGTGACTAATTAAAAAATAAAATTGACGGCTATAAGATAAGCCAAAAATTTAAATGCCAAAAAATGTGTAATATTAAATGGCCGCCAATTCCCAGAACTTTCAAGTGACCCTAGTATATTGAGCACAGTGACAACACGATACACAAAGCAAGCCGAAACCGATCCTCTTTAGACAAATACTGGTCTGTTCCTTCAACTCCATCATAGAGTTGATTAAAGCGTCTTCGTTCTTGGCCAATGCACCGCAACTTAATACATTTGACCGCGTTCCAATTTGGCGTTGAGCAGATTCATGCAACTATCGCTGCATTTATCGATTGGGTAAACTTCAATCAGAGGCGATTTTTTCAAACCGGAAAATAGCGCAACAAAGCCACTTATGCGATTGGGCGGCGTGCCTAAGAGCTTTCAGGCTAATAAGCAATGGCCCAACGAATTTTCAATTAGGTAGAGTTGTTGCGGCCCTTTTCCGGCGAGATATGGCCGGCATCAAATCCAGATGTGCCTTATCTTGGAGTTCGGTCCTCGCCGCGGGACAGGGAAGGGTCAGTGGGAATCTGCCGTGCCAGAGGCGAGGCCGCCTTTCGGTGATCTTTCCGGATCAAGTTACCGGCACGTGGAAATGGGGTTTATGAAATCTGGCATCGTTGAATAATATTCAGATTAGGCTTATTGTTGCGCGAAGTCCTCGGGGGCTCTTGTTTTTCCATCCTTGTATTAAGGCTGCCATATAGTCGATTTGGACTTAATGTAAAATGAGCAGAATTTCAAACAAGTTTTATTTTGATACCGACAGAATTGAAAAACCGCTAGAGACTGCAATGGTAGCAGAAATTATTTTTTTAGTCCGTTACCTAGGGCGATTTTTGAAAATCTTTCTCATTTCTCTAAAAAACAACAAAATACCCTAATTTTATAACAAGTTTTATACCCTCACGGTTGATAATTAAGGCATAAATTTTGCACCAATATTCAAATTACAAATTCTAGCCCGATATCGAGGCCGATTTTGTTTAGTTATTGTTAAAAAATGAAATGAAAACTAGTCAACACTTCTTACACCAAATTCAGCTAGTTTCAAAATTTGTACTGATTTATGACAGCAGGTAGATCCTTCACAGCGGGATGTAATTGCACATCATAAAAGTCCGAACTTGGGTTTGTGGTCCGACTTATCAACACATATATTGTTCTCTATTTGGTGTCAACATTTTTGTCAATATAATATTTAAATCTCTTCCGGTTGTAAACAGCAACTTTTTTTATAATACTTATATGAACATGCATGCAGGTCAAATTGCCAGCTTTATCACATAAAAATTTATTATATCATTTTTATACCTACCTGCTATTTCAAATAACAAGGTGATTTTACCGTTCCGGGATTTGTGGTAACACGTTATCTACTATTGATGAAGTAATTTGTAATTATTGCAATTGTTATATATTATTATTAAATTATTGAGTTATCAAGTACAATCATAATAATTTTCTTTGACATCGACAATCCTAACGTCTGCATTGGTCAAATGAGGAAATGGTACATTTTATCTCCTAGATAAATATAAAAGTGGCACTGGACAACAAAATTTCATTGTTTCTTTAAACAACAACAAGTGAACAGTGCCATAATTACCGTTTGTGGTTATACGTTTTTGTGCTTTTGCGTTTTCGTGTTTTTTCCATTTTCAAAATGGGTGTTAATGAAAAATACAAACTAACTCGAAAGAAATATCGAATAAAAAGCTAAATTTATGCAGTTTTAAAACTGTCAAAAATTAAATTAAACAAAACAAAAGTTTCTAACATAATTAAAACATGGGACATTTTAGCATTAACAACACATTAAAGCATTTCCGAATAATTGAGTCTAAGGGCCGTATAACACGGTCCTAAATTTAGTACTAAATCTTGTCCTAAATTTACATCCTAAATTTAGCTTCGTGTCATACAGAGTTTGGATACTAAAATATTTCAACACTAAATTTTTAAAACGTGTTCTGAAAACTGATAAATTTACATCCTAAATCGACGCCGTCAGTGTGCGCACGTTTCTGTTGCTGTTTCAAGTTTACCACAAGCGCAACAGTAGTAACCGCACTCGCAGATAAATATTAAAGTTTTGGGTTATCCATTTTATAACAAATCATGGGAATTATTGAAATTATTTGAATTAAATTATTATTGAATTAAATTATTAAAATTGAGGTTAAAGTCAAGTGACAATTGGATGACAAACGCAACGCTTTAAAGCGAGAATGCGCAGGCTCAGAAACGAAATTTCATACGAAATTTAGGACTCGTGCACTGACCTCTATATAAGATGGATAAGCACAACATTGGGATGCGCCAGAAATTTTTGTGACCATTACCGTGCCCTCCAAAATGGAGTCGGAACCTGATACACATGCGCATTTGATCAATTTTGAAGTAGTGCAGGTATTTGCCGTTACGTGTGCAGCAGTCGCATGGCTCTTTTATAGTACTTTTTCAGGAATCTGTAATGTTGGAAGGAATTTTACAGGGATTTATAATTTTGAACGCCGTGTGTTTTAAGTATATGGGCGTATTTTTAGATTTTACTGTTTTATTAGGGCCTTTTCGAGGTGTAAATGGACAGTTTTCAATTTTCTTCAGTTTTAACGGTTTAATTTTTTTTAATAGTTCAATAACGGTTTCCTACAGCTTCAGCCATCTTGTTAAATTTAAGCAACCGCCTTTGTAAAACTTTAGTGCGCAAACTCATCAGGTTCCGACGCGGATTCAATTTGCCTCACTTTTCACTTACACGATTGCTCATCCATTTCTATATACAGGTCAGTGGACTCGTGTCACACAGCAATTCAAATTTTTTCAATAAATTTAGGACATAATTTTCATACCTATTTTAGGACAAGATTTAGTACTAAATTTAGGACCGTTTCACACGGCCTTAAGAGCCTTCTGACACCATCCAAATTTTAGTCCTGAATTTAGTAGAAAATGAAAATGTGCGCGCAGATTTAGTTTTCAAGTTAGTACAAAATACAAAGTTTCAGTCGGATGGGTGTACAGCCATGGACAGTCAAGAATAACACCCGTGTTATGCAAATACTAACTCTATGAGATATTGTCATTGAGTCGGTATTTGCATCACACCCGCCGGCTTAAGTGTTATTCTTGACGGTCCACGGTTGTACAATAGAATAAATAATTTAAATTCCTCATCATAGTGACGTATTCGCGCCCCCTCTTCTGTTATTGAAGTTTATTGGCAATCTATTTAATTTAAGTAGGGATTTTCACAAAATACATTGTTTTTATTGATACGGTTTGGCATTTTTTTGGCAAAAAGCTACGTTGATATCATAGAGTTGAGTCATCAAAATAGCACAAAAATACTGAACTGTCGGTTTCGAGGATTTTTAATGAAATCTGTTAGTAACAGAGATTGAAAACTAGATTGTCAGGTATTGCAAGGTATGTAAATACCTGCCCCTGAAGTGGGGGTACATCCTTTTATTCTTTTTATTGGACGTTATTAAGCTGTCAAAAGCTGTATCCCTGGTTGTATTAGGTAGTATTTAAGGAGTCGAGCACGAAATTTTTTCTGAGTGAATGGGAACTATGAAGAATCTAAAAGTAGCTAGCGTGAAGTTGACGCTTCGTTTGCATCCATTATCGATAATTTAATCAGGCAGCGTCAGAGGTAATTTAAATAGTATCCACCGACGCAAAATATAGATGCAGGCAGGCTCCACGTTTCAATCACCGCGCCGAGGGATCCCCGATAATGAAATCGAGAACCGTCCGACCTTCAGGTATTGTTCTCGATCTCGTCGCTTATTTGCATAGCGAGATGATGTTTTTAAGGGTCGGATTTCGAACGGGTTGCTTTATTAAATTTGCATACGCACATCGCCACCCCGTCCCCGCGGACCAAGGCGCCTAATGAAGATATACCGCACCGCGGGATCATACATAATACCATAACACCCCCGTCACGTGCACGGAACATCATCAACGCGTCCACCCCGCTCCTGCTAAATTAAAAGTTTTCCTCGGCAGAGTCGGCGGTAATTAACTCGGTGTGATTTTGCAGAAAACATCCTCAAGTACAACGCGCCTCGTGGGGAATCCCCGGAACCCGACGTCGATCTGGAAGACACAAGCTACGACGGCGTCCTCGAAGGCAGTCAGATGCGAGGGGGGCTGGGGCAGCTGGTGGACGGACTGTACGGCGACGACGACTACCAGAAGCAGCTGCAGGGCGAAAATTCAGGTAGGACGGCGAACGGAAGCGAAATCGATTAAGATTTGATACTAATTGCGCCTCAAACTTGCAAAGAATCGACTTTGTACAAACAAACTTTAATTATTTCTTTGAGCGAAAATTAACGTTTAAAGTTTTTATTGAAACGCCGCACTACTCGCAATTTATCTTCATTTAGGCTGAAGCTATAGCGGCAACAAGCGATTGCCTCCGAAATTGGTTTTTTGAGGATTTGCAATTATTAAAAGTTTGTTTGTAGATTCTCACATTAACTGTGTTCGATTGAAAAGTTCATAAAGTTGATTATGAAATTTTTAAAACTTTGAAATATGCCTCAGTTGTAGATAAAATCGAGTTGGGTCATTACAGTCAAAGTAAGCCCTGGAATCGCTTGGGAATTCGTTGGAGTGTACAGTGGAGTGGAGGGACAATGTTTGACGTTGCATCTTTTTTAATAGATTTCATCTCTAGGTGTCGGTTTAGAAATGATTTGAGCAATGTTTTAATTCACAGTTCTTGTCAAACGTCTACACCATAAAAAGTGACACGAAAACTAGGTTTTATGGCCTTCTGAGAATTGTTTTTATACCCTTTTTACCAATATCAGGTACAGTCCCAAGTAGCATCAAAGTAAGAAAAACTTATGCCGCCACTTTGACTAAGTGACTGCCACATGATTACCACTAAATCTACAACTTTACAGTAAGAATAACTTTCGTTTATACAAAAATAGTGGCAAAAACGTGAATTTCACTGTTATTAATCACTACATAGTGGATCACTTTGTAGTGGAACTTAAGGTGTTTGAAACGTTCTGGTTACTATCTAAAACCACCTTAAAGTGTTTATAACTTTATGGTGAAAAATGACAGTGGCGGTAACCATATCAAGCCACTAAAATATAACTTAGAAGTGGCGACCGATTTAAAGTGGTAATTACAGTGTCGTCCACGTTTTGGCCACCTCTATAAAACCTTTAAAGTGGCAGACATTTTTAGTGGCAACTAATGATTGTTGCCACGTTTATGCCACTATTTCGCCACGTATAGAAGTGATTTTCACTTTAAATACGTAAAAACCACTTTAAAGTTATATTCTAAAAGGTAGCCATATTTAAGAACAGTAGTAATGCCGCCATTATCACAAAAGTTGAGCAGACCATTCAAAAAATTATAATTTCTTGACAGTACTACATTATGATTGTGTAATTATTGGTTTTTGGTTTTATTTGACCAAGGATAATTAATTTAAAAAATTGTTTGCGGCATTTGAAGATAAATATTTTGAAAATTGCGATTTAAAGTTTTTCGTTAATTTGTTTAAATAATCAGATATTGCGGGGGGGATGCTGATATTTCAAAGTGCAACACCTATTTTTGACAGTAAACTTGATATCGTTCTGAGTTTATACCATCTAGGGTGCTGCCTTAATTTAATAATACTTGCCTATTTATTTGCAAGTAAGAATATCTTTATGGTGACTTAGTGAGAATGCAGTTTCGAGCCAATGAATAGGTTGAAAGGAGATGCGTATATTATTTGTTAAGAGAAATAAGTTGAAGGAGAGAGACCGAGCGATGTAGAAGAAACAAAATCAATCTTAGTGGCTTTTAGGTGGCTGCCACTTGGCGCCCACCTTTTCGCCACGTGGTGGTCAAGTGGCTGGAACGTAACTATATAGGGGCTACCACGTGGCAGCCACGCAAAAAATGTTCCCCATTTTAGTCGTAGCCACGGAATAGAACCGTTCTTATTACGTGGCAACCACTAGTGATAAAAACTTTAAAGTGGTAATGGTAGTGGCTGTTACGTGGCGCCCACTAAAAATGCTACTTGGGGTTTGAGTAAGAGTTGATATTACGGCATAAGTAATTTTGCAAAAAAATGTGTTGCCTTCCAATCTAATTTCAAACTCACTTTTTAAATATGGTAGCAATAAAAATCTTTTGGTTTTTGCTCGATACAATACACCCTCCTGAATGTTTTAAATATTAAATAACAAATTTTTATTTTTGAAATTTTTGCAGGCGCAAAAGTGTACACCATAAATCCTTTTCATGGAAATATCTCCTTTAATTCACCAATAATTCTTCTAATTCTATAATAAATCGCATAAATTCTCCGTGATTCCCATAAATCCTAAATAAATCCTGTAAATCCCCAATTATTCATGTAAAACCTCACTAATTCCTGTAAATCGTCAATAATTCCTGTAATTCGTATATGGATTTTTAGGGAATTAAGTACTTATGGGCAACTATACCTGCTATTTATGCAGAAGAAGATGCACGGTCAGTGTACTTACACGTTTATTTGGAACTTATTTGGAACGTTTTTATGGAACTTCCCTAACTCGAAATATTCTCTTACTCGAATAGTTTGTAAACATAAAATTGTTTAACAATCTTACCTATTAGTCGAACTTCTATTCCTCGAATATTTCTAATACTCGAACTGATATTTAAAACGTAGCCAAGCCCAGCTCAAATTTTTCGGAGACATGCATATTGTATTTTGGAGAAGCATAATTTTTTAGCACGTTCAGTGGAGGATTAAAGTGTATTTCTACCAATTGCATTAACGATGGTGCAGTTTCACAAAGGGTTTATTGGTGATATTAGTGATATTGGTGCAAAAGTCCAAAAAATCGAAACGAGATTTAAAATATTTAACACTTAGAAAAAAGTGAAGTGAATTGTTGAGAGAGAAAAGAAAAGCATAGATATTGCAGAACAATTTGTAATTCCTCCAATACACTGTCGCTTATTTTAGAGAACAAAGAAAAACTTTTTAAATGGTCCAAATTGCGCCAGAAACATTTGTTTTTTCGCTATATTGGATTATATGACTCATTTAGAATAAATAAACATCGTGGAAACAATTTCATACTTCTAGCATTTCTAAATAAGTCAAAAAAAGGTGTTCTGTGATAAAAAGGGTAGGACAATCAGACGAAACGAAAGCTCAAGAGGCCATGAGATCTAGCGTTTGTTTTCAATTTTACTATGCAGACCTTTGAAACTGGCATTCGAAAATTTGCTAAAGCGACGTCATAATGGAGACCAGAAGATGGAATTTTTTGAAGAAGATATTGATTGTAACTTATGTTCGAAACGGTTATTAAAAAATTTCTTAATTTCAAAAATCTTTTTAAACATTTCTCCAACTCTAAATTTTGCTACACTTTTTTGAACCCCTAAATTATTCCATGTCTTCTGCACCCTCGTTTTCTTTTTGTCTATTTACATCTGCGATGTTTTTTACTGGAACGGTGGGTCCTAATGGGTTAAAAAAATTTTGAAAACTGCGATAGATGCTAATTCCGGAGAACATGTCAAAACTTTCCGGTGAAATTGTTTCAGTTTTTGATTACGTTGTTATAATAAAAAATGACGGCTTTATTTGGACCAGTGATACATTATTTTTACTCAATTGCACATGACACTATTTTATATCCCTTAAATATCAAACTTTTGTATTATTGATTAACTTTATTAAAAATTGTCTTCTTTTCCGTTTACTGATTCATGTAAGGAACCCATTATGCAACTTTAATAGTTTACCAATTTGATGCAAAGGCCGCTGGAATTTCAAAAATAGAGTCGAATGTTGTCGATGAAAATGTTGTTCCACCCATATTATTCTTTGAGTGGTCATAAATAAATTAGACAATCTAATAAAATTTGTTTTTTCACTTTTAATTAAATGTTTAAAATAGACAATTATCAAAACGGAAGAAATATTGTTGGGTCATTTGGTGCTAACAGATACAAATAGCCTTTCATTATAATATTTAGTATGCAAGTGACGTACTCAAAATTCGGCAATTGAGATTTGTGCCAAGACGATTCAAGAAAGCTGATAGAGACAGAATCAAAAATGCTTTTTGTGAATGCGTCAATGGTGTTTGAAACTCAGGAAAATGGAAACAATAAATTAATAAATAAACGAAGACTAAAAGAGTGTGGCTATTTGGGGGGTATTCCTCGGACTTGAAGACTGTGTTCTATAACTTGCTTGCTTTGATGACCTGCTTCATTTCAATATTTACATAATCATATATTTCGATTCCTAAGTAGTTCAACTCTATGACTTCTTGCTTGGCTTCCTCCACCTTTAGCTTAAATTATCACAATTTGTTTTTTTTTGGGAGATACAATATTGTGTGTTTTTTTATTAAAGTGTAACACTCTTCGCGGATTATCTTCGTTTATACTCGCTTCCTGTGAATACTTTTTGATCACTACATCCATCACAATGTTGAAGAGAAATCAATCGTCTCACTAAATTCCCTAGCCTTACACAATTATTCACAAGGATTGGTGTTTGCTAGGCAGCTATTTTTGCTTGGACTTTGTGACCATGTAATCTATTACTAAATTATTGTCCTCTCTGGCAATGTAAATTGTTGTTTATTCTTATATTGTTTAATGAACAAAAGTAGTTTTCATTCTTCAGTACCAATTGGCTCATTACAATCATTATTAGTCCAATAAGTCTGATTAAATTTTAAAAAAGCTACCAAAGTCGTAGGGGCTATGTGATGTGTTATTTATTCTTAGATTGTTGAATGAACCAAAGTAGTTTTTATTCTCTATTACTAAATGGCTCATTAAAATTATTATTAGTCCAGTCGGTCTGATTATGTTTCCAATTATATTCAATTGCAGTTATGTCCAATTTTTCAAACTTGCAACGCTGTGTGAAATATGACGCAAAATTATTTTTAAATGAATAACATCCTTCTCCATGACACATTATAGAAACTTGATGAACCTTTCAATTGAACACCCGTAACTTTTGTTAATTGGAGAGCACTTTTCGGTGTCGAATAATTCAAAGTGCAACATTCCCATGTCGGCCGAAACCGGTTGCAAATGCACACCCACATAAATCCACCTCTCGCAATTGCCGCTCGCGAATCCGCAAATTTGCAGCCCCATAAACAGCGCAATATTTGCGCCGTCCTCTCTAGAAGGTCGATTTTCTCGCGGCGAAGACAGCCCGGCGTTAATGTCGCAGACGCCGGGTTAAAGGTGCCGTATTTGGTCCGAGATTAGGGCATGAACTCTTCTGGAACGTGCTCGAACATGCCCGCGGCGTATTTGCGCACAGATGGCACGATAAAGCGCGTCCCAACAACCTTATCTTCGTCGGAACACGAACCCATTGTCGAATACATGAATTTTAAATACTGCGAATTTGTGCAGGTGGCGGTTTTGGAAAAAACCGCTTCGGCCACCCAAAATTATGCCATTACGTGGGAGCGAACGGCCAATTTATGGACGGACTTGTTGCGTCTTCATCGGAGGAGACGTTTTTCGAATGAATTTATGCGACGAGTGTCCCATTAAAGATAATGGATTCGTCAAAAACATGTCACGCGGGTGGCAGCGAAGATCGCCGGAGTTGAGGCTCGGGTGGTCAATGCAGCGGCTAAACGACTGATTTATAGAGATCTGGATTAAATAGAACGGGAAAAGATGCGTCCAGCAAGTTAACATCCAATAATCCAAAACATCCCGATTTTTGATGGATTCAATCATAACTCCTTATAATTTTTCTTTCTCTTTTTTGGCGATTTAAGCGAGGATTTGTCGCCAGGTTAATATTTTAAAACACGTCCACGCCACGCTGTAAAAATTCCCGAGCGCCGTCCGAAGCAAAAAATGCTTTTACGGTTTTTTTTCTAACTAATTTAGTATAATTGGAGCGACAGCAAATTCGCATTAAACATGTAATGCTGGGAATTGTAGAGGTGTCCGGACAAAACCTAATTACCTCTAATCAAATACAGTCGGCTCTCTGAAACCCCGAAGTTTCTTTACCGACAGCGCATAAAAGACTTCGTTAGGTAAAAAGATTACGGAGGCTCGCCGAAGAGTTAATGAATAAAAAATATTAATATTAGATGGATTTGGTTAAAATTTCAGCATTTCAGTGCGTCTGCTCAAAGACGGGAGGTAATGCAACGAGGCTTTTACACTTTGCGGCCTTCAAACGTCATCAAGTATTTACCAGTGCCGTAAAGACAAAGAGACTCGTTCAGTCCGCGTAAAATAGTGCTAAATGATTAAAAAGCCGGTGATAGGGAGGGAACAAACGTCCGATATTCATGTAACTGTAAGAGCTTTTCTTTGCAGGGAGTCGCTGGGTTGGATGGAATAACGACACTCGCGAGGGCGAACCGCTCGATATTACCTTTGAGTTCGACAGCATAAGGGAATTCGGTGCAGTCCACCTTCATGCCAACAACATGTTCATCCGAAGCGTGCAGGTCAGTATGTCCGGCGTCTCACGTTTTACGACTTTTCTTAGTCGTAAAATTAAACTTTAGACCGGGTTGTGGATTATTGATCGCCCCAAACGACCGAAGACATGTTTCGTTTAATGAGAGCCATTCGGATTAACCGGCGCGCCGACGAAACCTCCCATTTTTCAAGCCATTCATCAAATATATATGACACGATTGAAAAACGTTAGGAAACGATTTTCCGAGTTTATAACGTCGAAAGTCGAGTTTTAGATTCGTTGAGGTTATAGGAACAATTTATGGCTTTCCGCATTCGAGATATGTTCTTTCTTTTGAAGTCGTAAGAAATTTAAAGCCTTATTTGTTGTTCTGGAGGTGGTAAATAATTTATCGGCTCCCGCTCTCGATTTCGCCCGGCGCATCCACCATTTTTGCGATTCGAAAATTTTAATCCCTTCTTTGCACCTAAACGTAAAACAATTCAGCGGCGACGATTTGCGAGTAAACTCCGGGCTTTAGCTCTTATCGTTATCTCACAGCTTGCAGTTTTAAATAGTCAGCTTTACGACTTTTTAACACGAATTTTCCACGTTTTGGAGTTGTGCGAATAAGTTACTCGCTGATGCGTTTCTTGTTGAGTGGCGCCATCGCAAAGGCTTCTAATAATTCATAATCCACTCGAAATAAACATGTTATTCGAGAAATCTAATTGGAATAATTAATTAATGAAAATAAACCGCTCAACAGGAAATTGTGCGGTAACAATTAATTGCATGCCTGGCTCTATCACATCTGCAAATGAATGGTTAATGATAACATTAACATAACGAAACGTCGGGACAAATTCGCAGCATGTTAATTGAATATTGCCAATCAAAAATTCAATCGATTGGAAACCCCAAATGCGTCATTACTACCGTAAGCCACATAACGCGGCACCCTCTTAATAGCATAAAGAACAAGTGCGATAATAGCCTTATGAACGTGTTTTTTTATATTACAGCGTGCTCATGAATGATTGTTACAGTTGTAGTAAAACGATTTAAAAATACGGAGTTTTTTTATGTTGTGTTTGGCAACCCGATTCAAACGTCAATATTATGTTCAAGATTATGTTCATGATGTACATAAAAATGTCATGTTTGAGATAAAAATCCACTTTTATAAAAAAAAATGGATAAGAAATAAACTCTTGTAGATCAAATTTACCTGTAAAAGTCAAAACTGACATCTGTGAAATGTCAAAATTGACAACCGAAAATATAAAGTTTGCGGCGGTATGAATTTTGTTAAAATTTTCTTTTTTGCCAGCAGATTCAGTCATTCTTTACGCCTTATTTTTTTCAACTTTGCGTTTTTTATGCAATATTTAATTTAAAATTTGCAATTTTATAATTTGGGGAATTTTGCGTACGACAATAATCATAATTGAAATTTCGATTTTCAAATGTTTTTCTTAGTTTGATTATTTTTCACAAGAAATTGTTGTCTGAGTGGCATTAATTTAAGTGCACAAGACACATGGGACGCAACGATTAATGTAATAATTGTATTTTTCAAGGAAAAGCTATTTTCACTTACAAATAGTGTTAATGTTGACAGGTTCTGTTACGAAACTCAAAATAGTATATTAGAGAACAAGTTCCATAAGGTATTATTTATCGTCCGAGTCCAAGTTTATACAACGACCGGCGAAGCCGGGAGTTTTAATTAGAACAAGTGCTTTAATAGCCTTATGAAGGAGTTTTTTTTTTATACAATTTTTCTACTTTGCATCATTTATGCAATTTTAAAATTTGGGGAAATTTCCATGCATTGGTTGACAATAAACAGCTAGACTTTTTTAGTTTAAAAGTACTATCAATTAAATTATTTCTGTAGTGTCGTTCGATTCAAAAAATCATTTAGAATCCAAGTATGAAATACCGTTCTATTTAAAAATCTAAAAAAACCATCAGTTGAAACAAAATGCTTTTTATGCCAAAAACTGACAATTGACACGTATTTGATGTACCTTATATGAAGTTATCTTGAAAATTACGGAAAAATGTGGGGTGTACCATGAACATTGACAATCGTCAAGATTGAAATTTTGATTTTCTATTGCAATTAGCTGGCACCACAGTAAATAGTTGTTATGGTAAGCAACCCACCTGGGATTTTTAAGTGCTAAAGACACATCCAACGTAACTATTAATTTTTATAATAATTGGGGAAAGCTAACTTAAATTAAAAATATAATAACATTTTGTGTTAGTGTTTACTTTGAGAACTCACATGACAATTCTGATCATGACATACCATCCTAGAAAAACTAAATTACATTAGTTGTATTACGAAACTCATAAAGCTGTTAACTCAATTGAGTGCTTTTAACAACTTTGTTATAGACGCGAAGTAGGAAATAGTATATTAAAGGACTAGTTTCATGAAACACTGTTTCTCGTATGACTCCTAAATTACGGAACGAACCATTTGTAAAAAGACAAATGCGGATATTTCTTATGAAACGAGTTCTTTATACTATTTTTTCTAGTTGCGCGGAATTTGGGACAATTATTGAAATTAGAATCAGGAAGGTGGTCTAAGGACTTTATCTATGTTTCCATAAAAGTGAAAGCAATGATGATAATATTCATTTGCTAGGTATTTTACTGTCTGGTATCAAAATGTTATGTTTCAGGTTTTCAGTAGGTTAACAATTTTAACGAAGAATTAATGACACTGACATTTTGCGTTGCCAAGCGTAAAAAAATCCCTCGCGATATTTGAGCTGATTACGAACTCCAAATGCGTGTCGTACTGGCCTCATTACGACATGCAAATAGAAAAAGCTATTAACACACTCAATTGAGTGAGTGCTATAACACCTTTGTTATAGACGCGAAACAGAAAAAGTACTAAAGCCGCCCAGACGGGCGCCACTTTACGTGAGCCCAGCAGATATTTATCGCACGTTTTTTTCCATATTTATCACCTGGAACGGTATAATGAGAGTGCCGTCCTTAATAAATATCTTGTGTTTTTGTTTACAACAGAACAGTCTGAGTATTGTATTAAATATTCAAATTGGATTCTTTCTGAAGCAATTGAGATTTAAATCCCGGTGAATAATACTTTCAAGGGATGCAGCCCTCGAGTCCGACGGAATTTCATTCTTTTGTTTACCACCTTCTGAGGCGCTTTGTTTGAATATAAAGAAACTGCAGAACAGGTTTTTTCGCAAATCGAGTGATGGAAAGGAACGGCAATGCGATTTTATGGCGACTCAAAGCAAACGTTCAAGTAACCGACATTGTAAATGACTTTTAGAATTGCATCCTCCGGCGGTCGGTGCAGACTGCATCGTAAACCAAACGCATCCAAATAAAGCCGATCACCGGGCAAAAATGATTAAGGCTCTTGAATGTGGCTTCGGATCGATACCTGATGCGTACACGTGACTTCCCGGGCAAGATTATTAGAAATTGGTCATTAAAAAGACATTATGCGGGAGGGTCAGGCCCCGATATGGCGGAAGCTGTCAGTCGGTTCAAATTATGAGAACGCATCCGAACAGAAAATAAATAGCCGTCTCGGAGATGAACTTTGTGCGCCCAAGAAGCCGAGTTCGAACTTATCGGCTTTTGACCGTATTCCTCTAATGCTCCCTAAGCAGCTCCAACTTGCGAGAGTTACAACGGATTAAAGACATGCCGAGTCATTCGCAGGTGCAAAACTTTGCCAAAATAAATACGCGCCCTCGGGAAATATTTAATTAAAGCCCCGCCGAAGTTTGTCTTGACACTCGGGCACTCGATACGCTCGTAATCGAAACGAAAACAATGGCTCATATACATAATAATAAGTAAACACTTTTACTGTTAATTTTTAAGTTTTTACTGCCAATTGTATGCATTGAAAACAGTAATTAGTTTTTAGTAAACACTTTAAAAATGTAGCATAGTGTTTGTCAAGATTTTACTTAATTTTCCAGCAAAAGCTTAAATAAAAATGCATAGTATAACCAAGCATTTATTCATAGTTTATAGTAAACAAGCTGTTGTTTGAGTGACTTGAATATTTTTCCAATTTTTTCATCAAGACTTAATTAAAATTGCGAAAATCGGCTAGTGCAAATATATATATACCAATGTACCGCTTTGAAAAAGTTAATGTTGAATATTTCGCTGAACTATAATATTTTTGGGTAATACTGAGGACAAAAGAGGAGCATTATCTTCCAAACAGAAAATGGAAATTTATTTGCGGTACATAGTGATCCATGTTTTCATATAGGTGTTATAAAAACATTGTGGTATCTTAAATAATAATGCAATTTAGCATTCGTGTTTGTTAAGGTTTTATTTAATTTTCCAGCAAAAGCTTAAATAAAAATGCATAAAACCAAGCATTTACTCATATTTTACAGTAAACACTTCAAATTTTTCAAGCTGCTGTTTGAG
This sequence comes from Eledona agricola, assembly GCA_964023215.1. NCBI lineage: Eukaryota > Metazoa > Arthropoda > Insecta > Coleoptera > Tenebrionidae > Eledona > Eledona agricola. The sequence goes on along the minus strand of OZ026855.1, from coordinate 19,182,576 downwards.
TGACTTGAATATTTTTCTAATTTTGTAATCAAGACTTCATTAAAATGGCACTTTTTCAACATATTCCACAGCGTAAAATTTATAAACCGCGAAAATTGGCTGGTATAAATATACCAATGTACCACTTTGAAAACGTTAATGTTGAATATTTAGCTGAACTATTTTTGGGTAATACCATTGATTATATATAATATAATATAACATATAATTAATGGTAATACTGAGGAAAGAAGAGGAGCAATATCTTCCAAACAGAAAATGGAAATTTATTTGCGTTACATGGTGATCAATGTTTTCAAATAGGTGTTATAAAAACATTGTGGTATCTCAAATATTAATGCAATTTTAAACATATTAACGAATGAAATTCGAGTCTCATCAAATAAAATTTCTAGAATCATAACATCCTGTTCCGTTTTGCATAATGTTGCCAAATGTCTTAACGATATAAATGATTTTGTCGATATCTAGAAGATGATGCGACTGTAAACATATTTCATAATAGGATGTTTTTATTATGTGATTTATATTTAAATTACCAGGTACTTGTCGGATACTTGGATTCTCTACACGAGTTCCTTCTATCAGATCAAGGAGGTTCTTTTCCCACTCTTTTTTCTTAATTGCTTTGTTCCCTGTAACTTTTGGATCAGTTTTCTTCTTAAGTTCTGTTTTCATATTATTAAGTTTCTTTAATATTTTATTCTCTGTTATGTTTTCGCCGAAGTGTGTTTGGTATGTTCTAGACATTGCACTAAGAGCCTCTTTCTTTCGTTTTATATTAAATGCGTTTGTGAATTGTTTAATATAACGGCGAATTTATTTAGTATTAAACAAATTGCATTTACCGATGATCCTTTGGATTTGTATTATTCTCGAGGTTATTATCGGACGAATTTGAATTTGCAATTGATAAGGCGTCATCACCATCAGATTCCATTCTGATCTACCTACAACATGATGTTGGTATTATTTAATCCAAAAACAATTTTAGCTTTTGAATTTGGAGAAAATATGTATAATGTCTTGTCTGTCTCGTCTGTAGTTTTTATTTTAATTTACTAATTAAACCGCCAAAAAAAATCTCACTGCACGTTTTATAATTAGTGAAAGATAAATGTCAAACATTAGCGCATAAACGACTTATAATTTAAAAAATCAGTATGTAGTGGAAAATCTGACAGTACATACTTGAGAGTAAAAGCACAGATTACTCCAGATGACTGACTTCATAGGGCGATTTTGTCTGGAACTATCTCTTTTCTACACATTGAAACTAGGCGCATGACATCTTTGTCACAGATACCATCAGCAAATGTAGAGGCGCTGTAGTCGTTGCTAATACTTTGTACGACCGCTAGATGTCACTACAAAAACTTTTATTTAAATTCAAATAAAAGGCTAAATATCTTTATTATTTTAAATTGAACATTGTACAATTCCGTGTTTTTTAAAAAGCGTGACTGTTTCTACGCTTGTTGCTTTTTTTCACTAATATTTTAAAAACAGCATTTTGCTGCAATTATAATCAAGTAAGTAAATGTCAAAATTTGCTTGTATATTGAATTTGTAAAAAATTTTAAGCGAAAGTTGGGTGTTTTTTACATTATTTGTGGTGTTGGTGAAAACTAAGCAGAGAAACTGTATTGTTTTCCAAAAAGTGAAGAAAGGTAAAGATGTTTTATTAATACAACAAATTCAGGAAATCTAATTACATAATTTTAGAGCGAAACTGTGGCAAGAAGCTCTAAATGTCCAAAATTGCAATCTAAAGCAAAAGTGGAGGGTTTGCAAAAAACACTTTTCGGCATCGTTCGATATTAGGCTTCATTACTCCTTATTTTTGTGTATTAATTTGAAGAACTAAGCCAGGTTGCTCTATTTGTTGTCCAGCAAGTTTTTGTTTAATTTAAATTATTTAATATAATAAAATAATAATAACCATTTTTTACATTAGTTTTGTAGAATAAATCATAAAATATTCATAATATAATAGCATTTTTACTACCTGTAAAGAGAGGAGAGACTATTTAAATTTGCCGCAAAATTCGATCGATGCGCCATCTGAAAACTGTTACATAATTTGAAGGTCGTTAAAGGTCATTCCGTCAAAATATTTGCATTGAGTCAATCATCTGGAGTAATCTGTCGTAAAAGTAAAAGATTATGCATACAAAATTAAGTAAATACTGGAACTTACAGTATTTACTCCTAAGGGCCGGTTTTTCAAAAATGCAGCATTTTGATTGGTTATATTACAAAAATTTCCGTCGAAACCTACTAACTAAAGATAAACCAACGATTGATAAATCGGCCCTAAGAGTACACTTTTACTAAATACTTTTAGTTAAAGTAAAAATAAGTAAACACTTTTAATGTTAATTTTTAAGTTTTTACTGCCAATTGTATGCATAAAAACAGCAAGTACTTTTTAGTAAACACTTGAAAAATTTAGCATTAGTCTTTGTCAAAGGTTTACTTAATTTTCCAGCAAAAGCTTATATAAAAATGCATAAAACCAAGCATTTTCTCATAGTTTATAGTAAACAAATTTTTCAAGTTGCTGATTGAATATGTATAAAGTCCCTTTACCTCATCTCTAGTTTTCATTTTAATTTACTAATTAAACCGCCAAAATAAATCCGAGAAAAAATTTCACTGCATATGCATATGAGCCAATATGCTTCGATGATCGCTCTGTTTCCGATCGTGATTAATTTCGTTTAATGTTAATTGTGGTCATTCGCGACAGGTGTTCAGCCAAGCGGAGATATGGTTCAGCTTGGATGGGGATCGTTACCAGCCGAATCCGATAAGGGCAACAGTTCCGGCCGACCGTACCCGGGAATCCGCCCGGAACATCACCGTACAGCTCCGGGGAAGGCCCGCCAGGTTCATCAGAATGAAGCTGTCTTTCGCCGACAAGTGGCTTCTGCTCAGCGAGGTTTCCTTCGAATCAGGTGAGCACGTACGCCGCATCAAAATTTAACATAAAGCAATAAAAGCAACGAAATTATTGCTTATAAAACTGGGAATATCGCGTGGCATATCCAATTAATTTTTTATTGTTTCACTCTAATCGTTTTATTTTCGCTGCAATCAAAGCCGCACCGCGAAATATTATTTTCATGGGGACTCGTCATGAATAACTGCACCAACACAAAACAAATTGTTTGATAAAACAGCAAAAACCCAAATAACTGTTGCTGGTTTCGGTGCATTACCATTCAGGACGCGACGACTTTTTACACCAGAATCAAATGGTGCGGCATTGCGGAAGACGACGCCATAAATATACCATCGAGTTTTTGCGCGCCGGTATTTCAATCACCGATTGCTTATGCCGTCCGTATCGAGCGTCGAAAGAACACAATTCTGGTTTTATAATCTTCCTAACGCAGCCCCTTGTCTCGGACCCTTGGTCTGATATTAGATTCTGCGGACGCTCCCCAATTCCATTCCGGTCGACGAGTTACAGCACTCCAGTACCTACCACTTGACGGCATATTTACATAATAAAAAAGGGAAGATTGCAGAAATTGATCCGTCACTTGACGGACGGTCCGCCGGGATTTCTAGGGATCGCAAAAAATGAACTGGCGACACCCCATCGTGGCCGAAATTGAAAATTATGTCATCGACGCAATAAGAAAAACACTGCGCGAGTCATAAATTTCCCCCTTTGTGTTCATCAGATCGGTTTATCACGGTCGATAATTCAATTTGCGGATGATGTTGAGAAAAGAATCACCTGTTTGTTGGGGTGAAGAAGCAACGTGTGTGTGTGCATACAACCCTGCAAGGGCGATAAATCTCGCGCACCCCAGATAGAACGAACATGTTCGAGATAACTTGAGGGTTTTTACTAGCGCGTTTTAACACGCGTTTAGCTTTCGCTCGGGGGAGAAAAAATCTTCGACCCATTTTTATAAACCATTAGAACAAAAACTCTCATTAATAATTTCAATACTGGCGGCTTGGTATGAGGCGCCGTTTGTGTCATAATTACTATATACTATAAACATATGTATATACGTTTGTAATGAAAGAATATAAGTACACTTTCCGATATATTTATATTTTTTATAAATAAATATGTATATTTGTTTTTGAGAATTATATATTGTGTTACGTTTGCAATATATTTATAAAGTAGAGTTTCGAACTCTGAGAAGGAGGGCGCTGCAATCTCAACTGCATGTGAAATAGATTTGGCAATGCTGCAACGATGTGTTTATGAGAAATCTGAAATTTGAATGTGCTGTGATTCTCGAAAATTTTAATTTAGATGGCTTATAACACTAATTAATTATTATTTTCCTACGTTCTAATATGTTAGGTTTCAAAATTAAGGATTCAAATTTCAAATTCAACATAAACACAAATAAACACGAAATTGTTGCAAGGTTGCCAATTGTAATTTACATGGCAGTGTCCTCTGCCTCAGAATTCGAGAACTCTTCTTCAGGGGAGTACTTCGCATAAATAAATATTTATTTTGCAAGATATATATATATTAATAAATAATATAAAAGTGGACTTACTTATATTCCATACAAATGTATACATATATATTTATAATAATAATAGTTATGGCACAAACGGCTCATACCTTGGACTTGGAAAAAAATAAATAAAATAATCTAATCGATTATTGTTGAAAGGTCCGAAAACGGAACGAAAAAACCTTATATTTCATTAAGAAATATATTTTAATGTTTGGCTATGGTATGAAATAACACACTTGCTACTACTAATTGCGATTCAGTAATGTATTTTTGGGAATGTTGCCAAATTGCTATTTAAACATTTCATACAACATTAAAAGCAATTTCCAAAATACAAGCAATCGTTGTCTCTCAAAAAATCTATGGGAATTTAACACATATAATGTGTTTAATGTGAAAGAGTACATAATCTAACATTCTACTCTTGGTTTCTTTGACCTAATTTTTATCTATCTTTGTCGGCCAAGTTTGGTAATTTTTTTATAAAAAACATTGAATTCTTCTTCAACGTACTGTAATGTGAATTTTAAATGTATTATCTTAGTTTTTTCAACTAACATACTACTTCATACTTTCTTCTCAGGTTCAACATTCCCTAGAAATGTTTTCTTGTCATAGCTAAGTGAAAATGGTGGATAAACAGTTATTTAGTTTTCTTTATAGGATAAATCTGCTGAATTTTTTCAAATCTGCCAAGATTTGCTAAAACATGCACATTCTAACAACAATGTGGTTTTATTTTTTCACTATTGTCAGAATTGCATAGTTGTCCTATTTCTGCCATTTTTAAACGTGAACTTTTATGACTTTAACAACTTTTGCCACAAATTCTAGACTTTTATTGTATTTCGCTGGTATTCATATTCCCCGTTTTGGCGTTAGATTAGTCCCCGAAATACCTTCACCATATAACTTTATAAAAATGGTTATAATGCTAGTTGCAGACGCCAGAACATTAAATTACAACAAAATGACTACAAATATATTAATTTAGTGTATAATGATATAACCCCCTTAACACCAAACGATCGGTCTACCTTCAAAACAACAAATGGCGATATAATCGAGTTTTACATAAAAATATCGCTCCCTTTCAACAATAATCGATTCAACGAAAGTCACGAGTTATATGAGAGTTAATACGAGGCTCATTTGAAAAGTACCAGTTTCAAGTTTTTAAGTCCAAATCTACCTAGTAGCCGTCAGACAAATATTATGTCACTCTGTCAAATAGTTTTATATTTAGAGCCGTTTGAAAAAAAAAGTCATATAAGATTTTTCCGAACATGGACAAAATCCATTGTCACCGTTATCAAATATATTGTAAATATGAGTTAAAAAGATGATCCTCGATCCGAGTGACCAAAAAAGTTCAACATGAAGAAACTATCGAAAAAATCCGTAAATTGGTTATGAAAGATTTCTGAGATTGCTAAGACTGCTGGAACAGCGGTTGCCTAAAGTATTATTTGGCGACTCGGGAATACTTCAATTTATTGCAATTATTATTTTGTCATAATCACTCTTATCAAATCAAATGAAAATGATCCTATTTGCAAAGTTTGTCACAAGTTGTTTTCTTGAAAATATAATATATGTCAAATTGGTTGGAAACTACTAAATTTTTCAACAACAATGAAAAATCTTGATTTTTTCAATATTTTGGCCATATTCTTTTGCTTTGAGTACAGCTGTACATAAAAATATGGGCATGAAATCAACAAAATTCGCACAAATTTCTTGTAACTCATCCTGGAGGATTTTGAAGATAATTTTTTAATGATTGGTTAGTCTTCAGTCTTCATGGAGAGCACCGGTTTTTTAACATCAAGTTTTCCAAAGAGGTCTAATTAGTTCAAATGTCGTCTCACGGTATAATTTGACAACGGGGTATTTGTAGTTTGTAAAATTTCTTAGACAACTTGCCAGGAAGTTTTTCCAGGATCGCCTTGTGATATGCGTTTGATCACCCTATACAATATTTCTTCACATTTCTTTAGTCTTTCTGGCTTTATTAAATTCCTTGTAATCCCTCTCAAAGCGATCATTTTTGAAGTGTTACCTTTTGGTATATCCAGAGCTAAGGGAAATGTCTAAAACTCTATTCCCTTCTCTCTTCAATGTAACATTTTTTTCTTTCAAGTCCTCCAAGAAATATTTGAATCTAGGCATTTTTCCTGATGCACTAATAGCGCTAACAATGATGTAGAATACAAAAATTTTTCTATTTTTTCAACTGAATGAAAAATAAGATGTTCCAATAAAGTTAAATTTTTTTGACTGGATATAACACAAATAAATCTGGAAAATTAAACGAACTAGGCTAGGAAATGCTACCACCTCCGACTTATTCGCCTAGTGTAGATTATTCTTCAGATTACTATTTGTTCCCGAAACTCAAAATATTTCTTGACGGACACAGATTTCCTTACTATGCTGTTGAACAATATTTTGCAGACGTCCCAGATACCCACTTTCGAGACGGTATATTGGCTCTCGAGCATCGTTGGGCCAAATGTGTTGAAAAGGAGAGAGATTATGTTGAAAAATAAAATATAATTTAAATCACAATAGACGATTTTCCTATTTCATTCCGCAAACTTTTCAAATAACCCTCGTAAATATAAAATAATGGAAGTCACGAGTTGTATGAGTTGTAATATTTGCGACGCGGCTGTATTAGAAATGATATTACCTAAAAGGAGTTATCCATTTTGCGTCGTAACATTGCAATTATGTATAATTCATATTTGTCTTTTTTCGGCCTCTTGGGGAACGTTTTGTTTTAAAATGGCCATTTAAAACTGAAACATTCGCCGCGTCCCTCGGGAGGCTGAAATTTTAATGTTCGGGATGAAATTTTCCGGCAGTTACTCGCTTCTTCAAATAACGCGTCACCTTGTCCGAAACATAATTATGCGGCTTCGTGATGTCAGTCCGAAAAACCTAATCTGCGATAAATTCGATGGCGCAATCTCCCTCATCCGACTCTCGCAGTATTAATCACTGTACTCGCCCCGTCGTTACATCGCACCTGAGATTCGCAATTTATCAAACAAAACCCATCGAAATGGCTGTCGTGCCGGTTAATTCTTTAAGCGACCGCTTAAAAGCGTTGTTTTTAGTGCGGGGGCGGGTTTATGTATTGCTGCGGAAGCATCAGAAGCAAACGCGTGGGTCATTCGACTTGCTTATATTGGGGGCGGCTAAAATTTGTATTATTTTAGGGAAGCGCCATTGAGGTAAGCACTTTATTGGAAAAACAAGTGACCCGCCGCACGTTCGCACTGCAAACAGAAGGGATAATCGGCTAATTGTTATACAAATTATACACTTTCAGTCCCGCTTTTTGAACAAACGCCGCTATTTGTTTTCGATAAAAAGAGCTTTGGTAAAAAGTGGGTGAAATTGTTTGTGTTGTTGGTGGACGTTTGATGGACGGTTTTGCGTTTCGATGCGACCGGGAAACTAATTTCCCATTTCCATACGAGTGCATCGGAGCAGTCGTTAAAACTAAATCGAAAAGTCGGGGATGCAACACTTGATTCGGTTCCCACCAGGAATAAAAATATGACAGGCACACGACTCTCGAATGCATTTTAATTAAAAACTCGACAAAACCAGAGTTATTTTGCCCTCGCCGGCGATGTCTTGAAACGGGCTTCATCGCGTTCCTCTCCGTTTTATGACATTTTAATGAACTGCACGGGAATAATTAACAATGTCAAACGAGTAAAGTGAATTCGTTTCATTACATTCCTGACCCTAATACTATTAAGTGCAAGCAATCGTAACTTCCGGAAAATGTGGCTTCTTCTTTGTCATCTCGTTTTCTCAGTTTTCTGCACCAGCAAGTGAACAGGAGAAAAACGCCCCAGGGGGGAAAAGCCTCGCTACACCAAAGTCCAAATTACGTATCATAATGACAAGATTGGTTGCCGATAACGAAAGCTGACATTGCCATTTGTCGATGTAAAGATGTAGCGAGTCATGTGCGTCGGTTTTCTGCGTTGTAAAAAAAAATTGCATCTAAATATACGGTGCGGTCTGTGAAATATCTAGTATACGGGAATTCCGAGTGGAAAAATAACACTCGGCTAATATGTGCGTTAAACAAGGATAGGACCAATCAGTCAACGAAAGACAAAGGCTTGTTTTATCCACAAATTTGCAGTCTTCTCTTTTTTCGCTCGTTATTCTCGGATACTAGATAGTTCACAGACCGCTCTGTATACATACTTTTAATAGGTTGCATCTTATGAATATTTACCGAACATAACCTATCAAGTGCGGTTGATATGTACCTCTTTGGTGACGCAATTCTTTGGCTCGGTGGAAGTCAAAAATTAGGAGGAAAAAATCCCACCAATTACTTTTTTAATTATTGTTTTCCTACGTTTTATCATGCAAAATTAGAAGAAAATACGTGAAGAAAGCAAATAGAGCCAAATGGAGCGAATAAGCATTAGAAGAGTTTATGGAATTGCTTCTCATACAATCAGAAGGCACTTAACAAAAAGAAAGGCACAAGTGCAAATGGCCGTTGTCCAGAATTGGGCTTTCAGCATGAAAAAAGACTTGCAAGCTCGCAAAAGCACTTGATAATGTGGATTTGGCTCCAGATGCTGCAGAAGTGAAAAATATTGCTTTTGGATTTACAGAGAACTTGGAATCTCCCTCAGATTTTCAAGAGAACACCGATTAGCTGTCGACGATTGGTTCCGAGCATTTCTGTAACGCAATAAAGAGCTTTCAAGTCAGGTCTATCTGGCCAGAGCCACTGATACAAACAGATTATTGTTATTGGCAATTTTGACAGCAAATGAATTTCTCTACGTGTGCGAAAAGGCCTCAAGGGTTTTATTACAAAAATAAATATCAAATAAACATGATTTTCCTCACACCATGTCCGAACAACTCCTGACACTACTTGTCCTAAAAAATGGAGAAAATACAGGAATTGAAATCGAAGGATATTTAATTTATTACCTTATTTTATTTACCTTAAATAAATGTAAGTAAAACATTCATTAACCTATTATTATTTTTATAAAATCATAAAGTGTTTTACGTAATTAATTAGCTGAAATTTTATTTAGGGCGTAAAAATCAAATATGGCGGCTATAAGAAAATCACAATCATCATTAGTTTCATTAAAATTACGACTATAATAAGAGAGTTATTAATTTTTAATAGATTCCGAAAAATTGACCATTTTGTATACTTTTATGCATGCATGGGAAGAATAAAATTCTTTAAAATTAACTGGATGGATCTTTTATCATCTTATTTATGACAGGAATTTCAACACAGATGTTGATAAAACCGTATTGCCTAATGACGTAAACTCGCCGATAATAGGTGAGATGTTTCCAGTCTAAAAATTCTAATAAAATAATACTCTTTAGTCTTCAGATATTATGTATTTACCAACGTCAAAGAATATTTGGCATTGACAGAGGTGTGAGAGCTCAACTATTACAAAGTTTACATTATTAAGTAATAACAGTGACAATCAAAACAAAAACAAAATTCAAATATATATAGTTCAAATTTGGCTGGTTATTTTTTTAATTCCCATTGGATAATTAGTTTCTGAGGAAAAAATTGTAATTTTTTGATATCAATATTTTTATCTTAAAAACCATCGGTTCAAGAAAAATGTCGAACAGACAAAAAAAGGTTTATTGCGATTGAATTAAATTGTCATGATTTTCATATTTTGGTTTTAATATGTATAATATTTTAATATGTTCATTTAATAAATATAAAAATGCTAATAAATAGCGACTACTGTTTTTGAGGACAGCAGAAAAAAATGAAATGTCGAACAGACAAAAAAAGGTTTATTGCGATTGAATTAAATTGTCATGATTTTCATATTTTGGTTTTAATATGAAAAATATTTTAATATGTTCATTTAATAAGCATAAAAATGTTAATAAATAGCGACTACTGTTTTTGAGGACAGCAGAAAAAAATGTTTGATAAAGACTTTTCTGATTTTAGTTTTAATATTTAAATTTAATAGCTTAGGAATGTTTATAACTATTATTCCTAATATTATTTCTCAAAGGTGTTTTTTGTTGGTATGCAGATATGGCATATCTGCCCTTAATACTTCATCAAAATCAATGATTCAGGCATCATTTTGAAGATTATCTTCACCGCTAGATGTGAAAAATAAACAAACAATTCAAAATTTTTATTTTTTTTAATGTTTAAAAACCGTTTTCATCCTAGCACCATCTATATGTTTAATTTAAAACCGGATTTTGGTCATAGCGCCATCTATTGACAATCTGTTTAACCAAGATCTCCCACTCCCCAAGCGCATTCGATGTGAATTATCCATACGGACCAAGTAGTATTGAACGGACGTAGAAAAAAATTAGGTGTACTCCTATAAAGATGTTGTTACTCGGTAACAGAACCAACCCCCGACAAATTGCTATTGTGCAATAAACGCATCATAATATACCTAATATCTTCTGTTTTTTAAGTACAAACCTAAAAGCTGGTTTTATAAACAGTAAAATGTTAAAGTGTTTGGTGTTCTCCGACCACGACTGTAAAGGTTATGTCAAAGCTGCTATATGTACAGTTGTTCAAAACAAGGAAGGGTGATCAAAGCAAAATGGAACCAAGAACTGAAGCACCTCTAGTTCAGAAAGTGAGCCAGAGATCTAACTTTGATGAAGCAGAAGACTGAAGATATTTAGACTCGCATTTAAAATGCATGTGTTCATTTCAAATAATTTTTTTAACTGCTTTGTTATACTCGTACATACAATACATAACTATGTAGTTTGAAGTTTCGACTTTTTTACATGAAATGTGGGCCGTAATTAACCCTTTTACCCTAATTATGCGCTGCGCCGGCAACATTTAGTTGCATTTTTTGGCATGCAGTTTGCGATTCCAAATGGGTCATTAAACCGCGAAACAATTTGCGCAACGTCAGAATCGGATAACAATTGCAATTTGCATAGGGAATGCGTCCGGTCGCAGGACGAATGCATACTCGTCTAAATTCCTCCGATCTAATGATTTTTTGGGTGGAGGTCGAGGCGCGGATGAGTCTTCTTGCTAATGAAGGTGCCGCCCCGCGCCGTTAAGAACTAATTTATCGACGCTGTTTATAATCGTCGGCAGATGGCACAACTGAGAGGAACAACCAACTATCCATCTCGCCGTCTACATTGTGTATCGGATGATGCATTGCACCAACCTGCTCTTGAATAATGACACCGCTTTAAATATCTTGTAAGTTAGCTGAAGATAAAGCCGTACGTTTGCCGTAATGTGATGATAAATTTTGGGTGGCGGCGTTGATGTTTATTCTTAATGACGGTCTTTGCTTTGGAGGCTATTAATTCCTCAAGCCCGGTCCGGAGGTGATTACTCTTAATAAAAGACTAATCTTTAAAAGTGGTACGAAGTGAAGCGCGCAATCTCTTCGTTCTTTCGGTATCGGTGGCGGCTGGAGCACGTGATGCAAAACAACGCCGTTTGTTAGCAGGAACCGAGCGAATGCCCCAGGTTAGCTACACGTAATTTACCCACCCCCGAAATTGTATTATTGCAGCTGGCCCCGCCACGTTCCGCTATTTACGAAACAAGAAGGTTCGAGGGTCGTCGATTTCAACCCACGCCGCGTACCAAAAAATCCGCGTTTTACGCGCAACAAAGAAAAAATTAAATTTGCATATTAGCGCGGATGTTTTGCGGGGTTAGTTTGAAAATACAAGCGCAACGTTCGCGGTAAACAGCCCCGGGCCGAGTTCACATGTGCCAGACCCAACATTGTTGATCTTCGAAATTGAAGTCGGCCGTTTTCAGCAACAACTGTTTATTATAGGCATAACTTTAATTGGGCGCCGAACGAAATTAGTCCTTTCTATTGACAGTGCGACCAAATTGTTCGCAGCGTTTTCACTTCCGGCCCGCGTGTAATCAGCAAAACACATAAACACCGGTTAATGTTCTCTGTTTGTTGACCCAAGCCGTCCAAACTTCATCACGAACCGATCAAATAAATAACAGCCCGCGCAATTTGCCCCAACCCTTAACACAATACAGAAAATTCGAGTCTTTGCGCCCCGAATAATTAGTCTTCGTAATAGGCTTTCCCGTCTTTGAACGTTTATAATTCATTAACGTCCAATGTTAAAACTCGTCTGATCTCATTAAGGAAATTACTACTGAAACTGATCAAAACGTATCGATTTCGTTCCGAAGCAATTAATTTCACCGTTCGTGCATTATTAATTGGACGTTTGTTTCAGTCTCCCTGACGAACAACTTGACGGAGGACGTGGTGGAGAAGTATTATCTGCAGCCGGAGTCTGCGTCTTCGACGACGGCGCCCGGAGCCCCCAGCGGCGAGACAACCCACGCCCGGAAGGAAGTCACCCCCGCCACGAGCCCCACGAACAGCACCCAAGCTTACATTGGCCTGATAACGGGGGTCCTGGCTATGGTGGTGCTATTGTTGGCGTGTACTGTGTTCCTGATGATAAGAAGGGGCCGTAAAAAGGTGGCTCTTCTTCACAAACACACCGCTCTTGTATCGAGCAGCACGAAGCCCGGGGTCACTATTAACATGAAGGATCTGAAACATATGTCCACCCCTATCATCAACAATGGACTCTCGAGGTCCAGACTTTCGGTGAAAAGCAAAGTGAACACGATAGGGTCGGTGGACTCGAAGAAAACCAAGAAAAGCACGCTCTACGGACACGTGGCAGGAGAAGAATCAGACAGCGAGAACTCGTCTGTGTATCACGAACCCTACAAACTACTTCCCAACGCCAAACAGGAGTACGGATGTCTGCTGAAGAAGGACGCAATTTCGTCCAGCAAGAGCGGCGAATACACAGGTAAAAAACGAGTGGAGGTTTTATGGTAATTGCGCTTGCTGGAAAAGCGGAATTAAATGGCAGCGAATTAAATAGACTGCGCATTTTATTATAAGAGGAACGCCGTCTAATAGACAGTGGAATATTCATAAGAGAGGTGAAGTATTTAAAGCACCTCAACGTGATTCCATTTTCTTCAAGTGCAATCCAACCTAGATCTTCGGGTTCTCGACGCGAGGAAACATTTACATTTCACCATTACTGACGGTCTTAGCGAATGCTCACAATTAACGGGACTGCAAGCACTTCCACATCGTATCAAGGGTTTTTTCAGTTCCGTTTTTTCCCAGCTCGACATCTAACTTTAATTAACGTCGGAGAGTTTGACGTGTTACAGCTCCATCGTCCCGAGCTGGTGATTATTTCACCTCCAATTACAAACCAATGAAAATAATAACGAAGCATGAAACCAGGCAGTTTTAACATTGAAAATGTTTAACGGTTCAGTAGGATGGCAATTTAAGATTTTAGGTGACAGTGGGAAATTTCGCGGTTTTTGCAACTTTGTGTAAGTTCTACGTAAGCTAGCTGGACGTTTTTGATGTCATTTTAAAGATTTCGTCAAATGCTATATTTTGGGAGTTTTCAGTAAGATGTAGGCCGTGTGGGGGCGGAAATACAAGGGTTAAAACGATTTCTTGAACACCAAGGCGTTCGAAGCGGTTACGCGTACGTACTTTTTGAAAGACCCAAATATGAGTTTGGGCTTGTTAGAAAGAGGAAAAATCAGCGCTCGTTTGAAGGTCGGGTTTGGGGGGTCTATGATCTACGGGGGTGGAGTTACAAGCGTGTAAATTTGAGGAAGCGTTTTGAATTTGCAGAGTAAGATTGTACGGACCATAACTTGTTTATTATCAAAGTAAGTTTTTTGATATATTTAACGATTAACGAAATAATTAAATAAATAGTTGCTAATGTAGAAGATTTAGCGAGCGAGTCAGGTCAGCCATGAGTAATTGCACCGCGAACATGCGTACTTGGTGATTACAAACAAGAATCTGTAAAATTCTATATTGTGTTAGATACCTTTATGTTTGCGCTAGTGAAAGTAAGGGATACTTGTATTATTTTAATTGTAATGCAATCCTGCCATAAATAATTAATACATATATTACATAAAAGACAAACGATAAAATCACATCCCGATCACAAGATATCCGAAACAGTAATATTTGGCGAAGTCGAAAAATAATCGTTGTATGCCAATGTTAAGTGCTGATACTCGAATGTATACAGGGTGAGTCATTAGTGAGGGATCGGTCCATAACTTCTAAATTATGTAAGATACAAAAAAATTTTAAAGACAATTTGTACACCGTTTGTCAGGCTGCACAACATAAAAATATTTTCACGTATACAGGCTGTTCCAAAACTCATAATTACTACACAACTTTGTTTTTTCAAATAGAACTACCAGTATTTTATTTCTCCATTAGAACCCCTTTTCACATAGATTTATGATGATATAAGACATTTTACATTCTGGATCACCGTTATCAAATTATCAATTTTTTTTCACATTTTTTGTCATTTACAGAGGTTCACTTAAAAATTTACTGAGAGGTTGTTTTAACAGCTAGAAGGCTGAAGTTTGATACAAATATGAAGAAAGGATTGCTCTTTACGCCCGATGTGCAAAATATCATTTTTACTATACAGGCTCTGTAAAAATTTGTGTCAAATTATACTATTTTTAAATAAGCTTAACTTAATTTTTTTAAATGGATCTCCCTATATTTTTGTATGTCATCGGATTCGCCTGGAGTCTGGCTACGTTTTTTATTAAGGTTGTTCTATAGCGAAAATTCATCATTTACGAGATATTTGATATTTTTTAATGTGATACAGATTGAGCCAGGATAAGGTAGATAGTGTGCCATGGAAATCATAGAAATCATAGAACTCACATTTCAATACTGCACTGTTGTGTCATCACCGACTTGTTATTTGATTATCCATTCCATTATCCACAATTAATTCGATTTTACAAGAACAAATCGATATGATTTATTGTCTGGAAGAAGGCGAAATGAATCCTTTGCTTGCGGCAAGAATTTACGCTCAACGTTAAATAAATCAACAAATAAACTATTAAAGAAATAAATATAAAAATTCAATAAAGTAAGCTAAACTAAATAATATATTCAATGTTGCGGCCACCTCTCTGTGCACACTTTCACACGGTAGGTGAATAATCTTCCAATATTTCGTAAAATTTGCTGGCAAACGCTTCTAAATGCATTTTAGATTCTTATTTTCATGTTCTCTTTGGTTGTTTCGCTTAATTTCAGACAATAAATCAAATCGATTTGTTCTTGTAAAATAGAATTTATTGTGGATAATGGAATGGATAATCAAATGACAAGTCGGTGACGACACAACTGTGCAGTGTTGAAATGTGAGTTAAAATGATTAACATGGTTTTCATGGCACACTATCTACTTTATCTTGGCTCAATCTGTATCACAGCCAAAAATATCAAATATCTCGTAAATTATAAATTTTAGCTATAGAACAAGCTTAATAAAAAACGTAGCCAGACTACAGACGCATTCGATGGAATACAAAAATATAGGGGGTGTCATTTAAAAAACTAAAGTTAAGCTTATTAGAAAATAGTATAATGCGACACGAATTATTGCAGATCCTGTATAGTAAAAATTATATTTTGCATGCCTGGCGTAAAGAGCAATCTTTTCTTCATACTTATACCAACTTTCAGCCTTCTAGCTGCTAAAACGACCTCTCAGTAAATTTTTAAGTAAACCTCAGTAAATGACAAAAAATGTAAAAAAAAAATTATAATTTGATAACGGTGATCCAAAATGTAAAATATCTTATATCACCATAAATCTATGTAAAAGGGGGTTCTAATGGAAAAATAAAATATAGGTAGTTCTATTTGAAAAATCAAAGTTGTATAGCATGCGGTAGTTTTGGAACCCTCTGTATACATTAAAATATTTTTAGGTTGTACAGCCTGGGAAACGGTGTACAAATTGTATTTAAAAAATTTTCCTATCTTACATGGTTAAGGAGTTATGGACCGATCCCCCACTAATGACTCACCCTGTATAAATCAGGTTCTTAATCTAAATAATGCGAACATTGCGTCTTTGCATTCGTGACCTTGCCGTATTTAGGTCGGTCCAGCTACTTCAATAATATTAATCCGTGTCTCATCACACATTATTATTTGAATTTATTACATTCGCATAATTTATTGTGTTTGTAATGTTGTTGTAGTAAGCGACAGTGTAAGGGTCCTTGTCACTCTCAAACATGTAAATTTGCAGAATTATTATTGGGCTGTTAGCAATAAAATTTTATTCTTTTGTGAGAACTGTAGCTTTGCTCTTCGTTTGAAACCATCAATTAGAACGGACAACGAAGCGGCTGTCGCCTAAGTGGAATCTTAACATAGCAAACTCAAGTGTTATTGGTTTTGTTCACTCAAAATCATCAGAGTCTGATCACGTCTTACATGCATTTGCTTCATTCCAATATTTACTTTTAACGAGAGCAGTCACTTTATTGTTGTGTTTGAACCCTGTGTTATATATTTAAACCAACCCTGTCACCATTTTGTGCCAGTGTTCCCGGTTCGTATAGATCGACCAGCCTGACTGGAGTATACACTTGTATATTTTATATATATATACAGGTGTCCCAAAAAATGCGGACCACCTGTGCTGTACGTTGTTGCGGAGTCTTCGGGACGTCAGGAAAAAATAGTTCAAAAATTCTTCAGGGTTGAACCCACAATTGTATCTTCTACATTATGCAGTATTTTAAAGAATAAATGTTAAAGTAATTTAATCAATGAAAAAATGAAGACGACGTGTGTGTCTGTCATACATAGTTTTGAATATTGTCATATTGTGAATCGTTTTTCTTAAATAACCGATACTTGTCATATTATATTGCTTAAAATAAGCCGTGTGTCTTTTGGCTTATAAAACCCCCGCGACCTCTAACGCTTACAATAAAGGTACTCTAAATCATAAAAGAGAGAATAAAAGAGTCCCGGTATAATAGCAAGTGTAAGGAAATAATAACCGAAGAACTACTGAAATATCTGTACTGAGAAAATGTGAAAGTGAGAAGAATGATTGCAAGATTCAGGTGCGGGAATGAAGAGAGAGAATGCAAATTCTGGTTGGGAGAGGAGCAGAGAGGATGCGAAAATATGTGGAAAAGGCGAGAGACAGAACACTTAATGAATGAATGCGAGAGTTTAAGACAGGAAGAAAAAAGGAGGTATGAGGTACTTAATGAGGATGGAAGAGGACTAGAATGGATGAAAAGCGTTGTTAGAGAGAGAAAGAGGGGGGAGAGTGCGTAAAAGAAGGAATGAAGAAGGGATTGATCTGTGTTAGAAGAAATTTATATTAAGTTAATATTATACCTGTGTACGATTTTGTAGGAGTCTTAAGGCCGAAAGGCAAATAAACGGATTTATTAATTACAGAGTTGCCAAATTGAGCATGCAATTCTTGGTAATAACTTATGTATGCAATAAAAGTTTATTTTTCCACAAAACATAAATTTGCCTGTCGTTAAATTTTTAGATATTGCGAAATTTTGCCAGGTTTAAAAATTAGTCAAGTTCGTTTTCAATGCTATAACGAAGGTTGCTAAATTGCAACTTCTGTAAATTTTTTGTCTATTGTTGTTCACACAAATTTCCGGTAAGCTTCCACGGATTATGTGCCATTTAGACGATAACTGGAAGGCTTCGGGATAATTGCACGGTAATACCTAGACGCGAATCCTGGAGGAATACCGGGAAGCGGTTTCCTGTGCTGTCGTGTAAATCATGAGAAAGATTCATATGTTGGTCGGTAAAGCGGCGAATACACGCTAAGTGAGCCGTGAAAAATGCAAGCGTCTGACACGTTCAAGTCCGGAAGGGCGGGCGGCTGTTTCAAAAACCAATTTCAGGAAACGCAAATATAAGCTAAGCCTCTCTTCCGTCGTTTCTGTTTACCGCAGGCCGTTCGGCGCGTTTCGTTTTATTTGATGCGAACAAATCACATTTGCCCTTTGCGTTACACGTTTTTTGCGGCGCTGTTGTTTTTAAGTCGGATTATCCGAGCGGGAAATGCACTCGTCGAATATGCAGTCATTATGAATTATTTAAAATCTCCAGGCCCCGATTCGACCGGTGAAAGCGCACGTTTACACGCCAAAATAAAACAATTAAAGTTTGTGCGGAAATGTTGGAAAGCTTTTCCGTTTCATTGGTTATGCTGGATGCTGGTGCCGTTTCAAACGAATTTAATTCGAGTGTTTCGGTCGCGCGATTTCAAAAAACGGGGAATCATTTGTGATCCGCGTTTTGCGTTTCCTGTAGCGAACCGCCCGTAATCGTTTCTTTGTCGATTTGAGCATTTTTCGTTTGCGTGTTTTTGCAGATTTCACGAGCGTGAACAGCTTCCAGGAGGATTTGAAGTTCACGTCGCCGTCGTTTTACAACTTGACGCCGCCGCCGCCGCCCACTTCCAGGCCGCCAACGTACGACGTCCAGAATTATCAAACACCCACAAACGCTCCGAATGGAACGGTTCCTGCAGAGAACTACTACGCCGCCACAGACATAATAAAGGTATTTCATAAGCTCAGCCTCCCACTGACTCCGTTTATCCCTTTCTGCATACAGTGCCAATTATGGCACATACCATTTACATTATGATTTCCGGCGCACTCTTAGTTGCATATTGGTAAAATTAGTAAAGGTACTAAATATATTATTAGAGGTATATGTATTTTTGTAATTGTAGATTTTTGTTTTTTGTATGTATATACTTGTCACGATTCTTGATGGCACCGTGTTCCGGGCAAATCTTTTATTGTTTTCCATATGAATTTTTACATATCAACAGTGCTAAAAAATGCCACACACATTTGTACACATTCAGGAAGATATTTTCACTTAGAACCAGCACAGACTGTTTTTTGTGTAGGCGCATTGGGTAAAACGAGGTATATGTCATATTTGTCACAACATGCAAATTTAGATGTAAAGTGTTTACTTGGCTACTAAATAAACTAGCTGGTTAGATTATAAACTAGCCACGAGGCTGGTTATTTTAGTAGAAAATACATTTTCCACTAAAACTTGTTGGTGGCCTCCGTGTGAATAATTCGCATCGCAATCATGTTTGTTTTACCATTTTACCGCTTGGGAATAGAAAAATCAAAAGATTTTTTAATCATTTTAAAAGAAACATTAACATTTTTAATTGTTTGTTTATTTTTTGCATATAGCGGTGAAGGTAATCTTCCAAATGATGACTCAATTATTGGTTTTGATGAAGTATTAAGGAAGATTTGGAGTACCGACAAAAACACAAATAATATATAAAAATTTCCGCTGTATTTGGTTAATTATACATGGTGTCCCACTGAGAATTGGACCAATCGATATATGAAAAACTACAAAATATAAATTTATGAAAATAACCCCTATTGTGTAAGTATTCTGATTCCTTGTATTAATTTGACTGATTTGATTTTAAATGCGCTAATTCTGACATAAAAATTTGCTTTGTTATGTCATCTCTCTCAAGGTTAGGACGTCATTTTAATATTTTTTTAAATGGTAATTTTTAATTGCGTTTAATTTTATTTATTTTATTTTATTTTAAAGAGCATGTTTTTTGCATACAAAACAATAAAATTTGTAATAGGTTACATAACAATATTTTTAATTTTATTTATTTTATTTTATTTTAAAGAGCATGTTTTTTGCATACAAAACAATAAAATTTGTAATAGGTTACATAACAATATTTTTGAGGAAAAATCAAAATTAAAAAATTATAATTACTCGGGAAATTTTGCTAATCACCCCTCAAATTTTAAATAATGTCATAAAAGAATTTGAACATCGTCTTAGTCATTGTCAGGTAGGCAGTCTGAACATTTAATCTGATTATTTTTTAAATTTTTCATGTTATTTAAATAAACTGCTATTGTTAAAATCAATAAATTACTAAATAACAAACGAAAAAATACTCAAAAAACTTTTTTTCTCTAAAATATTGTTATGTAACATATTACAAATTTTATTGTTATATTTATATGCAAGAAAATATGCTCTTTAAAACAACGCAATAAAAAATTAAGGTTTAAAAAAAATTGAAATGACGTCATGGCCTTGAGAGACATGACATAACAAAGCAAATTTTTAAGTCAGAATTAGCGCATTTAAAATTAAAAATTAACGTGTCCAAGCGATTTTTTCTGTCGCTCCCTATAAAAAAGTTATCGAATTAGTTCCAACCTTTTCATCCACACTGTATAAATAAATATCTGTGAAACTGTCATAGTCAGATAGAGGATTGTTTGATTGAAGCTTAAATTATACGAAGAATCAGAATATGTAATAAAAATAGGGATGTTCCATTTAAAATACGAAAGTTGGTATTGACTTCCGGTATAACCGTAAGTGTAATTATTTTTATTAAATTGGCCCAATCGATATTCGTAGATGCACAAATATTCATAAACTTTAATTTTGTAGTTTTTCTTATAACGATCGATCTATGTAGTTTCCGGTTGGACAACCTGTATACTATTCAATTACTTTGTAAACTAGCTAAAGACGTTGGTTGTAGTATAACTCAAAAACAAGTAATGAAAATAATGAGTGCTCCTATACTAGTTTATAAACTAACCTATGTTATTTGGATAAAGTGTGAACTTCATCACTAGTAAGAGAAAATAAATAAACTTGTTGGTTAATATGTAAACTAATTTTCCAAATTCAATTCGATTTCAATTCAAATGTACAAAGTTAAATTATGAATACTGAACTAAAATAAAACATAAATATGTTACATTACTGAATACAGAAAAAAATGCAGTTTACAAAAATGGTTAATTGATGTGCCGTGTCATTTACAAAAACACATGTCAAATTTAAACAAGCTGTGTGAACCTGTTTGCAAATAATATACAGTTTTTTAAATTACAAGGCTTTTTAGCGCCGCTACAGGTATAAGTACACACTCTGTTAAATAAATAAAAATCTTTAAAACTTCCAGTAATCCCTAAACTTTGTAGTACCGATATTGACCATTTTTAAGATTATTTTTTCACAAAAACAATTCATTTTAGCCAAAAATAGTAAATAGTTTTTTGACTTCATTTTTTATCCTGAATGCACTTCCAAGTTATTTCGTAACCATTACCCAACACTTTGTATTAGTTGCCTGTTGGACTGGAGAATCTTACATATCTTTTAGAAATTGTGAAACTGCTCTATGCCTCAATAAAAACAGGAATTGTTTTTTTGGTACATCCTAACGACGTATTATGTTTAAAAAGTATTATCTATCTAGTTGGTTTTTCTCATGTTGTTCCATATATGGCACACACTAGTTTTTTTACTAAATTTGTAGTTCAAACTTGATTTTTGAGTACTTTTTTAATATTTCTCTCCGTGATTTTTATTATTACATCGTTTCAACTTAATTTTTTCAGACGTTTAAAAAAAATCTTGCATTAAGGGGTTAAGTCCATATTATGTTTAGTGTTTGGCAAAATTATTAATGACCGGAATGATTCACTAATCATCTAAATCTGGAAGGAAGGACGCCCGGACCGGATTTTGGTGCAGTAATCTAACAATTTCCTCCAATTGAGTTTGTTGTTTTAAAATTGGTTGCGCTGTTAAATTTCAAATAACGTTGAACCTGTACGGCTTCGTGCTTTGAATTCCGCCATCACTTTGAAATTTCACGCCGTTTCTGATCCACCGACCGCAGGAACGTCACGTTTTTTAACCGGATTAGAGGCGACCGTAAACGAGTTAAAATGAGTGGAGGGTTTACAGCTGCAGATTCATAACCGCACGATACAATAAGTGGACGCAGATGGGCGTCGCGACGGTGTCTCGAACTGGAGCCGCAGATGGCGTCTGGGCCAAATAAAAGAGGCTCACAACACACCTAAACATTACATTAAATTAGCGGCGGGACACAAAGTGCGGGAATATAATGAAAACTGACACGGGGATTTTAGCGTAAAACTCGTGATAAATTTGTTGCAATGCAGACAAAATAAATCTCGCGTCAGGAAAAATGACTAGTAAGTTATATCCCGTTTCCATTTACGAGGACTTTACCGTGCCTAATGCACATTTTCATATGGAATAGTAAGTGCATAATAAATTAATAAGCAGTAAATAACAAGAGAAACTCTTATGGACCAAGTCCAATTTGTATCCAGTTCTAAAACTACGAGGGTAGTTTAAAAGTTATCTTTTTTACGCGGTGGATTTCCAAGCTTCTCACTCCTGAACAAAATTGTGAAAAGTACAAATTTGCACGGATAATTTGGCTGCTTAGTCCGGAGACCACGACTTAATAAACACTTAAGGAAGCGCCTCTTTTAAACCAAAATATTACGTTATTATTACGATTTTTATTATAACTTTATTTTTTGTGTTGTGTTTCATGTTTTTTTTGTTTAAATTTTCTGCTTTTGCATTCTTTGGGAATCCATTGCGGAATTAAGCTTGTGTTAACGTTTGTTGTCAATTTTTTGTTTCTGATGTACTTACCGATTTCTTGAGTTTCATGCATTTTTGGGAACAATGTTATTAAAGTTGGTCCACGATCTTCAAGAAAAAAACTTGGACGGAAATATTTTACGTCTTTGTAGGAGTTTTTGTAGAAAGAATAACCGACTTTATTTTTTTGTCACATCAAAAACCTTATCTATTACATCTTTTATTCCCATTTTTTTCGATAATTCCCTTGCTTAATTAACGACTAATGTATCAGCATGTATTGAAAAGTATCAAATGGTAAAAAGTACATATAGAGAAAACTATGCAAACTAACTTGTGTCGATTGTGCGGGTTAATTCTAGCGGTTCTTTAACATTAATTGTTCAGAAAACTGAAAAATCACAAAATTTGAGTTATCGTTAAACAGCGATATAGAAAAATAAATTTCTGTTTGTTTTCTGACTTTTTATAAACTCTCCTCGTAGTATTCAATACACAACAGTGTGGGACAAATTATAATGGAGCATTGATTTGTGCGGCGATGTATGCGAGAAATTCTTGTAAAACTGGAGACTGGTGTTTATTTTAGCAAAAAGCCGCAACACGAACTCATAAAAAATAAATTCAAGAGATAAAACCCAGTGATCGCATTTTCCCACAAAACTTTAAAACATCTCAAATAAGTTTTGATGTTCCGCCAGTTCACAACGCAAATTTTTCAGATCGGTCGTAAAGTTTCAGCCGTCCGAAAACAGCGATTACTGCCTGAAATTTCGTTCGGTTCGAGCGATTCTTATTTTCCTAAAATACACGAACGCCGCATGCAAATGCAGCGTACGAATTTCTGGAGAATTTCGCGTCTTTTGTGCCCGAAAATTGGGTTTATTCACATTATTGCGCCGAATTCAGGAATTCAATGTTTCGCGGCGAAGAAATTTTTCGGGACCGCGCGGCGTTTCCGGTAAAATTTATCGGCACGTCGAGTCAGTAAAGAATTTCGCAACAATACCATTTCTCATCGAAATAAATATTAGACGGCGCAGAATTTTTATATGAGGGATTACTCTGTTGTCGCAAAGCAATCAGCTAAATTCGCATTTTTTCCTCTCTGTTTCGAGCCCACTAAATTATGTATACATCCTTACGAAACTCAGTTCGGTAAAATATAACCTCTTTTACATAATGTAGTAATCTGAACAAGTCGTCTTGTTTTACGGTGCGTTATGTTCGCAATAAAGAATAAACAATACAATTTTTTCGAGCTATCTCCATAAATACCGTATTATCATCTTCATGCATTACAAAATACGATACGGCGCCGTGCACTTTGTTGATAGACCATGAATCTTTCCGCTATTTTATAACGGGACCCGTGAAAAATTTATGTGCGAGTGAATGTAGGACGAGCAATTTATGGGTGCACGTTTAGTGTTATATAAAAAAATAATAATTGCGCTGGCCCGGCGCATCCACCATTTTTGTATTGTACCATTTATTTGTAATGCCGTTTTAATAGGGCGAACGGAGAGAACAGCACTTCACCCCGGGCAGGTTTACTCCCATCAAACTGCCGGAGGGGCCTCCACTTGAAGGAGTGGCCCACCTGCTGGATTTTCCCCGCCACAGACTGCGTCTGCTCGAGAAACTGGGAGAAGGCGACTTCGGAATGGTGAGCGCAATTAAATATTTATTTTAATCGCCGGTGGAGAACAAAAGCAACGATTCCAGACACAAAGAGAACATAAAAGAAATTAGATTTAATTTAAAATTCCATTTGCCGCGGATGCACCGAAACGAGTTCGACAAATATCCGATTTCTTATTTGTGTTTTTGTCAGATTTGTTCGGAAGCGCGTCGTGCGTGGTAATTAAACTTCATTTATGCAAATGAACTTGTTCCGATAGAAGCACGCGAGTTTTTGCTGTGCAATTTATTCGAGCGTATAAATGCGCTTAAACTGTAATTAAACGTAGGTCCGCGAGTTTAACATCTACAAATGGACGCTTTGAAGTGACGCCGGCCGTGCTAAAAATGGCGGACAAGAGCGCCGTTCGAATTTGCGTCGGGAAATTGCAAAAATAGTCGAAAATCCGAACTAATGGAAGCGCCCGCCGCATCGATAAGGGCCACAGTCGCGCAATCCCGTGCCATATGCAAAGATGTAACTTTAATGTAATAGTTATTCCATTCAGTGTTATTGCGTGGGCGGTCCGAAAGCTCATGCATCGGATTTTCCGGAATAAAGCCGAACCGCCGGCGCCCCGGAACTCAGGAAATATAAAACTATATTTCTTATGCGAGCGGGCCGGAACTGCATAAATTCAGTTATGTAATGCAATCGTAAAAAAGTCGCTTTTATCGACGGAATTAGTTCGGAACAGTCGTACCCCTCCGCCGGCCGCTGCAGCTTTCTGCATAATTATTTTACGTCAGCTGCAACAAAACTAACCGAAGTCATTTCGTCTACCTCGTAGCTAATCCGGGACGCTTTTTACGGCGCACACTGTAAACGACGCGACATTAATAGGAGTTTCGAGACTTTGAGGTGAAGTTTTATTACGCGGATTTTATTAATTATTTTTTAAAACGTAATAAAGCGCGGATTCATAAGTTAATAACCTTCAATCCGCGTCTCGAAGATTTCTAAAATTAAGAGAATAAAACGCAAATTTTTATTGCCGGGGATAACGACGCGTACCACTGCACTGCAAGTACATAGAACGCCGTTTTTATTGCTCCTATTCCATATTTCAGCCCATTACGGCGCATTATTCCAGATAAGGTCGCTAGTTAACACTCGGCAATTAATCGAACACAATAAACCGTTTTTACGGGACCAGGTGCCGCAGCCTGCAATTTTAATTTCGGCATTATTGTCGATTTCTTCTTTTACGTAAAGTAGGACGTGCTTTTGTCAATATTGACGTTAAAGCTGCAAAAAGACGGCCATGTCCTCGCTTATTGGGCCCTCGGGTTGTTCCCAAGAAAACCAATATGGCAGCGACTGTCCTGAAAGCGAAAGCATATATTGTTTATCTCCTTTGTACCGGTAAACAAGTTTTCACTATCTGCCAATTACTTTTCCGCCACGTCCTTTGGGGATTCGGATAAATCATTGTCTACTTTAATCACCTTAATCAACCCGCCGCGTTCGATAAGATGTATGAGATGAGAGAAGACTCGGGCACAAAGGGGGAGCCTACACGTGGCCCGCGAACAGAACAGATTTGTTTCTAATACAGAACGCAAACAAATCAACTCCTGGACAAAATTAACGCATCAGTTAAATGTCCATATATTATTTCTCAAAGGTGTTTTTTGTCGGTACGTCATATCTCCCTTAATACTTCAACAAATCCAACGATTGAGCCATCATTTTAAAGATTACTTTCACCGCTAATGCCGAAAAATAAACAATCATTTCAAAATTAATTTTTCTTATAAATAATGTTGACTGAAGTTTGGTCATAGCGCCATCTATTGACAATCTGTTCAATTAAAAACCGTGTTTTGATAATAACGCCATCTATTGACAATATGTTTAACATCTCCCACTCCCAAAACGCACGGTGGCCAACTAGTTCCCACAATTAGGTACTTTTATTTTTTAGAATCGAATTTTTTTTATAGTATGTGATACGAGCGTTATGAAAAAAAAGTTTACAATGGCAAATTCAAAATTTTGTATTTATCCCTGATACAAATATTATGTCACTCCGTCAAATAGTTTAGTTCTTAGAACCGTTTGAAAAAAAGTTGCAGTCGAAGCAAGAGAAGCATTCTGGTTCCCCATTTCCAAAAAAGGCAATGTTAGCAAAATCTGCAGGAACGGTGACGGCGTATATTTTTTGGGGTGCCAAAGGGATACTGTTGATAGATTACCTTTCAAGGGGACAAACTATAACAGGCGCAGTGCAGCATAAATATTTAAGAAAAAAACGACTGGCTTTAGCCAAGAAGAAAATGATATTCTATTTCAAATTTTATTACAATTTAAAATAATATTTCTGGTGTTTTAATAATGCGCACTACTAATGAATTGTAATAAAACATTTTTACTTCTTTGCGTCTACTGAAAAGTAGATATTTTTGAGTTGTGTCACTTTGCAGAAAATGTGCGATATCATTCTTATTGGAAATCATTATAATTAAATGATTTCAACTATAAATTGTCAGTGCTTAATATGAAGTAAGTAGATCCAAAATTTTAAATGAAGAAAAGGAGAATGTATAAACCTGCTTGCAGTTTTTTATTATTTTGCTGACTAGTTTCGGAGTACTCACTCCATCATTAGTGAAACATTGCCAGCGTTAAAAAAGAAAAAACGGAGGTTTTGTGGGCGCTGGAATAACTTTAACTTTCGAAAGAGTGTGGCAAAATTTCGACTTTGAGTTGGATTTTGTTAATAACCGTCTTGGACACAATGCATAAGAAAGTCATTTTGTGCTTGCTTCGACAAATTTCATTTCCTGGTCTTGATTTATACGTCATTTGAGAACATTTTTGAATTACATCTTTTATCGAATGTCATGATTTGACAGAGTTTCAAACGTCTACATTGGAAAAAAT
Organism: Eledona agricola; assembly: GCA_964023215.1. Classification (NCBI taxonomy): domain Eukaryota; kingdom Metazoa; phylum Arthropoda; class Insecta; order Coleoptera; family Tenebrionidae; genus Eledona; species Eledona agricola. Next base: position 19,155,056 of record OZ026855.1, on the reverse strand, counting down.
AAAATAAAATAGATTCCATAGCCTCCTGAGCCTCCGTTTTTTTAACGCTCGTTATAACACACAAAGCAACATCAAAAGGTTCAAATTCTTGTTGTATAACAAGAATTTACACATATAATAATAATAATGTGATCCTATAATTATCAGCAGTAAACAATCCACATGCTAATAATGATTTTATGTACCTGTGCCGTAATTAAATATTTCAGTGTGGAGTGTTGACGACAATAAGTTAAATTTATAGACCACTTGAAGATAGAATTTTAATGATTTAAAACATTGAAAAATAGAGGTAATAATGCTGATGCGTTAATTTTGTCGAGGAGTGTATATCCTGATCGAAAACCAATAATTCTAATGAGCGCATATAACCACTGTAGAAGAAGGAAAAAGTTCGATTCTTGTCTCTTATTTCTCGAAAAGCGTTGATTGATTTGTTTGTGTCGCAGGTGCATCTGTGCGAAGCTGAAGGTCTTCCGGATTTCAACGGAGGCTCCTCCTTTCACAAGAAGCAAATAGTGATTGTGAAGAGCTTGTGGAGAGGATGCGGGGACACAAAGAGGTAACGATAAACATGGTCGGTCATTATTGGATGATTTAGCGTTTGCATCAAATAATGGCGACCACTTTTCACAATTTGGCACAAATTATTCGCATATTGCAAACAATAAATTGTCATTTAAAAAAGTGTAAGCCGGCAATCACTCTGTAAATATTTACAAAAATGAAAAATGGTCAAACACGCATCGAATCAATATTGGGGCTAGAATTTCGCGAAATATATCCCTCGGTTGTTGTGCGCCGATTCGATGATAAATTTCTGGAAATCGAGATATCATATGGCAAATTTGGAGCTCCTCTTTATCACGTTCCGCGCTTTTTAATGCATCGTTCGTAATTATTCTCTTGTTTTCGTTGTTTTCACTCTGTTTTGTTCCGGAATAAGCAGCGCTCGCATAATTCAAATAGTGTATATGTTTGTTGTTTATGCAGCGCGTTGCAAATAAAAATGTTCCTACAATAGTTATGGAAATGCAAAGTTGATTATGCATTTATGTGTACATTTGTGTTGTAAAATAGGCGTCCACGATGCGTTGCAAGTTAAGGTGGGTTTAGACGCTCAAATAATACGCGCAAAAAATTGTTCAATAGTTTTTCACGAAATTTACACAAATTAACTGAGTTTTTGGATTCATACGTTGAGTTTAGCTTGTTTTGGCTTGAGTCCGACTAGTGCGTCGGTTTATGCCCATCAATTTAATTGTGCTAACATGAAATCTCAAGCCAATTGGGTCCAGAGACACGATTATAACTGGACTGACTACGCAACTCAAGTAGTGCAATCAAACATACCCAAATCGGGCAAAAAGCGCTCGACGAAAATAACCACTAAATAGAGATGCATCTAACAATCAGTAAAAACACTTACTGTAATGTAACATCACATTTGCTTGAAATGTTTGCTTATAAAACTCTACAGTAAAATAAATCATATTCTAATAAAAACAGCTACATCTAATAATATAAATAAGGACCTAATCGATTGATTTTTAAACACCATAAGTTGAAATGCCGTGGGATAATGTCATCCGAGTTTGGTTTTCCGCTTTAAAAATATGGTGCGTGTTTGTTTACTAGTTTTACTTCGTTTTAAAACATTAGAGAGTCTCCGAAAAGTAATAACTTACTTTATAATTGGTAATTGGAAATTCATACATTACTAAATGTCTTTTGCTTAATGAAAATTAAATAAATACTCTCTTGTTTTTATTTATTTTTCAATTTCAAAAAATGAGGACTTTCAGTATATAAAAGATACAAAATAATAATAAATCATAACTTTACCACATATTTAGATTTCAAGTTGTTGGGAATATTTGGAAAATAAGCGTTTTCCACCAACTGTATTTTGGAGAAGCATATTTCTTAGCACGTTTAGTGGAGGATTAAGGTTTATTTCTAGCAATTGCATTAACGGTGGTGCAGTGTCACAAAGGGTTAATTTGTGATGTTAGTGATATTGGTGCAAAAGTCAAAAAGATGGAAGCGAAATTTAAAATGTTTAACACTTTGGAAAAATTGAAATTAATTGCTTAGGTAGAAAACCGCGAAAAAAAAGAAAGATATGGCAGAACAATTTGGAATTCCCCCAACACATTATCGACTATTTTATAAAATAAGGACAATATTTTGAAATGGTCAATTTGAAATATTCATATGTAGGTATGTATCTTGTATTTATTATGTACATATTTATTTTTCTATTAGTGGAATTTTCTCTAACTCGAAGTAAATTTTCGGTCCCTTGGAGATTCGAATTTGTAATCATTTTACATTATTATCGATAACAAAACTTTAGTTAGGCATGTAGTATGCACTTAAAACGATTATAAATATTCAACTAAATAAAAACTTCGCAATACAAAAAACGTAAGAAATTATCAAGAACTATCGTAAAAATGAGTTATATTGTTTGCAGGTGCAGAAATGCATGCGCAATTGTTACTTCCCTTAAATCCCCGTAATTCCAGATAAATCCCGATATTTCTTAATAAATTCCCATAATCAAGAATAAATCCCATAATTCCTTCACACTGTATGTACATCATAAATCACCCGCGGTTTCCCCCTCGAAAATTTTTGATAAAAACATTTATTTATTTAAAACGTTGACTATCGTTGTAACAATACAATAAACATTACTGAATTCAAAATTATTATAATTTTCAGAGAAGTCCCAAATGGACATTGTGGTTGATGTAATGAAAAATAAATCACGTTCATATCACAAATTAGCGCACACAAAAATGTCCAATTCCCAAATGGTGATGGTGGCAGGGAATTGGTTAAAACCCATTTGTGCCAGTAACATTTGTTTTTTTCAAATATTCCTTCTATAATAGATTATATGACTCATTTAGAATAAATTAACATCGTGGAATCAGTTGCATACCTCTGGCATTTCTAAATACGTCAAAAAATGGTGTTCTTTTAAAAGAACGGTAGGAAAATTAGACGAAACGAAAGCTCATAATTCCTTTTCACTGTACACCATAAATCCCTAGCGGTTTACCCATGGATTGTACAGTAAGCTTATATTGTTTAGAAATCAATAAATACAATAATTGATTATTTATTTAATTTGTATGGTGGCAAAAAAAAACATAACGGATTTTTTTCTACCAAATAAAGTCCTCATTTTTTGGAATTGAAAAGTATATAGTGTGGAACAAAATAATTTTTATCTAGTTACCTTTGGAATGTATGTAAATTAGTGGAGGGTAGTCTGTGCGACCACTGGACTTAGGCCCCAGCGGGCCCCTTGTCCTGCCTCCGTTAGGGGATCACTCCAGCTGGGTCGATAGCCATCCTATTTGGTTGAAATAGTTGACCACCGTGCCCAGGGGGATCTCCCTTATGTTGGCCATTGATGGCCATTTGTCCCCAAGTATGGATTCTCTGATGGACGAAAGCGCAGTGCATTCGCAAAGTACGTGCTGCACTGTTTCGTCTTCTTGTTCACATCCTCTACAAAGTGGTGTGTGTTCTAGCTTCATTTGGTGAAGGTGTTTTCTTAAATGACAGTGCCCGGTCAGAATGCCAGTCGCGAGGCGCAGGTTCTTCTTGGTCATTGTCAAAAATTTGTTTGCTGCGTCCTTGCTAGGATACATTAGTAATTCCTTGGCATGGCGACAGCTGGTTGTGTCATCCCATCTCTCTTTGAATTGAGAGTGGGTGTTTTCCTTTATAAGTTTTGTTCTTGCTGAGGTTGATAGCGTATTTGAGGGGCCTAAGATTTTTCTTTTGGCTGCCCTCGCCGCCAACTCGTCAGCTTTTATGTTACCCTTGTTTTCCGCGTGGCCTCTAACCCAGCAAACAGAAATTGTGTTCGCTGTGGCGATCTCCGCGAGCGCTTTATGGGTTTCTAATACTGCCCTCGATACAGTTTTGTATCTTTGAAGGGACAGTAGTGCTTGTCTACTATCTGTGTAGATTCGTATCTTTTTGCCGCTGGCCTGTCTGCGTGCAATTTCTTTTGCGGCTATGGATATACCTGCCAGCTCGGTATCCGTTACGCTGGCGTATTTATCCATAGTCCAGCTGCTTCGAATTCGCAGGCTTCTTGAAAATATTCCACAGCCCGCTCCTTCTTTCTTTTTCGATCCATCCGTGAAGACCTTTATGGTCTCTTCATCGGATGTTTCGTTTGGTTTTATGTCGATTGCGTAGGGTTTGTTAAAGACAAACTGGGGGGAGATATCATTGGTGCCTGCCTGTAGTTGAGGTATCTTCTTGACCGCCTCATCCCACAGTCGGCGCCTTATCTCGCCACATCCTACGCTGGACTGTACACCGAGACTCTTGAGGCGTGCCATCGTTGTCAGTGCCGTTTCCTCGAGATAGATATCAAGTGGTGGCAAGCACAACATCACTTCCATCGCTCGTGTCGGTGTTGTCCGCATAGCGCCGGTTATGCACAGACATGCGGTTCTCTGTGGTCGGCTAAGTTTGTGTTTGGCTGTTGTCTGTTGACTTTTTGGCCACCAGACGACGCTACCATAGGCAATCATCGGTCTCACAATTGCAGTGTATACCCACATCAGGACCTTGGGTTTCATTCCCCAGGTTTTCCCCACGGTCCTGCGGCACTGCTCGTAGAAGATGTACGCCTTTTTTATCCTTCTGTCGATGTGAAGGTTCCATGTTAGCTTGCTATCAAAGGTTACTCCAAGGTATTTCACTTCGGTCGCAAAGCTTAGTTTTGTGTTTAGAAAGCTTGGTGCTTTTAGCTTCTCCGTCTTTCTTTTTTTCGTGAAGAGAACCATCTCTGTCTTCCTGGGGTTTGCAGACAGAGTGTGTTCTCTGCACCATTTTTCAGTTATTCTCAGCGCCTCCTGTGCTCTGTCGCACAGGATGCTTTCGAACTTACCACTAAGCAGGATTGTTAAATCGTCTGCGTATGCAATGGTGTAGAAGCCTTGGGAGTTGAGTCGACGCAAAAGGCTGTCGAGAACCAAGTTCCACAGCAGCGGAGATAAAACTCCGCCCTGCGGACAGCCTCTCGCGACTTTACATCTCACCATCTTGTCTCCCACACTGATTTTTACTGCTCTGTTTGAGAGCATGTTTGCTATCCAGCCCCGGATGGTGGGGTGTACGTTCCTTTCCGTCAGGGCTGCATCAATCTTTTGGAAGGTGGTTTTATCAAATGCACCTTCTATGTCTAGAAATATACCCAGGGTGGACTCTTTGTTGTCCAATGATCTTTCAATCCGACTAGTGACCAAGTGTAGGGCACTGTCAGTGGATCTGCCTGGAGTGTATGCCTGTTGGTTGGGATGCAATGTGTCAGCAATTGTTTCCCTCAGGTGGCGTTCGCACAGTCTTTCCATCGTCTTTAGTAAGAACGAGGTCAGGCTTATGGACCGGTATGCTTTGGGGGTGGTGTAATCCATTCTCCCCGCTTTTGGGATGAGCACGGCTTTTACCTCTCTCCAGTCTTTTGGGATGTACTGGTGTGCAAGGCACGACCTGAACAGTCCCACCAGGTGCGGCAGCAGTTCTTCCAGGCCCCACTGGAGTAGTGCTGGATGTATGCCGTCGCTTCCTGGTGATTTGAATGGAGAGAAGCTCTGTAGTGCCCATCTTATTCTTTCTTCTCCAACAATTCGTTCTGAAATTTCCCATTCCGGATCCGAAGGGTTGGTGTCAGGTTCATCTGGCCATTCTTCCCGTTCGGTTGGAACCGAGTCCGGGAAGTGAGTCTGCATAAGCAGCTCTAGGCTTTCTTGTAGGTCGGTGGTTCGTGTACCATCTTCCTTGGTTAGGAGACCCAAGTCATGCTCCTTATCTTTTGCGAGGATCTTATAAAGTCTTGCCACCTGCGAGTGATTTTCGATCTCCTCGCAGTAGGCTCTCCACGCTGCTCTTTGTCTTTTCCTGACTGTTTTTTTAAACTCTCTTAGGAGTGTTTTGTATTGGTCCCAGTCTGAGCCGGGTCCCTTTCGTTTGGCTTTGTTGAAAGCTGCCCGAGTTCTAATTTTGAGGTCGCTCAATTCCTGGGTCCACCATTTGGTAGCTTCTCCAGGTTGAGCCGATGTCCTCAGTGGGCAGGATGTTTCAAAAGCTTTTTTAATCTTATTTTGTATGTCCTTGACATATTGTTCTATTTCGACGCAGCTGTTAGGTGCGCGACATTGTGTATGTTTAAGTCCCTCCCGGAGTTGACTGAGATATTTATCTCTGTCTGTCCTTCGGGGGTCCCTAAACAATCTCGCGGGTGTCCTAGTGAGGTCGATTTCGAATTTTATCCACTGGTGGTCAGACATCGTAATCGAATCTGATACGCGCCAGTTGCGGATTGTTCTCGATATGTGCGCCGTAGCGATCGTTATATCTATTACAGTTTGACTCTTAGCGTTGACAAATGTCGGAACGCAGCCTCTGTTGGTGATGCAGAGGCTGTTTCCGCTTATGTAATCGAAAAGAGACTCACCCCTTGCGTTGTTGTCCTTACTGCCCCAGGTCACGTGGTGTGCGTTTGCGTCGCATCCCACGATGACTTCCCATTTCTGGGAGTGACAGTACGCTATCAGGTCCTCCAGTTCCCTTGTTGGTGGTGGGATGGTCGCGTCTATTGGGAGGTACGCTGAAGCTAGGACTAAAACGGTCGGTTTGCCGGCCACTACCCATTCCACCTTTACGGCCGTTAGGTCAGATGTTGACAGGTGTTGGAGTGGTTCGGTTTTTATATGCCGAGGGACGTAGACCGCTGTCCTCGGCTTCTCTGTAGTGGGCGTGCTAAAAGTGCGTCCAGTTAGTTTTGATAACCCTGAAATCTTGGATTTGACTATCCAGGGTTCCTGAATTAGTGCCAGTGCATTCTGATCCATATCCAGGTGCCGGCATAAAGTTGCCGTTGCAGCCCTGCTATGGTGCAGATTGCACTGGACTATTTTTACCTCCTTGTTTGCAGTGCCCATTGGGCTGCCTGGTGGTTGTTTTTTTTTTAGTTGGTGGCCTCGGTTTCCATCCCTTGTGGGGAGGCTGCCTTGGCCGCTGTTGTTTCCAGGTCTGGAGGTGCAGCTTCGTGTGTTGCTGCTTCCTCCTTTCCTGGTTCTTCCCGTTTGACCCTCAGGGTGAGGTGGCGGAAGAGATAAGAAATCTTCATGCCTTCCTCTCTTAGGGTCTTCATGTCCTCATCTCCGATGCCGAAGACGAGGAGATGCCCTCGCGGGTTGGTCTTCGCCTCATGGTGGAAGACGCACCATTTGCCCACCGTCACCTCCGCGTTCTGACTCGCTAGGCGACGGATGACAAGCTCCTTCTCGGCGAGGGGAGTTTCCTCCTCCTCAGGGATCCAGAGCGATGCCTTCGTCAGCCTAGGAAGCTGGTCCGAACGGATGACGGCTAGCTCGGCGTCCTTCCAGGGCTTTAGGGTGTTTACAGTGGCCTTAAGCCACTGTATTCCTTTGTCGTTGTCGCAGACAACCCTGATTATCTCACCAGAGTATGTCCACGACTTGAACGTTGGAGTTTGCGAGCTTGACGAAGGCGACAGTATTGTTTTGTCGAGGGCCTCCGTCATGGCTCGTTTGACAAGAGCGGCCCTCTCTGCAGTTATTTTGCCGAGGGGGTTGCTCCTATCTATTATTGCAACCTTGAGGTGGCTCGTGGCTGCTTCTTTATAGCTGGTCGGTGGAGGGGCCGTTCTGGTCCTTTTGTGACGTCTCGGCGTCACCTCCGCCGAATTATCCGACCGGCTGCGTTTTTTCGAGGGGGGGTTTGCTCCCCTGGTTTTTGTCGACGCCGGCGGCACTCCACTAGGGTTCCTAGCCTCCTTGGGGGGATGTTGTCCCCTTTTCGGAGGCGGCACACCTTTGGGAGGCACTACCTGCGCTTGTTTTGGTCCGCCAGAGGTAGAGGGCAGCTGTGCTTGGGCAGCAGCCTGCATTTTTGCCTTCTTCCTCCTCTTGACCTCCGCCCCACAGAGTCGCTTCCCTCTGCGTCGGCCTTCTTTCCGTTCCTGCAAGGAAACAGATGTTTTTTGTGGCGAGCATGGCTGCTCTGCCACTGTTGGTGGTTGTGGCGAGCGTTGGCGCTCAGCCACTGTTTTTTGGTTGGCTTTTGTATTGTCCATACCTGAGTTTGAGGTTTCATCCTCCCAGCTCCCCACCCACCACGGAGTCCCATACGGGGACGCCACATGGCAAGCCCATGTGGACGTCAGGGCTACTGTTTGGATATAGACCCCAGAGGCGAGCAACGCAGAGAGGAGGTTGTGCGTCGCTGTACACCGGAGCCACCGGTGCCCAGCTTCGCAGTCTCCCACGCGCCCCTCTGCCTCCAGAAGTCTCACCCTATCGGCCCTCTGACGGGACGACACAGCCGGTTGATCGGAGTGGGTTAGTTCCGACCGCCCGTCTAGGAGAAATCCAGGCCAAAGTGGTGTGTTGCTGGGACTCCAGGCGTACCTGGGCCCAACTCAACCACCAGGATCCTTTCATCCTCCGTCACGGGACGCCACGCACGGCACAAACACGTGGGAGATGGTTGGCGGCGGTTGTTTTCGTTCCACCATGCAGGGTTTTACTCCTGAGGCTTCCCTACTTACTCCCACTAGTTTCAGCCCGTAAAGGCATCCACCGTTCCCCTATCCACCACCTGGGGACGCCCCCGGTAGGTATCTCAACCCTCAGGTTACCTTTGGAATCTTTTCACATGTAAATTTTCCTAGACCGCTCTACTGTTTTTAAAGTTTATAATACTGTCAATAAATGACATGAATCAAATTGACAGTTATTACAATTTATTGAAGTGAATTGAATTAACAAAGCGTGCAAAAGAACATTTTCATCATTGAGGCGTATTTTCTATCTGGACGCATAGTATTGAAATTTTAATAATATATTTTGAAGTTAGGATACCGCCCTCCTTTTATGCAGAGCGGCACATCGTATTTTTACAAAGGTAATGCAAAGGTAACTGATGAAAATCAATTTCTTCCACACTGTATAAACAAGAGATTATTTATTTATTTATTTATCATTGAGCAAAAGAAATTTAATAATGTCTGAATTTCCATTTAACAATTTATAAAGTAAGTTACGCCCACAAGTTACGCCTTTTCAGGCACTGCCTAATGTTTTAAAATTAAGTGAAACTGTTAAACAAGCACGCGATATAATTTGCAATACGAAAAAAACAAACTCGGATGACCTAATTCCACGGCACTAGAAGCATTTCAACTTGTGCTGTTTAAAAATGAATCAGTTATATTATGAATCTTATTTATACTATTAGATGTAAAATAGCTGTTTTTATTAGAACATGATTTATTTTATTGTAGAGCCTTAAAAGAAAACATACCAACCAAATGTGGTATATTTATTACTGTAGTGTTGTCGCTGATTGTTAGATGCATCTCTATTTAGTTATGTGGTATTTACGTCGAGCCCTTTTTGCTTTGTGTATGTTTAGTTGCATAACTTAGTTTTAAATTCCAATTTCAAAGCTCACAAGCGGTCCAGTTATAATAATGTGTCTGATTAGCACAAATATTTGAACGTCTAAAGCTACCTTTACGAGTTTACGAGGCTCCGTCGTCTTCAGCGCCAAACAGCGACGTCATGGAATGGTGATTAAAAATTCAATGGAGCTAGTTGTCGTCCCGATTGCGGTGAATTTAACAAATTATCCAAATACATCAGCTCATTGTGCCGCCATTAGTCTGATGTATTTTGGTTCTCTGCGGCATTTACCGGATGATTCATTAGAGTAATTGCAAAGAGTAAAGCAATGGCGTTCCGATAGACGTGATAATCCGCATTACGCTACTCCGTGATTAATTCCGGCGAATAAGTCATCTGTTTCGATTCAGCGGCGACTTTTTTGAATGGGCGGCTTGTCAGAGTATTGACTTGCTCCATGAATCACTCCCCCACACAATATCCCCTCGTTACATGCATGAATCCTCTTATTGTCTGTGTTTACCGTAAGCCTCTTCTGGCATCATCTGGAGCGCGGTTGTTGCAGGCACGAGTTCCTGCGGGAGACCAGCTGGCTAGCGGGCCTCAGGGACCCAAACCTGGCCCGAGTTGTGGGGCTGTGCAACCAGGACGAGCCCATGTGCGCCCTTTTGGAGCACTCCGATCCGGGAGACCTGCCCCGGTACTTGGCCCAGCGCGCCGTGGGCGAAGACGGCAGCCAAGTGGGGCCCACCATAAGGTAATTGAACTAACGACGGTACTCGAGACGTATTGTGCGGTTTTTAGCTCGCAATTCGAGTGTAATTACGGCAGTGCCGTGTGCAGGTAATTGATTCCGTTCTATATAATTAAGCGACGTGCCCTAATTCTGTCAGACTTTGATGTTGGTAACGAACGCCCGGGCGTACTCTGAATATCCATCAGATGCATTCTGCACCGGGCGGAATTGGAAATGCTGAAAATGTTGGATGGAATCACCGATGCAAATCTAGCGAAACAGCAATTAGATGTACAAAGTGGCTGAGTGTGCGGAACTTGCATTCCCCATTAATTAGACAAATAGACGATTAGCAGAGCAGTTTTTGCCCCAACGCAATTGATTATGGGTTAGAGATTTAAACGTCAGTGGCGGCTCGTGGGTTCAGAAACAGGTTGGGCACAAAACAAAAAAGTGGCAAACAAAACTTATTATTTGTACATGAAGTCCATTCTACAGATTACTACAGATGGCCGACTCAATGCAAATATTTTGGCGGACTGACCTTTAACATTTAGGGTAACCGTTTTTAGATGGCGCATTGATCGAATTTTGCGGCAAATTTAAATAATCTCTCTTCTTTTTGTAGGTAATAAAACTGCTATTATATTTTGAATATTTTATGTAACTAAAGTAAAAAATTAGTTTTGCAGAATAAATCATAAAATATTCATTATTTACATGGCATAGAATAAACAATTTTATAAAAATAAATTTATTATAATCTTCTTCTTGTAATGCCTATCCAATGATGGATGTTTGCGATAACATTTTCCATCGCTTCTCTGTTCCTTGCGGTGTGTATCAGCGACTGTATTATTATATTACATAGTTTAAATTAAACAAAGCTATACCCAAAATGTTAACAATTACATTTCTAAGATGGGTATAATAATTACACATATGATAACTTGGGGTTACTACACAGGTGAGTCATTAGTGCGGGATCGGTCCATAAATTCTAAACCATGTAAGATACAAACAAAAAAGTTCAATACAATTTTTACACCGATTGTCAGGCTGCAGAACCTAAAAATATTTTCACGTATACAGGTTGTTCCAAAACTCACGAAAGCTACACAACTTTGTTTTTTGAAATAGAACTACCTATATTTAATCTCTATTGGAACCCCTTTTAACATAGCTTTTTGGTGATATAAGATATTTTACATTTTGGACCACCGTTATAACATTTAATTTTTTTTCAGATTTTTTGTTATTTGCAGATGTTCAATTTAAAATTTACTGAGAGGCCGTTTTAGCAGATAGAATGTTGGAAGATGGTAGAAATATGAAGAAAGGATTGCTCACCGTTGTACACCGTTTGTCTGGCTGCACAACCTAAAAATATTTCAACATATATAGGCTGCTCTAAAACTCACGCATGCTACACAACTTTGTTTGTTCAAATGGAACTACCTATATTTTATTTTACTGTTTGAACACATTTTGACATGGATTTATGGCGATAGAAGGTATTTTACATTTTGGGCTACTGTTATCAAATTACAATATTTTTTTCATATTTTTTGTCATTTACAGAGATTCACTTAAAAATTTACTGAGAGGTTGTTTTAGCAGCTATAAGGCTGAAGGTTGGTACAAATATGAAGAAAGAATTGCTCTTTACGCCCGATATGCAAAATATAATTTTTACTATACAGGGTCTGCAATAATTCGTGTCAAATTATAGTATTTTTGAATAAGAATAACTTTAGTTTTTTAAATGGCATTCCTTATATTTTTGTATTCCATCGAATGCGTCTAGAGTCTGGCTACGTTTTTTATTCAGGTTATTCTATAGCTAAAATTTATATTTTACGAGATATTTCATATTTTTGGCTGTGATCCAGATTGAGCCAGAATAAGGTAAATAGTGTTCCATGGATAGCATGTAAATTATTTTAACTCACATTTCAACACTGCACAGTTGTGTAATCACCGATTTGTCATTATCTACAATAAATTCTATTTTACAAGAACAAATCATTATGATATATTGCCTGGGAAAAGTCCAAAGAAATCCTTTGCTTTCGGCAAAAGTTTACGCTCAACGATAAATAAATTAACAAATAAACACATAAACAAATAAATATAAAAGTTCGATAAAGTAAGCTAAACTAAATATTATGTTCAATGTGACGGCCATCTTCCTGAGCATAAACTTTCACGCGGTGGGCGAATGATCTTCCAATATTTCGTAGCGTTTGCTGACAAACGGTTCTAAAGGCATTTTAGATTCTTATTTTCACGTCCTCTTTGTTTCGCCTAATTCCAGGCAATAAGTCAAATCGATTTGTTCTTGTAAAATATAATTTATTGTGGATAATGGTGCTCAGTGTTGAAATGTGAGTTAAAATGATTTTCATGGTTTCCATGTCACACCATCTACCTTATCCTGGCTCAATCTGGAACAAAAATATCAAATATCTCGTAAATTATAAATTTTAGCTATAGAACAACCTGAATCAAAAACGTAGCCAGACTCTAGACGCATCTATGGTACACAAAAATATAGGGGGTGCCATTTAAAAAACTAAAGTTAAGCTTATTCAAAAATAGTATAATTTGACACGAATTATTGCAGATCCTGTGCAGTAAAAATTAGATTTGGCATATCGTGCCGAAAGAGCAATCTTTCTTCATATTTATGCCAACTTTCAGCCTTCTAGCTGCTAAAACGGCCTCTCAGTAAATTTTTAAATGAACTTCTGCAAATGACAAAAAATGTGAAAAAAAATTGTAATTTGTTAACGGTGGTCCACAATGTAAAATTGAATTATCTTATATCACCATAAATCTATGTGAAAAAGGGTTCTAATAGAGAAATAAAATATGGGTAGTTCTATTTGAAAAAACAAAGTTTTGTAGGATTTGTAAGTTCTGGAATAATCTGTATACGTGAAAATATTTTTAGATTTTTAGGTTGTGCAGCCTGACAAACGGTATACAAATTGTATTTGAAATATTTTTGTATCTTACATAGTTCAGGACAATTAGACAATTAGAGCAACCTGGCTTAGTTCCTTAAATTCATACACAAAAATAAGGAACTAATAAGCCGAAAATTGTTTCTTGCAAACCCTCCACTTTTGCTTTAGATTGCAATTTTGAAGATTTCTTGCCACAGTTTCGCTCTGCAATTATATAATTAGAATTCCTGGATTTGTTTAATTTATAAAACATCCTTACCTTTCTTTACCTCTTGGAAAACAATGCAGTTTCTCTGCTTGGTTTTCACCAAACCACAAATAGTGCAAAAAAGACCCATCTTTCGCATAAAATTATTCACAAATACTAAATGAAAGCAATGACATTTACTTGCTTGATTATATTTGCCAAACGCCGTTTTTTAAAATATTATTTTGAAAAAAAGCAGCAAGCGTAGAAACAGTGACGTTTTTTAAAAAACGCGGAATTGTACATTGTTCAATTTAAAATAGTAAAAATATTGGGCCTGTTATTTGAATTTAAATAATATTTTTTGTAGTGACATCTAACGGTCGTAAAAAGTATTAGCGACGACTACAGCGCCTCTACATTTGCTTACACTATCTGTGACAATGATGTCATGCTCCTAATTTAAATGTGTAGAAAAGAGAAAGATAAATAAGGCGATTAGCAGAGCAGTTTTTGCCCCAATTGATTATGGGTTAGATATTTAAACATTAAACATTGCGATCATCGAATTGTTCTGCTTGATATTGCATCCGATGGAGCTTTGAGCCGTTCGTTGATGATAATGCATATTAATATTCCGGAGATTGTTTTGTATCGTTGCCGGGACAGGTATTATATCGTAACGGGGGCGATTTAAGGGCTCATTGTTGGGCCTGACAGTTTATTTGTAACGTGCATGTCGACCGGATCAATTCCAGGTCGGCTTATTTCGCCCGATTGACGTCCGTTGAATTACCAAAAGCGACACTGCGAACTTTTTTCCGTAACAATTCGTCGTCGATCCGCTTCCGATTCAGTTTGTTGCTTCTTTCTTTAGGTTCGCGGAGCAAATCGGCCAAGTTTGTAAAGCTAATTCCGAACAAGGCGATATGAAAATAAAAACTAGTTTGGAAACTCGGCATCAACACGTTTTCTCTCGAGTTTCGTCTTCCCGCTTTTGCCAAGTGAATTATTACCGGTCGGCCGAGCCCCAGAATTAATCTTCCCATTAACACAACTTTTATCTACTTCGCTGATTAACGTATTACGAATATTGGAGCCGTAATTGCCGGATAATTTAGGGTTCCTCGGCGAAAATCGCGATGAAGTCGTTTTAAAGCGCTAACGATCGTTCGCCGCGCACAAAAATTCCGCTGATGACAATAATTAAGGAACAATTATTGTTATGACATTTCGGTGCACAGCCATTTCCGCACATTTGCATGATTTTCAATGCATTAAAACGAATCCCCCCGTCTCATACGGACTTAATCGAGTTTGCATGGAATGATGATGGCAACCTGCTGAACTTGCTGCTTTACGATCGGCCAATTTTTGCCCGCGATATTTAATGTAAATATAGTTTTAGCCGCGGTTGGACGTACGCAGCTGCAATGTTAAACAACTCCGCCGTTAAACCAATATTTGACGTTGAATTCTGCTCGTCTCGGCTTGTCTGCACCCTCTGCGAGTGCTCGTAAGGAATAAAAATGTGCACACCACTTTCTACACGACTCTTGTTTCACACGTGCCAACAAATATAAAAAATGGAGGTTGAGGTGGCCATGGAATGTAGCTTTTATTTTATTTTTTACAGTGTAGATTTTAAAAGTTGGCAACTCATCATATTTGACAGGTCAGGTCAGGTCATTCAAAAATTTGCTCAAACGATGTGAACGACAAACGACTATGAAAATAAAAACGCTTGTTTTTTAATATATGTATGTATAATTTTTAGTAGTGATACGGTCAGTCAAGCCTTCGTTGGAACATGTCACAGATTTCCTACAGAAGTGGCACAACTCAAAAATATTTATTTTTTAGTAGGGACAAAGGAGTAAAAATGTTTTATTAGAATTAATTATCAGTGCGCATTATTAAAACAGGACAAAAAATATTAGCTAATGTCGCGGTTTATACAATCCCTTTCTTTGTCACTGTCAAGTTCAATCCGACACATTTTACTCTGCATAGAAAATGACACTTGAGCTACGTATGTACCTCCAATTTTTTAAACTTGTCTAAAGCAATGAACGCACTTTTTACTGTATTTCTATTGAGTTCACCAAAAAATGACCCTTTATGAGTTGTGTCTCTTCTGTATTACATGTGGTTTGGTGAGCCCCTGAATCGAATGGAATTTGTTGAAGAAGACATTAAATATCTTATGTGTGCTGTTCGGGACCGTTGTTAAAAAAGAAGTTAATTTAAAATTTCTCCAACTCAAGGTCTAAATTTGGCTATACTCATTTGAACATTAAAATTATTTCATGGCCTAAGCAGCGTCGTTTTATTTTTGTACGCACGTTAGTATAGTACGAGGGGAGTTTATGAAGTTATCTATCTAGTCATGAACGAAACGAGCCAGGGAGAAAACAACAATTTATATTTCTATATAATATTATTCTTGAACGTTTGCACAATTATTTCTCCAACAAAGCTGTCTCTTCGAAAAAAAACTATTTTGGTAACTCTGCAAAATAGTCTTCTACAGCTTCTTTTACCTCTTCGTTTGACGAAAACCGGCGCCCCCTTAACTGTTTTTTTTGGATTGGGAAAGACATAATAGTCAAAGGGGCTCAGTCAGGAATGTAGGGTGGATGAGCAAGTTTTTCAAAACACCATTTATTAATTTTTTCTTGCACATTTGGAATAGTCTTGCAAAGGAAAAGTTTTCTTGACGTGATTGTGAAGTCTTTTTTTGCAAATGGCAGCGTTCAATATACAAAGTCTCATTTATTGTAGTTTCTTTTGGCAAGTATTCAATCACCTTCCGAATTTCAGAAAACTGTCGGCATCACTTTTCGTACAAAAACTGGGTTCTTGTCTTTTTCGAGTTCAAGTAATGTACTTCTCCTGTCAGAATTTTAGAAAACAAGTCGCAGTCTCCGGACAATGCAGCCAAAGTATCCGTGCAAATTTCTTCCCTGCACAATTTTTGTTCAGGAGTCAGATGCTTGATATTGCATCGCGCCCACACTTTATTAATTCCCAAGTTTTCATGCAAAATGTTCAAAACGCTTGTACGCTTGTTTCAAATACTCTAATATCTCTTGCTCTAAATAACTTCGACAATTCACTCCATCATTTTGTCATGGATATTTTTTAAGTCACTCCCTTTTCTTATCAGCAATTTAATGATGCTTCTTTGCTTTTTCAAATGACTCATTTGTCCACCTTTATCGCTCCAGAAAAACCAAATTATTTGTACCAAATTTGGAAGTTTGAACTCTGATAGGGGGATATCACATTGTGGGGATTGCGATTGTATTGTTTCATATTTAGGTAGATAATTTTATAAGACGCTCCTCGTACGTAAAAGAACTCTAGAATCCGAGTAGGCCCATGGTTTGATTGGTTTTATTTTTTTACTTCTTTCTATCTTTCGTTTTTGTCCTCTTTTAAGTATTCCTCTTTCTTCCACATACTTTTTGGTCTAGCTCTTTTTTTTCTTCCGTTTACTTCACTTTGGGGATTGTTACTCTTCACCCATCCTCTTCTTAGGTCCTAGCCATCTAAGTAGTCCTGATAGACGACTATTTGTTGATGGTATAACGGTTTTATCACACCTCAATAATTAATGTTTTTCCAAAGACGCAATTAAAAATTTTAGAAAGTTATACAACTCTACAGCTCTTCCAAACACTCGGAGAATTTTATTTGTTCAATGCAAGGAGACCGCCTAAGTGGAATAATTTAAGAAAAAATAGACGGGACGTTTTTCCATGAATATAAATAACTAACGTAAATCGTATTTTGATGTTCTTTAAATAAACACAATAGAAAATTTGCTTACAAAAAATATATCAGATCTTTTACAATGTAATTTTAATTCATTTGACATTACATACAAAAATTAACAGCCACCGAATAATTTGAAATAAATTGCCAAAGAATGAAAAAGTAGAAAATGTAAACACAAAACATGGAACACATCACCAAAATTATAAATTACTATATAAATATCGTAATAAAAACGTGCCACAATATTATTGTTGATAAGATCGAATATTCCAACTTTTTTTATTTTGATGTAGAACCGTTTTAATTGTATCAATACATTTTTGGAAACGATGTTATTAAGGCTGATTCTTCTATAAATGCAACTTGCACAGATATATTCGACGTCTTTATAAGAGTTTTTGGCTTCACTTTTCTCCCTTCAAAAACCTTTATATCTGTACTTCAAGATTTTAATTTTTATACGCATATTTTAGTCCCGCTATTCTCGATAAATCTTTTGGTCAATTAAAAGCTAAATGACACTTGTACTCTTTGTTTTGAATCGGTTTTTAGGGAAAAAGACATAGAATGTAGACTTGTGACAGTATTACTCAAAAAAGTGTTGCATGCATCGAGAAGTTCCAAATGGTAAAAAGTCCATAGAGGAAACTAGGCAAAACTGACTTGTATCGGTTTTCCAGTTTAATGGTTAGAAAAGTGCTTAAAAACTGTAAAAAAATTTAATTTGTGACGGATTTGTCGGAAAGCAGCGATATAATATAGACCTTGGCTTGATTGATTATATTTTTCAACATTTTTCTGACTTTCGCTTTTGTTCTCCATCCTATAATTCTCATCTCTATTAAGTCTTCTTCGGCCTTTTTCTTCTATCTACTTTTCGGTCTACCTTTTTTTTGTTCCACTTTACTTTGGGGATTCTTCCTGCATCCATTTTCTTTCCTACACATTTAGTTGTATTTTTTTTTATTAAGTACGTGTACGCTTCTAACAATTTTCACGTTTTCCCATTTCGCAAATTGCGGCTTGAGGGGATGATTATCCGTCCGGCAATACCTCCCCCCATTGTCCGCTGATTTTTCTCGGAAACTGACAATACATCCGATATTCGAGTGAGTTTCGCCTCGCCGTAAATAAAATCGAAACCTGCGCGAAAAATTGTTGCGGCCGCATCGACGTGATGACAACTGTAATGGAAGTGCACGCGGCGTTCCAAATATGCATGAAAAAATCCCATATTGTGGCAGCACACCAGACAAAAATTCTATTATACGATTTTAGACCGGGATTTTATCCCGTTCATAAAAATTCCGTATTGTGCTGGGGGTGGTTTTCATACTGCGCTCAACGACCACCGAATAAACTGCGCACGGTAATAAAGACTGCTTCCATAGCGGCGAAATATGGTCGGCCGCACTAAAATACCTACAAGTTATTTTTTATGGGCTCTCGGAGTTTACAACTTGCGGAAAATGGACGTGTCGTCGTTATTTAAGTGATTGTTTTCGTGTTTGATGGCGGTAACGCGGTTACAAGCACACAGAGCGCACGTTTAGGCAACCAAGAAAACGCGATCGGAATCGATTAGCTCGGCACGGCGCCGTTAATACCACAAAAACGAACAATGTGCAAAGGAAAATTGTATATAATGTAGTATGTACCTGCATCAGACGAGAGATGTTTCGTAAGCGTGTCTGTCGTTCTTACCGTGTTTGAAATGACATTTCTCTTAAATTTTACGACAACGTCGTGCACAACTCCGACAAATATCACTCGCGATATAAATATATGTAAAATTCCCCTGCAAAATTACGGCATCCGCCGTGAAATTGTCGCATTTATTATACAATAAATATGAGCGTCGAAACGGTAGGGCGTGATTTGCAAACCCAAAGATTTAAATAGGGGACGTTTCATGCAAGCACTCTGTAGCTTTTATGCTTTTTAATTAAACGAAGCTGTTTCTTGGCATTAAATATTGTAGTCTTACACGGGTCCCGTCCCCGAACCTCCATCCGCACCCCATTATCATAATCCCTCCATCTCGTCCTTAATTTAATTTCATTCGGTTGCGTTACAGTCGGATGGCCATGTAAACTAATTTTAATTCCTTGGACTAGACCGCCATACCTCTCCCACGCCGAAATGAATTCATTACCGAAACGTTATTAAGTACTAATTGCGAACTAAATATAAATGCCGTTTTCTATAATGAAAAGAGGGTGCTAGCATTCGCATCCACTCGTACGACCTATTTAATTAGACCCACTTGAGAGGAACAAAAGTGATCAAAATCGGCGGGCGGAAACGAAAGATCGAGCGGAATGATGATGATTTTTTTCAGAATTGCGCGTGCAATTGAAGGCTTTGAAGTCGCTTAAAATGACCCAAGGGATGTATTGTGTGAAGTTTTACATTTTTCTTCTTGCCGAACAGATTCCCTTTGATACGGAAATTTTCGAACGCAAAAATAGGACGCAACAAAGGACTCTGCTTTGTTTACGCTTTTCATAATATATTGGGCTCGCTCTGTAATAATGCCGCTTCCACGAAGTTGTCTTATTAAAATTTTAACAAGCTGATTATGTCAAGTCGAATCGAGGAATCGTTATCACTAATTTGGAGCGATGCCGAATGAATTTAAAAACACCCACGATCAAAACACCGCCATTCATCTTTTCTTATTAATCGCGTTTGGTGTATCGCCGGTAAAAAGGCTTTCGGATTAGTCTGACAGCCTTTTTTCTACCGCGACGCTTTGTCACTGTAAAAATGCATAAATTAACACGCGCCACACCATAAATTCCACTGACAAGTCCATTAACGGTGACAAGATCCCCCGATGAAGATTAGAATAAACAAAAAATTAATTGTAAACGGCAAACTGACTAGTGACAAAACCGAATATGAAACGCCGTAACCACAGTACAGAAGGAATCAGTAGGTTCACTCTCCGATTTTTGTGTTCCAAGGCCAGTTCGACTCTAGGCTACATGCGCTGTAGATTTTGGCTCATAACCGCATATAACCTCAAATCGTATTTGATCACATTGTGTTATTTACTCTTGCTATTTGGGTTTTTCGGTATTATTGTTGCAAAATGCATATTTGTTGTGTTTCGGGGTGCTTGAACAATGACTTAAGATATGCACCACAATACAGTTTTTTTCGATTTCCACTCGATATTAGTCGGTAAGTAATGGGTTGTTTATAGCATCGTTTTGGGTTAGATTAGCAGTAAATTACGTTGGTATAATAGCAGTGGATATTTTGCAGGTGTAAGATGTGGCAGAGCTTACCTCAATTACGTCGAAGCAAAGATTTAACTGCAGCAGAGTGTTACAAGCGACTACGTGTTTGCAGCTAACATTTTTCTGCAGAACAATTTTCAAGCATAGGTAGACACCGACTTAAGAAGTACGCTATTCCAAATGTGTTTCCACAAGCAGATGGTGAGTTTCATGATATATAGATTCATAAATATAGACCTGCAAAGTTTCTCCAGATGCAGTTCCATCCACTTCGTACACACCAGAAACACAAGAAGTTCACTCTGGGGCTGTACAGGACAGTGTAACGCAAACAGTTGCTAGATTAAGTGCTTCAACACCACGAAAAGTGGCTTTGAAAAAACGTTTGAAGGGTGTTCGGTCCCAGTGAACTGGTACCGGATTGTCTGGTCCCTTTCATAAAGTTTATTACTTATAAGCAATTAGGGTAGGCGGCATCGATAGAAATTTAGTGTAAATAGCCAATTTTCTTTGTGTAAGTTTAAGACGAGCTTCCTGTCCGTCTAATTTGAAGGTGCCGACAAACAACACCGAGCCGCACTTAGGCTGGGGATTTCCAGTGGGTTGTGTGGTTTTACCCCCGGTTGTTGTCAGGTGACCATTATTGGACGGAAGGGGGTTCGGGCTTAAAAGGCCTTGACATGGCCCATTTTATTGAGTTTTGATGGTTGTTTGAGTTTGAGTTTGTGTCAGAGTTAAAGGTTTCTTCTTGTAAGTCGATCAGTGAAGTGGTCCTGGTCACTTACAATCGTGTTCTTGTCAATAGAGTTTTACTGCGAGTTGAATCAGTTGAAGTGTTCCTGATTACTCGCAATTGTGTGTAAATAAATTGTTGAGTTTTAAACGTCTTTTGACCATCATCTCCGTGTTGCTGGTGCACTACCACCAGCTGGTCCTTCGAGTGTGTGTTTTGTTCTTCTACACCATTAACGTCAGTCACACGAGATTCTGCCGTGTTGATTGCACAAAGGGTTTGCAAAGGAAGCTACGATTTTCGGAATGTAGTGTATCAGAAAGAAGTGAGCTTACAAAGAGTGACATTATGGTATTCATATCGGAACATTATCCTACAATTGCGACCTTTATAAACACCCAAATTGAGCTTCTAAGTAAAGCTCCAAAAGGGGCACGATATTCAAGCGAATTTAAACAATTCGCACTTACTATATATTTTATGGGCCCTAAAGTTTACAAATTTTTGCAGACCACATTCCGTCTTCTTTTTAAATCCACTCTAAATAGAATCACTAGCAAGTGGGAAATCGGCGCAGGTTTTTCAGACTTTGTGATGGAAGTAATAAGGCTGAAAACGGATCTACTTGATAAGAATTCAAAGGATTGCACAATCTGCATAGATGAAATGTCTCTGAAAACATTTTTATATTATAATATAGGGACGGATGAAATTATTGGTTTTCATCACACTGGTAAAGAGAAGGAATATTTCCCAGAGGTATCAACAGTGACTGGAAACAACCACTAGCATATTTTTTTTTAAATTCCACTTGTTCTGTAGTTGACTTAAAAAACATTCTTGATGATGGTATTTCTCGTCTATTGAAAATAGGTCTGAATGTTTTGAGTGTTGTATCTGATCAGGGGTCAAATTTAGTAAAATTTACAAACTCCATAGGTGTTACCGCAGAAAGGCCATATTTTTATGTCAATACTCATAGAATATTATATATATTTGACGTTCCGCACTTGTTAAAATCGACGCGTAATAACTTTTTTACTCCTCGGAGCATTCACTACACCCCCGCTAATGAAACTTCAAATGGAACACGGTCCAAAATCGTTATAATTTGTGAATATTATAGTGAATATATTTTTTAACATACATTTTGTACTTTTAATAAAATATAACATTTGATGCAATGTTTATTTCTTCGGTGACCCTTCCGCGCCTACGCCTATGAGTTTTAGGACGCTACTGGCGACGCCAGGCCACATGCGCGAAACCGATTTGGAACACCGACATCAAAGGTGCCGACGCGGAGTGAACCTACTGATTCCTTCTGTACTGTGCCGTAACTACTATAAAATTGTTCCTTTTCAGCATCGGACACAAGCGGATTGAATTACGTTTTTTTGATTCAACCGCTTTATCAAAAATATCATGTTCGCGACTTTGCAACAAACGATTTCGTGTGTTTGTCGTAGTCTGCCGGGCTTGTTTAATTACAATGAACTGTTGTGTTCTTTTTCTGGAGGAAATTACATGTGAAAGAAAATCGTCGACTGTCCTCTTTGTTCAGGGTAATGTTACAAATGGGTTTCGCCTCCGAGCCTAACCTTTTTCTAGTCGTGTCTCTTAATTATTTATTGCCCGATATAAACGCAAAAATAGGATAAGAAAATGCAAAATCCAATTCAACAAAACTTTTAAATCATGAAAAAAAAGTTCTACATTTTCCACAAACAGTTACATAAGAATCTCTACATAGAATTGCTCTTGAATTTGCTTGTACTTTGTAACTTGTACTTGCAAATCAATATAAATTACTGATTCTGCGATCCATCAATCCCATACATTTTATAAGGGTTTTAGGAAGATCATCGTTCTTGCGTTAGGTGAGAGCCATCCTGCTGAAAAGTCATCTTCTATATCTTTAATGCTGCTGTCATGGTACAGCCGTGGACAGTCAAGAATAACACCGGTGTTATGCAAATACCGACTCTATGACATATTGTCATTGAGTCGGTATTTGCATCACACTCGCCGGCTAAAGTGTTATTCTTGACTGTCCACGGTTGTACTTACTTTAAATACTAGAGGCAACCTACTTTCTATATTGACTGCAGTTAGTACCATTAACCCTATTGTTCAGCAGAAAACTGCAAAATTCGTTGTTCTTCTCTTCGTCTTGGCGTGAGCTTTCAAAAAAACGTAGATTTGTGACTGGAGACTTAATTCCAGTGACTTATGTAGGCACTGTGGGGTTCTTGCATCTTGATTTCCAGAACAAGCGTTAGAAGAATTTATCTTCACTATTTCCAATGTCAAAAGATTCAAAATGTAGACGCTGTTGTCTCTGCTCTTGAGAAGAAGGAATTACTAAGTGAGGTCGGTAGGAAAAAATTCCATAAGCAGATTGGTCTTCTTATCACATTTTAATAAACATATTTATCAAATATCAGTACTACAAAAAAAAACATCGGCTATTGAACGGCGGGAAGAGAAAAAACCGACTTTGACGCTCGGTATTTTTTTAACCTATCGTCTTCTAACCATCTTCAATAAATCCACATCACTGTAGAGCTATCACTAATTAACCAGTTTCAAATGTCAGTTCACAGTTCATTCGTGTCTTTTTTCTTACATTTTCAATAATATTTCAAGAAGCTTAATTGACGGACAATGAACACAGTTTAATGTGTAGTCAGTGTAATGTCAGTACAAGAAGTGGTGTAAATCTAATCACTCACTATTTATATCAAAATAAGAAAGTGTGTAACAGTGTAATTAGTTCTGGGTGTTGCATTTTCTAATAAGCTGCATAATTAGACCGGTGTAAAAATGGTGGATGCGCCGGGCTAACGTTGCACTAACTGCAATAATTCGAAATTAATGTATGAATTGAGCTTTATTTCGTTTGCTTTCACTTTTTCCCGGTGAAGAGTGTACAAAATAAACAGGTCACATGCCAGCGAACGGATCTAATTTCAGAAAGTCTTTGTTCATAAAAATATGATTAAGACTGTAATCCTGATCACGTGAGATTCGAAAACAACCTCGCATAAAATTTAATACTCAATGTAATAAGATGAATGCGAAGCTCCACGTAATGACAATCGAGATAAAGCGTCGTCTTGTCGAAAATTTAATAAGAAATTTGCTCGAAATAAATTTCCGTAGATTATTAAAAGACACGCATTTTTGTAAAACTCGCTCGGGTCCTGTTAGTCCATCCGCTCGAGTTTACGGACCTTTCCATCGGAATCGATTAACCACACTCAATTCAGATTAATTAACTGCGAGAGCTGTTATCGCATATGGGACCGTAATAATCAATGTAGTGAATTATAAAACAAAATTGCGATTCCAGAGGGGCCGTTGCATATTCAAAGGCTCGTCCGCGTTTTTGAGCGGTCCCGGTAATTTGCTTTATTCGACAATTACAGCGAATTTAAATTTGATAACCAATAAACGATAGATCGCGGGAAATGACTTCACGAAGGGCATTGCGATGTTGGACAAAACTAAACGGTCCTCAGATCGAACGACACCCCGTCCTCCCCCGCCTGATATAATATTAAACATAACGTGGCGGAAATTAACCAACGTGATCCCATAAACTCGTTCGCCCTTATCTGCAATAAAACATAATTCCAGCGTTCTACCATCGGTGAATAATTCACAGGACAACTTCATTTAGATTTTCGGTCCTGAGCCTCCGCAGGTAGTAATTCCTGCGGATTAAGTACAAACCTATGCACGGCTAAATGGCCGATTTAAAATGCGCACTTTTTAACGCTCATGTTTTTCTTTACAGCTACGGTTGCCTCATATACATGGCGACGCAGATTGCCTCCGGCATGAAGTACCTGGAGTCCTTAGATCTGGTGCACAGGGATTTAGCAGCAAGGTAGGAAAAGTCAAAACGTGGTAATTTATCATGGGTTTGTTGATGTGATTAATTTTCCATTACTACAGCTCCAACCGCGCTATATTTTTATCGATTGTTATTTATTGTTTAATAAATTTGCAATTGTGGACGCATCCATGCACCATATGGAGTTGACGTCAGATATATTGCAAGCAGTAAAAACGCATTGTTCCATTATTTAATTGAAATGCACTCGACCGTTAAAAAGTGACCATCAGTTGTGTCGTCAGTCAACAATAAAAAGGCCGTTCAAATTTAAGCTATTTTTCGTTATTTAGAAACATTAATTGGGATTGCTTGTTCACGTTTCCGGTGGAATTGTTTTCTGTTTAGACTGTCTATTAACATCCCTTGGGATAAAAATGTAAAATTATTACGGCTTGTAGTGAACTGTTTTTAGCATACAACTTATAACTTTAAACAATCGCTAAAAAGTATGGATATAATATCTATTCTACTACGTTGCAGTAAATTCTCTATTACGCACTAAATCTATTTCAAGTGTTACGTGTTACGTAATGAAAAAAGTCACATTTCTCGATGTAATATTATATACTATTACAAACGCCTCATCGGTGTATTTTGAAATTGAGTTAGGGAAAGTTAAGTTCTATTACTTGTATCTGTTTATTTGTTATAGAGATATAAGGAGATCTTGAATTTTTAAATAGCACGGAGAGTCAAATTCAATATTTGTGGAGAGAGCATTTTTTCCGATTTTAACGATATAGCACACGCATATCTCATTTGTTATCAAAAATGTTAAAAATTGGTGCACTATTATGCCGAAAAAAATATTAAATTTGTTAGTTTTTAAAATGCTTTCTTTAGCTTGGCGGTAGCTTTTTGTTATCTGCATAATTGTAAAAATAACACTTTTAATTATAAAATTAGCTCTTCTACATTTTAATAATAATGCGAAATTGTTAAAATTGGAAGAATTTTATAAAACATGCTCAAAATGCTCTCCATTTACTTCCTGGAAATAATTAATTTATTGGACACAATTTTGCAAAGAATGAACAAAATAGAAATATTGGCAACTTCATTTCTAATGCGTTCTTGTAAGTCTTCGATTTGTTGGTCTGTTGACATAAACTCTACAAGAAAAAAATCTTTATTGACCATTTAATTGCTTCCCTCGCCCTATCCATCTACCAGCAAATGTTTCATCCAAATATTGGCCCACTTTTGGGCCTAAATGGGGCGATGCTCCCATTCTTATTGAAACCATATGGTTTCTGCTGGTATATTTCGACTGTCGTATTTTGGAAATATTACTCGTAAGTCGTGGAGCAATATGCTGCCGTAAATTTTCAGAAATTTGTCGCATATTAAATTGCCATTAATGAAAAAAGGATCTATGATATTCTGACCAATCATAACACACCAAACATTAACTTTTTAGGGATAATGCCTAAGAATCTGCTTCATCCAAAATTGATTTTTGACACCATTATCTGCAGGTATGACCATTAATATGCCCATTTAAACAAAAAGTTGATGAAGTTACCATCCTGATTAAGTGCATTATAGTTTCACAAAATCCATTCTGCAGTCAAAATCGTCTTCACTCAATTTTTGTAGCTGGTGAATTTTGTAGGTATGATATTTTTCGTGTTTCATTATTTTTTGGGTGGATCCTCGACTCATATTATGGTTGAAAGCCAAGTGTAATAGCTAGTAAAATTTTTGAAATTTCTATATTTAACATTACGTTCAAAGAATTTCCTTCGTTGGTTACAATTTTAGGACGTCCAGGATTTGCACGCTCCCAATATCATAAAATATCTGTAAAGTCTGTAAAAACTGTTGTCCTCGAGACCAGTTCCCGGATAGAATGAATTCATAAAAGATTTACTACTTCGTCTTCTATCGCCATATCCAACCCAAGTAGCATCAAAGTAAGAAAAACTTATGCCGCCACTTTGACTAAGTGGCTGCCACATGATTACCACTAAATCTACAACTTTACAGTAAGAATAACTTTCCTTTATACAAAAATAGTGGCAAAAACGTGAATTTCACTGTTATTAATCACTACATAGTGGATCACTTTGTAGTGGAACTTAAGGTGTTTGAAACGTTCTGGTTACTATCTAAAACCACCTTAAAGTGTTTATAACTTTATGGTGAACACTGACAGTGGCGGTAACCATATCAAGCCACTAAAATATTACTTAGAAGTGGCGACAGATTTAAAGTGGTAATTACAGTGTCGTCCACGTTTTGGCCACCTCTATAAAATCTTTAAAGTGGCAGACATTTTTAGTGGCAACTAATGATTGTTGCCACGTTTATGCCACTATTGCGCCACGTATAGAAGTGATTTTCACTTTAAATAAGTAAAAACCACTTTAAAGTTATATTGTAAAAGGTAGCCATATTTAAGAACAGTAGTAATGCCGCCATTATCACAAAAGTTGAGCAGACCATTCAAAAAATTATAATTTCTTGACAGTACTACATTATTATTGTGTAATTATTGGTTTTTGGTTTTAGTTGACCAAGGATAATTAATTTAAAAAATTGTTTGCGGCATTTGGAGATAAATATTTTGAAAATTGCGATTTAAAGTTTTTCGTTAATTTGTTTAAATAACCAGATATTGCGAGGGGGATGCTGATATTTCGAAGTGCAACACCTATTTTTGACAGTAAACTTGATATCGTTCTGAGTTTATACCATCTAGGGTGCTGCCTTAATTTAATAATACTTGCCTATTTATTTGCAAGTAAGAATATTTTTATGGTGACTTAGTGAGAATGCAGTTTCGAGTCAATGAAAAGGTAGAAAGGAGATGCGTATATTATTTGTTAAGAGAAATAAGTTGAAGGAGAGAGACCGAGCGATGTAGAAGAAACAAAATCATTCTTAGTGGCTTTTAGGTGGCTGCCACTTGGCGCCCACCTTTTCGCCACATGGCTGTATAGGTTCCAAAAACGGGGCTACCACGTGGCAGCCACGCAAAAAATGTTCCCCATTTTAGTGGTAGCCACGGAATAGAACCGTTCTTATTACGTGGCAACCACTAGTGATAAAAACTTTAAAGTGGTTACGGTAGTGGCTGTTACGTGGCGCCCACTAAAAATGCTACTTGGGAACCATCATGAGATTTAATTTTTACTCTCAGTGTTTACTTAAACGTACCATTATTATTATATTATATAAACTAATTATTATTCATAAGTGTAATTTTTATATAATACTAGCCTTTGCCCGCGACTTCGTTCGCGTGGAAATTTTGATGTGTATGTTTGTGAAATTACGGCCCGATCATAATAAATAAAGTATAGATGACAGCTTCCGACCATC
This sequence comes from Eledona agricola, assembly GCA_964023215.1. Lineage (NCBI taxonomy): Eukaryota > Metazoa > Arthropoda > Insecta > Coleoptera > Tenebrionidae > Eledona > Eledona agricola. Next base: position 19,126,696 of record OZ026855.1, on the reverse strand, counting down.
ACCGCCATCTAGTGATGGTTTGAAATGCTACCGATACGATCCCTTGCTCTATGAAAAACAGAAACATATATCCCACGGAAACATGTTTCCGGGATAAATAGTAGCTTATGTGCTACTCCAGACTATAATCTATCTCTGTGGCAAATTTAATGCAGATCCGTTCTGGCGTGATTGAGTAACACACATCCAAACTTTCGTATAGATTTATTCCAATACCGTTCTGTATATTCAGCGTGCTATATTCGTCTCATTTCTGACTGCACCAACGTTTCGCTCCGATTACTCAATTTTTCTAAGCTCTACTTGAGGAGTCGTCCCTCGACTTCTAGCTACCTTCATAGCCCGAGCTTTATTACTCCTCTGCGAAAGATTAGATTTGCATTTTCCGGGCATTTCAAAAACCTCCAAATAATAACAATTCACACAAATTATAACTGACCTAAGAATAATTTATGACAGCTCTGATGACAGCTTGCGACCATCACCGCCATCTGGTGATGGCTTGAAAAATACTCTATAAAAAACGATAACATCTATCCCACGGGAACATTTTCGTGGATAATTAGTAGCGTATGTGCTATTCCAGACTATAATCTATATCTGTGCCAAATTTCATGCAGATCCGTTCAGCCGTTCTGGCGTGATTGAGCAACAAACATCCAAACATTTACATTTATAATATTAGTATAGATGCAAGTGATAGGTATGTATGTACATATTTTCGAAACTAACTTATTCAAAATTTAATTTGTGAAATTTTTTTTTTTACCTTTTAATACAAATTTCGATACGAATGTGTTAAATCCTGAATTCAGAAAAATATGTTCTCTTCAAAAATTTATGGAATTTGACTTCCCATGCTATTTAAAAAAAATCAAGTTGGCCTTATATCTCAAAAACAAATGAAGGTGTAAAATTTTAATAATGTTAGATGATAAAATGTAAATACTCCCAAGCCGAGTTTCGTTAAACCGTTTTCAAAATATTAACTGAATCCATACTTTTTTGCGACCTCGTATACTCGTAGAACGTGCAAAAAAGCATTCGCAGTAAGCTATCGAATCTATATGTTGTTTTATTTTTTTAAAGTGTAGACGTTTAAAGTTTTTTAAAAATTTTGTTAAAAAACACAATTGCATGTAATATGTTGTGTTTTGATTTCAAATTTCTCCGTCTTACACTCCAACAAATTGCAAAGTGATTTCATGGCGCACTCTGAATCCTTTCTTTTTCTACGCCCGTTACAAAACCGGTTATTACTTAAAAATGAGTGAATAATGAACTTGTTGCGGCTGCATCATTTCTGATCTTGTGCCGCGAAGATTGATAAATTTGTGGTTTAGATTTGGACGTCATTAATATTAAAGCCGGGAGACGGCGTCAGCGGCTCCGTGTCAATTAGCAGTCTTTATTATTTTACCACTTCACCCGTAGACTGGTCCATTACCGATTAACGCGAGCTTCAAACCAAGCCTGCAATCTCTTTATGCAAAATTAATAACGCATCCCTTTTCAGGAATTGTGTAATCGACAAAAGCTTCACTGTTAAAATATCGGACCATGCAATGTACTGCGACAGATACGAGTCCGAATACTACATCAGCGATACGAAAGCTCGCCTTCCGATTCGGTGGATGTCCTGGGAGAGCTTGCTTCTGGTAAGTGTCGTTCTGTGCGTATTTGTGGAAGACTATCGTTGGGTTTTAGGGACGACAAACGACGAAGAGCGACGTGTGGGCGTTTGCCGTGACCCTCTGGGAAGTGTTGATGTTGTGCACCCAGCAGCCTTACGCGGAACTCACCAGCGAGCAAGTGGTGGAGAACAGCAACCATTGGTACCAGAACGACGGATGTCAGCGGTACCTTCCGCGGCCGGCCGCCTGTCCTCGCGAGATCTACGACTTGATGGGCGAATGCTGGAAGAGAAACGCCTCGGATCGGCCTCGGTTCGCCGAGATACATCTCTTCCTCCAGCGGAAAAATCTGGGGTACATGCCCAGCATGCCCACCCAAGTGTAACGGCGCGCTAATTGATACTCCGACTGCGTACGCTGTGTTCGAATGGACGTCGAAGTTCTTTTTTACGATTTGAATGTTCACTTGATGCAGGTATAATTACGGAGCGATGATTTGTCTCTCAACATTCCCTCTTGTATCCGGTAAAATATAAGGTTGTTCAAGCTTCTTTCATGAATGTGAACCCATTGTGATATCGCACAGATTTCGTGCAAATTCAAACCATATCGTTCTATCGAGTTGTAGGACTGACCAAGACGGCTGCTCGGTATGGCAGTTTTTCCGGCACGCGAAGGACAGTTCGAAAAATTGAATACCGAATAGTTTCTTCGATAAGTTTTAATGTAGTCTATGAATAAGGACCTGTTTCTTGATTACGTGCTTCCTGTATGTGTCGATTCACACACCTTATGTGGTATTATAATTAGGTGTAATTTGCGTTCGGTTTTTGTACAATACCATTTTTGGAAAGTAGTTCACCTACTTTGCGGATTCACTTACAATGAATAAAAAATCCTTCAATTACCCGTTCGGGATGTACATTCTAGTCAGACATGTGTAGGATAAGTCTAAATATTATATAATACCAAAACGATGTTGTAATGGAATCATTAATTGAGATTTATTGTGTACTTAAGAAAATCAACTGCCGAAACGCGTCGAAGTTGCGGAAACGCAGTTTTAAATTGTTCCGGACAAAGGGCTCAAGTCATTCCGATTTCGTTTCCTTCAAGTGTGATTATTTCGTTAGGTATTTGTATTTTTATAAGCGATCGTACTTACTTAACGTAAAAATTTCCAGTGCCATTTACCTTGTAAATAAGAACATGTGTATATATATAAATTGATGAGGCGTGCATGAATGACGAATTCACATTGTACCAAGGATGTATACAGGCATGAATATTTTAGATATAAATCCTAAATCTAAGAATAGGTAGTTTTAAGTATGATAACGTATTTTCTATAAACACGATCTTGTTGGACAAACCAATAATTAAGTATACTTCTAAATTCCATTCGACTAAAGTGAAAATTATTTTGGTTAGCATGTGTGCATTGTTATTAAAAAATGGTATGAATTTTATAATTTCAAGCACATGCGAATCATCTTAATTTAATTTAAAGGCACGAGACAATCAAGTGCGTGAATTCAAGTCATGCTTAGAGGCATAGCACCTTAGCATTTAGCTAGCGCCTTTAAACCCGACGGCAGTCCGATGATTTTTCGATGTGTTGCACGGTTTCCGCTTCTCCACATCCTCTACGAGTAGGACCTCCTGACACGTTTCTCCAGACAAACTCAAATCGATCGTTTCCTTCGTCGCGAATTCAACAAATTTCTATTGTGTAACCGCCACCTGATTGTAAGCTCATAAGCAAAGCTCTTTATGTCGACCTTTTTATATAGATGTTTAATTCATACATATCACGGATACATTATTTCCATTTTCATTAGCATGTGTCGATCGTAAATGTGTTTCTGTAAATACATGAGATAATGTTTATTTATTACAGTTAGAAATAAATAAAAAGACACATGACCACCGCTACAGGTGTCATTTCAAACCGTTCCTCCCACGACTCGCAAGTGTAACACGAACGAAAATTTTTATTTTCGTGTGCAACCGAAATCAAAATGACTTACAATAAATTTGTAAAATTGAGAAATTTCAAATAGGGATAACTCAATTCTTTTACATGGAACCCCCGCTTTATTTACAGATATCGATAGAGAATTTAATTTGGAACAAATTCTTTCAAATTATCGATATATGCCTATCATTGTTAACATTAGCCGTTTTTAAATTAAACGTACTGTTATTTAAATTATCGGATTTATTCAATTTAGCTGGCTACAAGGTACATACGATTGTTTCTATTTGTGTTTATTGGGAACGCAAAATAGAAAATTGGCGTTTTCGTTATTCAAAACCTGTGTCCAAAACATATATAGAAACAACTGCTTTTTGCGAGAATTTTAATATCTTGTGTTGGCGACGATGTCGTAGAATAACATACTGTGCTTTAATATTCTTTCGTATTCTGTGGTTGGGTGACATGTTTTGCCATCTACTGTTAACGGATGACATTAACATTTAATAATTAAATTAAATTTTTAAAAAATTGAAATAACCGTGATAGAAAATGTTTTTTGGGGTTTATTAGTTTTTATTGGTATTTTTATCGTGATTCAGGCAAAAATTAAATTACGTACCTTATAATATGTTTGTGTTGGCGATTCTGTCGATGATAGACATACTGTGCTTTACTCCAGCTGTCATCTACTACTGTCATTACACTAACGCTGTCAAAATTGTAATCTAATCTCAATTGTCTCTACATTTAATTGTTTTTAGTTAATAAAAGTACTAACCAGGGATAAGAAATTTATATCCAGCACCACAATAGTTATAAAGCTGTTATGTTTAGCCAGTGCATGGAGAAGAAATCATCGAAACGGAAATCAAGGCAAGATCTCCGACTCCTCTCAGATGTGGAACTGATCGCTGCCATAAATTCGCTCGGACTTTCCTCGAATTGAAGCAGGCATCATCCCCAATCTGATCAACAAAAAAGAAGTCTTAGAAGAAGCTGTCACAGGTGATTAAATACAAAAGATATCACACATACAACTAACTGTTGTCTTGTAGGGTCTAGAAAAACTCTCTCGTTTCTCATTCCTCTACTGCATGTGTTAAGAAGACAGTGGTAGAAACACGAGATTATAGCCATGATCATCTTCCCCATGCATAAGCTATTCTTCCAGCCTCAGGAAGTGTTGGTTCAACTATTGATCCACAAGAGATCGTCGAAACGAAAATCACGGCAAGATCTCCGAGTCCCCTCACATGTGGAACTGATCGCTGCCAGAAATTCGCTCGGACCTTCCTAGGATGACTCCAATTCAAGCCGATGCCACCTCAAAACTGATCAACAAAAAAGAAGTCGTAGAAGAAGCTATCACAGGTGCCTAAAGACAAAACATATCACAACACGGAATGGTGCTAATTGTTGCATTGTAGGGCCTGGAAAAACTCGCGTTTCTCATTCCTCTACTGCATGTGTTAAGAAGACGGCTAGAAATGGAAGGAACAGGAAATTGGAGCTGTTTTAATCTCCTCATCTCTTAAGCTAGTCCCTAGCCACAGAAAGTGATTGATCAGCTCCTTGTCCACATCAGCACCATAAGAAATGGAAGGCGCATGATAATGTCTGCATTAGCGTTCTGTTGCACCCACTTTTACCATGTAAGTTGGTTACTGAAATACTGGTATTAAATAACTGAAGAATTACCATTTTAAATCAAATACTCAAGTTGTGGTTTCAGTTTCAATTACTTGTTCTTTTTTCTAATCGTTTTGTTAATGAAATCATTAATTTGTTTCTGCTTCGTCTCCACACGGTTATTTTTAAAATTATTTTTGGTTTGGAGACAATAAAAATTTTAGTGTAAATATGGTTGCAGGAATCTGTAATTTTTTAATATTACAGTGTTCTGTAGGTTAATTTTAGTTGTTGCATAATTTGAAAGATGTCGCTAAATAATTGTTTAAAATATATTTTTACTAAGTTGAACGTTATTTAAACATTAACTCAACAATTAGGAATGGCAGAAGTGTGTAACTATTTCATCTGTAATTTATTTAGTTATCGAATAAATGTCAAGATGTCGCCCAAGTAATTTAAAAAGTATTTTTTGTCGTTTACATAATTAAATGCTGATAAATTTGTGTCGTATTAGTTATTAGAAAGTTTATTTGAATTATGCATATTTTTACAATTTTACGACGAAATATTATTGCAGAAGTCTGTAATTTTTTCAACATTAGTGTTCTGTAGGTTTATTTTAATTGTTGCATCATTTTAAAGATGTCGCTCAACATAATTTTTTGTTTAAAACACTCTTACTAACTTGAACGTCATCTTAACATTAATGAAAAAATTACAAATGTTTGCAGAAGTGTGTAACTTTTTTATCTTAAGTTAAAGTAACAGTTATTTGTAATTTCTTTAATGTACAACGAACAATTGAAATTTCTAATCTAAGGTCCATTTGACAAATGTATAGTTTTACCCTTCTCACTTGTGGGTGAGCTACTTTTATTTACGAATACGTTTCAATAAATGTGTCTACATAACCACCGTGTTCGTGTCTTATTTTTATTTCTTCGGAGATACAGGCAAGAAAAAGAAATATTTAGCTAAACTGCAATTCAGGAGCAAAGGTAGGCAACCAACAATACAGGTTAAATTATTTGGCTAAAATCATATATTAGTATCAGGAACACATGAACGCGAGGAGGTCTTTGGCGCCAAATAATAAATTTTATTCGATTTCACAAAATTATTTGGCTAAAATCAGGAGTTTGTAGCCGGAACACATGAATGCGAGGAGATCTTTTGGCGCCAAAATCAATTTTAATTGATTTTACAAAATAATTTTGACAAAATCACGACTTCGTACCAGGAACACATGAACGCGAGGAGATCTTTTGGCGCCATAATATAATTTTATTTAATTTTACAAAATAATTTTAACAAAATCGAGAGTTTGTAGCCGGAACACATGAACGCGAGGAGGTCTTTGGCGCCAAATAATAATTTTATTCGATTTTATAAAATTATTTGGCTAAAATCATATATTAGTATCAGGAACACATGAACGCGAGGAGGTCTTTGGCGCCAAATAATAAATTTTATTCGATTTCACAAAATTATTTGGCTAAAATCAGGAGTTTGTAGCCGGATCACATAAACGCGAGGAGATCTTTGGCGCCAAAAAATTTTTTTATTCGGTTTTACAAAATAATTTGGCTAAAATCAGGACTTCGTACCAGGAACATATGAACGCGAGGAGATCTTTAGCGCCGAATATTCTATTTAAAATTTATACCTGTGCGGAGAGTCCGGGGACTTCCGAGGTTTATTGTCTCATTTCTTGTACTAGGAGCAACTTAAACATGTTAAATTTTGTTTAAAAAATTTAATTTCACTATTTTTGTCTGATCCTAGCCATCGAGAGGTGACTAACAATAGCTATTTATTGTTCTACATTTCTTTAATGATTATATCAGGTGTCGGTGGTACTGTTGTGGATGATCATAAGCTCTATTCCTCGTCTGATCTCTTGAAAATATTCCAGTCACTGATCTGATTGAACATATTTGTGGAAATCATGTGGTTGTCATGGTTTCTGCTGTTAAACTGTCGGTAGCCGTGGAAACTACATAAAATTGTGTGTATTAAATAAGGCAATTGTAAGCTTTAAACCTTACCTTTTTATTCCGCATGCACCAGTCTTGACTTTGTCATTTTCATTCCGTTCACGTCTCCTGTGACATGGTCCTTGAGACGGTACTTTACCGCAAATGTAGCTGTTCCTCTGGGTGCACCATCTTGTGAAAAAAGCAATTGTCACATATGTTACACGGTTGTTGAACTAACCTGATACGATGCCTGTCCATGTGGTATTGAATCACCAATGACTTGCCGCACACCTCTACAGCATTTCTTTTCTATGTCCACGGCTCCAATTTCAATTTTCGATAAGCTACAATGCAACCGTTAGCACGACTCCGTGTGTGAGATGTTTTGCATTTAATCACCTGCTTCTTCTATTTATTTTTTGTTGGTCCGATGAGGATGGTGGTTGAGTCATCTTAGGAAAGACGAGAGAGTTTATGGCAGCCGTCAGTTTCACATCACTTCTTATCACGACGTTGTTGTCTTCTGAACACAAGCAGCAGAGAAATGCGACGGTTTTTCTAAACCCTATAATGCAACTGTAAGTACTGTTTGATGTGTGATTTGTTTTGCATTTTAATTACTTGTAACAGCTTCTTCTACAACTTCTTTTTTGTTGATCAGTTGAAGGATGGTGGCTGCTTGAATTTGAGTCATCATAGAAAAGTCGAGCGAATTTATAGCAGCTTTCAGTTCCACACGCAATGAAAGCCCAAGATCTTGCCATGATATTACTTTTTCAGCTTGATACATTTTACGGTGCTGGATATGAATTTATCAGTATTTAATTATGTAAACGAAATAATTTCAAATAATTAAAAAATTAAGTGAGTGTGGTGACATCTTGACTATATTGAAAATAACTACAATTTTAATTTAAAATCAAGAAGTTACAGACTTCTGCAGAAATTTGTAATTGTTGCATTAATAGTAAGATGACGCCCAAATTGGTGGAAAATAACTATTCTTGAAACAATTACTTTGAGCGACATCTTTAATACTACGCAACAACTAAAATAAAACTACAGAACACTGTAATGCTAAAAAATTACAGATTTCTTCAACCAAATTTAAAATTTTTAATTTTTTTAGTAACCAACTTACTAGGCTCATGTGGGTACTACAAAACCCTAATAGGCATTATCCGTTGCTTATACAATTTTGTTGTATTCAGGTCCCAAATGTAACACTTTCCATCCAACACCAAATATCTAAAACATTATATTATTAAAGACAGAAAAGAACAAATTATTCACCACAAATCTAAAATCTGGTGAAGAAGGCCAACTACAAGCACACAATGTGGCTGTGTTTTTACTGTTAATTTTAAACCGATTCCTGTAGGAATATGGATGTGGACCAATAGTTGAACCAACACTTCCTGAGGCTGGAGGACTAGCTTACGCATGGGGGAGATGATCATGGCTCTAATCTCGTGTTTCTACCACTGTCTTCTTAACACATGCAGTAGAAGAATGAGAAACGAGAGTTTTTCCAGACCCAACAAGACAACAGTTAGTTGTTGTATGTGTGATATGTTTTGTATTTAATCACCTGTGACAGCTTCTTCTAAGACTTCTTTTTTGTTGATCAGTTTGGGGATGATACCTGCTTCAATTCGAGGAAAGTCCCAGCGAATTTATGGCAGTGATCAGCTCCACCTGTGAAGCATAGAACAGTAAAATATAGAACGCCGGTCCCATGTTAATTGGATTTCGTTAAATAGCGCTCGTAGCTGTAGCATATCGTACTACATAGCTCAGACGGAATGGTCAATTCAGGCGGCATATTTAAATTCTCAGCTGGGCAGTGTAACCACTTATCTTTATTAAGAAACACATTCCAAAAATCCGAACATATACTTTGGACCAGATATTGTTGCTGTCGTATTAAATTTTTACGTGCTATTAAAAATGCACTAAAAAAATTTAAACGGCGTCAGCAGAATACAGCTGATCTAAAAGATGTTGTTTGGATTGGAATGTTATCTGTGATAAAGATAATGGCATGACTTTACACTACCCTAATCATACATACAATATTTAAAAGTCAATAAAATAAAGAAAACTATACTGTCTTTAGAAAAACATTTTGTATTGTAAATATATAACAAAATTGGAGCTAAAAACTTACTTTACCGTAAGGATATGTGTAAACAATGTAAATATTTTACCCTACCACAAAGTATATTTCCTATTTTCCTAGTTCAATCACTACTAAAACAATTCATATAAAGTTCTTGTATCGGAGAGGACACACTGACACAGCGTTATATTTTACTTACAGAATTTATAAATCAAAATGTTTACAACATCAAATTAAACAAATTTGACACTTTTAACACAAAACAAAAAGAAAGATTTAAAATAGTGATCAAAGCACACTTAAAATTCCTAAGAAAAGCGCTTTATAAACGACAGTTGCGTCAACTAATAATTAAAATTTCCTGTAAACCGTCAGAAATCTGTAAAAATGATAATTTTGAGTAATGCGATGTTGGCGGCTCCATGGTCTCGCATATACATTAGCCAAACCAATTTCCCTATCTCACTCGACCCCCCCTGCTGTGAAGTTGAGCGACATCTTTAAAATTACGCAACAACTAAAATAATACTACAGAACACAGTATTGTTAAAAAAAATTGCAGATTGCTGCAGCCATATTTTACTTAAAATTTTAAAATCTCCCCTAACTAAAATAAAATTTATACTGAAACAAAAGCAAATTAATTAAAAATTATCAAATTAATGATTTCAATTTCATTTATAAAACTATTTGAAAAAAAAACTGAAACCTCAGCTTGAATATTTCATTGGGTTTTTTTATCCCAGTCTTTAAGTAATCAACTTACATGGCTCAAATGGGTGCCACAGGACGCTAATGCAGACATTATCATGCGCCTTCCATTTCTTATAATGTGGGGTTATGGTGCAGATGTGGACAAGGAGCTGATCAATCACTTTCTGTGGCTGGGGGCTAGCTTACGAGAGGGGGAGATTAAAAGAGCTCCAATTTCGTATTCCTTCCACTTTTCTTGTCGTCTTCTTAACACATGCAGTAGAGGAATGAGAAACGGTGGAGTTTTTCCAGTTTTTCCTACAATCCAACAACAATTAGCACCATTCTGTGTGTGATATGTTTTATACTTAATCACCTGTGGTAGCTTCTTCTACCACTTATTTTTTGTTGATCAGTTCTGGAGTGGCACCGGCTTGAATTGGAGTCATCGTAGGAAAGTCCGAGCGAATTTATGGCAGCGATCAGTTCCACATCTGAGGGTAGTCGGAGATCTTGCCGTGGTTTCCGTTTCAATAATTTCTTCTCTATGCACTGGCTAAACATAACAGCTTTATAACTATTGTGGTACGAATTTCTTATCACTGGTTAGTATTTTTATTCAACTAAAAACCAATAAAGGAAGACAATTGAGATTATATAGATTACAATTTTGACAGCAATGACAGCATTAGTGTAATGACAGATGACAGCTGGAGTAAAGCACAGTATGTCTATCATAGACAGCATCGCCAACTCAAACTATATTATAAACTACAAAATTTAAATTTTGCGTAAATTTTGATAAAAATTACCAACAAAAATTTAAATACCCCATAGAATGTATTTTTAACTTATAATTAATTATCGTAGCAATTTCAATTTTTTTAATTTAAAAAATCGGCCTAATAATTTTAATTTTAATGCCACCGGTTGACGATAGATGGCAAAAATCTCTCTTAACCACATACCGGGTGACTATAAATGATTGACTTCAATTTAGGTAATTGGCAACAGTGAGGAATTGGTACCAGATTATCAGTCGTCGTGATTTATGTCTATTAACTGTTCAGGTTAGAATATTGTTGTCAAAATGTGTAAGATACCGAATAATGGCGAACGAAAAGTGACAAATAACGGAGAAAATGGTTACAGCGAGTGATCGAAACGATCTTCCAGTTGTAAAAACCATTTTGAAAACAATTCTGATATGAGCAATTTTTAAATTTGACGTTTATTTGACACTTTCAAATTTGAAAATCAGTGTACCCAATGGAAGAGTTAAAAAATATTGCCAACCTAACACAAAAAATGTCAATCATTTATAGTCACCCGGTAGTAGAAATTATACAGAAGATTGTTAAAGCACAGTATATTATACTCTTGTAATTATTATTTGAGTTTTAAAGGCTGGAATTTAGGTCCTTTGAAACTATAATTGTTAGAATTTATTAACAACAATTGTAGGTAGTAAAATAACATACCGGTTGGTATTATTGGACTGCTACGATTTTGACAGTTGTTGACAGTTAAGCACGACCTCACTTCCTTTAAATCTTTAAATTCATCGATTCGCTTTGAAAATGTCGAAACAGAACCGCAAACGCCGCCACGAAAACGTAGTGTACGAAATCGACGCCCCTAAAAACAAATTCCGACCGTACGACGAAGAAGCGCAAGCAGAAGAAGAGCAACTCAGCAAGATTCTCTTCGGCGGGGCTTCCAGCTTCTTGAAGAGCCTCGAGGAAGCCGAACGTGAAGTCGGAGCGTCGTGCTCGACCAGCGACTCGGGTGTGGGTGAAGACAGCGAAGATAGCGGCGACCAGAAAGAGCGAAGCCCGGCTTGGTACGATGAAGACGATGATGGGATTGAAGTGGGACAAGCGTTGGACGCCCAAGGTAGAAAACTACCACCGGGAGGCATCAACGACCGCAAGAACAAATACTCGGCATTGCTTAAAAATCAGTTCGTAAACGCGGTGGGAACGCCGTCTTGGGCTTCACTGGACAAACAGAAAAATCAAGATTCCGACTCGGAGGACGAACTCATGCAAAGATGCGGCTTCATCGCCAAATCCACGAAGACCACGTTGGGGTCGGGCTTGTTGGAGTATAAGAAAGTTAAAGATCTGAATGCGGAAACCTACAGCGAAGGGCCAACAGTCACTTGCGTTGAGTTCCACCCCAGCTCAAGAGCGGCTCTTGTAACTGGCAAAAATGGAATTGCAACTTTATACGCTGTCGACGGAAGAAAAAACAGCAAACTGCACAGCGTTCTCTTTCAATATTTTCCTATTCTCTGCGCCAAATTCATCCAGAATGGAAACGAAGCCATCTTGGGTTCAAAACATTCACACATATTTAGTTACGACCTCATGGCGGCTAAAACTACAAGAATACCGCTTCCACCAGGACTTACACGCTTTAAAAAATTTGTAGTTTCGCCTGATACAAAATTTATCGCAGGAGCCGGAAAGTTTGGAGAGGTGCATGTCTTAACGGCTGTTACAAAGGAGAGGATTGCAACCCTGAAGCAGAACAGTGAGATAACGGCCCTAGCTTATAACCCCAAAGGAAATTTGCTGTATGGGCACAGCGACTGTGGTGAAGTAACAATTTGGGATATGAACATGAATCGTGTTATACACAAGTTTACTGATGATGGTTGCTTACGAGGCACAACACTGGCTGTTTCATCATCCAACCAGTTCATCGCCGCTGGGTCTGCACAAGCAGTTGTCAACTTGTACGAAGTGGAAGATGTGATGAACAATAAACTACCCAAGCCTAGGAAATCGATCATGAATCTAGCAACAAGTATTACGGATTTGAGGTTTAATTCGAGTTCTGAGATTCTCGCGTTATCATCGGCTGAAACACCGAATTCTGTAAAGCTGTTCCATCTCGGTTCAAATACAGTTTTCAGCAACTTTCCGCAGTTTGGCACGAAATTGGGAAACGTTAATGTTGTGAATTTCTCGCCAAACAGCGGATATGTGGCTTTTGGAAATAGGAAGTCTACAGTCTGCTTGTATACCCTGAAGCAGTATAAGAATTATTAAAACTTTGTCTTATTAAGTTTCCAAATTGTTGTTTGAGTTGTAATGAGACTGTAGCTGAAAATGCGTGTAGTAAGTGTTTCAAGACTCTTAGTTGCAACCGATTAATTTCAATTGGAATTTCTAATTTTGTATTATTGTTAATAGAACTTGTAAATACAATTTGTTCCAAGCAAGCGGTTTATTTATAATATTTACCTGATCATCTTTGTAAAGTTCCCACATAACATGGGTAGCATGTAATTCAATAAATCCCGAGTTAATAGTATTGATTTTGAGAGCGTTTGACCTTTTCCAAACCCACAACTAGTATATTTAGAGTTCATGTAAAGCTAAAATTAAAAAAGCTTTCAATGGAGAAACGAAACACAGGCTGCCAACAATCTCATATCAATATTTACAATTTTATTTGTCCTGTTGCATACTGAGTGTCCCAGAAAACTGTGTTCACAACCATTTCGAAGACGATATATAAAATGCATTTAGTGCATTATTAAACAAATTCCAACGATTGGTGTCGATTTGGACGAAGTTTGGGCTAATTTGTGATTGACAATTTCAAGTTACACTGCAAAAAAAAAACAAATTAAATAGGCTCTTGAGAATAGCTTGTTTTTGTACTCTCTAAACAAATTTGCAAATATGTAATACAAAAAACTGTACCCGCCATACTTATTAACATTGTAGTAAATTAAAATCAAACGTTTTTAAAGCCGGAAGTTTTAATTCAAAACTAAATTAAAGTACCCAAACCTAAAAAACTTGAACTTAGTTGATAGACGTTATGTATATAGAGTTTAATTGTTGAAAAAGCTCAATAAAAATTCCTAATTTCAAATTTAGCACTATAGGTGACACAGAGTGTGCACAATTTAGCACAGAGTGACTTTCATGTCTAATCCGATTTTAATTATAATTTTTTGAAAAAAACGGGAAGAGTTTTTGAGAAACCGGAAGAGTGATAACCAAAACATTCATTAAACGATTGATATCTGCGCAAGTTGTTTACACAATTCGAGTGTGCATTAATACAGTTTGTGATAATTAATTTCTCTGTTGATAACCGTTCCATGCACGATACAAAATATGCATTTCACTGTTCTCCTTAACAAATTTAAGGTTCAGGTGTCGTTTGTGCATTTCTTACCAATGACAAAGGTCTACACGTAAAAAATAATACAAAAGCTGGATTTTATGGCTCCCGAGCCTCGGATTTTTTGGTACGCTCTGTACATCTATGGTGGGTGGTCCAACGAGTACAAGTGAAAATTATGCAAACAGGGAAAAACTAAAATATATATTTGCTTGTTTGGCGTTATCGTTTGGGAAGTAATTTAGAAACTTGCAAAGGTGTTTTTTTATTATAATAAGTTACTTTATTTTAACTTGAAAAAAATTTTCAAATAAAAAGTGATTTATATTGTTCTTTAGACTTATGAATTGGACTAAAATACTTTTAGTTATACTTATACACTGGTCGATGTGGAATCCTAAAATACTTACAAAACTAGTTATTTATACTTACCATTTAAGTCTCAATTTTCGAAAATGAATAAGTTTATTCATATAATATATAACTTTAAGCAAGTCCTCTAAACCCTTTGGAACCTGAATTTTACTGGGATTTTTTTTAATGTTTTGTTCTTCTGACTAAATCTGAGTAAGCTGCCACCAAAAGGTCTAGGCACCCGGAGGCAATTGCCCCCACAAGGTCTGAAAGGATACAGTAAATTATCAAGTTTTTAAGCCTACCTGAAACTTCCTGAAATTTCATGTGGCAAATGCCACGCAGCAAGGCCGAAAGGACTAAGCGCGAAACCACATTTCTCTTTTCTATGGGCAAACATTGTGTAGAGGTAGCTTGGAGTAAATCGATCTATTATCAGACAAAGAATAATTTGTACACATGATTTCTGTGTAGCAAAGTTTTACCGTTGAGTTTGAGAAATTCCAAAGTTATTTGTTAGATCTGGAGATACCTAGTGACATATTTTAGGTTGTGATTTTATTCAATATTCCTTTCAGGGGGCATTATAATGCGTATATTCTTATGATAATAAGCAAAGAATCAAAGAGTCATGTTCTGTTCTTTATATTTAAAAGTAACTATTTATTTGTTCTCAAGCTATACACGTTTTTGGTACAATTTTAGTGAAGCTGCCATGTGCCTTAAAATGAATTTCATAATAAAACAGCATTGATAAATCAAAGGTATATCGCTAACGTGGGTGCAATGGGTGCATATGGCCACGTGAACTTGTATTAAAATAGAAAAATTTTCCGCGTTTCTGAACAGGCTGCTAATGATAAGTAAACAAGTTCTTGTTATAAATCTGCTGATGGAAAGATGGCATACCGTTTGAGTGTGCCCAAGTGCAGATTAAGTTGAAGTGAACTGTGTAAAATTAGTTATTTTTGACAGTGTAGACTTTGGCATTGACACATGATGACATTTGACAGGAACTGTCAACGAAAACATATTTATCCAATGTACTTTATTTAAATACAAGTTCACGTGGCCATAATAACCCATTGGACTCAAGCTAGCGATATGCCTATGGTTTTCCAATGAATTTTTTTCCTATATTTCACTTTAAGACACATCGCGGTCTGACTTAAATTGTATCAAAACTTATATTTTGCGAACAAAAAGACTATTTTTTTCTATATGAAGAACACAAGATGACTCTTTGATTATCGTAAGAATATACGCATCAAAATGCCCTCAGAAAGGCATACCACAGATTACTCCAGATGACTGACTCAATGCAAATATTTTGGCGGAATGACCTTTAACGACCTTCAAATTATGTAACAGCTTTCAGATGGCGCATCGATCAAATTTTGCGGCAAATTTAAATAGTCTCTCCTCTCTTGCTATTATATTTTGAATGTTTTATGATTTACACGTCATACAAACAAACAATTTTATAAAAATCAATTTATTATATTACATAACTTAAATTAAACAAAATTATACCCAAAATATTAACAATTACATTTCTAAGATAGATATAACTTACGCATATGATAATTACTTGGGGTTATTATATAATAATGGAAATTTTGAAAGACTTGCCGGACACCAATAGAGCAACCTGGCTTTGTTCTTCAAATTCATACACAAAAACAAGTAATAATGAAGCCTAATATCTAACGATGCCGAAAAGTGTTTTTTGCAAACCCTCCCTTTTGCTATAGATTGCAATTTTGGACATTTAGAGCTTCTTGCCACAATTTCGCTCTAGAATTATGTAATTAAATTTTCTCAATTTGTTGTACTAATAAAACATCCTTACCTTTCTTCACTTTTTGGATAAAAATGCAGTTTCTCTGCTTAGTTTTCACCAACACCACAAATAATGTAAAAAAGACCCTTCTTTCGATTAAAATTTTTCACAAATTCAATCGACAAGCAAGTTTTGACATTTACTGGCTTGATTATAATTGCAGCAAAATGCTGATTTTAAAATATTAGTCAGAAAAAAGCAACAACCGTAGAAACAGTCCCGCTTTTTAAAAAACACGGAATTGTACATTGTTCAATTTAAAATAGTAAAAATATTGGGCCTTTTATTTGAATTTAAATAAAAGTTTTTGTAGTGACATCTAGCGGTCGTAATAAGTATTAGCAACGACTAGAGCGCCTCTACATTTGCTTATGGTATCTGTGACAAAGATGTCATGCGCCTAGTTTTAATGTGTAGAAAAGAGATAGTTCCGGACAAAATCGCCCTATGAAGTGAGTCATCTGGAGTAATCTGAGGGCATACTGAGTAACATCACTAAATCACAACCCAAATCTGTCAATTATCTCCCGGTCTATGTTGTCAACCGTTTTGGACACGATGCGTAACACACACTTAATATATTTTTTAACTAATTCCATCTCAAGGCATGGGTTTAGACGTTTTTTGAGCACTTTTTCGTTGACAGTTCCTGTCAAACGTCATGATATGTCAACGTCAACACTGCAAAAATTAAACAAAATCCATATTCCATGGCCTACTCTAAATCATTTTTTATTTGCACGTACTAAATTTTCATAATTTGATTCTATTATCAACGTAATTGGTGGCCATTTCACAAAGTGTACTTGTTCGGATTTAGGAAAACTCGGCTTCAGTGATGTGGCCGAAAATCCAAAAAGTTGGGAATCCTCTTGTGTATTCACACGTTCTTTAGGACACCTCTGTCTAATGTGTGAAATGTTTGGACGATGGCAGTAAGTCTAGACGGTTAATATTCTTGTGCTGTTCTGAAACTGATTTAACAATGGGTGACGTAAGCCCCACGCCATTTATGCTGTCTGCCGGTGCTGTATATTGATAATTATTAAACAGAACAAACGTACGGCGTATTTATGTAAATTAGCTTGATGAAACGAGTTTACCTATTGACTACTAGACGACCCATATTGTAACAAGTTACACAACCGTTTTGTCAATACACAAACAGTTCCGAGATTTTTATTCGTCTTGAACGGATTTATTGTCTGAGAAAAGCAATTTTGGATGATGAAACCTGAGGCTGATTCCGATAGGTAGACGTCGCCCAAACGAGGCCAAAGCATTTCCGAGGAGGCTGCATGGATTTTCGATTAATGGCCCGACGATATCGACGTGGCGTTCGTTTTCGGACCGTTTATTTATTTAAAGGGAAGATAAAAAGGTTTGCTTGCTTGCAAAAAGCGAGGGTCGGCTGTATCGGCGAAAAATTCAAATTTGGCGGGCTCCGGATGACGTGCCAGATGACTTGGCAAAAGAGTTTCGGTGTTCGCCGCTCCGCGACGTAAACGAAACTGGCTCGGCGTCGAAGCTTGAACCGACCGAAAATCGCCCCCGTCTAACACGCGAAAGAAGGAAGATCCCGCACTCGGACCGAGGAGGCCCCTCAAAGTGAAACGGTGTCGGCGGCGATTCCCGTTTTGTTTCATATGCCTTTCCGCACCTGGACCGTAGTCGACGGTCGCCGGCGCAGCCGTCGGCGTGCTCGTGTCGGTGCAGGGCGCGTGCGCACATCAGTTTACAGTTGGGTCTCGGAAAATGGCGTCGGCTAAGTTTCTCGAGGAAGCGCTGAGTACGGACGTGGACGAGTCGGCTGTGAACGCGATCGTGGGCTCCCTTGAGGACCAGCTGGTGACGTCGTCGTCGGGCGCCGCCGTCGCCGCCCCACCGAACCACGTGAACAACGCAGTGCCCAACGGCGGAGCCCCGAAGCACGGTCCCATAGCGAACGGTGAAACGGCGTCGGACGCGAAGACCGCGGACGCCGCCCCCGTCAAGATTGTGTACTCGCAGGCGGTCGGCGGCGCCGGCACCATCATGCCAGGCACGAGAGTCGCCTTGCCTCCGAACGGCACCGTCGCCACCCCCGGCAAACAACCCACCCTCGTGATCAAGACGTGCGCCGCCGCCGCCACCCCCGGACTCGTCACCGTTCCCATGAGCGTCACAGCCTCGGTGCCCCCGGCTAACAACGTAGGTAGTCCCAGCACACAGTCCCCAAACGTCCTTTCCAACCTCCAGGTCGTCAATGTGCGGCCTGGCGTTCCCGCTCACCAGCAGAAGGGACAGCCGGCACGTGTCGTGCTCAGCACGCCACAGATTGTCGGGGCCCGACCAGGAGCTCCAGTAAGTCGGTGTACACTAAGTCAAACTGACAGTCGAACGGGAGGCTGGCCGAGCCGCATATCTTTTTGTTTTCTATTTCTATACCAATTCGCGTTTCACTAAACTTATTAATGCACACTCGAATTGTGTAAACAACTTGCGCAGATACCCATCACCGTTTGTTTAATGAATGTTTTCATTGTTGTAGGTCACTCATATCTCTAATGGTTTGCGATAGCTAAAAACAAACCCTTCCCTCCCTTTTGGGGTTTAGACATGAAAGTCACACTGTAATCACCTGGGGCTAAATTTCCAATCAACGATTTTATTCACCTTTTTTACTACACTGCACTAAAATTATCACAACACCTGTATATGTCAATTTATACCAAGATGATGAATGTGTCATGAATAGGTATAAAAACACGAGACATTTAGGACTCTGTCACACTATCAAAATTTCCATCAAACTAGTTGTAGCAAACTGGGTTGATGACGTCATTACTACCCTGTTCGATGCGTTCGGCAAAAATCCTGTCACACTATCAAATTTAGCTCAAATTCGTTGGACGCAACAACGGTCAAACGTTTAACGAGAATTGAACTATTGGAACTATTGGAAGCGATCGGTACTTTCATTGGCTGATAACTGGGCGCCAGTTCTAAACATTCCCTTGTTGACATTTAGGTCCTTGTATTCATGGGGTGCGCACTCTTATGAACAACCTTGAATCCTGGTTTTAATTGGTGCCATTTCAATAGATGTCGCTCCTTTCGGCGAAATCTAGATACTTTTACATGATTATGTTCAGATGTTAGTAATGTTTTTTGCGTTGCGTGGAGCCTCACACACTCAAATACCGGGTGACTATAAATGATTGACATTTTTTGTGTTTGGTTGGCAATATTTTTTAACTTTTCCATTGGGTACACTGATTTTCAAATTTGAAATTGTCAAATAAACGTCAAATTTAAAAATTACCCATGTCAGAATTGTTTTCAAAATGGTTTTTACAACTGGAAGATCTTTTCGCTCACTCGCTGTAACCATTTTCTCCGTTTTTTGTCACTTTTCGTTCGCTATTATTCAGTAAGTTAGACTTTTTGACAACAATATGCTAACCTGAAAAATTAATAGACATAAATCACGACGACAGTTAATCTGATACCAATTCCTCACTGTTGCCAATCACCTAAATTTAAGTCAATCATTTACAGTCACCCGGTATTTAGTACAATCCGTTTCCATGACATTGTTGATAAGTTATTTACCGACAAAAAGACGTTTGCTAGTTTTTTGACTTTTTCGTTCTGTGATGAGTATTAGCACAGATTACTCCAGATGACTGACTTCATAGGGCGATTTTGTCCGGAACTATCTCTTTTCTACACATTGAAACTAGGCGCATGACATCTTTGTCACAGATACCATAAGCAAATGTAGAGGCGCTGTAGTCGTTGCTAATACTTTGTACGACCGCTAGATGTCACTACAAAAACTTTTATTTAAATTCAAATAAAAGGCCCAATATTTTTACTATTTTAAATTGAACAATGTACAGTTTTAAAAGCCGTGACTGTTTCTACGCTTGTTGCTTTTTTTATAACTAATATTTAAAAAACAGCATTTTGCTACAATTATAATCAAGCCAGTAAATGTCAAAACTTGCTTGTATATTGAATTTGTCAAAAATTTTAAGCGAGAGATGGATCTTTTTACATTATTTGTGGTGTTGGTGAAAACTAAGCGTAGACACTGCATTGTTTTCCAAAAATTGAAGAAAGGTAAGGATGTTTTATTAATGCAACAAATTCAGGAAATCTAATTACATAATTCTAGAGCGAAACTGTGGCAGGAAGCTCTAACTGTCCAAAATTGCAATCTAAAGCAAAAGTTGAGGGTTTTCAAAAAACACTTTTCGGCATTGTTAGATATTAGGCTTCATTATTCTTTATTTTTGTGTATGAATTTGAAGAACTAAGCCAGGTTGCTCTATTGGTTGTCCGGCAAGTCTTTCAAAATTTCCATTATTATATAATAACCTCAAGTAATTATCATACGTGTAAGTTATACCTATCTTAGAAATGTAATTGTTAACATTTTGGGTATAATTTTGTTTAATTTAAATTATGTAATATAATAAATTGATTTTTATAAAATTGTTTGTTTGTATGACGTGTAAATAATGAAGGAATATTTTATGATTTATTCTACAAAACATTTTTTTTACATTAGTTTTGTAGAATAAATCATAAAATACTACTACCTTTTTTTTTACTACATTATAAGATAGGAGAGACTATTTAAATTAGCCGCAAAATTTGATCTATGCACCATCTGAAAACTGTTACATAATTAGAAGGTCGTTAAAGGTCATTCCGCCAAAATATTTGCATTGAGTCAGTCATCTGGAGAATCTGTGGTATTAGTTACGAAATTTTCCTTCCAAATTTTTGTATGTGCTTCTCTGATGCGTTTTGTGTCCCCTTAGTGCATCGTTAGCAAATTAATCACATTGACATGGATGCATACTTGAAGAAAAAATAGTGTTGTGCCCTAATTATTTCCGTCGAAACATTCGATTTTTTACATTACCGCAGAAAACATGAATGTGTATTAGAAATTTGAATGAAAAGGACGGCTTTCTGTAAACCCCAACATAAAGAGGACTCGACAACATATTTGCAGTGCATATTTTGAGGAGCAATATTTAGATCCCTTAGGAAAATTTACAAAAATTCTTTGCCAATTATAAGGTAAATTATATCACCTAAATTAGTATATGTACAATTCCATAATGTTCTTAACAGTTGTAGGTTGCGTTGAGTTAAATAATAAACATAATTGAAAAAAATAAATAATTTTTATTTTTTACAAATAAAAAAAAATTATTTTATTTGGTAAAGAAATTTATTTTATGGATATGGTTAACTGGTCCCATCCCAAGAGATGGCGCTGAAACTCAGGTCAAAAAAGTATGATAGAGATGCCAATCGATTTACCTCTTTATCTGTGCTTGTATTGGGTTGGTGCATAATTATCAGGCGTTTTTGTAGGCGGTTTTTTTTAAATTACAATTGCTGTATTGTATTTTGCGATCTCAACGAACTTTTTAGCGAAGGAACAATAAGTAAAAGTCGATGCAGTGAATGGTTAGGTCAGGTCAGGTCAGGTCTGACAACACTAGCTTGGAAGATAAGCCAGGAAAAGGGTTGACCATCAGATTTCGACAACCAGGCACTTTTGGAAGCCGTGGAAATTTTCTAAGATTTGGTTAGGCTTGATGGTCGATGTCAAAGCATGGATTGCTTCCATAAGCCGTAACTTTTTTGCCTATAGAATGGACCGTCTTCCAAGCAAATGGGACTCAGTTATTGAAGTCAATGGTGGCTACGCTCCGGAATAATCATTTAACAATATTATTGTAGAATTTTTTGTTTCTTTTTCATATAAATATCGTTTTCATAAAACGCCTGATAATTATACACCAACCTAATAATTTTCACGTGAGGGTGAAATGGGAATGAAAATTTGGAGTGCCAGTGATTTGTCGACATTATTTGATTTATACAGATAGGAAGTAATGATATTGTACGACACGAAAAAGGACTCGTACTACAACAGATTTGCACGTCGCGATGCACTGCAGCGAATTATTGAGGAAATAGGAAAAATTCGGCCCAAAATAACTAAAGGTCGAACATTATTCTAACTTCCTCACCAAAAAAAAAAGTGTAATCCAACAAGAGTCGCAAACTATTTTTCATATAAGAACTTGCGAAGGTACGAGCTTATAAATTATTGTAATTACAGGAACTTTTTAATAGTTTTTTTTTTTTAATAATTGTTTCAATGTATAGGAGCCGATTTCAAATGGAATTGTTTGAGAACACAGTTCACGAAAGAATGGCAAAAAATGAAGAACATTGTTATCGTGTTTCGTATTTGATGACAGCATAGAAGCCTACAAGAATTTATTAAAGACAGGAGAGGAGAATGTAACAAATCGTGTTCCTTTTTCTAATAATTTATTAAATGTTGCCTGATCCATTCGCATGCTATTTGTGAAGTCGTACGGATCTTCGTCCGCGATTTCGTACTTCATGAGGGAAATTAATGTTTGCCCCCTTGTCTTTATCCATCACAGCATTCCTTCGTTTAATCCAAGATCGGGCCCTTTTTTAGGCTTTGAGTTTTCTAGTTAATAAAATTCCTGCTAATGATAATAACAGCACCTTCCTCCTTTGCGTGCGAGTCGAGTACTAATCAAATTTCTATCAATTCCAAACAAAAATGCACATGATCGTCCGCGGTCCCCTAAGCTAACCTCAAAATTTGATGTAATCTAACGTTTGTTGGAAGGAAATTGAAAATTTGACGAAAGTTGTTGCTGACGTCATCAACGCAGTTATAATAATTAATTAATTAAACGGCTCTTACATAATGCTGAAAAAGATGACCCCAAAGCAGATTATTTTGGAATGTGATTATGATGAAGATGCCTCAGTTTACAAAAACCTTTTACCAAAAGATGAATGCCCTAAATTGCCTAATAACTGAGATTAAGCATTATTTTTAACGTGTTTCATGTAAAACTTACGTTCTCAACTTGAAAATGAGATGTCGCTGCCGATCAACTTTTCGTTCCCAAATGAAATATCGGCAAAATGTATTTCTAAAACTACTTTCTACAACGAATAGTACGATTCATCGTAATCTTTGGGGCAAAAAAACTAGGGAAAATGCTAAAATTTTTGCCGCCTGCCTTTGTTGGTGAATAATCGACCTTTGCGACATCTAGCGGCCGTGAATCGTAACAAATGAAAAATTTCCTGCCTTAAAGTGGGAAATCTGCATGCAATTTTTCCATAAGAGGGTTTTGAGGGTTTAATTTCCTAATTTTCCAACACATTCGTCTGATTTTTTGATATAGCATTCGTTGAACATTGCACTTGAAATTAACATCATTTGAGATTCATCCTAATAGTAGTTATTTAAGTAAAAAATAATACATGCAGTTTTTCCATAGGAGGGTTTTCAGGGTTAAACTTCCTTATTTTCCAACAGAATCGTCTGATTTTTTGGTATTACCTTCATTGAACATTGAACACAATTTAAATTAAGATTATATGAGATTCATCGTAATAGTAGTTATTTAATAATTAATTAATTAATTAAACACCCTTACATTAATGCTGAAAAAGATGACCCCAAAGCAGATTATTTTGGAATGTGATTATGCTGAAGATGCCTCAGTTTACTAAAACCTTTTACCAAAAGATGAATGCCATAAATTGCCTAATAACTGAGATTAAGCATTATTTTTAACGTGTTTCATGTAAACCTACGTTCTCTATTTGAAAATGAGATGTCGCTACGATCAACTTTTCGTCCCTAAATGAACTATCGGCAAAACTTATTTCGAAAACTACTTTCTACAACGAATACTACAATTCATCGTAATCTTTGAGGCAAAAAAACTATGGAAAATGCTAAAATGTTTGCAAAATGATACGGGTTGGAACATTGACGAACATGCGATTAATAAACTCTGCTTCGAACAATTGTTGACTTGTTCTAGTTCTGAACTCACAATTGCTCACAAACGCACACAGTTCCATCTTTTGATGTTAAGGGGTCAGAAAGACAAAAAGTGAGACCTGCAGTGCAATTGCTTTAAACTCGGCAACAAAAGCGATTAGATACTTAGGAAAAAGAAGGGCCACTTTTCGTGGGAAAAAGTTTGGGACGTAGTTGAGCTACTTAATAGTTGGTTTGATACGCTCAATTCGCGGTCAAGAAAAACATGCTTTTGGTATCGACATTGAAAGGCAACAAGAACTATTAAATCAGACTTCAGAACTAGTTTTGTCAGCAGTTGTGGGAAGGCATAAATCGCTGCTTCCATCCCAAAAGGGAATTCTGTTTCCCAATAGATCATTGTTAGAACTCTTCCAGTATGTAAAGGTTAAATATAATGTGGAATACATTTTGACATCAAGGCTTAATCAGGACGTACTAGAGAACTTATTTTCTTATATAAGAGAAATAGGTGCTGCGAACCAATCCCCTAGATTTTAAATATAGACTTAAATGGTATATCTTAAGGAAGCATTCGGCTGCATTTTTTACCGCAAACAGAAACACTGAAGACACCGCAGAACCTTGCTTATTGCAACCATTAGTTGAGTCGTCCGACAAAGAAATTTGTT
The DNA here is from genome assembly GCA_964023215.1 of Eledona agricola. Lineage (NCBI taxonomy): Eukaryota > Metazoa > Arthropoda > Insecta > Coleoptera > Tenebrionidae > Eledona > Eledona agricola. The sequence goes on along the minus strand of OZ026855.1, from coordinate 19,101,774 downwards.
TAACTGAATGTTTTATTACTTACTATACGTCCGATAGAGTGTAGCAAAATTTCGACCTCGAGTTCCATCGACCAAATTCCATCTCCAAGTCTCAGTTTAGACGTCGTTTGATCAAATTTTACAATGACAGCTCCATGTCAAATGGATACACTGTAAAAAATTAAACATAAGCTAGAATTCATGGCCATGTGAGCGTCCGTTTTTATTCATACGCTCCTTACGATGAAGTGATTAAAATGAAAGATATCGTTTGGCGCTCAAAAATATGTTATTTCGTGTGCGGCTCGAATCCTCCCGTTCTTCTGCTAAATTTCATGTTGAATGTTATTTTCCTTGTACAGTTTTGTTCACAAACCTCTTGACACGTTCACTTTACAAAGCACGACACTCGAATCCATCGATTTGACTCGCTCATCTCATCCAAATCGAAACTGTACAACGAAAATATAGTCTTTCTTCTAGTTTTTGTTGAGTAAATTTAGCTATTTCGAAGAATTGTTTTGTTGAATAACTGGTGTACACATTTGCTGGTCACTAACTGTGAACTTCTTACTAAACAATTTCACTCTTTGTTCTAACACGCTAGTTTATAGAAGTAGCTTATAGGAGTCACTGTCATAACAAAACAATTTTCCTCGTACTGGGCGTAATTTGTTGTTTAGCTTGTTTTTAGTTCGTTTTGTAGGATTTGCGACTGAGGCCCCTCGACTGGTTAATTGAAAATGTAATGTGTTTTAGCAATTAACCCTACAAACATTTCACGGTTTGCAACCCGGCCAACCTGGTCATTTGCTTCTCAAGACTGAAAATGGACAGTATCAGCTGTTGAGGGTCGGTCCGCCCCCGCCGACGGCCACCTCTACACCCGGAGCCCAGCCACTTACCTTACGGATGCAAACTGTGGCTGCCGTAAGTTTAACGCACCCCCGTTCTAGCAAATTTGAAAACGAATTCTTTGCAGGCGCCCGCTACTTCGGCAACGACGAGTCCCGCAGTGGCCGGTGGAACCACGACGGTGTCCACACCAGGACAGACCGTCCAGACTGTAACCACTGTTCAGGTATTTGCGCCGTTTGACGTCGCCCACCGCAGATTCATGACGATTTTTTTCTCATTCAGAGACCAGCTAATGACAATACCAAAGAAAAGTGCCGCAAGTTCCTAGCAAACCTTTTAGAATTATCCAGCAAAGAACCCAAAACAGTCGAACGTAGCGTAAGAACACTCATCCAAGAGCTGATCGATATGAAGGTCGAGCCAGAGGATTTCTGTGACAAGCTGGAGAGATTGTTGAACGCATCGCCGCAACCGTGCCTCATTGGATTTCTAAAGGTGAAATATTCGTTGCGATTGGCAGCTATAAAACGATCAAATTGCACTTTTTACGTTTGCCAGAAGCAGTTGCATAGAATTTTAGAATTTTTTATAGTGTTTATGTTTGTAATTGTGACGTTCTGATTTTTGCAAACTTATTGTTACTTTGTCAAAAATTTAGACAATATATGAGGAGGTCGCTTTCAATTGGTAACAAGTCCTTTTTTGTCGTTTTTAGATAATGGCCAGAATGTTATATGTCTCTGACTTTCGTCTGAGTTAATTTTTGCGCAGTGTTACCTTTGAACCGCCTAATTAGCTCTGTTTGTGCACAATTTACACACTCATTTAATGAAAATATTTCGTATATTCTCTTGGACTTGTACTATGTATTTTGAATTGGAAATGAAACGTGGACTTTCAAAAAAGTATACAGCTGTCCCAAAAATGACTGATAAACTCTTCACTACGTTATTAGAGAGTGCTCAGGGAATAAGTAGAAGAGACTAAAAAAACTCTTCAAGATCAATCCGAAGATATATACAGGATGACCTGACCTGACCTGACCTAGAGCTCCGTAAAAGCTCCATAACTTTTTTGCTATTCGAGCTATTGAATGTTGTAAAAATATACAGAGTGTTCCATTTGAAAAAATCGAGTTTTCCCCATTTGTAGTTCATCATTTTCAAAAAATCGTAGTAAGCGTTGGAATATTCCTTCGCCACTCGGCAATAGCTCAAAGATTGACCAAAGTCTAAGGACTTCACAGAAAAAAAAATGGGTATGTTTTCTTTAATAGTTTAGAAGAAATGAGTTTTTTAACGGAACATTACATCAAGGAGTTTTAGAACATAAAGTGACGTACATCAAAAAGTATGATAGATAGGTGAAAATGATCCAAGTAAATTTAACGCAGAACTTAGTATACAATTCAAAAATAAAATCAAAATGGGGTGGTTCCATTTAAAAAAAACATAACTTTGGTCTTTTAATAATATTTGGACAACCTGTACCTGTACAGGATTAAACCTGTATATAAATGAAAATGTGCAGCAGAAGAGCACCTATCCAAAAATAATTTCAGGTCGATGCCTCGAATAACAAAAACGTTATGGAGCTTTTACGGAGCCCTGGGTCATCCTGTATGGTTGAAAACAATATTTTTATCTTCTATATTATGGCAGTATATTAAAAAACAAAAGTACACCAAATAAATTATAATTTACTGTTGATTTTTTACATAACAATGCTATGAAAGTAAATCTGTCATCACTGGTGCAAACAGTGACAATTACCTAAGATAAAAGTAAAATTGAATATTGTTTTTATTTACAATAACTTATAATTAATAATCTTATTCTTTTCTCTTATTATTATAATACTGTATTGTTATTAATTTATATTCCGTTAGAGTTGCGAATAAATTTCATGCTTGGCACTGACAAAATACTACAATGTTGCCAAATTAAGCATGCACTTTTTTGCTTAGTGAAGAGCTTATCTGCCATTTTTGGGACAGTATAATACACCAAAACACTAAAATAATCGGTAAATGACAAAACATAAGTCCTTCTTCGACAACACTGTTATAAAATGAAAGCAAAGCACACTAGGCACGAACCTCATCTTCGTCATTAAGACAATCAAGTTTCATGGTCCTCGTCAACATGGTTGCCTTCAGACAAATTTCCGGATATGTGTCAAAATACCATCCAAGAATGTTGTGCAATCTCCTCTTTTTATTAACAACTATTAACCGCTCTTCTTTTATCTGCTGAAAGTGCAGGCTTGTTTGCAACCGCGGAAGTTTCAATTGTCCCAAATTTTTGCCTTGCTTGACCAAAGAAACATTTTTTTTAGATGGGTCGTCGTTTCTGTTCAAAGCTTGTGTGCAGACTCACATCGATTAACCATTTTTGAGTCTCCTTTTTTATTGAAACTCGCTTTCGTTTGCTTATGCCATCATATTTTTTGGGAGTGTCAAGTAGCTTTTTCGAATCATAAACGGATTCATCTTTATTCATTAGGAAAACAGATCCGAAGTTCTTGTAGATATGAATATAGTCGCTTGAAAAGATAATTCGTTCATGTTTGCGGAGTTCTTTCTCTACCCTTCCAGACACTCGAATGGCAGAAAGGAATATTCTCTCACAGGAAAACCAACAAAACTTCTACAATATGAGCGGGAGCTTTTTTTAGCAACCAAAAGATCAATGCGTGCAAAGTATGACTAAGTCTGTCCCCCGCATCCATCGCAAAAGAGCCTTACAACCGTCACCTGAGTTTGTAACTCGCGAGTCTTCAAAAAGTGCAGTATATTTTTCGTCCACACTTACAAATAAGGATTTTTAGCAGCGGAATCTACCACGCATTATTATAAAATTATAAAACGCCACTTGCAGAGAGTAGAATGTCTTTTGAATTGGTATTTTTGCAGATTCTGAATTTGTTGAAGATCAAAACAGAAGGTTGTTTCTTTTATCTTTCTGATTTCATACCTTCCATTATCATCACTATTTACGACGTTCTGATGAAGTTAACTTGAATAATCACTATACAGATGGTTCATAAAGTTCGGAACAAAATTTATCATTTAGTTATGTAATGTTTTTGCGAAAAACGCTTGAACACGCCGATTTTTGTTTTTAAATTGCCATATTTTGACGTAAATGACATCATCCTAATTTTTTATGTCAACTTTTTTTGAAAGTAGTTTAATTTTGGAGCACATTTCTTTATATGAGACATTTTTTAAAAATCATTCTATACTAATATTATAAATGGGAAAGTTTGGATGTTTGTTACTCAATCACGCCAGAACGGCTGAACGGATCTGGATGACATTTGGCACAGAGATAGATTATAGTCTGGAATAGCACATAAGGCTACGATTTATCCCGGAAAAATGTTCCCGTGGGATAGATGTTTTTGTTTTTCATAGAGCAAGGGATCGACATGCTTTTTTGCATAGTGGTGGTATTTTTACGTATTTTTTAACGTATTAGGGAAAAGACTAAGGAGAGGAAAAAGTACCTTCTCAATGGGAGTTTATAGATATAGAACGGTATTGGAATAAATAAATCAATCAATCAATGAGTTACAAGTTCCCTTATTTATATCATATATCAGACTGTTTCTCACAGCACCGTAAAGATACGGTTTTTCATAATGATCAGACCGTCAGTTCACAAACATACACATCAAAATTTCCACGCGACCGAAATCGCGGACAAAAGCTAGTAATATGAGAAAATGAGAAAAAAGTCAGGTTTGTTTAAGCAGTCTTCAAGAATTTGACAGTTTTTAAAACGTTCGGTAAATTAAATAAAAACAACAGCGCGTTTAACAGAATCTGAAAAAATTCAAGTGTTAATTATTGGTGCTTTTGGAAAATTATTTGAAATTTATTGTTAACCGATTACCTTTTATTTTTTGGCGTAAAATTGTTATCTCAAAAAAAATAATTTTTCACTTTTTAATTATTATTGAGTTGAGTTTAATTATTTATTGAGTAGAGAATTGAAAAGTGCATTAAAAAACAAAAACAAAATTGGGGGTTGTCATTTAAAAAAAATGTAATTGATGATGTCATAGTTCAAAAACAGTCAATCAGTACAATTTTTACGTCAAAAAACAAAAATCGACGTGTTCAAGCGTTTTTCGCAACAACATTACATAACTAGATTATAAATTTTGTTTCGACCTTTATGATCATTCTGTATATTATTACTCAAAGGTGTTTTTTGTCAGTACGCTAGATTTCCCTTAATTGATTGAGCCATCATTTTGAAGATTACGTTCGCCGCTATCTGCGAAAAATAAACAAACAATTCAAAATTGTAATGTTTCTTTAAAAAAATGTGAACACCGTATTTTGGTCATAGCGTCATCTATTCGCACGGGCCAACTAATTTTCACTAATTCCTCAACACACTGAGCTGATAATCTACTTGTATTCTTTTAAAGCTAGACATTTGCATTGAGACTCGAAAACCCATGGGACTTGTTCCTTTTTGATAAATTCATTTTTTCACTCGTTATGGCTCTATTATTTCTTTCCGATCAGCATTAAAATACTTTTTTCTAAATAGGCAGGGGATATTGATATGAAATGGTACTGCGATGTATTTATTTGATACTAGCCTTTGCCCGCGACTTCGTTCGCGTGGAAATTTTGTTGTGATGTTTGTGAACTGAGAACTGTGAGAAACAGTCTGATATACGATATAAATTAGGGAACTCGTAACTCATTAGTTGACTTAATTATTTATTTATTCCAATAATCTAGAAGCAGTCTGTCGCTCCGCTTGCTCAATTCTTCTTACCCCCGTAACCAGGGGGGGGGGGGCTAGGGGGCTGCAGCCCCCCCTGAAATTTCTTGGCTTCACACTAGATAGAATTGAACTTTCCAGACGTGCAACCTTTTTAAAAAACATTTTGTCTTCGTACTGAAATGCAAGGAATTTTTTCCTCTAACTTAAACGCAAACAAAGACTAGATAGTTTTAGCAGAAGAATCGCAGCCCCCCCCCGAAAAAAAATCCTGGTTACGGGCTTGATTCTTCTAAACTCTACTTGAGGAGTAGTCTCTCGACTTGTAGCTACTTACCTAGCCCGGGCTTTATTAGTCCTCTGCGAAAGATTAGATTTGCATTTTCCGGGCATTTCAAAAAACCTCCAAATAATAACAAATCACACAAATTATAACTAACCAAATAGTAAGAAATCACACAAATTATAACTAACCTAAGAATAATTTATGTCAGCTTGCGACCATCACCGCCATCTAGTGATGGCTTGAAAAGTGCTCTATGAAAAACGATAACATCTATCCCACGGGAGCATTTTTCCGGGATAATTAGTAGCCTATGTGCTATTCCAGTCTATAATTTATCTCTGTGCCAAATATCATCCAGATCCGTTCAGCCGTTCTGGCGTGATTGAGCAACAAACATCCAAACATTCGCATTTATAATATTAGTATAGATATTTTTCTTTTCCTTGTACTGCTGTGTTATTAGTTATTTACTCATATTTTGTTAGGTATTATGTTCTGTTTAGTGTGTTTTTTGGTTTGCGATGATTATGAAAACCAGTCGTTGGACTGACTTGATCCTTTTTTTCTGCAAATATTATTCGCAAATAAAAGATTGTTACTGCACCACTAAGTGGGGCTGCGCGTGAACTATAACAGCACCATCTAAACAATCAATGACAAATGGCAAAAATGGACTTGTGCCCTTTTCAAAACGAGCTCCTCATGTGACGTACCTGACATCGAAATTTTAGAAAAGCCTCCCTCTGCTGCGTCACTCGCTGGTAACCAAGGAACTGACGATAGACGGGATCCGTCCTCCGCCCGCAAATGTGGTGTTCTCCATCGCAGGCGGCACCCCGACCGTGCAGACCCAGGTCAGGCCGGGCCTCGCCGGAAATCAGGTCAGGATAGTAACGCCTGGCGCCACCGTCGTACGACCCGGCCAAGTCCTCCAACAACGACTCGTCGCCCCTTTGAGGGGCGCCGCCCAACAATCCCCCCGAATGATGACGACGATACGACAACCGAATTCGGCGGGCAACGTGATCGTGTCCAACTCGCAACCTCCAGCCCTCCATCCAGTCTATCCCAGCAATCAAATTCGGACGGGTGTCAATTTAAGACAGCCTATCCAGGTAAATCAAGCGTCAGAAAGCGTCGACGAGTCCTGACTGACGTTCGTTGTTTGCATTGACAGAACAAAACTCAAATGACATCGGTAAAACTCCAAGGAATCAAACCCGCAGTGCCTTCGATAGTCGCTCGACCTACCACCAAAGACAAGGAAAAGAAGTCGTTCTCGTCGGCGTACACGGGCGACGATGACATCAACGACGTGGCGGCGATGGGCGGCGTCAACCTCGCCGAGGAGTCCCAGAAGATCCTCGGATCGACCGAGTTTGTCGGCACCCAGATCCGATCGTGCAAGGAGGAAGTCATGTGCTCAATGGGACCCTTACAGCAAAAAATAAGACAGATTGTGATGCGGCAGGGGCTGGAAGAGCCGAGCGCGGACGTGGCGGCGTGCATATCGCACGCGGCCCAAGAAAGACTCAAGAATCTTATAGAGAAGTTGGCCGTCATCACGGAACACAGACTGGAGATGGTTAAAACGGACCAACGCTACGAAATCACGAACGACGTGAAAGGTACATAAGGTTAATAATGTGCCTGTTAGAAAAATTAACACACGATTTTTAGGTCAGCTGAAATTCTTGGAAGACGTGGATCGCGCCGAACGGAAGCGGCACGAAGAACTGGAGCGGGAGATGCTGCTGCGAGCGGCGAAGAGCAGATCGAAAACGGAGGATCCCGAACAGGCAAAGCTGAAGGCAAAGGCGAAAGAAATGCAGAGGGTGGAAATGGAGGAGTTGCGGCAGAGAGAAGCGAACGCGACGGCCCTACAAGCGATAGGTCCTCGGAAAAAGCCGCGATTGGACGGAGACGCACATTCGAGTGCATCACATGTAAGTGTATCGACAACGATTTTGGTCTGTACTGATTCTGGTTTTGTTTGTTTGAAAGGCGAGTGCCGGTGGCTTCAACAGCGGGCTGAGAGGACAGATGCCGTTGAGGCAGCGCATGAAGAAAGTGACGTTGAGAGACTTGCAGTTTCTTTTTGAAACGGAAAAAGACCTATGCAAAAGTAAACTGTTATACAAATCATATCTCAAGTGATGCTCGCTTCTCGTCAGTGTTGTGATATTCAAAGACCTGGTGGGTGACCCGAAATTGTTTTCTTATTCTCATCTTCCGTTGTTGTTATTTATTGATTTATGCAATGATCGCGAGAAATATGTTTTATTGGTGGCTTCAGGACGTTTCCATTCGCTTGGGAGTTTATCGATGTGCGTTTAAGTTAGCTTGATGAACGAACAAAATTGGTTTGCATTGCTTTCGGTTTTTTTTATATGAAACTATTCGAGGGAGCCGTTTTGTATCAAAACTTTTCACGCATACTTTTCTAATGTGAACGTCAAAAAGATGTATAGTAGAGACTGTGCAATGCAAGCTTCATATTTTCCTACTTAGTCATAAAAGGTTGTTTTACACGTATTCTTCTTTTGTTGATAGTCTCGACTATGAGGTTAAAGATGAGGTATCGTAGGTTTTTCTACAGATATGTAAGGTGTAAATATATTGTAGATTTTCTATAATGATGTGAATTTTCTTTATAAGAAAATATTTTAAGAGGTCATGTTAATAATTTGTAATTAGTTGTATAATTGTTTTTTAATCTAACTACGGATATAGATAAATATATATAATTTTTGTTATAGAAATAATATTTAATATAATAAATTGATTATTTGATTCTAGTTTTGTTTATTGTGAATATTTGTGTAGTTTTCGACCAAACGCCGTCATGATTGATGATCATATCTATTTTTATTATTCCGGACGTGTCTCGCTGTTTGTCACCGCGTTAATTATTACTCTAGTTGTTTTCTTGTAAATACAATATTGCAATTAACAATTCCAAGCTGTGTCCGTACAGTGAATTTGTACATACACACAAACAGTACTTAATTTGTAAGTTGTTCATGTTTTGTAGCTAATTGGCCTTATTAGTGTCCCCTCTTAAAAGTACAAATGCATTGTTTTTGGATTTCGAATAAATTGTTTCATTTTATAACACACTCGTACTCATTTTGCGTGCGTTTTCCCGGAACGAACCCCCGACGCGGCCGACTTCGATTTACATAACTTTTAATTGAAAATCTAATTTAGTTTATGAAATTAACGTTACATTATTTTTGAACTGCCTCGGAGGCAACGCGCAGTTTGTAATTTTTCGGAGTCCGTGTCAGAACAAGATGATAGCGCTGAAAATACCCCTTGCCTGGCCGACCTGTCCCTCTGGGCGCTCCGAATTACATCGAACAATTAACTGGGGTTTATTGAAATTGCACAGTCCGACAAACTTGCCGAAATTCGCGAAAACTTTCGGCGGCGATGAAAATTTGTAATCGGTTTGAGGGGCGCGGTGGCGCAACCGTCTCGCCTTAAAAATCCGATTGTGGGATCGGACTCGATGATCCCGAGAGGTAGGTACCGGCAGAATAATTTGTACATTATACAAACACCGTGTCCGCTGCGGGCTGTGGGCGAGATAACCGGCGGCGAGCTGGGTGTGCTGTAAAATATGCTTCCCGCAGGGTGTCCTTGTGTTATGTCGGTTGAAAGCGCCCCGAGCACGCTTCGAATTCCATTCTCCATCCGTCCATCTCATGGGATCGTACCCCGAGAGCTTTCCCCAGCACGACGGTGCGACCCAACTGCGTCCTTGGACGCTCTTCTTCAGCCGCGTCTTCGACACCTATCGCAGGTCGTGTTGCCGCATCCAGATTGCGAGCTCATTACGCCGCACCACGTGTAATTTGCTGTTTATTGTCGTGACACTCCTCGCGGACCTGGTGCACAATACGCGTTCACGCTCCTAACCCAACGGCAACACGCGCTGAAGAGCCAAATCTTTGGAACTGAAGCAAACTATACAGGCTGATTCACGTAGACCGTTCATTAGAACATTTTCAATTTTCCGTAAAGCTAGACTGTTGAAATTTGGTGTATGATTATTATGGATAATTCTGAATCGAAGTAAAATACTATAAAGATGGCGGCACTTCCGGTTATACCGCAAATTGACGTCAACTTTGTTATTTTAAATGGCAACCCCTTATTTTTATGCACTCGTTCGTTTGGACAATCAATTCTGAATAATAAACTCCCAGGTTGTCGGCACTTATCTCTCATAGTTTTTTAAATATTTTTAATTTAATGTTAAAATTTGGAAATGCAAGGATCTTTTTAAAAATTAATATCTCTTGAACCATGTGAAGTATTGCAATAATTATTTTTTCTATCGATTAGTATAACTTTAAAGAATAGTTCGAGAGTACTTCTAATACATTTTAATGCTTCGGGTGGTCGTTGCGATTTTCTAAAAATTACTATAACAAAATGCCAGAAACTCAATTTTTTCAAATTGCAACACTAAACTACGGAATTCGATGCAAAAGTAAAAAATAACTCGACTTTTATAAAAGTATCATATGCCGGTTCTGCTTAGTTTTCACGATATTTCGGATTTTCTATACAGGGTGATCCAGAGCTGCGTAATCGCTCCATAACTTTTTTGCTTATCGAGGTATCGACTTGAAATTATTGTTGGATGATAGGTGCGCTTCTGCTGCACATTTTAAAAATATTTTCTTTTGTATACAGGGTGTCCAAATATTATTAAAATACCAAAGTTAGGTTTTTTTAAATGGAACCACCTCATTTTGATTTTATTTTTGAATTGTATACTAAGTTCTGCGTTAAATTTACTTGAGTCATTTTCAGCTATCTATCATACTTTTTGATGTACGTCACTTTATGTTCCAAAATTCCTTGATGTAATGTTCCGTTAAAAAATGCATATCTTCTAAACTATTAAAGAAAACAAACCCATTTTTTTTCTGTGAAGTCTCTAGACTTTGGTCAATCTTTGAGCTGTGGCCGAGTGGCGAAGGAATATTCCAACGCTTACTACGATTTTTTGAAAATGATGAACAACAAATGGGGAAAACTCTATTTTTTCAAATGGAACAACCTATATATTTTTACGACATTCTTTAGCGTTTTTGATAATCTTTTCTGTGATATAGGGTTTCTAGGGTTCAAAAACCTGCTTGAAATTTTGTATGGTTATTGGAATTATTTGAACAATATTTTATTTTTGGATAAAGCTAAATTTTAAAGTAATGGGTCTGTTAATAGGCACGATATGCACGATTATGTGATTGAAAACTAATTGGCTGCGAACCATCGACCACCAAAACAGGTGGTCATTGAATGCGTTGGGTGGAATTATTGGAGGACGCGTTATCGGTCCGTTCTTTTTTTGACAAGGTCCAAAATGGCGAGAGATACTTGGAATTTATTCAAACCGATTTCCCGTTACTACTAGAAGACCTAGACTTAACTATAAGAGCGATCATGTGGTTACAACATGACGGTACTCCAGTTCATTTTCATGGTATCATTCAGCAGTTTTTGAATCAAAATTACACCAACCGTTGGATAGGAATAGGAGGAAGTATTACTTGGCCACCTCGCTCCCCAAATCTGACACCCATTGATTTTTTTTCTCTTGGGCAATGTTTAAGAAAAAGTTTATAGGGTTCCATCAACTACAGCTGAGGATATGAAGCAGCGAATAACCGATCCATTTCACTCTATTGACCAAGTTCGTCTTTTGTTCGTAGAATGAATGTTTGTGTAGAACAGAATAGCCGTATATTTGAACATTTGTTATGATGCGAATAACCAATTTAATACTACGATAATTTATTTTTCTAATTATTGTTGAGCTTGTTATGATTGTTGATTCTTTTATTATTTTATTAAAAATTGGCCTTTTGCCTATGGGTTATGTTGGATTGTATTATTTGTACTAACTGTTCGAAGATGTAATACTTGACAATCTCAAACTTGACATTTAATTCTTGCACAAGACTACTAGAAAGTGGTTTCATCTAAAAAATGCTATTTTCTCGATAACTTCTCTAATATCATAATTGAACCCTAGAAACCTTATATCACAGAAAAGCTTATCAAAAACGCTAAAGAATGGTGTAAAAATATACAGGTGTTCCATTTGAAAAAATCGAGTTTTCCCCATTTGTAGTTAATCATTTTCAAAAAATCGTAGCAAGCGTTGGAATATTCTTTCGCCACTCGGCAATAGCTCAATAGATAGACCGAAGCCTAGGGACTTCACAGAAAAAAAAAATGGGTATGTTTTCTTTAACAGTTTAGAAGTTATGAATTTTTGAACGGAACCTTACATAAAGAAATTTTGGAAAATAAAGTGACGTACATCAAAAAATATGACAGACAGGTGAAAATGACTCCAGTAAAATTAACGCATAATTTAGTGTAGAAATCAAAAATGAAATCAAAATGGGGTGGTTCCATTTAAAAAAACATAACTTTGGTCTTTTAATAATATTTGGACACCCTGTATACAAACGAAACTATTTTTAAAATGTGCAACAGAAGCGCACCTATCATGCAACAATAATTTTAAGTCGATACCTCAAATAGCAAAAAAGTTAAGGAGCGTTTACGGAGCTCTGGGTCAGCCTGTATAAAGGTATTTTTGTTTAGATTTTGATATGTGTGGCTGTGGAATAGAAAAAAAATGAAGCGCAAACATTTAAAAATCCTCATTTAATTGTAGAGAAAGATAATCAAAATCAGTTTCGACTCAATGTCTTCGCTTCGCTAATGGATGGTGAAGTTCAATCCTTCATGTATGACGATAATTTAAATGGACAAAATTATCTCCAAATTTTGAGGGAAATTGTAGAACAATTTATTGAAAATCTACCCATTAGCCAGGGCACTTAATGCCTGGTATCAGATGGATGGAGCTCCGGCACAGCTACTTTAAATAAAGAAAATCTTAAAATAAAAATCGTTAAAGCATTTGATAACCTTTATCCAGCTGAAATAAAAAGAGCAACTCAATCTGTAAAAAGACAGTGTCGTACAATGTATAAGTGAAAATGGTGGACATGCCGATCATTTGCTTTAATTACAATATTGTACTTCAACATTAATTGATTTTATTAGTTCAATTAAAGTTTTGTTCTACTTTCTTGTTTATACGTTTTTGTTATTAATTTACAAAATAAAGTTATAGTAAAGATAATATGATAAAAAAACATAATACTTTAGACATGCTAATTTCAATTGTTTAATTTAAATGTTTTTATTCGACAGCCTATTACACATATCAAAAGCTAAAGAGAAGATGCATTTTTTACAGAATGTGGAATATCGGAAAAACTATCGAGAATTGGCATAACAAACCTTTATAAAGGTCGAGCTATTTTTTACTTTTGCATTGAATTCCGTTATTTTAGATTGTGGTGGTGCAAGTTGAAAAAATTGAGTTTTTGGTATTTTGTTATAGTAATTTTCAGGAAATCGCAACGCCCACTCGAAGCATTAAAATGTATTAGAAGTACTCTCGAATTATTCTTTAAAGTTATACTAACCGATAGAAAAAAAGTTATGGTTCAAGAGATATTAATTTTTAGAAAAATTCTTGCATATACAAATTTTATTATTAAAATAAGAATATTTTTAAAACTATGAGAGATAAGATAAGACAACCTGGGCGCATCTTATTTAGAATTGATTTCCAAAACAAACGAATGCCTAAAAATAAGGGGTTGCCATTTAAAATAACAAGTCAATTTCCGGTATAACAGGAAGTGCCGCCATCTTTATAGTATTTTACTTTGATTCGGAATAATCGATGATAATCATACACCAAATTTCAACTGTCTAGCTTTACGGGAAATTGAAAATTTTCCAATGAACGGTCTACGTGATTCACCCTGTATGTATTAATAAATGGGGTTTGTTTTATTACAAGTTTCCATTTTATTTTAAGGGGGTTTATACACTTTCACGAAGTTTCTGAGGGACGCCGCGGGTTGGAACGAGGTAAAAATTTGGTGCAGAAAGGGCGGTACCAAATAACTTGCAGTTCAAACATAACGATCATGTTTATGTATCTGTCTAAATCTTAGTTTACACAGTACAACTGATCGACTAGGGTGAGCAATTGTAGCCGGAGGCAGTGTAGCAGGTAGAGAAGCACATTTGTATTTTCTTCTTTTTCACAAAGATCAGCATGGGGAAACATTTACAGAATGCAGAAATAGTATCAAATAATGGCTGCGACTTTTTAATTAAAAAAGTTATGAAAAAATGTTTAATATAAAAGTTGTTAGGTTTATTTTCGCGCATGACGTGGTGTTTTTAGTTAGGTCTGAACTTTCTTTGTTCTGTTGCTATGGCAATCATTTTTGTATTTTTTTGTGATTTTTAAACCAGTGTATTTCTTTCTAGTTTGTAATGCAATTCTACTATTACAGCAAAAAATTACAAAAAAATGTATAGGAAAAAATGTATTTGGTAGAGAAAAAGTTCATGAAAAGAAGGCCATGAAAATGTTGAACATTTTGCATGTTTGCGAGCACAGGATGGTTCATTTTCGATGGCTACATAGGAGATCTCAAAATGTAATGTATTTTTTTCTCGAAATCTAACTAAATCTAACTTTTTTATCATTTATGTTATTAACATCATATGAAAACATTATTGATTTCTAAATAAAATGCAACGATTTAGTGAAATTATATTATGTCCTGTTTATTTAGCCGCAATAAATCAAACTTGTGTTTTTTAAATATAACCAATAGAAGACGATTGTATTTTTAAAAACGCTAATTTTTTCTATTTTTTTTAATACATAGCTATACATTATGTGATAGTTCTAGAAACTTAAAAAATATGATAATTTACATTTATTTCGCAATTTTGCCAGGGAAAACAAACGATTTATTTTGTTATATTACTTACCAATGTGCAGAAAATTGTTTAAGTGTCAAAAATACATTTTGTTTCTATTTTGTTTTCATACGAAAAATGCAAAGTTACGAGAATTTTGAAAAATAGGTACGAATGATAGAGAGTGTTACATCGAATCCAATAAAAATCGCAAGACCATTTCTCTTGAATAAATATTCGGATAAGCCGCAACACTTCCTGGGACTTCTTTTTCCTCTTTTCATTAATCTTATAGAGCAAGAACTTCTCTTTCTCATTGTAAATCTTTATTTCTATTTAATCGTCTATCAGTTATTTCTGGAAGAAAATGAGTAGAATTTTTGCAGTTTGGGTAGGTTTTTACAATTCTCTTCATATTATTATTTCAAGGTTCCTATCTGTTAGCGTTAGAGGACGGGGGTTTAAATCAGAACACAAATCTGATTATAAGCAATATAATATAACAGTATCGGTTATTTCAGAGAAAACGATTCACAGAATTCAATATGACAATATTCAAAATACTACATCTACACTAGTCTTCTTGATTTTTCATTGATTTCTCTCACACTTCCCCTCAATGAAAAATCGCGTACACACGAAAAATAGAAAAACACAGATCTTTATGACGTAGACTCATACGGTTCACCGATAACACAATCTTCCATATTTAAGATTCTGACACATGAAGAATGTTTCGGTTTTGGAAGTCCTTTTGTCATGACGTCTGCGAGCATCTGCGATGTCGGGATGTGACCAAGTTACAATTCTTCTTCCTTCAGTGCATCACGAATGAAGTGGTGCCGAATATCGATGTGCTTCGTCCTGGCGTGGAAAAATGGATTCTTCGCCAGTTTAAGAGCACCATTGTTGTCTTCATACATCCTTATTCGGTTATTTATCCCAACTTCTGCCAGAAGATTTTTCAGATATATAGCTTCTTTCACGGCTTCTGCCATTGCCATATATTCTGCATCTCTCGATGACAAGGCGACGGTAGTTGTTTCCTCGCATTCCAGGAAACTGGCCCACTCCCCAGCATGAAAATAGCATGAAAATATAACCGGTGTATGATCTCCGGTTATCTGGACAATTTCCCCAACTGCATCGACGTAGCCTGTCATTTTCAGCTCTCTGTCGTCAAAAACCAAGCTTAGATTCTTCGTCGATTTCAAATATCGCAAAACACGATTTGCGGCTGTCCAGTGAATCTTCTCATAACAGTGATTAAACTGGCCCAGATGACTGATTACAAAAGCGATGTCGGGTCTAGTGGTTACAGCTAGATAAGTCAGTGATCCGACTAATTCTCGAAATGGTAATTCTTCATCAGGCTTCTGTTCTTTAAGTCGTTTGGCATCCACAAAAAAAATTATTGGTGAATTCAAATTGACTCCGAATTTGATAATATTAGTCATAGTTTTTTCAATGCAACTATGTCATTCTGAACCTGTGATTTTACCAATCAATGTTCCTTCGAGAACTATACCTAATCTTTTGCAGCAAATGGACATTTTAACTCAATGATATTATCTACTAATTATATTATTATATATATTACTAGAGTTGCCATTGCTGCGGAAAGTATCCACATAGATGACGGCTGCATCATTATATCCAAATACAGAATTTGTAAGATAACACAGGAAAGCAACAACGTTATAGTAAAACTTAAAAGGCCATTTCCTTTTTGCGGAAATACCCTAACTTTATGTTTTTCGAATAATTACATTAAGGACCGTTTTTTAGAGGCTTTAGGCAAAATTGAATATGATGAGAGGTGAGACAACTCGAGAAAATTAAATATTTGTTTGCAATAATTGTTAAATTTTTGCAGTGATAAGTCTAGTGAGGCCTCTGACTGGACACCTCTCCATTCTGATCTCTCAGATTAAGTCATCTTGAGTATTACAATTATATATATTTTTTTAAGCATATGATTTAACTAGCTTTTACCCGCGACTTCGTTCGCGTGGAAATTTTGATGTGTATGTTTGTGAAATGACGGCCTGATCATAATAAATAAAGTATAGATGACAGCTTGCGACCATCACCGCCATCTAATTCAATAATTCCTTTCCAGCATTTTTCAATTCTTCCAAACATTCATCCACTTTTAATTTATATGTTTCAGGGAGGCATAAATTATCCACAATATCTACTTCTGCTTTTCCATAATTTCTATCAGATCCAGCAGAATGTTTGTTAGTTTTCTGCTTCCGTTCAAATTTTAGCTTCGTATAACGCCATATTCTTGTTGCGAGTTTTTCTGTACAAGAATATGCCAACACATGCGTGAAACCCACTCTACGTGCCATTAAAAAAATTAAAAATTGTGAAGTTTTGTTTTGGGCGTTTTCATTAATCATTGTAAGTACTTAGAAAGTGATTTAATTATTGTTGATACCAGCGAAATATTCTACAAACTTTCGATTATCGACTGCAAAAACAGTTTGCGGTTATTCCCTATGGTTACTGAGAAATCATTTTATTTATAGACATTGTAAATGCAAAATTTTGTAAAATAATTAGCATATATCTAAAACTATGACAAATAGACAGAGACAACAAAAATGCACTGCACTCAGCGAGAAAATTGAATAAAAACTGGGGTATACCGTTTAAAATAAAAAAGATGGCGTCGATTTCCTGTATAGGCAAAACTGCCGCCATAATAAAAATAATTTATTTCGATTCGGAATGATTAATTTCGGCCCTGTTCCAAATTTAAAGTTTATAGCACTATAGCAAGTTGAAAATGTTCTAAAGACCGCTTTAAAAAACAGCCCTGTATGTAATGCAAAACAAATCGGTCTGATTTATGTACAATTTATTTATTTATGGGATTCACATAACGTCGTTTGTATACAAACCGATACAAATTAATCTTATTTGTATTATTTAATTCAGAGGTTCTTAAAACGCGGTAGGAATTAATCGCGAAATAGGAGGGTTGACTGTAATTGCAACATTTTACATCGGTCCGAGCCAACAGTAAATAAAAGCAGATAATAAAAATTCTGGGTTGGATATGGACACGTATTCCCCTTTTTGCTGATGTCCGATGTTCTAAGAAATTTGTCTTGACATTCAGTTTTCTTAGGCATATTACTCAATTATGGAATTTCCTAGAGAAGTGTGGATTTTAATCTGTATTGTGAAATAATGTTTTTAGGGCGGTACAAGTCCAAATGTTTTGATTTCTTATCCATTGCTGAGTAGCTTCATGTTGAAAATAATTTCGAGCAACTTTCGTATTTTTTATAAAGGTTTTCTTAAAGAACTTTGGAAAAAGAAGCCTGTTCCTTTATACACTGAAAAAAAAATTGAGTTGATATCTCTTTAAATAAAAGAACAAGTTATCTACGAAAAAAAATCATTTTTAACATGGATTTGTCTGCCGAAATCTCCCCTCGTGTACACAAACAATAAACTTGCGACATTTATTGCAAAAGTGCATATCGGTACTTATATATATCGTTTTATTTGCCTTTCGGCCTTAAGACTCCTACAAAATCATACAATTTTTCTTCAACTTAATATTAATTTCTTCTAAAACCGATCTCTTCTTCATTCCTTCTTTTACGCACTCTCCCCCCTCTTTCTCTCTCTCACCACGCTTCTCATCCATTCTATTCCTCTTCCATCCTCATTCAATACCTCATCCCTCCTTCTTTCATCCTGTCTCAGACTCTCACATTCCTTCATCAGATGTTCCACTGTTTCTCGTCCTTCTCCGCATATTCTACATACTCTCTTCTCCTCTTTCTCCCAGAATTTGCATTCTCTCTCTTCATTCCCGCACCTGAATCTTGCAATCATTCTTTTCTCATTTGCATTTACTCTTTCCAGGTACTTCGGTAGTTTTTCCGATATTATTTCTTTATACTTGTTATTGTACCTGGACTCTTTTATTCTCTCCCTTCTCTCTTGTCTCTCCACATCCCTATCTCTGTCTCTCAGTTTTTCTCTCATTCTCACCCCTCGTCCACTCATTCTCGTCGCTTCTCCTAAGCTATACCCATTCCTTTCATAATACTTTGCCCTTTCACTCATTCTATCATTTTCTGCTTCTCTCTTTTTCTCTCTCCGACATTCCTGCAACAGTTCACACCAAGTCCTTTCGCTAATTCTCTCCTCAAATGTTGCCTCCCTCTTTCCTGCTTCCACTCTCATCTTTTCTCTTTTCGTTTCCTCTCTCACTATGTACCCTGGTGTTTCTCTGTCCACTCCTAGCACCCATTTCAGATATTTCTCTTGCACCCTTTCAACCTCCTCCCATTCCTTCCAACCCCATATCTCCGCCCCATACATCAACACACTTTTCACTAGACTATCAAACATCATCATCCTTCTTCTAAAATTATGCCCGAACTTCCTTTCTCCTATTCCCCATACTACTCCTACCACTCAATTTGCCTTTTTGACTTGTTCCTTTACCTGTGCCCCTGCTGTTCCTCTTTCGTTAAACACATACCCCAAATAATACATCTCTTTCACTTTTTCTATCACCTGCGTTTTCTCCCACATCCATTCTTCCTCTCTTCTTTCTCTTCCCCCTTTCCTAAACACCAGCATCTTTGTCTTTTTAGCATTCACTTCTAATTTCTTTTTCCTCATGTATGCCTCTAATGTTTTTATCATTCCTGTCATTGCTCTTTCATTCCCTGCCACTAGCACCAAATCATCCGCATACGCCAGCGACCATACTTTCTTTCTTCCTATTACCATTCCTCCATCCTGCGCTTCGCTCAGTACCCTCTCTACATCACTACATATCGGTACTTGTGTACACCATTTGCAAATGTCATCCAGAGGATATCATTTGTAATTCAGATTAGTGAATTGTATTTCAGAAAAGGTAAATTACAATTCAGATAAATAAATTGTATTTCAGGTTGAAGAATTGTGTTTCAGAAAGGGTAAATTCTGTAAATTCAGAAGTTCTAATATTGATGAGTACACGTTAGTGAGGATGGACTTTGAAATTAAGTATAATGAGGTACGGTACATTGGTACTAGTACTTGGGACTTGTTATTCCGAAAAAAAGCCATCATGTTTATTGGGTCGCTAGATAGTTTTTTTTCAGCACAGCCAGAAAATTTATAGTAACAATGAAAAAATTCTAAAAGTTAATCAATTGGTAATAGATAATGACTGGCACCATTAGTCTCCAGCAAACGATTGAAAAAAGTAGGTAAATAATTTTTAAAAGATGCCTTCCTCGGTGTATGAAACACATACCCTTAAAACGGTCCAGCTTGCATGAATGGTAGAAAATAAACGAAAAGCAGCTTTTCTTGTACTAGTTGCTTTGCAAATACGCCGATAAATGCTATTGTAGGACCCCAAGAGCCGGCGGTCACAAACCTCCGCGTACTTCTTTCGGCGATCGACTCGAATTGCGATAGTTATTTACTCTGCTTTTCGTGCTCGGGGCGCAAGCTGCGAGGTTTTGCAGAAAACGGCACCAAAGCTCGCTCAGATCAAAGCTCATTATGCAAATCGAGTTTGGCACACAACAAGGCGTAACGACTCCGGCATTAGCACCGTACAGGTGAATTCGTTTAAAGACCAGCCTCGGTTCGGATATAAGAGCTCGCGTATGACGATCTCCTTCCACGTCTGCGTTATATGAGTTTCGGAGATGTCCCGGGGACATGTTGGAATGAATAACGCCCCGGGTGAGTGTGGTGCTTCGTGGATGTACTAACTAATAGGGCAGGCCACGGAGGTGGGTGATTCGTTTTTATTTTACAACTGCTCTAAGGTATACGCCGGGATTTATTTGGTGCTTTCGTTTTGTGCGAGCCAGACGCGGAAAGGGATGCTTTTTGTGACTCTTCCACTTATTCTGCGAGTTCATTCCCTTCGTGTATCACGCATAATATAATTTGTCTTGCACCCTTTGGATTTTACCACATTTTACGTTTTTTATGCTTCCGGCATATAACGAATAAATAAATTAGCAAAGTATGCATATGTATATGTAAATGTGTGACCTTTAGGGGTATTTGTTTAAGAAATTTAAACCAGTATTGAAGTAGTCATCGTCTGACTTTCTAGTAAACATTTTCATTGCATCTGTTCCTCTAGGTTACTAATTCTTCAGTGGGTTCACTGTTTTTAAGGTTACGGTAGACATCACTAGAACTGTGTTTTTGAATTGCTTCGTTTTGCAATCTGATGTGGTGACAAAACATATATGAAATAACTTCAAGAACAAGATCATGATTCCTCTACTTGTACGCGACTCATTTGGGTATCTATACTAGTTTTTGGGACATCCCTTGAGTTTTTGAACAAATACCGAATGTTCTTTTACCTTTTTCTTTTTCTGTATTCAACTAGTCGAGGGCAGTTATCTAAGTTATCTACCTGGCCATGAAGGAAACGAGTCAGGAAATAAACAAATTAATTTTTTTTACACAAAATATGCCGCTTAGACATTTATTCAAACGTTTCTGCAATAAAGCGATACTTTAGAAAAAAACTATTTTGGTAACTGCAATATATGGTTCTACAGCTTCTTCGTTCGAAGAGTGTTTTTGGGAAAGAGTAGTCAGAGGGAGTCAGGTCAGGTCAGGGCAGGTCAGGTCAGGTAAGGTGAATGAGCAAGTTCTTTAAAACAACAATGACTTATAGATATTTTCTTGCACAAGTTGTGCCTTATGCACCCTGCAATTGTAATGTAGAACAAGAGTTTTCTGAGCATGAATGTGAGGCATTTTCTTGCGAATAGCAGCCTTCACATTCTTGATTTTTTCTTTGTACATATTCCCACTTATTGTAGTCCCTTTTGTCATGTATGTAATCAGTATACCCTCCGAGTTTCAAAAAACAGTCGCCATCATCGTCCGTCCCGAAAACTGGGTCCTTGCCTTTTTCGGTGGTGGAGAGCCCTTATGTCCTGATTTATAGACTCCTGCTTTGTTGGTGAGTCCCAATCTCTAAGTCTCATCTCCAGTCACATTTTTTAAATTCCCAACTCTTAATGCTATATGTTGAAAACGCTGGCGAGATATCCCAGTGTCTCTTGCAATAATTTGAACACACGCCGATTATTTAACAGGATTTCTTCAACCTTTTTGATTATTTGCAGCATTCGTGCTTCTAAAGGTCTCTTGAATCATCCTCGATCAGAACTTAACTTGGAAATAACTCTCTCCTTACACCACCGTCAAATTGTCATGGATATTCTTTGTGTTATTGCCTTCTTTTGACATAAATTTAATGACGCTTCTGTGTTCGAGTTTCAAATCACTCATTTTTCCATTTTTAACACTACAGAAAAACCAAGTGATTATCGATTTGTACCAAACTTGGAAATTACATTATTACAGTCATTTGACATGACAGAATAATTAAGATTGCATCTATGCATTTCATTTTGTGTTCATGGCTAGGTAGATATTAACTTTGTAAACCTCCTTTGTACAAAAAACCAGTGGCGGCTCGTGGGTTCAGAAACAGGTGGGCACAAAATAAAAAAGTGGCAAAGAAAACTTACCAACACTTTTTATTTGTACATGAAGTCCATTCTTCTATTTTTCTTGCTGCAAAATAACTCAAACACTGTTGTTAAAGGCTGGAATGAATAATAATTAATAATAATAAGTACATTTTGATAACATTCGTAATATTGCAGATGCAATTTGAAAACCAAAATAAATTTACATTTGTCCCAGACTTAAAATTTAAATGACACTAGCAAACAAAATAATTATGAAAGCTTAATTTTTGTTGTTTAGTTTTTGTAATGAAGGTATATCAGTACATTAGAAAAAAGTCACAATTTATAAAACAAAATAATTTTTTATTAATACATTAAATATGTTTCTTTACTTTTGTCCGCAACTGTATATCTGTCCGGAATCTCAAAGTTGTATTGTAATTTTGATTTGAATGACGAAAATACCGGGTGTTTCAAGAAAAACGAGCCAGTCAAAATATCGGTTGGAATGTGATTTTGCAAAAAGCGCCGAAACAGGTTATTTTTAAACCAACTGGGACACATTTAAACGTTCAAATTAAAGTTGTAGGGGTGCCCGTTTCAGCGGGATTGATTTCAAGTTTCATCCCTAAAATTTGAATAGGAAAAATAAGTCGAACGACCTCTCATTTCAATGGTTTTTTAACTCTCTTTACAAATGTGTACCTATTCTAAATTTAACAATTGGTTTTAATTTTTTTAAGTGCAATTTAGTAGTTTATTGTATTTATTAAAAAGAGTAAAAAATTGACTTTGCTGGTTATTTTCTTAAATTTAGCTCCATTCTCCATAGCTCCAAAAAAGGACAAAAAATAATCATATTTTTTGAAAGACAAAAATTTTATTTTTTATGGAATGTTTACTTTTTCGTAAATTTCTTAATGGTTTTTGATTTATTTAATTTCTCCACACATAAGTTTTAAAATGGAATATTTTGCATGATAGTAAATGGTCAGCATTATTTATAATAAAATTTGTTTTTTTTTAACTTATTAATTTTATTTTGATTTTTCCACGGAACTAATAAAAGAAAAAATAATTTTATTTGATAAAGTTTGCTTTTGTAGAAACCAGAACGATATTTCTGATTTTAGGAAAAATTCCCTTCTTCTATGTTTGTATGGACTTTCCGTATCAAACCCGAAACGGAGATTACGATCGTTGAAAGTCCATCATATCTTGGTGGAAATGTTCTTCTGAATAGGCACCCATATAATGCTTGAAATGGTCCAAGTGAGCATCTAACATAATTTAAGGGACATTCCGCAGCCCATGAGTTTAACACTTTAAACTATAGTTTCAATCAATTCTTTACAATTTTCACCTTGGTTGTTTCCGAGAAAATCATGCTCTATTGCTTTAAGCCTGTCCCAGGTTTGTTTTTCGCTTATTTTTTTTCCTTATTTGTGGTACGACGAAAATACAAGCTTTTATTTTGGCCTGGATAACTTAGGATATAAATTATTTAAATATTGAAAAGGCTACTACTTTTGACGAAGGGTTTTAACAAATTGCTTCCTAACGCCTAAGCATCAATACGTGTTTAGTTAGACTCTACAGTTGGGTCCCATTTAATATTATGTTTTACCTCAAAGTCACTTAATTTCTGATAAAAATACATTGATCGATTGGGGGGATCAAGAGACATTACAACGTTAAATCATGGTATAAAAATAACGCTGAAGTAACATTTATAATTTTCATTAAATAAAGGTTTTTTATTTCCGTTAAAAAAACGTTGGATAGTTGGTTTCAAATAACGTTAAGTGGCGGAACATTAGAACGTTAAATCAACGTTTAAATATAACGTTGAACTAACATTTATCATTTCCGCTAAAAAAAAGTTTATAATTTCCGTTGAGTAAACGTTGAATAGTTGAAAATCAATGTAGAAAATAACGTTGAAGTGACATTTATAATTTGAGTTAAAAAAACGTTTATATTTTCCGTTGAATAAACGAATATTTTTACGTTTAAAATATGTTTATTTTAAACGAATTTTAAACATTTGGTTTAAAGATTAACGTTAATTTAACATTAAGACGGAAACGCTTTAAAATCAACTAAAACTAAACGTTACAAATACAACGTAAAACCGTTTTTCAACCGACTAAACGTTTTCTCAACGTTTAAAAAACGTTAAATGCATTTTGTGTGTTTACTGAGCGGTTGGTGGTAATGCGTTTTGTCTGCTCTACTGTCCCATAAGCAAAAGTAACAAGGATATTTAGGATACCCGCATTGAATTCCTATTCCACCCCAATCATCTAAAAATCTCCTATTACTGGCTAGGTGTACTTCTTATAGAGTAAAGTCTCAAGCACCATTTTCACATTTTCATAATATTCTTTGTGTAATACTGACTATAAGCCGCATGAGCAAAACGTCAATTCTTCTCTTACTTTTACTCTTACATAATAAAATACGTTTCTTCATATATTCTCATATAAAAACTTAAATATTTATAGACAGTTACAAAAGCAAACTTTTTCAAGAATAACCGATGGTTTTAGTTATGTTTCGACATACGAAATTAAAAAAGACTCAAAAAATTTTTGCTTTTATTAACCTGTGTTTTTTTTAAAGTACATAGTTGTAACTGTATTTAAAAAACTCAACCTATTTTCCCTATTCAAAATTAAGGGATGAAAGCATCGTTGTAACGGGTACTCCCATAACTTAATTTTTAACATTACGTGTCCCTCTTATAAATAAAAATTGACCAGTTTCAGCATTTTTTGCACATTCTCACTCCGAGATATTTTGACTGGCTCGTTTTTATTGAAACACACTGTATGTTCTTCCTTTAATCTGCAATAATTATTAAAATCAAGTACGTCACTTTATTTTCCAAAATTTCTTTATGTAAGGTTCCGTTCAAAAATTCATAACTTCTAAACTGTTAAAGAAAACATACCCATTTTTTTTCTGTGAAGTCCCTAGGCTTTGGTCAATCTATTGAGCTATTGCCGAGTGGCGAAATAATATTCCAACGCTTGCTACGATTTTTTGAAAATGATGAACTACAAATGGGGAAAACTCTATTTTTTCAAATAGAACACCCAGTATATTTTTACACCATTCTTTAGCGTTTTTAATATGCTTTTCTGTGATATAAGATTTCTATGGGTTCAATTATGATATTAGAGAAGTTATCGAGAAAATAGCATTTTTTAGATGAAACCACTTTCTAGTAGTCTTGTGCAAGAATTAAATGTCAAGTTTGAGATTGTCAAGTATTACGTCTTCTAACAGTTAGTACAAATAATACAATCCAACATAACCCATAGGCAAACGGCCAATGTTTAATAAAATAATAAAAGAATCAACAATCATAACAAGCTCAACAATAATTAGAAAAATAAATTATCGTAGTATTAAATTGGTTATTCGCATCTTAACAAATGTTCAAATATACGGATATTCTGTTCTACACAAACATTCATTCTACGAACAAAAGACGAACTTGGTCAATAGAGTGAAATGGATCGGTTATTCGCTGCTTCATATCCTCAGCTGTAGTTGATGGAACCCTATAAACTTTTTCTTTAACATTGCCCAAGAGAAAAAAAATCAATGGGTGTCAGATTTGGGGAGCGAGGTGGCCAAGTAATACTTCCTCCTATTCCTATCCAACATTTAATTTTGGCACAAGCCTAGTAAAAACAGTGGTTTCATCTAAAAAATGATATTTTCTCAATAACTTTTCTAATATCATAATTGAACACTAGAAACCCTATATCACAGAAAAGCTTATCAAAAACGCTAAAGAATGTTGTAAAAATATACAGGCTGTTCCATTTGAAAAAAATAGAGTTTCCCCATTTGCTGTTCATCACTTTCAAAAAATCGTAGTAAGCGTTGGAATATTTCTTCGCCACTCGGCAACAGCTGAAAGATTGACCAAAGTCTAAAGACTTCACAGAAAAAAAATGCGTATGTTTTCTTTAATAGTTTGGAAGATATAAATTTTTTAACGGAACATTACATCAAGGAATTTTGGAACATAAAGTGACGTACATCAAAAAGTATGATAGATAGGTGAAAATGACTCAAGTAAATTTAACGCAGAACTTAGTATACAATTCAAAAATAAAATCAAAATGAGGTGGTTTCATTTAAAAAAACATAACTTTGGTCTTTTAATAATATTTGGACAGCCTGTATACAAAAGAAAATATTTTTAGAATGTGCAGCAGAAGCGCACCTATCATCCAACAATAATTTAAAGTCGATACCTCGAATAGCAAAAAAGTTATGGAGCGTTTACGCAGCTCTGGGTTACCTGTGTATACAGGTGGGTCATTAGTACGGGATCGGTCCATAACGTCTAAACCATGTAAGATACAGAAAAATTTTAAATACAATTTGTACATTTTAATATACACAGCGTGTTCCAAAACTCACGCATGCTACACAATTTTGTTTTTTCAAATAGAACCACCTATATTTTATTTCACTGTTGGAACCCATTTTGATATAGATTTATGGCTATATAAGATATTTAACATTTTGGATCACCGTTATCAAATTACAATTTTTTTTTCACATTTTTTGTCATTTGCAGAGGTTCACTTAAAAATTTACTGAAAGGCCGTTTTTGCAGCTAGAAGGCAGAAAGTTGGTAGAAATATGAAGATAGGATTGCTCTTTACGCCCGATATGAAAAATATAATTTTTAATATACTGGGTTTGCAATAATTCGTGTCAAATTATACTATATTTAAATAAGCTTAACTTTAGTTTTTTAAATGGCACACCCTATATTTTTGTATTCCATCGAATGCGTCTGGGGTCTAGCTACGTTTTTGTTGTTCTATAGCTAAAATTCATAATTTATGAGATATTTGATATTTTTGGCTGTGATACAGATTGGGCCAGGATACGGTAGGTAGAGTGCCATGGAAATCATTTTAACTCACATTTCAGCACTGCACAGTTGTGTCATCATTGATTTGTCATTTGATTATCCATTCTATTATCCACAATAAATTCTATTTTACAAGAACAAATCGATATGATATATTGTCATATCGATTTGTTCTTGTAAAATCGAATTAATTGTGGACAATGGAATAGATAATCAAATGATAAGTCGGTGATGACATAACTGTGCAGTGTTTAAATGTGAGTTCAAATGATTTTTATGGTTTCCATGACACACTATCTACCTTATCCTGTATATTACATGGTTTAAAAGTTATGGACCGATCCCGCACTAATGACTCATCCTGTATACTTTAATTGACCAAGTAATTGGAGTCGTTTGTTTGGTCGCCAGTTCAGTCACTTCGATCATTTGCATCTGAGCATCCTAGTCATGGACAAGACAATGATTTTCCTGCAACGTATCCAGGAATGCCGATAAAACCGCTGCTGATTTGGCCGTCGGTGGGTGACTCCGCCGTCGCTCCCGGCGCTCCAGGGTTGCTATTAAGGGCTGCGGGCGAATCCGGCCGACCTCGTTCCGTGCTACATAATTTCCAGGATGGCCGCGAGGCCCTCCAGTACCGATAAAATATAAACAGGCGTACCGCCCGTTCGCAAAACTGACGCTGATATGATATATGGCTCACGTGTGGGCGCATTGTCTGGAAGACGATGCGGCTCAGAGTCGTCGCACCGATTCCCCACATTCCTAAACATTATTTCAGCCTAATTGGCCGGTGCGGTAATGTGTAAGCCATCGCGGCCACCAATTAAATGCGACAAGAAAAACGCGGAAACCGGACAAAAATCGTTGGGGAAGGTTTGGGGTTCGGAGCGGAATCTGCGACCCGACGCCCCTGTGCCGTCAAATGCGCCTCTCTTATTGCATATCCGCGGGACAAAAAATCCGATTCATCTCTAAAACGGCCGTCTTTTGTGTTTGGTAAGCACAGAACGCGTCATTATATCAGATTTATGCACCGAGTCGCCAATAATTACGTTTAATGTGGCGAGCGTTTAATTGCATCTTGTGTACACACACACACACAAGCTGGTCCGGTTGAATAAGTGATCTCCAGATGGGAAATTACACGCTTTAGCGGCGCAAATTTGTTGGATTTAGCGGCTTAGTGTGCGTTGTTTTCGAAACCGTCCGCCGGCTACTTCGGTGCAGATTATTTAAAACGCTCACCCCCGTGAGTCCGGATTACAATTTTTAACGATTTACATAAAAATTTCCCAGGAGGCTGCAACGATAATCGTCGAAAGCCGCCAACAAGCCAGTTATTGAGACAATTCCATGAAATTATCCGTAAACATACAAGCCGCAGACAATAATCGCACCACGAAATACAAAGTCAAAGCTTGGCAGCTTTGAGCGGTCGAGAATTGAACACTCCGGATCCATTCTTCAAACAACGCTTTTGTTATTCATCCGACTATTCTCTTTTCTCTTAAGTCCTGCTCGACCTCTTTCTTCCATCTAGTTTCCGATCTATCTCTTCTTTTTCTTCCATCCATTTCATAGGTCATTAGCACTTTGGGGTCTGTTTCTGCACGCATCTTCTGCATATGTCCTATTCATCGAAATCGATGTGCTCTTACAACCCCTCATATACAGGTTCTTTCAGAACTCTTGCCCCAGAGAAAAATTGCACCTGCCGACGACAATAAGTTGGCAAAAAATAGAAGAAAAGTATTTACTACTGCTTACATAACTGAGTTACAAAACTTGTAATTCTACCCATTCCAGAAGGGTATATCGAGGTGTGATGTTATTTCTACCAAATAAAGCCAGTTACTAGGTTTCAAAAATAATACCATCAACTACAAAAAATGAGTGGCTTACTGTGCCTAATTTTGACTTTTCATTGTCAACAAAATTAAGTTAACGATTAACGTTACGACCACATTCCCCAAAAATTTTATCAACTAAATGATCAGCGGCTGAATACATAATTGTAAACAAATAAATTAGGGTTTTGCTTTTTTTTTATTAAAAATTTTATTTGACACTGACACCTTTCAAAAATACCAGTTGTACCATATTGAAAGATGTTTTTTTATGAAATCCACAGATTACTCCAGATGACTGACTCAATGCAAATATTTTGGCGGAATGACCTTCAATGACCTTCAAATTATGTAACAGTTCTCAGATGGCGCATCGATCAAATTTTGCGGCAAATTTAAATAGTCTCTCCTCTTTTTATAGGTAGTAAAAATGCTATTATATTTCGAATATTTTTTCATTTATTCTACAAAACTAATGTAAAAAATTGTTTTGTAGAATAAAACATAAAATATTCCTTCATTATTTACACGTCATACAAACAAACAATTTTATAAAAATCAATTTATTATATTACATAATTTAAATTAAACAAAATTATACCCAAAATGTTAACAATTACATTTCTAAGATAGGTATAACTTGCACGTATGATAATTACTTGAGGTTATTATATAATAATGGAAATTTTGAAAGACTTGCCGGACAACCAATAGAGCAACCTGGCTTAGTTCTTCAAATTCATACACAAAAATAAAGAATAATGAAGCCTAATATCTAATCTACATTGTTCAATTTAAAATAGTAAAAATATTGGGCCTTTTATTTGAATTTAAATAAAAGTTTTTGTAGTGACATCTAGCGGTCGTATAAAGTATTAGCAACGACTACAGCGCCTCTACATTTGCTTATGGTATCAGTGACAAAAATGTCATGCGCCTAGTTTCAATGTGTAGAAAAGAGATAGTTCCGGACAAAATCGCCCTATGAAGTCAGTCTATGGAGTAATCTGTGATGAAATCTTAGTAACGTAAAATTACGGCAAACACATCTTGAAGGTTGTAGATCTCTGATTAGTCAACTTTAATTTGTCTTTTTTCGAATAGGTAATTAATTTTGTTTGTGTTAAACCAGTTCATATCTCTCTTATTTTGAATTATATAATTTCCTTGTTTTTATTTCATTTTAATAATTAAGTAATTATCTATTTCAATGTATGATGTGCATTTGTTAAGGCTTGTGTTTTTAATATCTTATTGTCCTGTAATTGGATCCGTCTGTTGGGCAATAAAACTTATTATTACTATTAGTATTAATATATTTTAGATTTTTTCTTTAAAATTATACATCCGAATGCTATCTCGTGTTACCTCATTTTCGCTGAGGTGCGAGTTCTGAAAGACCCTGTATTTGTTACATGATATAGTTGTTTTATTTCCTAGTCTGTTCTTCGTCTACATCTTCCTTAACACATTCCTTTCCCACACCTCCAGTTCTGTTTATCTGTTTTATTGAGGGTCAACGTTTCACAAGCCTATAGGACTATTGGTTGTTTTATTGTTTTGTAGAATTTGACTTTTGCATTTCCGGAGATGTTTGTGATCTTGTGCATTTTCTGAAATGTTTATGTTTTCAGCAATTATTGGGTTTCGAAATAAAATTATTTAAAACAAACTTCTTTTAGCATCTAATCCCATCTAGATCTAATTTTGCACAATCTGCCATGCATAATAATTAATATTAATTATTTCATGAACAGTCACCTTTTAAATCACGGCAGATTATGTACAGGGACGTGAAACATAATATGCCGAGACAGGAGCGGTATTTCACGAAGAGACTATGGAGATTGTGTAAAATAAAGAATATACATAATGTGCCGGCAGTTCATGTATTGCCTAGACTTTTCATGAAATAACATGTTTCACTAAGAGATCCTTTTTTGAAAAATTGCTGCTCCCAAACCAATGAGAATTTTGGCTTAAAATTTTGACAGAAAATTTTTAGTATCGTCTAGTTTATAGTGGTCAGAGATCAAACTTTGCATTTTAATAATTTAGTATACAGGGTGGCTCATGAACGCAAATTGTTAATTTCATCAATTTTTTTAAATGGACCTCTTTGTATATTTTGGTATCAATTAATCACATTTTTGATTAGCTATCCAATGACGTCCTTATGACTCATCATTTTTCAACTTTTTAACCAAGTATTTTCCAAATTATCGATATTTCACTATTCAAACATTCTCCCGGGAAATTATCTATCTGAGCACTCCATATACATATTTGGTCTTCTTCTCATTGATCTTCAAGCCCGTTCTTTGCGCCTAACCTCTTTGTTATTTTTTATAGCTCCTCTGACTTCTTGCAAAGATGACAAGGTCATCGGCAAAACCTAGAAAATGGTGACGTTTTATTATACCGGGTCGCTAAAATGTATGGATACAGGATATAAACTAAAAATAAACTTACAAGAACGCATAACAAATGAAATTGTGAATATTTCTCCGAATACTTTGATTTATTCTTTGCAAAATGTTGTTCAAAGAATTTATTAATGCTAGGAAGTAAATGGAGATCAATTTAATTTCATAATTAAAAGTGGTATTTTTACAATTATACAGACAGCAAAAAGCGACAGATAAAAACAGCATTTTAAAGACTATAATTTTTTTGGCATAATACTGCATTCATGTTGTTTTAATTTTGGATGCCAAATGAGTTATAAATGCTCCTTTAACAATACGAAATTTGACTTCCCGTGCTATTAAAAAATCATCTAAAAAACAAATAAAGGCATACAATTAAAAAAAGAACATGTTTATAGAACTTAACTTCCCCCAACTCTATATCAAATTTCAACAAACTCCGATATACTTATAAATTTAATCACTTGCAATCTTTTCTATAATTATTAATTATACTTACTAAACCTCACCTTACTATAACCCAAAAAACGGAGAAATATTATTTAATCCTGTTATTTAACCCTTCTGTATCTTTAATGTTTCCGGACGAGCTTCATCGTTCTTACTAATTTATTGTATATTTCCAGCTCTGCCAGAGTTCTTTTTACTTTCTCGTACGCTTGCTGGAAATAAATAAACAGCAGAATTGTTATTATTTCTTGTATTTCGTGCTTCTGACTTTTCTGAATCCGCTTTGATACCCTGCAACGAAAAATGATTATTAATTATTATCAACTGTTGTCTTAATTATTTATTTGGTTACCGAAATATAATTATTTCCATATACAGGTGCTTTAAACGTCACACCTCGGGCACCAATCGGCCTTAATTGTTGAAATAATAATACCTAATGGCATTAGACGAAGGAATAATTATACGATTTCAATATCAAGTGATGAATGTGCGCATAAACAAAGCTAACTATTAACCAAATGAAGATTGAATCGAGATAAGCTTCTATGTAGTGTGTGCAGACGTAGGAAGAAGTTATTTAAAGTGCGTAAGACAAGTGTGAGGAAGTATTATTTTTCCGATTGTTGTGCAGTTACATCTGCTCTCGATTCGTGTCCGAGAGGGCTCACGATGCTATCAAGCATTGTTTTAATAACGCAACACTTGATAAGTTTAATAAAGTTTTTAAAAAGCCAGGGGGCTTTCGTAAGATCGCACGATAGCAAGCACCTTAGGTCTACACGTGAGCGGCGTCAATAACACCTTGTCAGTTTATTGTTGAGTTCCTATTATTTACGCGAAAAGAAGCACACCAAGGCTGGATTTCTACAACACATTTATTTATTAGAATTATTCGAGAAATTTGCTTTCTATTCCAATTAAATGTCAGCTTTTCGCACTCCGAAAAAACGGCGGGGACTTATCAATTCTAAAATTGAAATCTGAGATTGGCGGACTTTACGTGCGATTGTTGTGGTTTTAGTTATTAAGCAGGAAGAAAGCCGCAATGGCTCTGTTAATTGTTTACAGACATCATGGCTTTTTTCTGAAAATATTTACGGTTTTACAGCACGACGTCATTGCCCCAGATTTTAAAAACTGTAAACTTTCTCCGCGATTTTTCAAACAATTTAAACAATTTTCGGATTTTAGTCATTTACTATACAATTTTAATTAAGTGTTGAAGATTTGCAGGAATGTTGAGATACACGACATATTTATGAATTTTGTTAAATTTTTATTGATCCAATTGCGCGAATAATCACGAGTTGAAACATTAATAATTTCTACGCATTAAATTACAGTTGAATCGGGAGCGAGCATCATTTACTTTCAGCACGGAAATGTGTAGTTTTTACTAACTATACTACCACCAGTAATTTAACGATCGTTTAAGATGAAGCTAACACTTTGAAATTACTGGTATTTTGTACTTCTTAACCCATGCATGCTTGGAAGTGTCTAAGTGGCCATTACGCGTACCGAAAGCAGTAATTTACAGACCCAAAGCTAAAGATTTCTCCATTTTAACCATTGCTAGAGTCAACCCCTTTATAGAAATTTGTTTGTTGGATTTTATTATTTTATAATTTTTAATTTGCGAAATCTAAAGGATAAACTAGCGAGGCTAACCGTATGGTTTCACAAAATTCTTCCAAATGTTTCGTCTATATCAACCGTATGGTTTCACAAAATTCTTCCAAATGTTTCGTCTATATCTGTGGAGGACATCCTCAGTGGCGGTGCGGACATAATTTTACAATTCGTTTCAGCATCATGTACACAATTTTTGCTGATTGTGAAACCGATGAATGAATATACGAGAGTCATCTGAAAAGTTCTTGAAGTCGATTGGCTATTTAAATTCCAATTTTTTTTACAGCATCAAATTTTTGGTTTATTTCGTATCCGTGAGTCAAATATCACTTCGTCATTGATAGTTTTGTTCTTAGAGCTGTTTGAAAAACAATCGGTTCTTTGTGGACATATATAAAATCGAACATCGCTCCGCTATAAAATATTTCGTAAAGAAGGTTTGTTCGGCAATGAAAATTCATGCCGACCTAAAGAATACATTGGGGGATTTTCCCCCTTCATTTTCCACCATTTCGAAAAAGTGCAATATCTGGAGATTTGATCAAATAATTCGTAAAGAAGAGTAAGTCCACGATCAAAATTCATTCTGACATGAGGGTTACATTGGCGGAGTATTTACCTTCATTTTCCACCATTTTAAAATGGACTACGGAGTGTAAGATAGGGCGAAAGAGTCTAAAAAATGGCATTCGCTTTGAAAGACCAAAAAGTCTTTAAAAAATATCGAAAAAATATATTCATTGGTTCTGGAAGATTGTCGATTAAAGGTGTTTGACTGCTGAATTGTGCATGAAAAAGCTATCTGCATGTGCTCACTGCTGAGCAAAAAGTGAATCGAGTAAAAATCTCGCAGGACCGATTTTATCCCCCGATTGGCAGCCACTGATGAAACTTGGGTTGGGAAGTTGCAGTCGAAGCAATGGAAGCATTTGGATTTTCCACCTCCAAAGAAGGCACTGTCAGCAAAATCTTCAGGAAAGGCGATGGCATCAATTTTTTGGGATGCCAAAGACATACTATACCAGTTAGGACGAAATATTCGAAAAAAAGACCGGGTTTGTTCAAGAAGAAAATCATCTTCCACCAAGACAATTAAACAATGCAAGAGTCCACGCCGTGCTGCTTCCATGGCAAAATTTTACGAAATGGGTTACAAAATTCTACCTGGATTTATTCGCCAGATGTGGCTTCTTCAAATTGCCTTTAGTTCCCGATTTCTTGGCGGGCAGAGATGAAATATAATTCAAGTCACTATAGACGTTATTCTGTTTCATCCCAAGAATATTTCAAATGACTATAGACCAGTTGTAATGTGTGTATGTATTTAAAGGGGGGCTTAAGCTCTTGTGCGTATCTTCACCATTCCTCTTTTTAAGCTAACTACTAACGTACCGCACTGGCTTCAGTTGCGATGCTATATAGCAAATTTATGCTTGTTTACAATAAGTGATAAATGAGAAGGTCATTCTCACGGCGCCTTGAAATGCAGCCACAGGAATGCAGATGTTCTATGACGAGATTTAGTTTTTATAGCTATAATGTTTCAAAATATCGTACTATCTAGAGGATGACTGAAAGATCTGGAAGACTGGAAGAACTGAAAAAACGAATAAACTGAATAGACTAGATAGAATAGAAAGTTTAACTTGGGCAAATGCCTCTGCTGAACTATTGATTTGATCTGTTTCGTCACTGGTAAAATAATCGGATTTCTCAGGTAAGCACATTTTATGTCTGCTCTGGGAAAGCTTGCAAAAACAAACGCTGTCACCATTGTATGGGTTTCAAAAAACAAAAGAGCTGGTGAACCGTTTATAGTGGCTAGGTAAACGCTGCAACTAGGCCTTCATCATAAGGATCATCCAAGGCAACTGCTGAAGAAAGTCCTCAGGTGTCAGTTCGATTCTTACTGGAGGGGCATCCTCAGATTCACAAAGCCAAAGCACCACATAAAGGAGTGGTGATTCCGAAGGCCCGGACACCAAGACCGAAGAAGCTAGTCGTTACCCTTACGGAACAGTACCATCATGAGTATTGACTATGCAGATAAGAGGATGTGATTCCTCTTTATTTGCTTACCAACTGTGAATTTTTTATTCACAAGAGGTTTAGTAATTTGAGCCATGCCATAGAACAGTGTTTCTTAACCTTTTTCAGACCACGGACCCCTAGGAAATCTAGCACAATTTTCAAGGACCCTCTTAATAAAAAAACAGCAATAAAATTCGAACCATTTATTATAGTACTACAAATTTAAAAAAATACGTTAATGTGAAGGTTGATTAGTGATATTCGGGTTGATGTTACTACTAAGGGTCGGTTTTTCAATCGTTGGTAAACTTACAAGTTAAAGTATCAAAACTAAAGTGACGCTAACAAAACCAACAGTTTATATGGCAATTTGTGAGGTTGATAACACAAATATGTGAAAGTATCCATACTTTTCTGGATTTGGACTTTTTGTCATCTATGACAATTTATGACAATTATCTTAATTTTGTCAGTTATTTTTGAAATTACAAAATGGAAAAGAAAAGATTTTCAAATTTTTCTTCTGAAGAGGAAGACCCGTTAGTAGGGCTGATACAAAAATACAAGGGAGAGGTAGAATGTAAAAAAGTGGAGTTTTTACATGGCGAAAAAAGAAAAAGATGGGAAAAAATTCAGCAAGAATTTATTCTCAAAACGGAATATTTAGGTCCACGAAGAAAGAAGTCAAACATTTAAATTTAAAGAAAAAACAACAAAAATTTTATATTTTAAAATTAATAACGCAAAATGAAGTAACTTTTGCGTAGGGTGTGCAATTATTTCTTCAATTTCTTCCACAAGACGTAACTGTACGTTTAGATATCCTAAACCGAGCTAAAAAATCGGAACCTTAAATATAAATTTAAAATCAATCTTCAAAATGATCTGGACGATATCTTATGTGTTTTGGACGACGTACATCCTCATCACTACTAAAAGCGTTAACGTCGTAAAAATCAAACACATTATCGGTAACAAACGGTCTTTAAAAATTTT
This sequence comes from Eledona agricola, assembly GCA_964023215.1. NCBI lineage: Eukaryota > Metazoa > Arthropoda > Insecta > Coleoptera > Tenebrionidae > Eledona > Eledona agricola. The sequence goes on along the minus strand of OZ026855.1, from coordinate 19,065,269 downwards.
AGGGAAAATAACCTAAGAGTCACTGATTAATTACGTTTACTGACATAAAATCCAGCGGTAAAAGTTACTGGCACTTTTACTACAAGTAAGGTGACAATTGTGAATTGAAAAACCCCAACTGAAAGTTTACTTATAGACCTGAATTAGGGACCTGACCTGACCTGACCTAACCTGAAGTTTACTGTCGTTGTAACCTCAAATCGGATGCAACTTGTAATCTGTTTCCGTATTTGTTTTTAGTATATACAAGGGCAGAGAATGCCTTTCCACATAGGTATGTAGTTGAGAAAAGCTTCAGTGCTTCTTCTAATATTTCCTTATGATCTTTCTTTACATTCACCCAAAAACTTGATAAAGAGGATTCTTTGAAATTATATTTCAAAGCTGAATCACAGCATATTTCTATTAATTGGTTTTCCTGTGCCGTTATCAAGCCAGTAATATCAGTAAGATCTGTGTTGAAAGAGTCTAATATTCAATTTTGATTTTTGTTAGGTATTGGATAATCCCGGAACGAAGACCTCTTGTACTTGTGTTGGCAATATTGCTCCACCAGTGAATTCCAAAAACGCTGACAGTGTAGGAAAGTGATTATAGTTTTTTTTGAATTGTGCTAAGTAAGCGTAACGATTACGAGACTTTTGGTGGCATTTATTTATTACTAGCCTTTGCCCGCGACTTCGTCCGCGTAGAAATTTTGATGTGTATGTTTGTGAATTTACGGCCTGATCATAATAAATAGTGATACGATCCCCCTTCCACGATCTAGTGATGGCTTGCTACCGATACGATCCCTTGCTCTATGAAAAACAAAATCTATCCCACGGGAAAATGATTCCGGGGTAAATAGTAGCCTATGTGCTACTCCAGACTATAATCTATCTCTGTGCCAAATTTAAAACCAGATCCGTTCTGGCGTGATTGAGTAACACACATCCAAACTTTCGTATAGATTTATTCCAATACCGTTCTGTATATTCAGCGTGCTGTATTCGCCTCATTTCTGACTGCTCCGACGTTTCAGTTTATCTAGAAGCAGTCTGTCGCTCGGCTTGCTCGATTCTTTTTAACCTCTACTTGAGGAGTCGTCTCTCGACTTCTAGCTACTATCATAGCCCGAGCTTTATTACTCCTCTACGAAACATTAGATTTGCATTTTCCGGGCATTTCAAAAACCTCCAAATAATAACAATTCACACAAATTATAACTGACGTAAGAATAATTTATGACAGCTCTGATGACAGCTTGCGACCATCACCGCCATCTAGTGATGACTTGAAAAGTACTATATAAAAAACGATAAAATCTATCCCACGGGAACATTTTTCCAGGATAATTAGTAGCCTATGTGCTATTCCAGACTATAATCTATCTCTGTGCCAAATTTCATCCAGATCCGTTCAGCCGTTCTGGCGTGATTGAGCAACAAACATCCAAACATTCACATTTATAATATTATATTAGTATATTAGTATTAGTATAGATAGTATAGATATAGATAGTATAGATTGTTAAATGGTCCACAGATGAGACTGCGGACCACAGGTTAAGAATGGCGGCCATAGAAGAACATACGCTCTCACGGGGCAAGAAGCAAGAGTCAAGTGAAGAAAATGTTCAAAATGTTATAGACCTTATAGACTGATGGACTCATATGCGACGTTCATCTTTGGTCGAATAGCCATTTTCCATTTAATAATTTCGATAAATTGTTCTATTCATTATATTACCCCTTAGCAACAATGAAGTAACCTGGAACAAATTGGCATAGATCATCAACATCCAAATACAGAAGACACCGTAAGAAAATTTGCAAACAGTCTAATTTAGTTGATTGGCACATTTTGGATTGAAACAACCACCACCATTGGCGTAGCTAGGGGAACGCAGGGGTGATAACTTGACATCCATAACTTGAAAACTCATTGCCCACCCTAGAAAAATTGAAGTACAGATAAAATTTGTCAATTCTACTAAAATGTTAGTTTCTCTGTAATCAGATTACTAAAATTGACACCTTGCGGTGGTCGCCTTAGAAAAACAACCTAGCTACGCCAATGACCACCGCCATAATTCGTTGTGGGGATTTTGTAAATTGTGTTTTCAGTTCGAATCGATATCGTTTTGTCTTCGCCCGGCCCGCAGACTCCCGCCGACGGCGCCGTCCTCCAGGTACCCGCTATGCAAATACGGCATGTCTTGTTTGCGCCCGCCTCGCATCTCAAACATAAAAGGGTTCGCGTTTCTCGCAAACCTGATATCCATCCACAGTGTAGCACAGAATCGGGTTGGACTGTGCCTGCAGCCTGCAGGATTATTAACCCAACTCGCCTCCAACAAAAAGACCGAGAAACGCTCGGGTTGGAGGCCTGGGGCGGCCGTCGTTCCGAGCGGCAGTCAGCCGAGCGACCACCAGTTCAGTTGGAGAAAGGCGGTCGCGAGAAGTGGATGTAGTCACCGAGGAGCCGGCGAGATCGCGTGTGTCAAGTCACGGTCACGTGCTTCGAGTGCTCGCGAGGGTGGAAACGACGCAGACATTTTTTCCGACGAGGAGCTGATCCGCGCCTTCATCGTGGAGAATCGAGGACCCGTCGCCCTGGAGCCCTCGTGCCCCAAGCGGTGAGTCCCATCCCATCATTAACCCCACGGGGTGCGGTGCCTTTCCCGCTTGGGTTTGCAACCCAACGGTCACTGCACCATTTCTTTTTTTGGTTGCAACACTGACTTAAAACCAAAATTATATAAAACTTATGATAGTCATAAAAAATACAAAATGTGTAGTAATTTTTTAAAATACAAAAAAAAAGTACAAAGTTTTCAAAACGAGAGTCAAAACAAGAGTCTACTCGTCATAACAGTTTTTAATATAGTGAGTACTGATTTTAATACATTTCACTTTGTAAACAAACCTAATCTGCTTACTTTGTTACGTCGCTGGGAATATTAAGTCTCACGTGTACAATACTTTATACCATTGATTTAAAAATTTTCGCGTTATTTTGAAAGCGTTGTTAAAATGTAAAATATATGAAAACAAATTATAATGAAGCAATTAGATGCAAAGAGCATACAAAAAAAAGGGAGTTCACTGAAGCCTATCTAGCTTTTGTTTTGTTTTTTTACAGTGTAGACGTTTGCATTATCATGACTTTTCACAAAAACTGTCAATTAAAAAGTTGCCCAAACGATGTCCCAAGCCCCATGTTGGAATTTGTTAAAAAGAACACAAAATGTATCATATCCATCGAATCTGAAGCGATTGTCAGATAGAACTTAATTATTGCATACAAAAAAAGTACAAAGTCTTCAAAACGGATACTAAACAAGAGTTTACTCGTCATAACAGTTTTTAATATGCTGAGTACTGGTTATAATACATTTCGTTTTGTAAACAAACCTAATCTGCTTACTTTGTTACGTCGCTGGGAATATTAAGTTTCATGTGTACGATATTTTATGCCATTGATTTAAAAATGGTCGCGTTATTTTGAAAGTGTTGTTAAAATGTAAAAGATATGAAAAAACTACAACGAAGCAATTACATGTGAAGAGGAAACAAAAAAATAAATCGCAGAAGCCCATCTAGCTTTTGTTTTATTTTTTACAGTGTAGACGTTTGCAATATCATGACTTTTTACAGAAACTGTCAATAAAAAATTTGCCCAAACGATATCCCAAGCCCAAAGTTGGAATTTGTTAAAAAGAACACAAAATTTATCGTATGCATCGAATCTGAAGCGATTGTCAGATAGAACTTAATTATTGCAACACTGACTTAAAACTAAAATTATATAAAACTCATAAAAAATACAAAATGTGCATTAATTTTTGAAAATACAAAAAAAGGACAGTCTTCATAATGGATACTAAACAAGAGTCTACTCGTCATAACAGTTTTTAATATGATAGTACTGGTTTTAATACATTTCGTTTTGTAAACAAACCTAATCTGCTTACTTTGTTACATCGCTGCGAATATTAAGTCTCATGTGTACAATATTGTATGCCATTGATTCAAAAATGTCCGCGTTATTTTGAAAGTGTTGTTAAAATGTAAAATATCTGAAAAAAACTACAACAAAGCAATTAGATGTAAAGAGCACACAAAAAAAGGAATTCGCAGGAGCCCATCTTGCTTTTATTTTATTTTTTACAGTGTAGACGCTTGCAACATCATGACTTATGACAGAAACTGTCAATTAAAAAGTTGCCCAAACGATGTCCCAAGCCCAAAGTTGGAATTTGTTAAAAAGAACACAAAATGTATCATATGCATCGAATCTGAAACGATTGTCAGATAGAACTTAATTATTGCAACACTGACTTAAAACCAAAATTATCTAAAACTTATCATGGTCATAAAAAATGCAAAATGTGCATTACTTTTTGAAAATACAAAAAAAGTACAAAGTCTTCAAAACGAATACTAAACAAGAATCTACTCGTCATAACAGTTTTTAATATGGTGAGTACTGGTTTTAATACATTTCTTTTTGTAAACAAACCTAATCTGCTTACTTTGTTACGTCGCTGGGAATATTAAGTCTGATGTGTACAATATTTTATGCCATTGATTTAAAAATATTCGCGTTATTATGAGTGTTTTTAAAATGTAAAATATATGAAAAAAACTAGCTAGCCCATCTAGCTATTATTTTATTTTTTGCAGTTTAGACGCTTGCAATATTATGACTTCTGACAGAAACTGTCAATTAAAAAGTTGCCCAAACGATGTCCCAAGCTCAAAGTTGGAATTTGTTAAAAAAGACACTAAATGTTTGCATTTGCATGCATCGAATCTGAAGCGATTGTCATATAGAACATATTTCGAATTTCTACAGGGCCATTATAAATGACTGCAGTAAAAGGGTAGACCCAATGTAAAATTTTTACGTGCCACTTCATTGTGATAATGCATCGAAAGAGTGTTAAGAAAAAAATACCGGTATTTTTAACGTACACTTTTAATTAACGGCGAAAATAACAAAATACAACAGTAAATGACAAAAACGCGCAAACGACAAAACAGTACGATAAAATTGTGACAGGCATAACTTGTCGGCAGTTGTCAGTTCAGAGTTCAGTTACATAATCAAATACCATAAATTCAATGTCAGATTTAGGGACGATGACTCTCAAAAAAGAATGTCAAACAAAAAAAGGTGTATTCCAAATTTAGCATATCTGTAAATTAATACTCCTACAGAATAACTTTTAATTAACACGAAAACTATAATTGTATAAAATGAATCGAAAAATAGTATAATATAAACTGCAAAGAGATTAAAAACAACAAAAATTAATTCGAAGACATTCTTGAAAAAATAGGGGGCCCATTTGAAAAAAATTGAGTTATGTACGTTTGAAATTGTTAAAATTTAACTCGTTGTCTTTAGCCGCCTCTATCAAGTACAAAATTTGTTTTAATCATGAGATAAAACATTTATGTTGAATTTAGTCCAGAGGTATTCGTATTATTTCAGACCGCTGCAAAGGTCCAATTTAATAAATAAAGTTGAAAAACTCGAAAACGTCCATTTTAGGCCCTACCTATGAATAAACTGGATCTAACATCAAAATGAGGAATCTACAATGCAATAATATATAGGGTGTTCTATTTAAAATGAGGACGGAGTTACGTGTAGACAAAACATATACAGAGGTAAAACATATTGAGATGCGGTTATCGAACGAAGATACAATGCATTTAAGATAACACTCTGAAAATATCTGCATTTTTACAGTATGTCCACACACAGAGTGGCGCATCAAAGTTGTTTTTATGGAACATTCGGTATATTACGGTATTTTTGGATTTCTTGTCAAAAAATAATTATATTATTTATTATACAACTTACTATACTAATAATTATATAACTTGCTAACCTCAGTTGTTTTGCTATTATGTATTTCACATTAAAACGTAGAAAAGGTCTTGTTTTGTAAAAACGTTGCTCCCGAACTAATGAGATTTTGACTTGAAATTTTCACAAAATATCGTCTAGTTTATAGCGGTACAGTTTGTCCACATACAGGGAGGTGCATCAACATTATTTTATAACAGAACAACCAGTATATTACGCTATTTTTAGATTTCTTTTCAAATATTAATTATACTTTGCATAACCTTCTATGGACCTAACTTGTTTTGACAACCTCAGTTATTTCGCTCGTATTTGATATTTAAGCGAAGAAAAGGTTGTATTATGGAAAATCGTTGCGCTCAAACTAACGAGAATTTTGACTTGAAATTTTCACAAACATTTTTCAATATCATCTAGTTTATAGCGGCCAGGTCATATTTTGAATTGTAATAATTTAATATACAGGAGGGCTTATGAACGCAAATTGTTAATTTATTCGATTTCCTCAAATGGAACACCTCGCATATTTTGGTATCAATCTATCACATTTTTGATAAGCTTTCTGACGATAATTGATTGAATATTTAAATAGCCATAATTTGGAAAATACTTGTCTAAGAATCTGCAAAATTATGAAGCATACTGATATCTTTAGAGAGCTCATCAAAAATGTGATCGATTGATAACAAAATATACAGGCTGTTCCATTTACAATTTGCGTTCATGTGCACACTTCGGCTACAATCATTTATAATGACCGTTTACAACTTAAGCACACACTATAACGAATGCCGAAGTGCTTCCATGGCCTACCCTGATCCCTTTTTGCACGCCCGTTACAATATCTGGAACTTTGTTGAACGTCACATTTTTTCTTTCTTTGTTTTATTTACTTTTGGCGCCGCTCAAAACATCTCACGCACCTCCCTGCGTGCTTGTTTACCGTATAATTTACCCAAAAAATGTCGTCGAATGAGACCGAGTCGCCTTACAGCCGCCGCTTATTTTCCCGGGTAACGGCATTTTTGTCGCCGTAAGTGATATTCTGCAAATAATTTCAAAGGCGCGACCGCGAAACAAACAAGCCCAAAAGGGCAAATCGCGTCGCAAATTAATCGGTGGTAATTTTTGCATAACGGCGCCGGCTGGACGTGGTCCTTTGCCCCAAATTGACTCAACAAACCCGCGATCTTGATAAGCGGCAGACGGCGAAAACACCGCGAGCCCGGCCCCCGGTAACATTATTAGTCTGAAAGTATTTCGGCCCACAGCATTTACGCTTTCTATCTGAAATTCCATCAAAGGCAGGTATACGAACGAGCTTTCCACTTTTTGAATGCTTTTTGTGCCTAGTTCGGGTTGTTGGAATTGTGTTTGTTTTCAGAAATCGTCGGGTATAAAATCGCTTTAGATGAAACGTGTTGAGGAAATGCGCGACGCCATCGGGGAGGACTGCTCTGAAAATCGGAGAATGAGATTTCAGCGGGAGATTGTTTTAACCCTCCGGATGTATATTTAAAGAGATTTGCGGGCTTGCGCTCAATTACCCAGCGACAATAAAAATTATTGGGTTCGCTCAGTTTTTGAAAACATTTCGGCGTAAGCGCATTTGTTTCAATAACAGGGTTATTGCGTTGCGTTTTCTATTTCCGATTAATCCGCTTTATAATTCAAATAATTTATATTCGGAAATCGTGTTTGTGCGATGATGTGCGGATGAAATTTCACGCCACCCGTGAAAAATTACTGCATTTCTGCGCAATAAATCAGGAGTGGTGCTTTTAAAAGGACTGTAAGCGGTAATTAGCGGCGCTTTAGTTTCCTCACTTCAATAGGAAGTTCAAATCGCACCGATTTGATCTTCTACGACGCTCCCTCGGCGCTGTTTAAACGCTCGTTCGATTCGACCGAAGAACTGTTTAATTATTGTTCCATCTCTTGTATAAAGCAAACACATACATTATGCAACGATTGTAAATAAATCAGAATTACGCAATATACATCAAACATCAGGCGGTTGGTTTACCGATCCGGTGAATTTTCCATAAATAATTCTTCATCGTTCATCCTCCATCCATCTCCATCAACTCCGACGACATCCGTCCACTCACCTGTCACTTAGCCGGCCATCGCAACTTTCGTTCGTCTACGTAAAACCAAGCAACCCCAAACCGCCCACAGTCAAAAAGTATCCGGCGAATTGCTCGAAAACAATCAGATTTTTAATTAAAACATTAAGTTTTAATTAACAGGCTTGATCCGTTCGTGAACTCTACTAACATTGTAATTAAAGTTTGTAAACTTTTATTATCGTGAAACTCTTTAGCAAAGACTGTAAGTAACGTAATTTTTGTGAATTTACAATTCCTCGCAGAAATGCAACCGTTTACGACCACAATTAGCGTTTTATCCACTTTTTAAGATATCGTAAACTGTGCTCACTAACTAACCGACTAAGGGCCGGCATTTTCGCTTTTAAATAAAGTGAGAAATGGTCATCTGATGTATAAAGTTATCTGGCAGTCTTATTTGCCAAATAACCTGTGCAAATAACTCACGTTTAAATTTGTTCTAAACAGTTATTGGTCGCTTGATTATGTGAAACAAGGATTCATATACAGGGCGCGCAAAATTATGGAATCAGTTCGATATCTCAAAAAACCTAAGCCCGATGTGGACGAAATTTGGCACCTATTTAGGTGTCTGCTTGCTGTAATTTTTTAATTTTTTTATGCTCTCACCGTCATTTATTTTCTAAAAACAAAGACAAATTCTTTTATTAATAGCAACATTGGTTGAATATATTCTTGGAAAGGCCGTTTATTTTCTGAATTCAACAATGTGCTATACTGCTACTTTTTATCTTTTGTCTGCAGCGACAAAAAATAATTATACTATTTAATTTGTTTACAATATCATTAAAATCGCTGCTGAAAATGTTATTATTCGTGCTGTAAGATAATCTGGCATCAACACCAAACGTAACTGTGTAAAATGTGTACTTATTAGTGTACAACAAATGTTGAAAATGCTGATCATTTAGTTCTTGACCATAATGAATTAAACGAACGAAGCTCCTTAACATGTTGGGACTAATGCTGCCAATCTCTTCTCTTATTCGTTTCTTTAAATCCTCAATATTAATTAAGTGGTCTTGTGGTGTACTCTTTTTTTAACATAACCCCACAAGAAAAAATTGAGGTTACAAATCAGAACATTCGATTGCTCTCTTAACTTAAACTCCTCTTACATGTTTCAGTATGTTATTTTCCTATAGTCGCTGATACAATTGAAGAAAATCCCAAGAGTTGTGCACTTAATAAGTATTTTTTTCTCGCTTATGATAAAAGATAAAAAGTAGCATTATGGCATATCTCTAAATTCAGAAAAAAATGGTCTTTCTAAGAAGATATATATTCAACATATGCTGCTATTTAAAAAATAAAAATTTGGATTTGTATTTTGAAAACAAATGACCGTGTGACCATAAACAAAATTGCAACAAACAGACATTGTAGACCCCTATATACGTGCCAAATTTTGTTCAGATCAGATCGAGATGATTCCAAACTTTTGCGCGACCTGTGTATAAACACTTTAAGATAAATAAGGAACGCAAATTTGCCACACTTGAATTATGAACTATCAATGAAATGTCAATTTCTTTGAATATAAAATATTTTATTGACAGTTTAAGCAGCTTCCACGTGTGCATGCTAGAGTTTACATTTAAATTTTGTGAAGATGTGTAAATAATGAGCAAACATTCGGAGGTAAAAAGAAGAGGGAAACCCAACAATAATAAATTATATCAGTATTTTTTTTATTATGAAATACAATAATAATTTTACCATGTGTTCGATACTACAATTATTGATCCCCAATTTTCTGCAATATTGATTCAAAAGTGGCTTTTGAGAAACGGTATCCTGTAAAGAACTATTTTTGTCATTTCATTAATTAAAGTGGTAAATGCAAGGACGAATGCTATATAAGATCTACCGACGTTAATTTAGATAAGGATTTCCTAACCAGGGCTTCTTCCAAGTCGTATAGGTTAAGCACATTGACCATTATCTCCATATATTATTTCTCAAAGGTGTCCTTTTGTCGGTACATACTTTACGTCATATCTCCCTCAATACTTCATCAAAACCGATGATTGAGCCATCATTTTGAAGATTACCTTAACCGATTATGACGAAAAATAAACAAACCATTCAAAATGTTAGTTTCTTTTAAAATTATTTAAAAAACGTGTTTTGTCACAGCGCCATCTATTGACAATCTGTACTAAAATTGCGATGCAAATTATTCGCGCGGGGGCCAACTAGTAAAAATTTATAAACAAAATCATTACCTACATGTTTAGGTAAATAAGTATTTCTGCGTAATAAAACAACATGTTCATTACACATTTTACCTACCTTATTCTCTGAATTCGTAGCAAAAAATATTTCACACACGTTTTAAAATGACATTTATCGCTCTTATTTGAGATTCTTTGTAAAACTAAGTCTTATTTGGTACTGTGGGCAACGGATAACTCATTTTCCAGATAACAATAAATTATCCGCCAGATAAGCTCTCTAGGAAACTGAAAAGACGGAATTGTCTATTACAGATTACTCATGCAATTTACAAAATAAAATTTATCTTCAAGCGGTCTATAAATTGAACATTATTGTCGTTAACACTCGACACTGAAAAGCTTAATTATACCGCAGACACATAAAAATTTTTATATGTGCATTGTTTACTGCTGATTATAGGCCGTTTTTTTTCTCGCCAATGGCATCAGTGGCAGCACTTGAATGAATTCTAAAAATTTAAAAAACATTACAGTGACTTGAAAATAAAATGTTGCATGACATTCGGCCCAGAAGGTCTTTTTGTGCCCGGCGTAAATAACTATTATTTAGAAGTTTATTTATGTTTTTGCATTTGTTTGTCTAATAACAAATGGACGTGAAAAACTAATTTTGAAGGTAATTAGCTGTTCCATCTCACGTCGCAAACTGCAGCTTAACTATTGGCAGTTGGCGAAGTTGGGAAGTCGACGATGCAGCAAGAAGCGATCATGTGAAGATGCATCCTCGCTGTCACTCAGTGTCAGCCCGAGCACACTAAAATCCAAAGTTGCCGCATCATAAACTTAACTCGAGGCTGTTGGCACTAAATGCATTGTCTGCGTTATCGACTCAACAACGTGAATGGTAATGACGGAATTTCAAAATCAAACAGACTTGTTTGCTGTTTTAACAGCTTCATCCGCACCGGACAGGAAATAAATAAAATACCTAGTTGGGAGCGCGGTAATTGGTTGTCGTTGTCTGTGTGTGTGTCGGGAAATACATTTCTTAATAATCAGTCGAGGAATCAATCAACAGCCGCGTGCATCTTCGGCGGTTCTTGAGTTTTTGGCCGCCGGCCGCGTCTCTGAGCCCAGAAAATTAGTGCGTCTAGACTAAACGCGAATCAGTTAATTTAAATAAATTGGGAGCACTGCAAGACGGAACGCAGCCAGCCGTTTTCTAAAAGATGTTATTAATTCAAAAACGAGTCCGACGCCGACTTTCACATTTTTTCCCTATTTTGCATTTTCGATTTAATAAAAGCTCATACATTTTTGTGGCCGGCGGCGCTTTTTCGTGGTAGTTTTGTTATGTAATAGCAAAGGCCCGCGGCCGGCGCTATTATTGTTTGTTGTTCGCGTGGAATATTTATAAATCGATCTAAAATTTACAGACCATGTGTGTCACGGCAGTTTCGGATTAACTGAAAATCGAGCTGGTTTTAAAACTGACAGGAGTAGTTTTTGGGTCGGGGCCATAAACGCAGGCCCGGAGTCGTCCGCGAAATGAGGAGCCGAAATTAGTCCCACACTGCCGCCGGCCTCTTCCAACATTTTCCTTATTTGCATATTTTAGAGATCCGACGAAAAATGTCACGTGTGCCATTATAAATGTCATTAGAAACGCTCGTTTCTCTTACGATTGTCTGGCAGTTGAATGTTTAACAAATACAAAGCAAAAGTTTCAGAAAAACAAAGAGAAGGGTTAATTCGTGACAATATTCTCTTACTTTTCCATTCGTCTAAATCAGTTGTTTCAAAACATGCAATTTCTAAGCTTTCACAGCTTGTTCAGGTGTTACCTGACCCTCTATCTTTTTTTTCACCTCGGGGCACAGTCAAAAGTCCTGTAAGGGCAACGGGACATAATTTTGTACCTTTTGGCCCTCAAAATTTTCAACTGTGCGAGCTTGCATTGTCTTGAGACAGGATGATCCGTCTTCTAACATTATTTTCGTCCCTTTACTGAGGATTTATGGCAATCAAATTGCTATAGGTACAGGTGTCCGGTTTTTCAATGCTCACTATTGAGATCTCGGAAACGGTGAGAGTTACAAAGTCGGTTAAATTACATAAAAATTGCGCTATTTTATGGCTATTTCAAATAATGTCAAGATATCCAGGATATCTTTGCTCGTTTTGAAATATCCCGGGAAAACTGAAAAATGCCGAATTCAAAAAATCTAAATTACTTCTTTATTATGTCAGCTATCAATTTGAAAATCATATGTTTGAAGGTCCTTGATCGATTGACGGCAATTATTTTTCATTTATATTATTTATTTATTTTAAAAAAACCACAATGTTTTTCTCTTTACGGAGCACTTGAAGTATTTTTTTTTAATATAACCTAAAAAATATATAAAAAAACCTGTTTTTTGGGAAAAACTCGAGCTACCGTTTCGCCGGTATTTTTCAGTTTTTCCGGGATATTTCAAAACGACCAAAGATATCCTGTATATCTTGACATTATTTGAAATAGCCATAAAATACCGAAACTTTTCTGTAATCTAACCGACTTTGTATCTTACCATTGATTATGTATATAATCAATGATCTTACCGATTCCGAGATCCCAATAGTGAGCGTTGAAAAACGGTACCCAGTATACAAACGTAGATAACTCAATTTTTTTTTACTGTTTTAGATAAATTCTTTATTGTTTATTAAATGTCTATTTCCTATACCTATTCTATGCGATTTTAATGTTATTAGAATTTTTAATTTTTCCAATAATATTTATAATTTTGATAGCAGGCAATTTAAAAAGGAAGCGAAAACAGTAAAAAAATTGGGGGAGCAATTTGAAAAAATGGTTTTTGAACAATTGTTACAATTTTGATAGCAGGCAATTAAAATAGGAACAGTAAAAAAATTTGACGGTGCAAAATTGAATTATTTTATACATTTGAAATTGTTCAAATTGAACATGTTGTATATAGCGCCCTATTAAGCATAATACCAATTTTTAATCACAAGATGTATGCTGAATTTAACAGTATAAACCGCATCTCTCTAGGTTAGTTAGGTCCAAAGATATTCGCATCTTCTCAGACCGTTGCAAAGTTCCATTTCAATAAAGTTGAATAACTCGATAACACTTTAGACCCCATTTATAAGTACACTCGATCTAAAATCAAACGAGAAAACTAAAAATGCAATAATATAATATACAGTAGGTCCACGCATGGGGCTTCCAAACCGAAGTTTTTATTTATTTTTGAATTATCAAAAAAATGTATTCCTGATCAAATGGTCTGTTTGTTCTCCCAAACCCCCAAAAACCATTTTATTTTTATTTAAACAGTAACATATTATATTTTTTCATTTTTTTTTGAAAAATTTTGACGTTGCCATAGTTTTTCTTAGTGGTACTATTATTAATTATCGATGAAAATGTTCCTCTGGGAGAAATCTCAAGGAGGCTTTCAAAAGGACGAAGCAAACACGACCATATTTTTCATAGTTTAGCAAATAACAGAAAAGGGAGCACAACAAGGAAGATAAGTATATTTGGGATTCATTGATCAAGATAATAGGTACTTTTGATTCGATACCAAGAGAAATACTAGGAAAAATCCTAATAGAAAGACGAATTAATCAATAACATGTCGGTAAAATAAATATTTAATTTCAAAATTACAATTTCAATCCATTTGGCTGTATAAAATTGTGTAAGTGCCATTAAAAAAATTAAAATTTTGACGTTTTGTTTTGGGTATTTTAATTAAATCATTGTAGGTACTTAGAATGTGTTTAGCTTTGGTGAGACCGACGGAAGATTCTACAAACTTTCGATTAACGACTGCAAAAAACAGTTTGCGTGAAATAATTTTTTTAGACCACCGTAAATGCAAATTTTTGTAAAATTGGCACATCTCCATACCTATGACAGATAGACAGAAATAACATAGATGCACTGTAGATGGAAAAGAGGGACTCGAAAATTGAATAAAAACAGACAACTTAGTTGGTGGGTGCACTTACAAAACATGAATAATACAAGTAAAAACGTATGGAAGGCAAAAGCACAGAAAAGAAACAAAGGGGAAATCGAGCAAACATGGGATAAGTCAGTAGGTGAAATACTAAACAAGAATGAGAAATGTGCATGAGACATGAAATTAGGGAATGGCGAATTTAAACGTAAATGTACCATAATACTTTACACTATTACAAATGATATCTAACTTATATAAATTTGAAGAAAATGTGTTTTCCATATTACTGCTAACAGTATGTTGGCAGCGTATTCCGCTACTGCAATCCGATGGCAAATTGAGATAGCTGCCTAATGAAAATTGTTATCTTAAATATACCAGGAAGTGAGCAAATTGCAAAAAATAGTTGGGCGACAACTTGCTTTAAATTCTCTTAAAAGTGGTAATCACTGGGACAGACGGACAGAGTAACTACCACTAACTACCGACGCTGCCTCCGTTCCACAATTAGCAGTGTCTAATTCGGTTTTAATTGGTTTGTCACTAATAATTATCATTAATTAGTTGCGGTTAATGATTGCGGCATCATGACTTGCATAAACGGGCCCGACACGTTTCTTACCTATTTTTAAGAGCGCTGCAAAAATCGTCCGATCGAAACGCACAGAACGATCGATCGGCAATAAAATAGCGGATTTACAATTTGCAATAAACTTATGATTTACAACGGAAAAAAATTTCAATTTGTTTACGTGCGTCATCAATTATTCCATTATTCCGTGTCCAGATTTTCATTAAAGTTTTGTTGGGGACAAACAGACGGTTTTGTGGTCTTTCGGCCGCCGGCGGTCATAAAATTGAGTGATATGAACAATCACGCCTTGATAAAAGTTCGAAACTAGTGATAGAGTGCAATATGTCACGGGCTATTGGACGGCTCGCTCTATTTCACGCCTGTTTCACTTACATACCCTCAAAGCCGCTTCGCCCTCGAGGCACACAATTAGTTCCTATATCATAACAGTGCCTGTGCTAAAAATCGGCCACGACGGCAGAACCCAGCCACGATTTTAATTAAGTGGGGCAGGTGTTGAATTATCGCAACTTTCACGCGCCGCTGTGATAAATCCCCTTCGACAAAGGGTTCAGGAATCCCGTTTAGAACCCATAAATTAACGATCTGATGCGATACGCACATTAAAGCTTGTTGAACTTTATAACTTGTTCAAATGTATTCAAATTAACACTAATAATACCTACGGGATGGGTGCATGAAGAACCCCAAAGTGTTGATGACCTAGCAAATGAACGGAAGAAAAAGAAGAGGTAGACCGAAAACTAGATGAAAGAAAGAGGCCGAGGAAGGCTTAAGAGATGATGGGACAGAGAATATAATCAAATTACAGATAGAAGTAGAAACATATAACCAACTAGGCTTGTACATAATATTAGGAGTAGAGATATTTTAAAATAATGTGCGTACAAAAATAAAACAAGGTCTACATAACATAACCTACATAAGGTTATGTAGGCCATGAAATTACTTCGACGTTCGATAGAGTGTAGGAAAACTTCTAACTTCAGTTATCAAGTTATCGATAATTGTGAAAACTTTTTTGGACACGATACATTTAATGTCTCTCTCAACAAATTCCATCTCCAGGTCTCGGTTAAGACGTCGTTGAGTAAACTTTTGAATGACACCTCCTGTCAAATGTCATAATTTGATAATTTCAAAAGTCAACACTATAAAAATACTATAGAGTTATCATAGTAAGTTATGAATAAGTTGTCCATAAGTTATCGATAATTGTGAAAACTTTTTGGACACGATACATTTAATGTCTCTCTCAACAAATTCCATCTCCAGGTCTCGGTTAAGATGTCGTCTGAGTAAACTTTTGAATGATACCTCCTGTCAAATGTCATAATTTGACAACTTCAAAAGTCAACACTATAAAAATACTATAGAGTTATCATAGTCGTAATACGTGAAGAGTCCGTGTTATCCTATTAAGGTAAATGCTGGTATATTTCTGGTAAACGCATACGTCGGCCGATGATTGGTATTTACATACAGAAGACTTCTCGGAGCGTGGAACCCCTTACGTCGTGATCGACTCAAATTTTCCGATAATGCGCCATTGTGCATGATCGTTTTGATTAACTGTATTCTGAAATGATGCCGTCCATTATATTTCAATAAGAAAACTCGCTTGGATATTCATTAAGTTAATGTGCATCACTCGCGAACGTCTCAGACGTCGAGCTTTGGGTTTGCTCTTCCAACTTTGGCTTATTACTTAAATCACGTTTCGCCGGAAGGAAAGAGTTAATTAGCGCTTTTTTCCGTGTGTCACATCTTCGGCGCGAACGTCTAATTTTCATTCTGCCGCAGAAATTCCTAAAACTAAATCAGTCTCGAATTGAACCAACTCTGCTGGCTTTGACTTAGCCAAGGAATGAGTACTTTGAAATTCGAAAAGTGTTATTTTGAATTGACTTGAAGAAATTTAAAGTTACGTTCTCAATTGACAACCATTTCGTGCTACTTTAACAAATTTCATCACCCGAGACTATAGGAACGTGGTATCTCCAAGGAATAGGCGAAGAAGGGGCAATAAAGCACTAGCTAAAGAGATGACAAGATACCGCATGAATATAATAGCCTTACAAGAAGCCATTTGTAAGGAACTACTGTAACAAAAGTGGACAACTTATGTAGGCCGGAATCCAACATGAATTTGAATTTTTAATAAAAGAAAAACTGCAATTTGAAACCTGTGTTTAACATGTGTTTTATTAGAATAAAATCAAAAGAAGATAGCATAACAACAATCAATATGTATGATCGTACAGAAGGCAAGGAAAGCAAGATAGACGATATATATTAAATAATCATAACATTCCAGGCACTATGGCGAATATAGAAAAAAAGGATACATAATACTAATAATGGGGACGCGAATGTAATAATAATAATAAGCGGTGAAAGAGAACATGTATATATCTATAACAGGAGAAGAGAGCAAGTATTATACTGCTATAAGCAATGATAACGGTTTTAGACTAGTATCCTTCGCAATAGAAAATTAAAAGCGCAAAATGAGTACACAGATAAAGGGACTTGGTACAAATGAAATGAACTAAGTTGATCACGTATCACTAGAAGACTAGTATGTAAAACTAATAACGAATGCACGAACATTTAGAGAGACTAACGCCGATTCGGACCATTTATAGTAGATGTAGATATAACGTTAAAACAACCATTTGAAGGAAAGGAAAAACATAAGATCCAAGCACAACGGAAATACAATTTGGATGAATTATAAGATAGAAAGATAAACAAAACATACAAACAATATATCAAAGATTTTGAGAAGACAACAAATAGAAATGATCGATACTAAATGGAACAAAATAGAACAAACATAAACAGCATTAGCAAAAAAAATTGTGCTTGCAAAAAAAAGGAAAAGAGCCTGGATGAGTGAGGATTAACTAAAACTAAGACAAACAAAAAGCAAATATTGGGTTTTGTTTTTCATTTATCAGCGAAGGCCACAAAATATTTATGGAACAGAAGTGAAAAGTTATGTGGAATATTTAGGAGGAGACACAATGAACAATAAATATGGAGACTGAGTTTAAGAAAAAAGAGACAAGAAACTTATATAAAGACATCAAGACATAAAGGTATCAGAAGGATTTAAGACAAAACCCATATACTGTAAGGATAAAAAGGAAAACCTCATGGCTGATAAAAATCAAAAATTGAAAGATGCAGGAAATATTTTGAAGAATGTTAAACGGAGAAGCGGGTACATAAAGAGATTGTGTGGAAGACAAATATGAAGAACACATAACAAAAACAACAGTAAAACTATCAGAAGAGGAAGTGAACGATATAATATGATGCCTAAAAAATTACGAAAAATCCGGGTAACAAGATAATCGCGGATATGCATAAAAAATAGATTTAAATATTTCAGTTGGTAAAAGAAAGCTGGAAAAAAAATCTGGAGGTCAATAAGTTGGTAATGTTACTATCGTACCACTTCAGAAACAATGAGTAATGTGAATGTAAAAACTTTAGAAGAATAGCTCTGCTCTGATTTGTATAAACTGATGGCCATTATTATTAAGAGGAGATTAGAAGCGAAGTCAGAAAGATTTTTAGGAGACTATCAGTGCGGTTTTCGAAAAGGCAGAGGCCTAGTCACACTCGCTTATGACTCAGTAAGCAGAAACAAGCTAATCGAAAATAATAATACTGGTTAAGATGACAATTATAGTTTACGTGTACGAAGACAGAAGAGAGAAAATGCAAAGGATTGAAACAGGGGAACGCCTTATCGACGGTCTTATTCAACATAGTATTCGATAAAATAAAAATAAATAGAAAGCGGCATAAATAAAACAGGAACAATACTTAGCAGAAAAAAGCAATGTCTTGCATATATCCACAACGTGGTACTGAGCTAACTAACATATTTTGGGAGGAATCCAATGCAGATTGCAAGAAAGTTCAGACTGGTAAAAAAAAGCAAATTTATGCAGTTAGCACACAATACAAAAGTGAGAATGACAGTAGGAAGAAAACTGCGTGGAAAGCCCTGACAGATAAACGAAAGAAAGGGAGACCTAGACGGAAATGCAAAGAGACAGTTGTGAGGATCTGAAAGAGAAAAAAGTACAAAACTGGAGAATAAAAGCTAAAAACAGAAAACCATGTAAAAATATTACTAAACAATGGGCCTAAAAGGTACGTGATCGCTTCCACACATACATACATTACCAAACATGGATGTCAAAGATCTGCACTGTAAAAAATACGACAAAAGCTAGTTTTCACTTTTTGTTCGTACGATTTATGTACGAACTGTGTATGGTAAAACATTGCGATTTCAGAAGCTAAACGAAATAAAGTCGCGATAAAACGCTTGCTTATATGAGCCACAAGCCAAGTGCAGTAATGAAGATTACCTGATTAAATTTTACGAACTATATGCTTTAATTTTTCAATAACTTCAACCGTTAAAGAATCATAACGACAAGGTTGTGGAAGCGAAAGCATTAAAATGACACTATAAAACTTGCGCTGTTAAATGACTTGCAAATTTACTACAAATAGACTAATTGCGTTAGAGTTAGTACTATTATTATCGTACAAGCGATCGGGCCTTGTCAAGGTGTTTCTAATTAAGAATAATGAAATTTACGCACGTACGTAATTTATTTATTGTTCGAACAAACGTGTTAGTGTTGGTGGAGGGATGTAAAGCTCGTCGAACACGGCGAAGCGGTCCACTTTAATTACCCTCGTTTGTTTTGACTGGACGCGTTGAAACCGAGCCCTCGTCGTTTCATATGCGTGGTAAATATAAAGCCCCGAGGAATGTTGGGTCATGCCCCTGGCCAGGGCAAGTCGAGGGCAGCGGGTAAGGAATGCGATCCGAGTGTGTCTGTGCATTCGAGTGTCGTTGTCTGGGTCTGAACGAAGTCAGTTCAAGATCTTCGTCGTCTGCCACTCCTGCCACCTCCGCGATAATCACTCGATTTCCATTCAAAACAACGTTGAGGACTTTGCGTGTCTATGTTGTAGGCGATCGCTACTTCCCAGCTTCGTTCCGTGGGTAATTTGAGGCTGCATTGAGAAACAATGCGCAGATTGCACCCAAGAACAAAGCGTCGATGGAGGTAGCGAGATTAGATACTACTAATACGGCTTTATTAGCATCTTCAGAGGAAGTGCAACATTTAGCTGTCGTTGGCACCGAGAGAAGGTCAAACTCTTTCGGCTCATAATAGTTTTGAACGTCGAACAACATACAAGGGGGTATTGATATGTTATTAGCCTACTAATGAAACTTTGGAACTCAAAATATATTTTTATTCAACGTAGTCTAATTTTAAATTAATACACTTATTACAGCGATCCTGCATCACCCCTAACCCTTTAAAAAAATGACTCTTCTTGCTTAGAAAACCAGCCTTCCACAGCTTCTATTACCTCTTTGTTACACAAAAATGTATGTCCTTTTAGGCATTTTTTTAATCTAGGGAATAGAAAATAGTCCGAGGGAACAAGATCCGGGGAATAGGGTTAGTGTTCCAGTAATTCAAATCCTAAATTCCGAATTGAACTCATGACAATTTGTGATTTGTATGCAGGTGCATTGTCCTGCAAAAACAACACACCTTTCGCATGCCACGTCTTTTTTGTTTGATTTTCGCTCTTAGGGTGCTTAGTAATTTAGAATAATAATCTCCAGATATTGTCTGTCCCTTTTCTATATCAATCATAATTACTCCATGAATATCCCAAAAAACTGAAGTAAGAACTTTTCCAGCGAATTTTTGGACTCGAAACTTCTTAGACCTTGGCGAACAACGATGTTTTCACTGCACTGGATTTTCTGGGTCGTAAAAATTCACCTAAGTTTCATTCCTGACACGATTTAAAAAGTCTGGATCTTGTTGAAAATGAGCATAGATTGAGCGTGATGCTTCCACTCTTTCTCGTTTTTGCTCGGCTTTCAAGCATTTGGGTATCCAATAAGCAGAAACTTTTTTCATATCTAAATCAATGTGAACAATTTAATGAACGCGTTCATATGAATTTTGTAATTCCTCAGCTATATGGTTGAGTCCAATTGGATCGTCTGACAATATCATGTCATGAACTGCATCAATATTTTCAGGGGTAGACACCGAAATTGGTCTTCCTGGTTTCTTTTCATCTTCAATGGAAAGTTTTTCTCTTCTGAATGACACAATCACATATTACTCCAGATGACTGACTCAATGCAAATATTTTGTCGGAATGACTTTTAACGACCTTCAAATTATGTAACAGTTTTCAGATGGCGCATCGGTCAAATTTTGCGGCAAATTTAAATAGTCTCTCCACTCGTTATAGGCAGTAAAAATGCTATTATATTTTGAATATTTTATGATTAATTCTACAAAACTAATGTAAAAATTCATTTTGAAGAATGAATCATAAAATAATCAATATTTACATGGCATAAAAACAAACAATAAATTAATTTATTATATTAGGGGAAGAGCGGGTAATGGGAGTCAGCGGGCAATTGTGGTCACCCACATATCTATAAAACTACACATCCGAGATTGATGTCGATGATCTTTCCGCCCCTTGGTGTACTTTCCACCACTTTAGGAACAACTCGCACTATCTGGCGCCACCCGTTACTGAGTGGCAGTTGTGTTTTGTTTTGGCGTCTCGCCGATGTAATTTTTCATTTCTATAATAATGACGGTAAGTGTCGAATTTTTTATCATATCTCAATGAGTATTATATGTTTATTTAGTCTTGACATTCAAAATTGTAATGTGCATCTTAAATTTCGATTAAAATAACTATGTTTTTTAATATTTGACCGTTTTCTCATTAGTGCAGTTGTGGGTAATGAGAGTCAGGTGACCCCCAGTGCCCATAAGTGTCCGAATATTTATATTTTTTTCGAGACTCCAAAAGTACGGTTCAGAACAACCGAAAAGGCTAACACGTCATCTGATTCTCTGGAAAAAGCTATGCAGCTTATTGAACAAGAAGGTTATTGCATACTAAAAGCTGCTAAAGCTATAGGTATTCCGTTTTCAAGTCAACAAAAGGGATATAAAAGAAAACTTAACTTGGGACCACGTTTTAGACGATTTACTGTCTTTACATCAGAAGTAGAAGAATAATTAATGTGAATATGTGTTAAATTTTATTTGACTCTGAATACCCGCATCTCAGTGCAATTGGAGTCAAATGCATATATTTTTAAAACTCTTCTTATTTCCAAAGTTGATTGTCAAAGTGCTTAAAACTGATTTCAGATGATTGTTAAATAAGTAAATTTTGTTATAAGGCGGTTGCAATAAATATTTGATTTTGAAATAAGGTGTTATTTGAATTCTCGCTTAAGTGACTCCCATTACCCCTTTCTCCCCTACATAATTTAAATTAAACAAAATTATACCCAAAATGTTAACAATTACATTTCTAACATAGGTATAATTTATACATTTGATAATAACTTGGGATTATGATATTGTAATGGAACTCTTGAAGGACTTGCCCGACAACTAGAGCAACCTGGCATAGTTTCTCAAATTTATACACAAAAATAAGAAATAATGAAGCCTAATATCTAACGATGCCGAAAAGTGTTTGTTGCAAATCCTCCACTTATACTTTTGCAATTTTGCAGATTTAGAGCTTCTTGCCAGAGTTTCGCTCTGCAATTATATAATTAGATTTCCTGGATTTGTTTGATTAATAATTCACTTTTTGGAAAACAATGCAGTTTCTCCGCTTCGTTTTCACAAACACCACAAATAATGCAAAGAAGACCCATCTTTCGCTTAAAATTATTCACAAATACAAAATACAAGCAAGTTTTGACATTTACTTGCTTGATAGTAATTGTAAAACGCTGCTTTTAAAATATTAGTCAGAAAAAAGGCAACAAACGGAGAAACAGTCCCGCTTTTTAAAAAACGCGGAATGGTACATTGTTTAATTTAAAATAGAAAAATATTGGGCCTGTTATATGAATTTAAATAAAAGTTTCTGTAGTGACATCTAACGGTCGTAAAAAGTATTAGCAGCGACTACAGCGCCTCTACATTTGGTTACCCTGTCTGTGACAAATTTATCTATCTCAAATTTATCGATTTTCACAATTGTGTTCGACATGCTTTCTTTCAAATTCTAATCCAGAACAATGCTTCAACTTGTTGACGTAAAATTTCACAAGGACATTACTAATAATTCATTGTTTCTTGCCATGGTAACAATTTTGGTTTTATTGAAGAGAAATAGCCTAGGCTAACTAGATAATACCCCTTAGTAATCCGCTATTATCGTCCCAACAATTTGTCATTACTTCAAGAGTGACAACTATTCACATAATTTTTGTCTTTAGTTCTTTGGTGAAAACACATTGACGCAACTCAACTCGCGGCATAAAAAATAAATGGGGCTTTATTTTTATCAGGTATCGTTGCGTCAATCGCTTCCACAAAAAGTCGAACAATGTGTTGTCGTTATGAATAAATCGTCGAATGCTCTAACCCGGAACAACAACGCACAACAAGTCACACTCTCCGGAATTTCAATCGCGATTTTCTGCATCCGCTATGATGATGGTCGTTAAGTCGGACGAGGCAATTACGGGACGATTCGAAAGAACGCGATGGACGCTATTTCACAGAATCCGAATGCCATTACATATCTTGCCCATAACGTGATAGCTCAATCACAGCACCGTAGAAAAACTCAAATTGTCCCGCAATTATCGTCACCCAGGGGAGATAATTATCAGAGTGGCGTTTAAGATTAAACGGAGCACATTACTTTAATTTATGCACATAAATACGGCGACGCGTGATGCAGGAGCAATTCCTGCAGCTCGATCAAAGATAAATTAAAAACAACAGCAATTCCTGCTGCGGATCCGCCGCTCTTGAGGCTGACGTGCGTAACGCAGTAGTCTTGCATTAATTTCATTGAACGCATGTTCGCGACTAAACGAGACCGTCTGATTAAAGGCGCTTTAATTTCAATCGGTTATGCATTTATTTGCATCTCGTTATTTTGCACAAAAATACACTGTGCTTTATTTATTGCCGCGAGTTTTACAGCTAAGACACCGGAATTGAACTTATAACCGAAGCCTCAACAAATTTATTCTGGGAACTCAATGTTAACGAGCGCCGTTATTTGCGGACCGATTTTCATAAATGAGAAACTGCATCGATCCTTGTTCATTTGTCTAAAAAACGACGGGTCAGATTTTTCATAAGATTCTTTATTTTCATAAAAAATAGAAAAATGTGTAAAGGTGTTGTGCCAAAATTAGTTTTTGCTCGATAACTTTGGAACAAATTATATCAAAAATGGGCTCCAGTTGATTTATAGTATTTTCCGCACCCTATCTTCTAAAAACACAATAATTCATATCGCATGAATATTAGGGACGCTTCAAGTGTATTTCTTTGAGAATAAAAATTGGATTTTTGCAAGAGGATCCCATAATTTATGATGGGACCATTTACCCCTCTTGGGATGTTGTAAAATATGCTAATAGAAGAAATATTCCTATATTTTAGAACTATATAATTTAAAATACATGGAACTAAATTGGAGATGGAGACAGCACTACAATAAAATGATGGATGCGAATCCACAAGGAAACACGTGTCCCGTAATAAAACTAGAAAAGAAACCACCTTTTGCGGAATTTCGAAAATAAATTGAAAAGTCCTTTACATATTTTTCTACTTTATTTTTATCAATATGAAAAGACCGGTAGTTTTTTTTATACAAATGAACAAGGATCATTGTAGATTTTAATTTATCAATAGCGAACCAAAATAACGACGCTACGGTTAGATTCGTTAAAAAAAAATGAAAAATCATGTGAAAGAAAAGATATATGATTCAACAACGTAAACTTTTTGAATATAGTATAACGGAGACAAAAAGAAGCTTCAGAATTTCTGAAATTAGATATTCTGAATTGTTTGAAACATGTATTTGGTGACATGGCGATTTTCCTGTATATTTTAGTCGGAAAAAAGAAGAAACAAACTTCCTTCCAAACTTTTCCGCAGATTTCGTCAATAATTTAAAATTCATAATTAGAAGAATTGCAATTCATTCCGAAAGTTTGCTTAAAGATGTAGACAATAAAGCACAGTTTGTAGGAGGTAAAAGAATAAATTTCTCATTTAATTTTATTTTATACTAATGAAGCGCCACAGTTAAATGAGACAAATATGCTACGATCCAACAACCTATAGCAAGTTTGGAAATAAAACGAACAACAAAAGTTCTAAAGAATGCTAATAGACTAAAGAAAAAAATGTATGACAGTAACAACCTCACCTTAATTTATTTATCTAAACAACTTCCAAACCGATTATTCATAATTTGAAAATCACAATAATTTAGATATCTTTCAAGTGTTTCTTATTATTCTTATCTTTTCGTCAAATTTTTAATTATAGCAATATAGTGTACAGGGTGGCACATGAACGCAAACTGTTAATTAATAGATTTTTTCAAATGGAGCAACCTGTTTATTTTGGTACCAATCGATCATATTTTTGATGAGCTTTCTAATGAAGTAATTATGCCTCATAATTTTTCAGCTTCCTAGTCAAGTACTTTCCAAATTATTGACATTCAAATCCTCAATCATTCATCGTCAGAAAGATTATCAAAAATGTGATCGATTGATACCAAAATATGCGAGGTGTTCTATTTGAGGAAATCGTATAAATTAACAATTTGCGTTAATAATCCCTCCTGTATGTTAAATTATTACAATTCAAAATATGACTTGAGCACTATAAACTAGACGATATTAAAAAATGTTTGTCAAAATTTCAAGCCAAAATTCTCATTAGTTTGGGAGCAAAGATTTTTTAAAATAATACCTTTTCTTCGCTTAAATTTCAAATAATAGAAAAACAACTAAGGTTAGTAAAACAAGTTAGGTTCATAGAAGGTTATGCAAAGTATATATAATTATATTTTGATAAGAAATCCAAAAATAGCTTAATATACTGGGGTCCCATTAAAAATTATGTTTTTTTGATGCGTCACTCTCCATGTGGACATACTCTACAGAAGCAAATATTTTCAGAGCATTCTATCTTCGTTCGATAACCGCATATTCCGTTTTACCTACACGTAACTCCTCCTTCTCATTACATTTTTAGATTCCTCGTTTGATGTTAGGTCGAGTTTATTCATAAGTGGGGCCTAAAATGGACCGTTTTCGATCTTCAGAGAAATTGACCTAATTGAAATTGAAATAATACGAATAACTCTAGACTGAATTCAACATAAATTGTTTTATCTCATGATTAAAACAAATTTGGTACTTGACAGAGGCCGCTAAATACAACGTGTTAAATTTTATCAATTTCAAACATGCATAACCCCATTTTTTTCAAATGGGTCCCCAATTTTTTAAGGTGTTCGAATTAATTTTTATTGTTTTTTAATTTCTTTGCACTTTATTTTATATTATTTTGCAATTTATTTTATACAGCATTAGTTTTCGTGTTAATTATAAGTTATCCTGTAGGAGTAATATTTTACACACATGCTAAATTTCGAATACACTTTTTTTTGTTTGACATTCTACACAATCCTTTGAGAGTCTTTTCTTTATGAATAATCCGAATAATAAATCCGACATTGATTAAACCCCCTCGCTATTTACGTTCTGTTATAAGTAAGTATACTATAGCAGTAAGTACACAATCAAGTGCAATTATCTAACTGCAAATGGATTGAAATAGATTTTATTATCCAAATTGATAACAACCGGACAAGAGGGTCACACATATGTGCCACTACCGTCGAAATGACACAATTGTGGAATTCAAATTTACATTTATTCTCAACTGAAGAGAATTTCGAAATAAACTGAAAAATTACCTAAACTACCATCATTCCTGTAAAATCAACCTCTTGCGTAAAATTTGCCCAAACTTTCCTTAGTGAATTCGGAATTTTGACATTTAAAAATAAAAGTTAGTACTTCTAGCTATTGTGAACTGGTGCAGGACATAAAGTAAAAAAATGACCAAAACTTCGTCACCAAAATAACAAAATAAAATGTATTTTGGTTTTACTATTTATTAGCATTTTCCCACACCCCGTTGTATAAGAGAAGAGGATTTGTTAGGTTTTATGGTCCATAATACCATAAAACCGTATTGCTTCGGCTACTTTGACAGTTTGGCCTAAAGTTCTCTTCTAGCTTGAGACTGGCCTTAATTTTAAATTATTTTAAATGTTTCTGGAAATGTTCAAAGAAGCGTGAAATAGACGACCGACGAATCCGTGTAATATTTGGTGTCTGGCTAGATAATCTGTCAAGTTGGTATCTGCTGAAAAGGACGTCCATGAAATTTGTGGTGATGCGGTGAAGCAGTTTAAGCAAGTGTGAAATTGGAACCAAAGACGAACCCAAGCGAATCGTACAAACGATATTAAAATATTTCAAGTTCCTTTCGTCCACAATTGAAAAGCGTTCGAAAAATATCAACGTTCGTGCACAAAGCGCGTTTTTCGGCATATAAATAAGACTCCGTTGACATTTATTACCGCCACGTAACAAGATCGTTTAGTACAAACGGTTAATGTGCGATGTGGCGCGAGATTTTTATCGCGGTCTTGCATTCCAGTAGCGAGATCATCAGCCCAGTTCGTTAGATGGAGTTATTGAGAAGCATTATTCCTTTGCGGCCGGGGTCCCGCGGTGCCCCTTGGGGCGGCATTGTCGGCCCCGGATACTGTCCCACAATGCCACCATTCAATAAAGTTCTATCGTCGAATCAACTTTTTCATATGCGGTCGCGCACGACTCCGCGTTTCGCGAAATTAATCCGAACAACAATTGCTGAAAATCCGGCTGAAATTGCAGAAAGCCCAACTCAAATAAAGAGTCGGTATTAAATCTGCAGCGCTCGCTTATTAATTTCTAGGTTCTGTTAATCAAACAAAATTACGAGGCCGGTTAATTATGAGTCTTCTGGTGGAATTCACTGCAACGCCGCCGGCTCCTGCTGAATTTTCCGACAAGATTTATTAAATTCGGCGATCGTTGGTGTCCTCAGAGTCGTTGGGCGCAGTGGCCGAGAGAAACCTGTTGATCTAATGGCTGCGCCGACTGATGTCTACGACACGGTAATGGGACACTTCCGAGAAAATGGATGGGAAAACGAAAAAAGTCGACGCAATCTCGCTACCCTATATGTAACCAATTAAAACGGACGGCGATAGAAGTCACTGCCGCTTGTACCCGCGGCTTAACGGCCCTTCAGATGATTAATCGGCGCTTGACGTACAACCCATGATGCTTATCGTTACCATTATTATTCTTGTCTTCGAATAAATACTGCCCGATCGATCTTATTTTTCCCTTGTTAGTAATCGCGCACATCATTTTTACGCCAGAAGATAATCAAGATACATACTATCAAACACGACTTTTTCCACAAAGCAATCCATGTACATATTCGCGTCGATTCAGAAATGCCGGAATATTCGGTAAATCACACGGCGCCGGCGGCCAAATAGCAATAATAACATCATTATTTTGTAACGATCACCTGTCACGATAGATCCCGCAAACCGGATCATCTTTCACATGTCTATGTGAAACTGATTAAGACTTTCACGATTATGGGAATGCGTCCGCAATTGTGTCAGCGGGCAACGATTTTTTACCTAAAAAGTCGTGTAATTAGTGTTTTGTTTGTTGTTAGGGGCCGTCAAGCCGTACGAAACGGGACCCAGAAAAAACAAGACCCCGATACGTAACGCACAAATCGTACAAGGTATCCTATTATTCGAAAGCGTACAAAAAGCGGCGGCACGACTTTGTTTTATTTTCTTTTTTGGCACTGCTAAATTATTGGCGAATAAGGACATTTGTCAAAAATTGTCAATCAAAATACATAGTGCCCAAACGACGTCCAAACCGATGAAATTAGACAATAAATAATTATATTTTGGGAATTTTTCTACACTATATCGCTTCTTTTCGTTTTTTAAATTTATTGCTTTTGCATTATTTGGGAATTTATTTCGAATTAAGCTTGTGTTAACGCTCGCGATTAATTTTTTGTTTGTGATGTCAAGGGAATTACCGTTATTTTATAATAGTTCTGCACTATAATTTTATTATAATTTTTGATAGAAAATCTTGAAATAAATACAACTTTTTCTATTATGTTTAAATAAAAGACATCAAACCACGATTTATTTTAGTTATTTCTTTTCATAAAATATTCCACTGTCTCCTTACACTACATATGCTTATGAACTTCCAAATGACCAAATATAATTGTCCAAATGTTTGAAAGAGCGGTGGTGCTGCATACGATAATTACTTCCTAAAATTTACAATCGTTTATATTCTTCTTTGTTTCTTTTTCTATACTTTCGCCTTCCATACTTTTTATTGGTCTTGCATCATTAATTCTTTCTAGACCAAAAAAATATTCTTGACAACTTTGTTGATAACAAAAATGTTTTTGACAGAAGTTTTTAAAAATGTTACCAATCTGTCCACAGTATGTAAACATTGTTACCATTGAAGTTTTTAAAACATTGCGTCGATACATTAATTTGGCAAGAACACATTCAGACAGAATAATTGCAGTGGCCAGCATCGACGATGTAATTATTGCGACTGCAGCGTGCGTACTTATCTGTGGAAAGAAAAAGACAAAGGTTATTATCAATTAAAAAACAATTCATAACTTTGTTATTAACATTATTATAACATTATTACTCAACAAAAGACACCAACACATGTTATTAACAGATTTTGGGATTTTGTTCTACGACGTACGTAATGGGACACACACGAGAAAATTGATGGGAAAACGAAAAAAGTCGATTTGGTCTGGCTTTATCTTCTCGTATATTTTGGTTTCTTATTTTATCCTTTCTTGTTAATTCTTTAACTTGTCTGAGGTACTTCATCTCTGTGGCTTGTATATTACTTTTTTGTGCTTTGGTTAATACCCAAGATTCACAGAAAAATATTAATATGTGGTTTTCTAGTTCTAGTTTCCCATTGTCTTCTATTTCCACTCCTAGATACTTGAAATGTTACACTTGTTCAATATTTACCTACATTATTAATTTTAACTTTTATTGCATTACGTTTTTTTACCTATAACCATTACTTTTGTTTTATTTGTTTATTCTCATTACAATATTCTTGCAGTACTGTATTTCCATCGCCATGTTATTATGTACATCCTTTTCTTCTTCTGCCATTTCTATTATGTCGTCAGCAACATTTACCCCCCGTTTATACATTTGAATCCCACAATTAATTTATTCACTTTCAGTGCACATATGTTTATAATTTCGTTCATGACAATTATGAAAAAGCTGGCCTTAATTTCCTTCTCTGTCTAAGTCCCTCCTTTGTTGTGAACGCTTCTGAAATTTTGCTCTGTCTAACTACACAGTTTACATTGTCTTAATCATTCTGACAAGTGTTTGATTATTTCCTCGTTTGATTAGGATTTGTACCTTATCGAAGAACTTCTCTGGGTCAGGTCAGGTCAGAAATGTATTCTCAATAATTGCCACAAAAATTCAGAGGATCTTGTAATTTTCAATCATAGGAGACGAAACTTGGTTTTATTTCTAGGGGAAAGAAACTAAACGTCATTTGCTTTTTATCAAATCTTTACTATAAATTTAATTTGTAAATTAATAATAATGAAACAGCAAACAAGAAAGTAAAACAAAACTTTAACTTAATAAACATTGTAAATCAATTATAGTGGAGAGCACAACATTGAAATTAATGCAAATGTTCAATCAAATATTACTTCATTTGTGTAGTTATTATTTGCCATTGCAACAAAAAGTTTAAAATCTCAATTACACAACACTTAATTGAATCTCCATAACGCGGTATTGATTTCAATTGTTTGCGATTGATTTTTTCGATTTCACATACACATACCAAATTCTAAACAAAAATTCATTTATTATTAAAGAAAATAATAAATATCGTAAAAACTAAGTAGAACTGGCATATGATACTTTTATAAAAGTTGAGTTATTTTTATTTTTACATAGATGACGCTTTTAGATTGTGGGTTTGCTATTTGGAAAAAATAAGTCTTTGATATTTTGTTATCATTAAAGAGAAGATAGTCAGGCAAAAATAAAACGCAAAAAAGGCACAAAAAAAGGTAAAAAGGTAACAAATTTTGACAAAGAAAAGCACTAAAAATTTTAAAAAAGCAAACCATTTTTACATTTAAAATGAATTTAAAAATTTACATATCATTACAATTCTTTTTATTTGACCACCAGTAGGTGATTAAATATTTTTCAATATTCTCCGGGAACAAATTTTGCCTTTTATCGTTCAATATGTTTTTATATTGTGAAACAAATCTTTGCACATCACAAGATGTTACCGGAGCATATTATAGCATTGCTGTTTCTTTAATTGTCAATTTAATAACCTCAGCAACGCCGTCCTCATGGAGTTTGGCCACTTCTGCTATAATTTGGGTGCCTGAATTTTTGTGTTTTATATTTTGAAATATTTTCGGTTACTTTTCGCCCTGTGCCACCCGAGACCTTTTTAATCATTGCGTCCAAGGTTTTAAATTATTTCATAGAGTCGTATAAACTCAGCCTTCTTTTAATTAAATTGTAATTGTTTCTGGTAAGGTAGAAAAGTGAGTTTTTATAAAAATTAAATCTCTTGTGGCAGCTTATGCTTTTTCTATTAATAGCTTTGACGAGGCATCAAAACCATTAATTTACTTAAATAAAATTAGATGTATAAAACTGAACCAGCTTATAAATAACTGAAATAATTGTTAAATAATAAATATCTCTTTGATTTCCTCAAAATGAATATCGTAAAATACGCATGCCGAAATCCAAGAACCCCATCCTGGTTATACGAGGTTCTGGAGGTAGCGATGTGTTAGGTAGATTTTCTTTGTATGAAGCTATGCGTAATGGAGCTTTTAACAAAATCTTAAAAAACAGTAAAGTAAAAAATACATCTGTAACGTTAATTGAAAAACTTTTTTTGAATAGAATAACTGTTCATATTCAAAAGTCGCAGCAATCCTCTGAGACATTCAAATTGTATAAAAAGTACATTTAGATTATGCTCTGAGATTATGCAAAACGACAAAAACTACCATTGTATTATCTGCAACGAATCAGGAGATTTTTAAAAAATCCATGCATTTCTAAATTTTAGCATTCATTTGAAAATATTTCTAAAACTATGAGAGTAAGTGCCGACAATTTGGGTGCGTCTTATTCCGAATTGAGTGTCCAAAAGAATGAGTGCATAAAAATAGAGAGTTGACATTTAAAATAACAAAGTCAGTTTCCAGTATGATTTCAACTTTCAGGCTTTACGGGAAATTCAAATTTTTCTAATGAACGATCTACGTGAATAACTCTGTATGCGATGTCACAGTGTGACCTGTCACCAATTGCTAGAAAGAAAATTCTACATTCTAACGAATTTTAAAACGCTTCCACGGCCCACGCAGCCCTCCAATCCCGACCTGAACGCTCGTTAAAAGGGAACATTTTTAACCAGCGTTGCTTTATTAGTGACACTTGAATGACTGGAAAATATATCGTGAGTTGACGTTTTCTTGGATTATTCTAATAATAGCAACAAAAGATGAATGGACGCTCCGAGCCGCACAAATTCTCGACAATGCAACCGTCCGACTAATAATTACACGTTAAATACGGCGATGCTGCCCGCATTTTTACTTCAAACGTCATTATGGAGCTCGCCTTTCTTCGCTTCTTCGCCGGGCGTGACTACTGCACCGACTGCAAAACGATTGAACGAAGAAAAACGCGGTGCGAAGCGTCCAAAGAAAATAAACACAAAACGCCACAAAACTATCAATTAATGCCTGAGCGGATATCTGAAGTGATGTGTGACGTACTGTCGACTTCATGATTGCACTATTCATCCGTAATGCAGCTTTTGTGCATCCAAACATCGATAAACGCGCGCTTAGATTCAATTAACACAACATTGTGCTAAATGCAAACTCATTCCGTGCATTTTTGCCCACAGGTAATAGTTTTATGAAGATGTCCCGCGAAAAAGTAATTAAATGTCGGTCGGAGCGAACGCGTTGCCAATCGCGGCACGCGCTTTTTGTTCGCGGTGCGAATTTTCGGACGGGAGGCGTGAAAGCTCGGAGACTTCAACGGGCGCGCAGGCGACACGACTCTTTTCATGTGTGGTCCGGAATATGAGGAGATTGTGCACGGGCGGCGTGTCTTAAGGCTCGTCCTCAGTGGTAACATCTGGTCACTGTTCTAATTTTTGTTTTAATTTCTCTCTACGTCCAACTATTTTTACTACACGTCAGCAGCAATTTGCAATAGCGGTGGCTGAGGGATTCTCGAAATGTAAATACCCAACGGCCGGTCATAAATACTGCCTCTTAATTTGTAAGGGATAACCTGCACCAAAAAGTTGATGTACATTATTATTCGTGTTATCGAAATAAAATTACATTATAAAACCGCTATATCCAATTAAATCGTCTGTTGACGTATAAGAACATTCGACTCATCGCGGTTTTAAGAAACATATAAGTATACTGCTTTGATGGAGAATATGGATTTAGTTAGAGTTATCAAAAATTCGATTTATAGAGGTTCGAATTAAAAAGTTTTGACTGTAATTGTTTAAAAAAAACATTATTACATTTAAGTTAAATTTTGTTTAATTTGTATAAAATTTTCAAGCAAATATACCGAGACATTTTTTCAACTCTGAACATATTCCCTATGTTCAATTTAAAAAATCACAGGTCAATGCATTTCCTGTGCAACCAATGAAATTAAATGGTAATGGTAGAAATGTCATTCATGATGGCAATCAAAGTAAAACAATTGGTAAATGGTAAAAATGGGCATGGTAAAAATGTAATATGTTTATTTTTTTCTTCAGTTGAATACATTTTTTCAATTTATAATATAACAATAATAATACAAACTTAATAGACTTTTGAAACTCTCAAATCATGACAATTGACAGGAACTACGAACCAAAAAGTTGCTCAGAAGACCGATTCCCGGTGATGGAATTTGTTAAAAAAGACATTAAATGTGTCCTGTCTATAGGGGGTCTATTCGAGTCCCTATCACAATGTACGCAATACTTATTTTTTACACCCATGTACAATATTTTTCCTGTGTATTGCCCAACTATTGCGGCTACACCAGATAAAGCATTGTACTTTGTTTTATAAGATCTTTTCGACCATGCCCCGTCTACTACAACATCAACTAAAGGTGTGCCATTTTTGTCGACTGATCCAATTTCGTGTGCATGATCACTCTCCTCTTTCGCAGCTTTTGTCATTTCTGCCACGGCTACTTGTTGCCAACCGTTTGCAACAATTTTATGCCGACTTTGATAAGTGCCCTGGGCCATGCATGGAACATCTATGCATCCAAAAAATTCCTCTAAATTATAAAAGCCTCCTCCTATTCCCATTATTCCCTTGACGGCCAAAGAATTTAAATCTAGATTATTTTCACTGTGTTCCGATGATTCTTGCGTATTCAAGTAAAAAATTTCATTACACATTTCACATTTCAAAACAAATTTTGAAACTAATCCGCTTCTAAAGTCTTTTGTGAAAATTAGATTGCTCAAGGAGCAGCCAAAACGTTCACCATGCAAATTAATTTTTTTCAATTGATCGAAAAAAAACAGGACATTCACTATTCTATTTCCACATAGATTCTCCGTAGATTCAAGCCCCTGCTCATGGTCTCCAACAACTGCCAAAATACATACATTTATAATAATGCTTGTATAGCAAGTAATAAATTGAACTCACCTGCTGCGCTAGTTTGTATAGGAACAGGAACGTAGTATTGTCTGTGTTTTCTAGGTGACTATTAGAACTTTCTGCGGTAGCAATAGCTGGGGCAGATAGCTAAAAAAACAAAAAAGTTTTGCAAATGGATACACAGACGACTAGATGAAAATCATTTGTAAAGACACTATCTTTTTGAAAAAAAAATTGCTCTACTCTTAGATATAGTATGTATGTACATACATAATAAAAATTAAAAAGGTAGGTAATTTATTTACTTACTTGTTCTTTTCTCCATTGTTTCATCAAATTGTGGACGTTACCTTTGTGTTTTTTTGACTTGGAGACACGTTTGCGTTCTACATTCGCTTTTGCCATTTTGCACACTACACAACAATTTCACCACGAAAATGAACAACCGCTTAGTGTCGCTTCACTCACAAGTCTAAATTGAAATCTAAAACCTGAAATTACTGTCTGCTTGTGGTAAGACTTCACTTTTCGAGATAAGCTAATGATGCGGGTACGGGAAATATACCTGCTACCTGATGGTGCAAGACAGTAAATTTCAAGAGTTAAATTTATTGAAAAATTGTGCGTCGCGATTACGCTTTTGCTATTCGATCAGTTTAGACTGTTTTTTTAATGCATAGGAATTAATAAGTCTATAATATGACCGAACAAGTTTTTGATCAAACGTAACATATTACATGTTGTTTGTTCTTTACAAAACAGAAACTTTTCTATCAGTGTTTTTATAGCTTTAGAATCAAAACTTTAGAAAAATATAAGAGTCATACTATAGAGAATTGTATATACTTCCAGGTGGTTCTTGCTTCGCAGCCAATAGAAACTCCATGAGAGCTCTGTTTAAGGACGCTTCTTAATTGCGAATTTGATTCCAGTTCACAGACGAATTATTTGTGATTCCAACAAACTTTTTCCCCAAAATTTAATATTTTATTGCTTGTAATTGTGCTTGTGGTAAGACCTCAATTTTCCCGATAAAATAAGGGTGCGGGTTAGGGAAACGTACCTGCTACCTTGTACCTGATAGTAAAAGACAACCAGTGAAGGATAGCAAATTTCAAAAGTTGAATTTATTGAAAAATTGCCCGGCGCGATTACGCGTTTGCTATCCGATCAATTTAAACCGGGTTTTTTTCAATCGACGTGAAATGTTAAATTCTATAATATGACCGATCAAATTTTTGATATTTGTTTTCAAACGGTAGATATTACATTTTGTTTGTTTTTTATAAAACAGTAACTTTTCTATCAGTGTTTTTATGACTTTAGAGACAAAAATTTAGAAAAATAAAAGAGTCATATTGTAGAGAATTGAATATACTTTCAGGTGGTATAAATTTTATTTCAGTAGATGGACCATACGTGGAGTTCTCGCTTCGGAGCTTAACATTAGAAACTCCATAAGAGCTCTGGCTGAGGACGACTCTTAACGTGTCTATCGTTTGGCGAAGAAATTAATTAGGAGATTGGCGCACATAAATAATGGGATAATGGTCGATAAGTAGACGGCGGCGGGTGCGAGCCGTAATTCTAAAGTTGGGCTGATGTATAAGATCAGAGCGGCAGTTAGTTCAGTCAGCTTCTGTGAGTGAAGGCTGCCTGACTCATTTACGGTAGATTATAGTGATTACTGGCCCACGCCGAGTATTGCCAGGTCAGGTAGTGAGGTGAGGTAGTGAGAGACTCGCATGTTGTGTACGGTAGCACATCCACGCCCAGTATTAGGATTTGTGTGTATGTGCAAGAGATAAGGGGTTACGTGTTAATCCACGCACGTAACGCCTCGAAATCAACACGGTCTCTTATTAACGACTCGCTTCCCACAACCGAATCGGTCACACCATTTCAGCGACCACTGCATCCATTCATTATTGGGTTATCCACGGTGGATGGCTTAAGGTAAACGTATTTGTTTTTGTCGGCGTCGCACGGTAGCGCACCGAAAGAGGCGAAGAACGCCATTAAAAGCAATGACTCGGCGCTGTTAAATGATGCAGTGCTTTATAATTTCCTTTTTCTATCGCTGCGCTGCCGTAACCCATCTGCCGGGTTTTATCTGGAAAAATGACGCGATTACGCTCCAGTTGTAACAGATGCTAGAAGACCGGATCGACAATTAAATTTACAACGTCAACAGCTTCACTCTGACACGAACACCGTAAGGAGTCATCCCGACACTCCGACTTTCGAAGATCGTGCCTCAGATAGCACGAGTTATGGACGCGCCGAACTTTGCTGAATTTTAGCACTCGATTATTCCCGTCCGCGCTTCCACGACATCTTCTCACGAGAAAAATTTGCTTTGCTCGTAAAACACGTATTAAAAAATATGAAAAAAATTCGTTCGGTCGGGTACATTTAGTGGTTGGATTTTGGAGGTTTTGGGCCCGAGGTGAAACCGGCACCGCCGAGTGCTTCGTTTCGATGATCCCGGTGCTCGTGATCGACCGTCCGTCATCGTGACGCCCAAAGAACCCGGGGCTACAGAACCTCGACTGTTCCCAGCAGAAAAGCAATCTTCCATCATCTATCAACTAATCGTATTGTTATGTGAACATCGAACGTATTTTATATCATTAAAGTAAAATTCTGACCGGTCTCGTGTGAATCAACGTATATAATGACGAAGAAACGGACAATGTGCATATCTACTTTCATTTTTTTATTGTTATCGACAAACTAGTTTCGGAGTTCCAACAACTATATCATCAGTGTCACAAATAACAACGGAACCAAGCACTACAAATTAAAATTGGTGCATAACACGGCACTACAGCACATAACAGATTGAAAGTAAAAGTTAAAGACGTGACAAGGTGGGAAAAGACCGTTTAAATAGATATTGGAAAAACATTTTGACAGGGAGATCAACTAAACGCTAGTGGCTTTGAATGGGGGAGATTTCGGCAGACCGATGTTAGAAATCGGAAGGGAATTCAGGGGAGTACAGTCTTTTGCCATGGAAATGAGACTCATTAATATACAAAAACCCCCATAAGTCCATCATTTCCAATTTTGTAAACAGAAGACTAACCTTAAATTTGACGTATTGTAAAGTGACAGAAAGCGGAATAAAAATAGAGTCCGTTGCGATTTGGATTGCGGACTTATGGGGGTTTTTGTATATTAATGAGTCTCATTTCCATTGCAAAAGACTGTACAATTGCAGCTCTCGCTTCCCCCTCCAAACCAGAGCACAATATTATTGTCAGTAATAATAATAAGAGTGATCCTCGGGTTCGGGTTTTACAATTTTATTGGACCCAGGTGCCGTTGGGCTTTTCATTTCTAGAGGGACTAATATACTTTCACTTGGTTCTTCTTTGCGCAAAATAGTATTATTATATTATTATTGCGCCTGGCTAGATATCAACTTAAAAACAATTGCACATACAATCACATTTGATTACTTAAAAACTAGTAAAAATTATAACAAGGGTATGAAAAAATAATATTTATGTAATTTTCATTGCAAATCTTTTTTTCTATTGAGTCGTCAGTCAATTATTTCTGGAAGAAAATCAGTAGAATTTTTGCAGTTTTATAAAGGTGTGTAGGTGTTTACTAATTTTTACATTTGAAATTATTGTCCTCATATTATTATTCCAGAGTTCCTATGTTTTTGAATTCTTTGGATAACAAAAGCCGTTTGATATCCACGCACAAAAAACACAAAACATTTTATTGGTGAATTCGTATGGTCCCTCAATGAATTTGATAATAATAGTCATGTTTTTTTCAATGCGACTATGTTATTCCTAACCTGTGATTTTACCAATCAATGTTGCTCGAGAACTATAATCTTTTGCAGCAAAAGGACATTTTACCTCAATGATCCCGTCATTATATACTAATGCATCTAGAGAATCCCCTAAATATGACTCAGACGGATGTACAATAAGCCCACATTCACAAATTGACTTTTGAGACACCACGTATTTGTTCCAGAACAGCTGAATCATGCATTAACTTTAGGTACTCCATTTTGTTGAAAAGGTCGAAGCATTTTTAAACAAATGACAGGTTTTGCACGAGGGGTTTTATCTCTCATCTTGAAAACACGACCAAAGTTGCTAGCAGTCAATTTTTTCAATCGTTTACTTCTGCAAATAACATTCAGAGATTTTCCTCGTCTGTTCTAATTCAATGATTCCTTTCCAACATTTTTTCAATTCTTCCAAACATTCTACTTTTAATTTATATGTTTCAGGGAGGCATAAATTATCCATAATATCTACTTCTGCTCTTCCATAATCAGATCCAGTAGAATGCTTCTTAGTTTTCTGCTTCCGTTCTAATTTTAGCTTCCTATAATGCCTTTTTCTTGTTACGCATTTTTCGTACAAGAATATACCAACAGCTTAAATGATTTAAAATGTTTATGGCATTACTTTTCGAATGTATATCTTATTTCTATTATTTAATTCAGAGTTTCTTATAACGCGGTAGGAATTAATCGTCATATAGGAGGGTTGACTGTAATTGACACAATTTACATCGGTAGGAGCCGATAATAATAAAAAGCAGATAATAAAAATTTTGGGCGTATTCTCCTCTTTGACTTTGACATTTTACTCAATTATGGAATTTCCTACAGAAGTGTGAATTTTAATCTGTATTGTGAAGCATGTCTTTCGGGCGATACAGATTCAAATTTGTAGATTTCTTATCCGTTGCCGAGTTATTTCATGTTGAAAATGTCGAATTTACCGCCCTAGAATCATAGTTTCTTTATACATAGAAAAAATTAAGTTGATATCTGTTTAAATAAAAGAGCAATTTGTCTACGAAAAAACGTCATTTTTAACATGGATTTGCCTGCCGAAATCTCCCCTTTACATAGAAAATCTAAATATACTACAACAGTGAGAGTAACCGCAGAGAGACTATGCCTTGAGATTATTTTCAGACAAAATAAAGTTAAGTGTAGGGCTAAAAAAGAAAATTTCATCATCATAGATTGGGATCGTGCACAGATTTGTAGATTTCAAGAATTTCTTAGAAATTGAGACGTAACTTTTATGACATTTGTGTAAAACTTTTTTTTTTATTTTTATCGTGAAGAAAATAATGTTTTGAATATAATATATGATTGGCAAAATATGAATTGGTGTTGGCAATATTAATATAGTATTTTTATATATATCAATAAGTTTTTGATGTTCATGTATCCTGCTGCTGATCTTTCTGCCCGATTGTCCAATATAAACCGCTAGGCAATCAATTACATCTAAGACAATAAACTCCTGAATTCGACAAAAGGTGGAAGATGTTTTTAGTTTTTACAAGTAGAGTAGGTATTGAGATCAACCCCATAACGAAATAAAGAGTTAATGTTGTGTTTAAGGGAAACTTTCATCAATAGAATGGAAAGACTATCAAAGAAAGTAAATGTTGGATGGATCAGTAGAAAGTGAAGTATGAGAGACGTAGAAGTGTGAAATTGAATGACAATCTATGTTTATAAAGTAATTTTTGGTATAGTTTATATATTAAAGGAAAGGGAAATTATTGTTAGCAGCAATGTATTTAATAATATCAAGTTCCTTTTGAAAGAAGCGGAGCTAAGGGGTATGGTAAATAAGCGATGAAGTAAACTATTCAAAGCGGCAAATTTGTGACTGTAAGGGTGAAAAAAATAGAAGGGGATGATAATATATGTGGGCGTAGGTTTTCTGTAAATTTCAAAAGAGAATTTGGAGTATCTCTAAATTCAAAGGTCAAGAAAAGGGAGTTGGTTATTGTTTTCAGTCTCATATGTAAAAGAAATATTTGCATTAATTGAATTCATGAAAGTGGTAAATAAAAGAAGATCTGATCTATATATCACAAGCAAATGACATCATCAACATAACGGTACCAAAATAAAACAAATTTGGAAAATTGACAATTAGATAGGATTAGGTTTTCGATATGGTTCATGAATATCTCAGCTATGAGGGGTGAAAGAGAAGAGCCCATGAGTAAGCCGTCAGTTTGGATG
Organism: Eledona agricola; assembly: GCA_964023215.1. NCBI lineage: Eukaryota > Metazoa > Arthropoda > Insecta > Coleoptera > Tenebrionidae > Eledona > Eledona agricola. Next base: position 19,024,675 of record OZ026855.1, on the reverse strand, counting down.
TAAAAAAAGTTGTTGGATTGGAAAAAATTTGTTTTAACACTGTTCCGCAAAAGATGTACATATTTTTGGTATGAATGTCCGAAAGATTGCTTTCGAAAAGTAAGTTGTTTAAAAGGGAAAATACTTTAGGCATGGGAATAGAGGGAAAGAGATTTTGTACGTCAAATGAAACTAAAAAGGAATTAAGTGGTATAGAAAAGTTTGAAATTTTGGAAGTTAAATCATAAGAATTCTTAACTGCCGAAAGAATTTTCAAAGGGTATATTCGGGTAGATTAGCATATTAGTTCGAAGTTGCGCGATAAGTGGCGATTTAATTATAGATCAATTAGCCGAGAATCACTTACGTGAATTTAATAGTCGGTTCCTTTTAACTTCATCAAGATTGATTTAAAGACAGCGGTCAGTTTCCAGCACGTGGCCAAATAAAATACCAATTAAGATAACCATCGGCTTGAAAAGGTATTAACAGCAAAGCCACATAAATAGTCAGCGGGAGCAGCGCGACGATATTGTTCAAGAAAAAAAAGCGCGGATTAGGTGGCTGCAGGAGTCAATCTTTGTTTACGTAGGAGGTTTACGAAATAAACTTTATTAAATAAAAGCGCTGACCGGTTCAGTAATTCGCTTTTTGTAATTACCGGAGGGCGTGAATCAAACCAATCGCTTCCAAGAATTTATATTTTTTAATTAATTATCAACACACGGTTGTTTTTATTCGCTAACACTGTATCGGAAACCTCCCACATCTTGGACCTGAAAGAGTTCAGTATAATCCAATTTTACGAGGGTCATTTAAAAAGTTGTCGGAATGAAACAGAAAAAACGTCTATAATGATTTGAATTATATTTTATTTTACAATATTTTTAGTCCAACGTACATACAGTGACTTTACGAAGACAGTGGCGACAATGGTGGTTAACGGCTATTGCTGACAGGTGATCAGGAGGCAAAATGCATATTTTTCTACATTAGTTTCTTGTGCATTTTCTATTAACTAGTGGTTTTTCAAACAAGTCTTGCAGTTATTCGTGTTTTTCGATTTTTTTGAACTATTTGGTAGTATTTATTCCGATTTTAGCTATGTTTGTGCCTTTGATCATTTTCTGTAATGCACATATGCATCTATTTCCTACCATTATCCAATTTTTTATTTTTTTAGCTATGTTCGGTTTTATTGCAAATATCGGCCCTAAGTAGATGAATCTGTCTTCCTCAAATTGGTATGTCTTACCTCGACTAGTTTCTATACCTATTAACGTCCTGTCTGTAGATTCATGACCGTATACACTCCGCACAAAAATTATCGCAACACGTGTATATTTTAACAATTTATACCAAAATGATGAATGTCTCATGAATCGGTATAGCTACATAAAAAACACCAGACCAGAATAGAAAACACATTTTGCCGTTATTATTTTAAATTACAAATCTGAGGGTTTTGCTATAGTTTTTGTGCGGCGTATATTTATTTGCTTTTCTTTTCATTGAAGTAGAAGCCCATTCTCTGTGCCTATTTGATCTATGGTACCTTTGAAGGGGAGCTGATTCTTATTTTGTTGTTCTATATTTATTTTATTTCTTAACTATTTATCTTGAGTTTCATGTTCTCCATTTAACAATCTCCATCTACTCAATATGTCTTCTTAAACTGTGAGCATACGTCTCTCTCTTTAACTTTTCTGGTAAGCTGTTTTTGTTTGGTATCCTCTTGTTTCATTTTTCACTCCTTGGTTCAGATTTCTAATTTCTTTGGTTTTATCGCTGACTTCTATGTGCGTTAAGACATCATCATGAAATTTCCTCTTTTATCTCCCGTAACTGTTTCGTTTTTCCTCTCATAATCGCCTCATACGTTTTTTTTTGGAGAATTTAGTCTTAAAATATTTTCATTCTCTATGTCACACCATTGTTTCTTCTGTCTTCGTTTTTCCAATTTCTCACAACTCTTGGCAGTGCGTTTCATTTTTATATTGGTATCTATCTTGTCTTCTACTATACCTTCTTCAATAATACTGTTAAGTTCATTGTTAATACTATTTTCGTATTTAATTTTTTCTTCTGCAGTTTTTACTCTGGTTATATTTTCTTCTCTTGTTTTCTTGTATGTTTAGTATCTTGTCTATAATATAATAATTTGTTTCATGTGCATTTTAACCATGAAATGGTCAGTCAGAATCTGGGCCATTATATGTTCGTACTTTTGTAATATCCTTTTTTTCTTTTTTTTACTATTGCAATATAATAAATTTGATTTGTAGTTTTTCCATCTAGACCTTCATGTAAGATATTATGTATATACATCTTCCAGATTACAGATATTTATGGATTTTTTCGGTAATTTCTCCAGATGTTGCACTTTTTGATCTCCCGGGGCGAGGGATATTTTTATACCCTCCCGGCCTCCCTTCAACTCCCCAGTCCAATTCGAAATAGTGGAAAATGAAGAAATCTGAATAAATTTTCATTGCTGACCAAGTATTCCTTACAAAATATTTGATAACGGCGCGACACTCAATTGTATGCATGTTCCGATTTGTTTCACATGGCTCTAAGAAAAAAACTATTTGACGGAGTGACAATGTTTGACCCACAGTTACTGGATAAACCAAAAATTTTAATGCCGTAAACTTTTCAAATGACTCGTGTAAAGAAGCACGAATTCAAGTTCTTCCACCATTCAGCCGGCTACAAAAAAGATTTATTTATTACCGAAGCATCGGCGCTAAAACATTGCTAATGAAGCTTAATCCATTGAATAACAAATGTTGAACTAACCGGGACCACCTCAAACGAGATGCAGGGAAAACGCTAGAACCTTCGGTCACGAGTCGTGAATATGTGGAACCTTCCCAGCCACAGGTCATACTTCTCCCTGCTATTAATTTCGTACAAGGTTCGGTCTTTTGTGATTTATGACCCTGAACGGTCAAGAGTTGACCTGGGCAGTAACTCCACGGCGTTAAATTTCTAAATGGCTACCGGAGAATATCGATTCGGCTTGGGAATTCTCGCATTTCAGTATCGCAATCGTTCCAGAAACGCGGTCTTTGGTTTTTTTATACAGTCCTCAGAATTAAGCGGATCTGGACCGGTTCGATTGTCAAAATATGCGTAAAATAAACACTGACCACTCCAACACCACCCAGGCTCGGTTTGTTTGAGGATAAAATTATAACCGGAGCGGAATTCTGGGTCCATTAGATCATGACAACAACGAAAGATGTCTTTTAACGAGTCCACTCCTCGTCATCTATCATATCCGAGGTGCGCGTGTCCGGAGGTTGTTGTCCTGCAGCAACCTCTGCTCCGGATTCTGCATATCGCTGTCACCATTGTCCGAATTTCTCGTTCGACACCCACAAGCTCGATTAAGTCGCACACGTCTTTACAAATAGCCACATGAATCAGAGTTGTGTTAAGTGGGCTTAACACGTTCACATCCACCCGCACTCGCCAACGCCCAAGGCGCCATCCCACACTTCTCCACTCCCCTGTCTTGTCCTCTCTTGGCTGGCTTTTGTTGGACCTCAAACCACCTCAGGACCCGACAATGACAGAGCGAATTCATGAGGCCGTCTTTTCGGCCAAGGGATGAGGATTCGTTCCACGAAGGAGTGGGCGACGTTTCGTGCTCCGGCATCGAAGTCGCCGGCGAATGTCGCCGAGTGTCGCGCCCCAGGCCAAACAACTCGCCTACCTGAAGAATTTCGTATTTTTTTTACATCTCCGGTCATTTTGCTTGTGTAATGTCACTTTCACGATCGACCTTTGGTCCTTGGATTGAAATTGACGACTCTCCACCAACGATTTGGAGGCAAGCGATTTACAATTGGCAGAACATGTGCAACTACTAACGCCAAGCTTCGTTGCTCGAGGATTATTTACGTCTTACATCTGTCAAACCAGATTTTCACCGCTTTGTCTGAACCGCATGCGATTTTATTTATCGTTACGTAAAAATAATTGTGCCCCGAGTGAATGTTGCATCAATAAGAATACGTCGATTGTGTCCCAAACTTTGGATTATTGCGTTGCGTACGTCTATCAAAAACTCACCAATTTGTATAAATTTATAACAAACTGACGCTGATCCGTCGCGGCTTCACCCCCGATAGTTAAAAATTAAAATATGATTTAAATTTTCTTTTGGAGAGTATTTGTGCCATGTTTCAAGTAAATCCGAATGGAAACTTATTTTTTCCCATACAAGCTTTTACCCCCATATCGGTTGAAAATTCCTCTCTTAATATGCAATAAAGTAGGAAATTTTTAAACACCAAAACACGTCCCCAAAATATAGTTGCATCTACAAACCATGTTCTAAATGATCCCGGCATCAAAACATTTATATCCTGTAAATTTGAGCGCAATCGGTTCAGTAGTTTCCGAATATAAAATGTACAAACAAACAAATTCATTTTTATATACAGAATGATTCACGTAGACCGTTTATTAGAAAATTTTGAATTTCCCGTACAGCTAGGAAGTTGAAATTTGGTGGATCATCATTATCGTTCATTCGGAATCGAAGTTAAATACTTTCAAGATGACCGCACTTCCGATTGTCCCGAAAATTAAAATCAACTTTGTTTTATTAAATATCACCTCCCTCTTTTTATGCACTCATTTGTTTGGGCACCCCGTTGTAAATAAGACGCACTGAGATTGTCGACACTCACCTCTCATAGTTTTTGAAATATTTTCAATTTAATGCTAAAATTTGGAAATGCAAGGATGTTTTTAAAAATGAATATCTCTTGTCTTTTGTCGTTTTGCATAACCTCAGAACATAATCCCAAAGTACTTTTTAAACAATTTGAATGTCTCAACAGTAACCCGCGTTTTTTAAATTTGATTATAACAAAATATCAAAAACTTACTTTCCTCAAATAGCAACACCACAAGATAAAAGCGTCATTCGATGTAGAATTACAAATTATCGACTTTTATAAAGGTATCAAAGACAGTTCTACTTAGTTTTTACGATATTTCTTATTTCCTATAAATATAAATGTATTTTTCTTTAGATTTTGTAGGCTGTGAAATAGAAAAAACAATTGAAATCAATACCTGTCACATTCTTTAGATTCAGTTAAGTGTTCTGTAATTGATATTTTAAACTTATTGTTGCAATGACAATTAATAATAACACAAATAAAGTAATATTTGAATGAACATTTGCATTAATTACAATGTTGTACTTCCACAATAATTGATTTGCAGCGTTTGTTAAGTTAGTTTTGTTTTTCATTCTTGTTTGCTGTTTCGTTGTTATTAATTTACAAAATAAATGTATAGTAAAGATTTGATAAAAAGCATAATTCATATGACATGCTAATTTCAATAGTTTGATTCAAATATTTTTATTCCACATCCTGCACATATTAAAAGCTGAAAATGCATTATTTACAAAATGTGAAATATACAAAACTTGATAAAGGTCGAGTTATTTTTTACTTTTACATCGAATTGAATTGAAAAAATTGTCATTTTGTAGTAATTTTCGGGAAATCGAAACGACCTCCTAAAGGATTAAAAAGTATTAGAAGTACTCTCGAATTATTTTTTCAAATTATACGAATCGATACAAAGAAGAATGATTGCAATATTTCAAATCATTAAAAATATATCAATTTTTTTAATGCATTTATTTTCAAATTTTAGCATACAATTGAGTGATCGAATCAATATTAACATAAAAATAGGGGGTTGCCATTTTAAATAACAAAATTGATGTCAATTTTCGGTATAATAGAAAGCTCCCCTTAGTTAAAAGTTGAATTTACATAAAAATAAGTATAATGAGGCACAGAATGATTTGTACTGACTATTCAACGTTGAGATAAAAATATTGAAAAATTTAAAACCAAATATGTTACTACATATTTTTTTAATGTGTTTAGTATTCTAACACATTAAAAAAATCGTCACGCATTTAAATAACGTTTTTTTGTACTTTCTCCGTTCCAAAATAAGTGTCCAATTTCATAAAAATATATTCAAAGGGGTATATATAACGGGTAATTGAAAATTAAAACTGAGAAACATGAGAATGAGTAACATTTACCTTATTACGATCAAGTTGACGTGCTTGAATTGAGGGTTCGGAATAAACTACATTGTAGAATTTAGAAATTCTTGCCGTTGGCCGTTATTCAAATTTGGTATTTTCACTTTTTGGGTAGTTTTTGCCATGACGACTATAATAATTAACCTTAAATAAATTATCAGCAGGTAAGAAGCCAAACTAACAACTGTTACCTGTTTTTTTACCTGTTCACTTTAAAATTTATTATTTATTTTTTGACAAATGTCAAACTTCCAGCGGCTACGACATTCACTTTTCCATGCTTAATTTAAATAAATAACTACTGATACCTAGATTTAATTTCATTATTTCAATAATCCATTAAAAAAAACTAAAATCGGACACTTATTTTGCGACGGAGGAATAGTTTATTTGTGTCAAGTTTCAAGTAGATACATTTTTTCCATAAAAAATTTTACACCCCCTTGCACCCTCTTAAGTGTTGAATTCCGAAAAATCCTTTCTTAGTAGATGCTTAGGTCATAAGATTTCGAACATACCTATATAGTTTGGATAATCTATAGGTGGCGCAAAACATAAAATGGCATTTAATGACAGATAAAATTTCAAAACATGTCCCAAACATAATACACTCCTCACCAAAATTTTTGCATAATCATAGATTTACGTATATCATATATCATTAATTTAGATAAATTTGTTGTCGAAAGATCATTAGGGCAAGATGCGGAAACACACTATATGTATTTATTCTTATTTTTTTGTAATGTTTTCCATAGCTGCAGGATTAGCTGAATTTTCTCCACTTATGACAATCGCCTGCTCAGCTGCTTTTTTGAGTTTCGTTCTGTTTTTGTGTATGAAAGGACCTTCACACTTATTAATTATTAACGTAAACAACCAAAAATGTATAATGCCATAATTTTGCTGGGGAGTGTAGGTATATAATGTGAGGTGGAGGATGCTCGAAGAAAAGTCCGTTGTGCGATTCCACACGGGGAGATTTTATTCTCGTAACAAAATAAAGAAAGTAAACAGAACAACCAACGAAACCTCGATCTTCTCAGCGAGAATGCGAATTTTTACTCCCCAATTCGCCACCCAGGTACTTTTGGTCCTTGGTTTTCCCACCAAAATCGTTGGCCGGGTTTTTCAACATCTTGCCATAAAAACAAGATGTGCCGTTTTGATGTCGTCACAAATATATAATAAGCATGTAACTCAATTACAGTGGTACCTTGATATACGAGTGCCCTAATATACGAGTTTTTTTCTCCCAACTCAGACTAGACCTCAGTCTGTGTGCTTGTTTCCCTCGTTTTCGAAGCATTTTTGATAAGTTGGGTTTGCGTTTTTTCCTTTTTGTACATTTACAAAACATTATCGCATTTATTTTTATAACCATGGGTCCGAAGAAGATGATGTCTATTGAATTAAAGCGTGAAATCATAGAAAAACATGAGCAAGGTGTGCGAGTATTGACTTGGCGAGGATGTACAGTCTTTTGAAATGGAAATGAGACTCATTAATATACAAAAACCCCCATAAGTCCATCATTTCCAATTTTGTATACAGAAGACTAACCTTAAATTTGACGTATTATAAAGTGACAGAAAGCGGAATAAAAATAGAGTGCGTTGCGATTTGGATTGCGGACTTATGGGGGTTTTTGTATATTAATGAGTCTCATTTCCATTTCAAAAGACTGTACAAACCTCCTTGGACAGTTTTTTTAAACGATCTGCAGGTGAAAATGAGCAAAGCGTGACGAAAAAAGCGAAGATCAGTGACGAAAATTAAGCGCTTCCTAAGCACTTCACTTTTTCTTTTATTATGTTTTTATAGAATATGTATTTGTTATTTATAAATAAATGTTTCTTCTTGTAAATACATTTTTTTATTCAAAAACACTTAACAAAATCAACTGAGGTGGTGTTTTGGGAGCTGGAACGGATTAATGGCATTTCAATTAATTACAATGGGGAAAATTGCTTTGAGATAAGAGCAATTTGATAAACGAGCAAGGTTACGGAACGAATTAAACTCGTATGTCGAGGTACCACTGTATATGTAGTTACATGCCCAAACCATGCCCTAAACCTTCCTGGCATCAAAAAAATACATATCCTGTAAATTTGAGCCCAATCGGTTCAGTCGTTTCCGAGTCTATATACTGGACATACAAACAAACAATCATTTTTATATGGATTATCTGTGTCTATGAATCTGTTGTGTGGTCAGCAACTTGTCACCGGAGAATTATAATACCCCCCCCAGGTCTTGGTGTTGGCATTTCGTGAAAGTATTCAATAATTAATCCGATCGGCGACTTGGCACGTGTTCAAACGACAAAAACACTTTCCTCGCAATCTGAAAATCAAATATATCGTCGGCCGCAAAGGTCAGCGCCTTAGAGTCTCGTCGTCGTGACCCAGTGCGCCGTTCTCACACTAATACCATAAAAAGAGTGTTAAACGGTATAATGACTACCGCCGTCGCGGTCTCACGTCGCCTTCCCCGAACAGCCGGAGTCTGGGAGCCTCCTCCACGCGGGAAATCACTTTCCAGAGCCGCATGTAACGCGACACGTTCGAAAGTCGGACCTGGTCGCCTCCGGAAGGGTCGTCCATGGCCTGGGGGCGCCGCCCGCTCGGCGCCGACCGACCACTCTGTGTCGCAGCATCGCCGCGAGGGTTTCACGTGCAAAAGATAGCATCGCCAGCGCGCGATTAGTCATCTTCTTCTGATAAGCTTTTGACCATTTGCGAAGTGGAGCGGGCCATATATGAAGACTGAGAGAACCTTGACGAAGTTACTCGAACATTTCCATAATTATGTCTTTGCGTAATTGTGTTGTGGTCACGCCTTCTGTTAACATAATCGTGCAGATTAATCGGTGTCGGAGCGAAATTCAACGGATGCATAAATAACGCCGATATGATCGAACGGTCAATTAGTTGGGAGACATTTTTGGGTACTAAATTGCCGACAGGTAGAAATGTGTGCGACTTTTTGAGTTGAGGGGAGATTTCGGCATGCAAATACAAATAATGACCTTTTTTCATAGATAAATTTCTCTTTTATTTAACGAGATATCAACTCTTTGTTTCTGTGTGTAAAGGAACTATGATTCTAGGGCAGTACAGGCTCCTTTTTCCAAATTTCTTTAAGGAAACCTTTATAAAAAATACGCTTGAAATTACGACATTTTCAACATGGAATAACTCAGCAACGGATAATAAATAATAAAGACATGCTTTCACAAAAAACTACAGATTAAAATTTACACTTCTCTAAGAAATACCATAATTAAGTAAAATGCCTAAGAACACTGAATGTCAAGACAATTTGTTAGAACATCGGCCATCAGCAAAGAGGGGAATACGTGCTCTCTGTCCATATTCAACCCAGAATTTTTATTATCTGTTTTATCTGCTTTTATTTACTGTTGGCTCGGACCGATGTAAATTGTTGCAATTACAGTCACCCCTCCTATATCGCGATTAATTTCTACCGCGTTATATGGAGAGACTGCGATATAAGAAACTATGAATAACATAATACAAATAATGAATTGTATTCATTTTTTGAGTCCCCCTTTTCTATCTGAGTCCAATAATTAAATTACATTCTAAGTACTTACAATGATTAATAAAAACGCCCAAAACAAAACTTCCCAATTTTAATTTTTTTAAATGGCACGTAGAGCCGGGATCACGAATGTGTTGGCATAATCTTGTACAGCAAAACTCGCAACAAGAATATGGAGGCAGCTAAAATTAGAACGGAAGCAGAAAACTAACAGGCATACTACTGGATCTGATAGAAATTATGGAAAAGCAGAAGTAGATATTGTGGATAATTACATATACAATTACAGTCAACCCTCCTATATGACGATTAATTCCTACCGCGTTATAAGAAACTCTGAATTAAATAATACAAATAAAATATACATTCAAAAAGTAATGCCATAAACATTTTAAATCATTTAAGCTGTTGGTATTAGTTGTACGAAAAATGCGTAACAAGAGAAAGGCATTATAGGAAGCTAAAATTAGAACGGAAGCAGAAAACTAAGAAGCATTCTACTGGATCTGATTATGGAAGAGCAGAAGTAGATATTATGGATAATTTATGCCTCCCTGAAACATATAAATTAAAAGTAGACGAATGTTTGGAAGAATTGAAATTACAGGAAAGGAATTATTGAATTAGAGAGAATAGTCGAGGAAAATCTCTGACTGTTATTTGGAGAAGTGAGCGATTAAAGAAGTTGACAGCGAGCAATTTTGGTCGTGTTTTCAAGATTAGAGATAAAATCCCTCGTGCAAAAACTGTTATTTGTGTAAAAATGCTTCGACCTTTTCAACAAAATGGGGTAAAGATCATGGATTAGCTGCTCTGGAACATATACGTGGTGCCTCAAAAGTCAATTTGTGAATGTGGGTTTTTTTGTACATCCGTCTGAGTCATATTTAGGGGCTTCCCTAGATGCACCAAAAGATAATGATGGGATCATTGAGGTAAGATAGTAAAATGTCCTTTTGCTGCAAAAGACTAGTTCTCGAAGCAACATTGATTGGTAAGTTCAGAATAACATAGTCGCATTCAAATAACCATTATGACTATTATTATCAAATTCAGAGACAATTTGAAGTCACCAATAAAAATTTGTTTATTTTTGTGTGTGGATACCAAACGACTTGTTAGCAAAGAGTTCAAAAAGATAGGAACTTTGAAATAATAATATGAAGAGAATTGTAAAAACCTACACAAACTGCAAAGGTTCTACTCCTTTTCCAGAAATAACTGATAGACGATTAAATAGAAAATAAATATAAATATTTAACATAAGAAATACAAAAAAAAATTTTCACCACCTTGTCATAATTTACTAGTTTTTTTAAGTAATAAATTATAATTTTTTAAAAATTGATATCAGCATCAGCCGCCTGGCGATCGTTAGCGTACAGAAAGTCCTAGCCTGGCACAGTAATAATATAATAATACTGAGATAATTCTTCTGCTGAAAGCTTGGATTCCAAATGTCTATTTTGGGCAAAGAAGAACCAAGTGAAAGTATATAGCCTCTCTAGAAATGAAAGACCCACCTGCATCTGGGTCTAATAAAATTGTAAAACCCGAACAGGGCTCTGGTTTGGAAGGGGAACTTAGAGCTGCAATTGTACTCTCCTGAAATTCCTTCGAATTTCTAACATCTGTCTGCCGAAATCTCCCCTTAAACGGCAACCTCCAATTAATTAGGCGACCTTAAGTCACTTAGCGAGGCAAGAACACGCACCGCTTGTGGGTAATGCATTACGAACCACCCATTCCGCTTAATTACGAACGATTGTTAAACGAAATACTCACTAGAGGCTAGACACGTAAGCACTAAGCATACTCCATCAGAGAGAGACCTCCCAAGGAAGACGTCCGCAAAGGGTTTCAAGATGGCAGCGCGTATTCGGAGGCTTAATTAGAACTTTTGTGCTGGGGCTGCACCGAATTGAACCTCGACGTAATTAAGAATAAAGAACACGACGGCATGTTCCATTAAAACATTAATTTTAAATCTTATTCTCTCCGGGTATCATTAATACTAAAAGCTCGTACACTACGTGGAGAGGTTAAAACTTGCGAGAATTTTAAATTCGCTTCGGGAGTGTGAGATATATCCATCGATTGATAGCCTTATTACTTCCAAGAAACGAGTGGGACCCGGGGCAGCACCTCCGGTCAATCGACGGCCGATATTTTAGCGAATATCTCGGTCGTGACTGGGAGATAAGTGAAGTGATGTAGTGGCTACTCTCTGGGAAATCTTCGTCTTGCTTGATGGACACGAAGATCCCGCAGCTAATCCTTAATTTGTCCAGATATTGGTAATGGAGCAGTCCAAGCACCTGATTCAAATTCAGAGCGAAGGTCGACTTGGAAGTGATTATCTTATTTCCCGCTGGCGTGGTCACAATCACGTCCAATTTGTCATCACAGGCCGTCGTTCTCCGACTGATGCTGCGGCAATTAGTCGGATTTATACACATTATTGTAATTTTACTTCATGCTCTTCACGAGTGCATCGCTCATTAATCACTGGCTTTTTTGTCCGAACGCCAAATGCCATCACATAATGATGAATATTCGAGATAATTAAGCACCAAGATACCTTCATTAATACGGGAAGTGTATCGAGCACGCGGATGGACTTTTTTGTAAGTTTGAAGATGGCCCCTGCTGCTATTCTTCTTGGGAAATGTTTCGGGAGTAGTTCGAGCAAGTAGTGATCAAACGCGCCGACCGAACCAAAACAATGAAGATGATTGATCATTGATCATTGAGTCGGCTAAAAAAGACGGAAGCACCACTTCCAAACTGTTATTTGGTTTGTAGCATCGGTAAATATTTATTAATATCGGAATTTTTTAAATAACTACAAAATGAGAAATAAATTTACATAAATCTATGATTATGCGATAATTTTATGGGGAGTGTATTACGTTTGGGACGTATTATGAAATTGTATCTGTCATTAAATGTGATTTTATGTCTGTCTGTTCAGCACCACTTATAGACAATTTCCAAAATTCCTTAATTTCCCAAACCTTATGACGTAGGCACCTACTAAGAAAGGATTTTTCCGGAAATCAACACCTAAGAGAGTGCAAGGAGGTGAAATTTTTTTATGGAAAAAATTTAGCTACATGAATACTGAAAGTGGGAATTCCTGAATTTTAAAATTTGAAAATTATGAAAAAACAATCAAGTTTAACCAAAATTGAATATTGCAAGTGTTACTTTTGATGATTTGAGATTTTGAAAAATAAAGTATTACTTTAAATTCACCTTATTAAAAATGTTGCTCAAGGTTTTATATGCGCTGCTGTACAGAGAAAGAGCACAATAACATTATTATTCTAGTTATTATTCTTCAGAACCTATGGTGTAATATTTTAAAATACAAGTTAAAAATAAGAAGGGTTTGAAATATCAAAGGCAAAAGCAAACTATTGTAACAAAAAAAAATTAAAAACATCCAATTCTTTTGGAAAGAAATCGGTATGCATATTTCAATCAGAATTTGTTTGAAAATAAACATTTTGATAATTCTTTGTGATGTATTTAATTCTGAACCCTCAACGTGACACAAAATTATTTTAAACCTTGTTTTTATGATAAATCATACGCATGTTCCACAGAATTTACAAATAGTAAGAATTACAGCTATCAAAAATTCAAAAGAAAAATGTATGTTCGGATAACATGCATCGGTTTTAGATTTTACAAAATTATAAGACGTGCTCGCTTTTATTTTAATGTTTGAAAAATACTAAGGCTTGTATTTGAAAATTAATTCAACTGGGATTTTCAATTCACTAAAATGGGAATTTTACGAATTTTTTGTTAAATGAATAACGCGCCAGATTTTTTTGACCTTTAAATGTATACAATGATATTATATTATTTTTTAACTTATAAATTTCAATTCGGACTTTCTGACTAGAAATATTTTTCAAGACGTCTATTTTTATTTAAACTATTCTTAAACTTTATTATCTCAATTTTATTGGAATTATTTACAAGTGTTCCTCGACTTATTTTGGAGCTCAATAAAAAATGCGCTTTAATTTCTAGTTTTAAAATTCACTCGAGTTGTTTTCAAAGCACCACTCAAATTTTTAATTTAGAATTTCAGTATTAAAAATGCCTGAATTTTAGATTTGGATATTCACTGAATTATTATGCCAATATCAAACGCCAAACGCGTGCTGTCAAAATATAAAAGATACAATATTTACAATAATGACTCCGCGGCCAATAAATCATTCGCCATAATAAAAATTTGTAACTTACCTGTACCTCTACAAATAATTAGACTCAACCACCTGTTGAAATAAACTTTAAATACCGTAGTTTAGTTCCGTGTTCACAAGTTTCGTAGTTCAAAGTACAAATTTCACATGCGTTCAAATGCATCCTCCCATCTCTAGGTTGCATTTGATATTTGGTAATTTCGGGATTTTATTTGTTTGAAATTCAAGCATTTTGTAAAATATAAATTCAGCCTATTCCTACATTAAAAATTTGAGTGGTCTTTCGGGTGGAACTCACACAGATTTTAAATTAAAGATCATAAATTACAGCGCAATTTTTATTAATCTTCGTAATTCGAATATCATTTACTTCCAATAAAATTGAGCGAAACGTAACTACAGTACCTACGTTTCAAGTTAGAAATTGAAGTAGCGTTTTCTGTAACGTCAATTTAATTCAGTAACATAAAAATTTATACCCTTAATTTCAAAATGCATGAAAAACACTTCGCACTTAATTTGCATCTTCAAAAACAACACACACAAATTTCGAGTTTACTAATTTGACAGCGCTACTTAATACCACTACCAAAAAAGGCAAGTAGTGTCTGTAATTTAAAAAATACTATAACGTTGTTGTATGGTTTTATAGAAAAAATTAGTTATTTCGTACATAAAATTCGATGCTTTGGCGAAGTTTTAAATATAGACAAGCATAGATAAAAAGAGTCGTTTTAAATATACAAATGCAAAAAGAGTCATTTATATATACAGGGTCTTCCCCTGTGTTTTTTTTCAAAGTAAACAATAGAAGACGATTGTTTTTTAAACGCTATTTTTTCCGATTTTAAAAATCTATGTATTTTTTAAATCAGAAAAAAATATCGTTTCCATTTTAAAATTAATTACATATAGGATGTTTCAAAACTCGCGCCCCAGAAAGAATTGCACATGCCGACGACAATAAGTTGTCAAAAAATAGAAGAAAAGAATTTACTTCTACTTACATAACTGAGTTACAAGACTTATAATTCTACCAATCCCAGAAGGGCATCTCGAAGTGTGATGTTATTCCTACCAAATAATAAAGCCAGTTACTAGGTTTCAAAGAATAATACCATCAGCTACAAAAAAATGTTTGGGTTACTGTAATTTTGACACTATTAGATTTGACTTTTCGGTGTCAACATATTTAACGATGGTGTCATCTGAAATGTTACAGCTGTCATTCCACCGCAAGTTCGGATGCCTTCTGGTTATAAATAAAAAATTATTATCATATCTAAATAATCAGCGACTGAATACTTGATTGTAACCAAATAAATAAAGATTTTGCCTTTTCTTATCACAAATTTAATTTTTCAATTAATATTCTTTAAAAAACTACAGTCGCCTACTTATTTTTGAAATGTTTTTTTTTAATGAAATGATAAAATTACGGCAAACACTTGACACTTATCTAAACTTATATTTTTACGATTACCTGATTTATGTCCTACATTATTCAATAGTTTTTAATTTTATATATATTTTTTTCTCTTTTGTTCCCAATAGTTCTCTTTCGTTCCGGAGTGTTCCCGTTTATTCTTAATTGTTCTCGTTTTACATGCAATCTTAGTGCCAACTTAACTTAGCCCCATATTTAGGGAATTTTTGTAAATATTCTTAGATTTGCAAAAATCTGTCTTTCTTAGTTTTTTATTTACGGTCAAATTGAGATGGCAAAATTACGATTTCTCATTACTTTTACTTAACTGATATGTTTTTTGTATATTTAGTTTTTTATCTTGAGTAACAATTTTTAAATTGCTGTCCAGATGGTTGTCTTATTTTTAGTGGTGTGTAATACTCTTATATAATATTTCCTTTAGAATTTGTCTTTTTTTTTTATTTATTATAAAAATTTTATATTACCCACTAGTCTCAGTAAAAGAGATTAGTATCCGATAAGATAGTGCACAAGGAAATTAATATTTTAAATAAATGTACGCAAACAAAGTAATACGAGCTGTCAAGTCTATAAATATTTAAATTTTACAAACCAAGAAATTATTGTTAAATCACTGAAAAAACTAAAAAACTGACAATACAAGAAAATACTCCATGATTACGGGCTAATAAGCATGCTGATATTGAGGGTGCAATTAATAAATTAAATAATAAAACCACCATTAGAATATATACTATAAGAAATCAATTAAACATATTTTCTGATTCTTAAAATTTCCTCTAATAGAAACTATTCTGTAATTGGAGGTCTTCATTTTGTGACCGAGACGATATCACATGAAGCAAGAATTGCTTTAATTTTCTCATCTTTTATATTTATTAAGGATTTATGCAATTTATATTCGAGGCTAATGATATACATAATATGGTCATTTGGTAATTTTTCACATAATTATAAAAAAGCTTATTTGTATTTTAATTCATCATTTAAGGGTTTGTGATATTTTATCTTGCTCTCGAGATACTCATTTGTGATACTCAGCAAAAACTTTGCTCTTTTCTGGTGGAGGTCTTTATCATTTCCTTAATTTTGCTCCGTTCCGCTACAATTTTTTGAATTGAACTTGTGAACGATCGATAAATGTTTGGACTAGTTGGGAATTGTTTTTGTAAGAGCAATACGAAGCAACATTTGATCATTTCTCAATACATCTCGATTTGTACAACTGCAAACAGGAAAAAATTTAGAAACAAACACATTTCGGCATTGAGCGAACGCAATATTCGCAAACACGAATGAGCCTAGTTACACTACTAGTTTAATCTCACGACGGTGTCGATCTCTGATTAGTCAACTTTAACTTGTTTTTGTTCGATTATCTTTTAAGCTAGATTTTTTCTTCAAAATTACACATCCGAATGCGATATCGTGTTTTCTCATTTTCTCTGTGGCGCGAGTTCTGAAAGAGCCTGTATATTTAATAGAAAATTGAGGTCGGATTTTTGGCGGGATTTTTGAAATAATTTACGTACATAATTCTTTCTTTGAAAATAGTTTGGCGTTCCAAGCAAGGGTCAGTTAAGCAACTACATGTTGCGTCTGCTTGAAATTATGGTAAATTACTCGTGGGCCTATCTCTGATCGAAAGTCATGGGATAACCCCCGAGCTCGGGGCGTTCCAACCGTGCCTTCGGCCTATTTTCCTAACAACAAAAGATCCCATCCGACGCGCAAGTTGCTCGTAGGGATTATTCGAAAACATACTCGGAATAAATCAAGCATGCTGAAAACTAATTAGAAACGCCCGGAGCCGCAGTCTCGGATACAAAATTAATCACTAAATTGCAACAACTTTAAAAAGTGTCTTTTGCAGACGGCGGTGGTCTATTAGAGCAGCGCAAGAATTCCTCGGGTGAAATTCGAAGGAGGGACACAATCGAGCGTCGACAATAAAACGAGTTCTTTATTCAAATGCGATGCATTATTGATGATCCGAGCTTATGAAATATTTATCTCGTTGACGAGGGAGTGCAGAAACTCAACACGGCACCGAGCAGCTGCCGCGCCGCGATAAATTAAGAAAGCGTTCCTGCAATTAACCAAAAGCGGCACTGCTTCCCGTTTTGGGCGTGCCGAATTGCCGGGTAAAGAAAAAACAACGGAAGCGGGTTAATTGGTTCATCGTACGGCAGTGTCTTTTTCCACCTCGTCTGTCCACATCACGAGCGTTCCGGAATGGCTTTGACACGTGTTTACACGTGGTCCGGTTCCAGTGGCAATTTCGTTTCTCTTCGTACGTCCAATTAACAGCTAGTGTTTGCTTTGGCGAGTGTTTAGCGGCTCACGGCCACCCCCGGAGTGCGCTGAGGCCTTCAATAACCGAACCGTTTTCTCTCTGAATGCGATTTGCGGATGCCTCCTCTTACAAAAGCTTCTTACGAAATAATGGGATCGCTATTTCGTCATTTGGCAAAATAAATATTAGCTTTCTAGAGGCAAAGGAAGCGTACTGTGTAATTCGTAATTCTGGAGATCTCCCTCATTTTGGTTTCAATTAGCTTACACAAATATCACGTAACCGGTGGTCGGCGTAGAATGAAAATAATGGAAATTGACCAAACTTCCGAAACTCTGTTTTGCTAAATAAATACGTCGGATACAACTGCAAAGCGAGCCGGTTATAACCGATAACGTTACCTGAAGATGTTGGCAGTTGCGGTAAAATGGACATAAACGCAAACCCCCTGAAGTTTATTTTATTATTATTAATATTAAATGACCATCCCTCTAAATTATTTTGAGCTTTCAAAACAAGTAATTTGAATAGAATTTCTAATGATCTAAATCAAATTTGCCTAACGAAGTAAAAAAATTAACTAACCACTAACCCGACAAGTGGCTCCGATGAAATCCTATCTATCAGACGTTTCGTGTACGGCTGTAGTGGACATCATCAGTGCTGGACGCTTCTTCTTGTCGCAATCGCGATTCAGTCAGTCGGGTTAGCTCCACGGGGCGCTAATCCCCCCAATGGGTTATCTTCTGCCAACGATCTTCAAGCCTGAGAAATACTGTCAAATGTAATCGAATTTTCTCGGTGCGGTTAGTATTTCTACCTACCTGCAAAGCGGCTCTTAAATCCCCCGTCCGAGTTGCGGTCCATAAAATCACACCCGACTACCTGCCTCAACAACTTCTTGGTAATAAACGTGACCAATAACAAGGGATGGCTGCCCACTTCATCGATTTTCTGCAGTACCGGGAGTGAAAAATGTATAGTACAAGTTAGTCAAATTTCCACCCAGCGCGGCTACAGTTTGTGTTGTTCGTTACTGCCGTGATAGTCAAACAGTTTGTGAAATGCCTTTTACGACGATGCTCAGCGAAAAGGGCAAGCTACTGCTAGTGAGTGACAATTTTAAGTTTCGCAAATACCGCGTACTGAAAACTACCGGCGAATTGGCGTGGTGTTGCACCGTGAAAACATGCGGATCAAAAATTTTCACAACAGTACCTGAATTTAAGTTTTCAAGAAGAGTTGGTGCGCATTCGCATGAATCGTCGTCGGAAGACGTAATCACTAGGCAGCAGATATCTAATCAAGTGAAAAGAGACGCGGAAACAGACGTTTCTGAAACTCCACGAAAAATAATTCACCAGGAAGTTGAGAAGTCGGATACACTGACCTACCGCGACATCAAATACATTAGTGACAACTTCGGCCGGGTTAAAAGTGAGACGTAAATATCAAACATGTTTTGCTTTTTATTTTACTAGTACTATCTTTTGTATCCAACAACTGAAACGTTTTACAAATTGTTTATTACAAACTTCGATAATCCCGACAGTTATACTTGTAGTTTCGAGCCTCGCCGAATTAGAGTTTTCCGGATTAACGAGGTATTTACATTTTTGACCACTAGCGTCGAGGAAAGATAAAAAATTCAACATAATTTTTGTTTGCGTTCGTTTAATTTGTACAACAAAATATGCACCGTTCCCTTAAGTCTTCTAGATCTTCCTAAGAGTAGAATGTTTTTCAAGTCGACATCATTTTTTTCTGCCCATTATTGTTCGCACAGTTTAAAAGCTTCAATTGCTGCTGTATGTCCAATTCTCGACATATTTTTCTCTTCGCATTCAGATTCATTTTCACCGTCCTCATGATTATGGTTTAAAGATTTTTACATTTCCACAGTCATTTATTTGGTTGCTCGTTAAATTGGTAACTGGATCTATAATATAATAAGAAGATATTATTTTATTTTGTTCAAGTCTGCTACTAAGGGAGCTAAAAGTTCAGCTAAAGGAATGGAGTCTTTGTTGTCTTGGTCCTCAGACAATAACTTTTTTCCCTGATTTATTTCCAGGCTCATTCTTAATGAAGCACGACATTCTTTAAATTGCGCAATATTGTCATCTTCATGTAATATTATGTAGTTTAGTAAATATTTTCGGTAAGAAACATTAATGTTTTGGATTAAAATCTGATCCAGTGCAGTTGGGGGGCAATAATAAAACTCTGAAATTTCGATCAACAATTGATGTCATCTTCTGTGGGATGATATTATCCACTAACAGGGGTACCTTCTGAGCCACATTCCCATCTTTAATGAAATAAAACTTTGTTTAAACCAGACAAAAATACAGTCTTTGTCGTCCAATCTTTAGATGCACGCTTGTAAAGTTGCAATTTTTAGCCTGAAACGGTTTGTGCGGATTATCGAAGTCATACTGTATTATTTATATTTTAGTTTTTATCGTCTTCATTTCCAAGGATAATCGTTTACCATTTTTTACGTTTATAATTTTGCAGGATCATTCTAATAATTAGCAATTGAATGAAAACAATTTTAACTAGCTGACACATCATTAATTGTTTAATGTTTTACACATAGTTGTAATTCCACGCTGAGCACGGCATAGAATAATAATTATTAAATCTTGAACGGCACAATGAAGCTGTTGGACTCTTGAGGCGTTCTAAACTGGTGTAACAGTTGCTGTACTCATCGGATTTCAAAACGGTTTTCTTTAGGTGAAAGCCCCATTTTATACGTAGCAGAAAGTGCATACGGTGTCAAAGACATGTAATCTATACGGTTTATGTAGACTGAAACATTCACACACGTACAAGTTGTAAAAATTTCGAAATTTAGACCGCCCCCAAACCAGAAAAACGTGCGCCTCTTCGCAACATTTAGAGGTCTTCATGCCTGTTTTCCCCTTCGCCCACTCTTGGGGAAATGGCTCCTTAGCGTTTTTAATAAACAACCGTTTTTTTTTTCGAATTTATTCGGTTTTTTGTGTTAACCCAGTGGCGGCTTCGTGGGTCCAGAAACAGGATGGGCGCAAAACACATAAGTGGCAAAGAAAACTTTTTATTACTTATTTTTACTAACACTTTTTATTTGTACATAAAGTCCATTTTTTTATTTTTCTTGCTGCAAAATAACTCAATCGCCTTGTTGTCAAAGACTGGAATTAATAATAATAAGTAAATTTTAAACATTCGTACAATTGCAGATGCAATTTGAAAACCAAAACGAATTAAAAATTTAAATCTATAAAAAAGATTATTTAAATAATCTAGAGAAATCTCTAGCATCAGTGGGCACGTGCTCCTGTGCCCTTTAGCACCAACCGCCACTGTGTTAAATTTGTCATAATTATTATGACAAAAATATAATTTTAAAAATATGATATATAATTTTAATCAAGTGTTTTAGGTAAAAATGGTTTAGTGAGTACCTACAATTTCTGAGGTACTTGTTATTATTGCAAATTTAGTTAAAGATACTGAGATTCAACTAATAGACACAGGTACAGTAGATATTCAATTATTTGCTGATGGCGTGACTGCAAGTTTGGGCAAGAAGTTGCAAAAATGACATTGGGCGATGGACCTGCCGTGTTTAATTTGCTGCTAAAATTTGCCCATCCCACTCTTTAGCTAACATGGAAATAATATTATCTACGATTAAGTTAATAAAACCAATAGAAATAGATTAAATAATAGAGAAATAAATTAAACACAGGTACATACAATAATTGGTTTCATGCATGCAAAACGATGTTCTGTATTTTAACAACTAGACATTAGTTAAAAATATTAACAAAAAATATTTTTATACTGTAGAAGTAAAAGGGCGAAATTCCATTTGTACATGTTTTGAGAAAACAACATGATTGTGTCTTTTTTAAATTCTAGCGTGAATTTGCAGCAGTATTATTAGGCAACTAGTAAATATGGAAGTGAATCTATTGATGGAGAGATTTTACCAGAAAAAAGAATTAAATATTAACAAAAAAGATTTTTATACTGTAGAAGTAAAAGGGCGAAATTCCATTTGTGCATGTTTTGAAAAAACAACATGATTGTGTCTTTTTTAAATTCTAGCGTGAATTTGCAGCAGTATTATTAGGCAACTAGTAAATATTGAAGTGAATCTATTGATGGAGAGATTTTACCAGAAAAAAAATTATGTTTCTTTCACTTGAAAATAGTAACTTCATTTAATCTAAAAGTGGAGTTACGTCTTTTTACCTCTACGGCACAGATTTACACGGGAATGAAAATTAGGATATATTTTATTAATACATATTATTTCATAGATTGTTAAGTACATTACAGTTAATTTCATGTACAATTTAAAACTGAAAAATAGAGTAAATCTGAAACGGTATGTTGTAGAATCAGTGAAGAAGAAAACGGGCATGTACATTTGATTGTTTCTTTTTTAAATACTACCGTGAATTTGCAGCAGCATTATTAGGCAACTAGTAACACTAGAAATAAAGCTAAAGATGGAAAGACTTTACAAGAAAAAAAATTATGTTTCTTTTACTTGAAAATAGTCTTAACTTCATTTAATCTAAAAGTGGAGTTACGTCTTTTTACCTCTACGGCACAGATTTACACCGGAATGAAAATTAGGATATATTTTATTAATACATATTATTTCATACATTGTTAAGTACATTACAGTTATATTTCATGTTCAATTTAAAACCGGAAAATAGAGTAAATCTGAAACCATACTAGAATCAGTAAAGAAGAAAATGGGCATGTACATTTGTAAATTATGTTCGCTAAGGACATGTTAGAACCATTCTGACAACTCCGGAGATAGGAGACGAGAAATTTCGATATATTTACATGTTTACATCCTGCATAAACTGTACCGAATACATGATTTTGATGTTGTGGATACAAAATGCAGCAGAAACCGTTTTGAAATCCGATGATTACAGCAGAAGTTACAACATTCGGGTGGGACGTTTCAATTGTGCAGCAGTTTATGTAAAAATTGTGAAAATGTTAATGCTCGTGGTCCGCCTTCCACGAAGCCATCACAAGAAGCTGTCCGGCCGCAATTGAAAGAATTTTTACGACCCGAGCCAGCCCACTTTCCAGTTTATCTGTTCACGGAATCTTAATTTTCACCTGAAAACCGTAAAGCCGACGCTAGTTATTGTATTCAAATCAAATCTCTTCACATTCATGCGACCTTTTCAGGCGTACTTAAACCAACAACCAGTAATTTTATTGTGATAGGTGCTGTCTAGCCAGTCTCAAATATCAATCATCTATTAATAAGCGCGCTCCGCTGTTAAACTGAGCCAGGACCGAAGTGGGCCACGCACTTCTCACTGATCGACTTAATTGGAGCCAATTTAATTTAATGAATTGCTTTATTTGATTGCAGAAAAAAGAATGACGTGGACAAGGAGCCCAAAGACTTAACTAACAGAACGATGTTTCCTACGGCCCAGATAAAAATGAGGTAAGAGCAGCACCCCAAAGGTGTGTAAATCAGAACCGTTCGTGGAAGCTCAGCAGTGTTGTGTTGTTTGAACACAATTGCCTTCCGCCTTATAGAGTTGTCCGAGCACACATTAAAATTTATGGTTTCTGTATAAGACAGGCTAATGTTCAAAGCGCAGAGATGATCGGCATTATAACGTATAATTATTTGACGTTATTACCAGACACATTATGTTGAATGTTCACACCTGCCCCACCTCAGCTTTATTATTTTCCGCGCCCCACAAATCCCGGCTTGTCGCACGACGTTGCATTGAAGTCTCCGCGTTCCAGGCTCATGTCGCCAAGCAGCTCGCCCGCCACTTCGCCGACGATGTCCAATTCGTCGTCGCCGACGCCGCCGGCGGTCAATTACAACAAAATCACGGGCATCCCGTGCGTGGCCGCCGCCTCCAGGTATACAGCGCCGGTCCACATCGACGTCGGAGGCACGATCTACACGTCCTCGCTGGAGACGCTGACCAAGTAAGTCGGGGGTGGGCGACGTGACGGCCACGGGGTGCACTCATCGCGAAATCTCGAGAATGCACATAATTCCCGCTTAGCGTGCTCTAAAACTGTTAAAGGTTAAATCATATAGCATTAAAGTGTTTACAATATCGGCCATCTCAATCGAGCGCCTCATAAATCAGCGCATACCGACGGCGAGGCTCGAGCACATGCCGCCGAGATAAAAGAATAAAATATTGTGTACATATAGCTCATAGCAAATAACTAAATAATTCTACATTCAGCGGCGTGAATATTGGAGCTGATAAACGTGCGGGAAATATTGCGCCGAGAGTTGTGCTAATGGGTCATAAATAACGCGGGGTGAAACATCCGTTTAGAGAAGTCGAGGGAGCGGCGCCCGACCAGAAAAACCAATAAATTGATAACCCATAATCGGAGCGTTTATGTACACTGTTTGCCACTTCATTATCATCCATAAAGGAGGCGACATTTATCGATTGATTGCAACGTCCAAGGTTTCACTTATAAATAAATTGGTTAGCAAGAAACTGCAATAACAAATATTTAAAAAACTACTCTGGACGTTGCCTTATGGCACATTACCATTTTATGACAAGTTGTATAATCAACTCGTAGAAGACAAGTTGTAATTAGTTTGGCACTGTTCTGGTGTCATTTGACTAAAATAAAAGCAATTGGCAAGATACGAGGGGTGTTTAACAAGTTATATACCTGCCAAAGAAACGAGTCGAGGTACAAACATACATTTATTTTTATACATAATATTTTTAATTATAATCCTTGAACACTTGTAACATGTTCTTCCAACGTTTCTTCAATAATCGGAAAAACATTTGGTAACTGTGCAAAATAGACTTCTACAGTTTCTTCCGCCTCTTCGTCCGACGAAAACCGGCGTAATTGGGAAAGAGGGATCGGGACTGTAGGATGGATGGGCAATATCTGCAAAACAGCATTTATTGATTTTTTTGCACAATTCGTGCCTTACGCACGAATCGGCAATTGTCATGCAGAAGGTTGTGAGGCTTTTTCTTGCGAATGGTAACCTTCAGATTCTTGATTGTTTCTTTGGACATATTGCA
The DNA here is from genome assembly GCA_964023215.1 of Eledona agricola. NCBI lineage: Eukaryota > Metazoa > Arthropoda > Insecta > Coleoptera > Tenebrionidae > Eledona > Eledona agricola. The sequence continues at coordinate 18,999,969 of OZ026855.1, read as the reverse complement.
TTGATTCTTCACAATCAGTTCACGCCGTTTGACTGTCATTGTAATCCTGATATTTCATCTCCCTTTACGAATACAGAATTATAATGACTTTACAGACACTAAAGTGACATTGTTGTGACTTGGGTGACTTGTTGTAAAGCCTTTTTGTGCTTCGCCCAATTGTAACTCAAACTTTAAGCTCAGCACAAAAAGACTCACTTCTGAGCCTAACTACATAAATAAGGATTCATAAAATATTATTAGACGCCATCAAAATCAAAAATTTGCTTTGCTCGTATCACTTACTACTCTCTGTGTCTGGGTTTCTGTCCACCAGTGACAGTGACGCTACGGAAGACTTTCCATCTTTCCAATTAAATCATACCTATGTTAAGAGAGTTCAGTGAGATAAAAAAAATTCTTGATGAAACGACGTTTGTCGCCGGCTCTCCGTTTATTATGAGACAAACAGCGGCCCCCAAATATTTGTTTCTTGCATTTTTAATTACAAGATAATGTGATTATTCATTCTTATATCTTATACGGAGGTTTCTAGGTAGAAGAACTAGAAATCTGACCACATTACAATAAATATTGAAAAAAATAAGTGTATTACAAAAGTAAGAATATATAGGAGCCCCGATTCCGAATTATACCAAATACAAGAAACCACCAGATCTAAAAAAAAGAAGGGAAGGAAATATAATCAGATAGAATAAAAAATTAAATACGAAAATATGATTAAACAATGAGCTTGAGAGTATTGTTGAAAAAGGTTGAAGAAGCGAGATGGTTAGATATCCAGATAAAAATGAAAGACACTGCCAAGAGTTGTGAGAAATTGGAATAAAAGAAGAGAAAAGAATGAAAGTTTGACACTGAATGCAAAGCAGACCTGGAGAATAGAAAGAAATTAAGACTACAGATACCTGTAGTCTTAATTTATTTCTATGGAGTATTCCAAAAAAGAGAACGCAACTTCGAAAGAAAGTAACTTCGGGGAAAAAGAGGAAACTTCATGAAGATATCTTAAATGAAGTAGATATCAACCATAAAACCAAAGAAATTACAAATCTGTACCAAGGAGTGAAGAATTAAACAAAAGGATATCAACCCAAAACAGTTAAACATATATTAATATGACACATCACAGTTGAAGAGGACATATTGAGTAGATGGAGAAAATATTTAGATCAGTTGTTAAAAGCCGAATATGAAAGAGAATACAAAGAGGGGAAAAATAAAATAAATGTAGTGTAATTTACGAGAGTTTGCGTGCACGTCACATATATTTAATGACGTCACATCCTAGCACGTTTACAGTGATTTTCCCATAACTTCTGCCCTCTTGGTAATCGCGAGTTAAAGGAATTAATCGGCCTCCATTGTCTCTTTCTTGCTCGCAATAATGTATAAGCTATAAAACAAGTTCATTAGTCGCATCGTATAGTTTTAAATCAAAACACAACGATTTAAAAGTTTAGCACGTAAACACACCAAGATGAAAGAGCCAAATGAAATAAAAATTCGCAGATTCCGATTATTTTTGTCTTTTTTACGAAAACTAACAATAAATAAATCCCCCAAATTATACTGACAATATTATGAATTCCAATGTTAAAAATTAACATATTTTACATTTTTTAACAAAATAAAAACACTTCTTGTTTTTTCAGATTGTCATTACAGAAACTGTTAATGGCGTCACTGTTGACGTGCACGCAATTTCTTGTAAATTAGACTATACCGAGTGTCCCAGGAATAATGGCATCAATTTTAACCGTCAACTTTTTTTTACCTTTTTATTGTAAACGTGTTGTTAACAAGTTAAAATTAAACGTCTGGAGATTCATTGGGGTCACTTGTTGAATTAGCTCCTCGGAGCGTTCACTACACCCCACCTAATGGAACTTCAAATGGAACACGGTCCAAAATCCCGAAGAAGATCGTTATAATCAAGTTAAAATTGTTTGAAGATTTGACTCCATAGGGAGGGTGGCAAAATAAGAGTCAAATTTCAAAGAATTTTCCTTGTTAACCAAAACGTTTACAACAAAAAGTTAATAAGAAAAGTTGTTGGATTTAACGAGTTCTACTACTGCTAAAATTATTGCCATTATTTCTGGGGCATTATTTGCACAGCATTGTGATGTAAAAAATGGAACATTTCTTTTTAATTCAACAGTAAATTAAACTTTAGCAATATATTTTTTTGTTATTAGTTACTAGTTAGAAAGGCAATTTTTGTGTTCAAGCGTTATATCTCTTCGGATTGATCTTGAAGAATTTTTTACTATTTTTCCCTGAATTTCTGAAGACTCCTCAATAACGTACAGCACAGTTTTTCCGCCATTTTTGGGACACCTGACCTGTACAAGAACAAAATAAGAACCAACTCCAGAGAAATATAATAGAACACATGCAGAAAGTTGGTTGGTAAGTTACATATGGAAAAATGAAAGACTACCAAAAGATTTAAAGGAAGCTAATCTGTCCCCAAAAAGAGGACACAAAAGTGTGGGCCATAACTATGTAGCATAACAAATATTAGCCTCACACACAAATAATAAATTAGTGAAAGAGATGGAATCCACCACAACGCTATAGATTAAATGGGCACAAAGAATTGGCTTATCCTACAATGAGCAAAAAACTTAATATATGAAGTACTTAGATAGAGAATTTACGGAGAGAGGTAAAAGAAATACAAACTAAGGAAATAAGTGCCATTTGTCTTTTGCATAAAAAAATAAAAAAAAGGAAAAAAATACTACCAAATATTTATTATTAATATTATTCTTAAGAGACAGGTTCAAGGTCCTAGCACTGAACCAACAAGCTTATTATACCCCCATAGTATTTAACTCATAAGTCCTGTCTTCTCAAAGAAATTGAGGACAGGACCTTGGGGCGCATTCGCCGCCGTCCCCGGTTCTACAATTGTAGCCCCAAGGATTGAATACCTGAACCACTAATTAAAAGAAAACATACAAGAAACTAATATAGACAAAGATGTGCTTTGCCCCCCAATTGCGGGGCGAAGTCCACGTGACAGTAATGGCCGATCAGAAATAAAAAAACGATGCTGAATAATAGGCTATGGAAGCACTTTGAAATTCAGAGTGTAGAAACACTTGATCTTGAGTTAGACGAATTTGGGATTAAGTTAAGTTAAGGGGCACGATACATACGATTCATTTAGTGTCTTTTTTAATTCCAAGTCTCGGTTAAGTCGTTGAGCAAATATTTGTGACAAAACAAAAGATATCAGATATTTAAAAAACAAACATCAAGTATGGTAACTGCTAAAAGAATAGCTTTTTTCTTGACTTACGTTCTGATCTCTCCAAAGCCGCTTGTAGAAAATGAGCACATTCTTTAGTTTTGGGGCAGAAAAATGAAAACGTCACAAAAAAGCTGCAAATATTTACACAATTTGCTCGCTCGAAAATGCTCGAAGACAGCGAACTACCCCTAAGGAGTATGCAAAAAAAATTGTATAGACTGAGCGTTGTGCCGGAAAAACGCTCACAAGAAATATTTTATCGAATCTGGGCCGTCTTGAGGCGACTAAATACTCCAGCTAAGTAATGACAACTCTCGTTATCTCGCGCCGCGGACTGGAATATTTTCATCGACATTTGCATGAAATAAACTCGACTTTAACGGCTTACAAGTCATCATCGCTGATTGAATGGGGCATCAGGTGTGTCGGGGCTCATTCGCCATCGCAAAACCACAATAGAACGTAAAATTTTATAGTTTTTCGATTACGATATGCCCTCGGGCGTCGATTACAATACCATCAAATCGACGAAACGGCGCTTTAAATTATCGTGGTGTGACAGTCAGCATCACACACACCTTTTCGGATGAGTCACGCGTGCCAACCATCCGTCCATTGGTGTCGTATCGCATTTTCGTCTTTTGTTCTTGCGCTGCCCACACCTAATGCCCTAATATGGCCGCCGCTTGCGATCACCTCCACTCACTATTTCTTCGAGGAGATAAGGTCGCGACTGCATTTAGTTGCATCCATCCCTGTTTGCAGTCGGCGCACGTCTATGCCCGCCAACCACATGCCTCCACTTTTGTATTCTTTCCCTCCGAGCTAAATACAAAACAATGGTGCAGTTTGTTACGATAATAATTTCGTTACGTTGCTGTACAAGCGCCAGTTTATTGTGCAGTCGAGCATTGTTTATAAGCACGGCACTCCATTCAATGTGACCACTCTCAAATCGCTCCGACAAACGCCAAGATCATGCCGCCCCCGGCTTCGGCATCAGAGAAGTCCACATAATAAGTAGTTTCAACTCAAAAGGGAAAACGGCAGAATTCGAAATCGGGCACCCTTGAAGGCGCCTGGACGTTTGATGTAGGTTAACCGCAGCAGTTGTTGCAATTTTTACTAAAGTTGTGCCGCGGGCGAAGAATATTCTTGCATCACTGTTGGGAGATATTAGCACGATTCGAACTATTGCCGTCTTTTCTTCTTCGAGCCGGTGTTAGTTGTGGGGCAGTTTCGAGCAAGTTGGTGAAGATAAGTCGCCGATTAGCGGTTTCGGTTGTTTGGCAATTAACACAAATCGCCTGGAGATTCAAACGGTCAAAATCTCATAATCGCGCCATTGCGACCGAGAGCAAGTAAAGCACGGAGCACACTACAGCGGATCGGAAAGGCGCGGAATGGCTCAACTGTGGAGATTCTTTTAGAGCGATTTTTTCCTAGGTTCTCCGCTCCTCGTAAATAAAATTTCCACTTGTGTTTCCATTTGAGCGTATTGAATTTTACACCTGTAGACATGGACAGTTTAGACGAAGAGTTTGTTGCTTTGTGTGTTGCAATAGAAAACGAAGAAGGTGACAATAGAAACAAGCCTCGAATGTGGGTTTACGACATAAATTTGAAGAGAGATAAAAATGGCTAATTTTATTTATTTCCTGAGTTAAGGTGGGAAATTTTTCATTTGTTACGATTCACGGCTGTTAGATGTCGCAATGATCGATTATTTATCCATCAAAGGCAGGCGGCCAAATTTTAGCATTTTCCCTGTTTTTTTTGCCTCAAAGATTACGATGAATCGTAGTATTCGTTGTAGAAAGTAGTTTTGGAAATACATTTTGCCGATATTTCATTTAGGAACGAAAAGTTGATCGGCAGCGACATCTCATTTTCAAGTTGAGAACGTAGGTTTTACATTAAACACGTTAAAAATAATGCTTAATCTCAGTTATTAGACAATTTAGGGCATTCATCTTTAGTAAAAGGTTTTGGTAAACTGAGGCATCTTCATCATAATCACATTCCAAAATAATCTGTTTTGGTGTCACCTTTTTCAGCATTATGTAAAGGCCGTTTAATTAATTAATTATTAAATAACTACTATTACGATGAATCTCATATGATCTTAATTTAAATTGCAATGGTCAGTGAAGGTAATACCAAAAAATCGGACGATTCTGTTGGAAAATAAGGAAGTTTAACCCTCAAAACCCTCGTATGGAAAAATTGCATGTAATTTTTTTTTCTTAAATAACTACTATTAGGATGAATCTCAAATGATGTTAATTTCAAGTGCAATGTTCAACTAATGCTATACCAAAAAATCAGGCGAATCTGTTGGAAAATTAGGAAATTAAACCCTAAAACCCTCTTATGGAAAGTTTGCATGCTTTTTCCCCACCTTAATTAAATAATTTTTCAAGTATTTTAGTTAATCACTAAAAGGCGATTTAATTTTCAAAGAAAGCTAAGCTAAACTGCATTCGCAATAGCGCTTTAAAATCACCATTAAGAAAAAATAACAATCGCGAAAAGCGGTGCTATTGAAAAATCGCGGTTTAGCTCATCACTACTACAGACCGTTCGAAATCCAAACTCAAACATCCTGTTTTACATTTATGCCTCTACAAAAATATACATATCTTGAGCCTGAAACTAAAATACTGTGGCCGTCTAGCTAAAGTAATAAGGCATAAGCACAGTATAAGTAATAAGGATCATCACTTTTTATTTTTCAATAAAGTATACAGGGTGTTTCACGACGAGGGCGTATTAGGCAGACATAGAGAACGGAAAAACCGAGAGAACTGATACTTTGCATACTTGTATAAACTTATAAGTTCTACTTGCTGAAAATATTTTCATGATGCATTTTCATGTGCAACATCCGGTTATACCGGGAGTTGGTATCAACTTTGTTATTTTAAATACAACATACCTAATTATTAATGTATTTTCGGATTCTGCAATAAATTCTGTGTCATATGATATCAACGTTTTTGCACCTCCTTGCATTGTTTTAGAGAAAAAAATATTTCTTTTTGTAAAAAAGAGAAAATTTCCGTGCACTAAAAAAATTTATTATTAATAAAGCATAAAAGTCAGGTCGAAGGTTAGACAACATGTTTAGCTATCTGTGAAAGTCTAAACATTTTCAGGAATATTCCTGGAGGAAAAGAAAAGTCAGCTGCAACTCAATGAACCCAAAAAATATAATCGATTTTTTCAAATTGTAGCCATATGTTTTTATTAGACCTTTCGATACATAACTTTATTCACGATTTGATGATGTATCATGTTTCTATATTTAAAATGGACCGTTTTTGAGTTATTTAACTTTTTCTACTTTTTTACAATTATGAGGAAATACCTAAGTGAAGTAGGCTTATTATAATCTTATCGAGTCAGCTGTGAAAATAGATTTTATATTTTTAAATGTAAGCAGTTGTGGGATTTTATTTCTAATTCACTTGTAATTCTATGATTACAAATACCTTAGCAATCAAGATAATTTAAATTCCTTGTTCATACAGAGCTAGAAAGAATCTTCCCAAACTTTCTTAGTGACTACAAACTTATTTTTAAATTTATCATCTGAATAAGGGTTAATTTGTCCAAAAATCCATCTGTTATTAAAAAAAAACTTTTGTTAAAAGACAAAAATTATTATCTATTTATCAAATATGCTTCCATTCTATTGTAAATACATCTAATTCGAAAATTGCATTTACTTTGAAATGAATAATTAAAAAATTAGAGTAATCACTAAGAAAGGGTTGGAAGATTATTTTTGGCAGTATATGAGCAGCAGGGAATTTAAATTATCTTCATTAGGGAATTGTAATAGTAACATTAAGTGAATTAGAACAAGTAGAAGTAGAAAAAAGCAAATAACTCAAAAACAGATCATTTTAAGGTATAGGAATATAAAAATATAATTAATCATCAGATCGAGCATAAATTTCTCTATCGAAAGGTGTAATATAAACATGCTTTTTAGATTTATTAAATTGCAGCTGAATTTTCTTCTCCTACAGGAATATCCTTGAAAATGTTTAGAATCCTACACGTAGCTGAACCTTTTGTCCAACCGTTGACCAAGACCTGACTTAGAGTTTACTAATAATTAATTATTTTATTGCACTGAATTTTCGCCTTTTTTACAAAAAAATATATTTTTCTCAAACACTGGGAGAAAGTGCATAAACGTTGATACCATATGACATAGAATTTAATGCAGAATCTAAAAATATTTTAAAAATAGGTATGTTGTATTTAAAATAACAAAGTTGATAGCAACTTTCGCTATAACCGGAAGTGGCACATGATATTTTCAGCAGGTAGATCTTATAAGTGTATCAAGTGTGCAAAATATCAGTTATCTCGGTTTTTCTGTTCTCTTTATCTGCCTAATAGGCTCTCGTCGTGAAACAGCCTGTATCTATGTAAAAAACCAAGCACGATATCGGCATCATTTTGATTTGCTTGCTAAGATTCCAGCTGAAATGTACCAGCAGATTGTGAACTCGTTGTTGCATCGAGCTCAATATGCATTTAGAGAAATTGTGGTCATTTCATTGATGTCATCAATTATCCGTTGCAAATACATAAGAAAAACTGTCTACTGTTTCTTTAAAAAAAAATCTAACCAATAATGTCCCACAAATTTTAAAATTATGGTTCGCTCAAGTGGAAACACAAGTGTTATTTATTGGGAGCACGGAACCTAGGAAAAAATCGCTCAAGAAGAATCTCCACGGTTCCACGCCATTTCGATCCGCGGTGGTGTGCAGAGTCACAATGGGGTATAATACAAATTTTTATAAAAATTACCAGGATGTGCATTTATGCATACAAATTGCATTACCAAGAAGATTTTGCGTTATAATGGCTAGATTTGTTTTAAAAAATTCTCAAAGTTTGACCCTAAGCCCCGCTCCTTCTTCATCTAAGATACCGGTGACGTCACCGGTATGGGCGATTTGGCATCGGTGGAAGGTTATCATAAACATAACGTGCGTTCAAAAAAAAAACCAGGCTGCGTTGGCCATGGAATTTATCGGCTTTACAGTGTAGAAAAAACAAATGACAAGAACTGTCAGTCTAAAATTTTCCACCAAAATAAAACTGACCAATTTTATGTAAATAAATGCCAGGACATGTGTACATCGCTCTCATAAACATAATGCTACCCTCCTTCGCGTCTATTTATTGAAATTTGTCCCAACATAATAATCGTATACGAAACCATTGTCAACAAAGAACCCAACCTAAAAACTATCTGACAGATTCGAACTGACAGTTCGAAATTTTGCTACACTAAATTGATGCACAAAGTTTTTCCATGGACAACGCAGCCTCGTTTTTTTTTTGAACGCACGTTATAAGGCCGACATGTACGATGCGGTTTACCAGAAGGTTTCGTTCAGTTTGCGTATTTTCGTACTACGAAACCTCCGAAATATTACTATCCGTGATGCAATATTGTGCAGAATACACGCCCGCGCTATTTAAACCCAATCCCGCGACTACACAATTTTCAAACCTCTAATATGCTGGAATAATCGGGTAATTTTTTGAACTGACATGACATAATTTCTTAAACGTTGTTAAGGATTATGACATGCTACTTATATTTATGATTTTCGTATGTAGTATTGTACCCCATTTACATCTTAGACAAAAATTCCATTTCAATCCTTTCCGTTCCATTCCTCGATAGTGTGCTCCGTGCTTAATGCGGCCCCACGTTCCGTTCGCTTTTCTTATAAATCCCGGCTATTAACTACTCAAGAAGCTGCCATCGCGCTGAATGGGTTCTCGGCATGCTTTGGAATTTATTGTCAACTTGTCCCATCATTCGGATGCACCAGGTGCGGTTTCTGCTTAACAAGATCGCTTTAACACCTGGCTCTTGTTTATTCATCATCGTCTGGGCATTAAACGTAGTTCTCTCGCGTCGTGATTACGAGGTTGTTGCACGTTTCCTGTCGCAGATATCCCGAGTCGCGACTGGCGAAACTCTTCAACGGAAGCATCCCCATCGTCCTCGACTCCTTGAAGCAGCACTACTTCATCGACAGAGACGGCGGCATGTTCAGACACATCCTGAACTTCATGCGCAACTCGCGGCTGTTGATTCCGGACAACTTCACCGACCTGGACTTGTTGCTGGAAGAGGCGCGATACTTCGACATTACACGTTCGTAGATTCATCTCGTGTGCATGCAAAAACTGACGGTGTGTATTGCAGCTATGATCCGGCAGCTGGAGCAGCTGAAGAGGGACAGGACCAAGAACGGGTCGCTCGCCTCGCTGAAGATGTCGGGGGCGGGACGGCCGCACGGCGCCTCCACGGAGAACTCGCGCCAGCTCACCTCCGAGCTGTACGAGTGCGTGGCGCTCCACGTTAGTCCGGACCTGGGGGAGCGCATCATGCTCTCGGGAGACCGGGCGCTCCTCGACGAGGTGTTCCCCGAAACGAATCAGGCGATGATGGACGCCCGGTCCGGAGTGGCTTGGAACCAGCAGGACGTCCACCACGTCATTAGGTTCCCGCTGAACGGCTACTGCAAGTTGAACTCGGTGCAGGTGATCACGCGGCTGCTCAACGCCGGCTTCAAACTGGCGGCGAGCAACGGAGGCGGCGTCGAGGGCCAGCAGTTCTCCGAGTACCTGTTCATAAGAAAAATCCTGCCGGGCTGACCGGGCACGCCACCACATCCCGACAATCAGCGTTCGTGACGCAACAAACAATTCATTAATTTATGTTCTCGTTAGTTGTAATTTATCATCCTACTGTCAAGACATGCCTTACTTTAGTTTGGAGAATGATCTAATTGTTAATACATTTGTTTACTAGTGGTTAAGTTTCATATGTAAATAATTATTATATTAATATTGTAGTTTTTCTTGTTCATGGGTTGAGCAGTTATTTCGCTGATCTCATTAGATCTATTCGGCTGTGATCCGTTTAAGAATACAGTGACTGTGACTGGATGCTGCGGCAGCTGGCGGATCGACCATTATACTGTTGTAAAGTGTGCTACTTCACAATAAATATTAACTATTGACGCTTCTTTCTTCACAACGAAACATACAGAACAACATGAAAGGTTCAATAAAAACAATGCGTACAAAAAAAACACGAATCCGCGTAGGCCATGGACTAATTTTGACGTTCCATAGAGTGTAGCAAAGTTTCGAGCTTGGAGAATTGTTAATTACCGTCTCGGACACTACATAAAATACATGCAATGTCTTCTTCAACAATTCCATCTCCAGACGCAGTTTACCAAATTTGTTATTGATAGCTTCTGTCATTTTTGTGCGGTTTTATGTGTACAGGGTGGATGCTGCGGCAGCTGGCGAATCGACCAATATACTGAAGTGTGCTACTTCACAATAAATATTAACTATTGACGCTTCTTTCTTCACAACGAAACAACACGAAAGATTCAAAAAAATAATAAATGTGTACAAAAAAAACACGAATCCGCGTAGGCCATGGACTAATTTTGACGTTCGATAGAGTGTAGCAAAGTTTCGAGCTTGGAGAATTGTTAATAACCGTCTCGGACACAATACATAAAATACATTCAATGTCTTTTTCAACAATTCCATCTTCAGAAGCCGTTCACCAAATTTGTTATTGACAGCTTCTGTCATTTTTGTCCGTTTTTATGTGTACAGGGTGGATGCTGCGGCAGCTGGCAAATCGACCAATATACTGTTGTAAAGTGTGCTACATCACAATAAATATTAACTATTGACGCTTCTTTCTTCACAACGAAACACACAAAACAACACGAAAGGTTCAATAAAGAAAAATTGCCTACAAAAAAACGAATCCTCGTAGGCCATGGAATAATTTTGACGTTCGATAGAGTGTAGCAAAGTTTCGAGCTTGAGTTGGAGAATTGTTAATAACCGTCTCGGACACAATACATAAAATACATTCAATGTCTTCTTCAACAATTCCATCTCCAGACGCAGTTCATCAAATTGTTTAATGACAGCTTCTGTAATTTTTGTGCGGTTTTATGTGTACAGGGTGTATGCTGCGGCAGCTGGCGCATCGACCAATATACTGTTGTAAAGTGTGCTACTTCACAATAAATATTAACTATTGACGCTTCTTTCTTCACAACGAAACAACACGAAAGATTCAATAAAAATAATAAATGTGTACAAAAAAAACACGAATCCGCGTAGGCCATGGACTAATTTTGACGTTCGATAGAGTGTAGCAAAGTTTCGAGCTTGGAGAGTTGTTAATTACTGTCTCGGACACAATACATAAAATACATTCAATGTCTTCTTCAACAATTCCATCTCCAGACGCAGTTCACCAAATTGTTTAATGACAGCTTCTGTAATTTTTGTGAGGTTTTATGTGTACAGGGTGGATACTGCGGCAGTTGGCGAATCGACCAATATACTGAAGTGTGCTATTTCACAATAAATATTAACTATTGACGCTTCTTTCTTCACAACGAAACACACAAAACAACACGAAAGGTTCAATAAAAAGAAAAATTGCGTACAAAAAAACGAATCCTCGTAGGCCATGGAATAATTTTGACGTTGTATAGAGTGTAGCAAAGTTTAGAGCTTGAGTTGGAGAATTGTTAATAACCGTCTCGGGCACAATACACAAAATACATTCCATCTCCAGACGTGGTTCACCAAATTTTTTAATGACATTTTTGTCCGTTTTTATTTGTACAGGGTGATTAATTTTCGATTGCTATTTAGGCGCCATATTTAGGCCGTTAGAATAAGCTGCTATAGACCAACAATGAGCCGTGAGAATATTCATTTATCAACTAAATAGTGGAAAAATCAGCGTGAAATGTGAGTCTCCGTGTATATACCCCTTATTATGTGTTGTATTGTCGGCTGCAATAATCGTTATTGCATTATGGATCGAACCGTAAAATTTGATAGTTTTCTTGGTAAGTGGTATGAGAAGGAGAGGCGCAAGATTTGGATCCAAAGAGTAATAAGAGCCACGTAAGTTGTGTTTTTATGGATTATTTATTAACCATTCCACTATCAATTTTGCAGTACAGAAAATAATACAGAGTGAGTCATTAGTGCGGGATCGGTCCATAACTCCAGAACCATGTAAGATACAAAAAAATGTTCAATACAGTTTGTATACTATTTGTTAGGCTGCACAACCTAAAAATATTTTCACGTATACAGAAAGTTCCAAAACTGACAAAGTTACACAACTTTGTTTTTTCAAATAGAACTACCTATATTTTATTTCTCTATTAGAACCATTTTTCGTATGGATTTATGGTGATATAAGGTATTTTACATTTTGGACCACGGTTGTCAAACTACATTTTTTTTCACATTTTTTGTCATTTGCAGAGGTGCACTTAAAAATTTACTGAGAGGCCGTTTTAGCAGATAGAAGGCTGAAGAATGGTAGAAATGTGAAGAAAGGATTGCTCTTTACGTTCGATATGGGAAATGTTATTTTTACTATACAGGAGTCTCGCTACGTTTTTGATTTAGGTTGTTCTATAGCTAAAATTCACATTTTACGATATATTTGATATTTTGGCTGTGATCCAGATTGAGGAAGAATAAGGTAGATAGTGTGCCATGGAAACCATGAAAATCGTTTTAACTCACATTTCAACACTGCACAGTTGTGTCATCACCAATTTGTCATTTGATTATCCATTCCATTATTCACAATAAATTCTATTTTACAAGAACAAATCAATATGATTTATTGTCTGGAAAAAATTATTTGAAAACCAAAACAAATTAAAATTAAAATCTATAAACAAGATTATATATTTCTCTAGCATCAGTGGGCATGTGCTCCTGTGCCCCTTAGCACCAGCCGCCACTGATAAAATACGTGTTTACCGCTTATTAATAGCGTTTAAAACATTACTATTAATTCCAAATCATAAGGCTTCATTGAAACAATTGTTTGTCTTATAATATTGCAGCTGAAATGACATAATTTTTCTCTTAAATTAAGCACATGGCCAGCGTTAAACAATTCATGTGCCTTTTTTTACCCTCAGTGCTAGGGGTGAATATTACTGCATTAAAACCAAATCGTATTTCAGTTTCAACTGATGTGTTAAAAAATAATGGGTTCCATTAAAATAGAGTTTTGGAATTTTTAAATTTGTCGTGTCTTGATTTACATTAGACTGGTGCTAGAGAAATAAATCTTATTTATAGACTTAATTTTTAAATTATTTTGGTTTGCAAATAATGCATAATTCAAATAACTTGAAAACCAAAACAAATTAAAATTTAAAACCTATAAATAAGATTATTTATTCGTCTAGCATCAGAGGGCACATGCCGCTGTGCCCTATAGCAGCAGCCGCCACTGCCTTATGATCAAAATAATAATCGCAATAGGGCTAAAACTGTTGCAGTCAAATCGAAAACAAATAAGATATCAATAAAAAAACAATTTTCTGTATAAAATGTCAGATATCTACAAAAACAATAAGTTTACGTAAAAATCAGTTATACAAAATTTGTTTGGAGTCCAATCGAAAAATGTAATAAAATATGGGCTTTCTCCATTTAATAAGTAAATTTATATGTCATACCAAGTTCATGGAACTGTAAATAAATCATTTGTTTTACATGGTCAATTTATAAGAAATTCCGAAATAAATGTATATTATCCTTTTTTTCAGGAATTTATAAAATATAATCATATAAAGTCAATAAAGTTGTCTCAAGATCTTTCAGAACTCGCGCCCCAGAGAGAATGAGGAAATACGAGATCGCATTCGGATGTGTAATTTTGAAGAAAAAAAATTTAGCTTAAAAGATATTTACATTAATAAAATTTCATTTAAAAAACAAACATCCTTAAACTATGTGGGCGTCTGTAGTTTTTGAAAGATGTCAGTGTCAAATTAAATTTGTAATAAAAAAGGCAAAACCTTTATTTTCTTTATTTCCTATATTCAGCCGCTGATTATATAGAGATGATAATAATTTATGGGGAATGTGGGCGTATCGCCAGGGAGACAGCAAGGGTTTTCTCAGAACGTTTTCCGAAAAGTCACATCTAAAGTCTCAAAATTACAGTAACTCAAACATTTTTCGTATCTGATGATAGGATTACAAATCTTGTAATTCAGTTATGTAAGCAGTTGTAAATTACTTTCTTCTATTTTTTGACAATTTATTGTCGTGAGTGTTTCCTATATTCAGCCGCTGATTATAAAGAGATGATAATAATTTTTGGGGAATGTGGGCGTATCGCCAGGGAGACAGCAAGGGTTTTCTCAGAACGTTTTCCAAAAATTTTTTTTTTCTGAAAAGTCTCAAAATTACAGTAACTCAAACATTTTTTGTATCTGATGATAGGATTACAAATCTAGTAATTCAGTTATGTAAGCAATTGTAAATTACTTTCTTCTATTTTTTGACAACTTATTGTCGTGAGTTCAGAAATGCCCTGTATGTATTTTTAAATCAGAAAAAATAGCGTTTATAAAAAACAATCGTCTTCTATTGTTTATATTGAAAAACACACATGTTTTGATTTATTACGGCAAAATAAACAATCTGAAATAAAATTTGACTAGATCGTTGCATTCTACATAAAAATGTGGATCCATGATGTTCTTATTTCAAGTTAATAATATTAATAATAAAAAAGTTAGGAAGGAAGGAAGTTAAGAATTTAGCCAAAATGTCAATCAGACCTCCTCAAGCAGACACGGAATTTGTCGCTAAAGACGATATGACGCCATTCATGCAATCTTTCGGCGTACCAACTTAGACATGCAGCTTTAAGTTGTGGTGTGAGTGGAGGTCGGAGATACGCACGATATCAAGAGAATCCAAACGAGTGAATACGGCGATAGATTGCTCTCATGGACATTCTACGACCTAAAGCTCTCAAACAATCTGTCCCAATCCTTCGGGAAGTCTCAAAAGGGTTTCTTCCGGTCATGCGCCGAAGATGTCTTTCCTGCAGTCCATTTGTGATTTTTGGTCGTCCACTACCTCTATGTCGTGTGTTGAGTTCTTCTTCCGTCCAATTTCCATAAATTCTATGTATTGTAGCATAGCTGTGACCCAATCTTCGCCTAATTTCTCGAAAGGATTGACATACCAACATTTCGTCCTCTTTCAAAAGGTGTTACATGATCCTAATATTGATTTCGACGAACTCGTGGCATCAAGTAGAATTTCAGGAATACACTTGACAGTAATAAACCTCAGATTATAAAAAAGATAACAACAAAATAATGTTTTCCATCCTTGACAAAAGTTAACAGATTAAAAAACTCAAAGACTTCTTGCAATTTTTGGTCAAAATTTTGATCATTTATTTCTATTTATACAGGATGAGTCATTAGTGAGGGATCGATCCATAACTTCTAAATCATGTAAAATACAAAAAAATTTTAAAGACAATTTGTACACCGTTTATCAGGCTGCACAACCTAAAAATATTTTCACCTATACAGATTGTTCCAAAACTCATAATTGCTACACAACTTTGTTTTTTCAAATAGAACTACCAGTATTTTATTTCTCCATTAGAACCCCTTTGCACATAGATTTATGATGATATAAGACATTTTACATTCTGGATCACCGTTATCAAATTATCAATTTTTTTCCACATTTTTTGTCATTTACGGAGGTTCACTTAAAAATTTACTGAGAGGTTGTTTTAGCAGCTAGAAGGCTGAAGTTTGATACAAATATGAAGAAAGGATTGCTCTTTACGCCCGATGTGCAAAATATCATTTTTACTATACAGGCTCTGCAAAAATTTGTGTCAAATTATACTATTTTTAAATAAGCTTAACTTAATTTTTTTAAATGGAACTCCCTATATTTTTGTATGTCATCGAATTCGCCTGGAGTCTGGCTACGTTTTTTATTAAGGTTGTTCTATAGCGAAAATTCATCATTTACGAGATATTTGATATTTTTGGATGTGATACAGATTGAGCCAGGATAAGGTAGATAGTGTGCCATGGAAATCATAGAAATCATAGAACTCACATTTTAATACGGCACAGTTGTGTCATCACCGACTTGTTATTTGATTCTCCATTCCATTATCCACAATTAATTCGATTTTACAAGAACAAATCGATATGATTTATTGTCTGGAAGAAGGCGAAATAAATCCTTTGCTTGCGGCAAGAATTTACGCTCAACGTTAAATAAATCAACAAATAAACCTTTAAAGACATAAATATAAAAATTCAATAAAGTAAGCTAAACTAAATAATATATTCAATGTTGCGGCCACCTCTCTGTGCACACTTTCACGCGGTGGGTGAATGATCTTCCAATATTTCGTAAAATTTGCTGGCAAAAGCTTCTAAATGCATTTTAGATTTTTATTTTCATGTTCTCTTTGGTTGTTTCGCTTAATTTCAGACAATAAATCAAATCGATTTGTTCTTGTCAAATAAAATTTATTGTGTTGAATGGAATGGATAATCAAATGACAAGTCGGTGACGACACAACTGTGCAGTGTTGAAATGTGAGTTAAAATGATTAACATGGTTTTCATGGCACATTATCTACTTTATCTTGGCTCAATCTGTATCACAGCCAAAAATATCAAATATCTCGTAAATTATAAATTTTAGCTATAGAACAAGCTTAATAAAAAACGTAGCCAGACTACAGACGCATTCGATGGAATACAAAAATATAGGGGGTGCCATTTAAAAAACTAAAGTTAAGCTTATTAAGCCTGGCGTAAAGAGCAATCTTTTCTTCATATTTATACCAACCTTCAGCCTTCTAGCTGCTAAAACGACCTCTCAGTACAAAATTTGTGAATTTTTTTTTATAATTTGATAACGGTGATCCAAAATGTAAAATATCTTATATCACCATAAATCTATGTGAAAGGGGGTTCTAATGGAGAAATAAAATATAGGTAGTTCTATTTGAAAAATCAAAGTTGTATAGCATGCGGTAGTTTTGGAACCCCCTGTATACATTAAAATATTTTTAGGTTGTACAGCCTGGGAAACGGTGTACAAATTGTATTAAAAAATTTTTCCTATCTTACATGGTTAAGGAGTTATGGACCGATCCCCCACTAATGACTCACCCTGTATAACTAATAATGTATTAAAATTTTAACTCTGTTGGGCCATTGCTTCTTGGTGCGTCGCTTTTTTTGGCGAGCAGTGTATAATAGTGAATAAGCATCATCATTTCTCGGGAGAAGAATGTTTGTCGTCCCACCCACTTTTTAGCACTTTTCCTCCGAGCGGCGTCCCTGAAGCGCAACCCACGGAAAAACCCACAAAAGTGAAATCTTATTAAAACGGTCAATTCCGCGAACCGCTGTCGACGGCGTCTCGGGGAGCGGGGCCCCGGGGCGAGCCCCGAGGTATGCAAAACCTGCCGAGGCGTAAGGACAGGACAAGTTTCCCCGAGTGGAGTTACCATGGCGACTGCGAACTCAATATCATCGACAAAGAACCAATTGGGGCCGGGAAGCCGGCGGCGGCGACGGGCACGGCTTCGCGAGCGCCGCGGGCTCTCGAGCCGGGACACCTGGGGCGCTGGAGACGAGAGCCCCCGGGCGGCCAGACAATCGACGCCGATGGCGCCCAGGGCCCTCCACTACTCCCACTCGAGCCGTTTCAGTCGGCTGCTTGTTTGTACGATTCGTCCACTCATTATTGCGGCATTCTTATTCAGATCGGGCCCCGGAGACGCGACCGACGAACGTAATCACCCACGCCACGGCGCCGCCGGCGTCCGAGGTCCTTCGTCGGCGAGCGCCCGTGGGGCGCGCAGATGGCGTCGGATATTTCAGGGGAAACGGCATCTGGCCAAATTGTACCTTTCCTTGATTACGATTTCAAATTGTTGCCCAAAATCGGGCTAGACGAATTTAGTAAAAGGCGTCATTATATCAAAAATTTTAAATTTACATTGTAAAACACCGGTCGGCTCCATCGCTCTCGGGGTCCTTCCATTATGTCGTTATGTAAATTTGGGAATGTTATTTTTTAAATTGAAAATAATTTGATTTCAAACGGGGTCACTGGCGTCGTTTGCCATAGGTATACATACTAAGACTCCAGTTACCGAAATAAAACAAAAAGCACCAGTTTTAGATGTTTCGCCTTCGAAAATATTATAAAAGCCGTCACCCGAGGCGTCCGTTTGAAATGTACGGCCGACGAGAGTAGCGTCGCTTGGGGCACTAGCGTCCGTGGCCGGTCCCGCCGCAGGTCCATATCGCTCCACGTCCCTGACGCCGGCGGCGGCGCTCGTTCTGCATGGAAGAATTCTAAAGCACGTTAGGTTGTGACCTATTGATCTGAGCCCCGGGGCACTTTGTGTACTGGGCGCACCGGCATAGACAAAGAGTCCCGAGTTCTAATCCCGGGGGCCCATCTGCATAGATAATGACGCCGCCTCGGGAGGGCCGCATGAATATAGACGCTTCAACTTTTACGAGGATAAAGAGGTGCTCTTTGTGGCGGTGCCGATTGGACGAGAGGTGTGGAATTAAGGCAAACGAGTTTAAAAAGCTTATCTTCCTGGAGGAAATAACTAACTCCTATTTATATATATTTATCATGAGATTCATCACATCATCAAATTCGACCCCACAACCCCACATCTGAATGTTACCAATTATTCAATAAAAATTACACAATTAGAGAAAAGCCACCCAAGGAAAGTTTTCCGTTGTAAACTCCCCTATTATTAATCGTTTTAATTTTTAACGATATAAATAGAAATCGCTGAAAAAAAATATATGCCTGACCACTTAATTTCGAATTCACTCGTTGAGACGTCGTCTGGACATCGATGAGATATTTCGCACTGTATCCCAAGCAACTTGAACTTCTTACGAGATTTCGGCAAACCGATGTTCGAAACACGATGGGATTTCAGGGGAGTACAATTGCAGCTCTCGGTTCCCCTTCCAAACCAGAGCCCAATATTATTGTCAGTAATAAGAGTGGTCCTCGGGTTCGGGTTTTACAATTTTATTGGACCCAATTGCAGTTGGGTCTTTCATTTCTAGAGAGGCTAATTTACTTTCACTTGGTTCTTCTTTGCCCAAAATAGACATTTGGTATCCAAGCTTTCAACAGAACGAACTATCTCAATATTATTACATACAGTGTGTATCAAAAGGTTGGAAATAATTCGGTAACTTTAATATAGAGAGCGGTTAATTTTAAATACGCTAATTCTGACATAAATTTGCTTTGTTGTCATTTCTTTCAAGGCCATGACGTCCTTTCAATTTTTTTTAAATGGCAACCTTAATTTTTTATTGCATTATTTTAAAGAGCATGTTTCTTTTCATATAAAACAATAAAATTTGTAATGTGTTACATAACAATATTTTTGAAAAAAATATATTTTTTTGTATGTTATTTAGTAATTTAATGATTTTAACAATAGCAGTTTATTTAAATAACATGTAAAATGTACAAAATAATAAGATTAAATGTTCAAACTGCCTGCCTTCTTCAAGTTGACAATGACTAAGACGATGTTCAAATTATTTTATAACATTATTTAAAATTTGTGGGTTGATTAGCAAAATTTCCTGAGTAATTCTAATTTTTAACTTTTCATTTTTCTCAAAAATATTGTTATGTAACCTATTACAAATTTTATTGTTTTATATGCAAAAAAACATGCTCTTTAAAATAACGCAATAAAAAATTAGAATGACAACAAAGCAAATTTTTATGTCAAAATTAGCGCATTTAAAATTAAAAATTAACCTTTACCCCATTTTGTTGAAAAGGTTGAAAAAAATAACAGTTTTGTTTTGGCTGTTTTTATTGATCATTGTAAGTACTTAGAATGTGATTTAATTATTGTTGATACCAGCAATAGATTTTAAAAATTTTCGATTATCGACTGCAAAAAACAGTTTGGGTTTTTTCCGCATGGTCACCGAGAAATCGTTTTATGTATAGACATCGTAAATGCAAAATTTTGCAAAATAATTAGAATATATCTAAAACTATGCAAATAGACAGCGACAACATAGATGCACTGGACTCAGATAGAAAAGGGGGACTCGAAAATTGAATAAAAACTGGGGTATTCGGTTTAAAATAACAAATATGTTGTCCATTTCCGGTATAAGAAAAAGTGCCGCCATATTGAAAATATTTATTTCGATTCAGATTAGTTAATTTTGGCCCTGTTCCAAATTTCAAATTTATAGCCCTATAGCAAGTTCAAAATTTCCTAAACACCGCTTAAAAAACAGCCCTGTATGGAATGCAAAACAAACTGATCTGATTTATTTACAATTTATTTATTTCTGAGATTCACATAACGTGGTTTTTATGCAAACCGATGGAAAATTAATCTTATTTGTATTATTTAATTCACATTTTCTTATATCGCGGTCTCTATATATAACGCGGTAGGAATTCATCGCGATATTGGAGGGTTGACTGTAATTGCAACAATTTACATCGGTCCGAGCCACAGTAAATAAAAGCAGATAATAAAACAGATAATAAAAATTCTGGGTTGAATATGGACAGAGCACCGGTAGTGGGGGCGTATTCCCCTCTTTGCTGACGGCCGATGTTGTAAGAAATTTGTCTTGACATTCAGTTTTCGTAGATATTTTACTCAATTATGGATTTTCCTAGAGAAGTGTGAATTTTAATCTGTATTGTGAAAGCATGTCTTTAGGGCGGGACAGGTCCAAATGTTCAGACTTCTTATCCGTTGCTGAGTTAATTCATGTTGAAAATGTCGTGATTTTAAGCAACTTTCGTATTTTTTATAAAGGTTTCCTTAAAGAACTTTGGAAGAAGGAGCCTGTTCCGCCCTAGAATTAACGTTCCTTTGTACACAGAAAAAAAATTGAGTTGATATCTTTTTAAATAAAAGAGAAATTTATCTACGAAGAAACGTCATTTTTAACATGAATTTGCCTGCCGAAATCTCCCCGTAAGCTGCGCCAAATTGTCTGATTGTTAGTGTAAATGTGACTATCATATCTAGTGTCCGAAGGAACTTTCTGTTTCGGCCTAATTTCAGCAAAAAAGCTGGTTTCGGCTTAGTTTCGGTTTCGGCTGTCATTCGGTTGAAACAGAAACTGCATTTGGGAGGTTTTGCGAAACTCTTTTTATTTTGATACATTCGATTGAAGCATTATTTGCATCAAAAATATTTATTTATTTGTTGTATTTGGTAGATAGGTACTTATTAATTTTAATTTTATTGTAGTTCGTTAACAAGAGAACCATGCAAATGACCAAATTTTAGAAGAAATAATTTTTTCGGCCCCCGTCTCAAATTAGTTATTTTGCAAGCGCTCAAATCGTCTTCCTGCCTAGGCAAGAAAATGGAAAGCAGGGATTTTCAATGAAAGCTTTTATGTTGGCGGCACTGACTTTCGGATAATAAATTCTGAATTACATTTTCTACTACTTTTTGAACATGTGTTGGTGTGTCTTTATCCATTTTTACTTATTATCAGTAGAATTGTGCACTCAAATTACTCAAAACTTACAAAAGTCAAAAACATTATTTTATTTCATATCGTGGAATAGGTACCGCCAGCAGGGGGAAAATAAATCGCCTGACCGAAATTATTTTAACAAGTAATGTAATTTTTTTAATTAAAATATTTTGTTGGCCGAATAAGTTTTGTTAATGACACGGTCAGAAACTGTCTTTTGCAGTTTCTGGCCTGGTAATAAAAATAACTATCGTTCTTAAGATGAAAGAGTTTTTTTTTTGTTTTGTGTACCTACCTAAACATATTAATTAGGTAAATTATTTTTACTAAAAAGTATAAAAATAATTTTGTTTTGTAGGTTTTATTTTACTTCATAATATTAAAAAAAAGTATATTTATTTGTGTTTTTTGAAATAAGGGGAGTAATAATATGATATAAGTTAATGATTATTTTAAAATATCAGAAGCTGAATGATTAAAATGTGATTGATTTAAAAAAAAAAGACTGACTATGATAAATTTTAGTTTATTTTTCCCACGAAAACATGAAATTTCGGCCGTAAAAACTAGTTTCGGTCGAACACTACAGCCTAATCAGTTTTTCATTTTACTCCGAGGGTTGTAACCACCCTTAATTTTTTTTCAAATGGAAATATATGTCAATTGGCACGTCATTGCAAAGCTCAAGAAATAAGGAGTACAACGATGTTTTGTTTAAGTTTTAAAATTTTAAGTGAAAAAAAACCTAAAAATTGTTTTTAAAATGATTCAATGTTTTTCTTTCCAAACTTTGTTAGTTTTCACCTTTTATTTGACAAATAAGTAGTGACTGTTAATAAAAATGTGCTATTTACCAGAAAATTTTAGAATTGTAGTTTTAAGTATGAATGGTTTTGGCGACAGAATACGAACCCAAGTTAAAATAAATAACTAAATAAATTAAAAGGTGTATTCTTCCATTTGAAAAAAAGTTTGCGGTGGTTACAGCCCTCTGAGTAAAAGAAAAGAAAAACTGCTTAGGCTGAAAAGTTGCAAGTTAAAAACAAAAATCGACGTAATAGGAATTTCGGTTTCGGCCGAAACTGAGACTGAAGCCGAAATTCGGTTTCGGTTTCGGCCGTAAAAACTAGTTTCGGTCAGAATCATGTACATAATATTTGTCGTTTTGTTCCTGTTGTGAAAGCACTGACAAAACCAATTTGAAAAATCCACAACTAAAACTAGAAATACAGCAGCTAAAAAGCTCTAATAAAACGGCTGGCCGTATCATGGTGAATAAAACATATTTTAAAAGAACTTATAAAACTTCTCTACGTTAAAACGAATGGTTTTGTTAAGCATCTTTTTTTTTTAAACCATTTTTTGAAGCGACACTAATAGTTATTTTTCTATTTGCGTGTCGAAATGAGGCCAGTACGACACGCATTTGGAGTTCGTAATAAGCCTGAATATCGTGAGGATTTTTGTTTTATTTTACGGTTGGCAACGCAAAATGCAATTTCATTCATTCATAAAATTGTTAACCTAATCAAAGTCTGCAAAACAACATTTTGATACAAGAGAGCAAATTAATATTATTTGTAGTTTTATGGAAATTTAGAAATACACAAATATACAAAAGGAGCCTTTTGGATTTAGTGACATGACGCTGCCACCTTTCGACAAAGTCCCTAGACCACCTTTTTCATTCTAATTTCAATCATTGCCCCAAATTCCTCGCAAATATTAAAAATAGTATAAATAACTCGTTTCATTATTCGTTCTTTTACAAAACTGAAGGCAACGCGACTCGTCCCGTAAACTAGGAGTCGTTCGAGAAAACCACAGTTCTTATGAAACTAGTCCTTTAATATATTACCTATGTGCCTGTGTCATAATTAAGCATTTTCAGTGTCGAGTGTTGACGATAATAAAATTCACTTTATAGACCGTTTGAAGATAAATAAAACATTTATTTTAAAATGGATGTCAAAGCGCACGTCTACGTAGGTGTCAACAAGCGCATGCCAATGTAATTCAATCAAAATTAACAATTGTCAGTCTTCAGAGTTAGTTGTTTTCGTGTAATAAGTAAATAAGACGATAGTTTGCGATCCAAATGACTTGACAGATAAATAATTGATGCGGGCTTTGGAAGATGAAAATTTTGTCATAGATTTTGAAGATAATTTCTACTGGATCTTGGTGAAAATTTGTTGAAAGCAAATGCTAAAATTCGTTATGAAAATCGACATCAGCAGAAGAACATAAAAACACAAATCGCAATTTTTTTCCAAAATTACAAGAAGCAGGGTAAATATGCAGGTTGTTCCAGAAATTGTCATTAATTTCAACCAGTAGTATAACTAGTCTAACCCAACAACTTTTCTTAATAACTTTTTGTTGTAAACGTTTTGGTTAACGAGTTAAAATTGTTTGAAGCTTTGGCTCCTATTTTGTTACCCGCCTGTGGATAATAACGTTCCATGCGCTGCGGAGCACGTGGTTATTATTATAATATTGTACATATTTCTACGTAAAATAAAGAATCCCGCCTAGAAATATACGAAAATTCATGTTACATAATTAATTACTACATAATACTGTACTACTGTACAAAAAAAAGCACTCAATGCATTTAAAGCGAATTAGGGAAATTCCTTCCATTTCCGGACTTATTTATTTAAAATGAACAAAACTCGTGTAATTCCATCTGAATTTTCCTGTAAATTATGCTTGTTCAAATTTTTGCACCAAATTTTTTTTAGCGGAAAAAATTGTAAAATTAAATCATATGTTTACAAGTAAGCGTGATTTAGAAGTCAATCAAAAATCGTATATAGTAAAAATCGTTTTTGATTTCGATAGATACATGTATAAAGGATGTATGTATAAAAAAGTAATTTATTTTTGGTAGTGCTACCGATAAGCGCAGAACAAAAAACCACTGCAAAAAACTCTCCCTGCTTTTTGGTTGTTTCGGCGCAGCAACTCACTAATTTGAACGCTGCTATTATTCATAGAACAATCTATTATTGTAAAATTCTGGAATTCAATTGAAAAATGTCACTGATTTATCAAATCCATCCATCCATCCAATTTCAGGTAGAGTAAAATGTTACAACAAAATTACAATTTCGAAAAATGGTACAGATAAAGTCTTTGACTTACTACTACTTGTTAAAAGAATGCCATTATTTCTGAGACACTCTGTATAGTAGCACCACCTGATCCTAAAAAAATAAGTCGATGCTACCTGTGAAAAATAAACAATCATCGGAAAACAATCTAGTCCAATCAAAATTTTGCCAAAAATTTTGTGAAAAATATAACCCGTATTTTTTAATGTTGTCATATTTTCTGAGAATAAAAGAGTTAAATTTGTTGTAAAGTACTCATTGGCTAGTTGTTTTTGAATAAATTTCTTTTGAAGCTCAAATGCTGTTTTCATAGACTGATTTAATTTGTACATTTTTGAGATTGGTATTACGAAGGTTAAATCAATTCGAATACCATTGTAAATGACCACATTTTATTATAAGAATTTAAATTTCTCAATTTCTTGGTCTAAACCGATGCCTGAAGAAACACAAAATGTATCGTTAGGTTAGCAACAGAGATCTTACCCTGAACCTCAAATTTGACTACACTCTACCGAACGTTAAAGTGCTTCCATGTCCCACGCAGCCTCGTTTTATTTATTATGTTCACATGTTACAGAGTGTAATAAACTCAATCACATAATTTTAACCCTATATAGCTGAGATAAAAAGAAACCTTTTGCTGATATTTTGAGGTCAAGCCGACTTTTGCATAAACATTTTTAAAAATTGTACGTTTGGTGGTCAGTGGATTTTATTCAATTCAGACATGTGAAAGCGAGAACTCTGCAAGACTGCAAAAACGTGCGACTTTTTGTTGTGATAAAAACGGCCGTAGTCTCGACAATCTTGACCAAGGACAAACTTTATGCGGCTCTAGTCGTGCTACAATTATTGGTATTAAAGTTAATTACTATTAATTGACATCATATAAATGTTCCTCAATAAAATCAAACCGATAGGAACTGATTACGTTTAGATCGTCCGTTAGCCCGTAAATTTTGCACCACACTAAAAAATGTACTAGAGTTCGGTACTTACCGAATCGGAAATCTCCTGTGCTAAATATCTCCAGCCCTCACAGCATAACCACTTCACCACACATGAGGACCATATCCGTTTTTTCGGAATCGAAAATGCCATAATTTTAACCAAGTAAACGCGCAGTGTCGACGTCGAAATAAAACTGAGGCAATCGAACGCTGGTTTTTGTGAAATCGGCGTTTTTGCGGCGTTTTTTCGGTTTCTGCGGCACAGCTCGAGCGATATGCTGCCAGAAGTACCAACCGCTTTAGATCGAATTTTCAAATGCGTTTTATTCGGAAATTATCAATCTTCGGTCCAGACTATTTGAGGTTAAAATTATGTTAATCAGTTCAATTACACTCTGTATTGTAAAATCATGCTTTATCATTCATACTAATATATAAGATAAAATAGATGGAGTTACTAAAATAAAGTTTTGCAACGCAATACTAAAAATGTCATACCAAACATCTTTGAAGAAATTGAACCAAATCTTGCACATGAAATGGTGTAGTCTAAATAAACGTTCCTTAGACATTTTAGAAAGCTGAAGAATACGTTTATCTTAATATAACGGTGAACTAAGTTTTTAGCTCCTAAATACATAAGAAAATCAACTGTATAAATGATGTATTCATGAGGCAATTGTAAAATGCGATGACGATTATTGATTGAAACGTAATGGTGCTCTGAAGTGTATGAGCCGTATTAGTGAAAACCATTTATCTATTCGACGTGTAAATAACTCCATTATGTTAATTATACAATTCATTTATCTTCGTTTTTGTTCATACCATGACAGTCCTTAAGGCTTTTAAAAGAAACAATGAAAACGCAACTGAAACGACAAAAATTAGAAAAAACACAAAAGACTCTCATCAGTTATAAATGCTTACAGTATACCGTTTTGTTGCCACTTTTAACGGTCTTTTACCATCTGAATATTGTCAACAGGAATTCAGCAAACACAATTAATAATTGATTCACATCCATCTCAAAGAAATGACGGAATTTTACCGAACGATATGTTAATCACGTAATAGTCAAACTAATAATCATAAAATGCAATTGAATTTGGTTCTGTTTTCACAATAGTGTCCCCAAGCATGTGGAGCCGTTTGTTGGTGTCTCTTCTGTTCCTCCCCTTCAACCGCAGCCACTTGCAATTTTTCCAAGACGACACTCTACAAGACTTGAAGCAATACTTTTTAAATTACAAGCATCTGAAATCGTCGAACTACACATCTTGCAGTTACATCAACACGGATTTACCCATGACCAAAGACATCTCCGACTGGTTTATTAAATACAACCAATGTCCGGCTAAGGTTGCAAACGAAATGTTTGACCTCCCCGAATATATAAGAACGGAGGGCAATTTTATTTTTTTGGAAAAGATTTCAGGTGTTGCAAGGACAATAACGCAACTGATACAGTACCCGTTTTGGAGAGCAAGGGCCGAGAACCATTTCATAGTTTGCGGCCGCGTTCGCAACTTGGATTTTTTGCCAGGCGTGTTGAAATACATTTGGAAGAGAAAGATCATTAACTTCGTCTTGGTTTTCGTCTACAAACAACTTGAAATTTTTAGTTATAACCCGTTCGGGCCCCGTAAAATCCTAAACGCAACTAAATATCTTCACGTCGGTTATGACCTATTTCCCGACAAATTGAACAATTTGTACGGATACAACTTGAAGGTTGCCATATTTGAGTTTCCGCCGTTTGCATGGAAAAAGGGCGATGTATGGAGCGGCAAGGACTATCAGAAGTTGAGGATGATGACGACTATGATAAATGCCACGTACACGTTAGTCGAAACGACTAAACCCAACACTTTTGAGAAGGCGATTCGGCTGATTCGCGAAGGCAAATCCCACTTCTGCACAATCAGTTACTTACAAGATATCAACGAATCGATGGACATGGACACCAGTTATCCTCACCAAAACAACGCTCTGGTAATCCTCATGCCTGTAACTGCCGACAGCAGAAAGAGGCGCAACTTATTGTCAGTATTCAACACCACAACTTGGATTCTCATCGTCGTTTTGGTCACCACATTTTTGTTTGTAATGCAAATCGCAAGCAAGAACCCCAATTCAAGTCTGCACGTCTGGTCTGCCTTCCTCGGCTACTCTTTCCCGCGTTTCAACAAAAACCGTCTCTTCATCAAACATCAACTGATTCTGTTCATTTGGACGAGTTTGGTTTTAAGAGCTGCCTTTCAATGTTTTCTGATCAGCTCAATCGTCAGTCCTCCTTACGTCGAAAAAATCACTCGCTTGTCCCAGCTGATGGACAGTGACGTGTCCATTTACACTGTACATAAATTTGCTGCAATGACACCACAATCGCTAAAACTCCACCAGAAATTTGTAGTCCTTACAAACTCAGAAAGTTACAACAAAATCTACGATTTCGATCCGAATTCCGCTTATCTGGTCACAAACTCGTACGCAAACAGCATTTTGTACAAACTTAAACTGAGGAGAAGGAAAATTCCCTACTATATCATAGCAGAAGAAGTGGTTCCAGGGTTCAATGTCTACTTGTTTCAGAAGCATTCGCCCTTTGTGAACAAAGTTAACGACTGCTTAATGCGAGGCGTCCAGTATGGGTTTTCAAAAAACTACAATCCAATTTTTGGGCGCAGAAACGCCACCAGTGATGATGATACCAAAGTCCTGAACTTAAGACATGTGCGAATCGTCTTTTGGTTACTGATAATGGGGCTGGCGACCGGCTTTGTCGTGTTCGTTGCAGAAATTATGTACGAGCGATTTAGTAATAAATAAAAAAGTCGATTATAACACGATTTGTTATCTAATGGACCAAACCGGTTTTCCGAGCTAAAAGGTTGTAATGGATCGCATTTTAAGCAAAAGAATTTGAAGTAATAGCAATCACACTGAAAAACGTTCCGGAAATTATTGTATATGTATACCGAAAACCCATCCATTACTATTGCTGCTTTGGCTTTGAACTTTATCCGCACCATGTTAGTCCTCCTGCTTGTAACGCAAGGACTTTGCCAACCTTTCCTGGAAAATGGCAATTTCGAAAACGAACTCCGAAAATTCCACACCAACAAACAATACTCCTACTGCAGTTATATTAACGTAAATTCAGAGCTGACACGTGACGTTTCCGACTGGTTCATTAAAGAAAATTCTTGCGCCTCGATCGTGGCCGGATTTTCTTTCAGAAGCACGCAAAATATGTCAAACTCTGCCGCCTCGTTCATTTTCATAGGAGCGACTAACGAAATTGGGGATTTAATAGAAGAGGTGCGCAATTATTCATTCTGGACGAGCCGAAACGACAATTATTTTATAATCTGCACGCCGATGGACCAGAACTTTACGCTCTCTCTCCCGGATTTTTCCGAACGCATTTGGCGGCATAATATTCTGAATTTCGTGCTAGTTTTCGTGCAAGAAACCCTGCAAATTATGTCGTACAACCCATTTAATAAGGAAATTGCGAACATGAGCGCCCAACACGACCACTTTCCGGACAAACTGAAAAATTTGTACGGATACAACCTGAGAGTGTCTATGTTCGAAGACTACCCCATTACAACAAAACACAACGGTCAGTGGACCGGAAACGACTACCTTTTGCTGAAAACTGTAACATCGATGCTGAACGCAACTTTTACAATAGTCGAGCCGCCCCCGGCCACCAATTACGAAGGGGCGTCCGCTGATATAATCAGCGGCAAAACGGATTTCTGTTTTATTAGTAATTTTTATAACATTATGTGTTTTATGGACTTTATGGGCGACAATACCGCCCAAACTGTGGAGTGCTCCTATCCTCACGAAGTGAACGGAATAACGCTGCTGATGCCCGAGGATTTCGGCAGGAAATCGCTGCTTCTAGTGTTCGATGGCTACATCTGGGCGTTGTGTGTTTTAGTGATAATAGGAATTTCTATCACACTTACTCGCATAGACAACAACTACAGTCGATCGTTTGCAGACACGGTTTTATACATTTCGTCCACCATTTTGGGCTACTCCTTCCCGCGCTTCGACAACGAGCTTTTCGCCACGAAACTCCAAATTCTGTCGTTCGTTCTTGGCTTCATCATTTTACGAACCGCTTTTCAGTGCTTCATGATGAGCTACTTCATCAAATCCAGTCCGATCGAGCAAATAAACACAGTGGCGCAACTGCAAGAAAGTGACATGGAAATTTACATCTCGAATCTGCTGATGGTGCTAATTCCCCAAGAGTACAAACTGCACCAACAAATTCATTTTGATTACAAGAGAAGAGCGAATGCGTATGTTCGAGAATCAAACTCAAGCGACAGTTGCCTTCGGAATGACCACCGCTTATGCGCACAAATACGTAAAAATTCTTCGCGACAAGAGTCTATCGTTTTACGTCATGAAGGAGACGCTGATTCCCGAATATAACACTTTTATGTTCCAAAAACACTCGCCTTATATGGACAAAATTAGCGAATATTTGCTGCGGACGAAGGAGTACGGTTTGGATAAAGCATTTAAAAACAAGACGACAGTCGGACGAGTAAGCTCAGAGGATGCAATAGTTGCGTTAAAATTAAGCCACCTCGCAGACATTTTCACGTTGCTCATTTACGGGGACATTACAAGCGCTGTCGTGTTTCTTGCTGAAGTCGCACTTCACCACTTGAACACCAAATAATTACAATAAATCTGTTAGTAAGGGGGCTGTCGTGCTCAAACGTGTTTGCACAAACATGTTTGAGGGTAACAGAAGCCATAAAGAAATACAAAATGTCTGCACAAACGTGTTTGAATCCGTTTGCACAAACCAAAATTATTTCTGTGCAGGTTTGAATTTTTGTTTGAAGCTCTTCGAACCGATTTAACATGACGCTTGTGTTTTGACTTGATTTGCACTTGTCACTTCCTTCACAATCGACAATTGAACGATCGAATTTGCGCAAATGGGTTTGCACAAACATGTTTGAGCGTGACAGGGACCCCTAACCAACCCAGAACTCATATTAAATGGTTCTAATTTCGTTCAAGCCGGCCATTTATGAATTTTGAAGTGTCATAATGTACTTTTTGCAATATGCAACTTTGTTGAAAGTGTGCCTTATTATAAATTGGGTTTCATATTTTTTGCATTACTAGAACTTCGATTATCCGAACACATTGAGACCGAGACTAGTTCCGATAATTAAAAGTTCGAAACGTGTGTTTATTTGGGACGAGATCATAAACAACAACGTTTTACATAAAAACTGTACATTCAAAATATTAAAATTTGAAATATTATGTATTTTAGACATCTGAAAAATGTCAAATGCTTTTTTATATTTTTTTGTATGTATCTTTATGCAACTTTACTAAGTCATTGTTCGGATAATTGAGGGTTAGGATGATCGAGGTTCGGATAATCAGGTTCTACTGCATTTGAAAGATATTATTTTTATTAGTACTGTGGATGTTTAGCGCGGGCGATATAATTGGGGCGCAAGGAGTCACAATGAAAGTCAGCTTTTCGGTTTTACTGTCGTGCCGTGGAGATGATGTCGTGAAGCTGGAGTTGGACTGACTGGAGTTTTGAGTTGGAAAAAGTGGAAATTTGGTGTTGAAGGAAGGAGGGTGAAACAGGATGGTTCTCACGGTCATGTTGACCTGGATTTATGACGGGGTTGGAAATTGGAGGCGGCACGACTTGTTTATTTGAGGATATGTACACTTTATTACATATTTACAATTTGCAGCTGGGGCCTGCGACGTGGGAAGGTCGCGGCCGCCACAGTACCCCCCTGCCAGTGATTAACCCGCTGGATGTTTAGCGGATAAGCGCGATTTTTTGGATCAGCCGCTGACCTGCAGGCGATCTGCAAAGCGTACGCGTCTTCCGCTGCGCGTGACGATTTGTGTTGGCTGGTTCGTCCTCGTCAGCGGTGATGGAGCTACTGATGGAGTGGGTGATGGCACTGGGGGTGGCGTTGATTGTTGCGTTTCGTCCGCCAGAATGTATGCCGGTTTCAGGCGGTCGATAGAGACGGTGGTGTTTTTGTCTTTGACCTGCACGATGAACGTCTTGGGGTTGCGCTGCACCACCCTGAAGGGGCCGTCATACGGCATCTGCAGGGGTCCACTGGGTCCGTCGTGTCGGATGAACACCTGTTCGGCGGTCGCAAGGTCCTTGAAAATGAACGTTTTGCGGTCGCCGTGTCGTGAACCGTTCGTCGGTTGGAGGTCCTGGAAGAAGCGTCGCAGGTCCGTAACGTAATCTGAGGCGTTGTCTTCGTGATCGGCGGTGCGCGGGACCAGGAATTCGCTCGGAAGTCGCAGGGGTTCGCCGTACACCATTTCTGCGGCGGTGGCTTGTAGGTCGTCCCTCCATGCGGCGCGAATGCCCAGCAGGACTGTTGGGAGAACTCGCGTCCACTGCTCGGCTTGGTGGCACTTGATTGCTGCTTTTAGCTGGCGGTGGAGGCGCTCGACCATGCCGTTGGCTGCTGGGTGGTATGCGGTGGTCCTGAGGTGTGTTGATCCGGCCAACATGTTCAGATTTCTGAACAAGTTTGATTCAAACTGTCGGCCTTGGTCGGTGGTCACTCGAAGAGGGGTTCCGTAGCGACAGATCCACCCCTCGTAGAAGGCTCTCGCCACGGTGGTTGCTTCTTGGTTCTCCAGGGGGAATGCTTCGGGCCAGCGTGAGAATCGGTCCACGCAGGTGAGGCAATATCTGCATCCTTCCGATGGTGGCATGATCACGAGATCGATGTGGACGTGCTCGAATCTCCGCGAAGGTGGTGCGAATGTTCCGATCGGTGATGCCACGTGGCGGGTGACTTTCGCGCGTTGGCACTGCAGGCAGGTGCGGGCCCATTCTCGACAGTCCGATTTGACCGACGGCCAAACGTAACGTTGTGTCACGAGTTTGACGGTGGTTTTGATGCCGGGATGCGCTATGTTGTGGATGCTGTCGAAAGCCGCACGCCTAAATTGTGTCGTCAAGAATGGTCTGACATTTGAGGTGGAGATGTCGCAATATACGGTGATGTTGGTGCCGGGCATCTTAATTTGTTGGAGTTGCAGAGACGCATCTGGATGTAGGAAGACCTGCAGTTCCGCGTCTGCTGTTTGGGCGGTGGAGAGAGCTGCGAAGTCTATCGCTGGTGAGATTTCCTCGATCCGTGACAAGGCGTCGGCGACCACGTTCTCTTTGCCGGGAATGTGCCTGATGTCAGTTGAAAACTGTGAGATGTAGTCGAGGTGGCGGGCTTGTCTTGGAGAGCTGGTGTCGGCCTTTTGAAATCTGAAAGCATACGTTAGCGGCTTGTGGTCCGTCCAGATGGTCAACGGTCTTGCTTCGACCATGTAGCGGAAGTGTTTCACCGCGAGGTAGATGGACAGAAGCTCGCGGTCGAAGGCGCTGTATTTGGACTCTGTGGGGCTCAACTTTTTGGAAAATAGGGCCAGCGGTTGCCAGTCGTTCCCTACTCTTTGCTGAAGCGTCGCTCCGACGCCGGTGTCGGATGCGTCGCACGCGAGCACCAGCTGTGCGTCGGGTTTTGGGTGTGCCAGGAGTGTGGCTTCGGCGAGGGCTGTTCTGCAGCGTTCGAACGCCTGCTGGGTCGTTGGTGTCCAAGTCAACTTGGCTTTGCCCTTGATGTTGCCTTGCAGAAGCTGGTGGAGAGGCGCCTGCATTTCCGCTGCTTTAGGTGTGAACCTGCGGTAGAAGTTCGCGGCACCTAAAAAACGTCGGAGTCCCTCTGCTGTGGTTGGTAAGGGGAATGCAGCTATCGCCTCCACTCTCTCGGGCAGCGGGCGAGTTCCGTCTTTCGTGATCAAATATCCGAGGAATTTGACTTCTGACACGCCGAAGACGCATTTCGCCGGGTTGATTACGACGCCGTAGTTGTGGAGCCGTTCGAATAGCGTCTGCAGGTGTTGGCGGTGTTCCTGTTCCGATGTCGACGCGATGAGAATATCGTCGATGTAGGCGAAACAGAAATCTAGGCCGTTGAGCACCTCGTCGATGAAGCGCTGGAACGTCTGGCCGGCGTTGCGTAACCCGAAGGACATGTACATGAATTCGAAGAGGCCGAATGGGGTGCTGATTGCCGTTTTCGGGACGTCTTCGGGAGCCATCGGGATCTGGTTGTAGGCTCGCACCAGGTCGATGACGGAGAAGATCTTCTTTCCCCAGAGGATGTGGGAGAAGTCTTGTATGTGCCGTATCGGGTAACGGTCGGGAATGGTGCGTGCGTTGAGGGCTCTGTAGTCACCGGTGGGACGCACACCATTGTCTTTTTTGGGCACCATGTGTAGGGGCGATGACCAGCTGCTCTGCGACGGTCTTGCGATGCCCATCTGAACCATGGCGTTGAATTCGCGCTTCGCGATGGTGAGGCGCTCCGGTGCGAGGCGACGGGGTCTAGCAGCGACGGGTGGACCTGGCGTGGTGCGGATGTGGTGCTGCGTTGAGTGTTTGGGCTCGGAGACGCGGCCGTCGGGTCGCGTGATACCGGGAAACATCCGCAACAAATTTGTGAATTGATGCTCACCGTGCCTTATGGTCCTGACGCTGACGCTGTTGGTGTTCGTCACCTGCCCACGGGATGTCAGGTGTGTGACTTCGTCTAGTAGGCGGCCATGGCGTACGTCCACTAGGAGTCCGTGGTGAGCGAGGAAATCCGCGCCGATGATCGGCTTGTCCACGTCGGCGATGACGAATTTCCATGGGAACACGCGCCGTAGCCCGAGGTCTAGGCTCATCAGCGTCGTGCCGTATGTCGCGATGACTGTACCGTTCGCCGCGGAAAGCTCGTATGTGGATTTTTCGCACCGGCCGCGGATGAGTGTCCTAGGATAAACACAAATGTCGGCCCCGGTGTCCACCAGAAAGCGCGTCTTTGTGGTGCGGTCGGTGATGAATAAACGGCTGGTCGCTGTGGGGCTGGAGTCGTTCGCCGTCTCTAACGATTGCCCTGGCCGTTTCCCGATCGCCACGTACATGGAGGTTGGCATCTCTTAGCTTCGCTGCCGAATCGATGGTGGTACCAGCAGATGTCCGTGCTGCGTCGCTCGCGAGAAGGTTGACGCTGCTGCGGGTAGGACCTAGCGCCGAACGGACGCTGCTTACCGTTTCGGCCTCTCTGGGTGTCGACTGCTTCGACTTCTCCTTGGAGAGAGGATGAGATTTCCTCGGAGAGGCTGATACGAAGTTTCGTCAACTTCTCGTCCAGCATTGTTTCCATTTGTTGTCTGCTCGTGGGGGCGGGTTCCGTCGTTGCCACTTGGGGGGTGTAGAACCTGGCTTCGACGATATGGTCCGCTACCTCGGCCGCAGCGTCCAGGGGGGCGTCTTTCTGGGTGGCTAGGATAGCTTGTATGTCCGTCGGCAGCCGTTGCAACCACAGCATGCGGATAATCGTTTCCGGCACCGCGCAACCCGCTAGGTTGCGCAGGTGGCGAAGGAATTGGCTGGGTCTCCTATCACCCAGCTCTTCGACCTCCAGCAGACGTCGGGTCTTCTGGTCCTGCGTGGCGCCGAGTCTTTTAATAAGTTCGCGCTTGAGAGTTGCGTACTTATTTTTCTGCGGCGGGTCCATAATTATGTCGCGGACTTCTGACCAGACCTTGGGGTCTAGCGTCTTGATAATATGACTAAACCTTGTATTATCAGCGGTAATGCGGGAGGACTCGAAGATTTGTTCGCAGGCTCTGAACCACATCTCTGGGTCCCAGGGGAGGAAGGGTGGCAGGGGCTCAGTGATGCGGTTCACGCTTTCCGTCGTAGCTGTCGGCTGCGATGTCTGCGGGGTGGGTTCCTCTGCCTGGGGTTGTCGGCGGGAGGCGTCTCGTTCGGCCCGGAGTTGTTCCAGTTCCAGGAGGATGCGATCGAACTCCTCGCGGTCGACCGGTAGCGGCTGCTGGGGTTGGGCCATCTCGTGCTGGGTGGAGACGATATCGCGCACTATCACCACTGCTTTTTGATCGAAATCACTGGGATCACGTCGGGGTCACCAATGTGGATGTTTAGCGCGGGCGATATAATTGGGGCGCAAGGAGTCACAATGAAAGTCAGCTTTTCGGTTTTACTGTCGTGCCGTGGAGATGATGTCGTGAAGCTGGAGTTGGACTGACTGGAGTTTTGAGTTGGAAAAAGTGGAAATTTGGTGTTGAAGGAAGGAGGGTGAAACAGGATGGTTCTCACGGTCATGTTGACCTGGATTTATGACGGGGTTGGAAATTGGAGGCGGCACGACTTGTTTATTTGAGGATATGTACACTTTATTACATATTTACAATTTGCAGCTGGGGCCTGCGACGTGGGAAGGTCGCGGCCGCCACAGTACATTCTTATGCAATATGTTTTATTTATTCTTAAAATTCATGTTTATCAAAATTAATAAAAAATTTAATAAAAGTTAATAAAATACAGATTGGACTGGCTATTCATGTTACAAATTTTGTCAAACTTTACCCTTTAAAAGGAACAAAAAAATGCCTCTTTACTATCCGATTTTCACTAATTTGAGGGGTAAGTTGTTTACTTTTTTGGCTTTTGAAAGAGTTTACTTGTATTTGAAAAAAAAAGCCAATAACTCCGGAATTACCAATGATACAACTGGTACCGTTGGATTCTACATAATTGTTTTTAGTAAATGCAACTTCGTTGGATACATAGAAGTAGAATAGTCAGGAGCAGGATATCCAAATTAATTTAAAATAAAAATTTACGCAATTGTGTATATTTTTGACGATGTATTATTATTTTTATTAGTACATTCTTATGCAATATGTTTTATTTATTCTTAAAATTCATGTTTATCAAAATTAATAAAAAATTTAATAAAAGTTAATAAAATACAGATTGGACTGGCTATTCATGTTACAAATTTTGTCAAACTTTACCCTTTAAAAGGAACAAAAAAATGCCTCTTTACTATCCGATTTTCACTAATTTGAGGGGTAAGTTGTTTACTTTTTTGGCTTTTGAAAGAGTTTACTTGTATTTGAAAAAAAAAAAGCCAATAACTCCGGAATTACCAATGCTACAACTGGTACCGTTGGATTCTACGTAATTGTTTTTAGTAAATGCAACTTCGCTGGATACATAGAAGTAGAATAGTCAGGAGCAGCATATCCAAATTAATTTAAAATAAAAATTTACGCAATTGTGTATATTTTTGACGATGTATTTGACGCACAAGTTCCAAACCTAGGAAGCAGCAAATTTCACAAAAACTACTACTTAAACTAATAGTTATTTGTCATTAGGCCCAGAAGTGAGTCTTTTTGTGCTGAGGTTGAAGTTTGATTATTACAATTGAGCGATGCACAAAAAGACCTTCTGGGCCGAATGGCATACATTCTATCTTCTAGTCACTGTAATGTTATTTATAATTCATCCATGGATGAAATACTTGCAAGTATTGCCATGATGTAATAACAGGCCTATATTAACCTCGTTTGTATGTTTTATTATAACAATCAACAGTAAACAATGCACACAGACACATGAAAAATTTTATGTGTCTGTGCATAATTTCAGTGTCGAGTGTTATAGACCGCTTGAAAATAAAATATGTTGACAATGTTTATTTCAAATTTTTCATAAAAATTGTCACAGCTGTTAAATAATGTTTAGAAATATGCATTTTGAAGAAATAATCTCCTTTTAATCAGACTAATGTTAACTTCAATAATTTGTATTGACATAATGCAACTAAATTTCGTTAACATTTATTCAATATCTTAATATTCAAATTTCACGTAATTAACGTTTGCTGTTTTAATTTTTTTTATTATAGTACAGGCTCAGGTCTAAGACTGTGGTGTGTTAGTTTTTGAAACAGGGCTTCGTTAATTAGAGAAAAAAATGTTAAAAATAACTTATTTTGATAGACTAAATAGCCACTCTACAAAAGACATAAATACAAATCTTGAAAAAATATTACACGAGAGTCATGCATAAACATCTTATCTATTGCATTTTTTTTCCACATTTTTAGCCTTTGTATTTTTGCTAAAATCTTATGTATTTTAAACGTTCATAAAGGCGACGAAAATTCCAGGAGGGTGGACCCCAAACGAATTCGTAAATACCAAGACAAATTATATCTTTCAAATTATGTAAAGAAATATGGCTAAAACAAAGTTAAATATCGCACAAAAAAAACCGTGGCACTTAAAAAAATCAAAATTGTTTGAAACACGATTTAAATAAACATTTTCAGTGCCAGCCGCTTTTTAAAAGTCACCTGTATAAGACACACTTTATGGCTTTTTAGACAAATGAAGGGCACAGGGGAAAAAGCAGGTAGGCCAAAATATTGAAAATTTAGATTTGGATGCCATCTTCTGATTAATTTTTTGCTTTACGATGGTGCATTCATCAAGGGAATCAAACGGCTCTCGGTCACTTTATATAGTCGATTTATATTATATCATACAAGAAAAAAATCGTGTCAGTCCAAGCAAATCAGGGAAAGTAAAGGCTAAAAAACTGGTATATTTCTTCTTCAGACACTATACTAAATAGATCAATTGTTATGTTTGCAAGTTTAACACCACGTTGGTAAGATTATTTAATAAAATAAGCAATTTGCAACTAGAAAAAATTTAGTTTACTCAAATTCGAAACATTGTGACTGAGCCTTTTCTTTCCCTGTACCTTTCAAATTGCATCACCGAACGTAATTTTAGACGTCTTTTGAGCATCTTTTTGGTTGACAAATGTCCTGATATGTCAATGTCGAGCGCCTACACTATAAAAAATAAAGGAAAAGCCGGATTCAACCGGCCTACTCTAAATCCTTTTTATTTGTACGCTCTATACTAGAAAATTCAACGCATCATCAAAATTAAAATCAACAGAGCAGAACGTATAACTCTAACAATCAATTTGAACCAATTTACCGCTATTAGTTCAATCCACATAAAAAAATGCTTTCAACGCGCTAATG
This sequence comes from Eledona agricola, assembly GCA_964023215.1. Taxonomy (NCBI): domain Eukaryota; kingdom Metazoa; phylum Arthropoda; class Insecta; order Coleoptera; family Tenebrionidae; genus Eledona; species Eledona agricola. The sequence goes on along the minus strand of OZ026855.1, from coordinate 18,961,176 downwards.
CGTGGCTCGGTAATTCGGTGTTTTCCCCAATTGCATGCAATGCTGTCGGGTGCTTTACTGGTTTCTCTTTTAGGACTAATGTCCACAAATACCGAGAATCAGCTAAAAACGTACCGTTTGTACCGAAATTACGCTTCTTGCATTTACATCAGTGGTGAATCGTTGGAAGCGCGAGATATCACAAATTGGATCATTAAACACAACAAGTGTGTGTCAGTGGTAGATTACGACCTGTCCAAAGCACCGGACGGTGTGCCTAAAATGGAGGCAGTATTTATCACTGTGAAAAATCTAACCGGAATTGACGTCGCACTGCGACAACTTTGCAAAAAACGGTTTTGGAGCGCGAGGTCTGAGCACCACTTCATTGTACACGACCCTCTGGACCACGAACAGTTGTTAGCGATGTTTGAAAATATCTGGAAGCACCGCATTCTAAATTTCGTGGTCGTGTTTGTGACCGAAACGCTACAAATAACCTCGTACAACCCTTTCAAAAACGAAATCATCAATCTAACACGAGCGTTTGATTACTTTCCGGACAAACTTCGTGAATTGAATGGGCACAAATTGAGGGTCTCGTTTTTCGACGATTTTCCGCTCACGTACAAACGGGGAGACAAATGGCAAGGGCGCGACTTCAGCTTGTTGCAGACGATTACGTCGATGGTGAATGCGACATTTCAGATCATTGAACCGCCACAAAGCACTAATTACGACGGAGCCTACGAGGATTTGATGCAGAACAAAACTGACTTCTGCTTCATCAGCCACTTTCTGCTGCGGAAGATGTACGAGAACGCCGAATTCACATATCCTCACGAAAAGAGCGGCGTGGCGATTTTGATGCCCATGAATTATCGCGAAAACTCCATTTTTCTGCTGTTCACGGTGGAGACGTGGGTCTTGCTCTTCGTCGCGACCGTCACCATTTCAGCCACTTCGATATTGGAAGTGTCTTTTTTCGATACACTTTATTACGTATCGTTCACACTTCTTGGGTATTCTCTTCCACGTTTCGGACAGCAACGTCCCGCAGCTAAATTCCAAATATTAGTATTCATCCTAAGTTCCATCACTGTTAGAACCGCATTTCACTCATCGATGGTGAGTTACTTTGTTAAATCGAGTCCCGTGAAACAAATCAACTCGGTCAGTCAGCTACAAGGCAGTGAAACGAAAATTGTTATTACTCCAGCGTTGGCTTTTATTGTTCCCAAAGAGTACGATTTGCATCGACGATTCACATATATAACCAGAGACGAACGAATTAACTTGTTGCTTAATATTATCGACACTTCAGGAGCGTACGCAATGACGTGGACACAAGCCAACCGATATTCTGAGTATTTTGGGAATCGATTCGAACGGTCTCCGTTTTATGTAATGAAGGAGATTTTAGTGCCAGGCTACAATACGTTCATTTTTCCAAAACACTCGCCGTTTTTGGATAAATTCAGCAATTTGTTGTTGATTGAAAAGCAACATGCGCTGATCACAAGAGAATACTCGCATTTTGGACAGGTTTTCGACGAAAAAGCAACAGGAACAGACTTCGGGGACTACATCATACTAAAGTTTCATCATCTTCAAAACATTTTTTATATTGTCGTGATTGGACTAACGGCGAGTTGTATAATGTTTCTACTAGAAATAGTGTATTTTCGTAAGCAAACGAAATAGTATAATAGGTAGGAATAAAGTGGTGCGGTAATAAAAGTGTAATAATAAATATTAATATAGCTAGTGTAAATCCTCAGTGCCTGGCTAGATCCTGATACAGAGATTCCAACGTCCAAATGTCGGTACATCGCTGCACCTCTTTTTCAGGACACAATTTGTTTGTTAAGAGTGACAAATCTACATCACCTATGTTGCCAAAATTCGGCTGACCCGACTCAAACTGGCTGTCCAACTCCTTGTATGTGGACCCTTTAACTGTTACACTAAAAACCCAGTGTAGTTTTGCAACACTTTACGATTAATTCTCCCTACGTGGGTACTTTTACATCAGGCAAATTAAGAGGATCATCAGCAATGTCATCAATATCTGGTATCACTGGAATATCGTCTTCAGACTCCTGTGATTTATTTTGAAAACGCTCTCTGACATTACAAAATTAATAAATCTATGGGGAGGTGTTACAACTACTTACTGTTCTATTAGATTTGAGCCCCTGTTCCTAAAAACTGTCATTACAAAAAAAGTTACTTTCTTAACATTAAATTACTTTGCAGACTTGCTTCCTTCGTCAGCCCACCCTCCCATTTTTCGTGCCCGGTTGGGAACTTCCGGGGGGCTTGTCTTGGTTGTGGGCTCTGACAATTCCTCTGCACTCCCGGGTGTTCGAGTATTACTTGCCCTTCTACCATGCTTGGTCGCAGACTACAATTACAGCATTATGCAACATATATAACTCTCGTACGAAACTTGCTTTTTTTGACGATAATAAGTCGACATCGTCGTCCCAGTTCATTGTTTGTATGGATAAAATCAATGAAAAGTGTTAGGTTAACGTAAACATATTTTGACGTAACTTCTCAGTCGGTAAAGTGACATTTCAAAATTATTCGTGAGTGTTACCCAACAGATAGCGCTTCCAGCTAAAAAGCACTAACCGTATTTACAATTTTTGAAATTATGAACAAAAAATTGTGGCTTCATTTGCAGTTTCATTTATTTCATGCCGGTGTAATCTATATTACATCGACTAAACATAAAAAATTAAATTAACGTAAGTCAAGCTAGTTTTTTCTGCCAACCGAAACAAAACAATAAAACCAAAATGACAACAATGACATTGACAGATATCATCAAAGTGACGTTCTAAAAATTATAATTGGTGTTGTGTCTAATATGTGTCTAAATGAAACGATTTAAACGGTGATAAGGCTCAGAACAAATTCAAAGATGGTAAGTTTTTTGCGGATAGAATCGTGCACGGTTATGTGGCAAACTTTCACCAGTGGCAAGGTGCATTGAACTGTAAATAGTGAAAGAACAGTTTTTTCGCAATACGCAGAAAAAATTGTGATTGTCATTAGATTTTTAGGTGTACAAATGAATAATGGAAAAGTACCCATTGAAAAAGGCCGGCCCGGCAGTTCCCCAGAATTCACCAAGCTATCAGTCAGTTGATAAGAAGGTAATATTTTATTTATTTATTTGTTAATTGTTCCAAGTAAATTGTTCTAATGAATATCGGTTATTTTGCAAGAAGGAATTGTTTAGAGGTGGTAGCGGCCCACAGTTTGCACGGGTGAGCAAGTCAAATTGTGGGTTCAAAAATTAAAAGAGGTTGCATAGGCCAGGTAGCACTTGAACTCATTTGAGTGTAGCAAATTTTTTACCTTGCTTTGGAGAAGTTTGAAGTTAAGTTTTTGCTTGACAGACGTTTTGAATATGAACATTTTACGATATGTACCGGGTGATTATAAATGATTGCCTTAAATTTAGGTGATTGGCAACAGTGAGGAATTGGTACCAGATTAACTGTCATCGTGATTTATGTTTATTAACTTTTCAGGTTAGAATATTGTTGTCAAAAAGTGTAACTTACTGAAAAATAGCGAACGAAAAGTGACAAATAGTGGAGAAAATGGTTACAGCGAGTGATCGAAAAGATCTTCCAGTTGTAAAAACCATTTTGAAAACAATTCCGACATGAGAAATTTTTAAATTTGACGTTTATTTGACAATTTCAAATTTGAAAATCAGTGTACCCAATGGAAGAGTTAAAAATTTTTGCCAACCTAACACAAAAAATGTCAATCATTTACAGTCAGCCGGTATATTGTATGCTTTATATGAATAGTCCTGGGTATGAAATGTGTAAATTTAGTAATAACACAGATTACTCCAGATGACTGACTCAATGCAAATATTTTTGCGGAATGACCTTAAACGACCTTCAAATTTTGTAACAGTTTTCAGATGGCGCATCGATCAAATTTTGCGGCAAATTTAAATATTCTCTCCTCTCTTTATAGGTAGAAAAGATGCTATTATAGTTTGAATATTTTATGATTTACACGTCATACAAACAAACAATTTTATAAAAATCAATTTATTATATTACATAATTTCAATTAAACAAAATTATACCCAAAATGTTAACAATTACATTTCTAAGATAGGTAAAACTTACACATATGATAATTACTTGGGGTTATTATATAATAATGGAAATTTTGAAAGACTTGCCAGACAACTAATAGAGCAACCTGGCTCACTTCTTCAAATTCATACACAAAAATAAGGAATAATGAAGCCTAATATCTAACGATGCCGAAAAGTGTTTTTTGCAAACCCTCCACTTTTGCTTTAGATTGGAATTTTGGACGTTTAGAGCTTCTTGCCACAGTTTCGCTCTAGAATTATGTAATTAGATTTCCTGAATTTGTTGTATTAATAAAACATTCTTACCTTTCTTCACTTTTTGGAAAACAATGCAGTTTATCCGCTTAGTTTTCACCAACACCACAAATAATGTAAAAAAGACCTTTCTTTCGCTTAAAATTTTTCACAAATTCAATCGACAAGCAAGTTTTGACATTTACTGGCTTGATTATAATTGCAGCAAAATGCTGTTTTTAAAATATTAGTCAGAAAAAAGCAACAACCGTAGAAACAGTGCCGCTTTTTAAAAAACACGGAATTGTACATTGTTCAATTTAAAATAGTAAAAATATTGGGCTTTTTATTTGAATTTAAATAAAAGTTTTTGTAGTGACATCTAGCGGTCGTAAAAAGTATTGGCAACGACTACAGCGCCTCTACATTTGCTTATGGTATCTGTGACAAAGATGTCATGCGCCTAGTTTAAATGTGTAGAAAAGAGATAGTTCCAGACAAAATCGCCCTATGAAGTCAGTCATCTGGAGTAATCTGTGGTAATAACAAGTCATATTTAACACTGCCTGCTCCAGAATAGTGTAAGCTGTCACGCTGTTAATGTTTTTATAGTTATTTGGACGCGTGTTTTAAAGAAGTGCAGATTAAAAAATATATTCTGGCTTCTGCAAAACAGTCCAGATGTATTAATTCATTTAGAAAGTTGGTTATTTACATAAATATCAAACAAACTTGTAGACTGCAAAAAATTGTTACTAGAAAAATTTAGATTATGTGGTATTAATGCAGGTAGAAGAAACAGGTGACAAATATATGCATTGTTTGGTGACGCTTGAAATAACATTCTAAAGCTGGTGCCTGTATTGAAACATTTATCTCAATGTAAAGTAGAAAAACGCTTGTAAACCTTGTCTTTATAAATAAATTGTTATCAGGTAATTGTATCCCGTAAAATGACACATTATGTGTATTATAAATTGTAATGTTTACAGTGTTCGTCCACAAATATTGCTCGTTAGTAGTTGTTCAGACGAGTTGAAAGTTTTGTATCTAGGGCCTAATTTATTTGTTTAAATACAGTGGCATACGTGTGTCCGTTTCGCCACTTCGAGCCAACGAAACGAGGTCAGTGCGGACCCCGTAAACGGCGCGTTTTACCCCCAAACCGACCTTCATAGTAACCCTCCGTAGTACGTGATAAGACGAAATCCGGACGCGTCCATTCATGAAGCTCGTCGCGGAATGATCCCATAAACGTATCGATTCGTTGGCCGCGCATGCTGCCGCACGAAACTTATGTATTGTCCGTATAATCGCTAGGATGTTGTCGCTTAATTCCTCCGTATTTTTGTGATGTAGCACGCGAACGGCAACAGAGCAACCTACGTTCACACGTCGGATGAAGACAACATGATTGACATCGCGACTTCGGGAGGCGGCGGCGAAAGGACGACGAGGTTGGGTGAGGACGACGATGGCACCTCGCATTGTAAGTTTTTTAAAAGGTGGCTTACGTAATTTTTATTCCACACGGCGAATGTTGTTGAAAAAACATACTGAATCTTGCATGGTGAAAACATAAATTGCGAGGATGTTTTACTAATAGTTTGATAATGAGCTGCAGCGTCGAATTGTAACGTTTATGGCACACGGGGGCGTTTGAATCATTTGATAAGATTAGTACACTGCGCGCCAAAAGTGAGACATCATTTTGAATTGAAAATAGTTTTTTTGCATTTGCTAGTCTAACATGTGCATTCTTATTGCTTATAAATGATTTCGTACAAACCAGTCTAATTTGAATGAGTTTTGATTTGCTTGCCTTTAACCAAGTTTCACTTGCTTTGCTTGAGTATTCAGGTGAAATCCGAAGTAAAACTACACACAAATTCAAATTGCTGGTAGTGTTACGGAAATGTAGAAACTGGAAGCCGCAAAAGACCAAATAAGAGACTCAAAACGCTCAAGTAATTTTTTTGGAACTGCGAAACTTGCGACATCCAAGTGCATTTCCATATATGCCAAAACGTAAAATTTGGAAATAATAATGGAACTTCAAATGGAACACGGTCCAAAATCCCGAAGAAGATCGTTATAATTAAAACGTAAAATGTTTCGTGTTTTGGCGCGATCGCTACCAAGCTACCACAGAGACAATATCAAACGGCATCCTTTGTTCAAAAGGCACCTTTTCAACAATTACAATGGTTTAGGGTTTGGTGGGTGTGCGTGGTTTTTTAAAATAATATTCGATAAAGTAATTCAATCATAAGTATTTGGCTTTTTACGACTTTTTATCACGGCTATGCAATAAAACAATTTGTAATTTGATGCATTGCTGTTCAATTATGGGTGAACCAACAGAACGTGAAGGAATTACCTCAAACTTGAACTTTATTGTCGTCAACATTCGACACTGAAATGCTTAATTATGGCACAGGCACATAAAAACTTTTTTCTATTTGCGTGTCGTAATGAGACCCGTACGTCACGCATTTGGAGTTCGTAATGAACCCGAATATCTTGAGGGTTTTTTTTTTGATTGGCAACGCAAAATGTCAAGTGTGAAATATCAGTGTCATTCATTCTTCATTAAAATTGTTAACTTAATCAAAGCCTGCAAAACAACATCTAATACCGGACGGCAAAGTACCAAACAAATTAATATTATCATCATTATTTCTATGTAGTTTTATGGAAATTTAGAAATAAACAAAAATATACAAAAGGCGGCTTTTGTCCCAAATTCTTTGCAAATATGTATATAAAAAAAATTGTATAAAGAACTCGTTTCATAAGACATTTCTGCATTCATCATTTTAGAAAATTCGCCGTTACGCGACTTTTTTTTTTTTTTAAAAACTAAGCTTCATGCGAGAAAACCGTGTCTCATTAAACTAGTCCTTTAATATAATTACTATTATGTACCCATGCATTGTTTACTGATGCTTATTATAGACCTGTTATGAGTTCGCTTATTTTTTCGCCAGTGGCGTAGCACTTGGATTAATTTCGAAAAAACATTACAGTGACTTAAAAAAAAGCTGTATGCCATTCGGCCCAGAAGGTCCGCACGCGTCAGCCTTCAAACTTGATCTTAGCACAAAAAGACTCACTTTTGGGCCTAATAACATAAGTAACTATTAAACATGCATTCTTGTAAAACTTTAAAATTATGACTTGCGCTCGCCAATTATGTATCTTATTCAATTTCTAAATGGAAGAATACACATTTTTATTTATTTAGTTATTTATTTTAACTTGGGTTCGTATTCTGTCGCCAAAACCATTCATACTTAAAACTACAATTCTAAAATTTTCTGGTAAATAGCACAGTCACTATTTATTTGTCAAATAAAAGGTGAAAACTATCAAAATTTGGAAAGAAAAACATTGAATCATCTTAAAAACAGTTTTTAGGTTTTTTTTCACATAAAATTTTAAAACTTAAACAAAACATCGTTGTACTCCTTATTTCTTGAGCTTTGCAATGACGTGCCAATTGACACATATTTCCATTTGAAAAAAAATTAAGGGTGGTTACAACCCTCGGAGTAAAATGAAAAACTGATTAGGCTGTAGTGTTCGACCGAAACTAGTTTTGACGGCCGAAATTTCATGTTTTCGTGGGAAAAATAAACTAAAATTTATCATAATCAGTTTTTTTTTTAATTCAATCACATTTTATTCATTCAGCTTCTGATATTTTTAACTAATCATTAACTTCTCATATCATATTATTACTCCCCTTATTTCAAAAAGCACAAATAAATATACTTATTTTTAATATTATAAAATAAAATAAAAACTACAAAACAAAATTTCTTTTATACTTTTTAGTAAAAAGAATTTACCTAATTAATATGTTTAGGTAGGTACACATAACAAAAAAAAACACTATCATCTTAAGAACGATAGTTATTTTTATTACAAGGCCAGAAACTCAAAAGACAGTTTCTGACCGTGTGATTAACAAAACTTATTCGGCCAACAAAATGTTTTAATTAAAAAAATTACATTAATTGTTAAAATAATTACGGTCAGGGTATTTATTTTTCCCCTGCTGGCGGTACCTATTCCACGATATCATGAGATGAAATAATTTTTTTGACGTTTGTAAGTTTTGAGTAATTTTAAGTGCACAATTCTACTGATAACAAAGTAAAAATGGATAAAGACACACCAACACATATTCAAAAAGTAGCAATTCAGTATTCAGTAATTCAGAATTTATTACCCGCCAACATAAAAGCTTTCATTGAAAATCCCTGCTTTGTATTTTCTTGCCTAGGCAGGGAAATTGATCGTTTTCAAGACGATTTGAGCGCTTGCAAAATAACTAATTTGAGACGGAGGCCGAAAAAATTATTTCATCTAAAATTTGGTACTTTTGTATGGTTCTCTTGTTAACGAACTACAATAAAATTAATAAGTACCTATCTACCAAATACAAGAAATAAATAAATATTTTTGATGCATATAAACCTTCAATCGAATGTATCAAAATAAAAAGAGTTTCCCAAACCTCCCGAATGCGGTTTCTGTTTCGGCCGAATGACAGCCGAAACCAGCTTTTTTGCCGAAACTAGGCCGAAACCGAAAGTTTGGTCGGACACTATTAGGCTGAAAAGTAGCAAGTTAAAAACAAAAATCGATGTATTTCTGGAATTTTTCGCAAAATAATCTGTATTCAAGATACTGAATTTATTCCAGATACAGTTTATCTGTATATAAAGCGAACTGTCCTCACTGACACTGATTCATAATCAACGCAAAACCCATACCGTGAGAGGTGACGACTTGAAATTTTAGATGCGGTTGGCTTATGTGCCGAAAGTGAATACTAAGAAGGGATTTAACGAAATTCGGTCCGGTTCTTTTGTACTTAAATAAAAACGGATTGTAGTGTTGGTTGCCCGGGTGCAAAGCAAATTCGCAGAGACCGTGTATGTGTTAAAAGCACGTATTTAACCAAAACAATTTCTACGACAGGTTAAGACGGGTTAATTTTAGCTAATGATAAATCGGGTGTTCAGACACATCGCACATATATTATAGAAATGACACAACTCAAAAAGGGTAATTTTTTAGTTAACTTACTAGATATACAGTAAAAAGTGCGTTCTTTGTTCTAGATAAGTTTCAAAAATTATATCTGTACTAATTGGAGGTACATAGCTCAAGTGTCCTTGCAGAGTAAAATGTGTCGGAGTAACACATCTTAGTTATAACTTGACAGTGACAAAGAAAGGGGTTGTATAAACCGCGAAACATTAGCTAATATTTTTTGTTTTCTTTTAATAATGCGCACTGCTAATTAATTAAAATAAAACAGTTTTACTTTTTTGCGCCTACTGAAAAGTAAATATTTTTGAGTTGTGTCACTTCTGTATTACAAGCACGAACTGTAACCAAATGAGGAATCTGCAATTTTAAGAAACGTATAGGTTTTTACGGTCGGGATTTATTGTGAGAAATGGTTACGAAATCATGTTCCCATGCAACTTCCAACGAGAAAAAAGGAAATGCACGGGAATATGTCCGGAAAACGGGTTACACCTTAAAGTTTTCAATGATTCGTTTGACTAATCGTTTAAATAAAATTAAAAATGTTTCGTTCGCAGACTCGGTGGCGTTTGGTGGGGTGCAAGGTAAGTGGAAGACCGCTGCGGGGTGCGTTTTAACTCAAAAATGTGCAGAAAACGTCGACATCCCCGGAATTGGGCAGTACGATGATTTCCACACGATCGACTGGCAACGCGACATCGCCAGAGACCGCATGCGGCATCGACACATCGTTAAAAAGAAACAGGATTCCATTTGGAACCTCATAGAAGGCACGCACGACGCTTGGTCTGGATGGCTGTGCGTTCTGCTGGTGGGTCTCTGCACGGGAATGGTTGCAGGAGCCATCGATATCGGCGCCAGTTGGATGACCGATCTTAAATTCGGCATTTGCCCCCAAGCGTTTTGGCTAAACAGGGAACAGTGCTGTTGGTCGTCGAACGAGACGAGTTTTGATTCCGGCAACTGTTCACAGGTTTGCGTTTGAATGCGTCTGTTGGTCGTTTGAGTTGTCGTTGTTGCAGTGGCTGACATGGCCTGAGGTTTTGGGACAATCAAGAGAAGGCGCCGGGGCTTACATAATATCATATTTGTTTTACATAGTCCTGGCTCTGTTGTTTGCGGCATTGTCGGCGTCCTTGGTCCGAATGTTTGCGCCCTACGCCTGCGGTTCCGGCATTTCGGAGGTAAAATTGCGTCGCTTTGAGTGTAAAAGTTTACTGGAGATGTTGCAGATCAAAACGATACTGAGCGGTTTTATAATACGAGGGTATTTAGGAAAGTGGACTCTCGTTATAAAGAGTGTTGGTTTGATTTTGTCGGTATCGTCGGGTCTCAGTTTGGGGAAGGAAGGCCCCATGGTGCACATCGCTTGTGCAATAGGTAACGATTATTTCTTGCAAATTCTAATTTGTTGGAACGTCCCCAATTCGCAGGCAATATCCTTTCGTATCTCTTCCCCAAATACGGGCGAAACGAAGCCAAGAAAAGGGAAATATTATCTGCTTCGGCGGCGGCAGGAGTTTCTGTAGCCTTCGGAGCGCCCATTGGCGGAGTTCTCTTCAGCTTGGAGGAGGTAAGCGAATGTTTTTCACGGTGCCGATGATTAAAAAAATATTTGGTTGTCGTAAAAGTCATGACGTATTTTTACAACATCTAATAATAATTCATTTTTGGGAGTACTAGAGTCATTCGCATCTATGTTATTGCTAACCGTTTGTGCTTCACCCTAAAAAAAATTGCGGTTTTGTTGAGAAATTGCACAAGTTGAACATGGAGAATCAAACTGTGTATTTTCGCAATATTTTACTCTTTTACTTTTGTAAAGGGAAAAACGCGTGTCAGGCTTGTGTAAAGTTACATAAAGGTTACGTTTACCATGCTATTCAAAAACGTCAGAGGCAACGAAATTCCGTGTTGGTGATTTTGATCTCAATGACTAGATGAAGTCAAAATGAAGACATTTATTTATCCAGTCACGGTACACGACACAAGAGATTGACATGCATCATTCAAGCGATCACGACTACCTGAAGAAACTGGGATACGTAAGCAAGCTCAAATAACTGTCAGTATTGTGCAGTCATTAAAAGTGAACAAATAATTTTTTGAAGCGACTGATAACTGGTGATGAGGCGTGGGTTGTTTCTTACAATGTGGTCAAACAGTCATGGTCCTAACATTATTGTTTACCTCAAACCACATTGAAAGCAAATATTCAACAGAGAAAGATGTCTCTATGTGATGGAATTAGGAGTCGGGTTTTTCGAGCTCCTACCAATGAACCAAACAATTAATTCAATTGTGTACTGGCGCCATTTAGACAGTTTGAACGAATCTATCAAACATAAACGTCCAGAGCTATTTAATCGTAATCAAGACAACGCGAGACTATTGGAAAATTCCATACCAAATGAGCTACAAAAATTTTAGATTTCGTTCAAGTTTAGTATATCAATAGTAATGTACTTATAAATAGCAACTCACATGTATCATATCAGATTTTTTGGGCCCATAGTTTGAATTATAGATGAGATTATAGGACATGGGTGCGCTTGAATTATTTTCAGCCCGAACATACTTACAATAACTCCAATTTAACAACGGCAATCGAGGCACAATGAAATACCCTTTCAGAATGGCCCTATGCAATTTTGACTTAAACCATAAACGTTCAAATTGAATAAATATTTTTTAATCTTATGACTTCTATTAATTGTTTCAAATTAAGGGCAAAATGTAGTTGTGGTGTTTTTTGGTGTTTTCGTGTGTTCCTGGTATTGTCCTGGCGTCCCTAGATCGAGATTGAAGAAATATTTTCGTCGCTCGTATTTTTGTCACAGGACGATGTTAAACACTTGCATTTGGGACATATTCCAGTGCAGAAAAGTTGTAACAATTCGAAAAAAAAAGAACTTGTACAGAATGTCCATAAATGATTATCACATCGCAGAGGGTTACGAAATATGCCACCCTTCGTTGATGATGGGCATTACTATTTAATGCCTGTCATGATTAGTTTGTGAGGTCAGGTCAGGTCAGGTGAGGTCATGTGTGGCTGTCACTTTTTGTGATTATGTAAAATATACAAATTTACATATAAATATATAATATATTTGGTAATTGATTGCATAAACCAATAGAGCGTGCAAATCATAGGCAATTGATTAATATTTCGTGAAAGACAAACCAAAAAAACTAACATACACGTATAATTCTCCACCAATTTCGCGTTTACATAAATAATACATTGGTCAGATTGAAATTTCTTAAGTTTTATTATAAAATCAGAATAATGTTACAAAAAATAGTCAAAGTGTTGCCCATTTATCTCGGAACATTATACGACTTTTTTGTTATCAAAACTATTTTGCAGCATTTGTTTTGACTGATATCACTGCAAGAACAAGTAATTTCCATTAATTGTTATTCCTGAAATACAATTCATAAAGAAACTACCTTTTTACAGCTTACCTTAAAATAAACTTTACTAAACTGCGTAGTTTATAAAAAGTTTTTAACGTCAGGGAGATTATAAAAGTACCGAGAAGGGAAAATTGTGAACAAAACTGTAAAAAACGAACAAACACAAACACTCAAAGCAAATGATAAGTAATTATTCTATAAATATAAATCGGCAAAATTCTTATGTTTGAAATTTGCAACGCCTTCTGGATGATACAATTATTTATAGACACCCTGTAATTTCCAATTGGTTGCATTTGGTTTTGAAATAAAATACTGAAAAACTACATGTTTCGTATTGTGTCCTGGTGAATAGGATTGTTTATTTCAATTCTTAAAAATCACAGAAAAGCTACCGTGCTAAGAATTGTACTCGAGATGACCAGATTTCAAATCGTAGTGGGTGTGTATTAAAAAATTCATATCTTCTGAACCCAACATCAGCCCACAATAAAACTATGGTCAACAAAGAAGACACCATAAGCTACATTTTGAGCATCATTTAAAACCAATAAAAGCATTCATAATATTAAAAAAGTTCAAAATATTGGTTTAGGTCAAATCGCATAGGACCATTTTGAAAGGGCATTTCATTGTGCATCTACTACAGTTATTAAATTGAAGTTAATGTAAGTAAGTTGGGAGTAAAAAAAATTCAAGCGCGTCATCTAGAATTCACCCTCATGGATATCAAAAACCAGGCGCAAAAAATGTTTATGTGGTGCATGGGAGTTGTTATTTATACTTACTATAGTAAGTATAATTTAATTACACAATAATAATAATGTAGTACTGCCATGAAATAATAATTTTTTGAATAGTCTGGTCAACTTTTGTGATAATGGCGGCATTACTACTGTTCTTAAATATGGCTACCTTTTAGAATATAATTTTAAAGTGGTTTTTACGTATTTAAAGTGAAAATCACTTCTATACGTGGCGCAATAGTGGCATAAACGTGGCAACAATCATTAGTTGCCACTAAAAATGTATGCCACTTTAAAGGTTTTATAGAGGTGGCCAAAACGTGGACGACACTGTAATTACCACTTTAAATCTGTCGCCATTTCTAAGTTATATTTTAGTGACTTGATATGGTAACTGCCAGTCATTTTTCACCATAAAGTTATAAACATTTTAAGGTGGTTTTAGATGGTAACCAGAACGTTTCAAACACCTTAAGCTCCACTAAAAAGTTTTAAAACTTTGTAGTGATTAATAACAGTGAAAACGTTTTTGTCACTATTTATGTATAAACGGAAGTTATTCTTACTGTAAAGTTGTAGATTTAGTGGTAATCATGTAGCAGCCACTTAGTCAAAGTGGAGGCATAAGTTTTTCTTACTATGATGCTACTTGGGTATTGATATACCAAATTTGATAGGAATCGAAATTTTTTTGTGGCTCACTTGGTAGGGAATGTCCCCTACACAAGTTTGATATTCCATTAAAACTTATTGGAGCTTGGATGGGATGCTCGCCTGATCTTGCACCATCAAACTTTCATTAGTTTCGCTCCCTTCAAAACTCATTGCGTGGTATAACGTTTAATTCAATGATAATAAATCAGCACCTTTTCTATGAACTAGGAATTATGAAGCTCACTGAAAGGTGGCCCAAAACGGGCAACATATCATTTATGGTTTTTTGTTCTTTATAGCAATAAATTACTTTTGAAAAACCTAAAAAAATACGTCGTGACTTTTCCGACAGCCCAATCAAATGTGTCTTCCGGATATGGTCTTGGGGCGAAAACTAATTTTTCATGAAGCTTTGCGTAACTATCGATCACGACCACACCTTCAACGCGTCAATAACGACTGCACCCAAAACGAACTCCCGAATGTTTACCAATATTCTCTGTCAAGGTCAGCTATTATTTCCCCCTGAAAACGCTGTGGAGGTCGTTCTTCTGCGCCCTGATCGCCGCATTCGTCTTGAGATCAATTAATCCGTTCGGAAACGAACACTCGGTTCTCTTCTACGTGGAATACAACAAACCGTGGATTTTCTTCGAGCTGATTCCTTTCATCGGTTTGGGAATAATCGGGGTAATCTGGTACCCAGTCAAGTGGGCAAGATTAATTTTAAACTTCCGAAGGGTGTGATCGCGACCATATTCATCAAGGCCAACTTGTGGTGGTCGCGGTACCGGAAGTACTCAAAACTCGGACAGTACCCCGTGACGGAAGTCCTCGTAGTCACTGTCATGACCGCCATAATCGCATATCCCAACCCCTACACTAGGATGAACACGAGCCAACTCATTTATCTGCTGTTCAGTCAATGCGGCATCTCGAATTCGGACGATCTATGGTAAGGCCCCGACAAGAAGTTGTTGGAAACGGAATTGGTGATTTTAGTGACTACAATCGCAACTTCACCGACGTCAATTCGGCCATTGAAATCGCCGCCGCGGGTCCAGGAGTTTATAAAGCGATTTGGCTCCTGATCCTGGCGCTTGTGCTGAAACTAATCATGACGGTGTTCACCTTCGGCATGAAGGTCCCTTGCGGGTTGTTCATTCCCAGTCTGTGCTTGGGGGCCATCACCGGCCGCATCGTGGGAATCGGAATGGAGCAGCTCGCCTACAACTATCCCAAGAACTGGTTGTTCAGCGGAGAGTGCTCAACAGGCGACGATTGCATAACTCCCGGATTGTACGCGATGGTGGGTGCGGCTGCGGTGCTGGGCGGCGTCACCAGAATGACGGTGTCTTTGGTGGTGATCATGTTTGAACTCACCGGAGGCGTGAGATACATAATGCCGCTGATGGCGGCGGCCATGGCCAGCAAATGGGTGGGCGACGCCTTGGGCAGGCAGGGAATTTACGACGCGCATATCGCCCTCAACGGGTATCCGTTCCTGGACTCCAAAGACGAGTTCCAGCACACGTCTTTAGCCGCGGACGTCATGCAGCCAAAGTCAGTGGCGTTCAGTCCCGTTTTACGGTTTTTCATAACATGATTTCAGACGTAACGAAACTTTGAACGTCATCACGCAGGACTCGATGACCGTGGACGACGTTGAAGCTCTGCTGAAAGAAACCGAGCATAACGGATATCCGGTGGTTGTGTCCAGAGAATCTCAATATTTAGTCGGTTTCGTCCTTAAGAGAGATTTGAATTTAGCGATAGGTAAGAGTATGTGGTTTGTTGTGTAGTCAGAGGAAGAGATGTGGGGTTATAGCAAACGCGAAGCGGATGGCGGATGGAATTTGCGGGCAGTCTGTAGTCCTCTTCACCAGTGGGAACCCACCCCAAACCCTAGGACCACCACCACTTAAACTTAAGAAGATTTTAGATATGGCACCAATCACCATTACAGATCAGACCCCAATGGAAACCGTTGTAGATATGTTTAGAAAGTTGGGGCTAAGACAAACACTAGTCACACACAACGGGTAAGTCCAAAACACATCAACTAACAAATTTACGAATTTATTATCACGCAGGAGATTGCTTGGAGTCATCACAAAGAAGGATGTCTTGCGGCATATTAAACAAATGGATAACGAAGACCCTAATTCCGTTCTCTTCAACTAAATGAAATGTCAATAAAGCAAATATGTTAATAATATTATTGTGTATATTATAGTTTAATTTGTGCATATTAGGCTGCATTGTTAACGAATCTACTATTTATTATAGATTTTTAAGTCAAATGTGACGTGGACTTTCAGCATATTCTTGTCTTCCCTAATTTTATCACATCACGATCCAGTTCCGTTACTAATTGATAATTACTTCAGTAATCGATAATGCTCAGAACGATATGTATAATAAATTTTTTAAGTAACTTGGTATTTATTTGGTTCATTTAAACCCATTCTCGTGACTCGTACGCATTGGAGGCGGAACCGATCTAGTGCAATTACGAAGAACAAGGTCAATTTTTACGTAAACACTTACCTAATTGAAGCAATCGCTATTAACTCGTAAAAAATACAAAACAGTGCGGATTGATTTTTTTAGAACACATTTTAAGCATGAATTTTGGTTAGTCTGATACGTTGGTTCACTAAGACATTTTATTCATCAATTATATCACTGCCACTATGCAAACGGAGCACAATTTGAACATTTTTTGGTATCAAAACGGTTTTCAAAAATGGCTTCCTGAAGAATAAAAAAATTATCTTAATATTTCTGAAAGTAGTTGTTTATTCTGCATCCGAAAATTTAACGATATACTGGGTGTCCCCCTAAAACATAAGTACGAAGCATTTGCTGTAAACAGACACGGGAAAAAAATAAAAATTTAAACAAATTCGTTATTTGCAAGTATACAGGGTGTATCTTTAATATTGCAAAAAATGTAGTTCCTTGCTAAAATTGTTTTATATAAACATTTCCAAAAAAGTCTTCTATCGCAGTTACGCCCATGTAAACACGTAGGTTAAGATTCACTTTTTTTAATTTCTCAAATTTGAAGCTTGAAAATTAGGTTTTAACTCATCAAAGACTTTTCTACGTCAATATTATTGAAGTTGAAATTCAAAACCCTAAGGACCGGTTTTTCAATCGTTGGTTTATCTCTAGTTAGTAGGTTTCTATGGAAATTTTTGCAATTTAACCAATCAAAATGCTGCATTTTTAGTTTAACTAGAGGTTTAACTTTAACCGGCCCTTAATGATTTTTTATTGCAACTTTTTACTGACCTGCAATTTAAAAAATGGCATTTAAATGTTCACTCGGTTTTTGTAAATGAATGAAATATACTAAATATTTATATTAAAAAAAAATCTTATTTTATATATTTTTTCTCATAAAAAAATGTAATGATTACGAAAAATCTAAGGCAAAAAAGTTTATGGGTGGGATAGGTTTTTAAATTGCAAATTTTTAACTCCTTAAAAAAATGAAAAATACATGAAGGGTTATTGCAATTTTCAAACCTTTTAGAGAGTAGCAGATGATTAAAAATATTGCTGTAGGAAAGCCTTTGATAGGGTAAAGTTACATGCCAAATTTTATTCTTCTACGAATCTCCAAATTTAGGATAGAAAACAAAAACCGAATTTTAACCTAGTCCTTTACAGGGGCGCAAGCCCGATAGAAGACGTTTTTGGAAATAATTTTCTAATATAGAAAACCCCCGTTATTTTTTAGCAAAGAATCGCTCCTTTTTTGCAATTCTAAAGGCATGTAACGTGCGTTCAAAAAAAAAACGAGGCTGCGTTGGTCATGGAAAAACTTAAAACTTAAAACAATTTAGTGTAGCAAAATATCGAACTGTCAGTTCGAATCTGTCAGATAGTTTTTAGGTTGGGTTCTTTGTTGACAATGATTTCGTATACGATTATTATGTTGGGACGCGAAGGGGGGTAGCGTTATATTTATGAGAGCGATGTACACATGTCCTGGCATTTTTATAAACATTTACATAAAATTGGTCCGTTTTATTTTGGTGGAATATTTTAGACTGACAGTTCTTGTCATTTGTGGTTTCTACACTGGAAAGCCGATAAATTCCATGGCCAACGCAGCCTCGTTTTTTTTTGAACGCACGTTATATTCGTACCAAAATTGAAAAAAATACTTTTTAATAACACAGTTATTCGACCGTTCCGGGTCTTTTTACTAAGCCTGTTGATAGTTGAATATTTAGAGGACCAAAAGATTCAATTAATTAAGCCAGACACTTGATCTGAACAGTGCGCGGTTTGATCATTATAAGCGAAATTTCTGACATTGCCAATTTTGCGTTCTGGTCTTTGATCCTCACAAAACAAAAAACGAGGCTCCGCAGGTCATGGAAGTAGTTTGAATTATTAGTTATAACGATCTTCTTCGGGATTTTTGACCGTGTTCCATTTGAAGTTCCATTAGAATTAATTAATTAATAAGTTCCATTAATGGAACTTCAAATGGAACACGGTCAAAAATCCCGAAGAAGATCGTTATAATTAATAACACCGGCCATGAAAGCCTACATACTTTCATAAGTTTGAAATATGTTAGAGTGTAGACATGGAGACGCATTAGATTAAGTTTTCTGTTGTGATCGTTTCGGGCACGATACATAAGAAACATTTCGTGTCTTGTTCAACAAATTCCATGGTCTGGTGCCGATTTAGCCGTTTTTTGGGCGTTTTCATTGATAGTTCCTATCAAACGTCAAATGTGTACACGGTAAAAATTAAAATAAGCTATACTCCCCGTGAGCCTCGATTTGTTACGCTACATATTAACAATTCTTAAAATATATTTAAATCAAAGTTTCATAAACAAAACCGAAATATATTTTTAGATTTAGATCGCGATTAAATAAAATCGTAAAAAAATAAAAACGGCTGATAGAAATATAATTTTGTTGATGAGATCCGCAAGATATTTAATATTGGCGAGTACGAACAATGGGCTCGTTATTTAAAAGCAAACCAACTGTTGTAAACAAGAAAATAAAACACATTTTCCTGCGTCATTGACGAACATTTGACCAAGTCGTCTTAACCAAAACATCGATGATTGAGCACCAATCTTATCGTTCGGTCCGGTTATACCCAGATTTACCCAAATCGCCAATTTTCGGCAAAAATTTTGACAATCGCATCATTCTACAATCTTGAAACTTCCAGGATCCAGTTTATTTATAATACAAAATACACCACTGGGGTTATCACCCCTCCGACGATTTTACATCTAGCTTTATCTCCTCGCACTCGGTTATCACAACCAAGAAGAGTCTCGCCGAAAAAATCCGATACAAGTGCGCATTGACCGTCCGATGGGTGACTTGTTTGATATACTCATAAAGCCGATAACAATTTTTAGTTTAAACTAGTTATCGAGCGAAGAGCTCAGGAAACGATCAGAAAATCCGCGTCGCTAATAGTTTGTGCATCTTCGGTCGCGTCTTTGCTCTGAAATTCGTGCAAGGTTTGAATTTGGCCTTAATTAAGAAGAAGCGTTTTTGTCATGCTGGTGCGTATCTAACTGATAATTGCGTTTTTTATTACAACTAATGATTGCTAATCTGTGGTAATTCGAAGCCAGCACCTTGATTCCAAACAAATCACTCGTAAAATTGACGATCCTCTTATGGTACTCTCCATATAATGCTGGGTTTGTGATTCATCGTCCCACGGGCACATTCAAAATTTGTTTACATATTTGTAGAAATGGGGAGCAGCGTTCGCGTCAAGGTTCGCATCAAAAATAGTCAAAGTTTTATCGACTCAATCGCCTGTCCATCAGACAAACAACGCGACAACAAAATGTAAGACGTGCCTTGTTCGAATGCCGGAAGTGTAAATGCCAGAAATAGAAGCGGTTTGTTGGCAAACTGTGACTCGAATGTTGTATCGCATCGACGACGTGTTACGTAGTTCTCCGGTCCACGAAACAATGTTTAAAAATCGTACGTGAACATTGCGAGCTCCTTCGACGGCCGCTGCAGAGGTCGGCGAGTGTATTTCCGCATCATTAAGAACGATATCCGACGCGGGCCCCCGGTGAATG
This sequence comes from Eledona agricola, assembly GCA_964023215.1. NCBI lineage: Eukaryota > Metazoa > Arthropoda > Insecta > Coleoptera > Tenebrionidae > Eledona > Eledona agricola. The sequence goes on along the minus strand of OZ026855.1, from coordinate 18,940,829 downwards.
ATAAGGTCGAGGGTGCCGCGGCCATTCCACCTCTATCTACGCGCCGGCATTTAAAAAACTCTTAGTTATTGCAATCACTAGTCTCCTCGTGTGATCGATGCGGTGATGGGTGATTCGTGGGCATCCGAAGACGGCACCGTCGACATGCAGCGGTCGTTCGCTCTCGCTGAAACTTTATCGAAAATCGGAATGATGTCGCCGGCGGTCAAGAAACGTCTCGCTGCAAGAAGCATCGAACTCAAATTCGGTCACTTGGACGAAGATTCCGGCGCGTTCGTTCCTCCCAAGCAGTTCTTGCTCTATCTCGTAAGGTAAAATTTACACAGTCGTTGCGGTTTGGCTCCCAAGAAGTTTTATTCCTGGAGCCAGCAACGCACCAACAGATTTGTAGGTCGTACGTCTGCAAAAATGCCTTATCTTCATCAACAATTTTATTGCGTTTGTAGTTACGTAACGCATTCGGCAGCCGTCTATCTGGAAAGTTACATTTAACAAAACACCGAAATCTGTAGATCGATGATATCACAACAAGCAATTCACAGAATGAAAACATTAGTGGGGGATCGGTCTATAACTCCTTAACCATGTAAGATAGGAAAAAATTTTTAATACAATTTGTACACCGTTTCCCAGGCTGTACAACCTAAAAATATTCTAATGTATATAGGGGGTTCCAAAACTACCGCATGCTATACAACTTTGATTTTTCAAATAGAACTACCTATATTTTATTCCTCCATTAGAACCCCCTTTCACATAGATTTATGCTGATATAAGATATTTTACATTTTGGATCACCGTTATCAAATTATAAAAAAAAATTCACATTTTTTGTCATTTACAGAGGTTTACTTAAAAATTTACTGAGAGGTCGTTTTAGCAGCTAGAAGGCTGAAAGTTGGTATAAATATGAAGAAAAGATTGCTCTTTACGCCAGGCATGCAAAATATAATTTTTACTATACAGGGTCTGCAATAATTCGTGTCGCATTATACTATTTTCAAATAAGCTTAACTTTAGTTTTTTAAATGGCACCCTCTATATTTTTGTATTCCATCGAATGCGTCTGTATTCTGGCTACGTTTTTTATTAAGCTTGTTCTATAGCTAAAATTTATAATTTACGAGATATTTGATATTTTTGGCTGTGATACAGATTGAGCCAAGATAAAGTAGATAGTGTGAAAACCATGTTAATCATTTTAACTCACATTTCAACACTGCACAGTTTAGTCGTCACCGACTTGTCATTTGATTATCCATTCCATTATCCACAATAAATTCTATTTTACAAGAACAAATCGATTTGATTTATTGTCTGAAATTAAGCGAAACAACCAAAGAGAACATGAAAATAAGAATCTAAAATGCATTTAGAAGCGTTTGCCAGCAAATTTTACGAAATATTGGAAGATCATTCACCCACCGCGTGAAAGTGTGCACAGAGAGGTGGCCGCAACATTGAATATATTATTTAGTTTAGCTTACTTTATTGAATTTTTATATTTATTTCTTTAAATGTTTATTTGTTGATTTATTTAACGTTGAGCGTAAATTCTTGCCGCAAGCAAAGGATTTATTTCGCCTTTTTCCAGACAATAAATCATATCGATTTGTTCTTGTAAAATCGAACTAATTGTGGATAATAGAATGTATAATCAAACAAGTCGGTGATGACACAACAGTGCAGTATTGAAATGCGAGTTCTATGACTTCTATGATTTCCATGGCACACTATCTACCTTATCCTTGCTCAATCTGTATCACATCCAAAAATATCAAATATCTCGTAAATGATGAATTTTCGCTATAGAACAACCTTAATAAAAAACGTAGCCAGACTCCAGGCGAATTCGATGACATACAAAAATATAGGGAGTTCCATTTAAAAAAATTAAGTTAAGCTTATTTAAAAATAGTATAATTTGACACAAATTTTTGCAGAGCCTGTATAGTAAAAATGATATTTTGCACATCGGGCGTAAAGAGCAATCCTTTCTTCATATTTGTATCAAACTTCAGCCTTCTAGCTGCTAAAACAACCTCGCAGTAAATTTTTAAGTGAACCTCTGTAAATGACACAAAATGTGGAAAAAAATTGATAATTTGCTAACGGTGATCCAGAATGTAAAATGTCTTATATCACCATAAATCTATGTGAAAAGGGGTTCTAATGGAGAAATAAAATACTGGTAGTTCTATTTGAAAAAACAAAGTTGTGTAGCAATTATGAGTTTTGGAACACTCTGTTTACGTGAAAATATTTTTAGGTTGTGCAGCCTTACAAACTGTCTTTAAAATTTTTTTGTATCTTACATGATTTAGAAGTTATGGACCGATCCCTCACTGATGACTCACCCTGTATAATCAGCTTTTTATAATTACCACCCAGTGCATAATTATAGAAACGCCACACGATAAAAACATAAAATTTTATTACTAGTTCAATTGTTAGCAGTAATTGTTTTGTTCCACAATGGAGGGTCTATTGTCAATTTTACGGCGACGAATTGTTTTTATTATAGTATTTTGGCCATGAATTTAGCGATCATTAGTTGACTTGGAGGAACGGTACAGTGACTTTTTCTCTTCAGGACGAAATTCGAAACACTTTGCGAAACGCTCGCCGCGATGTAACACAATTGAAGTGGATTGGTGTGCGCGTTTTTAGTAGACATTCCCTTCCTTGCAATTTATGTTGTAACTGGTGTTAAATAAAATCAAAGTGAACGCAATGGCCGTTAGAGGGGCTCAATTTTGTTCGCTGACGATCAGAAGATTTGCTCGCATGTTAGCCTTGCCAAGGTAAGAGGAAGTGTAATTGAAACGCAGCCTTTAACTTGACCTTAGCTTTGAATTTGTTGCCGAAAAAATGTGCGCGTATCATTTTGTTTTGCCGCTTTTTACCACTTATTATTTACCTTCAAGCTATGATAGTTGTCGATTATTTACATATCGCATTGTTCTTCGTACAACAGGTCATTGGTGGAAATAGTAACGTCGCGAAGCACATGTGGTGAAAGCAAGAGGAATTAAATGTAAGGTGCGCATAGATGAAAGAAATACATTTTCGACTCCACAGAACTAGGCTCGGTTGTTACATCAATAAAAAATCTAAAATTAGAGCCGATTGTTGGTTTGGTGAGTCTGAGCGTTTCAGTTAGCGAATTCGGACTACATTTCATTAAAATGTATCAAACGCTGGTACATTTTTCAACCCGCTCATTTGACTATCCGGCACCACTTCTCGAGTGAGTATTTCAATTACTTAAAAGCCCGCTCATTTTGACATGACAAGACAAACTTGCTTACCATTTATATACGTATTGCAATTTGCATATAAGATATCGTGACTTGGCAAAAACCATATAAATAAGGTATAAAGTAATGGAAGACAACAGAAGAAGAAGAAAGCTTCTTGCTATTTGAGATTTACTTGTACAGATGTCACCAAACTGAGCAAACCAAATAACTTATTAATCGATCACGTGAATGGAAGTGCGTAATCTAAAAATAAAGATAAGATGCATGGCCCGATAAGTGCAGACCTTTGACTTGCGGCAAAGTAACAGACTCGTGGAGACAAAAGTACAAATATTTCGCATGCTAAACCGCATTAACATTTCCTTTCATATGTATGAGTTTACAAAATCTCCGTGTTGAACATATAAAGCGGAACTGTCCGAGAGAAACGGTCCAGTCCAGCTCTAAAATGTTGGACGTCGACAACGCCGGCGAAGAGAAAATTTTGACCAATGTCAAACTGCAAAAAGTCATTCTTCAGCGGTATGTCCACATTTCTCTAAACCCTTCTAAACTGTTTGTCCAACTCAGGATGGGCAGCTTCACCTCATCGCCGAAAATCCAAAACGACGACAACCAAGACGACGAATTTCGAATACCCATCGGTATTAGCCGGTTCGAGCTGATACATTTCTGCCAGACGCAACCAATGGTACAGCCCATGGTCAAGAGGTCTTTTAGAAGAGCCGCGGGACCGAACGACGACACCTACGACCTCAAGTACAGAAAACTGAGTGGTGTGACGAAAGGTACAATACCCACAACACCCAATTACATTTTCATTTCGAAATGTTGCAGGATGCAGTGGCGATTACGTGTCGGGTCCTCATTCCTTGAGAATCTTCCAATGGAACATACTGTCGCAAGGTAGGCATCATTGACACGGTTTTTCTTAATTTTTAATGTTAATTTGCAGCTCTGGGACAAATGAACGATCATTTCGTCAGATGTCCGGACGAGGCCTTGGAGTGGAACTCTCGAAAGTTCCGAATAATCGAAGAAATCGTCGAATACTGCCCCGACATAATCTGCTTACAAGTGAGCTAATTGCTGGAATTTAGTAAGTTCCTAATTGATTGTTGCCCTGAAGGAGGTCGACCATTTCAACTTCCTCAAGCACGTTTTGGGCACGCAAGGCTACACCGGTGTATTCTACCCAAAACCCGACTCGCCCTGCGTCTACATCAACGGCAACAACGGCCCCGACGGATGTGCCATCTTCTACCGCACCAACAAGTTCGATCTTATCAACGTAGCTTCCAGAATTCTGGAAATCTGGCGAGTGCAAAGCAACCAGGTGATTGGGTTCATTGGCGCGGTAAGGCAACTAACCTGATGTAGTTTAGGTGGCATTGTTGGCAAATCTGCGCGTCAGAGAGACGGGACAAGAGGTCTGCGTGACTACCACGCATCTTAAAGCCCGACATGGCGCCTTCTTGGCCACGCTGCGCAACGAACAAGGCAAAGACTTATTGCAGTTCGTGACCCAACACTGCGGCAACCGGCCCTTGATCCTGTCTGGGGACTTCAACGCGGAGCCCAGCGAACCCATCTACAACACCATACTCGCCCACGAGTGCCTGAAACTGGGTAGTGCGTATGCTGACTGTGATAATGTAAATGCGGATTCGGCTAAGCGGGAGCCGCCCTACACAACGTGGAAAATAAGAGACGAAGGCGAGATTTGCCACACCATAGATTACGTTTTTTATAAGAAGGATAGTTTGGAGTTGGAGGCGGTGTTGGAGTTGCCGACGGAGGAGGAAATTGGGGAGGATCGCGTACCTTCGTACTCCTATCCTTCCGATCACTTCTCCCTCGTTTGCGACTTTAAGATGAAAAATGGTCAAATGAAAAAGGCGTTGCTTTAATCTGTACAAAATGTGTGATAAGTAGACATAAGTTTGCGTTTATTTTTTAAATTATTCTTTTGTTCTTATGTAAAGTACGCTCTACTAATACTAGAATAAATTTTAGTAGTTATGTGATTCAATTTCCAAACCATTGCCTTGGAGGATTATATTGTATTGTGGGCGGAATTTTAAACAGTCGGTGGATACGGAAATATCAAGCGCCGATTGAGAAACATCAAGAGAATGTCTCAAGTATAGGCGAGCATCAAACACATCTCTCAACGCGGCTGCGTGGGCCATGAAGCACTTTGAAATTTGTTCGAGTATAGAAAATGCTTGAACTTGAGATGTGACACTTTAAATTAAGTTTTCTGTTGGCAGTCGATGCATTGAATCTCTTTTTTAACCAATTCCATCTTCTGGAGTCGGTTTAGACGTCGTTTGGGCAAATGCCATGTCAAAGGTCTGCACTGTTAAAATAACACAAATGTAGGCTCCATGTCCTGCTGGACCTCCGTTTTTTTTGTGCGCTCTATATAAATATTATCAACGCCAGGAGATGGAATTTGTTTAAAAAACTAAATGTATATTAATGCATTGTGTCTGAAACGAATTCCCCAACTCAACGTCAAAACTTTGCTACAACGTTGGAGATGAAATATTGAGGAAACGAGTTAGCTGGACAAAAAGATGAGAAATGCACAATCAAAAAATTAAATAAAATTAAATATTGGAAAGGAAAAAAGAAAGGAACGAGAACACGCGAAATATAATAAGACGAATTAGCAGCAGCAGGAACACTTCAGCAGACTTAAGAAATGGATAGACAGAAACTGACTGGAGATGAATGATTGAAGAAATGAATTAGTTGAAAAAAAGACAAGAAGCAATGAGATTTGGAATAAGTAAATAAGTAAACAATCAAAATTTTAAATGGAAAATTAATTATTATTTGGGAGAAAAATTAGCAAATGAAAAAAGAGGAAAGGACAAACAAAACAAAGAAAATGAAACAAATTTGCAGAAGGATAAGGTCAGGAGAATAATGGGCAAAACATAAAGAAAAGAAGCAGTGAGAAGAAGTAGACAGAAAAAATATTTAAGACACGACTTGAGTAAAGAAAAACATGAAAAGCAATGAGTCTTGTAGCAATGAACAATCATGATTGCTGCAGCAATTGGTTGAAGGTGAAATAACGAATAGACAAGTCAGCTGAAAGAAAAGACGAGAACCAATGAGATTTGGAGAAGTCGACAATCAATAATTCCATAAAAGATTATATATTTCAGAGAAAAATTGGCAAAGGAAAAACAAGGAAAGAGAAAGCAAAAAATAAAAATAAGAAGTGAAATAGGCAGAAATTGGTTTTAAATGTAATTTATAGTAAAATTAGCAGAAGAAAACGACGCGGAAATAATTAGCGAAAGAAGTAGATGAAATATAAAAAAGATAAAAAAAGTAGTTTCTCTATTTAATAATAAACGTAAACAATAGATTTATTTTAATTTAAAAAAAGCGCAAGTCAGAGAATAAGTTTTGAACGTTGCTTTATAAAATAATAAATATTTACAGCAGATTAGGATGAGAAGCAGTGAGGCTTGAAGGAATTGATAATCAAACATTGAATACGAGAAAGATTTGCAGAAAAAACTAAGCTGAGAATTACCTACTAGAAAATAATGTTGAGCGAGACAGGGTCGTACATGAACAAAATAAGAGAAATTCTTTCAGCACTGTAATCAACTACTTTACCTAGTACCCAGACGTAATTATATTATGCTCTCAAATGGAAAAAGGTATAAAGAGGGACGAATGGATAACTGTATGAAAGAGCCCGTTAAAGCCTAAGTCATGTAGATTAATACCTACACGAATACATATTTTCAATACCATTTTCAAAGTATATTTATGTAATTATAAAAATTAATACAAATGTTGATCATTCGAGTTGTTTTCGCGCCATTGCTTTCATCGGTATTACAGATTCCTGCCGTCTAAATTATAGACCCCTACAGATTATAATACAGTACCCTACAGCCGGTATTTCGTTGACTCTGTAATTTACCTTACCATTTGACGTTTGGTGACAGATCAGGTTTTGCAGTGAAAATTTATAAATATTATTTCCTAATTAATAACAATGAGTACAAAAACTAAAATTCTTGAAAAAAATGGTTCCGTAAAACAAACCGAGTTAAAATCTGTATTGTACAGAGCAATAAAGGCGAATTCCGAGTGGCCGGATAAGGTTAAGTCACTATTCCACTTGACAATGAATTAATAATTTATTACAGGACGAATTTCTCGACGTGATATACTGGGCAAGGCAAGCAATAGGTTTAATTCTCGGAATATGCTGGGGATTAATACCGCTGAAGGGATTTGTAGGCCTCTTTCTGTAATTGTTGTCGTGTAAGATGAAGTAAAGCTAATGCTTGGGTTTCAGATTTGTAATTGTTAACGCCGCTGTAATATACTTCTACTTCAGTAGTTTTCAATCAATAGATGAAGAGGAGTTTGGAGGTGCTTGGGAGTTGACTAAAGAAGGGTTCATGACTTCATTTGCCGGCTTTTTGGTGACTTGGATTATAATATACTCGGGTTTATATCACGATGGCGCCCAGTTATGATGAGGTGAACGTTATTGTAAATATCTTACAATTCCATTTTGTATAAAATCGAGATTCGTCTGAATTCAATACGCTGTTATTTAAATGTTCGTTGGTTCAATAATAAAACTTGTTTATTGACAGTATAAAAAAGATGAATACAGAGGAATGGAAGCAAATTCGTTTTATAAGTTATAAAAGGAAGTGTAAAGATTAAAAACAACATAACAAATACAATGTGACTGCCTTTCTAATGCTTACATAGCATCATACTGTAGGTATGTACAAATACATTGGAATACAACACTTTGAAATTTAAGTGTAGTTATGGAATGACTTGTTAAAGTCTTTTACAAATAGAAGATGTTACGTGAGATCTATCATTTACGCACATTAAAAAAAAAGATTTACATTAATACTTGTTCAGAAACCGAAGTTTGTTTTACTGTGATGCACTCTGTCGATGTTTCAAAATTAAGTCACATCAGAGCTAATATAATTAAGTATTACAAGCTACAATATTGCAAATAATGTTATCTTACTTAATTCGACTCGAATCGTTAATCACACAATATTAATTACACATTAAAATAATATTTTGACGTAAATCATTAAAACTGTTATATACACACATAGGAAGCACAAACAATCTACAGTATGTTGACCTTTTTTTAAAAAACTTGTGTCTACCAGTCGTAAGTTACTTTATCGTTTTATATTCATATATGATTTGGATTAATAAAAATAGTCGTCTAGTGTGGAAGCAAGTCTAATAGAATTTTATGTGGGAAGTGAAAAGTTCCGCCACTATTCAAGTTTGATTTGGGCGAAAAGTAGGAAATCATCTAGTTATGTGTGCATCTTCTGCTTCACTACAATTATGATTGCTATCTCTTCTCGTAACAGAATCGTTTGATGAGTGGCCCGCCTTATCAGATGTCGCCTAAAAACGATTAGTTTTTCAACGACGAAATCAAATAGTCCTATCGACTGCATTAAATCATAATAATTCAAAACAAACGAGTACCTTGTAGCGCTGTAAAAACTTCAAATCGCCACGTTCGGGAAAGTAATTGTGTAAAATGCCTGCGTTGTGTAAAAATAAACCGAAAATAAATCAAAAACCAAGACAACTACATGGAAAAGTAAAAACACGTACCGCTCCTCTTTAGCTTTATTTCTTTGGTGACTCTTTTGTCCAACGACGATTCCGAACCGTCCAGGGTCTCTGCAGAGTCGGGTGTGTTGCCCGTGGAATTAATAGGAGAGGACCCGTCACTTAAAAGACTCAATTCGCCCGTTTTGGCTTCAGAGCTAACCATCGACCAGGGCCTGGGCTTGGGGGCGATAACAGGCCCCGTCTTTCCTCTCTGATGCTTCCCGGAATCGTGGTCGTCTACAAAAAACCACGTAAAGGCCGTATGACACGGTACTAAATTTAGTACTAAATCTAGTCTCAAAATAGATATGAAAATTATGTGCTAAATTTATTGAAAAAATGTGAAATGCTGTGTGACACGAGTGTTAAGGTGGGAAAAAAGCATGCAAATTTTCCGTAAGAGGGTTTAATTTCCTAATTTTCCAACAGATTCGTCTGATTTTTTGGTTAGCATTCGTTAAACATTGCACTTGAAATTAACATCATTTCAGATTCATCCTAATAGTGGTTATTTAAGAAAAAAATAATACATGCAATTTTTCCATAGGAGAGTTTTGAGGTTTAAACTTCCTTATTTTCCAACAGAATCGTCTGATTTTTTGGTATTACCTTCACTGAACATTGCAATTTAAATTAAGATCATATGAGATTCATCGTAATAGTAGTTATTTAATCATTAATTAGTTAAACGGCCCTTACATAATGCTGAAAAAGAAAACACCAAAGCAGATTATTTTGAAATTTGATTATGATGAACATGCCTCAGTTTACCAAAAGATGAATGCCCTAAATTGCCTAATAACTGAGATTAAGCATTATTTTTAACGTGTTTCATGTAAAACCTACGTTCTCAACTTGAAAATGAGATGTCGCTGCGATCAACCTTTCGTTCCTAAATGAACTGTCGGCAAAACTTATTTCGAAAACTACTTTCTACAACGAATACGATTCATCGTAATCTTTGAGGCAAAAAACTAGGAAAAAGCTAAAATTTTTGCATTTGGTGAATGATCGACCTTTGCGACATCTAGCGGCCGTGAATCGTAACAAATGAAAAATTTCCCACTTTAAATTTCGTATGAAATTTCGTCTCTGAGCCTGCGCATTCTCGCTATAAAGCGTTGCGTTTGTCATAAAGATGGGATGTTTAGTTCATTTTGGTGAATTGATTCTTTAGGTCTCATTCACCCAAGTGAATGATTCACTTGAACGATTCATTTGATTCAGTTAGTCCCGGCACAGCTGTACTTGGTTTAGCGCCTAGTGTTTTCTCATCTCACGAACGGTTGCGTCTCACTCTCCCGAATTATTTCAGAATTGTTAGATTTTTACCGGCCCGGTTGAATTTTAAAATTATTGATATTTACAGTACGGATAGGAAATATTGCCGAGCGCCGAATCAAAAGTTAAAAATAATAAATAGAATTGAATTTGTTTCTCAGATTCTCGAGTTGCCATTTGAACTAATTGGAATAAAAAACTTTTTTTTTGAATAAGTTAATATAGAGTAAAAAATTAAACATGCTAGAAAATTAATACCCGAAATAAAACAACTTAGAAACACACAAAACAACGCAAAAGTAAAATTATGTCTTGGCCCAACCATAAATCAAGAATGGTTCAAAAGACCCTTTCGCAGTTACTGGTCACTCATGCATCTGGGTCTAAAAAAAATCCCATTCATCAATTTTTTTATTATGAGTATGGGATTGCGGAGGTTATGAGATTTGACGTACGAAATTCAAAATTGCCTTTCCTCGCAAATGTAACTAGGTATTCGGATTCAGCACACACATTTGAACGTGACAAATTCAATAACAAAGTTAAATACACTGTGTTATTTTTATATCTGTGAAAATCATGATTCGTGAATAATTTTTATTTTTCCTAGTCAGTCGGTAGGTCGGAAGTTTAGTTCGAAGTGAATGATTCAGTATGAAAAGTACCGGGTGACTATAAATGATTGACATTTTTTGTGTTAGGTTGGCAATATTTTTTAACTTTTCCGTTGGGTACAGTGATTTTCAAATTTTAAATTAAATTTAAAAATTGCCAATATCAGAATTGTTTTCAAAATGGTTTTTACAGCTGGAAGATCTTTTCGATCACTCGCTGTAACCATTTTCTCCATTATTTGTCACTTTTCGTTCGCCATTATTCAGTAAGTTTTACTTTTTGACAACAATATTTTAACCTGAAAATTTAATAGACATAAATCACGACGACAGTCAATCTGGTACCAATTCTTCAATGTTGCCAATCACCTAAATTTAAGTCAATCATTTATAGTCACCCGGTAGGAATGAGTCATTTGATTCAGTGAAGTGAATAGTTCAAACGAACTAGTTCGTTCGCGAACTGCCCATCTTTAGTTTGTCATCCAATTGTCACTTGACCTTAACCTCAATTTCAATAATTGAATTCAAATAATTTCTATGATTTGTTATAAAATGGATAACCTAAAACTTTTAGATTTATCTGCGAGTGCGGTTACTACTGTTGCGCTTGTGGTAAACTTGAAACAGCAACAAAAACGTGCGCACACTATCGGCGTCGATTTAGGATCTAAATTATCAGTTTTCAGAACATGTTTTAACAATTTCGTGTTGAAATATTTTAGTATCCAAACTCTGTATGACACGAAGCTAAATTTAGGATATAAATTTAGTACTAAATTTTGTACCGTGTCATACAGCCTTAACGCCGATTAAAACTCGTACCATAACCACCTAGCGATGAATGCTCCGCAGCCATGTCTCCGGCAATGCTCCCATCGCTGCTGTCGTGTGACAAAACGCTGTCTCCGGTCAGTCTCCTCGTCAAGGGCGACGCGCAATCATGAACGCCTCTCCGCCCCAACGACGGCGAAAACTTCTCCAAATTGTCGATGGACCTAGACCGCGGAGTCGGCGTCATCAACCCCCTCAACAGCGGCGAGTTCCTGCTCATTTTCGGCGTTTTGCGGTCCTCGCTTAAAATCGGCGAGGCGAAGTCGTGATTCGGACTCCCGTCCGCCTGAAACGAATTGCAATCGTCCGAAGTCGGCGTCACCGAACCGGGCCGGAAGAACGTCTCCAGGCCTTCGACCAAATCCTGGGAAACTGCGTCGCTGACGTCCGGGTGTTTGACCAGCGGACGCGTGGGGGCCCGTGTCTTGGCTCTTCGAGGACGACCTAACCACACGACCCCGAATAATCACTTACATTACCTTAAATCACGCTTACCTTTGACTAAGTGTTGGAGTTGATGGGTGGCGCTTGGTAGTTCCGTGACCGAGTCGTCTTCTTCGGAATTGCGGCTGTTTGAAGGTAGAAGACTTGGAATGTCGTCCGCTGAGAGGCCCTCAACGCTATCCACCACTGACTTGGGGCGCAGCTTGCGCCCATGCAAACTTTTCCGTTTGATTGACAAGTGAGGAGTCGCCTAAAATAACAACATATAAAGCGAACAAAAAAAATACGTTTCTCGGGAGGACTGGAATCTAGCCTCAATTTTTTTTACTACTACCAATAAAACAACTCTAATAACGCATATAAATCTACAAAATAACATTTGCCAATAAAAATAAATCAAAGCTTTTGTAAATGTGCCAAGTCATACAAATTTAATTTCAAATCATAACTGGTAAAATTTTACTTTATGTCCGTTTTACTACAAAAATTTTTAAATGATCTTTAATGCCATTTCTTATAATGAAATTTTGTGGAATTGTCTACCGTTCACTGAATAATACCGTAGAACCCTTCTATAACGAGTCCCGGTTATAACGAAAAAACTGCTATAAAAGTAAATCGGTTGGTCCCTTGCCGTTTTGTATACCATTTCTTGTAAAATTTCCTCTCTAAAGCGAGAACGTTTCTGGCATTGAGATCGATGTAACTAGATTTTGGTTTCGTCCCAGATCGGTAATAGCGAGAAATTTCGAAAGTAGTTCGACTATTACTAGTTTGTGGAAAAAATGAGGACGTGCGGGTTTCAGTTGATAGAAACTTGACAATTGCAATTCTCAGTATTTAGCAACTTTTCAAGCAGAGAACACTTCGTGCAATATGCCATTATATCCTCAAAAACAAGAATATAATTTTCTATCAAAGAAAAAATATCTCTATACAGGTTGATCCGGTTTATATCTGCATAACTTTAACAGCTGATAGAACGTTGAAAATTAAGTCGAAAATCCCTATACAATTTTAGTCTTAAGTGCCTTCTTTCAGATATACGAGGTGTTGAGTTTTGTAAAGTTTTTGGTCCATAACTCTAACGATACATGTGCGATTAATTTCAAATTTTGACCAAAAATATTTCTAAGGGATTAAATGATAACCGCCACGTAATTACTGCCACTGTATATACTCCGCACAAAAATTACAACCTCAGATTTGTAATGTAAAATGAAAACGGTAATTTTTTTATGGAGGAAACAACATGATAATATTGTACCTTAAAAGTCTGGTGTTTTTATGTAGTTATACCTATTCATGTGACAGTCATCATCTTGGTATAAATTGCTCTTAAAATATACAAGTATTGCGATAATTTTTGTGCGGAGCGTATTTTTTCTCAAATGTGTTTTTTTTGTCGGTATGCCATATCTCCCTTAATACTTCATCAAAACCAATGATTGAGCCATCATTTTGAAGATTATCTTCACCGCTTTATGCAATGTTTTTTTTTTATGATAATGTTTCTTTTAAAAATAAAAAAAACGTATTTTGGTCTAGCGCTATCTATTGTGAATTGATTTAATTAAAAACCGTATTTTGGCCATAGCGTCATCTATTGATGTATTTAACTAACATATACCACTCCCCAAGCGCATTCTATGCGAATTATTCGCACAGGCCACGGATCAATAATAAAAATGAAATTGGTAAAAAACAAGCTGTAATCTGCAAAGAAAGACAATTGGCAACAACTTCAAAAAACAGGGACAATATTATGAGTGTAATAGTGAATACTCGTCGAAAGAAACGAGAAAAAATGATAAACTAGATAAAGCTGTCCTACTTGGTTTAGAGTGAATGGCGAATCCAATGTGCCCACAAGTGGGGCCATGTTATAATTAAAAAACCAGAAAAATGTTTGGAAAAAATAGGGAATTCTCCACACTTAAACTGGTCAAATGGGTGCCTGAATCGCTTTTAAACATACCATCAATTGCGGTAAAATATGTGGTGAATCAAAAAGTGTTCCCCAAGAAACTAGAAAACTGGTTGTCCAATCTTTGGACAAAATTGCGTGAAAAATATGAAAATTTAAACGTTTTACATATTTAAACAAATTTAAACAAAACCCGCAAGTTTAAAACCGAGACTTGCAAAGGTAGTAAACTTTGCAAAGAACGTTGTACTCGTTTGTGCAAATATGAAAAATGTAAATTATTGGTGTTTGGAATATCAGCTAAGCCTAGATGTTTTAAAGGAATAAGAAAACTTGCCGCTGGATTACTAATCAGATCTTCAACAGACGGGCTTGGATGATAAGTGATATTTTAATTTTTTTATCGGAAAATCCTATTGCTTATAAACAATTGCAGTGCACATCCACAAATAAAAAAATTACATATTCAATTGGAATTTTGCCTATTAATGCTACTTCAGTTTAACAGCCAATGGACCAAGGCACTATAAGACCTTTAAAATCGCACTATAGAAAACTTTTGGTGAAACAATTATCACCAGTTAAAAGAAAAAAACGATGCACAATTAGTCTTCTGGATGATGTAAACTACATACATACACAAAGCGTCAAAAACTGCTTTCAACATGCCAAATAGCGGACAGATGAATTCGATGAAGATGATCGTCCATTAGAGGAATGAATTAATATGCAAAAAGATGTAGTCAGCGGGTGTACAGAAAACATTGCCACTTGCACTTACTTTAAAGGAAATGGAAATTATCGAAGAAGTGTGTGAAGAAAATAAAAATAAAATAATAGTGACAGCGAAAAATAATAACTGTTCCAAATATTCAGAATGTAGAACAATCTTTAAAAAATATGGCCGACCAAAAATACAAATTTTATTCAATAGTTGTGTTGTTAAGAACATTTTAGAAGCTATTGTGAACTGGTGGACATAAAGTAAAAAATTACCTCATAACTAAAGTGCAACACAGCAAATGTAAATTACTCCTCTTACTTACTAAATTTAAGTATTCCAGCATCTGCATGTTTTGTGATTGAAAATATATTAATATATTTTTTATGCACATGTAGAAAGAACTTACCAAAGGGGAGTGGTCTGAGAGGTGACTGCTATCAGTGATGGAAATGTCACTCGCGCCGTGCCTGGAACTACCAGAACTACTCAACCTGGACCTCCTCGGTGGTGAATCGATCCTTATGGCACTAGCATCCCCTACCAAAATCTTGTAGCTCCTCATCAACACCTCGTAAACCTCATCAGTGACTTGTTCAGAAAGATGTGCCGCAACAATGAGATTGAGCTCCCTGCGAATACAAATGTGCCGCTCTCTATCACAAACCTCTCGACTATATCGCACTGTCAGATTGACAGGTTGACTTTTTTAGGTTATGATTATAACAACATGGCAAGTGCACCGCAAATAAAACGCGAGGCGCCCAATATTTTGGTCACCGGAACTCCAGGCGTGGGTAAATCCACGCTCTGCCGAAAACTGAGCGAAACGACAGGTCTGCAGTGGTTGGAAATATCAAAAATTGCAATCGAATACAACTGCTTGGAGGAGTACGACGCGGTGTATCAGTGCCCCGTTTTGGACGACGACAAGCTTTTGGATGGTTTGGAACCGGCAATGTCCAAGGGCGGAAACATCGTGGACTATCACAGCTGCGACTTTTTCCCGGAACGGTGGTTTGATGTAGTGTTTGTGTTGCGGACTGACAATACAACTCTCTATGATCGATTAGTGAGTAGAGGTTACACGGGGAAGAAACTGGAGGACAACATCGACTGTGAAATATTCCAAACCGTACTGGACGAAGCTAAAGCGTCGTACAACGAAAATATAGTGCACGAACTGAACAGTGTGTCAACTTCACAACTTGAAGATAATGTGAATAGGATCTGTGTATGGCTCGAACAGTGGTTCGACGCCAACGCTTAATAAAATATTTACCTGACTCTGTTCATTATGTCCACACCTGCCTGTTGTTTGATACAAGTTGTCACGAAATCCAAAGGAATTTGTTTTTTGGTCTTGCAACCTTTTTTAATGTCTTGTACCATCTGCTCGTCGTGCAAAATATAAGGACACTGCTCCTTACAACACTTCAACATCTTATCCATTGTAATCTGTAACAAATTATGAAATTCATACTGATTGACATTATTAATGACTAGCAAATGTACCCAGTGTTGCACGGGTTACACATTTACCAAACAATTTGTTTTTGATATTCTATGTACAGAGTGACCCATAAGATAGCGGACCAGCTCTCTAAAATTGTTATTTGTTTGTCGATTTAAGGGATTTTTTTATGATAGCCAAAAATAAAAAACGAATGAGCATTTTTGATTGATAATTTAATTACGCCACTTAATTTAAAATACTTACAAATAAGTGTCACCAACATTTTACAAAAATATATTACTCCATTTGCTAACAGAAACATACCATAATTCAAATATATTTATTTTATCAAAATATTTCGAATAGTCTTTATGTAAATCACAATTATTTTGTAAAAAATATTGCTAAACCTGTTAATGTGTTAATATTCTTACCAGGTATAAATTTTAGTATTATGGGCTTCATGTTATTGCCAAATCGGACCAAATAATCTCAAATTTTGATAGAATTTTCATCAAAATCAAATGGAACTCGTAATTAAACGATGTTTAAATAAAACAAAAATTAACATTGTTATGAATAACTGAAATATTTAAAGTTCAACTGATAACGTTTGAAAGTATACCTAATTTTCAAACAATAAATAAATTTAAATTATGCTATTTTTCTGTTGGCATCTAATATTTTTTTGTAAAATTTCGGTGACAATTTTAAAGTATTCAAAGTACATTTAAGCCAACAAAAGCCCCTTTTTGAAAACTTGCTGCTCCCAAACCAATGAGAATTTTGGTTTGATATTTTGACAGAAAACTTTCAAATATCTTCTAGTTCATAATGATCAATTCGAATTTTGTAATTTAATGTACAAAGTTGTTCTTGAACGCAAATTGTTCATTTAATCAAATTTTTCAAATGGAACACCCGTATATTTTGGTGTCAATCGATTAAATTTTTAATGAGGTTTTTAATGGTATGATTGAATGAGTGGAATATCGATAATTTGTAAAATACATAGTTGTTAAGAAGTTGAAAAATGATGAGTCAAAACTAGAAAGTCAAAATTTGGTGCATCATCAGCATCGACTATTCTGAATCCAAGTAAAATATGTATGTACATTCAAGTTATATCACAAATTGACATCAACTTGAACTTTGAATGGCAATTCCAAATTTTTATGTTGTTTCATATTTTTATTAATTTACAATAGTTATTTTTATTACAAGGCCATCGGCCGACAAAAGATTTTAATTTAAAAAAAATTACATTAATTGTAAAAATAATTTCGATTAGAGGATTTATTTTTCTCCTGTTGGCGGTACCTATTCCACGATATAATGAAAATATTTTTTTTACATTTGTAAGTTTTGAGTAATTTGAATGCAAAATTCTACTGATAATAAGTAAAAATGGATAGACACACCAACACATATTCAAAAAGTAGCAGAAAATGTAATTCAGAATTTATTACCCGAAAAGTCAGCGCCGCCATCATAAAAGCTTTCATTGAAAATCCCTGCTTTCCATTTTCTTGCCTAGGCAGGCAAATGATCGTTTTGAAGACGATTAGCACGATTACAAAATAACTAATTTGAGACAGAGGCCGAGAAATAACTATTATAGTAAAAATAAAAAGCATAATTCATATGACATGCTAATTTCAATTGTTTGAATCAAATGTTTTTAATCCACAGCCTACACATGTCAAAAGCTAAGAAGAAGGCGCATATTTTTACAAAATATGGAATATCGCAAAAATTATCAAGAATCGGCATAACAAATATTTATAAAGGTCGAGTTATTTTTTACTTTTACACCGAATTTCGTTATTAGATTATGGGTTGCAATTTGAAAAACATGAGTTTTCTCTCTTCAAGGAAAAAATTGTGATATATTTACTTCGTATGATAAAATTGAAAGTTTTATTAAAAAGATCAACATTTGGAAAAGTAGGGTAGAAAAAAATTCGTTCGAAATGTTTTCCAGTGTCGACAATTTTATAATCGAGAAAAATTATTGTAGATCATTTAAAAGCGCTAGAAACTCAGTTCCGTACATATTTTATATTAAATATTTATTTCAAAAAGGTAGCTGGGATTCAAGATCCGTTTTGGATTGGCTTAAGTGAGATTGATCACCTGCCACTTAAAGCTCAAGAGGAGTTTGCTGAGCTTTCGAATGACTCAAACCATTGATTATATATTGGTTATAATATATAATCAATGCTCAAACTTAAAACTACAATTTCCAAAAAAGCCCTTGACTGAATTCTGGATCGGAACTAGAACTGAATTTCCCACAATCGCTGATATGGCGTTAAGTGATCTTCTGCCATTCAATACCACATATTTATGTGAAGTTACTTTCTCAGCTTTAACACATATTAAATCCCAATATCGTTCATGGCTAAAAAATGTTGAAGAGGTCTTACGTCCAGCAGTGTCAAACATTCCACCAAGATTTAATTTGTTAAGCAATAAAAAACAGGCACATCCATCTCATTAAATTTTTTCCTTTAATTTAAATTTAATACTTACCACTCAACGACTGCGTTCGAATATATTCGAGCGAACTAAGACGGTCAGAATTCCCTTTTATTTATGTTATTGCAAAAAATGCAATTTTGATGAAAAATAGGGCATATAACTTTTGTAACTATAATAAATACAATTTTACAACTTTTTGTGCAAGTTTTAATTTTAAATTTTTGTATGTTTCTAAACGAATTCTAAAACTATATATTTTCATATGTAAGGTAGGTGCGGGTAATAAGGCCTGTCGGGTAATAAGGCCTACTTAACAAAAATACTATTTAAAATGATCGATTTCGCTCAAAGTCACACTCGGAGGTAGCTAACACTCATTAGATAGTGTCTCAAAGTTCTTGCAAAGCTTTAGCTTGCTCGCTGCCAATAATGCAGCATTTTTCATTGTGAGTGTCGATTGCGCGGCACGAATAATAAGAAATCGTCCGAATCAATCGTAAGTATTTTTTGTAATAATACACTTATATATATATAATTTTGCGCTATAGTTGTCTATTATTTCATGCTTTTACGGAATTTTGATGTTTGAATAATATATCATGATCCGAAATGTAATTTTTTTAAGTTTCTGTACACACATTGTAAGCGGCTATTAAGGCCTACCAAATTTGATCATAGGCCTTATTATCCTCCTCTTTTGTATCAACATTTTTCTATTTTACAGTTTATTTTATGGCTTTTTCAAAGTGTTAGGATTGTAAATTGAATTGAGCATACCCCAAAAAGACCTCCTATAAGGTTTTACCGCATGGTTTTCAGAAATTTTAGTTCGGACGATGACGATGATGTGACGCTCGCTCAAGTAATAAGAACATAATTTCAGCAGCTTATACCTACACCAGTCAAAAATAATGAAAAAACACCAACAGTTAGAAGAAAAGCCATAAATTACAGGAAAACTCCCATACTCCCAAAGAATAAAAGAAGAAAAAAAAAAGATATCAACCCTCAAAAGCAGAAGTGGTACTAAACAGAACGAGGCGAGTTGGTACTGTCACGGTTGTGAGGAGGATAAGATGGCTTATACAAGGCAATGTCCTAAATGTGGCAAGTGGTATCATGAGGAGTGCGTCGGTTTGTCATCGGATGATACAGATAATTTTAAGTGTCCTGATCGCTGTTAAACAAACAAATTTGTTGTTACTTTTAAGACTCTAAGCATGATTAATGCATATATATTATTATTGATCTCAATTACCAAATGTATAAAAGCCTATTTTGATTATTTATGTATGTTAAAGTCATAGGCCTTATTATCCTACTATAGTATAATAAGGCCTACTGACAAGGTTTTGTAAAATGTTTAATTTTGTTTTTGTTTACGGCAGAAGTTGCCATTTTTTGTTTATATTTTATAGTAATTGATCTATAGGTTTAATTAATATTAAAATTTGTTGATTCGGATACATAGTTTTTATTTTATTTCAAATCTCCCTTAGCTAGGCCTTATTACCCGCACCTACCTTATATGTATATTGTTAGCTAATAAATAAATCATCAAAAAATATCTTATCTTTCTTTTATATTTATATGGGGGTCGCCAGGAAACTCGCAATCATAAATGGGGTCGTGAATGAAAATAGTTTAAGAAGCCCTGCTGTAGAGCATTAATAATAAATCCGCAACCCTATCATGCTTCCTTCCTATGAAGAGTTCAGTTCAAACTTTCTTCTTAGTTTTTGTCAAACACGCCAATACTGATGCCTAAGCTTTTATGTATGATTAGGTATGGTTCAACTGACATCGACTAGGTTACATAAATTAGATACTCTTGTATTTGCCCACCTTAACAAAATACCCACGGGCCGCCACTGCATACAACTAAGAATATTAAAAAAACTATGAAAGATAACAACAATCTGTTTTTCTTCGATCACAATTCAGTGATCGAATCAATATTAACATAAAAATAGGGGGCTGCTATTTAAGATAACAAAGTTGATGTCAATTTACGTTATAACCGAAAATGCCGCCCCCTTGAAAGTATTTTACTTCGATTCAGAATGATCGATAATGCACCAAATTTCAACTTTCTAGCATTAGGGGAGTTCAAATTTTTTTAAAGAACGCTCTATGTGAGTCAACCTGTATAGATAGATAAATAGATTCACCTGGAGGTAGTCACAAATGCTGTTGTGAATATCGCAAGCCGCTTGTTGCAACTTGGCCTCGACCGGATGCCCGTCATCTCTGTGCTTGGCGACTTCCTGCAGCCTGACTAGCAGCTCGCGCGAGTTCTCAGCGTCTTGTATAACACCGGTTGCGTGATTGATGTCGTTGTGTGAAGTGATGGAGTCGCCGCTTGAGTAATTCTTGATGGCGTCGTGCGTCTGCGCCACCAACCTCTCCAGCGCTTGCTGCTTGGAAGTGAGCAGAAATCCGGGCTGCAGCGGCATCGGCTTCAGCGAATTCTTCCTCAGCGTGACGTTTCTATTCAGCAAGTCTTGGATCTTCTTCATGATCGCGTCCGTTCGATCGGCGTTCGCCTTCATGCAGGGCGTCACGTCGAAGATGGGAAACGGCATGTAATGAACGGTGCGGTTGCTTTCGAGGGCGTACGCGATGTCGTGGTACCCCTGCAGGGTGATGCCGTTTCTGTCCAGGATGATCGTTTTGAGTTTGTTGTTGATTTGAAGCGCTTTGGCCAAAAGCCGCGCCCCCGAGTCTCCAATCGTGTTGCCGCTAATGTCGAGCGTCTCCAGCGATTTATTGTCGCCGAGGGCGTTCAGGAGGTTGAAAGTGTCGGATCTGAGGCGGCAGTCCGGTATCACCAGCGACTGCAAAAGACACTCGTCGTCCTGGAGGATTTGCACGACCGAATCCATGATAGTCGACATGTGCTTCTTCATGCTACGCCCCATTTGCAAGTGTCTCAACGACTTATTTTTACTTATTGCTAAAACTACGTTGGATAAATCACCGTCCATATCTGAAACGCCACAAGAGAATTGGGATAATAGTAAAAAAATTAGTCTTACTGTTATCGGATATATCTAGACTAGAAATGCAGCGAACACCATGAACACATGATTCCAAAACGTGCGCTCCCTGACTCCCCAAACCGTTGTTGCTTATGTCTAAACACATTTCTTTGGTAAATTCGTTACAAGCCAGTCCCAGGAGCAAATTTCTTCAAACACAACAATTCAATATTTGCTCAGAAACAGAATTTTACATTTTACTCACTTCAACGCTTCTTGTGGAAGCTTGCAGTGTGACATGTTGAGATACTTAAGATTAAGTGTAGTGCTAAAAAACTGCTTAAACGATATAGGAGCCTCCTTGCTCTTTTTACTGCTAAAAGGATTCCTAGAAATATTTAAATGAACTAGATTGGTAGTACAGCCACGAACTAGAGCACCAAACAGCTGAAAAATCCAAAAATTATTAAACTTCCGAACCGAGTCTTTAACACAAACACACATTTTCTAATATTACATCCGTGCTCGAAATATCTATATGTTGCAGTGCGTTGGAGTGCGACAAAAACGTATGCATGTTCTACAAGAAAAAAACACTTTTTTGAAAGCAGTTCCCTGAAGCATCGGACAACGCTTACGCTTATATCGTCCTTGAGACTGTTTCCGCACAAGTTGAGATACGTAAGCGTAGTGAAAATGCTTTCGTTGCTATTAAGGGCGGCCGCCAGATGATTGATGCCCTTCGAACTGAGTCCACAATGAGCCAAATTTAGATGGACCAGTCCCTTATTCAACCGTGAAACGCAACCCGACAAGTAGATAGCACCTTTGTCTTCGATGGCATTGTTAGACAAGTCGATGGTGTGAAGAGAAGTGGCGGGATTCATTTTGAGCACGCTTCCAAACTTGTTGACGAAATCGGCCTTCAACCCCAAATTATCCAAATATATCTCTTCCAAGTTGAGCGACTTCCTTAGGACGTGCAGGATCCGATCCAGATTGTCGTGAGACAACTTCACCTGATTCGCTCTCAGTTTCGTAAACCACGTGTTGTACTCGAGAGCGCTAATTATCGGAATTAAATCTCTGGAAACAACGCGCTTTCAAACGTGCGTCTTATTAACTAATACCGACTTTTGATCCAAGTAATCGAAATCTTTGAGACACAACTCGCGCGTGTTCAGAGATACGTAGATGTTGTCCACGTCCCAGGCGACTTCCTCCCTGTAAGTCATGCCATGGAAGTCGCACATGCAAGCGTATTGTGTGGAAAAGCCGCCGCAAGGTCCAACCTCTCTTCTGCTGCTCGCTATCGCTTCTAAATCGCGCAACTGTTGCAAGCGCGTGTGGGGAATGACGTCGATCTAAAAGACGTCGGCAAAGTTTGTGACGAAAGAATACTCTTTTAATACTTTTTTGATAATGTGCTGAAGAGGGACAGTTGGAAAAATGTTTCTTATGGCGTTGTTCAACGCCGATATCATGTTGTCTACTTCCGCGCTGCACGTGGAATCGTCACCAGTCAAAAATGAGTAGACTTTGTCGTTTATTGTTAGACTGAGCTGATTTCCGCGCTTGCTTTCCAACGCTTGTATTTCCAGGTAGTGGAAATGGCAGTCGATCTTCAAAATTGCCCTCGATAATTGAAATATTTTCCTCAACAAATACTTACTTTTGTTGGCACTTTTGCCGTGAGCAGCAAGATTCGACACGGGGAAAATACCTAAACGAACAATACTTTTAAAAAACAAAACTTGAAGAACTTGTTAAATTTAATACAATAAAGCAAATTGTTGTTAATTTCTAAATAAAAGCAAATTAAATAAAAATATGAATTAAAATTAATTACATTATTATAAATTGAAAAACAAGTACACTTTTTGTTGACTGTGGCAGTAGCGGTTAGTGCTCATTACAATAGAACATTTGATGGGGTCGTTTTCAAAAAAAGCCCAAGTCTTTATTTGTCATTTCTTCAACAACTTCAGAATCTGCCAAAAATACCAATTCAAGAGACATTCTACTACCTACAAGTAGCGTTTTATAATTTCTGTGTGGTAAATTCCGCTGCCAAAAATCCTTATTTTTAAGTGTGTGCGTTAGTTCACTTTTTGAAGACGCGAGTTCCAAACTTGCGAATTGAAAAATATGTACACTTTTTCTTGACTTTGTCGCAGTAGCGGTTTGTGCTCATTACAACAGATCATTTGAGGAGGTCGTTTTCAAAAAAGCCCAAGTCTTCATTTGTCATTT
This sequence comes from Eledona agricola, assembly GCA_964023215.1. Taxonomy (NCBI): domain Eukaryota; kingdom Metazoa; phylum Arthropoda; class Insecta; order Coleoptera; family Tenebrionidae; genus Eledona; species Eledona agricola. Next base: position 18,916,910 of record OZ026855.1, on the reverse strand, counting down.
CTTTACTTCAACTACTTCAGAATCTGCCAAAAATACCAGTTGAAGAGACATTCTACTACCTACAGTAGCGTTTTATAATTTCTGTGTGGTAAATTCCGCTGCCAAAAATCCTTATTTTTAAGGGTGTGCGTTAGTTCACATTTTGAAGACGAGAGTTCCAAACTTGCGAATTGAAAAATAAGTACTCTTTTTGTTGACTTTGTCGCAGTAGCGGTTTGTGCTCATTACAATAGATCATTTGAGGAGATCGTTTTCAAAAAAGCCCAAGTCTTTATTTGTCATTTCTTTACTTCAACAACTTCAGAATCTGCCAAAAATACCAGTTGAAGACACATTCTACTCCCTGCAAGTAGCGTTTTATAATTTATGTGTAGTAAATTCCGCTGCCAAAAATCCCTATTTTTAAGTGTGTGCGTTAGTTCACTTTTTGAAGACTCGCGAGTTCCAAACTTGCGAATTGAAAAATATGTACACTTTTTCTTGACTTTGTCGCAGTAGCGGTTTGTGCTCATTACAATAGATCATTTGAGGCGGTCGTTTTCAAAGAAAGCCCAAGTCTTTATTTGTCATTTCTTTACTTCAACTACTTCAGAATCTGCCAAAAATACCAATTCAAAAGACATTCTACTACCTACAGTAGCGTTTTATAATTTCTGTGTGGTAAATTCCGCTGCCAAAAATCCCTATTTTTAAGTGTGTGCGTTAGTTCACTTTTTGAAGACTCGCGAGTTCAAAACGTGCGAATTGAAAAATAAGTACACTTTTTGTTGACTTTGTCGCAGTAGCGGTTTGTGCTCATTACAATAGATCATTTGAGGCGGTCGTTTTCAAAGAAAGCCCAAGTCTTTATTTGTCATTTCTTTACTTCAACTACTTCAGAATCTGCCAAAAATACCAATTCAAAAGACATTCTACACCCTACAAGTAGAGTTTTATAATTTCTGTGTGGTAAATTCCGCTGCCAAAAATCCTTATTTTTAAGTGTGTGCGTTAGTTCACTTTTTGAAGACTCGCGAGTTCCAAACGTGCGAATTGAAAAATAAGTACACTTTTTGTTGACTTTGTCGCAGTAGCGGTTTGTGCTCATTACAACAGATCATTTGAGGTCGTTTTCAAAAAAGCCCAAGTCTTTATTTGTAATTTCTTTACTTGAACTACTTCAGAATCTGCCAAAAATACCAATTCAAGCATACCCGCAAGCAGCGTTTTATAATTTTTGCGTGGTACATTCCGATGCCTAAAATGCCTATTTTTTCTTGTGGACGGTATCTTCCAGGGGTTCCAACGAAATGGAATTACACATTTTCAAAAATTGACAAGTTGATGTACTCTTTCCAAAATGAAACAGGTTCAAGAGAATATGCGAAAGATCTACATTAAATGAGTGTGTAGATTTACAAAATTGTGCATAAACGCACCTAATTAGATAGTTCAAAGATCGCAATGCGCAAACATTCACTCAGTGGAAAGGCAAAAGTAATATTTTACATTCATAATCTAATTACATACAAACATAATTACAGGACATGATTTGAAAACGAGAAAAAACGACTGGTTAGCCATTCAAAACGACCCATTATCAATTTGTTTTGATTATAAAGGGTTGTATGGACACTAGTTTTTGTATTATTTTTTACAGTGTAGCCTTTTGAAACTGTCAAATCATGATATTTGACACGAACTATCAATCATAAAATAGCTAAATAAATAACGATTCAAATGGAACACGATCCAAAAACCCGAATTAAGATCGTTATTATTAATAACACCGACCGACCTACATACTTTCATAAAATAGTCAAACACTTTCAAAGCTTTAACGAATTTGAAAGTGAATGAATGCCCTGCTCTGAATCATTTTTTAGGCCCGTTAGTTTGAATCGTTAATTTCTAAATTTATTATTTCAGCTATGCTGTTGTAACACAACACATTTTGTATAATGTTGTACATCATGTTATACATATATGTAAAATAAAATAAACTAAATAGTCAAAAAATCTAATATGCCTTTTCTTTAAAATTTCCTCTCTAACAGACCCCATTCTAATATGTTCGCGAGTAAATTATAAAAGAGCCATATCCAGTTTCTAGCTACATTTCTTCTCCGGCGTTCAAATTTAAGCTGCCCGTTGCAAATTCACATTTACTTTAACGAATCGACAATAATTATTTTAGGCGGTTTACCCTACTAATTGACCAAAGAATCAATCACTCAACTATGGAAAAGGAAAATCTAAATGTTAACTAGGTCAGTTCAATTCAATCTTTACTAAAATGCAACAATATTTGTACAATTCCTTACAATTAAATCGGTGCCACCTGAAACCCCATTTTACATAATTAATATATTTTTTTGAAAAGGACACATTAAAGGACGGGAAAAATATAAAATCGATTATTTTGTCACATTTTATTGGAGAGACACTGCTTTCTCTGACAAGCTGCTTTGTTGTAATTTCGATTCATGAGCGACCCAATGAGTATGGCAGCTTTAGGTTTAATGATAAGGATTTCATTAATGTGAAAGCCTACACAGCTTTAACTTTATCAATATAAAAGGCGAAGGAAGGACAAGATTTATTGCTAGTACAACTAACTAGGATGTTCTACAAAAAAAAAAACAGTTATATTATTATTTATATTATTTATGATCCTTCGAGCTGGATCTATCAATTGATAAAGAACAGGTCCCCATATTTATATCATCAAATATAGAAGAAGCAACAGTCGGTCTCCAGAGGAACATCGTCATCCAATTCCAAAGTGAAGTTACATCAATCAAAAAAAGGGATGAACATTAATCGCTTGTTACATCCTCAAGTCCATGGCAGGTCCTGTTCCCATTAAGCCATGCAACATTTGCAAAGATTGTATTGTTCGGCTGTTAATAAAGCGATGCCTATTTAAATAGTTCCAAGCTCACCAAATTAGTGTCAATGCAATTCATATAATGAGAATTCACTAAATTATTGTCTGCACATATTGCAGCTATTTTAATCAAGCACCCTGTCGATTGAGAAACAAAACTTAACTCCAAACATTTTCCTTGAAAAATAAAAAGTTAACCTGGTGTTTAAAAAACTAATTAAATTAATTAAAAATTCTGTAGTTGTAGAGCATCTGCTATTTTTGTACTAGAAATTGTTTTTGTTCTTCATTCAGTTGTGGCATTGATTATATATAATCAATGGTTGTGGTTATCTTTGTGTAATCTTAGAGTAGTAATACAACAATCCAAATACATTTCCGTCAAATATCTTTAATGTTCTTGTTATCCCTGCCTGTACAATTCTTGTCATATTTATTTATTGTCATTACATATTTTTATATGACTCTCAATAACGAGTGAACTAAAAGCAAAACATGTAAAAAAATAATTTATTCAGTCCTATACAACAAACTATGCATATAAATAAAATTACGATTCTTCTTTCAATTCACTAATGTCGTTGAATTGAACCTTGGAGAGGACACGACCCATTAAAAGCCCCGACGCGATTTTAATATCTGCCCAACACGCCCCCTCATTTACTGCAACCAACGTTGCTATTTCCCCCCTGTAGGCCCCATTAACAACTTTAACTGTTTTCCCCGCAGCTGGTATAACAGTCTGTAAATGCGCTTGATCCAGCTTAAGTTTCTTTTTACTTTCAATCAATTTCACCACCGCCGCGAATTTATTATGCACCTCCCTTATCACACCTTTCTGCTTGAAGTATTCGTCACCTAATGACTTTGTAACAATCCTAACCATTATGCCATCAGTGATCCAATAATCTTTTCTGTTGCTCTTCTCCTTTTTCGACTCCTCCAACTCTCTTATCTCGTCCAAGGCGCATTTTTTCCTTTCCGATTTCATCTTCTTACTGCCGAACGAGCTGGTGGATGCCGCATCGTCAAACGGTCTCTTAAACTGCGTGAAAACGGTCGACGTTTTTATTTCTTTCTTCAGCTGTGGCTCAAGTTTCAAATCCAACTTAAGCTTCGTCTCCTCGTTCTCTCTGACCAGCTCTGTGAACGTAGGCTCCTCCTTATTTTGCACGCGCTCCTGCCCCAACTCCACCTGCTTCTGCACAAACTCCATCATGCGTTCTTCGTCGTCCTTGTCCATCTTCATCTTCTTGTTCTTCCTCTCCTCGCGTGCGATAGTTTCCGGATCTCTGTCAACGTACGAAATAAACCATCCTTTTTCCGTTTCGTCCACCAGACACTTTCCGGTCCTCCCCAACCACTTTACGAATCCCGTCAACGTAACCCATCGGGTCGCGTTCATGTGCAGATGGTTTCTATCCGAGATGTACTCCTGATACACGCGGTTCGCATTGACTCGCTTCGTTCCGAACTGCCTTCGCAGTATCTGCAAGTATTCCTTTGCGAACTGATACGAGAAGTCATCGATGATGCGTCTGGAGTTGTCAGCGAAGAGGAGAAGCTGGCGCTGATGCGACTCGGACATGGTGTGGCATTTGAAGCCGTTTTCGTCGCGGCACTGCTTCTGACACATTTGGCAGTACCAGCGGAGCTTCTGCAGCCCCTTCGCCTTCATTTTGTTGGCTATGTACTTCGGGGTACCGAATTCGGCGCGCGGCATCTTGCTTATGAATTACTCACTTCACCCACAAATATAATCAACGAAAACACCCTCTTGGAGATTTTGCTTGGTGATGAAAGCCACAAAATTGTTATATGTGGGTTTCGAGGTTGATCAACAAACGTCAAAGTTGACACTAGTGACTAACTAGAGGTGGGCGGCTCGTGAACGAATTCGTTCATTTGAACTATTGTTTAACTCGTTCGTATAATGCACAATGAACTACTGACTTCTCATTTTCTCGACTGAATGATTTGACTAAAACAAACTCGGGGGCTGTCTTTTAACGCTCTTCTGGTAACAACCGTGGCGTCCGTTTAGGCGTCGTTTGAGCCATTTTATAATTGACAGTTCCTGTCAAATGTCATGAATTGACAGTTTCAAAAGTCTACACTGCGAGCAATAAAACAAAAGCTAGATTCCATGGCCCGCCGAGCCTCCGTTACAATAACACAAACAATAACACGCTTTAAGAGGTTTAGCTTTTTTGTTCATTTACAAAGCCGCTCGTAGAAGATGAGCAAATTAATTTATTTGGAGACAGATAATTAAAAGTGTCCCAAAAACATGAGAACGAATGATGATTCGAATTAATGATGCACACGAGCGAATGAAACCGAAACATTCAATTATGCAAAAATAAACTACAGACCCCATCTCTAATTGGAGAATCACCTGAAGTTAGGTACCGTGATCAGGCTACCTGATTGGTGGAAATTAGTGTTGTGGCGCCATCTGGGCGAAATACCGTACAAATAGAGGCGCGGAGGGCGATTTGAAAAGCCAACAAAATTATGTTTTCTTAAAACACCGGATATTACGTAAGCTATATAACCAAAACTGAGTCAAATGCTTTAAATTGCTTTCTAAAAACCGCATCTGTGGCCAAATTAACCCCGATGACTACACATGATGATGATAAGGAAATTGTTAAGTGTTTGAATATGAAGTGATTTGTGCTTATGAATAATACTGAATAAAAATAAAGCTTACCAAAACTCTGTTTTCAGTCTTGTCTCCCTTGGTTTCCAAACGGACAACATTTTTGAAAAGTATTTTCACCTTATTCCCAACTGATGACTTTATGCTCTCTGCAACACAATACACGTTATTTTTCCTTGAAATAAATTCACGTAGGTGTTCAGTCATAGCTGCGTTACATGTATTAATTTTTCCGACATTGAATAAAGTAATTTAAATAATTAAAATTAAAATTTGAGGTCATTAGGTCGGGTAATTGAAAAAAAAAATGGCAAAAATCGGCGAGGCTTAGTGACGAAGCCGCGACCGATTTCCGACGTTATTTACATTTTTTCATGCATCCGGTAAAGCCTGAGATTGGTAATTGGTAAACAGAACATTGCAAAATATATTAATCATCAATATTGACACTCCCCTTTCAGGGTATTGTAAACATTGGGATATTTCGTGAATTACCAAATTTTCACTCACCATTTAAATCCTTAGTTAGTTGTGACCGGGTAGACATAGTTTGGAAGTGTTAAACACGCGCACTTCATTTAAAAACGTTTGTATTGTCCTTTGCAACAAATTGCACTAAAATAAAAAGAATTTTATTTAGCTGTCACTGTCATTGTCATTTTCGGGATTTCAGGTTATTAGGGTGGCGTTAGTGGGTTTTCGAGGCCTTGCAATTTGTTGCCAATACAGCGGGTTCAACGTCCCCACATCGATTCACATTTCACTAATTTTACACTCAAACCTATGACTCAATCAAAAGCTCAAACAACTTTATTTCATGTTATCGGGCGCAATATATAATCAATTAATCAGTCACCCTACTTTTTGCCTAATCGGTAACGGAACAGTGTCACTATCTTATCAATGCGTTCAAAAATGTATTGCTAATGATTTAGTGCGTAATAATATCAGTAAAAATTACTTAAATTTGTAACACACCACTTTTGAATTTTATTTTTTTAGGACCTGAAAACTTGGGGTTTTTATCTGTCATTGCCAGTGCTCTAGTTACATCTAAAACAAAAAGTCACTAATTGGTTCAGTAGGGCACCGACCAAAAAATTTTTTTCTAAATGTGTTAAGAAATGTATTCGCTCACATTTTTTACAGCGGTGAGATCTAATATCAAATGTAAGTAATATTTACAAGTTATTACATAAATCAGTGTTACGTGACATAACCTCACTTTTACAATCAATCTGCACCAAGTGTCATACCGATCCAAATGATATAATTCACACGTTTCATATTATTTCTTGTAATATTTTTTGGAACATGAGTTCCGGTGTTGGCGATTCAAAATTTCCCAAAATTGTCTCGACTTATTTGGAGGAGGGCAAAACTGAAGAAGCTTTGAACCTCCTGTCTGACAACAGAGAAGAAATTTGCAAGTATGCTTGGGAACTTGTAGCCGCTGTCAGTGGTTTTCTAACAGAACATTACGAAACTTATGACTCCGACTTGTTCAAATGCTGCCAGACACTCATTAACATGATAGTGGAGGAGGCAGCGCCCGACGATGTCTTGCTGCAGTTTATTGAAGAAATCGAGACAACGGACAGCGGCACAAAAGTGCTCGCCTTGTTGAAGCCGCTGGAGAAGGTCCTGCTGAAAATCCCCGACAAGAAAGTGACATCACTGGCATGGGGCTTCAATGCGATTAAGACCTACCTGAACAAGCTCGAGACACCTGACGAGACGAATTTACAAGGAGAGGAAAGACTGCTTTTGGACAACACAAACACAGTGATAAAAATTACAAGCATGTACAATGCACTGTTGGCATTCAGCTCCGTCCTGATAGATGAATGGCTAAATTTGAACGAACTTGAAAGTATTAACGAGAGAAAACAAATCATTGCAAAGTTTCTCGTCGAGTTGTGTGGAAAACCTTTGGTTTGTTTGAATATGGAGATCTACGAGGGCACACAGCCACAAGCTAGAACCATTGCCCAAAATCTTGTACACATTTTTTGCCGTCTTGTGTCTGATCCGTTTGTGTATTTGCACACCGAAAGCGATTTTAGCAAACCCACGCCTCTATCGTTGGGGGCCTTCTACTATTTGGTGCTGGCAGAAGGCATGTGTGCTTGCCCCAAACTGTATGAGCATGCATACATTTTTAACAATTTGTTGAAATTCGTAACTGCGCTCCTCACTTTGGCTGATGACCAGTTTGTTGTGGAGAAAGGCTTGTCGTTAACTTGTGCCCTCCTGAAGAACATTAACAAGTTGGAGTTGTCCTATTTGTGGCTGGACTGTGACCATCCCAAACAGTTCTCTCTTGCCCTTACAAACATAATCTTGCACAACAGCTCCGAGAGTGTTAGAAAAAAGGGTTTGCAGCTTTTTCAGACATATCTGTGGTGTTTCGAACATAAAGGTCGATATCTCCTGATGACAAATTTGTTGCCCAATCTGACTCATTACGGCTTGAGAGGATTTGTCGTAACCCAATTCAAGGAAATGCTGACGCAAGAGTTGCAGAATCCAAACGAATTGTCGGAGTTTTATAAGGGGCACAAACTGTACCGCCTCTTAGACGAATTCACGACTTTGAAAGACAAAGAGGCGTCAGATCTCGTGGACCAATCCGATCAGATCGTGTCCACGTTGAATCTGCTTCGATTTCTCATCATTGCGGACAAAGAGGATTCGACCGGGATCAATGGATACATTCACAGACTGGAAGACAACTACTTCAAGTATTTGAAAACCGGGACGGAATTGTCGAGAGAGCACTACCATTTGAAAATTAAAGAAGTGAACGAAGAGAGCGGAAAATCGAACAAGTCGGATTGCAAAATTTCCGTGAGCGTGTCAGGACAAGATTTGTTGCGAGTGCCAAAGGAAAAGAAGTTAGAAATCATGAATCTGTCGCTCACTACGCTGGACGTAATCGATAGCCTCCTAAGCCGCTTGGTTGAATGTATAAAAATTAAAACTGTTGTGTAATGTTCAAATTTCAAATAAATAATGGCACCCATTCGGACGCATGTTAAAAATGACGTTTTTTCTTAGACACATTTCTAATTTATTTAAAGAGATATCAACTGATTTTTTTTTCTGTGTATAAAGGAACTATGTATGATTCTAGGGCGGTACACTCTCCTTTTTCCAACTTTTTTCAAGGAATAATTTATAAAAAAAAAATACAAAAGTTGCTTGAAATTACATTTTCCACATGAAATAACTCGGCAAAGGATAAGAAATCTAAAAATTTGGTTCTGTACCGCCCTAAAGACATACTTTCACAATACAGATTACAATTCACACTTCTCTAGGAAATTCCATAATTTGAGTAAAATGTCTATGAAAACTGAATGTCAAGACACATTTCTTAGAAAATCGGCCGTCAGCATAAAGGGGAACACGCCCAGAATTTTTATTATCTGTTTTTATTTACTGTCGGCTCGGATCGAGATAAATTATGTTAATTACAGATGCAATTACAGCCAACCCTCCTAAATCGCGATTAATTCCTACCGCGTTATAAAAAATACTGAATTATGTAATACAAATCAGATTAATTTTTACCGGTTTGTATAAAAACTACGTTATGTGAATCTCAGAAAATAAATTGTACATAAATCAGACCGATATCTTTTGCATTACATACCTACTGAAAAAATGCAAAAATTTAATACATCGGACAAGTAATGCCATTTACTTAAACTTTTAAAGCCATTTAAGCTGTTGGTATGTTCTTGTATGAAAAAAAAGTGTATGGTGTTATAGGAAGCTAAAATTTGAATGGAAGCAGAAAACTAAGAAGCATTCTACTGGATCTGATGCAGATTATGAATATTTTATGCTTAACATGAGCTCTGAAATATATAAATTGAAAGTGGACGAATGTTTGGAAGAATTGAAAAAATGCTGGAAAGAAATTATTGAATTAGAGAGAACAGTCGAGGAAAATCGCTGAATGATATTTGGAGAAGTGAGCGATTTTGGTCGTGTTTTCAACATGAAAGATAAAAAACTCATTTGCATAAAAACACTTTAAGCTTTTCAACAAAATGAGAAATTGAGTTAAAAATCATGAATCAGCTGCTCTGGAACATATAAGTGGTGATTTGTCTAAAAACTAAATTAATGAATTAGGGTTTTTTTTACGTGCGTCTGAATCATATTTAGGGGCTTCTCTAGATGTATTAGTAGATAATGACGGGATCATTGATGTAAAATGTTCTTTTGCTGCAAAAAACTATACAGTTCTCGAAGCAACATTGATTGGTAAAATCACAAGTTCAGAATAACATAGCTGCATTGTAAAAAAATATACGACTATTATTATCAAATTCAGCTACAATTTGAAGTCACCAATTTTTTTTGTGTGTGGATACCAACCAAGCGACTTTTGTGATCCAAAGAATTTTAAAATATAGGAACTCTGGAATGACAGTATGAAGAAAAAATTTCATATGATAAAAAATAGTAAAAACCTACGCACCTTCATAAAACTAAAAATTCTGTTCATTAGCTTCCAGAAATAATTAATAGTCGATTCAATGGAAATAAAGATTTACAATGAGAAAAACAAATATTTTGTCATACCCTTGTCACCAATAATTTTTTTTGTCTGTGTGGATACCAAACGACTTTTGTTATCGAAAGAATTCAAAAAGATAAGAACTCGGGAATAACAATATGAAGAAACATTTTCATATGAAAAAAAATAGTAAAAAACCACACACCTTCATAAAACTGTAAAAATTCTGCAAATTTACTTCCAGAAATAATTGATATTCGATTCAATGGAAATAAAGATTTACAGTGAGAAGACAAAATATTTTTTCATACCTTTGTCACCAATTTTTTTTTTTGTGTGGATACTAAACTACTTTTGTTGTCCAAAGAATTCAAAAAGATAAGAACTCCGGAATAACAATATGAAGAAACATTTTCATATGAAAAAAAAAATAGTAAAAACCCACACACATTCATGAAGCTGCAAAAATTCTGCTCATTTACTTCCAGAAATAATTGATAGTCGATTCAATGGAAATAAAGATTTACAATGAGAAGACAAAATATTTTTTCATACCCTTGTCACCAATTTTTTTTTTTGTGTGTGGATACCAAACTACTTTTGTTATCGAAAGAATTCAAAAAGATAGGAACTCCGGAATAACAATATGAAGAAACATTTTCATATGAAAAAAAAATTGTAAAATCCCACACACCTTCATAAAACTGCAAAAATTCTGCTCATTTACTTCCAGAAATAATTGATAGTCGATTCAATGGAAATAAAGATTTACAGTGAGAAGACAAAATATTTTTTCATACCCTTGTCACCAATTTTTTTTTTTGTGTGTGGATACCAAACTACTTTTGTTATCCAAAGAATTCAAAAAGATAAGAACTCCGGAATAACAATATAAAGAAACATTTTCATATGAAAAAAAATTGTAAAATCCCACACACCTTCATAAAACTGCAAAAATTCTGCTCATTTACTTCCAGAAATAATTGATAGTCGATTCGATGGAAATAAAGATTTACAATGAGACAGACAAATATTTTGTCATACCCTTGTTGTAATTTTTACTAGTTTTTAAGTAATAAATTGTGATTTTATGTACAATTATTTTTAAATTTATATCAGCATTAGCGTGCAGAAACTTCTAGCCAGGCACAATAATATTGTAAATTGGAGCCAGATATGCAATAAGGAACGAACCAACAAAACGACAAAATAATATTGGGAAAGTTCGTTCTGCTGAAAGCTTGGATTCCAAATTTCTATTTTTGGCAAAGAAGAACCAAGTGAAACTATATTAGCCCTCTCTAGAAATGAAAGGCCCACCTGCAACTGGGTCCAATAAAATTGTAAAACCCGAACCGGAGCACCTCTGTTATTACTGACAATATTGTGCTCTAGTTTGGAAGGGGAACCCAGAGCTGTAATTGTACTCCTCTGAGATCCCTTCCGATTTTTAACATCGGTCTTCCGAATTCCCCCCTTTAACCACCTTTTCGTTTCCAGATACATTCGCTGCATGGACAACTCGTAGAAAGAACTCCAGCTCGACACAAACCTACGAAGAGGACATCAAAAATCGAATTTTAGCGGCGTCCTTGCCTTTTGTAGTGGAATTAGGATGGTCGAGGAAAGCGTTGGGTGCCGGGGCTCAATCCGTGGGGTACCCCGGTGTGACCCACGGCCTTTTCCCGCGCGGAGGCGCCGATTTGGTGCACTATTTCCAAAGAACGTCCAATTTAAAGCTGGTTGACATGTTGAAAGAGGTTGGCGAGTTAAGACGAACGACTACATAGTAACACAAGGTTGCAGCTGGAAAAGGGGCAGCAGGAAGCCCCCATTCCGCCGCCTGAATTCGTGGAGAAGGCTCTTCAAAGCAGGTTGCAGATGATCGTTCCCTACTTGAGCAGGTGGCCGCAAGCGATTGCCATTATGTCTTTGCCGCCCAACGTACCTAGTGCCCTCGCCTCTCTTCTCACCGCCGTTGATGATATTTGCTACTATGCCGGCGACCGGTCGGTAGATGTAAAAGTCGTAACCGATAAAAAATTTCTTGTACAGTCATTTTGTTGCAGTTCAACTGGTATGCTAGACGATTAGGAGTGGCGGGAGTGTACAAAGCCACAGAACTCTACCTCATCCAAGACACGTCGCCCGATCACGAAGCCACTTGGAAGTTCCTAAAAAAGCGGTTGGCCGAGGCGGTGCAAATTCACGAAATATTGTGTAAATCTGACATGGGAAATGTGGGACCTAAAGACGCGGTCACGTCGGCTTTCGTCACGGTTGGTTTTGAAGACGTATAGAACGCAATTTTTTAAGTGGCTTGTTTCAGGCACGGAATATACTCGGTCTCAACTGGACCAGATAGTATTCGAAATTGAAACTCTAGTTGTTTGAAATTTTTTTCCAAGTATTTACGTGGAGGCTTTGTACAAAATAAATTAAATCGACTGTTCATCTGTATTTATTTTATCAAAAATTTATATATTTCGTTAACTATAACATCGCATAATCGTAGATAATCAGTTCGCTAGTTGTACAGAACGATTCACTAAATCAGAAAATACACCGAGCAGTTGTGTTTTCAAGCTTAACTTTAGGTTATTGCGTAATGGACGTTGCGTTTATGGCGCTTTGAACGGCGAGTTTCTTTGAATCGTTCGTACAACCGGAATAACAAGACTTATAAAATTTTGTTCAATCAAAATAATAGATAAAAAACAAACACGATTAAATCATAGAACCATACATGGAGAACCTGTGAGCGGGAAACAAAGAGCAAAGCGGCATTGACGATTGCAAACGGCATTTGCATTATAGTCCGGGAGCTAGTAATTTTTTTTGATAGTTACTAATTATCCCAGTGATCAAAAATCAATTGGATTGTTCAGATAGTGATTCTAAGTAACAAGTCGTAAATTTGTATCAGGATTTTCCGGTTGAGTCAGAAAATGCCTTGGAAAATACAAATGCGTTCCACTTTTTTACGTTGATGAAAATAGTTCTACTAACAAGTCGTATACTAAAATTAAGTAAAAACACAGTCTGGCTGATCTGTAGGAATAGCAAATAACGAGAGTTAAAAAAACGGGGAATCCGGAGGCTATGTAATCTCGCTTTGTTTTATTTTTTCCAATGTAGATGTTTGAAACTGTCAAATCATGACATTTGACAGCAGCTGCCACTCAAAAATTTGGTCACATGTCGTCTAAACCGAGACCAGGAGATGGAATTTGACGAATAAGAAACAAAAAATAACTTATGCCTTGTGTTCGAGACGGTTAGTAACAAAGAACTTGATTTCAAATTTTTCCAACTCAAGGTCGAAATTTTGCCACACTCTTTCGAACGTCAAAGTTATTCCATGGCCAACGCAGCCTCTTTTTTTAACGCTCGTTATGTCTGGCACGTGAAAAACTAAAAAATATTTAAAAAATAATTGCCCCTACTATGTCAGCCCGGAAAATTTGTCTGAAACAGTTATAAAAAGTGGAAAGTTGAAATGATGTTAAAACTAGATACGAAAATATTTTAAAATTATCAATTAAATTTGTTTTTGAATTAGCGATTAGACGTGGCTTCTGATACAAGTGGCACGAATGTATTGCCAAAAGAGGCGCCGCCGAAATTGGCAGTTGTCTTGTTTTGTTTATTTAGGAGAAAGTATAACAGTATAAGAGTTGAACATGAATTTTCGTTAAATTCTGACAATTGTGCGGGAGAATTTAAAATTCGCCACAGTGTCCTTGAACATGGGCACACAGAGAGTGAATCTAATTCTGCTCATAGCGTCTCAGAGAGTCTCAAAACCAATTCCTATTTTTAGACCTGAACAGGGGTATACTTTATTAAGAATTGCTAAAAGAAATAATACATTCATAGTGAAATAAATGTCTCAGCAAAACATTTGGGATCTTAAGTCTCTTGGAAATTACCACTCTAAACTGGGATAAAGACCATGATAACAACAAAATCCATTGATCAAAGATTAAAATCAATTAAACTAATCCAGCATTTCCCAGTGTATTCTTCTGCAAATACCAATTTGATAAGGTCGATTTTCATCAGATTAATTTGTTGTTAAAGGTACGAAAAATATAAGAAATGAAGAATATTGTCTGAAGCAGCTTTACTTAAATGAAATACCGCTAAAGAAATAAAATATGAGCATGTAATCTTCTTTTGTGAAAAACTAGTAATCCCTCAGTAATCATCATCAGTTTTTTCTATTTCTACCCTATTCAAATGTCAATGGAAATGAAAGCGAGGCAGATTTTTTTTTGATTTTTCGATTTAAAATAGTTTATGTTATTCTGTTATAGTTCGCTTACAATTGATTTTTAGTTTGTGTTATTTTATTTAACTTTTATTTTTCGAACATAAGACATTAGTAACCCAAGTCCAAACAATTGGACATAAGATACCTAAATCATAATGATTGATAGTATATGTCCGCTATTTTTTGTTTAAGATAATTTAACAAGGTATGTTCTTATGGATATTGTACTAAACGTATAAAAGATAACAACTCCAATTTTCAAATTAAAGTTCTGTACTATATTATATTGTACTAAACGTATAAAAGATAACATCTCCAATTTTCAAATTAAAGTTCTGCATTGAGGTGACGATATACAATACGTTCTTTTATAATTTAATTAAAAAAGCAAGTGCATACAGTGTAGTGTGCAGAATTATGTTTATTTAAAAAATATCTTGTTTATGAAGTCATTAACTTTGATGGTCTTATTTCTCTTATCGTAAGTGTGGTGAGGCTTTGCTATTTGCAAGTAACGGCCGGATTTAATTTTTTCATGGAATTGTACTATAGATTTTCATGTAAAAAAAATTTCAGGACAGCGAAAATAACGGCAAAAATGTTCTACTTGTGTAAATTTCGCGGTGCCGCCACTTATTTGTAATTTCATAAGACAGACAGGCTTGTGTTTAACTATTTTCCATGATAATAATTTGTATAAGTTTCAAACATGTAAAAGTAAAGAAAACGTATTATCCGATCTGTGGATTTTTTTGTAATACTTCAGCCAGTTCAACTGAAGGCTCAGGAGACCATCGAATCCAGCTATTGTTTTATTTTTTACAGTGTAGGCATTTGAAACTGGCAAATCATAACATTTGACAGGACCTATTATTCAAAAATTTGTTCAAACTGAGACCTGGAATTGGAATTTGTCGGTATTGGTATTGTGTGTGAGACGGTTATTAACAAAGAACTTAATTTTAAATGTCTCCAACTCAAGATCGAAATTTGGCCACACTTTTTCGAACGTTAAAGCTATTCAATGGCCGACGCAGCCTCGTTTTATTTTTATACACACGTTTCATTTACTCTAAGTTTCATGATCTACTTTAGTAAATGTAAAAGATTCATAACGGGCAAATATGTAAAATGTATATGGAAAATTTTTACCACTCAGTATTAGTTGATTATTATCACCAACAAAACAATACTACTGACATTCAATGAATGGTAAAATTAGTACAAAAAAAATCACTAGCTCCTGGACTATTAGCCTTAACTCTTCCTTCCGCATTTGATCGATGCACGTGTCCCATATCAAAATAAAACAATTTTAAGAATGCAATCTCAAGTTGGGAAAAACTCGATGGAGTATGTTTGTCATTATCTTTGGTGCGACTTAAAAAGCAAAGCTGAGCCAATTTGAAAGATTCGTCAGATGCACTCAGTGCAGTTGCTTAATATCAAAGTGTGAAGCAAACAATTTAATCAAGGTCAAGAGTTATCTTCTTCGATATTAAATCAAATAGTGAACCGCAGATATCATATCAGATGAAGCGCATTAATTTGCAGAGCGTAAATTTCAATTTGCAATTTTTTAAACTTGAAGAGGTGGTAAAAGAAAACGTCTTTGAGCTAGTGCACGATAAAATAAATCACACATACTCTTAACAATGGACTAGACAAATCTAAATCGGTTTCAAACCAATCAACTTTAATAACACTTAAAGCCATATGTAGATATTGAAAAAACTAAAAAATAAGTAAATGCGCCGCCTAAACAACTAAAAGTAGGGCTTCTCCAGCAAGTAGCCGTGAAGCACTGTCGGCAGAGGCAAATTCGGAATATCGTTCATATTAGTATACTGTCTTATTACAAACTTGCACAGATGCTTCAAAGAGCGAACCTCTGTGTACCTGGAGATGGGTTTCGTCAGTCTCACCGGAAATTCGCAGGAATAATCGGCGCTCCTCGAGTAGCAGTACACCCCCTTTTCGGACGTCCTCATCGCGTCTTGGATCAGCTCTGTTACGGTGGTGAAACCCTCAGCGTAGATGCCGCAGAGATTGTACCTTCCTCTGCTGTACTCGATGCGCGCGTGCATCGTTTTTCCCACACTCCGAAAACTAATACTAAACAAATAACTTGTGGAGGACGAGTCCCGGACTAGGAAGGTGCCGTCTGGCTTAAACTGAAGCTTCTCCTCGGCGTCGGCGGTGGCCATGGGGCCCCAATACCAGTAACAGTTAGACAGACTCACGATTTCGTCTGTGGGTATGCGATGGTTGGGCCGGTCCGGGACCGGGGGCGGCGTTAGGGGGATGGCGGAAGTGCACGGCGTCTCCGACACCGTGAATGGAAGTGTCGGAGTTGAGTCTTGGGAAAACATGCAACTTTTCACTCGGCTGTGCATTTTGCGGAGACTTCGACGAAAACTGTGTCGGTGCAGCTTCACCTCAGTGTCGTACGCCTCCCTGCGGTATACCAGTTCCGCGTCTATTTCCGGCCTCTCTGGAAGTCGATTTTTTCCTTTCAAGATGCGGTACAGCCAGTTCTTTGCCTTCTTTTTGTTGCTGTCCGGACGATCCATTCTTGGTAATCACAGACACCGGCACGTTTTATTGCACTCACTCTTCGGAGTCACTTTATGAGGAATGAATAGCCATTCTGAAGAATAGAATAGGCGGAATAACTACGAAATATAAATACTTATCACCATGTCAGCATAGCATGTCAGTTCACAAACGTCACTGGATTGACAGGTGTCAAAAATGATACAATGCAACCAACCAGGGGGAAATCAATGACCCCACATGAAGTGTGCCTAGAGACACGGTGAAAACTAAAAAGCAAAAACAGCAATTGTAAAAACAAAACTAGATTACGAAATACTAGCAAACAGTACCCGGTTTGCAAAAAATCAAAATTACGGATGGTTTAAGGGAAAAAGTGGATAAAGGCCAACGAAAAAAATGATCATTTAGCACCGGCTGTCAAAAAACTTGTCGCAGCTTTAACCACAACTGTCAGTCAACAATGAAAGAAACAATCGGACACAAATTTGCAAAAGTTGTGAATTCGCGTTCTTCGAACTATGTGAGGGTGTTTTAGTGCGAATTGACTTAAAACTGCTGCGGTTGTCGACGTTTTGCTCGATCATGGAGGTCCAGGCGGCAGATCATGCGAAAAAAAGCGAGTGGACGCTCGCATTGGAGTTCTACAATAAACTTCTGCAGGAGCAAAATAACACGGAACAGCAAGTTCTAACGTATTTGTTAGACCGGTCGGATTGTCTATATCACCTGGGCCACCACGAGGCAGTCATCAACGACTGCAGACAAATTTTAATGAGCTTCAACAACAAATATAACAGCATAAACGAGCCCCGAACGAGGATCCAGCTCATTCGCTCCCTGTTCGCTGTGAACAGGCTCGGGGGTGCGTATTGTAAAACACGTGGTGCTCCACTACCTTCCCAATTTTTTAGAGGCGGAAAATGTGATTAAGGAGTGGTTGATGATGGTTAAACAACTGAATGAGTTTGGAGAGGAGAAGGTCTCGCTAGAAAACGCCTTGGAGCGATTTTTTGCACTGAACTCACGCCAGAATCTCGAGCCGTGGTTACATTATCTCGATAAGAACGTCGTGAAAATGCAGCAGGTTAAGAAAATTGAACATACTAACGACGAGATGATTTTTTGCATATATTGCAATGTGTCGTTTAAAGATAAATCAGAGCTGGCCTCGCACTGCTTGACTCAAGAGCACGAAGCCATGATCATGTCGGACGAGGGGCACGATTGGTATTGGAGAGCGCCTCCTAGGGGGTTCAAATCGGACACCTACACGATTTGTGAGAACCACCGCGAGACGGGCAACTGCCGCTTCGGTCTGCAGTGTGTTGAAGCCCACGGAGATGCCGAACTCATGGAATGGAAAGAGAGGTTTCAGTACAGGGAAATGAAGCTGCTGAGGGCCAAAGAGAAGGAACTGTATGGTAACTAATTTTTGCCATGGTTTGTATTGCAAATATGTAAGTTGTGGAAGATAAGTTTCACTTGAATCATCCAAAGCAAAGGTGTATGTTTTCTAACAGCTCATTTCTTTGTCATCCATTGATAATTAAAGGATATCGTGTTTCAATATCTCAATTTTCGTTTAGATAAGAGGTGGAATTGTTAAGGTCTGCACTGTTCAGTTGCTGCAGCTGTGACTGAATCATTTCAGTGTGTATTTTTTTAGATTGGTGAGGTTTTTGGATGGAATTTTTTCGGGAGATCATCTCGTAATTAGTTGTGTAAATTTAATTGTCAAAACAAGCCACAATCTGATACGAATTCGCGACGTAGAGCTGATTGAAATATTCACTCACAAACAACGGGCGTTTTAGGTAAGTCTTACACCGAAGATTTGTTGGAAAAGTGGGCGCAAACCACGAATATCAGCACGGTGATGGTCGAGAAAATAGATGCAGTGGAAGACGTCGCGTCTTGTCCACTCTCAGCCACAGTTTCGTCGAAAAACAGCAAACACGAGTGGGTTTTCACCATGACAAGTACGAAACCGCTGCGGGCAGTGGCTCTCCTGCAAGACACCCATCGCAACCATTTTCATCTCTCCGAAATAACGAGCAACGTCCGAAAATTCGACATTAACAACAACCAGGAATTTTTGTGCGTCAGCAATGCGTGTCAAGAGCCGAAAATCCGCCTCCAGTACAACATAATCGTCGTTTTTCAAACTACGATTTTCGGCACGTTCCGACAATCAGTGGTCTTCGATTTCGGGTCAGAACCGGTGTTAGTGAAGCACTTATGCGTCGACGTGGTCCCCGATTCCGACCTGGAAAGGATCACAGAGATTCGCAAGGAAATGACGCTGTCCATTGCGGAAAGATGGACGGGCGCGAATTCAGAAATCGTTCCGTTTTTCTCGACCCTAATCGCTTGCGGAAATCAAGAGTGGGAGAAGAATCTCAAAGTCGCGTACCCGCACCCGCAGGCCGAGAATTTCGTCCTGTCCAATTCCACCGTGGCCGAGAAGAAGTTGACGAAGAACAACTACAGAGAGAGAATGCACGAACTGTTGCTGGTGGAAGAGATTGCGAGATACAATTTGATATCGCAGTACAATCTGACGACGAAACTTCAAATCGCCCACAGCTATTTACTGTCCCCGAATTCCATGGCCGCAAGTACGGCTAAATACTCGGGGAACGGCGAACTCTTCGCTTCGGTTTCCCTAGGCAAGGAACTGTCCGAAGACACGGCCGAAGGACGTCTCATTTTGATGCACTGCAACTCGGTGTATTTGCTTCCAAGCGCTTCGGAAAAACGGCGCATTTACGAAGCCATCATCGAAGACAAAGGCAAGGACATGATATATCTGCGACTGTCCGCGGAAACCGTGAGAGATCTCAAACTGACTACGGATACGGATTTGGAGGCGCAAATCCAGTTCCAGCTGAACCGAATCCCGTACTGCGAATGGCACTACACGATCGATAAAATAAGAAACTACAAACTAATCTTCCCGGATATTTTCGTGGAGCCTAGGATACCGTGGTCGCCGTCGAGGCAGTGGTCGCTGTCTTTCGATGCCAGACTGAACTTGAAGCAGAAAGAGGCCGTGGTGGCGATTACAACGCCGATTTCGATAAAAATTCCGCCGATTCTGGTGATCGGGCCGTTTGGAACCGGCAAAACGTTCACGCTTGCCCAAGCCGTCAAAGAATTGATCAAAGACGATGGCAATAAAATATTGCTGTGTACGCATTCGAACAGCGCCGCCGATCTCTACATTAAAGACTATCTGGATTTGTGGGTGGAAGAAGGAAACGAGAGTGCGAGACCGTTGAGGATTTACTATCAGAAGCGATGGGTCGCTACTGTTAGTCCGGTGGTGCAAAAGGTTAGTCGGTTATTAAGGTTTTTTAACACGGTTATATCAGTTCTAAGTTCAGTTTCCGTTTCATTTCAGTCCAGAAAAAGGTTCCTTTTTACACGCTCACTTCTCGGTTTTCATTATTATGATGCACAGTTCAGGTATGGATAAATATTGCTTAATTGCGTTAGCCTTGTGCTTAACACTAAAAAAATCAAGAAAGAAAAAACTAAATGTGTAAATTTAATTGACCTTGTGATTGGTCAAACTATTTACGGATGAGTGAAGATGCTTACAAATCGTTATAACAAATCTGTCTTTTATAAGAATTATGGTACACACATATTTTTTATTCCATAAGCATGTATTTTGCCGATGGAGCTCAATAAATTCAGTAAACAAGTCGCCACCTTGAGTGAGAATGTTCTAAATGCGTTTTTAGGCTTCTGCGCAAAAGCGCACTTGAATTTTGCAATGCTATAATAATATTTTATTTCTATCCCATTTACTTTGATCCGTTGATATTTTACGTTAACAGTTTTAAAATGATTTTTAACCTCTGATACGGAACTTGAACAAAATATACTTCTTAATTAATATATGTGGAAGTGCAGAAGCTTATTCGATACATTTAGCGTGTTTTTTAATGATATAAGGTTCTATGTACCACTAAGAAATTTATTAAACAACAATCCGTTATAACAAATTTTATTTAAATAAAATACGGTTCTAAATACCAATTGAATTAACTTTTTCCGAGTATTCAATTTTTTGCCATTATTATTGAATTTCTTCATTAGAATCTCATGTAATCAATCAAATTTAAAAAAAATTATAATACAACTTAACTTCTAAAGTCGGTGACATTTTCTACAATAAATTTTTTCGATATTTCTCTCTTGAAGTATCATGGGAACCACTTTTAGTGGTGAAGTTTGTGTGGCATCTGTAGAATCTTGATTACAAGAGTTATTATTATTATTAGAATGTCCACCACGTGTGCGGATCCCGTTTGTGGGCGAGTTTCTTTAATATGATTGCTTCCTCGTAAATACATATTAAGTTCTATTAAATTTAAAAATACAACTTTGGCAAATGGTACTTTATTAAAATGAAAATTGGATGCACATTTTTCATTATTTTTGTAGTTATCGTCGTGCAATTGAATGATTACGTATGGATGGTTTTTATTAACGTATTTAAGATTTCTTATAAAACTCAAAGGCGAGTAGAATTCGGATCTTTTCATGTAAAATTGAATCTTATGTGAACTAAATAAACTTCTTGTCCAGCTCCATGTCCAGGAGAAAACTAATTCATTGTCACAATGTTTCCAAAATCGTAAACGCAATGTAAGAATTTCTGTTTAGAGCGACACATTCGAACTAATAAAGTGCGGTTCAATACTGTCATCCAACAGTACCCTATCTACATTTTTTTCAAAAGAACTTGCCAAACAATTTCTTGATCTTCCTTGTTGAGATTCAGTCCATAAGGCGCACTAAACAGTTTTTGTGGTTGTTAAATAAGTCGTCGGATTCTACGAGTACATGTTCAGCTTAGATAAATCGAAAAATTATGTCTGTTCTAGGACAAGTAATTACATTGTCTGGATGAAAAATTAAAATAGGAACACTACTCATTATCTTTTCTTTTTTGGTCTCATTGCATCTTTTTCTGCGACATGAACATCATGTGTATTCACTTGTTCGGGACTTAAATTATTCTCACTCTTTTTTTGTCTTTTAAGTTTCGCATATTGTGCATCTGCCCGACTTTGGAAATGAAAACTATAGTTGAACCTGCAACCTTGTCATTCCAAAAATTATGTTACAAACTTTCATATGAGCCGTTCAAAACCAGAGTGGTCCAAGTCAAAAAATAGATAATTTGAGATGATCGATTTAAATTTTCTATACTGGAATCTACGATGTGACCAAATTTCATAAATCATGTTTCAGTATTTTACGTATAAATGTCACTAGAATTTTGTGTGTGTAATCACCTATTCGTTGTGTTAAGAGACAGAATGATACAAGTTTAACTTAGACCACTAGAGCATTGAATGTGTTTGTAGTAATTCGTTTAGTGTTAACCACAGTTAGAAAATGAAGTTCCAGTGAAAGCGAATCTGAACCAGAAAACTAAAAACGGCGCTAATGGTTCCGTACCTGGTTGAAAATTCGTTTCGAGCAGAATCAAACTCATAAGATTTTTTATAAAGAAACACCGAACGAAGAGTATGCTTTCGAAGTTATTAACTTACTTTCAAACCGCAAAGAGATTCCACGAAATTTCATAAATATTCCTCTTAAAACATTGTATGTATAAATCTCCTCGGTGGTAAACGAGAAAAAGAAAAAAGCATGGAGGAATCTTTCAAATTATTTTCTCCGGGTTCATCAGCAATATTTCAGGCATATAATAAATACAATCAATATACATAAAAATTATATTATTAAACAGATATTAGAAAACCATAAAGAATCCTTAAAGAATGTCAAGTTACTTTTATTCTGTTGTTTAGCTAATATTTTATTATTTTTTGACTTTTTTTCATTGTTTTTACCATATTTACTTTGTAAACACATTAAAGTGAGGCAATTAAATTTATTTTCCATTTGTTAATACCGACTGTGCATTCCATTCTGAAAAAAACGGTATTGATCTAACTCAAAAATAGATCAAAAAATCTAACTAAATTGTAATAAATTATTTTTCTCTGCGCATGGGAATTTCAGATGACTTGTTTCCTAAAACTATTCTGCTATAATAGTTCATAATTTAATTTTCAAAAAGAGTAACTTTACATCACAACTTATCTCACTTTATCTTACAACTTAATTTTTTGACTTGGACCATTCTGGTTTTCAACGGCTGATATTAGAATTAAATACCTCTAACGTTTTAATCTAGTTTAGCATAGGGACACCGAGAATGATAAAATTAGGAAAACATTTTGTCTACTCAATATTGCTATTACTTTAGTTTTAACAAAAAATGTCAGTTAGAACCTTTTCACTCTTAAAGTACCAATTTGTTCATTGTTACGTTTCAAAAGGCACAAATTTAGATTTCTTGGTGAACGCACTAGCTCACTGAAAAAGAATGTCAATTTATTTATATTCTGTTGTTCAGCTAACTTTTTGTTATTTTTTATGAGAATTTTTTTTCAGAAATTTTGTTTTTCATTTTTCTTACCATACTTATTTTGTAAACACATTAAAGTGATACAATTAAGTGTATTTGTCATTATTTTCCATTTGTTAATACTGACTGCATTCGATTCTGAAAAAAACGGTAGTGGTCTAACTCAAAAAAAAGATCAAAAATTCTAACAAAATTGTAATAAATTACGTTTCCCTGCTCATGGGAATTTAAGTTGACACGTTTCCTAAAACTATTCTGCTATAACAGTTCATAATTTCACTGGGATTTTTCAAAAAGAGTATAACTTTAGATCAATTTATCTCACAACTTAATTTTTTGACTTGGACCATTCTGGTTTTCAACGGCTGATAAGAAATTAAATACCTCTAACGTTTTAATCTAGTTTAGCATAGGGACATCGAGAATGCTAAAATTAGGAAACAATTTTTCTGTATTCAATACTGCTATTACTTTAGTTTTAACAAAAAATGCCACTCAAATTTGGATTTCTTGGTGAACGCACTAGCTCACTCAAAAAAAAAGTCAATTTATTTTTATTCTGTTCAGCTAAAAAGTATAAAAATATATTGTTTTTCATTGTTCTTACCATACTTACTTTGTAAACACATTAAAGTGATGCAATAAAATTTATTTTCCAGTTGTTAATACCGACTGTGCATTCAATTCTGAAAAAACGGTAGTGATCTAACTCAAAAATAGATCAAAAAATCTAACTAAATTGTAATAAATCATTTTTCTCTGCTCATGGGAATTTAAGTTGACATGTTTCCTAAAACTATTCTGCTATAACACTTCGTAATTTTACTGTGGGATTTTTCAAAATGAGTATAACTAGATTAATTTATCTCACAATTGAATTTTTTGACTTGGACCATTCTGGTTTTCAAGGGCTTATATAGAACTAAATACCCCTAACATAATAATTGTATTTTATACATATAATAACATAAAACAAAACTGAGACAGGGATTCCGTATCAGTGTCAGTTTCAATTTCATTTAATTGTATTGGGTTGGTGCATATTTATCATGCGTTTTTGTAGGCGGTTTTTTTATTATTACAATTGCTGTATTGTTTACTTTTTTATATAATAATATTATATTATGTTCAGGTTATAAAAATGCGTGTCGATAACCATAGTCATATTCGTCATATTATGCTATACCACTTTGAAAAAGGATGGATTGGAGGGCAGTCATTTTGCGATTTCAACGAACTTTTTAGGGAAGGAACAATAAGTAAAAGTCGATGCAGTGAATGGTTTGCCCATTTCAAATCTGACGACACTAGCTTGGAAGATAAGTCAGGAAGAGGTTGACCATCAGATTTCGACAAGCAGGCACTTTTGGAAGCCGTGGAAATTTTCAAAGATTTGGTTGGCTTGGTGGCCGATGTAAAAGCATGGATTGCTTCCGTGAGCTGTGCCTTTTTTGCCTATACAGAGTGGTCCAGTTTTTATCTGCATAACTTTAACAGGTGACAGAACGTTGAAAATGAAAGAGAAAATCCTTATGCCATTTAAGTCTTAAGTACCTTCTTTCGGATATACGGGGTGTTGAAAATTTGAGTTTTGTAAAGTTTTTGGTCCATAACTCTAACGATACATGTGCGATTAACTTCAAATTTTGCCAAAAAATATTTCTAAGGGATTCAAATAATCTGACCAAGTTTCAACATAGCTCAACCCCTATTGAACACCTTTTTGTTTACTATCCCCTCTTATTATGGGCTGTAAACTAATCAAAACTGTAAAATTCTGGCAAATTAACGAGATGAAATTATTAATTGCTAAACTTCCTAAATCTTTTGTCTCTTGTCACATTTTATAAAATTGTGTCGTTTTCGAGATTTTTGGAAATTACTCATTGGGGTGCGAGTGCGGCCATCATCCTTGCTTTTACGGGCGCATAGTCCAGACGGCCAGACGGAATATTTTTGGTCAAAATTTGAAATTAATCGCACATGTATCAGAGTTATGGATAAAAAAACTTTACAAAATTCAAATTGTTAACACCCCGTATATCCATAACTGTTAACCTGTTAAAGTTATGCAGATAAAAACTGGACCACCCTGTAGAATCGATCGTCTTCCAAGCAAATGGGAATCAGTTAGTGAAGTCAAAGGTGACTACACTCTGGAATAATCATTTAACAATATTATTGTAGAATTTTTTGCTTCTTTTTCATACAGGGTGACCCAGAGCTCCGTAAACGCTCCATAACTTTTTTGCTATTTGAGGTATCGACTTGAAATTATTGTTGCATGATAGGTGCGCTTCTGTCATATTTTTTGATGTACGTCACTTTATTTTCCAAATTTTCTTTATGTAAGGTTCCGTTCAAAAATTCATAACTTCTAAACTGTTAAAGAAAACATACCCATTTTTTTTCTGTGAAGTCCCTAGGCTTCGGTTAATCTATTGAGCTATTGCCGAGTGGCGAAAGAATATTCCAACGCTTGCTACGATTTTTTGAAAATGATGAACTACAAATGGGGAAAACTCGATTTTTTCAAATGGAACACCCTTTATATTTTTTTACACCATTCTTTAGCGTTTTTGATGAGCTTTTCTGTGATATAAGGTTTCTAGGGTTCAATTATGATATTAGAGAAGTTATCGAGAAAATAGCATTTTTTAGATGAAACCACTTTCTAGTAGTCTTGTGCAAGAATTAAATGTCAAGTTTGAGATTGTCAAGTATTACATCTTCCAACAGTTAGTACAAATAATACAATCCAACATAACCCATAGGCAAAAGGCCAATGTTTAATAAAATAATAAAAGAATCAACAATAATCAGAAAAATAAATTATCGTAGTATTAAATTGGTTATTCGCATCATAACAAATGTTCAAATATACGGCTACTCTGTTCTACACAAACATTCATTCTACGAACAAAAGACGAACTTGGTCAATAGAGTGAAATGGATCGGTTATTCGCTGCTTCATATCCTCAGCTGTAGTTGATGGAACCCTATAAACTTTTTCTTTAACATTGCCCAAGAGAAAAAAAAATCAATGGGTGTCAGGTTTGGGGAGCGAGCTGGCCAAGTAATACTTCCTCCTCTTCCTATCCAACGGTTGGTGTAATTTTGATTCAAAAACTGCTGAATGATACCATAAAAATGAACTGGAGTACCGTCATGTTGTAACCACATGATCGCTCTTGTAGTTAAGTCTAGGTCTTCTAGTAGTAACGGGAAATCGGTTTGAAGAAATTCCAAGTATCTCTCGCCATTTTGGACCTTGTCAAAAAAGAACGGACCGATAACGCGTCCTCCAATAATTCCACCCCACGCATTCAATGACCACCTGTTTTGGTGGTCGATGGTTCGCAGCCAATTAGTTTTCAATCGCATAATAGTGCATATCGTGCCTATTAACAGATCCATTACTTTAAAATTTAGCTTTATCCAAAAATAAAATATTGTTCAAATAATTCCAATAACCATACAAAACTTCAAGCATTTTGTTCGAAAAATGTATTAGATTAAGAAAATCAGCACCATAAAGTTCTGTACTTGGCGTGTAAAATTCATTTCGAGTTTAGTCTTTAGTTTCGATGAAACAGAAATGTCAAATGTAACATTTAATTTTGGCACAAGCCTAGTAAAAACAGTGGTTTCATCTAAAAAATGATATTTTCTCAATAACTTTTCTAATATCATAATTGAACCCTAGAAACCCTATATCACAGAAAAGCTTATCAAAAACGCTAAAGAATGTTGTAAAAATATATAGGGTGTTCCATTTGAAAAAATAGAGTTTTCCCCATTTGTTATTCATCATTTTCAAAAAATCGTAGTAAGCGTTGGAATATTCCTTCGCCACTCGGCAACAGCTGAAAGATTGACCAAAGTCTAGAGACTTCACAGAAAAAAAATGGGTATGTTTTCTTTAATAGTTTAGAAGATATGCATTTTTTAACGGAACATTACATCAAGGAATTTTGGAACATAAAGTGACGTACATCAAAAAGTATGATAGATAGCTGAAAATGACCCAAGTAAATTTAACGCAGAACTTCGTATACAATTCAAAAATAAAATCAAAATGGGGTGGTTCCATTTAAAAAAACATAACTTTGGTATTTTAATAATATTTGGACACCTGTATACAAAAGAAAATATTTTTAAAATGTGCAGCAGAAGCGCACCTATCATCCAACAATAATTTCAAGTCGATACCTCGAATAGCAAAAAAGTTATGGAGCGTTTACGCAGCTCTGGGTCACCTGTATAAGTATTGTTTTCATAAAACGCCTGATAATTATGCACCAACCTAATATTTACACCTGAAGTTAACTGGACTGAGAATTGATATGACCGTGTAAAAGGACCTATATCTTTTCGGTTTTTACATTCTAATCACTGTGTTTGTAACAATTTTCAGTACTGCAGCATAAAACAAAACGGCAACACCCGCGAGTTCCAACCTCCCACATTCGAGGACATCGAGCGCCACAAAATCGTCGTTGTTACTCTGTCGACTTCGGTGTACTTAACAGCAATGGGACTACCGCCTGGAACTTTCACGCACATTCTACTGGACGAAGCGGCGCAGGCTTTGGAGTGCGAAACAATAACGCCCATAGCGCTGGCCACAGAAAATACGCGCATCGTTCTGGCCGGCGACCACATGCAACTGGGCCCTGACATCTTCTCCAAGTTCGCCAAAGATCGAAATTTGCACATCTCCCTGTTAGAGCGCCTGTACGACCATTACCCCGCCCAATTCCCCTGTAAAATCCTTCTCTGCGAAAACTACAGGGCCCACGAAACCATCGTCCAGTTCACCTCGGAATCGTTCTACGACCAGAAGCTGGTCTCGAGCAGCAAACAGCCGAAACACTTCCGTTTCTATCCGCTGACGTTCTTCACGACGCGGGGCGAGGACGTCCAAGACAAGAACTCTACCGCCTTTTACAACAATTCCGAAGTGTATGAAGTCGTGGAGCGGGTGACTGAGCTGAAGCGAAACTGGCCGACGGAATGGGGAGAACTAAACGACAGATCCATCGGAGTCGTCACGCCCTACTCGGACCAAGTCTTCCGCATCCGTTCCGAGCTGAGAAAACGCAAGATCGACGTTTGCGTGGAGCGGGTTTTGAACGTGCAAGGCAAACAGTTCAGGGCCATTATTCTGTCGACGGTGCGCACGAGACGCACCTGCTCCAACAACAAGAACGCGAACGTGGACTACGGTTTTTTGTCCAACTCCAAACTGCTGAACACGGCTATCACGCGGGCCCAGAGCCTAGTGGCGGTGGTGGGCGACCCCATAGCGCTGTGCTCGCTGGGACGCTGCAGCAAAGTGTGGGAGCGATTCCTGCAGATTTGCAACGACAACGGAAGCTTGTACGGGATCACGTGGACCCAACTCAAGTTCCAGTTGGACGGGATCGAGTTGAAGAAGGTGTACACGTTGAATCCGCTGGCGCCGGAGTTCGTTCCGAGGAGGTACAAGGAAATGCAGGAAAATACCGTTCGGGTCCCTAATTTCAATCCAGCTAAGGTGCCGCCCGTGCCGTTTCCCAACAGCATGCGAATGCTACCGGTTTTGTATCAACCGCAAAGACCCGTCATTCCTCTACCCGGGCCCTACGCGCCCCCGATTCAACCGCCCCTGCCTCTGGCCAACGGATACCGAACGGTGAGGGTGATGAATCCGTCGGAAATGTTAGTACCGGCTCCTAGACAGATGACAGCGATGACACCGCTCGCCATCGCGGCCCCCATATCCGCCATACCAAAGAACGTGGTTTCCAACACGAAACTGATACAGTTCATGAACAACGTGCACTTTCCGGAAGCGCAGATGTTAAACGATTGCGTCAGCTTGCTACCGCAGCACATGTCGCTCGCCGAGATGATAATGCAACCGCCTAACGTCCAGGAGAGGTGGTACAACTACCTGCGAGACACTTCCGGACAGGAAGCCGCCGACAAATTCAAGTATCTCCTGCACACGACCAATCAGAAGGGTTCGCGAGTTACCGACGTCAGTGTTCTGGGTCGGACCACTCCGCATTCGTCGTCCGATTCGCCGACGTTCAACTGGTACGACAGTCCCTCCAACCAGATCAACTTCAACAAGCCGATTTACATGAAAGAAGCGGAGTCGAATTCGACCTGGCCCGACTTTAACAAGTCCAATCCGCTGTATAAGAGACAACCGACTCAGAATCGGAACAATGCGGCCGTGGCGAACGGCGTCGGCGCGATGAAGGAGAGCGACATGCAGAGGCACGTCAACGAGGATTTCGCCAACATGAGCATCGGCGGTTCGGCGAACGACGAGTTGTTGGAATTCTTCAAGTCGCTACTTTAAATTCACAAATTCGATAGTAGAGCTTTAACTCGTCACGTCATTATTTCTCATCCATGTATATTGTATATATTATACATATAGTTGTTTGTCGTCGTTACTTCATATTCTTGTTTTATGTAGATATAATCGTAGCTGTCTTTTTTTTACGATATTTATAACGATTGTATGAAATAAAGTATTGGTTTTTCAAATGCACCGCCACACTTTTATACATTCAAACTTTGTATTTCCCAAACACAAAAGTATGAGCTTATCACAGTAACTTACATAACAGGCGTACAAAAAAGGAGTCAGAGTAGGCCATGAAATCACTTTGGAATTTATTAGAGTGTAGGACATGTTTGACTTCGAGGCGACGAAATTTGAAATTAAGCTATTTGAATAACTGTTTGGGACACATTTAAGTCGTTTTTAACTAATTTTATCTCCAAGCATCAGTTTAGACGTCGTTTGAATATTTTTTGATTGATAGTTCCTATAAAATATCATGGTATGAAAAAGGCGAGGGGTAAACCGCTGGGCACTTATGGTGTACAGTATGAAGGAATTATTCGCGATTATGGGGAATTAAGGGGATTTATTGGGAACTAGCCTTTGCCCGCGACTTCGTTCGCGTGGAAATTTTGATGTGTATATTTGTGAAAATACGGCCTGATCATAATAAATAAAGTATAGATGACAGCTTGCGACCATCACCGCCATCTAGTGATGGCTTGAAAAGTACTCTATAAAAAACGATAAAATCTATCCCACGGGAACATTTTTCCAGGATAATTAGTAGCCTATGTGCTATTCCAGACTATAATCTATCTCTGTGCCAAATTTCATCCAGATCCGTTCAGCCGTTCTGGCGTGATTGAGCAACAAACATCCAAACAGTCACATTTATAATATTAGTATAGATTACAAGGGAAATAACAATTGGACATGAGTTTCTGCACATGCGCAGTATCTGCCAGTCAATATTTCGCCCATAGATGCAATAAAACGAAATAACTCTTTTTTACCCTGAGCTGATAATTTTTTACGTTTTTTTGTATTGCAAAGATTTCATTTTATTGAATTTTTTCTTTATTTACGTTTCTGCACATGCGCAATATCCACCAGACAATATTGTGCCCATAGATGCAATAAATAGAAATAACTCTTTTTTACCCTAAGGTGATCTTTTTTTAGGTTTTTTGTATTGCAAAAATTTCATTTTATTAAATTTTTTCTTTATTTACTAAGACACCTGAACAAGTGCCCACATAATATTTATAATCGTTTTGAGTGCATACTAGTTATAGGCCTAACTGAAGTTTTGTTATCCTTAATAATGCAAAACGATGACTTTTAATTTTTGTTACCTTTCTTATTTACCTATATGCATCTACAGTGGAACTTAGTTATCTAACGCGAATTTCCAAAGGGACCGAAAACTTACTTCGATAGAAAAATACGGCGAATTAAGACTTACATTTAATAGGCATTGTAAAAAAACACTGATTCATACATTATGTACATGATACGAGGGGGGTTCAAATATGATCCGGAATGTTGCTGTAACTTTTTATTTAACTGCAATAAGGATTTGCTATTTACACAATTTCTTCATACCTACATATGTCTGGCCTTTATTATAAACAATTTAAATAAAATTGGTCCCTTTTATTTTGAGAGGAAAATGTTTCCATAGCCTCCTGAGCCTCGGTTTTTATTAGTACACACGTTACATAACTACATACATAAACCAACAAATAAAAAAATTATACATAGTTATACCATTTGAAAGAATTTTTTGGGTCAAATTGGACCATTTCTAAAGTTTGTACTTGTTTTCCAATTCCAAAATTTTCAGCAATATTTTTCTTTGTGCTCTTTTCTACTTCAGCAATTAATTTCAATTTTTATAAGTGTTAAACATTTTTAATCTCGCTTCGATCTTTTTGACTTTTGCGTCAATATCATTAATATCACCAATAAACCCTTTGTGAAACTGCACCACCGTTAATGCAATTGCTACAAATAAACTAAATGTGCTAAAAAACAATCTACTCCAAAATACACAATGTATTGCTTCGAAAAATTTGAGTTAGACTTGGCTAAGTGTTTTATCAATTCTAGCATTAGAAATATTCGAGTAATAGAAGTTCCATTTATAGGTAAGATTGTTAAATACTTTTTATGTTCACAAAAAATTCGAGTTAGGGAAGTTCCATCGTATATGTATAAATAAACGTTTAAGTACACTGACCGTGCATCTTCTTTTGCGTAAATAGCAGGTATAGTTGCCCATAAATACTTAATTCCCTAAAAATGCATACGAATTACATGAATTATGGAGGATTTATGGGATTTATTGAAGAATTACAGGAATTATTGGTGAATTAAAGGGATTATTTCCATGAAAAGGATTTGCGCCAGCAATTTACCCCTCGGACAAAGGTTACACTACATAAAACAAAATCAAGATTACACGGCCTCCTGTTTTGTATGCTTTATATATATTACAACTATCATAAAAATTTAAAAACAATGAGTTAAAAACGCCTTATTACAACTTAGATAGGCTCTTATCCATATTATTTACATTTCACCACAAAAATGGCTTTAAAATATTTCAAAGTTAGTAGAGTGCATGCGGTATGAGTGTGATTGCATTACCACTTACCAGTTGGGTTATTAATACTGTATAGCAATTGTTTCCTTCTTACACTTGATTAAAAATGTGGCAAACACACTTTGCCAGCAAACAGTTCAGAAATAACAGTAATCCAAAGAGCTAGCACGAAAAGTATGTACGAAATCCCGACTTGGTGACTGTTGGGCAGCTGGTAGGGCTGTCCGCCGATTTCATCAACATGGAAACCCATCGGGAAGATCACGGCAGCCAAGCAGAACAGCACCACTGCACAACAATTTTTTTATAACAAAATTTAAATTATTGAGATACTCACTTGCTGTAAATCCAACCCAACGGGCGTAAGGGATGACGTTGTGGTCCCACTTCGACGACGCCAACAAGATTATGGTAGTTGTGATGCAAATGCAGCCGACAAAAATGCAGACAAGGGCGAGTAACCACTCGGGCTGGAGGTCGGGTGTAAAGCACACTTGAGGTCTGTTGTAAAGAGTCATGCAAGTCCACATCAAGCCCAGGCGCGTGTCTCCTGTACACAATACAATTATATGAGCGTTATTTGGATTGAAATGGATCGTACCTCCAACGTCCGTGATGATCCAGTCTGGCATTGCTAAGCTGACGATGGCGAAAATATCTGCCGCCATAAATAGCGTCCCCGAGATTAACGTTAGTTTGTCCATTTCGAGGCGAAACAGATTACGAGCTGAGGAGAAGCGTGAAAATGTTTAAAAACCAAAACAAGATTGTTGGTGTTTTGACAGCTGTCAAACAGTCAAACACAACATGTGTAAAACGACTCGTCTGCACCGCAGTGTTGCCATGTTTTGTTTATGATAATTGTAAAAATTCTGGATATTAATTAACTAATTAGATGTCAATGTTGTTCAAAATAAGCTTAGAAAATGCGTGTAAATGTATTCAGCCTAAAATTACGGGATATTGAATTTTAAGGGGTTGTAGTTCAAATATTCTGAAATAAAAAGATTAGTCGATTAAAAAAAAAGACATGAATTTGTTACAGTGTAGCAGAGCAGTTGTTTAACCTGGATTAATAAAGATTGGAAGTAAGTTCTCTCTTGACAAAGGCTTCAGATACGATACGTGTACTATGTAACAAATTCCACCTATTATCGTCGATTTGGTTATCAGTTGGGCAAATTTTTAATTTTTTATTTCTGTCTCTCGTTTCACAATTTGACGACACTGTAAAAATAAAACAAAAACTAATTTTTACGAACTGTTAAGCCTCTTTTTTGTACGCTTACTCTGTCGGATGCAAAATAAAAAACTAGTTTCAAAAATATAAACCTAATTTTTTTTTGTGCTTAGAGAAGCCACACAAAAAATTTTAAAAACGCAAAAAATTTAGGTAAATACACAGATTACCCCAGATGTCTGACTCAATGCAAATATTTTGGCGGAATGACCTTTAACGACCTTCAAATTATGTAAGAGTTTTCAGATGGCGCATCGATCAAATTTTGCGGCAAATTTAAATAGTCTCTCCTCTCTTTATAGGTAGTATAAATGCTATTATATTTTGAATATTTTATGATTTATTCTACAAAACTAATGTAAAAAATTGTTTTGTAGAATAAATCATAAAATATTCCTTCATTATTTACACGTCATACAAACAAACTATTTTATAAAAATCAATTTATTATATTACATAATTTAAATTAAACAAAATTATACCCAAAATGTTAACAATTACATTTCTAAGATAGGTATAACTTACACATACGATAATTACTTGAGGTTATTATATAATAATGGACATTTTGAAAGACTTGCCGGACAACCAATAGAGCAACCTGGCTTAGTTCTTCAAATTCATACACAAAAATAAGGAATAATGAAGCCTAATATCTAACGATGCCGAAAAGTGTTTTTGCAAACCCTCCACTTTTGCTTTAGATTGGAATTTTGGACGTTTAGAGCTTCTTGCCACAGTTTCGCTCTAGCATTATGTAATTAGATTTCCTGAATTTGTTGTATTAATAACACATCCTTACCTTTCTTCACTTTTTGGAAAACAATACAGTTTCTCCGCTTACTTTTTACCAATACCACAAATAATGTAAAAAAGACCCATCCTACGCTTAAAATTTTTCACAAATTCAATATACAAGCAAGTTTTGACATATACTGGCTTGATTATAATTGCAGCAAAATGCTGTTTCTAAAATATTAGTCAGAAAAAAGCAACAAGCGTAGAAACAGTCACGCTTTTTAAAAAATACGGAATTATACATTGTTCAATTTAAAATAGTAAAAATATTAGGCGTTTTATTTGAATTGAAATAAACGTTTTTGTAGTGACATCTAGCGGTCGTACAAAGTATTAGCAACGACTACAACGCCTCTACATTTGCTTATGGTATCTGTGATAAAGATGTCATGCGCCTAGTTTAAATGTGTAGAAAAGAGATAGTTTCGGACAAAATCGCCCTATGAAGTCAGTCATCTGGAATTAATCTGTGGTAAATACAATAAATGTCATTGAAAACCATTTTAAAACCAAATTACAAAAATTTTCAAATTGTGCTCTGACAAATCCAAGGTGAAAAAACAATGAAAATATTATAAATAAATTCGTTATTTTCAACTATATATTAGTACCAAATTTGCAAAAATCTACTTTTTAAATAACAAAGTTATCTGACCGCTTCAGAACTTTGCTTTCGTTGTGTTGTTGAAGAAAATTATTTCACTCTGGCAACACCGCTGAACTGTATCATTGGACACAGGACAGAGATGATGTGGTGTTACGTCACGCCTAGCAAAAAAATGGCAGCCACGAGCATTGACAAGTGACAGCTAACCTGTCAATAAGTTGCCATATTTTCAAACCAAAATGAACAACAATCACAGTATTTATCTTCTTATCTTAATAACGTTGTGTTTCAACGGCAATCAGTGCACCCATCTGAAAGGAACATTCAAAAGCAACGACTTCTTCAAGTTCCTAGTCAAGTTCGGCTTTCAGAAAACAGACAGGCATCAGGCAGACGCAAGCCACGGTTACATATTCGGCAACATAACATCCAAACAAGACCTCCCAGTACATGTGACGTTTGCAGTATTGCAAAGATCGTATTTTTTAGAGTATTACCAAAACCGAGTTTTATATAATAAAGAGGAGGCGTGCAGACGCATGTTCAATAAAGTGAGTACTCACGCTTATGAGAACAAATGCAATTACAGAGGACACGACTACTTGCGACGGATTCCCTGTCCCAAAGGCGGACTTTGCGTGGACGAAGATAAGGAGTGGAACGTGGTCAAGGGGCACCAGTTCACTTATGTAGTACAAGACTTTAAGCAACCATCGTAATGCTAGCCCGGCCTCCAAATACATGATATTCTCAACTTAATTTTGTAGCTTCTGGTACATTTCTATGGTGGCTTGTTATTTGAACGAGACCTCGTGCGAGTGGCACCACTATGAGCCTCTGAGGCCTTACACAATTGACTACGACATATGGCTTGTGAACGGCAACCCCAATGTCTCATCGTACAGCACTCTGACCTACCAGTTTTCATTTGATCGTCAAAATACCCTAGAACTCTACCTACTATTTTGGTTGTGTTACATGGTTTTAGTTCCTTTGCAATGCAACGCGGTGAAGGCACAGAAACATCCAGTTACAAGGCTGTTCACTGCCAGCTTATTTCTCGATTTCTTGGCTTTGTGTCTCATTTTGATACACACGTTAAAATTCGCACTGGACGGAGTCGGTTATCCCAAGTTGTCCATGGCTGGTGATATCTTTGACATTCTGTCTAGAGTAAATCAGTTCTAAAGCGTCTTCTGTTGCTAATTCGACACTTTTAGACGTCTTTCATGCTGCTGTTGTTGCTACTAGCCAAAGGATGGGCAGTGACCCGTATGGAACTATCTTGGAAACCGTTGGTTTTTGCAATCTGGTTGTGTTACGGCATTGTACATATTCTATTGTACGTTTGGAATTTGGTAAGAGAACGATTGCAATGTTTACGATGTTTGTTTGTATTTCCGCTTCAGACTGAAGTGGACATAATAGAAGACATTGACGAGTACCAGACCTGGCCCGGGTGGTTAATAATCGTTTTCAGATCGTTAATAATGGTGTGGTTTTTATACGAACTGCGCACGACAATGTTATACGAACACAACACCCAAAAACTGAATTTTTTGCTACATTTTGGAGCCTCCAGTCTGGTTTGGTTCATATACCTACCTATTCTCGCTTTAATAGCGCTTCACGTTTCTGCTTTGTGGCGATTTAAACTGCTTTTGGGTAATTCACCGACTGGTAAAACGAAAAAAGTGATTTTTTGTTGTAGGCATCACATACTCGGCTGATTGTTTCGCTTACTGTGTCATGGCACATTTACTTTGGCCCACGCGCTCCGAACAATACTTTCTTTTAAAAGGACCGTCTTCGGCCGACTGTGAGGAGCTGGATGAATTCAACGAAGCCCCTCACATTGTAAACAATTCGTACACGTCGTTGAGCACAATGAGTTCACTTGAGATTTGTCGATATGAAGATACATCAAAAAACAAGACTGCCAACGCGTAGACTTTTGAACGATTGTCAATTTTCTTGTACATATTTCTAGGGCTGATGTAGCTCGCTCACACAGTTGTGTATAAGAATGTTCTTATGAAGGACAAAGATATTGCCAAAGACTGTTATGTTAAATATTTGCCAGATTTTATCTGTTTCATGTCACACCTGTATATACACGCCACCTTTCAACACTCAGATATACTCATTTTTTGTAATTTAAGTTTATTGCTCAATTATTTTATTTTTTAAGATTAAAACAATTAGTGAAAATAATTATGAAGAGGACTTGTCATTCCTTTATGGCTGCTGAATGTATTAGTGTTTTGTGCAATTTTATACTAGTTTGTGTCTTAGATTGTCAATTCAACACACATCGATGAATTTAAAAATGTAATGTAACTATTCTTATATCACAAATATATAATTATAACAACTTAAGTGTGTGGGTTAGCTTATTAATATCCTCACTCTTATTTGGTCCTATTCCAACGGCCGTGAGTGTCCCTGATTCAATCTGTGTCCTGCCAGCATCATGAATGCAGCAAGTATTCAATTTGTGCAAAGATGCTACTTTGTATAAATCATGCAAAGCATTGTATGAATCCACTCGGAGCACAACTTTTGGTTGCCCGCCCAACAACCAAGACTTTAAGTAAGGACTTGACGATTTTAATGCCAATTCGAATAAACTGACGGCAGCATGTGCAGCCTGCGAGGCGATTTTCCCTTTGCCCATATTAAGATCACTCCTAATGATGATAACCATTTTAGTGTTGTCCACTTTGGTAAAGGTTTGAAGCAATTTGTTCAACATTTTTGTGTAATACTGTTACATAATATTACACTGAGCCTTGTTTTCTCTTTTGCTCATAGTCTGACATGCACTTTTTAAATTCCAAAACTTGTTGCTGACACTTTCTCCAGTCTTGGGTCTCTGCAATGCACTCCTAAATATAAAATTTCTATATGAAAATTGGTACAAATTTATAAAAGTGACATAACCTATACCTGAACTTTATAGTGATGGTTTACGCAGCCAGTTTTTTTCAGCATATCCTCAACGGGGTCGGTTATTTCTTGCTTTCCATGACCCGGCGACATGTTTTTATTGTCTGTTTAACCAATTATTTGAAAGAAATTCATGCATTCAAAAATGTTTTAAAACGCCCGAAAACACGCTCGCCAACCCAAAAATTGCAAAAGCATGCACAGGACAAACCCTTAAAACCAAAAGTAACTATTTGAATATACAGAGTGGTTCACTTGCAGCGTATCAACCTGTGGTCCCAACCTAAAAATAAGTTTATAAAATTAGATTTGTAGTAATTCGCTTGTGTTATCTAAAAAAATGCAATTTTCCTAAGTGTAAAAGTGTACTTGCAAGAAATGCCAATAAATTTTGAAATATTGTTTTTTGTAATATCAAAAGTAAACAAAATATTACGACTCTGACCATGTATAACACGATTATTTTTTCCTTGTCAGTCACAGCGGTATTTAAAAAAACATTTTAACCTGTGGTAAAAAGAGATTCTATAAATTTGAATTTAACAGAATGTAAAATAAATTAATTATCATCGGGATGACGTACGTCATCAGTGGAATATTATGAACATAAACGCATTATGTCTGCTAGATGTATAGTGTATACTATAGACAGTATCGACATTTTCTGCGCCTGTTTTAAATAATACATATTTTCTTCGTTTTATTTTGATTGGCAATTTTTTATTAATGTTCTTCATTCGTTATGTTTTATCAGTGTCAAATCTACACATTTTTGTGTTCTATGATCTACACTGTAAAAACAAAAGCTAGATTCCATGGTTTCCTGATCGAGTCTACGCTTATTTTGGTACACCCGTATATGAATTTTTCGGTCTTGTTTGAACGAGCGTTAAGATAAAAAAGAAAATGAGTTATAAATTCCGTTAACACTTCTTTAAAACAATAAAGGTTATTTTTGGATAATTTATGAGGTGTTCGAATGAAAAGTTCATTAAATATACTGTAATTAATTCTTTAATAGAACAAGACGGGGCGAGATGGGATGTGATTCTTGATACTAAAATTATATTAAATGACAAACTGGCGTCTGTACAATAATAAAACAAGGCTGCATTGGCCATGGAAAAACTTCGAGCATCAAATTAGTGTAGCAAAATTTCGACCTGTCAGATAATTTTTAGGTTAGGTTCTTTGTTGACAACGGTTCCGAAGCGAACAATCCACCTATTTCGTTATTGCCACGTTTGGATTCGACATGCGCCGCGGGAAATTAACTCCACCCATCTAGTTCCAAATTTAGTTACTTTTTCTGCAGGAAAATTGACAAATGACATGACACATGTCGATGTCAAATTTCAAGTCAAGTGAATAACAGTAAAGAAGGGTCAGCGACTCAGTGAGTCAGTCCAGTCGAGTAATAAATTTGTTGTCTGTGGTGTTTCCAGGTGTTTCTTCATTGTTGTGTTTCAATTTGCAGTTTCCTGTCAATTGTCAATTGTCACTTGTCTGTTTTCTGCCAAAGAAAGTAACTAGATTTGAACAATATGGGTGGAGTTAATTTCTCGCGGCGCATGTCGAATCCAAACGTGGCAATAAGGCTGAATAACGAAATAGGTGGATTGAATGCGAACGAGAGTTGCAATATGTTTACAAGAGTGATGCAAACGTCTGGTATTTAGTATAAATAATTTGATTAAAATTGGTCCCTTTTATTTTGATAAAAAAATGTTTGATTATGACAGCTCCTGTCATGTGTCAATGTCAATGTCAGTTTACACTGGAAAGCCGATGAATTCCAAAGTCTTCTGAGCGTCGGTTATTATTTGTACACACGTTACATTATCGAGGAGTTAGTAATTACCGCGCGTACAAATAAAAAGGGAGTAGGGTAGGGTATGGAATCTAGCTTTTGTTTTATTTTTTAAAGTGTGACATTTGACAGGAACTGTTAACCAAAAATTTTCTCAAGTGTCTCCAATTCAAAGTCAAACATAATCTACCCTTCAACACTCTAACCAAATCCAAAGTACATGGGCTACTCTGACTTTATTTATTTGAACGCACGTAATTTATTACAGTGATTGGACATGACAGAATAATTGCGATTGCATTTTGTTTTCATAATTAGGTACGCTTTTCGTACATGATAATCTCTTTTTTACGCTCTACATAATTTCGCCTTTTCGTTCAATTAGCGCGCCACCTAACCATGACATACCGCACTCATGTCACAAATTTCCACTGACCTCTATAATATGAATACGCACAAAATTGGGATGAGCGAGAAAATTTCGGTTCGAATCCCAGTAGAGTACTGGTAAATTTTTCAGTCTGCTAAACCATTTAAAAGTTTTGTTACTGTCTGTAATATCTCATCAGCATGTTCTCGAGAGGCTTTAGAGCCACCTACATACATTTATAGATTTATGTTATAGAATATGAACATAGTGACACAGTACCAGAATAACTTTTTAGGATATTTTTATAATTATATATTTTTGAGTATAGTAAAAGCAGCTGTTTTATAATGAAGTTGCCAAAAATGTTTTTATATACACGCAGGATAGTTTTTTATTTTTATTAATATATTCCCTGTATTACGACATTGATTATATAATATGAATATATAATCAATGATTACGAATAGTTAAGGTAGCGTGAAAGCCATGTCATTTTCGTTGTCAGACTTAGCATTCCAGTCCAAATAGTATCTTAGATCAAATGCATTCGTTACTGTCGTTTTAAATTCTTGCTACCTTTTAATAAGTAGCTCAAGGAATTAGTACAACGGTGGCGGTAACATTTGATCTATTATATATGTTTGGATTTTGGAAAATAGTTCCAACAACGAAGATGAAGGCGAGACCTCACTAACTGAACATTCAAAACTCCCGCTAAAAGTTAAATATTTAAGGTGGGAAATCAGCATGCAATTTTTCCATAAGAGGGTTTTGAGGGTTAAATTTCCTAATTTTCCAACAGATTCGCTTGATTTTTTGGTATAGCATTCGTTGAACATTGAACATTGAAATTAACATTATTTGAGATTTATCCTAATAGTAGTTATTTAATAATTAATTAATTAAACGCCCCAGTTATGATGAGGTGAACGTTATTGTAAATATCATTTTGTATAAAATCGAGATTCGTCTGAATTCAATACCATGTTATTTAAATGTTCGTTGATTCAATAATAAAACTTGTTTATTGACAGTATAAAAAAAATGAATACAGAGGAATGGAAGCAAATTCGTTTTATAAGTTATAAAAGGAAGTGTAAAGATTAAAAACAACATAACAAATACAATGTGACTGCCTTTCTAATGCTTACATAGCATCATACTGCAGGTATGTACATACAAATACATTGGAATACAACACTTTGAAATTTAAGTGTAGTTATGGAATGACTTGTTAAAGTCTTTTACAAATAGAAGATGTTACGTGAGATCTATCATTTACGCACATTAAAAAAAAAATTTACATTAATACTTGTTCAGAAACCGAAGTTTGTTTTACTGTGATGCACTCTGTCGATGTTTCAGAATTAAGTCACATCAGAGCTAATATAATTAAGTATTACAAGCTACAATATTGCAAATAATGTTATCTTACTTAATTCGACTCGAATCGTTAATCACACAATATTAATTACATATTAAAATAATATTTTGACGTAAATCATTAAAACTGTTATATACACACATAGGAAGCACAAACAATCTACAGTATGTTGACCTTTTTTTAAAAAACTTGTGTCTACCAGTCGTAAGTTACTTTATCGTTTTATATTCATATATGATTTGGATTAATAAAAATAGTCGTCTAGTGTGGAAGCAAGTCTAATAGAATTTTATGTGGGAAGTGAAAAGTTCCGCCACTATTCAAGTTTGATTTGGGCGAAAAGTAGGAAATCATCTAGTTATGTGTGCATCTTCTGCTTCACTACAATTATGATTGCTATCTCTTCTCGTAACAGAATCGTTTGATGAGTGGCCCGCCTTATCAGATGTCGCCTAAAAACGATTAGTTTTTCAACGACGAAATCAAATAGTCCTATCGACTGCATTAAATCATAATAATTCAAAACAAACAAGTACCTTGTAGCGCTGTAAAAACTTCAAATCACCACGTTCGGGAAAGTAATTGTGTAAAATGCCTGCGTTGTGTAAAAATAAACCGAAAATAAATCAAAAACCAAGACAACTACATGGAAAAGTAAAAACACGTACCGCTCCTCTTTAGCTTTATTTCTTTGGTGACTCTTTTGTCCAGCGACGATTCCGAACCGTCCAGGGTCTCTGCAGAGTCGGGTGTGTTGCCCGTGGAATTAATAGGAGAGGACCCGTCACTTAAAAGACTCAATTCGCCCGTTTTGGCTTCAGAGCTAACCATCGACCAGGGCCTGGGCTTGGGGGCGATAACAGGCCCCGTCTTTCCTCTCTGATGCTTCCCGGAATCATGGTCGTCTACAAAAAACCACGTAAAGGCCGTATGACACGGTACTAAATTTAGTACTAAATCTAGTCTCAAAATAGATATGAAAATTATGTGCTAAATTTATTGAAAAAATGTGAAATGCTGTGTGACACGAGTGTTAAGGTGGGAAAAAAGCATGCACATTTTCCGTAAGAGGGTTTAATTTCCTAATTTTCCAACAGATTCGTCTGATTTTTTGGTTAGCATTCGTTAAACATTGCACTTGAAATTAACATCATTTCAGATTCATCCTAATAGTGGATATTTAAGAAAAAAATAATACATGCAATTTTTCCATAGGAGAGTTTTGAGGTTTAAACTTCCTTATTTTCCAACAGAATCGTCTGATTTTTTGGTATTACCTTCACTGAACATTGCAATTTAAATTAAGATCATATGAGATTCATCGTAATAGTAGTTATTTAATAATTAATTAATTAAACGGCCCTTATATAATGCTGAAAAAGATAACACCAAAGCAGATTATTTTGGAATTTGATTATGATGACGATGCCTCAGTTTACCAAAAGATGAATGCCCTAAATTGCCTAATAACTGAGATTAAGCATTATTTTTAACGTGTTTCATGTAAAACCTACGTTCTCAACTTGAAAATGAGATGTCGCT
Source organism: Eledona agricola (assembly GCA_964023215.1). Lineage (NCBI taxonomy): Eukaryota > Metazoa > Arthropoda > Insecta > Coleoptera > Tenebrionidae > Eledona > Eledona agricola. The sequence continues at coordinate 18,873,893 of OZ026855.1, read as the reverse complement.
GCGATCAACCTTTCGTTCCTAAATGAACTGTCGGCAAAACTTATTTCGAAAACTACTTTCTACAACGAATACGATTCATCGTAATCTTTGAGGCAAAAAACTAGGAAAAATGCTAAAATTTTTGCATTTGGTGAATGATCGACCTTTGCGACATCTAGCGGCCGTGAATCGTAACAAATGAAAAATTTCCCACCTTAAATTAAAATTCCAGCTTATCCACAAGTTTTTGAAGGTAGATGGCGTATCTTGGGAACTTTTCTCCTTTTCTCTTTTCTATACTTTGACGGTTTGTTGATTAACCTCGAAACCCACATATAACAATTTTTTGGCTTTCATCACTAGCGAAATATCCAAAAGGGTGTTTTCGTTGATTATATTTGTGGGTGAAGCGAGTAATTCATAAGCAAGATGCCGCTCGCCGAGTTCGGTACCTCGAAGTACATAGCCAACGAAATGAAGGCGAAGGGGCTGCAGAAGCTCCGCTGGTACTGCGAAATGTGTCAGAAGCAATGTCGCGACGAAAACGGCTTCAAATGCCACACCATGTCCGAGTCGCATCAGCGCCAGCTTCTCCTCTTCGCTGACAACTCCAGACGCATCCTCGATGACTTCTCGTATCAGTTCGCAAAGGAATACTTGCAGATACTGCGAAGGCAGTTCGGAACGAAGCGAGTCAACGCGAACCGCGTGTATCAGGAGTACATCTCGGATAGGAACCATCTGCACATGAACGCGACCCGAGGGGTTACGTTGTCGAAATTCGTAGATTGGTTGGAGAAGACTGGAAAGTGTCTGGTGGACGAAACGGAGAAAGGATGTTTTATTTCGTACGTTGACAGAGATCCGGAAACTATCGCACGCGAGGAGAGGAAGAACAAGAAGATGAAGATGGACAAGGACGACGAAGAACGCATGATGGAGTTTGTGCTGAAGCAGGTGGAGTTGGGGCAGGAGCGCGTGCAAAATAAGGAGGAGCCTACGTTCACAGAGCTGGTCAGAGAGAACGAGGAGACGAAGCTTAAGTTGGATTTGAAACTTGAGCCACAGCTGAAGAAAGAAATAAAAACGTCGACCGTCTTCACGCTGTTTAAGAGACCGTTTGACGTTGCGGCATCGTCCAGCTCGTTCCGCAGTAAGAAGATGAAATCGGAAAGGAAAAAATGCGCGTTGGACGAGATAAGAGAGTTGGAGGCGAAGGGGCTGCAGAAGCTCCGCTGGTACTGCGAAATGTGTCGGAAGCAATGTCGCGACGAAAACGGCTTCAAATGCCACACCATGTCCGAGTCGCATCAGCGCCAGCTTCTCCTGGTTGACGCTTGCATGTGCGACTTCCATCGCATGCCTTACAGGGAGGAAGTTGCCTGGGACGTGGACAACATCTACGCATCTCTGAACACGCGCGAGTTGTGTCTCAAAGATTTCGATTAGTTGGATCAAAAGTCGGTATTAGTTAATAAGACGCACGTTTGAAAGCGCGTTGTTTCCAGAGATTTAATCCCGATAATTAGCGTCCTCGAGTACAACACGTGGTTCACGAAATTGAGAGCGAATCAGGTGAAGTTGTCTCATGACAATCTGGATCGGATCCTGAACGTCCTAAGGAAGTCGCTCAACTTGGAAGAGATATACACTCGTGGACAAATTTAGCGGAACGCAACTCAAAGAAGCAATAAAATTGTAAGAGGGCTACCTAAGGCGTTTATGTTTTATGGGTAGTGTTTATTAAGTCATATTTCAAAAAATAGAGCAATTGCAGCCAGATGGGATGGTAGTTAGTTAGTTGTAAAATTACCTAATCACAGGTTTTATGAGGAAACAGTAAATCAATCTGGATATGTTATTGTTAATTATACAGGGTGATTCTTTTAAGGCGGCGATTAGGAAATTTTGGACTACTTATTATGATAGCGAGCTGCAATTTGGTATATGATGATAATCGAGCCTTGCGAGCCAAATTAAAATATTTTCAAGATGGTGGCATTTCTGCATATACCGGAAGTCGCGGCCATCTTTGTTTTTTCAAATGGCAACCCTAATTATTTATTTAATTTTTAGAATCGTCTTTAAAATTTAAGCAAAACTGTCCAGTTATATTGGCCTACCTGTCATAGTTTTGGAACTATATCATTTTATCTATAAAAATGTTGATTTTCAGGGGTCTAGAAAAAAAATCATAACTCCCAGCTCCTTTGTCCCAGGTGAATTTTGTTTATTGTTTTATGTAGCTGAAGGTTCGAGAAATGTATTGTGCTGGTCAATCATTATCAGAAATGAAGTAAAGATAGCGCAAAAAATATTTGAAAATAACAATCACAGAATGATGATCTCAATTTTTTATTGCAGCGATGGAAAGAACGAAAAAAAATAGGACAACTTTTGTTAACATATCCTATACCACAGATTACTCCAGATGACTGACTCAATGCAAATATTTTGGCGGAATGACCTTTAATGACCTTCAAATTATGTAGCAGTTTTCAGATGGCGCATCGATCAAATTTTGCGGCAAATTTAAATAGTCTCTCCTCTCTTTACAGGTAGTAAAAATGCTATTATATTTTGAATATTTTATGATTTATTCTACAAAACTAATGTAAAAAATTGTTTTGTAGAATAAATCATAAAATATTCCTTCATTATTTACACGTCATACAAACAAACAATTTTATAAAAATCAATTTATTATATTACAAAATTTAAATTAACCAAAATTATACCCAAAATGTTAACAATTACATTTCTAAGATAGGTAAAACTTACACATATGCTAATTACTTGGGGTTATTATACATATAATAATGGAAATTTTGAAAGACTTGCCAGACAACAAATAGAGCGACCTGGCTTACTTCTGCAAATTCATACACAAAAATAAGGAATAATGAAGCCTAATATCTAACGATGCCGAAAAGTGTTTTTTGCAAACCCTCCACTTTTGCTTTAGATTGGAATTTTGGACGTTTAGAGCTTCTTGTCACAGTTTCGCTCTAGAATTATGTAATTAGATTTCCTGAATTTGTTGTATTAATAAAACATCCTTACCTTTCTTCACTTTTTGGAAAACAATGCAGTTTCTCCGCTTAGTTTTCACCAACACCACAAATAATGTAAAAAAGACCAATCTGTCGCTTAAAATTTTTCAGAAATTCAACATACAAGCAAGTTTTCACATTTACTGGCTTGATTATAAATGCAGCAAAATGCTGTTTTTAAAATATTAGTCAGAAAAAAAGCAACAAGCGTAGAAACAGTCACGCTTTGCAAAAAACACGGAATTGTACATTGTTCAATTTATAATAGTAAAAATATTGAGCCTTTTATTTGAATTTAAATTAAAGTTTTTGTAGTGACATCTAGCGGTCGTACAAAGTATTAGCAACGACTACAGCGCCTCTACATTTGCCCATGGTATCTGTGACAAAGATGTCATGCGCCTAGTTTCAATGTGTAGAAAAGAGATAGTTCCGGACAAAATCGCCCTATGAAGTCAGTCATCTGGAGTAATCTGTGAAACCGTTATGAAACTATTAAAAAAAATTAAACCGTTAAAACTGAAGAAAATTGCAAAACTGGCCACTAACACCTCGAAAAGGCCCTAATAAAACAGTAAAATTTAAAAAAAACGCCTAAGTACTCAAAACACATTGCGTTCAAAATTATAAATTCCTGTAAAATTCCATCCAACATTACAGATTTCTAAAAAAAAATGCTATAAAATAGCCATGCGACTGCTGCACACGTAACGGCAGGCACCTGCACTACTTCAAAATTCATCAAATGCGCATGTGTATCAGGTTCTGACTCCATTTTAATTGACCTTTCGAAAATTACCTATATTCTGTTACGGTTCGTTGATTTCCGGCTGGCGGCCTTTCAATTTCTCATGAACTGTCAATAATGTCAACAGAACACACATTACCTAACCCAAGAGCTAGTGTAGGGATTGTTTTAGGAATTCTCAGTTGTAATCGACTTAGTAATTAAAATCGTGTTATTCTTAATATGCTAATATAAGGCGGTGGTTGAGCAGGGTCAGTTGTAGGATTGTGTTAGGGTTGAGGAAACCACAGGTGAAAAATCATAATGTATTGTATTGTAAGCTCGGGGGTGGTCGAGCAGGGACAAGGGCCCTGTTTTCTTCGTTTAACTTGTACAAATGTATATTATTTTGTTAGATAAATGGGTGATTATACTAAACTGTTCATGTGATAACAAACAACTCTCGCTAATGTATTTCACAATTGGATCTTTTTTACTGTTTTTCTATGTATACTACAAAATTGCTAATATATTTATAATTGTTTTTTAGCACTCCAATCATCATATTTATATATGTTAATATATGAATATCCATTATTAATTACTGGTTTAAAATCAAATTCCTGCGGAGAATAAAATGAAACAAATTTTGAATGCGGCGCCATGGATTTTATCCTTTTTGCACAGTATGTTTGTTTCTTTCCCGTAGATTGCAGATCTTGATAATACGGGAAATAAGCAGAGACGACCATCTATATCTCTCTTGTCTATGGTCACTAATGTCAATTTTGACGCAATCGCCGCTTAATCGTCTGATTTGGTCATAAAATGTCTTATCTAATCATAAACTGAGAGCAATGAGACTGGTATTAGTTTTAATCACTTACAGAGCGCAGTGACGTAGTGGAGGTGTGTTCCGCAAGCAGCAGCTGAGAATCTGAGAAGGTTACATCGCAAGGTAAGGCATACAAAAATAAATCTGAAAAATATCACCTACGAATAATTTGTATTGTGTATTCATTTGAAACCGATCCAAAACGTCGTCATATGACAACTGTTACGTATGTCATTAAATTTAAATTTATTCATCTATTGTTTTCCACATTGTTACCATCATTGGCGAATGAATTTAAGTCCATAAAAGTTGTCCCAACACGAGACGCGTTTTTGCTATAAGACATCATTTGTCGGAAGCGGCCACAGCAATTTACCAAAGTTCCACCGGCGTTCAAGGAGACCGTCGCTATCGATTTTTAAGAGCTAAAGTTCAAGTTCTACAAATTGTGCCCGTTATCGCAATTTTTCACCGAGTGCGTTGCGGTTCAGTTAAATATTAGTTTTATAACAAATAGAGGAGATGGTGTCATCCGAAGATGCCCCCCTGATCGGAGTCATCGACGCGGGCACCAGAACCGTTCAGTTTTGCGTTTTTCGCACACAACATACGCAAGAAATCGCGGGACATGCCATAGATATTGCGCAGCACATCCCCCAAGAGGGATGGTATGAAGAAGATCCTAGCGAGATTTTGCAAGCGGTGAAAGAGTGCATGAAGGCAGTCACTAGTCAGTTGGGGGATGAAGGTATGAGAACGAGCGCTATGAGCGGCGATCATTAATAATGAATTCATCAATTAGTGTGCTCCAATATTGTAACTATTGGGATAACTAATCAGCGGGAGACGACGGTAGTTTGGGACAGGAACACGGGAGAACCTTTGTACAATGCGATCGGTACGAGTAGCCTCACGTAAAAGTGTAAATTAATCTTTCAGAGTGCTTTTGCAGTGTGGAATGACATCCGCACTGACTCTACCGTCGACGTAATCCTAGCCAAAGTACCTGAAAACAATAAAAACTATTTCAAACCGCTGTGTGGGCTTCCAATCTCTCCTTACTTTAGCGCCTTCAAATTAAAATGGTTGATACGCCACGTCCCGGAAGTGAAGAATGCGATAAAGGCCGGGAGTTGCCTTTTTGGCACCATAGATACGTGGATTTTATGGGTATCCCAAGCGACTTTTAGGAGTTTCTTTGATTTCATTGTTTGAATACAGAATTTAACCGGGGGGCCAAAGGGAGGTCGCCATCTGACCGACGTAACAAATGCTTCAAGAACATTCCTTATGAATATTGAAACGTTTTACTGGGACCCCGTTCTGTTGAATACTTTTAGAATCCCTGAAGAGATTCTGCCCGAGATTCGCAGTAGTTCGGAGATTTATGGCCACATCGCCGATGAGGGGTTCCCGCTCAAAGGAGTACCGATTTCGGGGGTAAGAGCCAAGCACGTAAACTAAACTTCATTAAATGTTACTTGTACTTATACATACTTGTTGAAGATTTTGACAGCTTTACAAAAGTATTGTTATCAGTCTGTTCATTTTATTGTTATTTTGATTGTATGGCGTACTGATAAAATTCCCAGATTTGGGGCGAACTGTTGCTGTTATATTCAATAATTTAATAAGAACGTCTTAATCAACATCCAAACTGAAATCGCTATGCAAGTGACCGAATGAGAACACGATCCGTCTCAATTTTTGAGGATGCAAAAAACAGTAAACTATAAACCTAATCAGTTTAGATGTAATAACAGAATGTGAAACACAAACCAGATAAATGATTCAATAGTTTCGGATATATAAATTTTAGAAAATTGGTAAAATGGCAGGTGGAAATTCCGTTTCTTGTCTTTCTAGTCTACGGTATCTTAGGGTAATCTTACAAAATTGGAAATACTTGGTTTTGGAGATAGTGATATAAAAAATTAATATCAACAGAACTTGTTATGAAATTTAATGTTTTCAAGTGGCTGTCTCGTTTTGGAGGATCTTTTGGTAGATTCTACTTCCAGTTCCTCCCTTACAGTTTCATTGCGTATTTTGTCTTGTTATTCCCTTGACACCTTTAAATTTTTTCATTTCTACTGCCTGCAATTTACTTACGTTGTTTTGTAAGTGTCCAGCTTTCGCATCCATAGGTTAGTATTGGCTTGAATATTGTCACGTTCGTTTTATTTGTTATTTCATTTTTCCTTAAAACGTATTATTTAGTGAGTAATATAGTTTTGTTGCGTTTTCTTTTCCATTATTTATTGCTGCATTATTATTCATATCGCTATGAATTTTTATTCCTAAAAAATGTTTGTTTGTTCTACATAAATCTGAATTGACAAGCTTTACTCCTGTGTGTGTACCATTTTTTCTATCGTCATTATCTTTGTCTTCCTTATGTTTTTTTTTAAATTCTTTCTAAATACTGTATTCCATAATTCCATGTTTTGATGTGGTTCTTTCTCGTTTTTGGCATATATCATCAGATCAGGGGCGAAAGCAAATTCTGTCTGCGACACTGTTTTGGTTCCATATTCTCGTATTTGTATCCTATTTGCAACTTCCTAGATTTTTGCTTCACTTTTGCTACATCATCTATTACATTGAGGAGTGCTGGTCTTAAGACACGGCATTGCCTTAATCCTTCTCTTGTCTCAAATTCTTATGTTTCCGAATTGTGCGTTCTGAGTTCGTTTAATAAGTAAGGCACCACGCGCACTGAATCGACTCGGATCGGTCGGATCGGCACGGCACGATCGGCATGTTTTGGTATACATGAAATTAAATGAGAGCCCACGCACTGGATCGGATCGGTCGGTTCAGACCGGTCGGATCGTCTCGGCATCGGCAGAGAATGATCGAAGAGGCAAAAACTGCCGAAAGGTCCGACGGCTTTCCGCATTTTGGTCCACATCTGCAATTGTAAAGTGATCTGAAAATGTAAATATGCATCCAAAAAATAGCCGTGCCGCCTCCACCACCATAAGGTGATCAACATAAACACTCGGTATTACAAAAAAAACCACCACGATACAATTAAACTGTTATTAATTATCCGATTTTAATCATTCAACAACCACATAAGACATCTATAAGAGCATATTTTTTATTATATTTTTATATATTATATATTAAATAAATTGTTGTTAAAAACGAACTGTACTAAATGAGCTGATGAAATCACCGAAGGTGCCGACTGCCGACTGTGCCGATTGTGCCGATTCAATGCGCGGTATACGCTGCCGTGCCGATCGTACCGTGCCGATCCGACCGGTCCGAGTCGATTCAGTGCGTGTGGTGCTTAAGAGTTAAAGAGCGTTCCTCGTTTTTAAACATATTCTGAAGACGCCCGTAACTTGTTTATTCATGAATATTTTTTACGAGGACGAGTTTTCTACGCGTAATATGACGGCCTTGTGAGTTATTTTTTAGGGTGTACCTACCATTGTGACTTATGACAAACTTGTGTTTTATTTTAAATAAAAACCCTATATAGTTTTATATATTTGAAATCGGTATAAAATGAGTATTTCATCGATATAACAACATTCGATACTTTTGCAAATAATATTTTAGAGGATGAAAAACGGTTTTGAATAATATAAAAAAATATCGAATATATGTAGGAATAATGAACTAGACTATGGATTAATTTGTTACTTATCAAAGTAAAAACAAAATACTTAATAAGACTCAAAAGTATGAGAAACTGAAAATTATTTTACATGCTCAACGAGTAACAGATTTTCAATAAAATGGAGAATAACTCCCGAGAAGTCACTAATAATTTGTCAAATTGGTTTGTTGAACAACATTGGCTTGGGAATTGGCCATTGGCCAGCGGGATCGCCTGATTTAAGACCGTGGGATTTTTTTCTATGGGAAATAATAAAGAATCTCATTTCTAACAAAAATTCAATTCTCACGATGAACTGTAAGAGGCCTTTCAAACTAAATTTTTGGCAATCACACCTGTGAAACCTTTAAATGTTGTTAAGGCGAAGTTACCGTTTTGACTCAGGTCGGCTTTGCAGTGGGTGCAGCAATTCCCCTCCACATTTAATTGTCATGTTCAAGCAAGGACGTACGGTTTGATTATTATAACGTGACAAAGTGAGAAGTTGGTATTATTTGAGACGTAGCATTCTGCAGCCGTAATTTATCACTTATGGAGGTGTCCGATTGGTGTTTTAAAATCTGACAGCCAGGTCTCAAATCCACGTCTGTGTCCACGTGGACTGTTAACTAGAACTCATTATGATAAGCCTCCCGATAAGAATTATATCGCAGAGATATACACTTTCATACATTCGCCTTCGACATGAGCTTCTTGTTCACATTTTATGCAGGATTTTTTATTACATGTTTTACGAATCAATGGAACAATCAATTTTACAACAAAACATTTTATTTCATTTTCTCAGTTGATACACATATCTGTAAATACTTGATAATCTACTTGATAATCTCTTTTAGCAAATGCTCTGAATAAAATGTTTTCAGCTTAGGTAGAATTTCACCCTTCCAAAACTCTTCATCTCGTTCAATCTAAAAAAAAAATGTTGATACACATATCTGTAAATACTTGATAATCTACTTGATAATCTCTTTTAGCAAATGCTCTGAATAAAATGTTTTCAGCTTAGGTAGAATTTCACCCTTCCAAAACTCTTCATCTCGTTCAATCTAAAAAAAAATGGTGATCCCGCAACCTGAAATAAGGAAATTTGGACGCTTACATATAAATCGATTTTTTCACTAAACGTGTAAATTATGTATCATAAGTAAATTTACTTACCGTTTCATTCTGTTTTTCATGCTGTTCCTTTGGTAAGGCCTTTTCTGTTTATCCATTGTATTATAGGTATAGTGTCCGTATGCACTCACAAAACTGTCTCTGTCACTAATTTATCTAAACTAACTAAAGTAACTATCTAACTATACCTAACTAAAGCACGAAACTAAACTAAACTACTATTACTAACTATAACTGCTCTAACTAATCTAACTGCAAAATCTAGCGAATAACCAAAACATCCAAAACACAAACACAACACCTCTAACCCGAAAGAAAGAATACAATTGTGAGCAGGTTAGCACTTAGGTCGACAGTGAAATAATTTTTATCCAAATCTTTCATGAACTCTGCATCGTTGCATTCTGACTTTTGCAAAGAATTTGCACTGGTGATATACTGAATCCTTATCAAAAACTTATCGGTATACGACTGGATCCTGTTTCACAATATGATACCTTTTCTGAAGCCGACTCCGTACGCACCTCCTACAAGCCTTATTCGAGAAACGCCTTCACCCATGTTTTACGGAGATTTATTTATAACGCCATTTCCGAAATATTTGCTTTACACAAAAGTTTGTCATTTTAAACTATTTCTAACGATGGTAAAAATATGAGTACATGACTATTTTCTATAAAAAAATTTAAATAAATATTTATTTTTGTTAATAATAATAATTTCGAAAAAGGGGCCCTGTGGTCATATGCAAAAATATTTCAAATACATACTGTAAAAATTTAGACAAGATATCTTCAAAAATAAGCTCTCAATCTTATAGATTTATTTTAGGTGCTGGAAGAAGCGCCTTAACAGCCTATATAGCAGATGCTGCGGCTTTTTATAATTTTACGCGTTGTTTTCTTGCAGTTTCTATTATTACCCTTCTTATTCTTAATTGTGGCCACTTCCCAGTCCTTGGATGTCCAGTGTTCCTTCGAAACTCTATTGAGAAAACTTGTTAGTACTTCTAAAGCATTGTTTCCCAAGTGCCGTAGCATTTCAGGAGTTATCCCGTCATGTCCTGCTGCTTTACAAATTATTAAATTTTTCACTGAATCTTTTAAGTATTCTGTACTAAATTCTTCTTGGTCGAACCTTGCTATTCTTTGCCCTGTATTACTTTTGCATCATCTGCCATTATATCCTCATCGACTCTCCAATATTTTGATTCATTTTAAAACATTTCCCAATTTTGTATTTGTGAATAAGTATTGATTCGATTTTGGTGATTGGTTGCATTTTTCATGGAAAGCAAAAGTTGTTTCGGATTGGATTCCAATTAGAAATGAGAAAGATCGATTCAATGGTCAATTTTTCACTACATAATTTAAAAATAAAAACGACTCACGTCCGGGCATTTGCAGATATTAGGCAATCAGCAGTCGGCTCTGATTGGGCAAAACTGTTTAAAAGAAGGACAAGCAAAAAACACATACAGAACCGGATGTTTCTTACTATACAACACGGGACCCAACGTAAGTGAGTCGTATTTAAAAAATGAAAATTGAACGTTTTATGCAGCGAGTGCTATCCAGTCACGGCTTGGTCACGACTGTGGCGTACAAATTCGGCAATTCCGCGCCTGTATACGCTTTGGAAGGTAGAGCCAAGCCACACTATTAAAATCCGATTTATCTGATTTGCTGTTTGAAGGAAGCGTGGCCGTGGCGGGTTCGGCGCTCTCGTGGCTCAGAGATAACATGGGGTTCTTAAAAGACGTCCATCAGGACACCGAATCGTTGGCAAAAGAGGTGTTCAATACCGGCGACGTGTATTTCGTCCCCGCTTTCCGAGGACTGTACGCTCCATACTGGCGCAAAGATGCTAGAGGGTGTGTAAGTTTCTTTGAATTCAATTAATAAACAAAACTGACGATGGAGCTAGGATAATATGCGGCTTGACGGCGTTTTCCACGAAGCAGCACATAATCAGGGCAGCTTTGGAAGCGATTTGTTTCCAGACGAGGGATATTTTGGAAGCGATGAACAAGGATTGCGGAATACCGTTGACGCAGTTGAACGTAGACGGGAGATTAACGCGAAACGATTTATTGATGCAATTACAAGCCGATATAAGCGGGATTCCAGTTATTAGGGCGCAGAGTCAGGATATTACGGCTTTGGGAGTTGCGATTGCAGCAGGACAGGCGGAAGGGATTAAAGTGTGGGATTTGGAGACCGAGGAACGGGAAGTGATTCCTAGCGACACGTTTCTGCCAACGACTACGGAGGACGGTGAGGAGTTGTGCACCAGTAAGTTTAATATTTAATTGGAGGTGATTTTAGAACGCGACGCCAGGTATACGAAGTGGAAGATGGCCGTGCAGAGGTCCTTAGGATGGGCGGTGCCGAAGAAGGCACTCAGTATGACAGGTACGACTTCGTTATTGCGTTAAGGGGATATTTCGGCAGGCAAAATCCATCTTAAAAATGACGTTTTTTCGTACATAAATTTATAATATATTATAAATTTATGCTTTTATTTACTGTTGATTCGGATCGATGTAAATTGTTGCAATTACAGTCAATCCTCCTATATCGCGATTAATTCCTACCGCGTTATAAGAAACTCTGAATTAAATAGTACAAATAAGATTAATTTGTATAAAAACCACGTTATGTGAATCTCATAAATAAATAAATTGTACATAAATCATACCGATTTGTTTTGCATTACATACAGGGCTGTTTTTTTAAAGCGGTTTTGTGAAAAATTTCAACTTGCTATAGTGCTATAGCTTGAAATTTGGAACAGGGCCGAAATTAACCATTCTGAATCGAAATAAATTATTTTCATTATGGTGGCACTTTCGCTTATACCGGAAATCGACGCCATCTTTGTTATTTTAAGAGGAATGCCTCAGTTTTTATTCAATTTTCGGGTCCCTTTTTTCTATCTGAGTGCAATGCATCTATGTTGGCTCTGTCTATTTGTCATAGTTTTAGATATATGCTAATTATTTTACAAAAGATTGCATTTACGATGACTATAAATAAAATGATTTCTCAGTAACCAGGCGGGAAAAACGCAAACTGTTTTTTTGCAGTCGATAATCGAAAGTTTGTAGAATCTTTCGCTGGTATCAACAATAATTAAATCACTTTCTAATGAAAACGCCCAAAACAAAACTTCACAATTTTCATTTTTTTAAATGGCACTTAGAGTCGGTTTTACGAATGTGTTGGCATATTCTTGTACAAAAAACGCGTAACACAAATATGGCATTATAGGAAGCTAAAATTAGAACGGAAGCAGAAAACTAACAAGATTCTACTGGATCTGATAGAAATTATAGAAAAGCAGAAGTAAATATTATGGATAATTTATGCCTCCTTGAAACATATACATTATAAGTAGACAAATGTTTGGAAGAATTCAAAAATGTTGGAGAGCAATTATTGAATTAGAGAGAACAGTCGAGGAAAATCTCAGAATGTTATTTGAAGAAGTGAGCGATTGAAGAAGTTGACAGCGAGCAATTTTGGTCGTGTTTTCAAGATGAGAGATAAAACCCCTCGTCCAAAAAATGTTATTTGTATAAAAATACTTCGACCTTTTCATGAATTAGCTGCTCTGGATCACATACGTGGTGTCTCAAAAGTCAATTTGTGAATGTGGGTTTTTTGTACAACCGTCTGAATCATATTTAGGGGCTAGTAGTAGATAATAACGGGTTCGGTTCAAAAAGATAGGAACTCTGGAATAATAATATGAAGGCAAAAATTACAAATGTAAAAAAATTGTAAAAACCTACACAATCTGCAAAAATGCTACTCATTTTCTTCCAGAAATAACTGATTAATAAGACGATTCAATAGAAATGAAGATTTACAATGCGAAATATAAAAATATTTTTTCATACCCTTTTATAATTTTGACTAGTTTTTTTAAGTAATAAATTGTGATTTTCTGTACAATTGTTTTTAAATTGATATCAGCATCAGCCGGCTGGCGATCGCGAGCGTGCAGAGAGTCCTAGCCAGGCACAATAATAATATAATATTGAGATAGTTCGTTCTGGTGAAAGCTTGAATTCCAAATGTTTATTTTGCGCAAAGAAGAACCAAGAGAAAGTATCTTAGCCCCTCTGGGTCCAATAAAATTGTAAAACCCGAACCCGAGGTTAACTGACAATAATATTGTGCTTTGGTTTGGAAGGAGAACCGTGAGTTGCAATTGTACTCCCATGAAATCCCATCCTATTTCTAACATCGGTCTGCCGAAATCTCCCCGTAAGAAGTGATAATGTCGCGTTGAACAATTTGTATTTCAGATGAACGTTATCGCCTACTAGCCAGCGTACCAGGAAGTTTATTCGTCATTGGCAGTTTCGGACTTTTAGTCTTAGCTGAATTTTTTGGCAGAGAAAATTTATAGCTTCCACCACGTTGTCGGGGAAATTTTTTATTGCAATATTTTGTAGCTCCTTTTACAATTACCAAGGCGAGGGACGTGAACCATTATTTTTTGTTATGTGGGCTTATTTGTTGTGTACTTACTTTGTTGTTAATTGTTGCTTGGTTCGTTGAAATAAAGTTATACTGATGTAAAGTTGCGTTTTTTGTTAGCTATAATTTATTTCAATTATACATAAGAATTACATGGCGAAATATTTACATGAATAAAAAACATATAATAATTCACTTTAATAATAATTTATATACAGACTTTGGTTTGACGCTTTCCTGAGAAAACAATATTATATTTACACGTTTTTTCATATATGCAGTAAAAAAACACCTGTTTAGGAATTAATTAATTAGTAATTATTACTGCAATAATTTCGCGGAGGTAAAACGTAATATTTATACATCATAAGTTGTACTATTCAGTATAAAAACAAATCGTTCAGACTTATCATTGCGTTCATTACTGTTAGTAAAGGAAAAATCGAAGCGTATGTTTTTCATAAAAGGATCAAATACATAGATATGTTAAAATACTTTTTAAAGCATAGCAAAATATTGCATCATCGTCCGACCGCTTCTCACATCAATATTTTCGCGTCTTCTAAAAGGACTCTATAAAAATAACAATCAAATTCGCGATCCCATCCAACTAACTCAACTGTGAATTGCTCCGTTTTCAAAACACAGTAACATTGACGATCATTAAATCGATCTAACATTGATTTAGAATTAGGACTGGACACTTACATCACAAACATCATCAGCAATTTGATTGACTGATCATAGGAAATCCAGATTCCCGTACGCAATCTCCCAACGCCCCAACAAAATCGCTTTGCTAGTTTGGTCGGTCTTGAAGAGCGGCATCAGCGGGCGAAAGTGCAGCAACCGAGACCTGCTGCCGTCTTATTCCTGCTATCCGAGCTTCGTCCCGAATTCGTGCAGGATATCACAAGCCATGTCCACGTTGTTCCGCGTAATGCCCAGCGCTTTAATAACCGCGTCGCGCGAGTACCCCTCGCTGACCAACTTCTTAATATAGTCCATGTTAAGGTTCTCGTACGAGACGGTCCCCTCGCGCTCCAGAGGATTCACGCGACGCTTGGGGGGCACTTCCAGATCGACGTTTTCGTAAACCGGCGCCCCGCCCGCGTGGCTTATGTTCGGTGTGGTGCTGGACTTGACGGGCTGAAGTGGCGGCGGTTTGTGCCTCGTCGAGGGGCAGCTGAGGTGGCGCGTTTGCGTCTTTCCGGTATCTATGATAGTATCACAATTCGATATAACTACGCCGTAAATCGTCTCGGGCGAACTTAATTCTATGGTGTCGGTGTGGTGCATCTCCAGCATGGAGTTGCTCTTCGCGATTTGGGGGATTTCGATAGTGTTGTGGGAGAGGTTTGTGACGGACTGCGCTTCGTTGAGGACGTTGTTGGCCGGTTTGTGGCCGTTGGTGGGGTGGACGCCGTTCCGCAACGACGTCGTCGGGAGGGCCGTTTGCTCGTGGGTCGGGGAGTTTTTGCGTGGTGGCAGTGGTGGAGGCACGGCCCCCAGAGGCGTGACGCTGCGACGCACAGAACGGGGGCTGCTTCCCGGGGAAATCATGGGACTCGCCGAAGCCTAAAACGCGCCATTTAAAATATGCTCACTGATTATTCAGGGTGATTCACGTAGACCGGTCATTAGAAAATTTTCAATTTCCCGTAAAGCTAGACAGTTCAAATTTAGTGTATGATTATCTATACTAATATTATAAATGTGAATGTTTGGATGTTTGTTGCTCAATCACGCCAGAACGGCTGAACGGATCTGGATGAAATTTGGCACAGAGATAGATTATAGTCTGGAATAGCACATAGGCTACTAATTATCCTGGAAAAATGTTCCCGTTGGATAGATTTTATCGTTTTTTATAGAGTACTTTTCAAGCCATCACTAGATGGCGGTGATGGTCACAAGCTGTCATCAGAGCTGTCATAAATTATTCTTACGTCAGTTATAATTTGTGTGAATTGTTATTATTTGGACGTTTTTGAAATGCCCGGAAAATGCAAATCTAATCCTTCGCAGAGTAATAAAGCTCGGGCTATGAAAGTAGCTAGAAGCCGAGAGACGACTCCTCAAGAAGAGGTTAAAAAGAATTGGCAAGCGGAGCGACAGACTGCTTCTAAATCAACTGAAACGCCGGAGCAGTCAGAAATGAGGCAAATACAACACGCTGAATATACAGAACGGTATTGGAATATATCTAATATGTTATTATTTGGTAGTTTTTTTAAATGCCCGGAAAACGAAAATCTAGCCTTCCGCAGAGGAGTAATAAAGCTCGGGCTATGAAGATAGCTAGAAGTCGAAGGACGACTCCTCAAGTAGAGCTTAGAAGAATTGGGTAAGCGGAGCGAAACGTCGGAGCAGTTAGAAATGAGGCGAATATAGCACGCTGAATATACAGAACGGTATTGGAATAAATCTCTACGGTTTGTTTGTTACTCAATCACGCCAGAACGGACCTGCATGAAATTTGGCACAGAGATAGATTATAGTCTGGAATAGCACATAAGGCTACTATTTATCCCGGAAACATGTTCTCGTGGGATAGATGTTTTTGTTATTCATAGAGCAAGGGATCGTATAGGTAGCATTTCAAGCCATCACGAGATGGCGGTGATGGTCGCAAGCTGTCATCTATACTTTATTTATTATGATCAGGCCGTAATTTCACAAACATACACATCAAAATTTCCACGCGAACGAAGTCGCGGGCAAAGGCTAGTCATCGATAAATCTGAATCGAAGTAAAATGCTATCAAGATGGCGGCACTTCCGGTTATACCGGAAATTGATGTCAACTTTGTTATTTTAAATGGCAACCCTTTATTTTTATGCACTCGTTCGTTTTGGAAATCAATTCTAAATAAGATGCGCCCAGGTTGTCTCATAGTTTTAGAAATAGTCTTAATTTAATGATAAAATTTGGAAATGCAAGGATTTTTATAAAAATTTGTATCTCTTGAACCATTTGAAGTATTGCAATAATTTTTTTTCTATCGATTAGTATAACTTTAAAGAATAAGTCGAGAGTAGTTCTAATACATTTCAATGCTTCGGGTGGGCGTTGCGATTCCCGGAAAATTACTCTAACAAAATGCCAAAAACTCAATTTTTTCAAATTGCAACACGACAATCTAATAACGGAATTCAATGTAAAAGTAAAAAATAACTCGACGTTTATAAAGGTTTGTCATGCCAATTCTCGATAGTTTTTCCGATATTCCACATTTTGTAAAAAATGCATCTTCTCTTTAGCTTTGTGTAAGATGTGGAATAAAAACATTTAAATTAAACAATTGAAATTAGCATGTCTAAAGTATTATGCTTTATATCAAATCTTTCCTATAACTTTATTTTGTAAATTAATAACAAAAAAGTATAAACAAGAAAGTAGAACAAAACTTTAATTTAACTAATACTATAATCAATTATTGTTGAAGTACAACAATGTACGACACTGTCTTTTTACAGATTGAGTTGCTCTTCTTATTTCAGCTGCATCAAGGTTATCAAATGCCCTAACGATTTTTATTTTAAGATCTTCTTTATTTAAAGTAGCTGTGTCGGAGCTCCATTCATCTGATACCAGCCATTAAGTGCCCTGGCTAATGGTAGATTTTCAACAAATGGTTCTACAATTTCCCTCAAAATTTGGAGTTAATTTTGTCCATTTAAATTATCGTCATACATGAAGGATTGAACTTCACCATCCATTAGCAAAGCGAAGACATTTAGTTGAAACTGATTTTGATTACCTATCTCTATCAAAATGAGGATTTTCAATCGTTTGCGCTTCATTTTTTTCCATTCCACAACCACACATATCAAAATCTAAAAAAAAATACTTTTTTTATACAAAATCTGAAATATCGTGAAAACTAAGCAGAACTGGCATATGATACTTTGATAAAAGTCGAGTTATTTTTTACTTTTACATCGAATTCCGTTGTTAGATTGTGGTGTTGCAATTTGAAAAAATTGAGTTTCTGGCATTTTGTTATAGTAATGTTTAGAAAATCGCAACGACCACCCGAAGCATTAAAATGTAATAGAAGTACTCTCGAATTATTCTTTAAAGTTATACTAATCGAAAGAAAAAATAATTATTGCAATACTTCAAATGGTTCTGGAGATATTAATTTTTAAAAAGGTCCTTGGATTTCCAAATTTTAACATTAAATTAAAAATATTTCAAAAACTACGAGAGATAAGTGTCGACAACCTGGGCGCTTATTATTCAGAACTGATTGCCAAAACGAACGAGTGTATAAAAATTGGGGGTTGCCATTTAAAATAACAAAGTTGACATCAATTTCCGGTATAACCGGAAGTGCCGCCATCTTGATAGTATTTTACTTCGATTCAGAATAATCGATTATAATCATACACCAAATTTCAACTGTCTAGCTTTACAGGAAATTGAAAATGTTCTAATGAACCGTCTACGTGAATCACCTGTATACAGGGTCAGTTATTAGTGGGGGATCGGTCCATAACTCCTGGACCATGTAGGATAGAAAATTTTTTAATACAATTTGTACACCGTTTGCCAGGCTGTACAACCTAAAAATATTTTAACGTATACAGGGGTTCCAAAACTAACGTATGCTACACAACTTTGTTTTTTCAAATAGAACTACCTATAGTTTATTTCAGCGTTACAACCCTTTTTATGGTAGCTTTATGGTGCTATAAGGTATTTTACATTTTGGATCACCGTTATCAAATTATAATTTTTTTTTTCACTTAAAAATATCGATTTGTTCTTGTAAAATAAAATTCATTGTGGATAATGGAATGGATAATAAAATAACAAGTCGGTGATGATAGAACAGTGCAGTATTGAAATTTGAGTTTAAATGATTTCCATGGCACACTATCTACCTTATCCTGACTCAATCTGTATTACATCCAAAAATATCAAACATCTCGCAAATTATGAATTTTCGCTATAGAACAACCTTAATAAAAAACGTAGCCAGACTCCAGACGCATTCGATGGAATACAAAAATATAGGGGGTACCATTTAAACAACTAAAGTTAAGTTTATTTGAAAATAGTATAATGCGACACGAATTATTGCAGATCCTGTATAGTAAAAATTATATTTTGCATGCCTGGCGTAAAGATCAATCTTTTCTTCATATTTATACCAACTTTCAGCCTTCTAGCTGCTAAAACGACCTCTCAGTAAATTTTTAAGTAAACCTCTGTAAATCACAAAAAATGTGAAAAAAAATGTATAATTTGATAACGGTGATCCAAAATGTAAAATATCTTATATCACCATAAATCTATGTGAAAAGGGGTTCTAATGGAGAAATAAAATATGGGTAGTTCTATTTGAAAAAACAAAGTTGTGTAGCATGCGGTAGTTTTGGAACCCTCCGTATACGTTAAAATATCTTATGTTTCTATCTTACATGATTTAGAAGTTATGGACCGATCCCGCACTAATGACTCTTCCTGTACAACAATCTTCTTCGGGATTTTTGACCGTGTTCCATTAGGGGGGGGGGGTTGGTGTAGTAAATTCATTCAATTAGTGACCCCAATGAACCTCCAGACGTTTCATCCACAACTGCGGCGGACTTCATCAGTGGCAAAAGTTGCGATGTGGAAGAGCTCGAAGTTTTCTCTTCGTTGTCACATTCGCGACTGTCACATTTATATTCTGCGTCAGCGTTGCATCATTTGTGCTGTTATTTCCATTGCTTGCGTGATTTGCTGGAATAAATGACATTACCCTTCTCGTTGACAGTACCGGTTGCCATATTTTGTCCATCTTTAACCCTTCACCCATTCTATTGAAATAATCTTGGTTGCGAAGTATTAAAACGCGTTAAACTGAACACAAGAGGAACTGTCGTTTAGGTGAGTTTGATAAATCTGCCGTAGCTGAACATGGATTGTCTGATGGAAACCATAATATACAATTCGCTGAGACAAAACTTCTGTCGTCCACTTCATAATATTACCCACGTCTACACCGCGAAGCGATTGAAATTTATAAACACCAAGATAATTTCAATAGAATGGGTGAAGGGTTAAAGATGGACAAAATTTGGCAACCGGTAATGTCAACGAGAAGGGTAATGTCATTTATTCCAGCCAATCAAGCAAGTAATGGAAATAACAACACAAATGATGCAACGCCTACGCAGAATACAATTGTAACAGCGAAGAGAACACTCGAGCTCTTTCACATCGCGACTTTTACCACTGATGAAGTCCGCCGCAGTTGTGGATGAAACGTCGGAGGTTCATTGGGGTCACTTGTTGACTTAATTTACTACACCCCCACTAATGGAACTTCAAATGGAACACGGTCAAAAATCCCGAAGAAGATCGTTATAAATAATAACACCGACCGTGAAAGCCTACATACTTTCATATGCTCAGTGCTTTGTTCTAACTTACCGAAATTTCCCCTCGCGGTGATAAGGCCAGAGCGTGTAAACTGCTGCCGGCGCACGTCCACAAGTCGCCAACGTCCTACAAAATTATGGATTAATGTCGAGGAATTTGGGTTCGGACATGACTTGAAAGCGCCGGTGTTGAAAGCATGCACTGTGACCTACCGGGTTAGGACAGAGCTCGTCGATGGAAAGCGCATTCTTTACAAAGCAAAAGTCGAAGTTACTTACCTCTTTTGGAAGCGGTCATTGCCGAAGCCATGACACAGCAACGTTCCATTCATATTTTGCATCTCAAAGACTACAAAAACAAACACAACTAATACGAAAATACTTCTATTGTGTATATTGTTATACAATGCTCATTAAAATATTGTAGACCTAACATAATACAACTTGTAAATGTCCTCGCTCAATTTTGAAAAAAAAAATACAAAAACCTAAAGTAATGGCCCTAACAAATATCGCACTGCCGTCCGCTAGAAATAATACTTTTTGGTACTAAGTACAACAAAATTTATTTTCGAATAAAAACTAAAAAACACACCACCTTTGCTTACCCATTTAATTTTTGTACAAGACATCCCCATGCGATTTTTAAAACACGTGGAGAAGAGACGCAGTAACTCGAGAAACCGCAAGTGCTGTATTTTTCACAAAAAGCGTTCTGACATGCACAAAACTGCGCCTCGACGGTGTCGTCGCGGCACCGAATCTCGGATCAAAACAAACCCAGTGTATAAATAAAGCTTAACGAACAAGCACACACGAAAACCAGGTAAATTTGAAGCACAGCCGATAATAGAAAGAGGTTCTTTCATTCAACATAATCATTCGTGCTAGGAAGAGGCTCGTTCACTACCTCAAATTCCATGTCGTCGTCGTCGATGGCCGCGTTCGGGGAGCTCGCCGACGACGTTTTCGGTCGGTTGTGGGATTTTTTGGGGTCGAAGGGGTCCACCACGATCTGTTCCGTACCTTTGATCTCCGCCCTGCAGAAAGGACAGCCTTGTCCGTCCGAATCCTGCGCACGCCGTTTTAAGGATATCATCAACGAGGATAATTTTAGTACTTACGATCTGCCACGCGGTCAGGCACGGCGTGCATAGAAGATGCCCGCATGGTTCTATTCTCACATCTTTGTCATTTTCGGCACATATTTTGCAAAGTTGGAATGTGCTGCCCATTTCGCAGTACAGTTCGTATTGTTCCTGAGTGACGGCTATGTGGTCTTCGGGGGTGGGTTGCACCGCCCACGACAAGTCCGGATTGACGGCTCTTCCGTCGGGGTACAAATAACTGCAAGTGTCGAACGTAGAAAACGATTTTAAAAGCGGCGGGAAGGGACAGGGCTTCTAAATCGTTCATCGACCCCTACGAGGGCTCTTTGATAAGTACCCGTGTTTGACGACAATGAGCGCCACCATCTTTATACCATCGGTTAACGCCTTCTTTTGCACGACGTCTGTCAAAATTTGAAAGAAATTCCTCGAGTAGTTTTGTTTTGACAAGTGTTGAAAATGAAGAGATTGTGTTTTTTTTGCAATAATGCAAAAAGTTCAATATCGATATGTTATTCGAATCCTTTTTTTGGATGGGAAAACGTGCAAGGAAATCAAGGTGAAGTTAGACGCCGTTTATTTTGGATGACTACCATCAGAAATTGGTTTAATGAATTTAAACGTGGCCGAACATCCGTTTTTGACGAAGAGCGCCCAGGCCGATGGATTGAAGTGACTACGGACAATATGGTCAGTAAAGTTTAAGATCTGGTGTTAGCAGATCGCCGAATTAAGATCAGAGGGATTGCTAATATTGTAAACATGTCTATAGAACGCGTACATCACATCTTACATGAGAAATTAGCCATGAAAAAGCTATCGGCGAGATGGGTGCCGCGCTTGCTCACAATGGAGCAAAAATGGAATCGTGTGACGACTTCTGAGCACTTTTTGAAACTGTTCAAGCGCAATCCGAAAGAATTTTTGCGACGTTACGTGACTTTCTACTAAACGTGGATATGTCGTAGTCTCTTAGTGAAATACGTCATTTCATGAACTGCCGGCATATTATGTATATTCTTTATTTTACACAATCTCCCTAGTCTCTTCGTGAAATGCCGCTCCTGTCTCGGCATATTATGTTTCACGTAGCTGTACACAATCTGCCGCGATTTAAAAGGTGACTGTTCATGAAATAACTGATAGGTATTCAATATTATGGCATGGCAGATTGTGTAAAATAAGATCTAGATGGAATTAGATGCTAAACGAACTTTGTTTTAAATAATTTTATTTGAAAATTTATTAACCGTGACCTGGTGAATATGTCTAAGTATTTATTTATCAGACAAGCCTTTTATTTGGACAGGGGTAATGTGCATGTCAACCATCAAAAATGCAATGCAAGACCAATAATTGCCAGTGCTTTGAGGCAAAGTTGCAATGCAATTCGAAACGTCACAAAAGCGGCCCGTGTTATTTGTAAATTTTTATTTTTCAATTTTGTTAATTGGAACATTTTTGCCAATGTTTGTGAATAGTTTTAAACAGAGTATTATCTTTCGTTTTGTTTCGTTAATATTTTGCAAATGTTTTTGTATTCTTTTAACCAGAGTATGTATTATCTTTTGTTTTGTTTCCTTACTTTTAACCAGTGTTCATTCACATTTTTAAATAAATTTGAAATACCATTATTTAAAACAAAGTTCTTTTAGCATCTAATCCCAGCTAGATCTAATTTTACACAATCTGCCGTGCATAATAATTAATATTAATTATTTCATGAACAGGTACACAGGTACGTGAAACATAATATGCCGAGGCAGGAGCGGCATTTCACGAAAAGACTAGGGAGATTGTGTAAAATAAAGAATATACATAATATGCCGGCAGTTCATGTATTGCCTAGACTTTTCATGAAATGACGTGTTTCACTAAGAGACTACGACAGATACATCACTACACGCCAGAATCAAAAGAACAGTCAAAACAGTGGGTTGCACCGGCTGAATCTGCTCCCAAGAAAGCAAAAACGGTTCCATCGGCCGGAAAAATCTTGGCCACATTCTTTTGGGATTCGCGTGCATCATCTTTACGGATTATTTGGAGAAGGGAAGGACAATCACGGGGCAGTACTGTGCTGACTTATTGAGCCGATTCGATGCTGAATTGACGAAAAACGACCACATTTGGCAAGGAAGAAAGTGCTTTTTCATCATGATAACGCGCAAGTTCACTCGTCCTCAGTTGCCACAGCAAAACTGGTCAAATTTCGATACGAAATGCTGCCACATGTCCCATATTCTCCAGATCTGGCCCCATGTGATTTCTTTTTGTTTAGAGATGAAAAAATGGCTGGGCGGAAAGCGGTTCACGTCAAACGCCGAAGTGAGGCGAATTTTGCGAAGCTCGAACAATTATATTTTTTGGATGGATTAAAAAAGTTAGAACATCACTGGACAAAGTGTATAGAGCTGAAAGGAGATTATGTCGAGAAATAAATAAAGAAAACTTGCATTAAAAATGCGTTTTCTTCCCTAACACAGGTATTTATCATACAGCCCTCGTAGAACGGTTTGGAGCACCCTTATCCCTTCGTGCTTCGAACTTACAATCCTTCTCGGTGACCGTCGAGAAGGGCTTGGATCAGACTTTTGTTCTGCGGTATCGTTTGGAGGATTTCTCCATCTGCCGTGACGTAGCCTATGGCCCACTGTCCCAGCCTCGTGCACGAGAGCCTAAACACGTAACTTCCAGCCTTGTTAATGTAGCGCTGCAGTCTTAGTTTGACTTCGTCGTAAGTCAGGAATGCAACATAACCCGGATGAGTAACTGCCAATATCTGCCAATTCCTTAACAGAGTGGCCCACGGTTGGAACAACCTAAAACAGCAACGGACGCGTTGTAACCGCAACTTCCTCTTTTTTCCGAAAGCAGGTGAACGAACCACTAATATACAACATCCTGCTAGATCTGCATAAGATAACGCGACGCAAGTCGCAACTTATTGCATATTTATAAGCATAACTACATTTTTTCGGTTTCGATGCAACGACCGACCGCGACGTAACTGGATATCGAAGCGAAAACGATACAAACCTTGTAAAAACGTCGAACTCAAAATTTGATATGTAATCGTTGCAGGTGAGGTCTATGGTAGACTTGAGGGCCATCGCCTCCAAACCGGAACTGATCGGATGGACGTTGTTTAGTTCCTGTCGGAAAAGCTTCCACGGGACCAGGGTGCTGCAATGAAATCGCCTCGTTTTAGCAAGAGTCCAGACGACAAATAAATAAATAAACATTTTGCTTCCTCTGACGCAAATCGCACCTCGAATAAATTGGCCCATTGCTGATAGTTTACGGGGGAAACTGTTAAAATTGTAAACCTGTTTCTCATCAAACATCCAAGCTGATTCGTTGGGTATCACATTATCCAAACCGGCGAAAGTTTTGAGCCGTTTTGTACCAAAGCTACTGAATTTGCTGTAATCGAAATTACAGCAACATCAATCAATATTATTTGTGCGACCTAAGTGGGACTTGCTAAATTGAAATTTGATAGTAAACATTTTAATCCAACTCGTCTGATAACGTTGTAATTTCGCAACAATTACAAGGAAAATTAAATGGCTTGTGAAGTTTTAGTTTCGCGTTTACTAAACAATAATTTTGTGGATGTTACTATTTTATAATACGATATTGAACAATTTGTAACTTTAAATGGGAGTTCTATACGTCTTGTACGTAATAGGGAACTTGCAGTCTTAATTCAATTTTGATTTCACACACCTTAATCCAATTTATTTGATAAGATTTCCATAAGCGGATTAAAGCGGTTTGAAGTAACAGGTTTATCTATAGTAATGCAGTCGAGATTTAAACAACTAGAAGTTTACGCGTTTACACCGCACCTGATGATGTCTACCGCATCCGTAGACGAAACGCTGATAGGATTAGGGTTCGATACACCCCTCAATAGAATAACTACTACGAGTCCGAGAAACTCATCATGAAAGCCTACATTCGTTCATGTTTATCGTTGGCTTACTGCAAGAACCAGATAAGTAACAAAATTGAAGTTTCGAGTAAACAGAAGCAAACATTTATTTTAAAAATAGTAAAAGTGGACTAGCACCTAAGTATTCAAGCCATATAATCGTACAACACTTATCTTCTTGTGGCAGTGTAATTCAATGCAAATTTGAAGCACAGTCGTGTATAATAGAAAATTCAAAAACTCGAGTTATCTGGTTTTTGTTGTAACTGGACGTTATGTTATTATATAAAATAGAATTGTTGATGTTATACTGTTCCAGTATTTATTATTATGCAATGTTTGTATAACACTAAACATGATACACAAAAATTAAAAAAAGTTTACTTTTCCAGTGGGCTAGTTCGTTAACCAATAAATCCAAATTTATGCCTTTTGAGACGTACCAATTAACAATTCGGCACCTTAGAGTGAAAAGGTTCTAACTGACATTTTTTGTCAAAACTAAGATAATAGTAGTATTGAATTGAGAAAAAAATATTGCATAATTTTAGCATTCTCGATGCTCTCTATGCTAAGCTAAGCTGGATTAAAATGTTAGGAGTATTTAGTTCTACTGAAAGTTGGTTACATAATTTTTGGAATGACAAGGTAAGATCTTTGGCGGAATAAAGTTCTATCTGTGCTGTAATTGGAACCTTATCGCATTTAGAATACCACAGAATCTTGTCAATAATGTAATTTCTCATATTAAGCTTTTTCCAATCGTCGAATCTCACTATTGTCGCAGGAACTTGAATCAACTTTGAGCCTTGAAACCAGTGTATGATTTTTACCTTGCCTGGAGTGAGAAGCAACGTGTCAAATTGTCCATTTATCGCCGCATCTTCAATACACAATACAACTATGATTTTCATATTCCAAAGTCGAACAGATGCACAATATGCGAAACTTATAAGACAAAAAAGAGTGACAATAATTTAAGTCGCGAACAAGTAAATACACATGAGGTTCATGTCGCAGAAAAAGAAGCAACGAGACAACAAAAAAGGAAAGACACAGAGAGTATTGTTCCTATTTTAGTTTTTGATCTAGAAAATGTGATTACTTGTCCTAGAACAGACGTAAGAGAATTATTCTATTTATCTAATCTGAACATGTACTCGTACAATCTGACGGTTTACTTAACAACCACAAAAACTGTTTGCTGCGCCTTATGGACTGAAACTCAACAAGAAAGATCAGGAAATTGTTTGGCAAATGCTTTAAAAAAATTGTACATAGGATACTGTTGGATAACAAAACTTACCGCACTTTATTGCATGGAGTGATTCATGTGTCGCTCAAAACAGAAATCCTTACATTACGTTATTGTGCAAATTGTGAATATGAATTATTCTTCTCCTGGACATGGAGCTGGGCAAGAAGTTGATTCAGTCCACAGTAAGATTGAATCTTACATGAAAAGAGCCGAATTTTACTCGCCTTTGAGTTTTATAAGTAATCTTAAATTTGTTAATAGAAACCAACCACACGGTAATCATTCAATTGCACGACGATGACTACAAAAATAATGAAGAATGTGCGTCCAATTTTCATTTTAATAAAGTTGTACCTTTAAAAGTTTCTAAAAAACTTAAGTACGTTATAAAAAGTCTCACATATTAAGTAGTTAAGAGGAAGCAATCATATTAAAAAAAGTGTACACAAAGGGGATCCATTCGAAGGCGTGGAGGAAGCACCAGGAGAGACACGTGGTGGACATTCTAATAATAATAAGTCTTGTAATCAATATTCTACTGATGCCACACAAACTCCAGCACTCACAGTGGCTCCCAGGACACTTCATGAAAAGAGAGAAATTTCGAAAAAAGCTAGCATTATTGAAGAAAATAACGAAGTTGCCTTTAGATAAGTTGTATTATAAAAATTTCTTAAAAAATGATTGATTACCTGTGATCCTAATAAAGAAATTCAATAATGGCAAAAAATTAAATACTCAGAAAAAGTTAATTAAATTGGTATTTAGAACCGTATTTTGTTTAAACAAAAATTGTTTTCACGGATTGTTGATTAATAAAGCTCTAAGTGGTACATAGAACCTTATATCATTAAAAAACACACGCTAAATGTATCGAATAAGGTTCTATCTGCACTTCCCCAGATATTAATTAAGAGGTATATTTCGTTCAAGTTCCGTATCTGAGATTAAAAATTTTAACGTAAATGATTTGAATTTACAATCAAAGTAAAAGGTGTAGAAATAAAATATTGGCATGGCAAAATTCAAGTTCGTTTTTGCACAGAAGCCTAAAACGCATTTAGAAACATTTCACTGTAAAGAGTCTAAGGTGCCGAAGTGGTATTTTTGCCTGCAGTCCATTTCCTTTTATCCATCAAGATAATGACCAACGCTAACAAGCCCGTGTTTTGTATCTTCGTAGCTTTATTTTTAGCCTCTCATTTCCGTTTTTCGCAGCAAATATTATGATAACATTTATTTGTTTTATGATCCCAAGTAGCACACCACCTTCCCGCATATCCGGGATGCATATGAATTGATTGTAAAAGTGCCTTACTTCCTGAACGCGGTTAAGGCACGTGTCTATATATTTAAGGACATCCATGTGTCATGTGTGGGTTACTACAGACTAGGGGGATATAACATGCCCGAATCGATAACAAACCGCAATATGTGTACCCTATAATGTGACGATGGGTGTAGGTACTGCACTTTCATTGTTTTTCAAACCACGTCCCCGATTGTTTCCAGGCGATTTGCGCCGCATTGTGCAAGCGTTTCGTGGCAATAAAAATCGCGTTCGACGCCGATTTCGTCACTGGTCAACTGATGTACAAATCAAGTCAGGAAATGAGACACGGCATGATAATGTTTTAATCGATTCGTCGTACCGAGTTGACTTGAAATACCTGGAAAACGAAGCGCGCCACGAATTTTTTCAAATCAAGATAACTGCCAAGCGTATGTTGGACTTCTTCGCCGAGGGCTTTGTCGATAATTGCATCGGTCGCAACATCGACTGAAGTCGTGGTTTCATCACGAGAAAAAAGCTCGGGACTTTGTGTTCGTTCTTCCTTCGTTCTTCTCGCTTGTAATTTGCTATTCGCGTATGTACTAATCGGCGGAGATCCTGTTGCAAAATGTCAACAACTAACCTATAGCGCACGCATTGTTTATGACGGTGTTTGCTTGACTCATACAAAGAATATTCTGATGTACAATATTTAATGGCAAACACCGAATCGCCTTTGAAGCTTTTATGTTTTATTAACGCAAGGTGCAGAAGATGTGTGTACTCGTGTATGAACAATGACGAGGAGCATCATAATTCCTGAAACGTCGGCATCCTTTCATCTCTTCATTATTCCTCGCTGCAACTATTTTCTTGTGCATTCGTAATTTTTCTCACTGGTTCCAAAAATCGACTCGTACAAAGCTTAATTGTCCCGAAAATGCTTCATTAAGACAATAACATCATAAGGTCAGATGCCAACTGGCGGAGGCGCTGATCGTACAAGTTGAATTATCTTAGTCATTGGATCACTTAGAATTCAGTCACGCTTCGAGCTGAAAAAACGAAATTCCTAGACGAATGGAAGAAAGGAACTGTAAATCGCTTCCAAACGGGCACACGCCGACAAACCCCTCCGGAAACTTACCCTTTTCCCGGAGGCGTGCTCCGGACGCCCGCCTCCGCTTTTCAAATTTAAAAACGGCCTTGTCGCCCCCGACAAGAATAAAACGGGATTTCGCATTCGCAGCGATCGATCGGCGGTTTGGTTGTTTAAAATTTAGTCGAAGGAGGGTTGCGAAGGACGGCAAAAAGTCAACAGACACGCGATGCCGCCCCCACAACGGGCCAACGTGGCGACGATTCCTGAATGAATGGCGAAACCTTGAGTGCCCCGTCGTCATGACTGCGAATACATTTCTGGGATTCGAAGGAGGACGAAGTCGTCAGACGTTTCGACGGACGTTTCCATTCGAGCCCGGCATGAATGAGTAAGCAACCGGGCATGAGGTGGATGGAGAATTCCCTCCGTCCTACTACGTCTAAATTGGAGTGAAATTGTATTTTCGTTCCGTGCACGTAATCAATATTTCATTGATGCCCACGCCGCCCGTTTCACACAGCCAACGCTGGCGACGGTGCGATTCGTCAAAACTGAATGAAGTGCTTTGGTGGCCTCCAAAAAAAATCCGCTCCTTGTCTACGTCCGATATTAATAGAAATTGGAAGCGATCGCGGCCGGACGCAATTAACAAACAATCCTGACGAATTCGCGGATGTTTTTCATTTATTTATACTTTTTTTATTCGGTTCGGATGTGAACTCGTTAACTAATAAACGTCACCAGGCGCGTACTTTATTAAGGGAATTCTTACATTTTGAAGCTGCCCAGATCTCTGTATATCCCATTTTCTTCATTAGTATACATTTTTGTGGTCTAAGAAATGTATGAAACAGCGTTAAGTAAGCGACCGATCCGTTACTCAAGTTCACTTCGCTAGTAGAGCATGCTACATTTTAAATGGGCAACTCTATTGATCATTTTAAGTGTTTTATGAGTTGCGCTGTTGCGTGGCTTATATTTCGAAGCCTTGCCTATTTCAAAT
The DNA here is from genome assembly GCA_964023215.1 of Eledona agricola. Taxonomy (NCBI): domain Eukaryota; kingdom Metazoa; phylum Arthropoda; class Insecta; order Coleoptera; family Tenebrionidae; genus Eledona; species Eledona agricola. Next base: position 18,843,990 of record OZ026855.1, on the reverse strand, counting down.
CCTCTCAATGACATAATAATTCTGATTTATAGAAAAAAAAAGAAAAGAAACAATTTAAAATAAAGTAGTCTTATTATTAAAAACAAAAATTATTGAGTACCTACAATTAACGGCATAATTGAACAATAGGTAATCATAAGTTTTTAAACAAAACACAATAAATATTATTATAATACAAATAAATATAAAAATTAGAAACAATTTTAAAATACAAAAATCTGAAAAATTATAAAATATGTACATAGATAGTAAGACCATTTATACAGGGTGTTTCACGACGAGAGCGTATTAGACAGATAAAGAGAACGGAAAAACCGAGTGAACTGAAACTTGGCACATTATATGTATTAGGTATAAACTACAACAACTAAGTTCTACTTGCTGAAAATATTTTCATAATTGTGCCATACCGGAAGTTAGGATCAACTTTGTTAAATACAACATACCTATGTTTAATATATTTTCGGATTCTGTCATTAAATTCTGTCATCTGATTTAAACGCTTATGCAGTTTCTTCCATTGTTTGTATGTAAATGTAAAAAAGGCAACAATCCAGTGCAATAAAAAAATTTATAATTAATTAACTCTAAAAGTCAGGTCGACTAAACTTGGTCAACAGTTGGATAAAAGGTTCAGCTATGTGTAGAAGTCTAAACATTTTCAATGACATTCCTAGAGAAAAAGAAGTCAGCTGACAATCAATAAATCAAAAAAATATAAAAGTCGATTTTTTCAAATTAAAACCTAATCTTTTTATTACACCTTTCCGTAGAGAATTTTGTTACTGTACTTGAAAATAATGATTGTGTCTTTTTCAAACAAAATTCTCCGGAATCCACTTACATATAAAGCAATTTTTTTGCCTCAATTGCTTCCAATGTGGTAACATTTTTACGACTAAGCGGACCCTTTACTTCCACTATTTCCTTTGAATCTACTAGTCCATTTGGTGGACCGATTCACTTTGATCTTTCGTGTTTTCTATCAACTATATAATTTTCTGCTTGTTTATATGTAGCCTTACAAGAAAATTATTTTTCCGTCAAAAAAATGTTTCTTCATCAAAGATTTCATCTATATCACCACAATTTTCATATGTTCCTTGAGTAACCATTGTTGTTTTGTAAGGCTTTTCGGCCCGTTGGTTTGCAATTTTTTTTCTGCATTTAGTTGCTTTATAAATTTTTTTGTAAAATCTCCAGAAATTTTGCCACAATTATAAGAACCCTTCTATAGACATACGTCCGATAATTTACGCTTGCAAACTCTGCGAAACAATGAAGATCAAATATCGTATCGAGAGAGAGCGTGTTCGTGCATTATCTAGCCTAAACGAAGGCAGCAAATGGTTCGCATGAATACCGATTTACAAGTTGTGATGAACTTACAGACTTCAAACTTTAACAGCGCGCTGAGGAGATACTAAAGAAAGGCCGCTTATAAATATTTATTTTCCTAAAAAGAATAAAATTCCGCCTTCAATAACGTGCCAAAGTCGAGAAATTTTAGCGGTGTTTGCTAATTTTTTTTAAAGAAAAACCTGGTTCAATTTGAGATATTCTGAATATCAAGGAATCTCAACGTCTACTAGATTTATCACATATATTTTTTTCAGAAAATTTTCTCGATTATATTAGCTACATTTTCTCGACTAAAACCCATTAAAATACGTCAAAGATTCCCTTGGAAGAATCCCCTTAAAATTTTCGTTCGCTTGCTTCTTGTCGCGGATTTACGAAGGTAATTCGAAGACGCCCCGTAATTAGAGGAGCATATTTTTCGGATAGATGAAGGACACTCGATACAGCTGAAATCCTAACCGGCAATGTCCCAAGCAGACATCCAATACGTTGCAAATAAATTGTGGAGCAATTTTGGTTGATTAATTGATACTGGCGATGACGCAACGGACGCCCGATTTTAGGCGAAATTATTCCACACAACTCCTTTGCGGGAAACATATATAACAAACAAACTTCTCTTATCCGATGTACGGTCGTTTTTTCACAATATAATATATATAATTCCAGCTTGAATTTGTTCATCAACTATGAGTTTTAGTTGGTGGACGAAGAAAAAGGCGGCTCCGCGTTACAGTTTAATACGAAATGCACGTGAAACACTAGGAACAATGGATATTGCAAGATAATGAAAATTTTAAAACGCTGTTCATGTCAAGAACACGCCAACCGCGCGCGGGAAAAATAGTCAATGTGTGCTGAGCAAATCCAAAACTCGACAAACATCTTTAAATTCTTGACGCGTTATTTCCTGGACAATCTCAAGCTACAAATCTCCACATATTCATGTTTGAATTGGCATGAAAAACCCAACAGAATTTCACACGGCGGCTCCCAAATCTCATAGTCACAGAAAGTGGTTTGGGCTAGATTTGTACCTGGGAACGCGGTTTATTCGAAGGTCCGTTAGCTAAATTGGTGTTGCCGAAACGATAGCGCGGGCTTATTCATCGGACGACCAAATTTGTCCGGCTTATTGATTGTAAATTGAAATTAAATAAATACATAATCGTGACGTCTCTTCGTTATTAATTCGGGCCGTGGGCGCATCGCAGGTAATTGGAAATTGGCACGGCGGTAATCTATTTTTAATTATGATATTGGGGTGGATCGGTACGATCATTACTTGGGGGGAATGAGTCACGGGCGTGAACTTCCCTGACAGAAGCTATAAAATATCGGTAAATGCATAAAAGTGGCCCTTATCTTAACGAGAAGTTGATAAAAGAAGTAATGTTGCAATGTTTTTGCGTCACTTGCATTTATTAACTTCCTCGTCTGCTGGCTGTTTAATTATCGACTCATTTTGCATTGATACTGTTAATTACCAATCAATTAAAATGTGTGCAATAACGGCACGCCAATACAATTTGCGATTTTACGGCAAAGGCGGTGAGAATGAATGGGTTAATATGGCGAGACCATGAGAAAATCCTCTCGATTTTCGTTCCCACGATTCAAATCGTGACTGACGCAAAAAACGGGCTCACCTGTTTCCAAAGTTACTCTTCCAGAAATCGGCAGCATCAGACTTGGTTATGCGGAACTGGTCCCCGGCAAAGACTCCGTTGGGGAACAAGGCCTTTAATTCACTTAACATATGACTAAACACTAAACTGAGCTTTGTTAAATTTCTTCTATAATGCGAGTTTTCGTCGAACATTTTCTCCTTGCCCTCTTTAAACAATTTGATTGCTTGTTTGCACTTCCGCATCAAATTAATAATGAATATGTGGAAATGTTCGTTGTTGTGTAAAGCAATCATATTGTCCTCGTACTTGGAACATATAAATCTCAATCTTTGATAAGTGTCTGGTAAGATATCTAAAATAAAAGGGGGCGAATTTTTCAGGTTCATCTTTTGATGTTGGCACAGTTTCACTACTTTGTCCATCAACTTGGACGTTTTCTCTAAAGTCCTCTTATCAGTCGCGTACTTTTGGTGGGTGACGGCTTCGGAGAAGGCGCCCTGAAGCTTCGAAAATATCGTGCAGAAGTTCTTGTGCTGTACGGGACGATTTCGGCCTGCCATTTTGAAGTGCGCCCCGGACCCCACACCCCAATTTCAAACGCACTCTCGCACACGACGCTTCGTAACGCACATCTTATTACTTGTTACGAATTTAAAACACTTAATTGATTAACTTGGAGAGTAAACATTCGCGTCTACCATCGACACACTTCGTTGACATTTTTCCGACACAACGATCTGAAGTTGGCGAGGACGACGACGCGCATCCAGGGCCGCATCAGGCGCCAATAACGGTACTTTGAACCCGAAACCGCAAAAACCACAACGAATACGGCGTCCAGGTGCACAGATGCCAGCACGATAACTTCAAATAAAATCTCATTTACACCGCTTATATTAATTTCCAAAGTTCGACACTTTAGTTATCAACAGACGATAAGATTACGACCAGTTACTTGCATCCGATTAATCACAAAGTTTGAATCACATCACTTGATTTTTAATAATGTTTGAGAAAAATTTAAAATGACAATTTTGTGGTTTTTAATTTCAAAATTAAGAGAAAAAAATCTAATCCGTTCCTGAAACGGTCAGGCAACTAACTTAACGCTATATGGCCGCCAACCCAACTGTCTAAAAATCAAAGTAGGCAACCCAACATACATGCTGCAATCTTGGAAATGTTATTTAATTTTTGTATAAGGTGTTGCATATATTGCAACAAATTATTTTTTTGTAAAATAATAACAAAGCAGGTGGTTAGGGGTCTGCGTAGTAAAAGTAAAACAAAACATAGATTCCATGAGCATTCTTTTTTATTTGTACGCTCTACATTATGCGTTGTATTGTTGTTTTCTAGTAGTAGTTAGCATTGACCGAAGCAACTGAACTAATAAATATTAAATATTTATATGACATATTTAAAAAATTACATAGAACGTAAAAGAACGATTCTCAGACTTAGATTTATTTTTTTCAGTGTAGACGTTAACATTGACAAATCATGATATTCGAAATAAACCATCAAAAATTCAAAAATTAGCCATTTCCGAAGTTTTTATGATTTAATCTTCTCTCGCAGTAGCTACGAATAGATACGAGATGAAAAGTAGAAAGACAAGGAACTATTTAATGCAGCTCGAAAACCAATATTTTGATTCTAATAATCTAAAATAATTACTATCAAAGAATCCAATGAGCAACATTGCATAGCATTTAATTAAACAAAATAATTTAGCAAAATCTAAAGAAGACAAGGTCTTTATACACATTCATGGCTTCTAAATTTTTTTTGTGTTGACATTTGTTATAAATTTTTAAACATGAATGAAAAGTATTGAAAAACGTTGTATTTGTACGCGTTCGTTATTTTACTGTAATACGAAAATTACTTTCAAAGAATTCAATGAGCAACATTGCACAGGATCATATTTAACAAAATAATTTCGCAATATCCAAATAAGTAATGACCTGTGGTCATGACCTTTTAGACTTCCTTCATTGCTTCTAATTTTTTTTGTGTCGACAACTGTTATAAATTTGGAAAAATGAATGCAAAGAATTCAATGAGCAACATTATATATTATTAGATTTAATAAGATAATTTAGCAAAATATAAAGAAGTCATGGTCTTACACATTTCATAGCTTCTAAATTTTTTTGTGTTGACAATTGTTATAAAAGTATGTAGGCTTTCACGGTCGGTGTTATTAATTATAACGATCTTCTTCGGGAAAAAAAAAACACGGTCCAAAATCCCGAAGAAGATCGTTATAATTAATTGTTATAAATTTGGAAAAATTTAATTAAATTAATAATTTAATAATTAATAATTTTATTAATTTAATAAATTTAATTTTAATAATTTAATAATAATACTAGTAATCGGTAGTAACGATTAGTTGATAGAATCCAAATATTTTTAAAATAAAGTGCAACTTGTGCAAATTGTTGAAAAATCGAGTTTAAAATTTGTTCAAAATGTGTAAAATTACAGTTTCATTCTTTTTCTTCCTTGCCAGAAATGTTATTGTGTCACACTAAGCCCTTCGATTTATAATTGGTAATGAAATTAGGAAGCACGTATTCATTACAAGAAAGCTGGCTAGTTGAGATCTTATGAAGTTCTCAATTATTACTTCGTAATTTTTTGGAAAATGTTGTGAAACGAAGATTCACCTCAAAATAGACAAGGAATACATAATAACAGAATGACTAAAATAGACCGAGATTTATTTCAAAGATCTATGTGATTTATGGATTTGCATGTGCCTAAATCCATTTTCACCACTCTAAAAAATACGATCCACGGATTAGTGTTGAAACATAACAAATAAAAACTGCATAAAACCATTAAATCAATGTTAAATTTTATGCAACTAGGGAAACATGATTATAGGACTACTAAGAATTACAGAACAATCTAGCTTGAATTAGAACTCAATATTGCAGAATGTAAAACTTTAACAAAGGGTAAAGAAAATGGATAGAGTAGAAGAATGTAAAAACATTCAATATAGACAATCAGAGATGAACATTAGAAACATTTACCGCTTCTGCTAGAAGTATTTCTACTGCTATAAAAAGCAAGTTAAGTGGTCCAGAAGTGGTCTAATTCTGAAAGAATACAACTTGTATTTTTAAATTACTTTTATTTTTCAATTCCGTCTCTCCGAACTTCAAAGCACTTTATCCAGCGCTGCAATATGTATATGCTGCACTGTATATAATTATCTTGAAAGTATTCAAAACTGAGGATTTTTGTTTGTTTGGGAAATAAATGTAAATCTGAAGTGGCCAAATCAGGACAATATGAGTCTTGTATCATGAACTGAGATATGAAGTCGACATAACAGTTATCGTTTGACTACTTGGAAGTTAGTCAACTAACAGTATTCTTTTAACAACACAAAACACTGAAGCCACAATTATATAAGTGACAGATTTTGTTGTTTGAATGGCGAGAACACTTTATACCATTGCTTTGATTGTTGTTTTGACTCTGCTTCAATTTCTTTGATTGTAGTGAGTAGTTAAAAATCAACTATTAAAGTCAGCTGAATTTATCCAAGCAGTTTTGGGAAATTTGTAATCGAATTGTCAGTAAACGTCTGCCTTTAGCTTCTTCATACACTCCAAATCTTGTAAATACATCTTGAACATATTCATTATTGCGGCCCAACCTAATAATGTGTTGTAATAAAACTGCTGCTGCACGAGTATTTAGAACAAGGCCCCGACTGATTAAAATATTCCATCCCCCCACAACTTTTTATTGCATATTTAATATACAGAGCGTACACAAAAAAGGACGATCAGATTGTCATGTAATCTAGAATTTGTTTTATTGTTCACAGTGTAGACGTTTGATATTTATGATACAACAAAAAATATGATACTATACGGTCACAATTTCGTTCGTTTTTTAACGAATTCAACAAACTGTAGACCTTTATCATAAATCACATTGTAATTATTTTTACATACTTCAGAGTTTTCTTTAATTTCCTGTTTCTGTTCAGTGAAGCATCGCTCAGTAGTTCTTTATTTATATGAATGAATATAAATGAATTATGAAAAACATTCCTGCTCTAAAAAATAATTTTTGGAATCCTCACCCACATTTACTACTTTTAAGAAATTTCATGATTCATGAAAAATTCTGGAAATTTACTTAGGACGAAATAAAGATGCATGTTACACTAAAAGAGCAAGGCATAGAAAATTGAAAACAAAACTCATTTTCCTTACAAAACATATGAAAGAATTAAAGTTTGTAAACTATGTTTTGTTACACATTTAAGAATGTCAATGAGAACTGTCTATTTAGATCAATGAACAAAGTACTAACATTGCAAAAGCCCCTAAACAGAATAAATATTTGTGCAATACAGTTTGTTCAGGGTTTACTATATATAAAAATTGATAATTATGAAAACCTACATTTTTTAAATACAATTATGGAACATGATTATCATAGTTTCAGCCTTAAACATGCATAATTTATTTTTAGTGCAGATTGTTTTGTTATTGTATTATAAATGTGTTTGTAAGAAGTTGCAGTTAGGCAAGTACTCGTACATTATTATAGTTAATTAATTCTTAAATTAATTTTAATTTGTTAATTTAAAATGTATAATAAAATATTGGAAATATTTTTTAATGTTTTTCTACAAACCAAACATTGCAAGCGGACAAATATGTTATACGTGCATTTGACGATGTGACACAAGTTACAAAAAATGTAATACGCCAAAATATGTAATTAAAAATTAATAACAATAAAAAATAAATGACTTCTTAAAAAAGAAATTTTAACAGTATACCTCGTCTAATGTAAAAGCACTTTCAAGTTTGACCTTATGCACTTTTCATATGAAGCAATCCAATATGGCCCCCAAGCTGCTCAATATCGTACCTCTGTTATTTGTTGTATCATGTTTGATATTTACAAATCATGACATTAGTTGGAAAGGACCAGACAATCAAAAAATTATTCCAATTAAAAAAATAAATATATTAAATGTATGTTATATGTAGTGTCTAAAACTTAATTTTAAATATTTCCATCTCACGGTCAAAATGTTTCTGCACGAATTTCAAAATGCGTTCATGGCCCACTCTGAATTCTTACTTTTTTGTACGCCCGCTTTCTTAATAATAATAACTGTTGAAGTCATGGAAAAGTGCACTTAAGCTCGTGTATGGAAGGAGTAAAATGAAGGGAAGCTGAAAGAGCACTTGCAGAAGTTTTAAGAGATAATAAATAATAATCGAAGCTAATCTCGTTGATGTAGATTCGCATCCCGGGGCTGTTAAACTGCTAAACTTTTTCGACTCCATGCCGTGGAAGTGCAAAAAATACGAACATAAAAAGCTCGATCAGGCACGTACAATTTTATTCATTTTCGTTGCGAACAATCACATGTAAACGTAACGTAATCTTCGTTGGAAAAACGTTCTTCGTCGATTCAAAGAACTTGAGGGTCTGTAATTGCACCGCTCGTTTCAAGAGGCCGAGTTTGTGCACTCTCGTGTTGCTGAAATTATCATAATCTCTCTTGTATTCAACGCTCGGGTTTAATTTTTGTCTTGCACCAGATCGCCATGCAAATTTGAATGGAGAGCTTAATGACGCACAGAAAATCATCGTATTTTGTTCGTTCCCTTAAATAATTCACCGCGAGACATAATAAATCGGTCGTGGTCTGGCTCCGGAACTAAGTGGTTTTAAACAAATTTAATCTTTAACGCGTTCGTTTCCTGATTAATGAACGTCCTCCCTCGCACTAAACGCCAGTAACGCCAGTTAAAAACTATGTGAGTCTCGTGAACAAACCGAAAGGACTTATCTCACGTTGCTCCATTGATTTCCTATTGAAACAACCATAGGTCCTAATAAATTTCCGAGATAATTTTCATGCGAGTTCCGAACTGTGCATCAGCATAAGTTAGCCGTGGGGAAGATTAGGAGTACGGGTCATGAGATTCGCGCCCGGAGTCAAATTCCGGGGCGATTTCACTTCGTCTTCGAACGGGTGATTAATGACGCGTTCTCGTGGCCAGAACTTTTAACGCAACCGTTAAAGACACGAAGCAGCCGCGTTAAAAGCAACAACCCACAAATTTCCAGCCAGGATTTGTTTAAATGGGAGCGGGTATTCCGGACAATAAAGCAGAAGCGGAAAAGATTTGAACAAGTGAAACGTCTTCACTTGAGTTGCGGTCGTCGGCACGATAATGAGATTTTTCACAAAGGCGTCGTGAAGTTTCGCAAAACTAAAATTGATGCTCTTATCTTGCACAATTATCGGACACTGATGTTTTGATCCGAGCTGCAGGCAGTGATTAAGTTTCGTGAAGTTCTCATAAATTTTCTTATCTGATGTTCGCATTGACAGTGGTCTTTCTGGATAGAATGCACAGGCGATAGTTTTGATGTTGGCATTGCAGCGGCAAAATAAGATTTATTGAATGGAAATCTTCAAGGAAATAAATCATTCTGACACACGGATGACAAAGAGGTTTTTCCGAATTGTATTCTGCGATTTGTTGACTAAATCCGCCACGACCTGATGCAAACAAGAAATTTGTACAAATTTAATAATATCATACATTATGTTACCTGACTAGGACCGAGCAATTGCAGTAGTTGGAGTAGTTCTTAACCGCTTTTCTTGAAGACATGTTTCGAGCCACAAAAACACGGACGGATGATTGAGTACCAAACAGGCCTATAGCTGCTGTTTTTCCGCCAATTTATCTCGCTTAGAGGGCGCCATGGATCATCCGTCGCGGCAAGGACAACGTCCACATTCCTCATCCTTTGGGAATTCATAGCGCGAGGTCAAAATTCTTCCGCCCTTGTTAATAATCCGGTCAATATCGGACCTATTCCTGGCACGAGGCGATAATCAAATATACAAGCAAAGCAAATAAAGCGATGTGGGCCAACGAGGCGGGCAAAAACGCGGCCGCAATTGCTTCGGATTTAATCCCGGGTAAATAATAACGTTTTTGCTTCAAATCGTCGGGAATGACAAATTCATTTGCGCGGAAGTTCTTGAGATTTACGGCCAAGGAACGAAGCGATTGGGTTTTAGAATTAATGGGATCCCTGACGGCCAATTAATTTTTCTAGTTGTAGAAATGAAAAAATTGAGTTTGCTGATTTATTTAGTTGATTGGTTGGCAGGAAGAGTGCCGTTCTGCACAACCTGCCAAGAATTTCGAGTACTTGCTTTCCAGTTCTCAAACGCAATCGAAACGAGCAAACAGAACAGAGAATACTGCCGGTAATATCTGGCCGATAGTAATTGAAAGACTACAGCAGTATTCTGTAATATGCACATTTACGTTATTGGGTTCATATCTGATTAGAACACACTAGTTCACGTAATGCAATTCCAATTAATTTTACGATTTGGATAAATTATGGATTTTGTCATTGTGGGCGGAACAACGGTTTCGTGTGACGATCAATCCGGCAAATTCGGCGTCGAATATAATAAAATAGCATTAGCGCATCTAATGGCAGTGGACTTCCTAAAATTATTTATAAACGCGAAACTAGCGCAGCGAGTGCCAATAAGCGCAAACACGTATCGTAAAATTTTTATTAAAATTGGAGATGCGCCGGTGCAAATGTTTTCTTTCCGATTTTTGTTGCAGTTGCTACGCTTTTACGGCTCTACTCTAGAAAATTAAATTCTGAACTGATTATACCAGTATATTGCGTATCAAAGAAAATGTAGCGTCAAAAAAGAGTCGATATATTTCAACTTGGCACGCTTCTTTACTTTGATGTGCTAAATGATTAGAGTGTCAACAAAGTTAATAACGTGTGGGAGCACCACTAACTCTAATGTTCTGTTCAATTTGCTTCTAATGTGATGGTCAATCTACTCGTAAAGAACAGAATCGCAAGCGCAAAGCAGCCAACGTCTGCAGTGGTCCATTAAAACAAATTCGACCACGTGAGGGATGTAGCTCTACGAAATTATTCCAAACGTTTCGTCTACATCTGCAGTAGACATTCTCAGTGCGGGTGCGGCCGTGGTAGTATTTTTTCTACTCCGCGTCTATAACAAAGCTGTTAAAGCACTCAATTGAGTGCATTAATAACTTTTTGAGTTACTATATAGAACTAGTGTACTTTTTTTTCTAGGGTGGACGCCAGGACTAGAAATGTTATGTCAAATATCGAAGTAAACATGAAAACAAAACGTTACAATATTTTCAATTTAAATTAGCTTTTCTTTAAAAAGTACAAGTATTATAAACATTAATCGTTACGTTGCTCCCAACAGAATGAAATCAACATTAAAAATAAACCGGATATTTTGTTCCAAAAACTTGTATCAAAGAGGCGTAATGTTTTGTCGGCGATGAATATTTTATGGAAATTATGTAGAGCGTACAAATAGGCTCACTAGGTAATGGAAACTAGCTTTGGTCTTATTTTTTACAGTGTATACTTTCATTGATAAACCGTGAAATGACAAGAACCCCCAATCAAAAATTTACTTAAACGACGTCCAAATATCTCTTGTGGCTCTTATCTGTGGTCCAAATAATCAGCGCTTGGAGATTTGAATTTGTTAAATTAAACACAAAATGTGTGTATCCGAGACGGTTATCAAGAGATAATTTAATCTCAAATTTATACAATCTATGCTCTAATGAATTTGACTGCCTACGCAGTCTTCTTTTATTTTTGTCATATTATAGGGCTTTGCTTGTGTAATCTGTGCTTGTATATTATTGTTGTATTGAATTTATTTTATTAAATATTTAAAAAAGACAAAATGATAAATTTACTTGTAATATATCCCTTATGAACGTACCAACACAATATAAAAAAACATTTCAAAAATATATGGCATGAAAAATTATAAAAATATATTAGTGACTTAAAAGGTGAAGACAAAGTTAACTCGGAAAAATTGACCCATAAACACTTTGAACATTTGTTCTTTAATAAATGGAGATACAGAAAGATCAACTTCTTAAAATGAATTGTAAAAGTTACTAAAGACGATTTAAAAAAAGTAGGTGAAATAATTGAATAAATTTAATAATCATATTCAACCAGAGTCGTCTTCGAGTTCACAAAAGATTTACGAGACAAGGTCCTTGTTCGCCTTTGGTCAGCGGAGCAGTTCTTTTGGGAACGATATGAATAAGTATGTGAATGAATAAGTATATATAATAAATTTAAAAAAATTTAAATCAATTTTAAAAAGACAGGGTTTAAAGAACTATTTACAATATAACTCAAAGACTAAATCACATTTAATAAAATTAATTCTAAAAGAAGAGCTCAATGCTGGCGATTGGATTAATAAATTAAATACCATATATTGAAAAATTAAGATAAGTAGACAATTTCTTGTTATAAAACTACCGAAGAATAGATGACATACTGTTTGTTTAGTCTCAAGTACCGTTTACATTGAATAAATAATAAAGTTTTCGTTGACAGTTCCTGTCAAATGTCATTATGTACAATGCCAAAGGTCTACACTGTAAATAATTTGAAATTTTACCATGCTGGGGGAGACCTATTCCTCAAAACAACTTTATGCGTTGGAAACTGTTGCATTGATTTCATAAATTGTAATAAAAACAGTAAAAGAGAGATTACTGGTCTTGCAATAATAAAACTGATTTATTTTTGTTGTTATTAAACCACATATTTTTTTATTTTACATATGAATAGTTGATAAATAGATCTTTCTGAAAATGTAACATTTGATGCATGATGATACCAAATGCATTTTTTGAGTTGTTGAGAAAGGTCTAATTTATGTCAAAAGATAAAGATTTATCTTTGGAAGCTTAATTTCAATTAGGAATCGAATTACAAAATGCTAAAAATGTTATGTAAAAACTGAATGGCTAAGCGAAGAGTGGATAAAAGTGTTAAGGTAACAGTCTGAAAATAAACCTTTTTTTTCACATGAACTGAGTATGTTGCAAATAGAGGAAGTTCAAAAATAATAAGTTGTTTGCATATATTCACTAATCTACTTAAAAACGAATTCAATTAAAATATTGAACATCTTATAATCTGGTTAATACTTAATAATATAATACTTAAGTCAAAATTGGTTCAAAATCATCGGCCATAAGTTTCCGGAAGTAGGGCACTCATACTTAGATTCAGATCGAGAGTTTAGCAGAATCGAAAAAATCTTACGGAAGAATGAAATAATCTAAATCCCAGATCAGTACACAGACATAATTAGAAGTTTTGGTGGAAAGGACTCAGTTGTCATAAACATGATTTCCGAAAAGTCAACAACCTGACTTTTAAATTACACCTAGTAAACAAGAAAAATAAATTTCAAATATAAAAGTTAATTTTCGGGACAGCATCAAGTGGATCAAAACAGAAGAGTACGGAAGTTACCTGTAAAAAATAAATTTGGATGAATGCACACTATTTCAAAAAGTAGAAATATTAAAAAGCAATGCTGCTAGAAACGACATTGTGGACCTTCCTTGGACAGGGTTATTGGTAAATGTGCAAGTTTATCGGTAGAAAATGATGATAAGAACAAGTGGTTTTATGAAGACATTTGTGGAGTGGAGGAAATTAGTGCAAAAAGAAGAAAAACTAATTGACAATAAATATAAAATTTTTTTAAACTGTCCTGAAAATTCCATTAAAATTTTGTTTTGTAAAATTTAACCTAAAATTGTATGAAAAAGTTTATTTCTTGAAATAGTTTTATAAAGCAGTAGTTGTAACAAAGTTTATGTTGGAAAACAAAACTTGCTTCGGTACATAACAGTGTTATAATTTTATGAATAATAAAAATTAATGCATCATAGTGGATGAAGGAGTCATGTACATTTGATCGTCAACACCAAATTACGCAAGTTTTCTTATAGCAAGAAAACAATATTCATATAGGCCTTCAGATATCACATGAGTTTGTTAGCTAAAAACAAATAGAAAAAAATTATATTAAAATGTTTATATATCAGAACATCGGATAACGGACATGACACCTTTATACATTCACCCTTCAATTGCTAACACATAAATAAAAATATAATGACTTTTATTCCATATTTTACACTGTATATGAAAATGACACTAATTGTGTCTTATGCAGGGTGTTAGAAATAGTTGTCGACAGAAAAATTAATCTCAAATCTACACTAAAACAAATTTCAAAGTGCTTCCAAGGCTTATTGTTTTATTTTTGTACGCATATTATTTGATGGCATTCAACACGTTAACAATGAGTGAAAGAGAGAATATATTTGATGTCCCATTTAGATGTAAGGTGAACAAAGCCACTTATTTTTAAAATTATGTTAATTTATTGGATTTTTTGTGGAATTAGATATTTCTGGGACGAGTGATGTAGTGTTGAGGCGCCGTTCAATTAATACTTGTTAGTAATTTCATTTTCATTGGATTACACAAATATCAAATTAATGGTATTATCAATTTTGCTGACGTTGCGTATAATTAAAACGAGACGCATTATTATGATTAATTATCTCACGTTTCGCGTGAGCACGACGCAATCATTAAACATTCGGAATTATTTCTAATGGTATTGCTTTCAGCGATACGAACTGCTTAATTATTCATTCCGTTCTGGCCCACACGATTTATCCCTTATTCTCAAAAATTCTCAGTTACACAAAGACCAACATGAACGCAATCTCGACTGCAATCCCAATCCGCGAGTAGAGCGTGCCAAAACTTTCCGCATCCTTCCATTTTCTGCAGTCCTTCCCAATCTCCATTAAAAGCGAACGTATGGAACCGCCTCGATTTCGGGAACTCTTTGCATCTCTCTGGCGACAGTGCGTAATGCTCCTCGGGAGCGCCCACGGAATTTTTATGTTCCCCAGGGATTGCAGAGAGTTCGAACGGCTTGTAAGTGCCACGAGCTGAGGTAGTAATAATCCCGCAACACGACCACATTCTCAACTCTTTAAGAAATAATGATTATCTTGACAAATCTCTACTACAAATTACTGGTATAACAAGATAAGTTTCTGGTCTTTGGTTTAAGTTATAATTTAACTTGACCTCTATCTTTGCTCGTCAATGTTGGCGGTTAATAGGTCTGTCACCCTCCTCGATTAGGCTTTTGGAGACGTTATCCCGGCGGCATTCTCGGCGAGTTAAGTGCAGGATGTGCGACAGTGGACTTCCTAGAGAAAGGGCGCAAGCGTGACGGCGGTCTACCCCGAATAGAAGGACTTTGCGCTTTACCCCTTAGTGTTGTGTGATCGGGAGAATTCCGTGCGTTGTTCTTGTAAGTTTGAAGCGATATCGACATGGGTAAGAAAAACTCCAAACTAAAGCAGGACACCATCGACAGATTAACCACCGCCACGTACTGTAAGTTATTCATGCATCTATATAATCCATATCATCGATTCAGACAACGAGTTTTGTAAAAAATCCGAAAAATTGCCTCCGCGGGCAAGACTAATCGAGTTATCTCGAAAGCTCCAGCGCGGAGTCGATTAAGTATCGCTTTCTAGTTTATGAATTCATAATTCTTCCGAAACAAGCCGCTAAATTTTAGCTTGCTTTAGTAACTGCGCGTATATTTAAAAATCCTGTAATGCAGATCTTGGTCGCATGCGCAAGTAAGAACATTGAATCAACAGTTCTGTAATTATGTCGTTGTAACTGAGGATAACGATTCTGGATGTAATTCGTAGGCACTGATCGTTATCCCCATCTGAGAGCGTAATTTATAACGGCTTTGCGGACCAACAGAAATATTGTGGAATTGTTTATAGTTGTGCACAATATTTGTAAAAACGCTGAATCGATAGTGCACTTCGTAAAAACTGTGCCAATGAATGGAAATGCAATTAAGTGAAACGAACTTTTAATTGGACGCTTAATTTACCATTTTCATGTGTGGGAGTTTGCTCTTGAACTTTGAGCTTGACGATGATGAGTTGTGATAAGAAAATGTATTTGTAACGAGTTTCTAAGTTGTCATCAAAACGCCTTAACGCAAATGCCATCCGTTTTATTTATTAGCTACATATAAATAGACGGCACAATATCGATCAACAAGTGTCTTGAATATATTCGGTTGCAAATTTTATTTCGGGCCCCCGACGCCGCTGTAATGACACCGTTTGCCGGAGCAAATAAAGAAATAAAAATAACATTCCTAGTATTGGAAGTAGTAAAATTTGCCATTTTCCGCATTTCCATTTTCGCAGATATTGGCACCGACCTTGACAAGTTTGCTTTCTTGGAAATATATCAAACGGAATTTACGACCCTCGTTAGAAGCGAACCAATCGTTTTTAATCCACGTTTTATATAAATTACATCGTGAGTTTTATTAGTTTTTCCAACACACCGATTCCCACAATTGTAGTGCAAGAGTTTTCGGGCGCACATTGATTTTGTAAAGACTAGGTCAATAACGCTATTTCCTGGCCAGAAGAGGCGATAGAAGCGGAAATTTGTTGTGACTTTGAAATGTTTTATCGCCGCTGCAAATTTTGAATATCGAACGCGAACAGAATGGTGGATGCGCCGGGCCAGCGAAGAGTTAAAACATTGCGATAATGAAATAAAGAGCGGTTGGTGTTGTATCGCCTACACTTTGTTAAAATTGCTTGTTTTTACTGCGTGTCTGCTCAATTTAGGTCAGCAATACAGCCGCGGATTTTTTCGGAGTGCCGCAATAAAATTTAAAGAAAACACGGGGGTAAACAGGGCGGACCCGCCACCGCCAATGAAAGCTTCATTTCGTTTTTATATTGGTTTTTTGTGAGATATTACGAGTTCGTGTTGGATCACAATAACATGTCGAGTCGCTGTAAAAGTCTTTAAAATGACAATAACTAAGCTTGCATGTGATGGGTTCGTGTGTGGGGACATCCTAATGACCTCATCCTTAATTTGACGAGCAGTTTTGTGGTGGCATGCCGGATTTAACCCCGTGTGCAAATATGCCCTTTAAATAATCAAATAACGCTGAGCAACACGCACGTCTTAGCGGATTCGATTAAGTGGCGGAAGCGCTTTGTTGAACGAAGGATTGAAATGCTGGAGAATGCAAACGCATCTAAACCATTCGCCCCATACACAAATAGCGAGCTGGCTGGAAGTAACGAGAAAAATGATACCCCCGACTTCGGCAAATTTACTTTTACGCCGCATCCTTAATGGATTTGTAATTTGACCTTATCGAAAATAACGTGTCGACGCTATATGTTTAAGAAGTCTAAATATCGCGTCTTTGTAACCGTCGACTTTGAATGATGGATCGTTCCAATTAGTTTTGTTGCAGAATTTAGAAGTAGGTAGGCAGATAAGGGTGAAAAATTGAAGCCAGCTAGACTGAGACGGTTGCGTGTTTTCCGCCCTCCTCATCAATAGGTGATAGTGTAAATTACTTGCTTTCATCAACGACTGACGTTAATGAAAACCAGGCCGGAGAAAATCCCAAACAATAATATATCGCGGGCGCAATATCTGAAAGTACGGCTGACGTGACAGTAATGCCGGTCTTTATGGTTTTATTTTAATAACGACCAAAACTTCACTTTTAACGGATCTTGACGTGAAAGTAATTAGGAAAGTCGGATTTAGATGAGCTAAGCTGTGGTGGAAGCAACTCAGCCTTGAAATATATTTTCGGATGAATTGCATAGTGCAGTCATGACCGTGAAATTCAAGTTCAAGCAAGGCTTTGGCTGAAATTTAAACAGATTTCCGGTCAAAAATATCGACCACTTTTGAGTTTACTAAATTCTAAGAGGAGAGTGCAAATAATTTATATACAATGTAAAATTGCCCAAACAATGGCTCGGAGTGCAAACTTCGTATTTAACCAACACGCTAATTAAGCCGTTAAAATTATGTTAAAAATATACAGCGGGTTAGATATTTTCCCGGCACCTTCACCATTTTTATTTGTCTAGAGTGAAAAATGTCCAAGTTGTCATAATCAACAAGATTAAAAAAACCGTGTTAAACGATCGGCATGTGAACGTTAAAATTATTGCAAAAGACTCTGGGATATGCAAAACAAATGTTCTCAATATTTTGCATGAAAACTTTTAAATGAATAAAAAGGATTTCCAAGTTTCGTTTATAAAAATTTTTCAGGGTAGACATTTGCACGGATAATTTTGCTGTTTTGTCAAAAAACGACTTTTTTGTAAAATTGTGACTGGAGATGAGACTTGGATGCATTACTGGCACTCAAAAACAAGGCAGGAGGTTCATACGGACTCTCCACCACTGAAAAAGACAAATATTTAGTTGTCTGCACAAAAAGTGATAGTGTTAGTGCTTTGAGACTCCGTGGGTATACCGTTGATTGAATGCATCACAAAATGGACTACAATGCGCCCAGAAAACATTTTTACTGAATGACAATTGCAAGGTGCATATCAAGGATGTTTTAAAGAATTTGCTCATGGACCCTACAGTTTTGACCTTGCTGCCTCTGACAACTATTTTATTCCCAATCTCAAAAAACTCTTAAAAGAGTTCCGGCTGCTGTCAAATAAAGAGGTGGAGAAATCTGTAGAAGCCTAATTTGCATTTACAAAAAGGGTTTTTTTTTCGATATATAGATTTATTGTAGAAGCTTTAGAAGAAATGTGTAAACGTCCAAGCATCATATTACGATATGTAAAAAAAATAAATTATGGTTTGTTCCCTGACTTGTTTTCTTCATGGAAAGGAATACAACTTTATAACCATTAAATTGTTTAATTTCAGTTACCAAAAGGTTTTTTCGAAGATTTATTGTAGAAACTTTGACAAAAGTGTGTAAGAGTTCAATAATGACAATTACGATACCTATGTAGAAAAATACGTTTTGGTTTGTTCCCTAACTCGTTTTTTCCGTGGCTAGGAACAAACATATCATTTTTTAATTGGTCCATTAGAGGTTTCTCCAATTCTAAAAAAATTGGTGATATCATTAAAGAAAATAGGGAAATTACATTTAAAAAAATTTAGATATCCCTTTTTGAAGTTTCTCATTTTTACAAATTTATTGTGATACTTCTTATAAAGTTATTTACCATGCAGTGGAAAGAACAATTATCTTGCTATTAGGGGACTTTTCTTTATTTTCATATTCTAAGCAGTTCAAAAGTTATAATTTTTCTAATAAACCCTTGCAAGTGTACATTTGCATAAATGTTGTGATACCTCCGTAACCTTGACAAATAAGTAAACATAACTGAAATAAAAATGGTTGCAAATTTAGCAAGGATTTTAAGCGCGTTAAAAAATACTTTCTTTTAGAAAAACAAAGTCGAAGGTTACTTTCGGTATAACTGGAAGTGTGATTTTGATCAAAATACTTTAGAAAAGATCGCGCTGAACAATAACCGTGTGCCAAATTTGGAATTACTAATAGTACGAGAAACCTCTAATGCAGTGATTCTCAATCCGTTTGAAGCCAAAGAACACTAATTGCAATGGCTAATTTGCGCGGAACACTTCCAATAAAACTTGAACTTTAAATTGCTCCATTATTGAAGAAAGAGAAAAAAACGAAATTGTGTTACCGGCCATCTTTGTATTAAGGAGTTACTTTTATGGAAGAATAAAATACCATATTGATCGATGCAAACATATTTATTAACAGATTAACTGCCAAATTTGTATTTCTGAAATTTTAGATATAAACAGTTTTCTTTAAATTTAAAACATTGGATAACGTTATAATAGTACAATAAACATATTCATGTATTCAAAATGTTTTTATTTTCAAGGGGGGTTGTAGCAATTAAAAAATATCAAGTATCACAAATTAGCAATACAAAAAAGGTTCATTCCTTATATAGGAATCGTTGCTGGGAATGGGTTAAAAAAATTACAATACTTTAAAAAATTTGAAATTTAATGCGATACATAAACTTGGTGATCTTTGCAGCAAAATTGGGACGAATAAATTAATGATAAAACCACTCCGTTTCTCAGAGTTTTTTCCCTGTTTCCGATTGTTTTACATTGTATTTATATTTGCACCAATTTTTAATTGTGTATTTGATTTTTTTACGGAGCACTAATGTTCCGCGGACCACGGATCGTAAATCACGACTTTAATGAAACAATTAAACAAATGATGCTGTATTTTCGAACGAATTACAAGCTCATGACAGTAAAATTACAGTTGAAGCAATGCTTTGACTGAATTTAAACATAATTCCAATCATCAATATCGACTACCTTTGAGTTTATTAAATTGTAGTGGAATCTTAAGAAATAAATACCATGCACCGCATCTCCAGATTGATTCCATCAGACTTGGCGTTAATCAGTGTCAACTCAAACAAAGAGGGAGGAAATAACGAGAAAATGCCTCGACAACATGAAATTTACTTAATTTTCACTTATTTTCCGCAGTAATTGCATAATTCGTTTCGCGGAAAGAGAGAAGCAAAAGAGATTATTTTCAAGAGCAATGAGCTTCCGTAATACTCGAGGAAATTAGATTCTTGCCCCGCGGGCCTAGGATCACACACTTTCACCGCTCACATGCCTCGGCTAAAATAAATAAGCGAATCAAGAGTTACCTACAGGATTTATAAATCGGGAGAAAAGTCGCAGAAGGAATTTAAAATTTGGGGATGCTGAATTCACTTTGCGTCCCGGCCGGCTTTATTTACACAGCGCGGCTTATGCTGGGGCCGCAAAATGGAACAAGAACGCACTTTTATTTCTAAATTTATCGAACTGATTTCGTAAAAATGTTGTTCGGTTCGAAACAATATTTTTAATTAAAACGGCGATAAAACGTATTTTGAAGTAATCCAACAAAAAGATTACCAGCTGCGTTCAACGGCTTTCTTGAATGAGAGAGATAAAAGTTTTCCGCCTTATCATAACTTTGTGAAATGAGATACAGTTGAAGTTGCGTCTTGAAAGTCCTCTTTTAAACACAATGTCTACAATTTTTTCAACCCATATTCTCATACCGCAGTCCCTTTATAAGACGCTTAATTCTTGCTTGTGCTAATATTATTCTGAAAACCCACCTTAGGTTTCCGCAACGTTTACTTTCCTCCTGTTCTACCAACTATAAAGACATAGCACGAGGACCACAGACCCTACCCATAAAACTGACAGAAAACTCTAAATTCGAGGCTTAAAAAGTCGCAGACGATTTAACCCAAACTTTAAAAATTAACAACTTCTCGATTATTGAGAAAGCCGGTCGCGCCTGAAACTTGTGCCAACTTTTATCATTAATGATACTTTACACGCCGTTTAGGAGCGGTCGAATGGATCTTTGAGCAGTCCAAGAGCCGAGTTGCACCGAAACAAATTGCACTTAGTGTTGCCGTTAAAAACTAATTGCTTTAACGTAAGCCAATCGGCTCGTAATTAAGTGAGCTAGCGAAGACGGCGTCCATTGATTTCAGAGATTTTTTTCAAGCAGCTCGTAACGATCTTAATTAATCTTTGCCGAGGCACAGAACTTTCCCTCTCTTATTAAAAAAGCGGGTGATTGATCAGGTGGAAGAGCACGTTGTGTTATCCTGAAATAAGTTGTTTTCGTCGTCCCCGTAGCCTGAGCTGGAGAGATCGAAGGCGCCAGGAAGAGCGGCGCCTTGTCCAGACGCTGACGACGACAAACACCATTTAATATTCATTCATATTTCAAACAGTCACTTATTAATTGTCAAATTTGTCTCTGACATGCACCAACTTAGCCGGATTGTCCACAATTTCTAAACGCCTGAAATTTAGTAGAGGCCTTATCTAACCGCGAGCCGAATGATCGATAAGTAATTTTGTGTCATTACCGGCTCAACGGGAGTCTTATCGTTTCCGATTGCGAAGAAGAAGTCGACGACGAGGATTAAAAGTGCGACGAATTAGCGACAAGAGAAGATTTAAAATTTCTTTGGTGATTATAATTAGCCACTTGCGTGTGCTAAATTGGCCCCACTTTTTAAATGCCATGTCAGAAAGCAATTTTTTTTGTTTTAATTACACCTGCGTCTAAACCCCATCGCACGCACCAACGGCCTCGAAGAACTTGTAACAAATCGTTCATTCTCAGCGATTGATCAAATTATTAACCGCTTAAAACCGTCTTCAACTTCTTCGGCGGCCGATAAGAAAGACGGTCTGTCGTGCACATAATTCATGATCCGAGATTAATCACCCTTTACATCCATTTTTCCTCCCTATAAAACACCATCGTCGAAAGCTCAGTATTTTATTCGTGGAAAAAGGCTCAAGTCGATTGGTGGCGATATTTATGCAACGACGCTCAAATAAACCTGATAAAGCATCCAAATGCACTTTAAGCCTCATCATCGATTCCGCTCCAAGTAGAACTTCGGACTAAGCGCGGTACAAACAAATATTCCTTCATATCTGGAGGATTTCCAGGTAAACCTCGTGTAAATAGTCGCTTGCATCACTGCGACTGAAAGATATCGTGGAGTAATTAACTTTTGCGCCGATTTTTGCCGCCTTCCGCCATTGAGTGCCACTATCTAAAGCTCGCAGCTGAAATGGAATTGCTAACGACGAATATATCATCTGCAGTCACCAATTGCGTGCATCAATTACTCCCTGTCAGTGTAACATCTCACACACAGCCGGCGAATGATAAGCGTGATTACAGGCAATTCGTGTACTTCTGATTGTCATTTTACATCACGTAAAATGACTCGTTAGACAGTTTTATGGTTCGGGTTAATGCGAGCAAATGTGGCGGATGCGCCGGGTTTAGCTCTTACAAAACAGTCGTAAATTGTTACTGCAGATGCCTATTAAAACTTATCTTGATTTGAAGCAAACGCATTTTACAATTTACTGTGCTAATTCGCGTGCTGGAGGTTTTCAGAAAAAGGTACAACAGCTAGTTGTGTGCCGTATTCGTGCTGCGCATTTTACGCTTCGTGCCTCTGGAGAGGTTAACCCGCGATAATGCTGAATTATATTTATGTCAGTGGGGACGGCGTAACAACATCATGAATATATCAGAAGACTGTGGGTTTTCCGGCACATTCCGCACCCCAATCAGAGATTTTGTTACAAATGAAGAAAACGGTGTGTAAAAATGGCGGAGGTGCCGGGCAAATTTCTGCTGTTTATTTTCATATAATTTTAACAGCGTATGACTTAATTTGCCTAGTTAAAGACAAAGTTTGCATTCCGCGCTATTAAGTTTGTATAAAAATGGTGGATGCGCCGTTTTATAGTTTTTACATAATTTTAACAGTGGTAGCAAAAGACTTATTTGTGTAATGGGTAAACACAAAGTTTGCACTTCGAACCATTGGTAGTTCAATTTCACATTTTTATCGCATAATAGAATGTATAGCATTTATAGGATTTCGTTGGCAGAAGCGAGCTCTATACTCTTGGCCCAAATTTCCACTTTAATTCGCTTAATCCCTTTTGCAGGTCATTGGAAACGTAGGTCTACGATTACAAATTAGATTCCAAGCGCAAAATCCGCCGAATAGATCGCCCGGTTGTGCTTGAACTTTTTACTAACAACAATTCGTGGCGTTGTATGAACATTCCAGAAGCAATCCTTATCGCACGTTGTTGGAAACATTAATTTTCCTTAGTGATGTGCACAAACCTCTTTACTATAAAAAGTTCTGAGATTTATGGGAAGAAGTACGACCGCACGTTATACAGAGATTACCAGCGCATTCAACAAGATTTCTTTTATGATGAGATTTCATTGCTGGAACATATATTGTGTCGCTCAAACGTTACAAAACATTTCTTACTTTGCCGTAAATTAATAGTTTTACGCCCCTGCTTCAAACTTAAGTGCAGCCGAGTTAAAAATTTACGTTTATTAAGTATTGAAACACGCTCATCTAAATTGCGTGCATTAGTTATTTACTTGCTTCGACCCACGTTTCCGATAAAACTGCAAGTACTTTTGACGTTCGTCACGTAAATTTTACCTTATGAATTTTTCAGCTTTCACGTTCACGTGGTTATGCTCGCGGCATTGGCAATACGATATTCGTTTTCTAAATAAAACAATTGTGGGGAACGAGACGTCTGCTCTCGGACATCAAACGGCTTTGTTTTGCTTCTGGAATCATTCCTGGTCGAAGTGTGTGTGTGTGGTGCTTTGTTTCCAAGTAATAAGTCACTGATAGAATGTTTGAAGTGAATCTTCTTTCGCCGCGCTGAGAGTTTATTTTCAAGGCCGCGTCACGTCACGTCACGCTTAGCAGCGTTGGCAAAACCAGCAACGTAACGTAACTCTAAAGAATCGCAAATAACAGCAAATAAACGATTGAAACTATAAAACACATGTTGTTACACTTGAAAAATATGATTAAATTAAAAATGTACTTTCATGAGCCACCCTGTATAGTAAATTATTAAAATTCAATTTTGACTTGACCACTAAGAACTAAATGATTTTCTGTCAAAAATTCAAGCCAAAATTTTAAATGGTTTGGAAGCAGCAATTTTTCAAAAAAGGCCTTTTTTCTGTTTAAATGTCAAATAATAGCAAAACAACTGAAGTTACGTCTACAGAAGGTTACACAAAGTATAAGTATTTTTTGATAATAATTCGAAAGTAACGTAATATACTTGGTGTTTTATTTAAAGAAACATAACTCTGAATGTGGATCTTCTACAGTGTGGAACTAAATGATTTTCATCTACTTACCTTTAGAATCTTTTAACATGGAAATTTTCCTAGACCGCCCTACTATTTTTAAAGTATAAAGTATATTGTCAATTAAATTGACAGTTATTACAATTTATTGAAGTGAATTGAATTAACAAAGGTAAAAAATGTATACCGTGCAAGAGGACACTTTCATCATTAAGGCGTATTTTCTATCTGGACGCATAGTATTGAAATTTTAATATATATTTTGAAGTTAGGAAACCGCTCCCTCCTTTTTTTGTAGAGCGGCACATCGTATTTTTACAAGGGTAATGTAAAGGTAACTAGATGAAAATCAATTTGTTCCACACTGTATATATGGGCAGACATTTTCAGAGTGTTCTCTTAAATGGATTGTAGTTATTTTGAAATGCTCTTTATCTCTATATGATGTTTCACTTCTATCACGTAGTCTGAGCTGCACGCGTAATTTTTTTTAATTTGCTGATAAATCAATTCTAAAGCTGTGAATTTGTCAGCAGAATCCATTCGGAAGTGTGCATATAAATCTGTGGTAACTTTTGTAATTTCCCAAAGGACCCTTTCACGCCAGCTTTTGCAAGAAAAAACGTTCTCTCCTAATTCGCCATCCAGAGTTCTTACTGCTTTATTAACTATTACTTTCAGCTCGCTTTCCCATTGTTCCTCTTCGTTTGGCCGTTTTCCGCGGATCAATTCCGCTATAAATAAGTCAGATCGTAAAGCAATCTCTGGAAGTAAGCGTAACCATACGAATTCAGTAAAAGTAGCTTACAAGTCACTGAATATTTGCTGAAAGCTGTTCGTTCAATTCAGAAAGAGTACAACAGTGGATTATCGATTACTCTCTGTTTGTGAAAAAGTGTGTTTGCAGTACACATTCAGTTCTCATTTCTTATTCATAAAATTGCGTATGTAGTTGAAGCTTTACTGCGCCGTTAGCTTGCGGGAAATCTGCACTGAAAGGCAATTTCATAAAATTTTAGTGGGCGCTTTAGAAGCATAAACGCGAGGTGAAGAATGGTTCTGCAGTGAAACATTGTTTCTTGAGTTTTATCATTGCGGCCCCGAAACGGTCCTTATCGGTGATCTTCATAATTTAGGCCCGCGTTGACGGTTTAAGGATCATCTCGTGAGATTTATAAAACCCAAAGTTAACTCCTAGGAGTAAAGTTTTCACGAGTCCGGTCCAGGCCTAACCCGACAAATTTATAAAGTAGCAGCTGGGGTTGAAAGGGCAACGTTCCCTGATTTAATTTATTTTAGAATGATGAGCAATTCCAGTTGTTGTTCGTCAGGTTTGGCGGATGGAGCAACATTTTCCTGTTTCGGAACAATCAAGTGGAGTTGGAACAAGGGATGAAAAATTCGTCCTAGAAAAAGTGGCACAAAAAGCCGCCAGAAACCGGAAGCCATTTCACATTATTTAATTTTTACGGGAACGGCAAAAACAGGCTTTTTATCAGCTGCCCTGATCTCTCTGGATAACAGTGTTCCATCCAATTTCGCAAACACGTGGAAAATTGATTATTAAAAGCGCGATCGCGTGTGACACTGAATTTGAAGCCGCTTAAACTTTCTAATTCTGTTTGGAAATGCGATCGAAAACGAGCGTAGCGCGCTTATTAAATTCCGCGTTTTTCGGACTTAAATCGCGCGTGTATCGTATTTTATGCGAAATCTGGATGGGGCTAATCCGCAAACAGGATTTACAAGCGGCGTTCATTGTCGAGGGAGTGTTTTTGTTTTTAATTACAGATGCCTCGATTCGCTTTGGAAACGTCGCTTCTTCCGCGTCTCGCTGACATGATTTACAGTTCTCTTTTTGCTAATTAGATCGACTCTTTACGACTGTATAACGAGGCGGGACTGCCTCCAGAAAGCTCTTTGAAAAATTAAGTTAGAGCGAGTGGCGAGAATCGTTTTAATATCGATCAGGTGTACGCGTTCTGATCCCAATCTTCGGCCCACGTAACGTACCAGAGACACTTTTACACTAATTTAGTTGCCTTAATTGGGGCGTGCATCGATTTTCACGCAATTAAGTTCTGCTGGTGCCGGAAAGGCTTCCATTTCCACTCGAGGCACAAACTTATCAAACGAAACTCGAGATGCATTGCTGAATTTTCGGGGAGCCAAGGATTTCAACCATGAGACTATGAAATGTGTCATAAATTACAAATTTGTGCTTTAACTCCGAACCATGTTAATTATCGTCAAAGTTTTGTTTGACACTTCCATTAGCTTACGTTTCAATTATTTCACTTTGGCTATTATCACACAGCGTAGAAATAAAATCAGATTCGCAGGACATTGTTATATTTTTTACAGTGTAGAACTTTTGACATTTTACAAGAATCAGTAACTGGCACAAATAACGTTGGAATCTTTCTTTGTCTCTTGGGTCGAGGGATAAACTGCTTGCGCCATAAATACTTTTCTTGGAAATGATTCCTTTATTCATCAATAATTCCTGCAATTTTTGAATAAATTCCATAAATCCTCCATAATTCTCGTAAATCTTAAATAATTCGTGTAAATCCTCAATAATTCTTGTAATTCGTATGTAGAACTTTAGGGAATTAAATACTTACGAGTAACTATACCTGCTACTTACCCAAAAAAAGATGCACAGTCATTGTATTTAAACATTTATTTATACTTATACTATGGAACTTCCCTAAGTCAAACTTCTATAACTCGAAATATTCTCTAACTCGATTTTTTGTGAACATTAAAGTATTTAACAATTTTACCTATAAGTCGAACATCTATTACTCGAATATTTCTAACACTAGGAACGATATTTAACACGTAGCCAAGCCTAACTCAAATTTTTGGAGTAATTGGTACATGCTGTATTTTGGAAAAACATATTTTTTAACACGTTAAAAAGATCAAAGCGAGATTTAAAATGCTTACCACTTTGGAAAATTTGAAATTCTTTGCTGAGGAAGACAAGAGCGAAAATAAAAAGAAAGAACTTTCAGAACAATTTGAAATTTCCCCATCTCATAATCGACTATTAGAGAAAACAAGGACAAACTTTTAAAATGGTTCAATTTGACCCCAAAAAATACTGATTTTTTCAAATGGCAAGACTATGTATAATTAATTTTTTTTGTTTTATGTCTGTATGATAGATAAGAATCTTGTATTATGTATAAATGTATGGACCAATGCTTTTTTACAGTGCCTTTATTTAAGTTTTAATTCGGCATATTTTTCCATAAGTAAATTTTCGGTTCCTTGGAGGTACGCGTTAGAGAAGTTTCATATAGGAAAATAAGTAAAGTAACAAAATTAAACGTAATCATTTATTTTACATTATAAAAATAACAAAACTTGAGTTAGGCATATATTTCGTAGTCACTTAAAACGATGATTAAAAATATTATGTGGGCACTTGTTTAGGTGCCTTAGTAGATAAAGAAAATATACACCAAATTAAAAACTATTCAAAACAAATAAGTATGAAATTATCAAGAACTATGGTAAAAAACAGTTTATTTCGCTTTATTGAATCTATAAATCCAATAATAATAATAATAATAATAATACCAATAAATCAGTGTAATTTCCGATAAATCCCTATAATTCAAAATAAATTTCTATACTCCAGAATAAATCCCTTAATTTCTTCACACTGTACACCATAAATTCCCAGCGATTTACCCCTCGGTCTTAACCGACCCTTGGATATGAAATTTGTTGATAAAAAACCCTTATCCGAAACTATTGTTAACAGAAAATTTAACCTCAAACACTCAACACAATTTGAATACATGGTATACCCTGGATCCTTTTATAATATTTTTGTTCACAAAATCAAGAATTAAAGGAAGCTTTGCAATTTATTTGAAAAATTTAGAATTTTGTTTTGTAGGAGTTGTCTGTTGAATGCTTTATGTTTTTCTTTAAATTCCATCTCCAGGTGTTGGCTTGTATCCTAGACAATTGACATTGCAGAGGATTGGGCAACATTTTGAATAATAATTCGTGTTAAGTGTCATGATTTGACACCGTCAATGTAAAACTCCTAGATTTGGTTTCCCAAAAATCGTTTTTTTTAATACAATATTATAGTAACTAGCTTTAGAAGACACTGTTTTCGCGCACGAGTCCTAGTTTTGTGAAAGAACTAGTGCAGAAATGTCATGAAACGAGTTCTTTATACAATTTTTTCTATTTGCGAGAAATTTGGGATAATAATTATGGAAATTAAAATGAGGAAGGCGGTTTAGGGATTTTGTCCAAAGTTGGCAGCGTCCTGTCATTAAACCAACATGAGCGCGTTTTGTATATTTTGTTTATTTCTAAATTCCATAAAATTAGACATAATAATGATAATATTCATTTGATACGTCTCTTACTGTCTGATCAAAACAAAAAAAATCTTTACTTTATTCAGGTCCAGTTCGAACTTATTGTTTGTGACCAATATTTTTAAACAGCAATTACCACGTCCGTAAATTGATATTTTAAATTGAACAAGCTAATGGGTTTAATTATACATAAAATAAACAAGCCGGTTCTCCTTTTTTTGTTACATAACGTTAATATTGCACAAGGAAAATATCCTTTCATAGTTTTATCTCAAATATTTGTCCGCCCATATTTGTTTGGTTTTCAGTCTCATAATTCTTCGAGACCTAATGGCGTTGTAGCGGCACTTTCGTTATTTGTTTTCCTAGATTGAATCGGTTTAATAATAGACGAAAAGTAAATACAGTCACATCGTGTGGAGGCTAGAATAAACAACTAGAAAGCATTTTTCCACCCGCTCACCCATCTCTCCTAATAGCGTTATCAATTTTCAACAACCTCGTGTATTAAATAAAGTAGCTACTTCAGTCGCCTCTTAATTTTATGTTGCGAAATCCCCGAAACCACCTATCCGTCTTACATTTACGAGCCAGCAGTTCGGCTCCATTATCCACCCAAATAATTTAGGACGATTCGTTAACTTTCCCGGCAGATCCATCCCCGCATTAACCCCTTGTCTTAACTGGCACGTGTAATGCGGTCTCGTAAAAAATCGTTTTTGCTCATCTCAAGGCGTCTGACGTCGGTTAGTGGATTCGAAAATGATACAACAAAAAGTAAATGGCGAAACTGGGGAATGCGGCAGCATTACAAGAGAGATGCTATGCGGATGGGAAAGTTCTGCGCAACCCCGCAAAGGTTGAATGGAAGTAGGACAATCATGCTTTAATTTTGAACCAGTCCAAGGAAGGGTAGTTCTGTCCTCGTTGTGTCGCGATGTCTAAACACATCGATTTATGCCCCTTTTTCAGCGGAATCGATTTGATGTGGAGAAAAATAGGCGAGGGATGCTTTATTAGCATTTGCATGCGCTCGACATCTCTCGCCTCGAGAGTCGTTTTAGCATTCCCTAACAACTAAACACGTAAATACTCTTGTAAACACGGAATTTGTTAAAAACGCCACAAAAGAAACTCTTCATTACATTAGAGTGAGGGATGAGATTACGACGGACCGCGGTTTTGTGTTTGGGAACGTGGTTTTAGGAGCAAGCTCCAGTAAATACAATCATACACGACGTTCAGCCACCATGCAATGGCCCTCAAAAGAATGAAAAATTGCAAATAAAGCGTCTGTTGTCCGGATTGCAGCGTTCCGCTTTTTATTTACAATTGAGTGCAAAGTTTGGTGAAATTGCAGCGATCCAGTTTTTCTTTGATCAATCGACTTAACGAAACTACAAAATGAGAGTTGATCCTCTTTTCTCTAGTTGTGTAAATAAAGAAGTAAAGGTGCTGTGCTCGCAACTTCTATAAAATGATTTTGTGTCTGAACTGAAGAGATAACTGTATAAACTACGAGGAGAGTTCACAAAGTAATGCCGGTGTTGATAGTTTTTTTTTAATAACTGACAAAACTTCACTTTTAACGGATCTTCGACGTGGAACTACTAAAGTCGGATTTAGCTAAGCTAAGCTAAGCAGTGGAAGCCACTTAGCCTTAGAATATGTATTGAATTGCTTAGTGCAGGTTCAGAATCGTGAAATTCAAGTTCAAGCAAATCTTTGACTAAAATTTAGACAAATTTCCAATTAAAAATAACAACTATTTTCGAGTGTACTAAATTATATCGTGTGCTCAACTTAAAATGAAGACACCTTTGTATTTTCGTTAGTTTTTGGAATACTATTTTGAAATTTTGCCATATCCGTATCTTATCTTCTCGAGTATTCAGATCCAATGTCAAAGGTCCTTTTGGCTTGTTGCAACTTGCAATATTTTACTTCGCCTTAAAAAAGTTATTAAGAAAAGTTGTTCATAATCCAATTTAAGTTATACATACTAAACTTTATCAAAAAATTTGCATTTTGATTTTTTGTGACTTTTTATAAAAATTCGAAATTTTGCATTACTTGTCGCTAGTATGCAATGTAATTGATTGTTCTTCAATAAATCCGTTTTGTTTCCTAAAGTGTCTTATTTGTTTAACAAACTTGTTTCCTATAGCCGATTAGTGTCAAGTAATGTAAAATGTCGATTTTTTTTATTAAACTGTAATTTAATTGAATCTGCAATTAACGTTAAATTGTGAATAACTTTTTTTAAATAATTTTTTATGATGTCTGCAACGCGAAGCATAATATTGTAATGGGCAAGTTGCAACAAGCCAGGAGAACATTTAATTTGGATATTTAAGAAGATGCGCATCATCAAGCTCAACGTTTCTGCAAAATTTCAAAATTGTGCTCCAAAAACTAACAAAAATAAAGAGAAGTCTTTATCTCAAGGATAGCAGTTTAAAAATAATGTATACACAATATACGATTGGCATAATTAATGACTTCTGTATTTAACCATGACGCCAATAATGCTGTTAAAATTATGTCAAAAACAAACTGCAAGTTATAAATTTTCCCGGCGCCTCCACCATTTTTACCAAAAGCCATGAATTATATGCAATCGCAATTATTTTGTCTTGCAAAATGACTGTGATATATCAAAGTTATAACATCCATGTCTCGTCCAAATCGGTGATCATTTGGTTTTTCTGTAAATCGTTAAAAATGGAGTCCAGAAACGTCATTAAATTTCTGACAAGAGAAGACAATAACACAAAGAATATCCATCACAGAATGACGGCGGTATATGAAGAGAATTGTCTAAAAGTTTATATATTTTAATACAGTCTTAAGATTGATTTCATCAACTCTTTGGACGCTAAAACAACGAGGGAAGGAATAACGGGAGATTTTTATTTCTTTCTTGACTCGTTTATGTTAGGGCTAGGTAGATAACTTTCTAAACTTCTCTTATAATAAAGAAACAAGGATCAGGGGGCCATAAAATTCAGCTTTTATTTAATTTTTGCAGTGTAGACTTTTGATATTAACATTCAAACATTTCAAATCTCCCCAATTCATTGTCGAAATTCTGCTAGACTCTATCAAACGTCGAAGTTATTCCATGGCATAGTAGCCTCGTTTTATTTTTTTCACTCGTTGAATGGACATGTTTGCAGTGAAATTGTGCATTCAATAAATTATTCGATCAATAATGCTCAGATAGCGTTTTTGTGGTTCCTCTCAGGTCGCATATGAAGTTATAAATATTCCAGAAAATGTGGAATAAACATTTTGTGTAAATAACTTTCCACGTTTATGTACGGTGCACTATTTTATCCGAAACTACAAAATGCCGCAAAACATGTTCCGCGTGAATAAATTGCGGCAAATTCACGACCGAATTTGGGTTAATCTAAAACGTTTCGTACAGCGATAGCCAAAATCCAAATATCCTGCAATAAAAATTTCATTTAGCCATTTCAGAATTTATGGATGCTTATGACTAGTTGCAATAATCCTGCTAGAGTTAAAAACTAATAAAACGTCCATCAATCATGGCACTATTGGTCCTGGTTGACTCGTAAATCAAGTGGACTTTTTGTGCCGAAAAATCGATGAGGGTGGGCGAGACAAACCCTTCAACGTAAACAAGAACCACTATAGGTTGAAATTTCTAATCTACTCTGTGAATGCTTTTTCCCACCACTATTAATTTCAAAGGAGCGGTAGATTGAGCTTTCAAGCTTTATTTCGTTAAGCTCCACCGGAGTCGATCCGATTAAAACAACGTTTTATTTTCTTTGTCCGGCCTGAATAGGTCTGATTTGAGATCGAACTTATTTCAATGTCAATGCAGGCATCTTGAGGTTGTGGGTCACGTGCGCTCTAACTTTCCGAATCTTCTTCGCGTTGCCGACATCCTAAAATATGGAGCTTGTCCGAGTGGCGATGGCAGAAAAAAGCGATGCAACTCTTCGTGATGTCGCCCGAAAGAGAATATATGAAGCCGCAGGATAAGAGTTGCCAACCTGTAAACTCGAACCCTTCGACAGCCACATTTCTGGCATAAACCCAAACTCATATTTTTGCAGACGAGTTTACGGCGGTCATTTAAATAAAACGGGCGAAGCTGTATAGAGGAAACAAAGATAAATTGGAAGTGGCGTAGCGAAACGTCCGCAGCAACGTAAGATGCAAAGTGGATTAACGGCTTATCCGGATGACTCGTTCTAGTTTAAATTGGGGTGAGTTCGGCTAGTGTCCACTCGCCCCATTTATCATGTGATAAACCGCGAGCAATCTACGTTAAATTAAACCCGCAAGTGTTTTTTTATATTCTTAGTTGTGTGTGTTCCGACAATCTGATATACCGCCGCCATTTGTCACCCATTATACACGAACAAGCTCCAATCGCTTTAGTGTACAAGAAATATTTTAATCCCTTGCAAAGTTCTTCAACATAACACGGAAAGAAAGCGAATTACTAGAAGAATTTAATAAAATATTTAACGGACATTTTAGGAATAACGGACACACAAATGAAAGATATAGGAGAAAAACTAATAAATAAA
This sequence comes from Eledona agricola, assembly GCA_964023215.1. NCBI lineage: Eukaryota > Metazoa > Arthropoda > Insecta > Coleoptera > Tenebrionidae > Eledona > Eledona agricola. The sequence continues at coordinate 18,810,461 of OZ026855.1, read as the reverse complement.
GGACACATATTGTGAAATGGACCAAAATTAAAGAGCTAGAACAAGGGTCGTATATACATATAGTAATGAAACAAAATCAGATCAAATCAAAACAACGATATTGGCATATGGATCAAGAGAACATAAGAAGTTCAAAATAAAAAGAGATTTCTGGAACAGATAACACTATATCAGAAGATTGTATAGTATTGACTGTACTACTTACTCAATAATAGTACGTGCATAAGGAAAAAGGATGTAAAAAGTAAAATAAAGTAAAAAATAAAAAGTAAAAGTCAATAATAATAGGCGATGTTCGAGGGAAAGGTAGGGAAAAGAGACCAGAGAAATAATTGGTACACATGGCGAAAATGTTAAAGATAATAACGGGAAAAGACTGATTGATTTTTGCTTAACAACAAATACATATTATAAACACAAAAACAGACAAATATAAAAGGGAAGTAACAACAGCAGGGAAAAATCAATAATATATTACATAATAATAAATAATAATAATAATTTCAGAAAAAAGTAATAGACACAAGAGTACAAAAAGGACCAGAACCATATAAATTTTATTTATAGTCCAAGATAGACTTTTTAAAAACGTTTATTGCGTAAACTACAACGGCAATTAATAGAATGTTTTTATTATTCCATTTTTTTATAATGTTCAAATATGCTAGCGTAAACAATTCTATTATTTCACTATTAAGCTTTTTTAACAGGCACAAATTGATGCATAAATTATACAGATTGAAACAAGGTACTATTAAAAATAAAAATAAAAACAGTACAGATAGTACATAAAAGCGTCACAAAAAGAAACAACAAAATAAAGAAGACAACTATACGAATATATAAACTAAGACAAAAAGAAATTGCAGAAATCTATATAGAGAAATTAGTAAAGGAAATGGAAAAAATCAAAGAAAATTTAACAAGTTATACAGTAGGAAACCTATGGATAACTTTTAAAGATACAGTTTTTCTGACAGCAAGGACAACATGCGGAATAAAAATAATAGAACAAAACAAAAAACAATGAAAAAATTCAAGGCATTGGTAAAAGTAGCGACAGAAAGAATAATGAGAAGAGTTTGGAGGAAAAATAGATCAGGATGGCTACAGAAACCAGAAACTATTCTATAAGGTACTAAGAACACTAAGGAAAGGCAAACAACACAGATGTAAAGACGTCCGTATTTTATTGGAGACGGTATAATATTGGAGAATAATGAGGATATAATGGCACAGAACAAATAAACAAAGAAGAAGATAATGAAAATGGTAATACAAAGCAAGGGATAGAAAGGTTCGTTCAAGAAGAATTTAGTATAGAAGAAGTAAAAGATCATTAAATAGTTTAACAAGGGGTAAAGCAGTGGGACATGAGCGGATAATATAACTCTAGAAATCTTGCGGAATTTGGAAAACAATGTTCTAGAAGTACCAGCTTTCTCAATAAAGTTCGGAAGGAACACTTTTATTCACAAGGCCTGGAAAGTGGGCATAATTGTATCCGTACATAAGAAGGGTAACAATAGAGGCTGTAATAACTACAGAGGTATAACGCTGCTGAGTACGGTAGTTAAAGTGTATAAAATATTAATAGAAAGTAGATTAAAAACACAACAGACGGCCAACTCTAATAATTCCAGAGCGGCTTCAGAAAATACACAGGGACACAACCAAATATGTACAATAAAACAAATGATAGAAAAGAACTGCAACACTGTTATGAGTACAAAACAGAATGTGCTTTCGCTGATAATGATGCCAAAAACGAGAAAGAATTTCAGAAAACTTTATGGAATTATGGATTACAGCACTCAAACAAAGACATCTGAAAAAAACATAAGGAAACCAAACCAAGGTCATACAAAAAATGGTATACAGACAGAAGTGAAGCTTGACGATACAGGCATAAAGCAACTGTTTTATATACTTAAAAATAAAAATACAAAGCGGTGGAAATCATGAGGCAGAAATAAATAATAGAATTGAAACCGTAACAAAACGGTACTACTCACTGAATGATAGTACGTCCATAAGAATAAAAAAGTAAAAAATGAAACAAAAATGACAATATTTAAGCCAATCATGCAAAAACTGAGCTTTTAAAAACAGCAGAAAAGTAAGTTTTAAGCAGAGGTGTTAATAGAATAACCAGAAGAGACAAAATACTCAATGAAACCATAAGAGAGGAGTTGGAAGTAGAAGGTACGACAGTAATTGAAATGGTTTGAATACTTGTTGTTGAGGATGAAAAAAGGCAGAGACGTGAAGTGTATATGGAAGGAAAAAGCAACAGTAAATAGAACAAGAAGTAGACCAGTCAAAACTTGGAACGGTGTAATAGGGGAAAACCGCAGAAAGAAAATCTGGAAAGAAAGAAAAACAATTGGGAAGGGATAAGAAGAAATGGGCAAAGTTTGTTTATACATAGTTGAACACATACTCCTTAACACATCCGGGTCAAATAAGGGTTTGTTTATATACGAATTTCTTCAATTTGCATTTTGTGGAGTTTGTGAGGCGAATGCATAAAACGGCCATTATTCGTCAGTTACGAGTCTTTTGACCTTTTTTCCGCGACGCGCGATGACAATTTAGCAAAAGCACAAATAAAATGAAATATAAATTGGGCCGGCGTAGCGGAAATGGGCCTCTCGGGAGCTGCGAACGGACAAAAGTTGAAAGAGAAGTAAACGGCAAAAACAAAAATTACGTGACCTTACAGGATGACTACAGGAGTTAAGCGTTGTCGGTGCTGAATTAATTTCAATCAAGTGTCGGTTCCACAAAACGAGCGTGCGGTTTCTGTTTCAGGCGGAAAGCTGAAGCGGTGGTTTTCGCGCGCGTCATGAAAATTTCAGCAACGGAAAGAAAGTGGCGACAATGTTGCGAAGTACTGTTAAGCGACGAGCATAAATATTGATTCTGAGGAATTGTCTGAAAGAATTTTCATCAGGCGGAAAAACTGTTTTCAAAACAACGAGAGAAACGAATTGCGATAGCTAACTTTTATGTTTTATAGAGTTCTGTTGACTAATTTGATTGTAAACGTCGTTATGTGCGTGACTATCTATTCTTCCCGCTTATAAATAATTCAGAACGTATTGTATCAATGTCTGCACGAATTTGCGTTATTGGATTTTTCTAAAGCGGTGCATTCGGAAGCCTGCGAGAGACGACCGAGTCTAAGGGGGCTTATAAGCATAAGCTACTAATACTGAAATTTATGTAGTCTTCACACATCTTGTAACAACTAGCTTAATACGTTTAGGACTGGTTTAGTTGAATACTGGATATGGTGGAGATTAGAAAGACTTAAAACTTACAAGAATTTAATCAGCCCTAAATTGTCTATCTAAGCAACACATTAAAATATTACCCAATTTATACACAATTAGTTTGCGTTAGAAATTATGTATACTTGTAAAAACTTTGGAGAAAATTGGCTGAAATATTTAAATTATTCCTGGGGCAATATATGGCGGCATTTAACCTCAAATTAATATGCAAAGCAGTGTGTTGTGAACATCAATTCAGAAAGCTTTTTCATTGTAGAAAATGTTAAAATTTAACATCGTGCGGTGACAAAGTTATTTGTTAAAGAAAACTAACGCCAACAGAAATTTATAATGAGGCGTTCAAAGTGAGCATCTTCATACACAACATTTAACTTTAATGAGAAGGCTTGTTAGTACTTCAAAATCTAAAGCATTATTTCCTAAGTTCCGTAGCATTTCAGGAGTTATTCCGTCATGTCCTACTTATTTACTCCTTTTCAAACTTTTTACTGCATCTTTTACTTCTTCTGTAGGTACTAATTTCTACTTGGTCGAACTTGTTTATCGATTGCTCTGTATTATAATTTTCATGTTCTTGTTTTGTGTTTATTTGTGCTGTGATTAGCAGGTCCACGAAATACTCTTTCCAGTGCCATTATAAATACATATCTTTATTCTAATTTCTTTTATTTCTTTGAATTTTACGTAGTTACATCTGTGTTATATGACTTTTCTTTTTTCTTAGTATTCTTAGTACCGTAGGTATGAAATCGTTTTTTTCTCCTTTGCTATATCCATTTTTCTTGTTCCATTTTTCCTCCAAACTCTTCTCATGATGTTTTTTTCGCAATTTTCACCAATTTCTTAACTTTTTTCTTTTTGAATTTTATATGTAGAGTAACTCATTATTTCTACTCTTTAGGGAGCTCTGCCACTTGACCCTTTTAAGCCTGATTTATATTGTTATATCTTTGTTCCACCAACTCTTTTGTTTTTTGCTTTATTCTATCATTTTTATTTCGTATGTTGTCTTTGCTGTCAATAAAACTGTATTTTTAACTTGTTAAATTTTCTTTTCTTTTTTAATTTTTTTGTATCGAGTTTTGCCGTTTCCTTATGTCTTAGTTTATATGTTCGCACTATTTTCTTCTTTTTGTCATGCTTTTTGTTTTCTCCGTTGCGTTTTTATCTTTATTTTTGATAGTGCTATGTATTTTTATTTATTATGATGTAATCTATTATTGGACTTTTCCCCTTTTTTATGATTTCCCTTGTCGATTTATGTACGTATATCTTTGTATTTATACTCGTAATGTGTAATATACCTATTAGTTTGTTTGTTTTAGTTTGTTGTTTTGTGGTGCATTGTGCATACTCTGAGTTATTTTTTGTCATTATTTTTGTTTAACGAATGTACGTTTAGTAATAAATAAAATTTTAAATTTTGAAGAATTAATTTTTTATTTAACTGCAGCGTCGCTAAAGCGCCTTATTATTTGACAAACCGTTTATTATTTGAAAACTTTTTAAATTTGACAATGAGAGAGATTTATGTAAATAGCACTGCTCATCAATTTAACATTTTATTCTGAATTCCAGTAATGTAATATACATATTTTATTTTTAGTTAAGTATTCATAATTAAATTTTGTACATTTCAATTGAAATTGAAAAATTAGTTTAAGTACATATCAACCAAGGAGTTGGTTATTTTGTCTTACTAAATAAAGTTTATCAAATAATTTCGGTTAGTTTATAAACTAACTAATCTAACCAATGTGAAGTTAGAGAATAATTGAACCCACATTTAAATTGACATAAACATTTATTTTTGTGACTACTGGGATTCCGAGTCCAAAGAGTACGTCCAAGGTGTCAGGACTACAAATGAAATTCTTTTAATTCGAGCACAATACAAAAGTTTACGAACTAACTTAAGTCATACCGAGTTTCATAAAAAAAATCGCATTCTTAGTTTTTCTGACTTTACATCAGAATCCAAAATTCTGCATTACTTGTTATTAATAGCCTATGAAAACAAGAACAATTAACGAAATCTTTTATTTCCAAAAGTCCTCTTCTGTTGGTTGGAGGATGAGTAATTTTCTCGTCCTCCGTAGACATAACGTACAAATTGCTTGGCTTGTCTTCCTCTAGAGGAGATTGACCACTTTATTAAAAGCATATTCAGGCGATTCCAAGAGTGCCCTAAATTATTTTTTTGTTCAATACCTACTCATGTATCAATTACTTATGTCAAAAAAAAGACATCAATTCATTTTTGAATTTTCATATAATAAGCAGGTTTTTCAAAAGCGCAAAATGAGTGACAATAAAGCGTTCAAGTGCGACTTTGTCCTGCGGCCAGGAAGCCGTGACTGAAATATGTAATTAGAAAAAATCGGAAATACCATTGGGCAATTTTTTTATACGAGTTTTTTCTTAGAGTAGAGCCAGACGGTCAATCTACACATCATTCAAAACTGCTGTATGGCTGTTTCCAACAACACCTCGTCAAGTACACGCTTCCTGCTTTTTTGTTTTGGTTGGGATTCGATCGATACAAAATAAATTTTAATTTGGCTGATCTTCACAAACCTCTCAAAACCAGGCTGATTTAAGTATGGTTTGACTACTATTAGTTCCAACAGCATCCTGCTCATGAATACGTCGCTTCAAGCGGTTCAGATTATTTAACTTCATTCTGTATATACAAAACTAATTTCATCGTTTCCACAAAGAGCAAAATCTAATGTTAATATTTGATTCAATTCATCGACAAAATTACAGAACTATGCCTTCGATTGAAGCAAATTTTCACGAGATTGAATAATATTGTGGCAACTTTAATTAAAATAAAATTAAGTCGTGGCTTTCTAGGTCACTTGGATAGAATTTTCACTCCGACGGCAATTAGATTAGCACCTAGTTCAGCGCCAGAGGAGACCCTTAAACGACTTTAATATTAATAATGTTTTCCACATCGACGGCCACTAATTAAGGTTTAAAACACCATAACTCACGACTGCAATGTGTGCCAACTTAATACCCGCATAAACATCTTTTCAGTATTCCAGCACAATCATGGACCCGTGACATTTACAGCCGATATAAACCAAATTGAGTCAATTCTGAGGTAAACGCTTCGTTTATTGCGATGTTAATTAACTCCGCCTATGCAATATAAATTTTATTTGCAAGAGATACGTTTGTTGTAAATTTATGCGCTCCGCCGCCCAAAAGGGTCGCCTGAAAGAATATCCGCTGAAAAAACTGAATGCCGCCTTTGCCGGAACACACAAGGCGCTGCGTATAGATTTCCTCATCTCAACTGATGAAACTTTCACGGACGTCAAACAAAATTTGAATTGTTTTGTTTTGGAACTGACGAAACTTGACGGATCAATAGTTCAGCTTTTGGAATTTTTTCAGAGCCCTTATCCTTTATTTTGCTAGCGTGACTGGTTTAAAATAATTGCTGTGGTGGAACTTGTGAGTGGACAATCTGGTATTTAGATCTCATGCGTCACGACCACGCAAAGCCCCTCTTATTTGGGATATTCAGATTTAGGTCGCGCGAGTTACAATCTTTCAATTTACCCGTCCGAATCGATACACTCGGCCCGGGCCTAACAGTGCCCACACGTGAGGAGTTTGTAAAAGGGGCACCTGGAGCGTGGTCAAGAGCGTGGCGCTTTAAAATGTTATTTAAATGCACAGTTGTTGGAAAGTTCGCGTTCTTCGGGAAAGACCTGACTAGTTGCCGCGTTATTCAGAAAAGCTCGGAACTGCGGACCGTAGAGTTTATTCCAAAGACGCAGTTTGCATTTTCAACAACCGGTTACATCCGCAACAAGACTCACAGTTGCGTTTTTATTCAAATGAGCTATTAGCGTACAACAGCTTGCATGGATTAAAACGGATGCATGGAGCTTCGAACTGCTTGAACTGCAATTTGTTTAGTTCGAATCCCCTGCAAAATTGGGTCGTGAATTGCGATGAATCCTCGCCAGAGTCGCCACAAATTCAAAATTCGGCTGGAAACTTTCCAACTTTCCAATTTTCCAATTTTATCTTAATCGTCGCTGAGCTGACTTGATCTGTAATTATTTTAACATCGAAAATGTTTAACGTTTCAGAAGGATGGCAATTTAAGATTCTAGGTGACAGTGGCAGATTTCGCGGTTTTTGCAACTTTGTGTAAGTTCTACGTAAGCTAGTTGGAAGTTTTTGGTGTCATTTTAAAGATTTCGTCAAATGCTATCTTTTGGGAGTTTTCGGTAGGATGTAAACCGTGTGAGGGCGGAAATACAAGGGTTAAAACAATTTCTTGAACATCAAAGGGTTCGAACCAGTTACATCGCATACTTTTTGAAAGACTAAAATGTGAGTTTGGGCTTATTAGAAAGAGGATGAATCAGTGCTTAATGGATGGACTGGTTGGGGTTCTATGAGCTAGGGGGGTGGAATTACAAGCGTGTAAAGTATGGAGTTACAAGCGTGCAATCCTGCTATAAATAATTAATACATATATTACATAAAAGACAAACGATAAAATGATATCCGCGATCAGAACATATCCGAAACAGTAGTATTTGGCGACTCGGAATGTTCAATTTTTCTCGACGACGAAAGTCAAAAAATAATCGTCGTATGCCAAAGTTAAGTGCTGATACTCGAATGCATTAAAATCACGTTCTTAATCAAAACAATGCGAACATGCATTGCGTCTTTGCATTCGTGACCTTGCCCTTGCCGTATTTAGGACGGTCCAGCTACTTCAATAATATCAATCCGTGTCACACACATTATTATTTGAATTTTTTACATTCGCATAGTTTATTATGTGTTTGCAATGTTGTTGTAGTAAGCGACAGTGTAAGGGCCCTTGTCACGCTCAAACATGTAAATTTGCAGAATTATGATTTAGCTGTTGGCAATAAAATTTTATACTTTTGTGAGAACTGTAGCTTTGCTCTTCATTTGGAATCACAACGGACGACGATGCGGCTGTCGCCTAGGTGGAATCTTAACATAGTAAAGTCAAGTGTTATTGGTTTTGTTCACTCAAAATCATCAGAGTCTGATCACGTCTTACATGAATTTGCTTTATTCCAATATTAACTTTTAATGAGAGCAGTCACTTTATTGTTGTGTTTGAACCCTGTGTTATATATTTAAACCAACCCTGTCACCATTTTGTGCCAGTGTTCCCAGTTTGCATAGATCCACCAGCCTGACTGGAGTACCTATACACTTGTATATTTCATGTATATATTCAGGTGTCCCAAAAAATGCGGACCACCTGTCCTGTACGTTATTGGGGAATCTTCAGGAAGTCAGGAAAAAATAGTTCAAAAATTCGTCAGGGTAATACATATACATATCTAAACATGATGCAGTATTTTAAAGAATAAATGTTAGAGTAATTTTATCAATGAAAAAATCAAGACGACGCGTGTATCTGTCATACATAATTTTGAATATTGTCATATTGTGAATCGTTTTTCTCAAATAACCGATACTTGTCATTTTATATTGCTTAAAATAAGCCGTGTGTCTTTTGGCTTCTAAACCCCCGCGACCTCTAACGCTAACAATAAAAGTACTCCAAATCAAGAAGTGATTTTGTTCTCTTAAGAAATAAAAAAAAATATTACCAAAGTTTACTGTTGCATTAAAAAAGAAAAATTTGATTTTTTACAATGCGATGAAAATAAATCTGGCTTGGCTCGTGCAAACAGTGACAGTTACCTAATGGAACGCATCAACAGCATTGAATTACAGAGGTGCCAAATTGAGCATGCAATTTTTTGCTAATAACTAAAAAGAATAGGGCGAAAAGGGAAAAGTTGAAAGTGGTAGTAGCAGGAAAGAAGGCGACAACATTTGAGGAGAGGATAAGCGAAAGAACTTGGTGCGAACTGTTGCAGGAATGTCTGAGAGAGAAAATGTGAGAAGGTGAAAATGATAGGACGAGTGAAAGGGCAAAGTACTATGAAAGGAATGGGTACAGCTCAGGAGAAGCGATGAGAATGAGAGAACCAGGGGTGAGATTAAGAGAAAGACTGAGAGAGAGAGAGAGAGATATCTGGATGTGGAGAGACAAGAGAGAATAGAGAGAATAAAAGAGTCCAGTTATAATAGCAAGTATAAGAAAATAATAAATGAAGAACTACTGAAATATCTGTACAGAGAAAATGTAAAAGTGAGAAGAATGATTGCAAGATTCAGGTGTGGGAATGAAGAGAGAGAACGCAAGTTCTGGTTGGGAGAGGAGCAGAGAATGCAGAATATGTGGAGAAGGACGAGAAACAGAACACCTAATGAATGAATGCGAGAGTTTAAGACAGAAAAAAAGAAGGAGGTATGAGGTACTGAATGAGGATGGAAGAGAACTAGAATGGATGAGAAGCGTTGTGAGAGAGAGAAAGAGGGGGGAGAGTGCATAAAAGAAGGAAAGAAGAAGGGATTGATTTGTCTTAGAAGAAATTTATGTAAAGTTGATGTTATATGTAAGATTGTGTGGGAGTCTTAAGGCCAAAAGGCAAATAAAACGAGTTATTAATTACAGAGTTGCCAAATCCAGCATGCAATTCTTTGCTAATAACTTAAAAGAATAGGGCAATTCGTTTATTTACTATTTTTTTACTGACTCACTGAAGACTCCCCAACAACGTACTTCACAGGTGGTTCGCCATTTTTCTGACAACCTGTATATATTCAAGGAGTATACTCTGTTAAGTTGCGTTATATTCGTAGATGTGCTAGAAAAGGTGCAAAAACGGGTGTAGAAATTCAGAGTTTCGTTTGTTTGTAATTTTTATCATTGTGTTCATTGTGAATAGATCAAGATTTAATTTTCCTTAATGTTGAATATATCTCTGTTATCTCTTGATATATATTCATGCCAGTGTCATTCGTGTACATGGATTTTTCGTAAACAGAGAACAAGAAAAATAAGTAGAAGGTTGCAAATTTTGCTAGAGTTACTGCAAAATCTCTTGAATCAGCGCCGAATTCACAAATACGTCGAAGATTACCTGAACTACGCAAACTAAATACAGGCGCTCAGTGGACATGGACGTCCAATGGGCGTTCAGACAGCAAATGTTTGTGGCGGGGTTGAGATTTTAAATTGAAATGCCAACGGAACTCCTCATTCTACATTTGTGCGTTTATTAATTTTATCTATATTTTATTTTTACTTTTGGGGGACTACAAGTTGTTTAAACATCTCTTGCCGTTTCTAAATTGCTTTTCATGAACAATTTTATAATTATTGTATTTCACACTTTCCATAATGTCTGGTGCTTGTGAGCTGATGCGTAACTATTGTGCAAATTTTAAATTACTAAGAGGGCATAATCCGAGGTTGGTATCCGAAAGCTCTAGTGGAATTCTGGTCAAGTCGGGTTTGGCGCGAAAAGCATATACCTATGTATGTAATAAAAGTTTATTTTTCCACAAAACATAAATTTGCCTCTTGTTAAATTTTTAGATATTGCGAAATTTTGCCAGGTTTAAAAATTAGTCAAGTTTATTTTCAATGCTATAACGAAGGTTGCTAAATTGCAACTTCTGTAAATTTTTTGACATTTTATCAGCAGAGTTCAGTTTTGGGTAAGTCCCAGATGCGATTTATTCCACTCAGTGAGTCTTTCACGTCTGTTCTTTATCGGCTCCGACATATGACGTCCTATTTGCAAAACTCCATCCATCAGCTGACAAGACGTTTTCATTAAATCTGTGGACGCAACAAGCCGCCTCTATTCCGCGATCAATTATGCATTCTCCCGACTAATAAAGCTGCCAAAATTGTGCGATGACACCGATCTGTCAAACTAATCTTCAAATTACGTGTTCCTGGTCTAATTTCGGCGGCGATCGATCATAATTTGCACCGCTTCGAAAGTCCTGTTTGGGAAAATGTTTGGGGGATTGGCCGTCTTCACCGCGGGTCTCCTGAGCGGGATCTGCTTCGACAGATACAAGGACGCGATCTGGGAGTTTCTCGACTTGGACCGGAGGAAGTTGCAGTGGGTAGACTGGAACGCGGAGTGCGAAAGACTCGCGGAGGAAAAGCATTGCAAGTGTGGAGAAAAACACGATTAGGTTTGCCCCCGAACATGCAGTCAACGAACTTTAAACGTTCATGTTTCCACTAGAACGTTTTACTAAATCTCGTGTAAAATAAAATCCAATAAATTGTCGTTTGTCTGCTTTCGTATACAATTCCCATGTAAAGCTGGCAGTTTATACCGAACTATCAAATTTCATGATGTGCTAAAGCGGAGTTCTGTGGGAATATTTTGATAGTTGCGGCTTGTTCTTACTGAAACAATGCGCCTCGACGGAGACTCGCAACACCCAGCTTCATTGTGCCCAAGTTTTACGGCGAGATTAATGGGCGTCTGCAGCCGAGAGGAATGTCTCCGTGAAATTAGAATTAATAACTTTTTGCGGATTCCGAGCCGCCAATCTTGCACTCGGGCTTATTGATTAAGTATTCTAACGCACATTTCTCTTTGTTCCAGTTACCGAAAAAGAAATCAGGCAATGGTAAGTGCTACCATTAGTTTTGCTTCCAGTTCAAGCGCAGTTTGAAGGTGTATGTACAACTTGCTCAACCTCACGCTTTTCTAGTTTCAATTTCAGAGGCATTAAGCTTTAACAGCTTTTCGCATTTTTTGGCGTTTAGTTAGTTGGCATCGACAATCGACGGAGGACCTGCAAACGCCACGAAGATATATGTTCCCATTATGATTTAGATTTCCGCGCAAATATTTTTCATTTATGAATAATGAAATATCGATTGCGTGTGGCAATAATTTACCGTGCGGCTGAAAATAAAATCCGGGCGAGTCTAAATTTCCGTTTGTTTAGATTTTTATCCATAAATCAGCGACTAATTCTTTTTTTATGCGATCATAAAGCTTTTACATATTTGTGGAGGTAAGGAACTGAATTATAAACCGTGAGAAATGGGACGTAATAAATTATTTCATTGGAAAGCCTAGCAACAGGGTGTTGCGTGAGTCCCGCGCTGCAATTTCAGTTTATTTCAGCGGATTATGGAAGTGTTTCGGCAAATTAACATTTTACAGAAGCGACTTTACTGTTATTGCAAAGATACGGCTTGTTTATGCAAAATCGGCACCTGTAATTACATTCAAATCCGCTCAACACGCAGTTTAGCGAATAATTGGCATGTCTCAGTCATATGGGCACCTAAGCCCCCGAAATTTATTGCCACAGCCGGATATTAGAAGCTAACGGTAGTTTACATCCGAACTAATTAAATTCGAAGTATTGGGGGAACACGTGCAGCCGAAGAATCAAATCTAACGGAAGTACGAGTAATGCAAGGAAACTCATCCAACGACAAGGAATATTAAATATTTAAATCATTTTGAGACCATATATTTATAAAATACATAGTTAGTTTTACAGGCTGTTAAGGCTCCCCCCCATGATTTAGTCCTAGCAGTTACAACCTAAAATTACAATACTTATTTATTTATGTAATTATACTTAGTTATTGCTTCTTTATGATTATTTTCTTCCTTTGAGTCTGTTCTGTGTTGCACTCTTCCAATTATTTTCACGTCTGCTGCAATTGCATCCTCTTAACTCTTCTACAGTTTTCCTCTTTTTTATTTTTCTCATTTTTCCGTCTAGCAGTACTATCTTCAAATGTCTATGATTTCAGCCACCTTAGCCTCTGTGCTTTGATATGTTGCACTATACTGCTGTGCCTGTATATTTTTTTAATGTCATAATTTATCCTTCGATTCTATATTCCTCGGTTTTTGTCCACTTACATATGTTTTTTGCATTTTTCCTCTCTCATATTTCCAGTAGTATTTTTTTCTTTTTTGTTAAAACCTCTATACTACCATCGGCTTTAGTACTGTCATATATATGCTTATTTTAGTTATTTTCTCCTTTACCTATATCTGTTTTTTTATTATTGATAGTGACTGTTAAGTGTTCAAAGTATTTAACTTTTTTATTTCGTCCCGAATTTACTACGAGTATATGATTGCTCGCTTGTTCATTGTTCTAGTTTTATTGTTAGATGTCCCAGTTTCAGTCCATATATCCTTGCAGCTTTTCCCCTTTTACTAAGTGTTTATTTTTTCTGACATTCTGCTACATTATCTACATAGACAATTCCTTGTTGTTTTCTTTATGTTTGGACTTCGCTATCTCTAAAATCTGCATCTAGAATCTATTTTGAATATCACCGTAGATAGTGGGACTGTTTGTCCAGTTCCTGTTTTTTTCTCTAAAACTTTGGTATACCTACTTTTCCATCTGCTGCCATTTTGTTTTGTGGGTCCGTCAGGGTCGGTCCGATTAATTTCTTTGGGATTTTCAGTTTAATCATCTCTTGGTATAGCCTAGTTCCCTCTATAGTCGCAAGCGTTTTAAAATTTATGAGCAATGCCAATAGCTCTGCTTCTTTATAATGTTTAGTGTGGAAATATGGTTTGTAATACATATGTCATTAATAAATTATCCTGGTATGCGCCTATTAAGTTATCATAAAAGGGGCTTAGTCTGTTCCTAATAACTTTTGTCATTACTTTGTAGTTCGATCAGCGATATTCCGTCATAATTTTGGCAGTTTGTTCTATTACCTTTTTTACTACTACTAAGGGTACTACTAAGACATAATATGTATTAGCGCGATTTTCCTTGGGTGGAATTTGTTCTTCCTTCCAAAATCGCTCATTCTACTTTTCAGTTTTTTTTCTACGTATTTAATTATTTTTTCCAGAATATCATTCTCGCCAGCACTCATATTATTTTTATTTTTCTGACTTCTTGTTCCCGTAACTTACGAAATTTAAGACTTTATTAAAGTATTCTACCTCTTTAGTTTCTCTTCGACATCTCCTGTTGATTCTACGTTCTTATTTCTTAAGTATGACGTTGTTTTCTGCTAGATTTTTTGCATCTTTGTTTAAAATATTTTTTTTTATAGTTTGCTTCTTATTTAAACCGTGTTTTTTATTCCTTTTACATTCTTATTTAGCTTTCTTACTTGATATCTCATATATATTATTGTTTATCTTTTGCTGTATATTTAGAAACATTAGTCTTGCTTGTTTACGTTCTATTGGCACTCTTTAAATCAGTCCTTATTTTCCTTGGATTTTCTATATGTATTTGCAAGCTTTCTTTCATAACTTGGTTTATATTTTACCTACTGTCTTATTTCGTATTTGCCTCGGTCTTCTTCTTTATTTTTTTCTATAATTTTCTTTTCATATTTTATAACTGGACTTTCATTATTCATGTATTATCAAGCTTTCTTACATAATTTTTTCTATCTGGTTCCATTCCTTTTGAATGTCCTCTGCTTGGGGTATTATGTCGGGTTTCTTGTTTATTTCTACCGCTATTATCTCGTTATTATTTCGTTTTTGAGAAGTTCCCCCGTTTTATACTTTTGTACTTTTGCGCCTCTTGTCTTCTTTATTAATTAATGCCTCAAGTTTGCTATAACTAACATATGATCAGAGTAGTAGCCTCTCTGAAACTTTGTACATCTTTAATATTCCGGTGTCTCATATTTCTTATTAAGAAAAGATCTATTAATTTTTTGTTTTCCTGTCATGTGTTTTTATGTACCTATGTCTTTGTGCTCGAATGCTGTGCTTCTGAATTTCATGTAATTTTTTTCTGAGAATGTATTATTAGGTACCTTTGCATTATCGTACTATACTTCTGCCTCTCGTTATATTCATGTATTCTTCTTCTTTCCCTTTGCATCGATATCATTTAAATCATAATTTGTAAACTCATGAATATGGAGTAAGTTGTATGTATTTAATTTATTAATAGGAAGAAATATTGCGTCTAATTGTTTTGTTCTTTTTATAAAATTCCATCACTATGCACAAAACACCTAGTTGTTTGTGCAAATTATTGTTTGACGCTTTCTGCCAAACGTTATAATTTGCCAATGTCAAAGCTTACACTCTAAAAAGCAAAACAAAACTCAGATTCCTGAACCACCAATTTCATTTGTACGTTCTATAATTGTGCAGCAAACCATCGCATAAATGTTTCAGTAAATAAGTTTGCGAGTGTGTGGTGGTTTCAGTGGGCGACACGTACTAAAAGAGATTAATTGTTTCAGGCATAAAGGATTCCTGAAAGATTGTCCTAATGGTCTTCTGACGGAACAGGTCAGTCGTTACGGTTGCGGTTTGCTTGTTTGTAATTGTAATTTCAGGGGTTCATTAAGATCTACAAACAGTTCTTCCCACAAGGAGATCCTTCCAAATTTGCCTCATTAGTGTTTAGGGTATTCGATGAAAATAACGTAAGTGATACTGCATTTTTTCTTAAAACAGAGACTGTTCATTTCTTGAAGACGAGGATTCGACTTAATCCAAACGTCTACAAAACACGGGATTATCCAGGACAATAATTTATTCAACGTAATCCGTCTCCCAATTTGCTGAATCCGACGAAGACACAGAGGATAGCGCTAATTTAGAGTTATAGATTTTTGAAGCAACAATATATTGAAGTCGGACAAATCGTGTGGTCGTTTTAAAAATTTCATCTTCACAGTCTAGACGGAATAGATCACACAGATAATGTCGCGTTATAAACTGGACCCTTTCGCGCATCTGACAGATACCTGACCCTCATCGGAATTTAACACAAATTCTATTTTTTATTTTAGGATGGTTCTATCGAATTTGAGGAGTTCATCAGGGCGCTTTCGGTGACGTCTCGAGGAAATCTCGATGAAAAATTGCATTGTAAGTAATATCTACATAGTCTACTCGTATATAAATTTACAAATCTGTCTTAAAGTATGTACAGAGGGTTCAAAGACCCTATTTGTGCCATAGCTTCCATACTTCAGTGTTTATTTTTGTCCAAACAACAAAATTTAAACATAACAATATTATAGAAAACGTAATTACCATTTGTAATTGTGTAAGGTATTATGGAACATTTACCTTCAAATAGACTATACTGTCTTGAGTTCATGTCCAATGCACAAATTTTGCCCGTTTCTTTGTGTTTTCTATGAAGTCGTTCTTGATGCATGAACATCTGTCTTTTATTTTTTGTTTTTTTTTTATTGTATTGTCTTATTGTTGTTTTTTGTGCCATTATTATATGTTTGGTTTTACCTTTAATGATTCTCAATCCATATCCAACTTTTTCCATATTACTTATCCCATTGATTCTGTTCTTATTTCTCAGGTATGACGTTCTTTTCTGTTAGTCTTTCTAAATTTATTTGCAACGTGGTAGAAGTTCTTGATTTATTTATATTTAATCATAACACTGATAATCGGTTTTCTTTATTTTTGTAGATTTATTCTATTTTTTTATTTTTTATTTAAACTGTTTCTTTATTTCTTCCTACATACTTATATAGCTTTCTTCATTTATATTTCTTATCTTATTTTGTTTGTCTTTGTTTGTGTATTTTTTATTTACTACTCTTGCTTGGGTCCGTTGTCCTAGTCCTCTTTTGTAATCTTTCATTCTTAACTTTAATTATATTTTACCTATTGCCGTCTTCCGTATTTGCCTCAGTCTTATTCATTGTCATAATTTTTTGTCATACTTTTTTTACTAGACCTTCATTATTCATTATCTGTATGTGCCCCGATCAACTAAGTAATTTTTCTCAATAATCGAATGTTGCTTGAACATTTAATTACTCTATTATTATTAGGTTTTTTTATGGTTTTTTGTTATTTCTTTAACTCGTTTGACATACTTTATTTGTGTGCCTTGTATTCTAATTTTTTGTGGTTTCGTAATACCTTATTACTTTATTATTAAATTTACAGCCGAAAGTTAATAAGGTTTTTATTTAGATTTATTTTCTACTAATACAATTTTATTCATAGGATGGTATATACTTTTAGTGCTTTCTCTATCCTACTGTTGATTTCTAATTTTTATTCCATTTTCTTTTCAATCTCTGATACTTAAAATGATTTGCCCGTTCAATATTTACATTGTATATTTTTATGTTTGTTGCTTTCGTTCTTAAACCGTATACCAAATCTCTAAATTCTTTTGTAGATTATTTTCACTTTGTGCCATTTTTATTGTGTCGCAAATGCTGCTTCTGATATTTATTCTGTTTAAACATCTGAACTTACAAATAATTTATTTAGTCCCAGTGTACATTTCAATATTATTTCCCTGGTCTCCAGGAAAAATAGAGGTTTTTTTTGGACAAAATGGGATATCTATGATTTCACAGAGTACATTCTTTGTATGATTTTTTACAATTTGCGCCCTACCATAAAAAATCGCCAAAAGTACTTGTTTGCGAACGCCGCCACTGGATTAGCAACAGCCGCATCGATTTAAATCGATTTTTATGTAAAATACCTAATTTCAACCTATCCTCTTTTATGCAAAAAACACGGAATTATCACTAGAGCTGGACTTAATTCCCCACTTTGTCAAGCCCCTCATTTGTTGTGAACGCTTCTGAAATTTTACACTGTCTAATTACACAGTTGCGTTGTTTCTCGATATAATCTTTCTTCTGAGTTATTATTCTTTCGATTAGAATTTTCCACAATTTTTCTTTTTGTACCTTATCCAAGGCCTTCTTTAATTTAAAAATTTGTCTAAGTGAAGAATGGTCCGCGAAGGCCACAATTGTGCTTTAGTCCCCTCGTGTTTATTTTTGCCTGAGCAGCAAGAGTGAAACATAACAATAGTTATCTACGTAATTTTATTATCCGTCCTCTTCTTGTTCAATTTGATTAATTGTGGCGAAATCAAGTAAATGGAACAAGCCAGGCCCACGAATTCATTACTCAAATTTAATTCTAACCCCTCCTCTTTATATCTAGGTCTAGAACGGATCATTCGGAATTATTACTCAGAATAGAATTAACTCGCGCCTGCATAAATTACTCGTGCTAAGTCGTGCTAAAATTCAGCTCCAAAAGGTGCAAATTCGGAACGTGCAACACAAAAAACAGCTTTACAGCCGAACCATTAACGAAAGCTGTCGGTGATACAAGACATCGCAAAGAAAATTCTCAAGTCCTCGATTAGCTCCATAAGGATCGTTGAACCTTCCTTAGAGATAATTCGCCGGAAGAAAACTGCCCAAGCCCCCGGATTAATTGCAACAACATCGTTGAACTGAACGCTCATTCGTTTTACATTTTAAAACAAAACCCACCCTCACTGACTGATAAAGCCATTCTGTGCCACTTAATTAAAAAACAATTTAACCGCTCAATGGACAAATAGGGACTGCACCCTCGTGCTATTGGCTGGGAGAGCCATAATATTAATGATAGGACTGGTGTAATCAAACCGCAATTATCAAATAGCCGCGGGACTCCAGGAGTCCGTGGCATTAAAAGCAAAACCCTTTTGTGGTGACACACGTACACTTGTGCTTAATCGATTCCATGCAAGCAGACGTCAGAATTGTTTCAATCAATTCAAGTCCTAACAGGTTAACTGCGTAAAGCTGCAGCGTTTGATAAAAGACAAATAAAATGTTGTGCCATTGTTAGGCAGCAGTTACCCACGTCCGAAGAGTATAATACAATGAAGTAAGTGCACAACATCGTACAGACGTCTGGAGAATGAAAACAGACTTTTAAAATAAACTTGCACGTTCTGCGATGTAATTTAAAGCTCATAGTGTTGGACACAAGAAGGGTATTGTTATGTTAGTTAGTGGTTTTACAGGAAACTTTCCTGATTTATGGTTGAAGTTTTTGTTTCATTAGGAAAAGGCTATTGATTTGCTGAAAGGTGCAGGATAGAAAAATAATAACCGTGTCGTAACAACGGGGTTAAAAAAATCAAAGAGTAGGAGGGTTAACAATTGTGTATTAGCAAATTGAATGGTTTCGTGGCCATTTAGCACTTTCGGGAAGTCCCCGAGGGTTGCAAAGTTGTCTGAAATGAAGATGTGTTGTGTGGTACGCCACCCACATACTACCCAATGACACTTCGCCGCCATCGTTCCACTGGTGATTGGTTGCTCGATCAATACCACCACCTACACTTATATTTATGCAAGAGCAAATTCGATTTTTGATGGATTGCAAAAGAAACACAATTTAAGCGATTCGCTTCGGGATTGTCGTGAATAGACGAAGTCCTGGTCGTGTTGTGCCTAAAACTTTTATTCCCGATGGTGGATAAAACGAATGGCAAATGGAAGACTGACACGGATGTTCGCTTTGGGACATTTGCATACGGCAGCACCATTTGACTTCGAAAGCGATCATTTCCTTCATTTTGACACCCCTAATGAAATTTCCACAAGAAAATGTGGAGGCCGTTACAACACGATATGCTCCTGAAGAATGGTTTTTTCATCCTCTTCTTGTAATCCGCCACATTTGAACCGCGCGTTTATCACGTGAAAAAAGCGATCCGGCGATTTCAATCGTCTGGTGGTTTTTATGTTTCGATGCGCTTTATGCATATTTATCGCAAACTTGTGGACGTTTTTATTGTTCAACAAAGCACAGAAGAGCAGAATTTATGAACATTAACATTCGAAACCCGTAAATATGAGACATAAAATCGTCGATGTAGCTTTACGACCTTAAGAAAATTCATAAACATGAAAGTCATCATTTTTATTTTGTCGTTCGCAGGAAACTGTAAAAATTGTTTTTATTATCAACAGAAGTGAAAGTCGGTTCCAGGCGTACAAGTGCTGCCGGAATATGTGCGGCTCTTGAGTCATTTCTCTAATTACTATTTTCAAGACGGTTTTGGTAAAATTAAATTAGGAACACGATGTCGAGTGAGATGAATAATATATTGGGAAAATTAGCATTTTAACTGCATGCCCACGGCCACAAAACCCGGAGAACTATAATTGCAATCTCGGTCGTGAAAATCTACATTCTTTAACAATTTTACAAAGTTTGGAATAAAAGACTGACTAATAGTTACGTCTATACTCAAATAAAAGTCGCTCAAGATTGCCTGCGGCAGCCCTTCGTACTCCAACCACAATAATTCCTTTTTTCTTATTAATAGTAAGGGACCATTTCAAACCGTCCACCGACTACAAGAGTATGGTATAGAAAATATAAGTTAGAACAGCAACTTCATTTTGATGTGTATTCCTAATTGATTTTTTATTCTCTCCGACTCGAAGACTGTTGGAAAGATGTAGTGAGTGATTGAGAGGACTAGAATTATGACTCACCTTATATAATAACTAAAATGGTAATGAATTTGAGTTAAAATAGAGGCATTAACTTACAGCTGTTGCATAACTGTTGAGATAATTTTGGTGGATGCGCCGGGCAAACGCTTTGGCTTCATTTTACACGTTTTACATAAATGGGCAAATGTGTTTTGCGATCTGGACAAGATCAAGTAAGAGCTCCGGGACAAAATAAGATTTTGAGTATTTGAGAATAATTGCAACTGTTGGTAACGAGTACTCTTTGATAGAACAAGACTTTATCGAGTGTGTTCTCAATGGCTTAGAAAAAACTAATAAGTGATTTGGTGAGATCAAGATTAAATATATAAAAAGAATACATAAAGTTCGTCCTCAAGGGATTAGGAAATAGCCAAACTTGATTTGGGACCTGGGCAATGTCGAATATGAAACAAAAATTTATCGAGTTCGTCTCGATGAATTAGGATATACAGGGACTTCATTAAGTATATAATATCTTCAAAGCTATTGACCGGAGTAACTTGAAATCTGGAATGTGCATTCTACTAATTAATATCTATTGTATCTCATTTTTTCACTTGTACTTTTTTAGGTTGATTTTTTTAAATAGCATTAGGGATCAAATTTGACATCATTCGAAAGTTTTCTTTATTGAGAACCAACATGTAATGCTGATGTCGAATCATTTTGACAAAAATTGTCAAAAAAATTGAAATCAAAACATGTTTTATCGACAAAATGAAGAAATGTATATTAACACTTTAAGAAGTCCAAGCTAATGTAAACCGTATAAACAATGGCTAATTAAATATATTACTTAAAAAGGTTTAATGCAAAAAGAAAAATAACAAAGATAAAGAAACAAGTATAACAAAAATAAGTAAACTTGAAATAAATTAGGCAGAATTTGGTGTTTTTTCGTAAACAGAATGCCATTAACTTCCCGGCAGTAGTGGAGCCCTTTTTTTGTATAACACTTCTGGTTTTGCAATGTTTTGACAAGATTGACAGCCTAAAATTCAGAAATAAATTAAATTTGAATGGAGAGATTACAAAGATAGACAAAGAAAAGTAAATGTTAGGTGGATTGGTAGAAAGAAAAGAGTAGAATTATGGGAAAGGAGAATAATAAAATGGAATGACAATCTGTGTTTTTAAAGATATTTGTGGTAAAGTTTGTGTATTAAGTCATACATTTTCTAAGAAGTCCCAAATGAGAATAGTGGCAGATACAAAAAAACATATTACAAATTAGCACATTAAGGGATCGTAGCAAGAAATGAGTTAAAGATGTCATACTCTTTTTTGAAAGAGGCGGCACTAAGGTGAAGTGAATAAACGATCATATAAACTATTGAAAACTGTAAATTTGTGACTATAAGGGTCTAAAGAATTGAAGGGATAGCCACATTTGTGGAAGTGGGTTTTCTATAGATTTCATACGTGAAAACAGTGTCTCTTTCGACGCAAAGATCACTGATCAAAAAAAGGAAGTTTGTTATTGTTTTTAGTCTCAAAGTTAAATGAAATATTAATATTGATTGATCTGATCTGTGTCGAGTAAAAAGGCAAATGACATCACCGACATAAGGTTAGGAAAATTAATGGTAAAATTTGCAATTCGGAGCATGAGCTTCGCTCTAATCGCCGCTAATAAATATTTTCCTGTTTATAGTTTGAAAGAAAATGCTTTTTGGACTTCTTAACTTAATTTTGCTTGCGTTAGGTGTGAGTTATCCGTAACAAATGAGAATTATGTCGCTGCAGTATCGAACTTTATGGCGATCCATTTTAAAAATAAGAGCATCTATATCATTGAGAGTTGGAAGAGTGTGTAATAGACACACCAGCAGCGGTTTCTCATAAATTCAAGACCGCGGTTCAAAAGCATTTATTCTATAAGAGGATTTATAGTAAATGACCAGAAGGGCTAACAAACGTTTCGTTCTCGACTGCAGTAGACATCAGCAGTGGCGGTGTGGCGTGGACAAAGTACTCTTCTAGTGGTCTCAGTCGTTCTCGTCCCTACTTCTTTTATTATTAATATAACTTTTGTTAAGATACAGTTTTTGAGCCCTCGAAGCACCACCACTGTTAAGTTACTAGTCGGTCACTCTCTCACAATGACGACTTAATTATTATTTAAATGCCCCAAATCTTTAATTTATATATTTCAAAAGACTTGTTTTAGTAGTTCATTAAGAAGATGCATTTATAGCTAAATCGTTGTTTCATTTTCAAAAGGATAACTCCGTGGCGTTAGTAAGGAAATGTATCTCTTTGAAAGCAGTCGAGGAAAGTTTCCAATGACATGTTACGTTGCTCTTTAAACGTTTTTAAACACATAAAATAGCTGTATGTATTATACAGCGTACAAAAAACGGATTAAGGGCCGGTTTTTCAATCGTTGGTTAAAGTTTAACCTCTAGTTAAACTAAAAATGCAGCATTTTGATTGGTTAAATTGCAAAAATTTCCGTAGAAACCTACTAACTAGAAGTAAACCAACGATTGAAAAACCGGCCCTTAGAGTAGCCCATGGAATCACTTTGGAATTCGTTAGTGTGTAGAAAATGTTTGATCTTGAGTAAGACATTTGAAATAAAGTTTCAGACATTCGATACTTACACTGAGTGCCTTTGTAAAGATATTCTATCTCCAGGGGTCGGTTTAGATGTTTTTTGAGCAACACATTGACTGACAGTTCCTGTCAAATGTCATACGTCAAGCGTCTACACTGTAAAAAATAAAACCAAAGCTAGATGCGATGGCCTACTAAAAATCCCTTTGTTTGTACGCTTTATAGAACAAAATCGAACTGTCTTAGCGACTTCGAATTCTTATGGAGAGTTTTCACTGGGGCAGCTTTTATTTCATAACATATTTTCAACTGGCGACTCGAGACAAGAAGGCGATTTCGCGCATGAAAAGCCACGTTCCAGTCAAATTCAGGCATCAGCTTTGCATATTTCTTTGCGGACCAGCTGAACCGCTCCAACTCGTCGTTTATTCTTTCATATTGCAGGGGCATTCCGACTTTACGACGTGGACAACGACGGCTTCATAACGCGAGACGAGATGTACAACATCGTGGACGCGATATACCAGATGGTGGCAAGTATCTCTGTGTTATTTACGGGACGCTTAATAACTGAGACGAATCTAGGGGCAGCAGCCGTCCGAGGACGAGAACACGCCCCAGAAGCGGGTCGACAAGATATTCGACCAAATGGACAAAAACCACGACGACCGCCTCACGTTAGAGGAGTTTCGAGAAGGCAGTAAGGCCGATCCGCGGATTGTGCAGGCCCTAACTTTGGGCCCCGCCGAATAGCACAAGGACGCCGGCATCCTGCCCTCAGACGCCCTCTGACGCCGCCGGGGGACGCAATTCGGAGCTGATCCCGAACGTGAGCCCGGCTTTATCACGAAATTATCTTGTCTTTTTAGCACTTGGAAGCGAGACAATTTTCGGGGCTTCTTCGTTCGGCCGAATCTTGCCCCTCGTGGCAAACCCACGGCTACGACGCTCAATTATAAATATTAGGAAGTCAGGTGAATCGTGTATATTTCGAACGTCAATTTCGGTTTTTAGAGTGGAGAGGCTAAACGGCTTCCTGGTTACTTTTTTCTCCGGTCACTCGATCACGGACAATCATTCATTTAGATTCTTCCTCGGCGAGTCCGAGCTTTATTAGGGAGTCGTGTGCTAGTGTTTCGCTTCATATTAGAATTATTTTCATGGAACAAGTGTCAAATAAATTGTAATGTAAGCGTAAGTTATGTACACAGAATATTGTTACAGAGCAAGTTTTATACATATTTTTGTGCTAGCAATAACCTTTTACGTCCAAGTTGAAAAGAGACGTGAGACGGGCGCCCTTATTTATTTCAACAAACGAAGCGATTTGTTCGGAAGCCCGCTCGTTCCAATTATCGCAACTGACTAATTCAAGTACTATGTAGATACAGATAGATTATAGCATTAATCGTAGTTTCAATCTTTCTATGTACTGTAACTATTACATTTATTGGACTTTTTAAATAAAGGAATCTCTAAGTCTTTATTGTCGGGAACGCCAATATTCGTGGGACTTAAAGCTGCTTATGGCGTTCGATTATGATTTTTCTGTAGCTTCTGCAATGTCTAAGACGTAGTTGATAATTTTTAAATCATTCTTCGGTCTTCACCGGTTCTTAACTTTTTCTATACCATTAAATAGGATAGCGACGAACGACGAGGTGATGAAAATGATAGAAATTTCGAATCTCGATGTTGGTACGACAATACCCAAAACATACATTTAAGAAATTTTAAATATAGAGCGTACATACAAACAAAAAGGAATTTGCAGCATGTCATGCAATCTAACTGTTATTTTATTTTTTACGGTGTAGACGGTTGATATTTGTCAGAAACTCTCTATCAAAATATTCTCGAAGGACGCCTAACCGACGTCTGAAGATGGAATTGGTATCTCATATACAGAACCGTTAATTAGAAAGCTTTGATTTTCTAGAAAGTTGAAATTTGGTACATGGATATTACCGATCATTCTGAATCGAAGTGTTAATGTTATGTTAATATTGATTCGATCATTCAATTGTGAATCGAAAAAAAAACAGATTGTCGTTACTTATCTTTCAAGTTTTGTTTAATATTCTTAATTGTATGCTAAAATTTTAAAATAAATTATTACTCTTAAAAATTCATATTTTTTGGCCCGTTTGAAGTATTACAATAATTCTTTTTTGTGTCGATTCGTACACAATATTAAAATAAATTAACAAAATAATTAAAATAATTAAACATTAAATAATTAAAATAAAAACTCAATTTTTTGAAATTGCAATTCCACAATCTAAATAACCGAATTTGATGTAAAAGTAAAAAATAACTTGATTTTTATAATAATATTGTGTCAATTCTCTATAGTTTTTACAATATTCCACATTTTGTAAAAAAATGCATCTCTTTAGCTTTTGATGTGTAGGCATAAATGCTTTTTATCAATAGGTACTATAAATGTATTTGGTAAGTTAATAACAAAGAAGCAGCAAGCAAGACCGTAAAACAAAACTGTAACTTAACAAACACTGTAAATCAATTATTGTGGAGGTATAACATCAAATCAAACACATATCAAAATCTAAAGAAAAGTTAAGGTTTTATAAAAAATATAAATATCGTAAAAACTAAGCAGAACTGGCATAAGATACTTTTATAAAAGTCGAGTTATTTTTTTATTTCTACATCGAATGACGCTTTTACATTGTGGGGGTGCTATTTAAAAAAATTAAATTTTTGATATTTTCTTATATTCAAAAACTAGCAGCAACCCTTGACACATTCAAATTAAAAAAAAAACTACTTTTGAGATTATGCCAAAACGATAAAAAGCTATTGTATTATTTAAAACGAATCAAGAGATATAAATTTTACAAATTTTCCTTGCATTTCCAAATTTTAGCATTAAATTGAACATATCTCATAAACTAAGACAGATAAGTGCCGACAATCTGGGTGCGTCTTATTTAGAATTGTCTTGAATTCGAAGCATAAGATACACTTCTTTCAACGTCGGATTAAACGTCGTTTACAACGATTGATTGATCCATTGAGAGTCCTTATTGTTAATGTCAATGTCAAAAATCTACACTATAAAAAATAAAACAGTGGGTAGTTTACATGGCCTACTGCCTTCGATTTTATTTGTACCGTTAACCCCAATCAATACAAAAAATTACATGTTTAAAACATAATGGAAAGAGTAGCATTAGTTGTTATCTAATTCTAAACATTTGTAGCTGTTGTATTGCACGAACAATAAATCCAAGTTGATTTTACGATATGTTGTATGTGAAACACACAATTGTGCGCTCGCTTTCGATTATGGATTGTATAGATTTTATTACTGATCGTTTACATGATGTGGCCTAACCGAATTCGTCGATGAGTTTTTCTCAATTTGGAGTGTAGCGGCGCGCTGAATTTTCTGTTAACAACCTTCTGTGATAATTACAATCATTGTATCGCAATAATGAAAATGCTGTGTCTTGTATTGCAGTAGGCTGTTCATGCTGTTTTAGGTAATTCGTATTGTGGTTGGTTCTTTTGACACTGTTTGTTGTTGAATTATTATAAATCGGGTTCATGATTATTGTTTTTTGTAATATTAAAACTAAGTGTACAAATATATTGCGTAATAGAAATTTCAACTGAAACTGCGTATTGAATTTTCATGCCACGGAACAATATTTGAAAAAAATAAAATGCTTAGATTTGAATTTGAATTGGCGCTCTTTGTTGTTGGCACCAATTTGATAAAGTATAAACAATAGATCTATTACTAACTATTAATTCTATGGTAGAAACCAGTTTTAGTTCGTTTAAACAACAAACATTAAAACAAGAATTTCCCTAAATTTTAGTGAAACTTTTCCGACTTTTAAATGGTCTGTAAATGTTGCAATTTACAATAATTTCAGGTTGTTCGGCGCCGTTTGAGTCACATTAATGCCGAAGAAGGACCCGTGCAAAGCTTTCGCTTGTAAAATCCAAAAGTGTCTGGACGGTAAATCCTAACCTCAACCTCATCATATTATGTAATTTAATTTTCACACATTGTAGAAAACAGTTACAAACAAGAGGTTTGCCAACAAGCCATCGAGGATTTGCGCGACTGCTGTCGAAAGTGGAAAAAAGAGAGTTTGGTCTGTGACGGCATTAACGTGGACCCTCCTCCGAAAACAACCTGAAATGAAACCTCCAACATTGCCTAACCGATCCTTCATCTACAAATACCCGCGCGTGTGCTCCAGCGCCATAGCGGCCGTTGCTTTACTGGCGTTCTTCTCGAAACCGCTCTACGACATATTTTTGAACGACAGCAATAGAATCACGTTGGAGGAATACCGCAGGACGCACAAGTCCCGCTTCGACAAATCCTAACATGGAATCCGTGCAGAGGGCCAAGCAGCGGTTTCGCAAGTACCCCGTCATCCTCGCAAAGTGTTCGAAAGAGGCCAGCAACTATGCGGCTTGTGTTTTAAAAAAAGACAACGTTAGCTTGAGGGACTGCAACGACGAGTTTGGCAAGTTCCAGAGTTGCTTGCGGAAGTCGGCGGCTAGTTTGAACACAAGGTTGTAGAAATGGCGATTGGACTTAGTGAACTAGTCGGTGTGGATTACAAAGTCCACGTGTTTGTGGCATTAGTTGTTAGGTTGGCATTAGTGGCGTATGGTAGTTATCACGACCAGATTTCGACGGTGCCGTACACGGATGTCGATTATAAAGTGTTCACAGATGCGGCCCGACACGTTCTAGCGCACGAGTCGCCCTACGAACGCCACACCTATCGCTACTCCCCTTTGGTCGCATTTCTCGTCATTCCAAACATCGTGCTTCACCACAGTTTTGGGAAGATCCTGTTCTGTTTGATTGATTTAATCAACGCCGTTTTGATACGACTTGTAATCAAAGGGGCGTTTAATGATTATCTCGTGTACAGTGGGGCGCCGAGTCAGAACGGCCAAACCGTGCGAACCAGGAAGAAGTTGAAACAAAACAAGGCGAGAAAAGTCGACGGGAGTGATGTGGGTGAAGTGGAGATTGCTTCGAATCTTGGAATGATTGTGTGGCTTTGGAACCCGTTGACTATCGCTATATCAACGCGAGGCAACTGCGATTCAATCGCTGTGCTTTTTGTTTTGACCACACTGTATTTGTTGCAGTGTCCCAAGCGTTATTTTCTAGCCGGTCTGGTGCATGGGCTCTCCGTCCATTTCCGACTGTATCCCATCGTTTACAGCCTCACATTTTACATGTATTTGAGCAAATTCTCGTTCTACTCGTTACAGGATCGCAGGAAGGCCCAAGTGAGGGAAGTCGCGGGTAGTGACGGCACAATAACGTTGCGCCAATCCGAGAAAAAAACGATTTTCAAAAAGAAGTATCTCCTGTATTTAGTCCCTAACTTCGACCAAGTTCGTTTGGTGCAAGGTTGCGTGCTTTCCCTCTCCGCTTTGATTGGTCTTTTTTACAATTTGTACGGCTACAAGTTCATCCACGAAACGTATTTGTTTCATTTTACCCGCAACGACCCTCGACACAACTTTTCCCTTTACTTCTACTTGCAGTATTTGACTGCGTGGATCAGGAACGTTGGGATTTGGCAGAGGGTCCTGCTGGTGCTTCCGCAGATCGTCCTCTTGCTGGTGTTGTCTTTCCGTTACGGTTTGAACCGCTTCTCTCTCAATTTCGCTGTTTTGACCCAAACCATAGTCATGGTCTCGTACAATACCGTTTTGACTTCGCAGTACTTTGTATGGATCATGGCCGTGCTGCCTCTGTGCATGTGGCAGATTCGCATGTCTGCTAAAACGGCTCTTCTGTTGGTAGCCGTGTGGTTTTCGGCACAAGCGGCGTGGCTGCTGCCTGCTTACTTCCTAGAGTTCCATGGCCAGAACACGTTCTTGTTCATTTGGATACAAAGTGTATCGTTTTTCTGTGCCAACATCGCGATTCTGGGTCGGCTTATTATGTATTTTATGCCCGTGAAGAAGGCTAGTTAGTTGTGTATTTAATAAATTTATAAGGTGCACGCATTTAACTATTATTTTACCAAAGCTGCAGACAACAGTAAACCCTATACCACCCTCAAAAATGGATCCAAGTTGTCCCATCATAAAAAATCCATGACTTTTTTGGAATTCAAGGAAGACACTTTTATTGTAGAATGTAGAGACGCTATCAACAGTCTCAAGAACAGCAATAGCATACTATTTGAATTGTAGAATCATTAAATCAATAAATAATGTATTCTCTAATGTAAGCTCTTACCAAATTAACCAATCAATGTACAATTTATAGATATCAAAGACAGTGCCTATTTATAAAAAGAGAGATCGTGAAAATCTTAGCACTTATGCACCAGTTTTGGCAAAACATTTTCAGATCTTTAACAAATCAAATTAACAATTACTTCCAAGACAACAAGCAATTTGGATATTAAGTAGGAAACAGTACAGTTTTAGCAATAAATAACATAATAGAAACGATGGCCCTAGAAAACCTAAGTAGAATCCTGTTTCGTTGTTTGTTATTGCTCAACAAAGGCTTTTGATTGTCACGCCAAAATTACTGGAAAGCAACGATTTTAACATCAAATTTCAACTCATTTTTGAAAAGTGGCTACAAAAACACGAATGTTCCACAAGGATCAGTCCTGGGACCTATTCTCTTATTGTTTTTTTATCAATGACCTCCCTAACTCTCGATAAGCTTATTTAAAATTAAGAAGAACCCTGGACAGAGTAAAAACGTTTGTTTAACTGCAATAATGAGCTTTGTGCATAAAAATGAAAGAAAAAGCTCAACATCATTTTTTTCAATAAAAGGCTTGAAGGCACTATGGCATTTGCAACTTTTAGGAGTTTGGTTGGATTCTAAATTGACCTGCGAGAAAAATCAAAATCTTTTTAAACATATACACCTGCACAAAAATTATCGCAACACCTGTACATTTTAATGTACATTTTAACAGCAAAATATACCAAGATGATTAATGTTCCATGAATGGGTATAATTACATAAAAACACCAATAGCCTTTTGGGAAATTTAAGGTGCCTTATTTTCATGTTCTTACCCCCAGAAAATATGTTTTGCTGTTATGATATTTATATTACAAATCTGAGGATGTTTTTTTCTTAATGTTTCTTAAGCTTTGGTTCGTAAAAGTATCTTGTTTTATTTTCTTTTTACTGTTTTAGACTATTCGTAAGTAACAAATTATATAATCCATAGTCTACTTAATTATATAATTTTTTTACGTTATTCAAAACAATTTGTAATTCTCTAAAATATTATTTAAAAAAATATCAGATGATGTATATCAATAAAAAACTAATTTTATGCCAATTTCGGAAATGTAAAAATAAGTGTTTTATTAAAAAAAAAAAAAAATTGTGTCATAAGTGAAAAATTGTATTCTCTAAAAAATAAATGACTAGGCCATCATCGTATTCTGGGTAAAAAACTCTAACAAGTGTAAAACACGAATTTTCATAAATCAAAAAGGCCCGTAACTCTGCAGAAAATGTTTAATATCCAAAAACGCCCTCTAGCCCTTATCCTATAAAGGATTATGCATATACAGAGTGACCCATTAGAGAGCGGGCCACTCTCTAAAATTGTTACTTGTTGGTCGACTTAAACGATTTCTTTAATGATACAGCTTTAGAATAATACATTTTCTGCGGTAGCAAATTTCAGAAAAAAAACAATTTCAGGGCCTACGAATTTTTTTCAATGCCAAAAATAAGAAGAGAATATTAGCAATTTTTTTAATCGATCTCTAGTCTGCCTCTGAATGTGGAATAATTTCAAATGGGTGTCATCAAAATTTTACAAAAAAAATATTAGTATTTATTTTTATCAAAATCATCCTTCATCTAATAATAATAATTGTTTTATTTAAAGATGGTTTAATTGCATACAGTTCCATTTTAATGAAATGTAGTTATTTTTAATAGCAAACTTTGCGATTATTTTTATTATCAAAAGCTGCCTTGGTCTGATATGACAAATAACATGAAACTTAATTTATTATAAATTTATTTATACCATCTTAACGTGCGTTCAAAAAAAAAACGAGGCTGCGTTGGCCATGGAATTTATCGGCTTTCCAGTGTAGAAACCACAAATGACAAGAACTGTCAGTCTAAAATTTTCCACCATAATAAAACGGACCAATTCTATGTAAATTGTTTATAATAAATGCCAGGACATGTGTACATCACTCTCATAAACATAATGCTACCCTCTTTTGCGTCCATTTATTGAAATTTGTCCCAACATAATAATCGTTTACGAAACCATTGTCAACAAAGAACCCAACCTAAAAACTATCTGACAGATTCGAAATTTTGCTACACTAAATTG
Source organism: Eledona agricola (assembly GCA_964023215.1). Lineage (NCBI taxonomy): Eukaryota > Metazoa > Arthropoda > Insecta > Coleoptera > Tenebrionidae > Eledona > Eledona agricola. Next base: position 18,779,046 of record OZ026855.1, on the reverse strand, counting down.
ATGCACAAAGTTTTTCCATGGCCAACGCAGCCTCCTTTTTATTGAACGCACGTTATAATACGATATTATTGAATATTTATTATTAAGCAATATATTTTACAAAATTGTTAATTATGTTGACTATATTTTGTCAAGTATTAACTATCTATTAATTTTTTTATTTCGGTGACACCTATTACAACGATTGAGTGGCGTAGTCAGATTAGAGATAAAAAAGTTGCTGATTTTTATAAATTTTTGCAAAAATCAACTTGACAATTTTTTTTCTGAAATTTGACACCATTGCTCTATCATTTAAATCCACCAACAAATAACAATTTTAGAGAGAAGGGCCGCTTTGGAATGGGTCACCTGTATATAGATACATGTAAAGTTTTTCACTTAGCCATGTAACTATTAACAATAAAAATTCTAAAGAATAATAAATTCTTCTTTTATAAGATGCTACGTAATCAAGTGTTTTATTTCAAACGCCGCTTATACTTACAATACAAAAACATAGATACAAATTTGAAACGCAAAAACTCGCTACAAGCCGTTGGAAGTACACGGGTTGTTTTCTTTGTTCCCCTTGTCTGTGTGGAAATGGAACGAGATCGGCTCCGTGACTTTATTGGAGGGCTGAATAACCAACTCTTTGTACTTCTTAATCGGTTGCGCTTTCACTTCCATCTGCTTCCGAAGCCGGACCACCTCTTCCTCCTGCTGCTTCTTCAAGCGCTCTTCCCGCTCTCTCCGAAGCTTGGCGGCAAGCTGCTCCTTCAATTTCAGCTTCTCTTCAAACTCCTGCCGCGCCTGATGTCGTCGGTCTGTGTTAAAATTAAACTCTTCCACTTTTACAACATGATGCTCTTTCTTCGGCTCGAATGGTTTCTTGTATAAAACCGTGGCCGGTTTCGCCTTAAATACCACATCGGAGATCTCCTCAGTGCTTCGATGCTGGAAGTAAAGAGTGCAGGAGCTGTTGGAATTTAGGAATAACATACAAACGACCCGCTCGAGCCCGCGTCGCTGCTTTTCTCTAAAGAGCAGTTTCTGGAGCGCAAAATCGCTTTCGGCGGGGGCCTCGCGTGGAACTCGCGCGCCTTTTTTTCCTCTTCTAAAACCTGAAACGAGATTCAGCACACAACACACAAAACAGCAGTTTTACCTTCTTTATAAATTCTTGTTTCTTTTTCACTAGTCTTTGATCTCGTTCTTCGAAAGTAAAGGGTAGGGGACGAGTATTGCAGGGTCGTGCCGGTTTTGGCTTTTCAACAATTTGTGTTTTATCAAGCTAAAAATTATAAACTAAAATCAATTGATAAGATATTTTGGAAGTGCTACTTGAGGCACAGCTTTATCCAGCCTCTTCGTTAGCTTGGGACTTTGTGCTTTGGTGGGCGCTTGATCGGTGGGTTTGACCTGGAACGGCTTTTGCAAACATTTGGGGATTGGTTGGGCTTTGAACTGCACAGCACTTTCTGCCTCCTTCACTTGTTCCTTTTTCTTGATTTCAGTCAATTTAAACGGCTCGGCGACAGTCACCGGTTTTTTATCAATCTGCGCCTTCAACGGGCCACGTAGAACCTTCTTGTTAACGGGACGTGCACGAATTTTAAATCTGCAAATACAAAACAGTCCACAACACCAAACCACTTTCCACCTACTTCTTGGCCTCCTCTATTTCCTGCTGTTCTTTTTCTTCTTGCGAGACGACTGTAACCGGACGCGTCCGTCGAGTCGTAGCAAAATTAGGCGTGTGAGGTTTTGTGGGAAACTTGGGAATCGAGACCATTTTGTGCTGCCTCGGAGATAGCTTGCTTCGGAACCGTTTTGGAGTTCCTGCCTGGAACTTGACCACAGCTTCGGCAAGCGTCATCGACGTGCTATTGTTGAGATTATCTTGTGATGTAAATCTTTTCGGTTGGGCTAGTCGGTTGATGTGCTCTTTTGACGCGACCCGTGACTTTGGGTTGAACGAGCAGGCTGAATTCGGTCGCTGTCTATCAGCATTTTCGTCCCGGGTGACATCACTGGGAGGACTAATAAAGAGTATAGGCATTCAGGATTTTGTAAAACCCTACCTGGCTTCATTTTCCGTTTGTATGGCACCTCGAGGAAGATTGTTCAGACTTAGCGACCGCCGGAGCGTGCTTCGTAGGTGGATAACCGCATTGGACGACTCTTGTCAATAAAAATAACAAACGTTAGAATTTACAGGAACGTCGTTTGTAGGGGTGTACCTTTCGTATCGGATGGTGAGAAAAAGTACTCGTTTTCTGCATCGGAATCATCGATTTCAATGACTTCTTTAATGTCGTTTCGCTTGGTACAGGTATAAAAAACTTCATGCTCCTTTTCTGCAAGAGGACGTCAGAAATGTGCATGGTCGTGGGCAACATACCAAAGAAGGACGTATCTGGTGAATTGTCGAGCTCTTGGGTGAAATCAAAAACTTGGCAAGCGTTAAAGTCGAATGCCTCAGCCATAGCGCCACACCGACTGATTAACTAATTCCTTTTCTGCTTCTTTCTTGGATCTGTTGCACCGCTTTTTCACTTGTGACGGTTTAAAAAATTTTAATTTGAAAAGTGATGGGGCGCATGTGTCATAAACTGCGATTGGTCCAGGGCAGCACTGGCAGCGCTTGTTGCCAACACTCATCGTTTGGGAAGTGAATATGGTTTCATGTCGCTGAATTTAATTAGAAGATCGGTTTAAAATAACGGCAGGTTTTCGTGTTGTAATCCAAACAGATTGCAACGGCCCCAATCAATAATTAAATTTTTACATTGAACTTATTGGAACGTTAACGCAGCCAACCTATAAAAATGCAAAAAACTAAAGGTGGAAAGTTTAAAATAAAAATGGGTTCAGTTCATTTGTTTTAATGATTTGACTTGGCACGAACATAAACTCAATATAAATACATTAATTTAAGTTTGATCCATAGGCAGGGGCATTCGTCAATATTCAACTTGGTCAACTAAGAATAAATTTTTATTTTATTTCAATTCTGAAATTAAAATACCGGTGATATTACATAGTTATGTTTGTCTTGTTCAAATATTTGTAACGTGCGTTCAAAAGAAAAACGGAGGCTCAGAAGGACATGGAATTAATCGGTTTCCAGTTTAAAAACCATAGAGAAAATAACTAATATAGATTTGACATATGTCAATGACACGAACTCTCAGTCTTTTGACCTTTCCAATATTCACCTGTTACGGTTCGTAACTTCCGGTTGCAATTAGCGGGCCTGTTAAACTTCTGTCAAATGTGACAATTAACCTAAAAGTGCATGTTGCGACATAAGAGTAGCGTTGTTTCTGTGACTGGAATTTAATTCCACTATTTCGCAATTGCCGATTCGTACAATAAGGCACACAATAAAACTGAACCATTGTAGAAGATGATACGATTACATCATAAGTTAGGTTAGGTAATGTGTGTTTTGTTGACATTTTTGACAGTTCATGGGAAATTTAAAAGCCCGCCAGCCGGAAATGAACGAACCGTAGCAGAACACAGGTAATATTGGAAAGGTCAATTCTCCTATCAAAATAAAAGGGACCAATATTATTTAAGTTGCTAATAAATGCCAGCCACGCGTACATCGGTCTTATAAAAATATTGCTGGACAATGTGTACATCCTGCAACACATAGTGAGCAAAGAGTTGAAAAAGAGGAGAGGTAGGGTGTATGCATTGTTCGTGGACCTGAAGGCGGCTTTTGACAGTGTGGATAGAGAGAAACTGTGAGAATGTATGAGAGAAAGAGGAGTGAATGAAAAGCTAGTGAGCAGAATAGAAGATATAGAGAGACAAGAAATAGAGTGAAGGTGGGAGAGGAAGAGAGTGAATGCTTTTGGACGAAAAAAGGGGTGAGTCAAGGGTGTCCGCTCAGTCCCACACTGTTTACACTATTCATTAGTGATATAGAGAAGGTACTGAGCGAAGCGCAGGATGGAGGAATGGTAAATGGTACATAGTGAGAGAGGAAACGAAAAGAGAAAAGATGAGAGTGGAAGCAGGAAAGAGGGCGGCAACATTTGAGGAGAGGATAAGCGAAAGGACTTGGTGCGAACTGTTGCAGGAATGTCTGAGAGAGAAAAAGAGAGAAGCAGAAAATGATAGGATGAGTGAAAGGGCAAAGTATTATGAAAGGAATGGGTATAGCTTAGAAAAAGCGACGAGAATGAGTGAACGAGAAGTGGGATTAAGAGAAAGACTGAGAGACAGAGGGATGTGGAGAGACAAGAGAGAAGGGAGAGAATAAAAGAGTCCAGGTACAATAACAAGTATAGAGAAATAATATCTGAAAAACTACCGAAGTACCTGGAAAGAGAAAATGTAAATGAGAAAAGAATGATTGCAAGATTCAGATGCGGGAATGAAGAGAGAGAATGCAAATTCTGGGAGAGAGAGGAGCAGAGATTATGCAGAATATGCGAAGAAAGACGAGAGACAGTGGAACATCTGATGAATAAATGTGAGAGTCCGAGACAGGATGAAAGAAGGAGGGATGAGCCTGGGTACTGAATGAGGATGGAAGAGGACTAGAATGGATGAGAAGCGTTGTGAGAGAAAGAAATAGGGGGGAGAGTGCGTAAAAGAAGGAATGAAGAAGGGATTGATCTGTGATAGAAGAAATTTATATTAAGTTGATGTTATACCTATATAAGATTTTGTAGGAGTTTTAAGGCCGAAAGGCAAATAAAACGATTTATATACAGGTTAGAGTCAGTGAGTAAATGTTTATTTGTTGATTTATTTAACGTTGAGCGTAAATTCTTGCCGCAAGCAAAAAATGTATTTCGCCTTCTCCTATACAATAAATCATATCGATTTGTTCTTGTAAAATAAAATTAATTGTGGATAATGGAATGGATAATCAAATAACAAGTCGGTGATGACAGAACAGTGCAGTATTGAAATGAGAGTTTACTTGATTTCCATGATTTCCATGGCACACTATCTACCTTATCCTGGCTCAATCTGTATCACATCCAAAAATATCAAATATCTCGTAAATTATGAATTTTTGCTATAAAATAACCTTAATTAAAAACGTAGCCAGACTCCAGGCTAATTCGATGGCATACAAAAATATAGGTTTTTTTTTTAAATTAAGTTAAGCTTATTTAAAAATAGTATAATTTGACACGAATTTTTGCAGAGTCTCTATAGTAAAAATGATATTTTGCATATCGGGCGCAAAGAGCAATCCTTTCTTTATATTTGTACCAAACTTCAGCCTTCTAGCTGCTAAAACGACCTTTCAGTAAATTTTTAAGTAAACCTCTGTAAATGACAAAAAATGTCAAACATTTTTTATAATTTGATAACGGTGACCCAGAATGTAAAATATCTTATATCACCATAAATCTATGTGAAAAGGGGTTCTAATGGAGAAATAAAATATAGGTAGTTCTATTTGAAAAAACAAAGTTGTTGTGCAATTATAAGTTTTGGAACCGCCTGTATACGTGAAAATATTTTTATGTTGTGCAGCCTGACAAACGGTGTACAAATTTTATTTAAATTTTTTTTGTATTTTTTATGATTTTGAAGTTATGGACCGATCCCGCACGAATGACTCACCCTGTATATATAAAAATATTGTAACTCTCCTTCGCAATCAATTCCTGAAGATTTTGCGTTTTAAACTTCTTTTTAGTGTTTTTTACGCCAGGATATGGTGGCCTAGTGAGTGATTTTTTAAAATCTGCAATTTTTGACTTATGTTACAACTTGGTTTTTATACGAGGACAATGTAACACCTTATTTTTTAATTCCGCATAAAATTAGCCTTTCAACGATATACCTACAACATTCTCTATTTCTGCAAATAGTATTTTAGACAAATAAAAAATAGTTTTGACTAATATAAAAAAGTAATATAGGTACTCGTAAAAATAATTAAGTGGTTAGGCATATTAGACGCAAACTTACAGGATCATACATATATTTCATGGCAGGCTTACGTCACGAAAACCTTACAAATTTTAGCATAAAATAGTGAAGTACTTTTGGACAATCTACCTCATACTCAAGAGAGTAAAAGTTTTTTCAAGTCACAATAAACTATTTGTCAAATTGGTTTGGTGGACCATTGGCCATCGCGATCGCCGGATTTAGCCCCATGTGATTTTTTGTATGGGGAAGAATAAAGGATCTCTCCTAATAAACATGTTCTTTGCGGGAATGTAACAAAACCAGCTTTCGCTTAATAACCTATTAACAATCTGTCATGAAAACGCGGTATGAAATTGAATATTTTGTCCAAGAACAATTTTTGTCCAACAACCACGCTTGAACAATTGAACAACTGAACTGGGTGGTTCGTCCTTCGGCGTGTGATGATAATCATCGATCGCTGAGCTCTTCTCTGGATCGTGTTGAAGGTCCTCCAAGTCGAAACCACCTATTGAGCATTATTTGCTTCTTGCACCTCTTCATCAATTATATAAAAATTATCTTCCAGTGAAAGCTGAATTGTTAAAGTACTGAAGAACAATTTAATGCAGGAGTGCAGTTCTGCGCACCACACGACCAAGATTTGCAAGTTTGGTGCAGAGAAAGGAGTTGCAGTCCTGAATGCAAACGCGCTTATTTAACTTAACAGCGTCTTCGCGAAAACCGAAACTGCACACTCGCCCTCTTTCGAGCCTTCTTGTTATTCCAGACGCTTCTCAAACATCACCGAAAGTTAAAGAACCGTAGACAAGAAAGCCGACGCATCGATGACAATTTTGATGAGATTTTCCACACCAATAACCCAATTCGCGCAAATCGTAACACTTTCCGTCCTGATAAAAATTCAAAAAATGTCGCATCAATATAAAAACAGGTGCCGCACGATGGCTATTTACCAACAAACGCTCGCCCATATCTACCTTACATGGGTCTTGTTGGAAGATGCGAATTTTCATTGCCGTTTTCGTGTGTGCCAGTTTGGGAGTTTGTGAAGTACTTCATCCCGAACCTAGGTAAGTAGGCGGTATGGATTCACCCAATAAATATGTGTGTGAAGTGTCGTTAAAGTTAAGGAAGAACTGGGACCTGGTGGATTATGGCAGACAAAAGTGCAGTGGAAGGCTCATTGGGTCAAACACTGGGAAGTCCAAAAGGTAGACCTTCTTGTATTTGAATTGTTTCCTTCACAAATTTGTTGCTTTTGTTAGATTTGGATACCTGTGTGGAAAAAGGTATGGGGGCCCGTGCAAATGAAAGAATGGGTTCCGCTACCAAGACCTCCTCTACCACAATCGACTTGGGCGCCACCGCTTCACTGAACTATGACATCCTCAGAGAAATTTCCGCCTACAACTCTACCTTACACGCTTTACTTTATACCATAAGAAAACTTTAATTTATTAAATTATGTATATGTGTCGTCGATTTTTAAGTAAATAATAAATGAAGAGTCTAGAACCGTTCTCGAATTTATTATAACCTGCCAAAAAAAAATTAAACTGGGAATAACTCTGACGTTCAAAAGAGCGTTGCCAAATTTCGAACTTGAGTTGGAGAATTTTAAAATTAAGCTCTTTGTTAATAATCAATACATAAGATTCACTTAATGTCTTTTTCAACAAATAATATATCCTGGTTTCGGTTAGAACACGTTTGAGCAACTCCTGCAAATGTCATGATTTGACAGTTTCAAAAGTCTACACTGTAAAAAATAAAACAAAAATCGTGATGCCATAGCTCTATCAGCCTCCGTTTTTTATTGCACGATAAATTACATAACAGTCATTTAGTGTCTTTTTTAATAAATTCCATCTGTATGAGCAAATTTTTGATAGACAAAAAAGATATGTCAGTGTCAAACGTCTACATTGTAAAACAATGAAACAAAAGCTAGTCCATGGCCTACTAACAATGCCTTTTTTTGGACTCTATTATGAATTGTTCGTGAACTTGTTAGCAAGTAATTAAATTAAGATGAAAGTTGCAAATGATATTTTGCTAATGTTCACACTTTCTTTAGACTGACGTTACAATAAAACAATTAATTTTGTGAGGGACTCGTCCGGAAAGACTGCATCACATTGACACGAAATCGCTTTTAAGTAAAAAGCTAAGTCGGTCGAGAAACAAACAGTTGAGAGGCAAACGAATTAGCAACTGCATTTCTTTAAACAATCGTCGGCGTGCAAATATTTGTTATTTTTGTCAAAATGTAAACAAGGAGTGAAAGCAAAGTGATGTGCTCACGAGACTGATAAGCAATCGTTTTTTAAATTGATTAGCTTGGTATCACTAATTAGCTTTCGCTCGTTAGAAGTTATGACGCGAGGAAATTCAATACGAATAAGTTTATTTTTTATTTACAATAAAAAAGTAACAAAACAACAATAAAATGGTGATATATTAAATATTAATTCAGTCGAGAGTGAAAACATGCAATAAAATAACTAAATCTAATTACATATGTACAAAGGTACAGTATTAGGTACGATTAGGACGAGGGGAAAGTCAAGTTCTTTCCCTGTGTCTGACTTTGGACGTTTGGCACCTGATTCGGTACCGGAGCAACTTTGCTTTCACTGGCTTGGGCGTCGCTCCTGTCCCATTCCTTGTGATGGTGATGGTCGTGATGGTCGGGCGTCGGGAACCATTCCTTGATGATCACGGGACGCCAAATCATCTTCCAGCCCGGCACCCAAATTTCCTTCCACGCCGGCACCCAAATCTGCTTCCACGCCTCTTTCCACTCGAGCTTCTTGTCTTCAACCCAAATCTGCTTCTTTTCGGTGCGCCAAATCTGCTTCCAGGCCTCTTTCCATTCGAGTTTCTTATCCGGTATCCAGATCTGTTTCTTCTCGGTGCGCCAAATCTGCTTCCAGGCCTCTTTCCACACCAGTTTCTTGTCCTCGACCCAGATTTGCTTCTTCTCGGTGCGCCAAATTTGCTTCCACGCCTCTTTCCACTCGAGCTTCTTGTCCGCCACCCAAATTTGCTTTTTGGCGGGTTTCCAGTACTTTTTCCACACCGGTTTCCAGATTAGTTTCTTCTTCCAGAGGTCGTGCGCCGTGATTTCGGCGCCTTCGTGGTCCTTGCCGAGATAATGATGCCCGGGAATACCTTCTTTCACCCAGATTGGCACCCAGAGTTTTTTCCAAGCCGGTACTTGTATTTCCTTCCAAGCGGGTACTTTGATTTCCTTCCATACTGGTTTCCAGATCTTCTTCCAGTCGGGGACTTGAATCTCCTTCCACGCTGGAACCTTGATGGGTTTCCAGACCGGCTTCCAGATCTTCTTCCAGTCGGGAACTTGAATTTCCTTCCATGCCGGCACCTTTATTTCCTTCCACACTGGTTTCCAGATTTTCTTCCAATCAGGCACTTGGATCTCCTTCCAAGCTGGCTTCTTGGTCGGAACCCAGATGGGCTTCCAAATTTTCTTCCACGCCGGCTTCCAAATCTGCTTCTTGCCCGGCTTCCAAATCTTCTTCCATCCCTTCTTCCAAATCACTTTTTTCTTCCAGTACCCTGGATCGTGATGGTCGTGGTGGGCGTCGTGGTGGATCTCGTGATGGTCGTCTTCGTGGTGGTCGTCGTGGCCGATCAGTTCGTGGTGGTCGTCGTGGTGCTCATCGTAGACGTGTTCTTCTGTATGATGAGGAGTGTAATCGTAACTTCGTTTGTTAACCCTGAAACTTGATGGTTTGGAATGGCTTGGATGATGGGTTGAACGACTTACTGTTGACTCTCGACTGCTTGCTGGTCTTTGTTTGTGGATTCGAGCGGCTTACTCGTCGTCCAGGAAATGTGTGAAATTACCCAGAGGGTAATCTGGAACAAACAAACAGAAATTGGTAATACTTGCAAAGTGTGCGGGCTTTCACTGCAACAAATGGGACGGCATAATATCTGAATACACAATGTGCAAAATGACAATTTCTAAATCAAAAGCGAGTATTTGTTTTGATTTTGAAGCAGAACGCGCACTAAATTCCAAAAAAGACACCATTTCACTAACCACTAAGTTCCGGTGGACCCTCATGGTCTAGGAGCCACGGAAGCGACTCGGTCTTGTTGTAAGAAGAGCTCTTAACTCATTACTGCGGTTTAGATGGAGTTTGTTATATAGGTTCGGCTGTCGTCCTCAGGTGGGGTGTTCACTTTCCCTGACGCCATGCAAGGCCAAGGCACAAGGCTATGAAGGAAGAAAGTGATATGTGGACCACCGCTGGTGATTTTCGGATAGGATTAATTTTACGCACTTTACGCCTCGCGAAGTTCACTTTCGTTCAATGGACCAGTGAAAACCGAAAGATCGTGGATCATGTGCGCTTCTAGAGTACTTTCACGCTGGTGGACTTGTTTGGGGATAATCACCGGTCACTGCACTTTTTATTGAAATGTCTCTTATCGGCTCGACGGTGAAAATCATGAATTTTGATTTTTTAGCCGGGCCCCTGCTAATTAGTCGTGCAGGGGGTTATATTTAGTGGGCACGTGTTAGTTTGCAAAACGACGCGGAAGTGAAAGCAATCGCGATTTTTTATCCACCTACAGTGACAATATTTTAATGCATCTCGTGAATTCCAATATACCTTTGTGCGCAGTGAAAAAATCCATAACTTTCTATGCAACTGTTGAGCAAGCTGTAAAAATCAACAACTTTTCGTTCTGAAGTTATCGGGAAAAAGGAAAGCGGCTCAATTACGGGGAATTAGCACTCGTCGCCAAATTTCTTGGACCATCGTCGACGAGTCGTGGGTTGGGGAAAATCGGGCGGATTTGCTTATAAATTGAAGCCATTAGCATTTCGATGGGCACCCAAACACAGTTACGCAACACTTTCCCAACTTGTAAATTGTATCGCAACGGTACCACCAACTCGGAAAACATAACACTTTCTTCGGAAATTTCGATTGCTCATTTTGAAAATTTTTAATATCTTACACCGATCGATTTTATAACCCATTGTATGCAAATCCGCCGCCCAAATAAGTTCGGGGAAAAGCATTTCGCTCGTAATAATTGCATAATTTTAATTGTGTCACATTTCGGCGGGACTCCCGAGGAAAGTGTGATTTCTTTTCCACGGCCAGGTTCAAGTCGCGGCTTCGTGCGTTATAGCCGTTCCTAGGTTCAAGCGCAAATTCCGAAGAAAGTCTCAGTGTCGTAACGACAACCAGACTGATATGGAGGAGCGGGGAAAGTGTCTATGCTGGAAAAAACCGATCTTTCCGTATTCGTTCACCAAATAGTCTGCATATCAGGCTCGTTAGATTTCGACCTAGCGTGCGTGCATTTCTCTTATGTGGTGAAAAAACTGAGTCAGATGTGGTTTGACGTGTAATCTGATCACTTTCTTCGACACTGGAAAATTTTTGAAGAATGCCAAAGAAAGCAGAATCGTTTTTAACAGAAAATAAAATGCGTTTAAGATGTGTTTGATGACCCTTGTAAGACCTCACTATATGTGATGGCTTTGAGGAAAAATTTCCATCTTACACAACTCGAACACTTTCTTTATTGTTATGATCTCATCTTCGATATTACGTGGTGCAAGTGGAGCATGAAGCCGCTTTCTGAATCAAGTGGAGAATTATACATTTTGTCTTATTTTGATTATGGAATTATATTTGCATTGTCACGTGCATACGAATAAATAAGGGTTTGAGTGGCTAGGGAATCACTTTGGAATTCGTTAGAGGGTAGAATCTTGAGATGGAATCGGGTACAACTTATAAGAGACTTAGTATCTTTTTTCTACTTTGCGTATATAACAAAGCTGTTAATTCACTTAATTGGGTGCCTTAATAGGTTTTTGAGTTTCGTAATAGAACTAGTATAATTTGGTTTTTCTAGGTTAGAATGTGATAATCAGAAATGTCATGACAAACGTCAAAGTAAACACAAAACGTTACAATATTTTTAATTAAATTCAGTTTTCCCCAATTATTATTATTATAAGCAATAATCGTAACTTTGGATGTGTCTTGAGCACTTAAATTAATCCAATAAACTTGCCACAATATTTTGCTTAAAATTATTTTCACCGCAAACTGTTATAATAATTGCGTCTAATTACATTTGAAAATCGAACAGTCAATTTTGACAATTGTCAACCAACCCATGCAAAATTCTTCAAATTTTAAAATTGCATAAATAATGCAAAGCAGAAAAATAGTATAAAAACCCATTTATAAGGCTATTATGGCATTTGTCCTTTCTAAAACTCCCGGCTTTGCGGGTCGTTTTACAAACTTGTACTCATACAATAAAATATGCCTTATGGAACTCGTTCTTTAAAGAATTAACGTGTGCACATAAATAAAACCAGGTTGCGTAGGCCATGGAATAACTTCGAAGATCAATTGAGTGTAACTAAATTGCTATCTTAAATTCGATTCCGCTAGAAAATGTTTAAGTTAGGTTCCTGTTTGTTCGAAAAATTTTTACTATTTGATTGCGACCAGGAGATGCAATATTTTCATAAGAACGATGTACACATGTCTGGCATTTATTATAAACAATTACTCGTCTTGCGCAAACACCAACACCAAAACAAAACGTTACGATATTTTTAATTTAAATTAGTTTTCCGCAATTATTATAAACATTAATCGTTACGTTAGATGTGCACTAAACTAATCCCAGGTAAGTTGCTTGACACAATATTTTGCTGCAAATTATTTTCAAGGCCAACTGATGCTGACATCAATTGCATTGGAAAATCGAAATATCAATTTTGACAATTGTTAACCAACCCATGCAAAATTCCCTAAGTTATAAAATTGCATATAAATGCAAAGTGGAAAGTTCATAAAGCTATTATGGCACTGGTTCTTGGCTCATACAAAAAGTAATTCCTTATGAAACTCGTTCTTTAATATACTATTAATTTTCAAATGTTTGCAGTGTATTTAAAACACATCCGTTTCTCCAATGTTTCGTTCTTTGCTAGTTTTTAAAAATGATTTAAATTTTTTTATTTCATTTGCAAATTCGATCAGGTTCATGGCTCCGGCACATGGTCTGTCAATCTGTGGTAAAATAAAAAAAATATAGGAAATTGTGACTGGCATGTGGCTATGTCAATCTCAGTTACACTGGAAAGTCGATGAATTACATGGCCTCTTGAGCCTTGGGTTTTATTTGTACACACGCTACTATTTTAACAAATTCCATCTCCGGGCATCGGCAACTTTTTGTGTTATTTCATATGTCAATGTCAAACGTCTACACTGTAAAAATAAAACAAACGCTAGATTCCAATTTTTTATTTGTACGCCCGTTACATCAAAATGCAAGAGCTTCAACATTCTTTACTCTGTCACATTTTTAGATTGTGTGTGTGAAAACATTTGCCTCTACCTGCGGCTGGTGGTATTGACCACCTTATTAGTTTTCATACACAATGGCTTCGAGATTGAATAGATTTGGAAGAATTGTTAGAAAATGAATTTTTGCCAATCAATAACAGGAACGGTGAGAATGTTATAATTACAGTGTTGATCGGAGCTTTGGACGTTGGCGTTAAGTAATGTTTCATGTCACACACATCTTCGAGTTAAGTCGTGCACACTTCAATTAGAAAATATGAATCTTCTAACGCGATTTGTGCACGGAAACCGTTTTAATATATCGAGGTGACCGCGGTTTATCCAAACCACTTTCACTCCAATTTATAATTGAAGAATATACAGGGTGTTGGAAGAAGGTTTTCTAATATTTATAGCACCTTATACAGCACAGTTAGAGGAATCCAAATTGTGTTTAATTATGTAATTATGTAAATTATGTCCTTTTCGTCTGGGTATGAAAATAACCGATTTACCTGAAGCCAGTTGAAGACTTTCAGAAATTCATAACTTTATAAAGTAAAACGCGTACAGAAGACCTTATTGAAGCAGTACAAATAGTAAACATTCTTAAAAATTTATAAATTACCATTCTGCCGAATTTTAAGAGTCTTCCAAAAAGAACGCGGGGAGAAAAATCACATCTTGGCAACATACGAAAAAAAAGTTTTAGTTCAATTGCACTTAATTAATAGGCTCCCTTAGCTCTCGTGTTGCTGATATTAAAATACTTTTTTCAACGCCCCGTATATTTCGCTTTAAATTGGTCTGCGGATTGAAATTGGAAAAAGTGCCTATCATGCCTGACTTATTTGCTCGTCGGGGTCTGCGTCATTAACTGCAAGAGGCACGTTTCTGAATACAATAACGATTTATGAGAATTAGATTCGTGTGTCGTTTGTCTTCAAGAAACGTATGGCGTTTGTTGGTTGAATTTAGATGCGGATGAAAGTTGCCGAGGAACCCTGCCAGACCCGTGTTTAAAAACGCTTCTATCTGATTGATTTAATCTATCGATTAGAGAAAGTATTGATAATTATCTGCCCCATAATTTGCGTTATTAAATCGTGGTAATCAGATATATCAGACGCAAGTTCGTTGCTTTTTAGTGCGGTGCGGCTCGAGTCTGCACGAGATGCAGTTTTCGTGGTTGGGAATTTCTTTTACTATCAAGGACTAGGTCACAGATGAAAAACACTTTCTTTATAGTTTGCGGAATTTTAACGTCAATATGAAGAATCGTCATTGCTCTATTACGCAAGTTGCTGCAAATATTTCGAGAAAATTTTTCCTAAAGCAACATAAATATTCATACTCTTTTGCATTTGTCCAAAACAGTCGTTGCAACATTTTTTCGTTTGGAACGAGGAATATTCAAAATATTTAATCTTACATTTTGGGTGCTAAATTAAGGCTGTTGTAAGTACAACGGGACTTTTTACAGTCTACATACGTATAATTACATATTAAACAGTTTGAGTGTCATGATTTTGATTTGTTTGTTTCTTCCCATTATTTTTACTTCACTCCACTCCACCATGACCTAAGACAAGCAAAATTGTTGTATATCAACCCTGGCGATATGGCCATGCAGTACGATAAAAAAATATAACGAAAAGAATGTCCAGAAAATAGAATAATACTAAAACAGATTAGATCATCTTATAGAGAAATTAAAAACAAGCAAATAACGAAGGCCACAATATTTCTAAATGATAAAAACAAATATTTACTGGGAAAGGATGAAGATATCAAAGGAAGGTGGAAATAATATTTCCTAGAGATGCTAAATGTACCTATGACAGAGACCACAAAAAAAGAAAACGCACAGAAAACAATCGGGGATCCAACGACACAAGAAATAGAGGAAATCATAACAAAACTGAAAAACAACAAAAGCTCAGGGGAAAACGGAATAACAGCCGAAAACACCAAATTTGCTGGAGATATAAAGACTATAATAACAGTAATAATAAACATATGAAAAGGAGAAGAAATGCAAACAGAGTGTAAAACCGCTACCATTGTTTCGATGCGAAAGAAAAAAGTCCCAACAGATTGCAACAACTATAGAGAGATTTCATACCCTGTACACATAAAAATATTTTTATATTGTGCAGCCTCCGGATCCACGTAACTATTTCCTTTAGCCTTTTTTTGTAGCTCTACCCGGTATTAAATGGGCGAAAACGCAGTGTTGGGACATCCTGTATAAGATATTGGCAACAATGATAAAAACGAGGATGGAAGTAATAATGAACCCGCAAATGAGAGAATACTTGAATTAAGAAGGGGGACCACAGACCAAATATTCATAGTGAAGGAATAGCAATAACGTGCTTTGAGTACATAATTTTACTGGTAGTACTTTTTGTCTCTGTAAACAGATCCATGATTCTACAAATGCTCAAGTAGTTCAAGATACCGGCTTAATTTATCAAAATCACAACAAGCAAGGTTGAAATCAAGGGGGAATTAGGAAAAGAAACAAAACACAAAAATAAATAAAATTTAAATAAAAAGGCAAACACGTTCATAAAAACAAAACAATAAACAAATTTAGGGGGACCCATTTTCAACCCTCTTCTTCGACGTAGTGTTGGAAAAAATAGTCAGAAACGGAAAGTGGAGCAGAGAGGAAACAATACTAAACAAAAGTCAACTCATAAGTAACGCTGATGATGTGGCTATACCAGCAAGAAATTTGAAGGAACTAAGAGAAATTAAACACAGAATGACAGAAGGAGCGCAGAAAATGGGATTAATGATAAACGATGATAAGGCCAAACTAACAACAAACAACAGAACACAAACTAGTGGTAGACACGACCAACACAAGATGGGAATTCGAAAAAGTAAATAAAAATGAAAATGAAGAATAAATAAACTACTCATGTAAGACATAAACCTGAAAATATATACTAAAGAGAATAAATATATAGGTACAAAAGTGATACTTACAAATAAAGCACATAAAACGATAGATTAATTTTATTAGTAACGTTTAATTGGTTATTAAAACACGAACAATGTAAATTGTTTGTGAATACTACTTACACAGTATATTTTGCACGGATATAAAACGTATAATGAAAGCGTTGAAACAATGCGAAGAAAAAACCATTTCGAATCGTTCCTGTCAAATGTCCAAGGGCCACACTGTAAAAAATACAAAAACTTGATTGCATCGCCTAGTAATAATATAATTTGCACGCCCTTTATATTCATATAAATAATGGTAAATTTAAAAGAAGACAATAATTGTTGCAGATACTTGCTTCTACCTATGCAACACCACCAACAGCCTGCTGAAAGTAGTGCTGCATATATAACTGGCTCAACTAAAACTGTTATGTGGTGATTTTATATTTTTATTAATTATCTAGACCTATTTAACACATTTGTCAAACTTTTAGGAACATTTTCTTTTGTTTACTAGATTCAATAAATTTTAGAGTAAAAGTAAAAGTAAGATGAATTTCTCCGAGTTAGACCAAGAAATGATAATTTCCGAAAATCATTTGTAAATAAATGTGCGCACTTCTTTTTAGAGACTTAAAATAAAATGAAACTATCTAGAAAGTTAAAACTGTTTTAGTTCACTTTTACCACTTGCTAAAATTTACTTTTTCCAAAGAGTCGATCGATCTTGTGAGCCCCTTTTACTTTTGCGATTTTTTCTTTTTGGACTTTAAATTGCCAACCAGAAGTTGTGACAATATATTGTCCCACATATTAAACTATATAAATATTCATTAATATTAAATATGACTAATTGGATAATTATGAATAATTCATATAGTCGTAATTAGTGATACTGTTATTTAACTAAGATTAAATAATGTCATATATCGTGTATACAAAAAAACAGAGGTTCAGAAAGCCAGGAAATTTAGATTTTGTTCAATTTTTTTTACAGTGTAAGTTTTTGAGATTTGCCACAAATTTGCACAAGCGATGTCCAAACCTGTCTTTCGGCATTGGTTCAAACCGACCCCTCGAGATGGTATTTGTTATATAAAAAAAGAAAATGTATCGTTTTTGAAACAGTTGACAACAGAGAACTTAATCTCACACTTCTCTAGCTTTCGGTTAATATTTTTCTACACTCTACCGAATTTAGAAGTACCGAGGAATTAAATTTTAGATAACACGACTTGTACAGCAATTTTATCATTATAAAATTATTCAGCGTGTTAAAAATACAGTCAGACGGAATGTGAAAATGCATTAATAATTTATTTCCTTAGTATCTTTCTGTCTACGTAGTTATGCAAATTAATTTCGTTCAGAATATATATGGACCTAACATGTGTATAAATGGTCGATACATTTTAAGTTGAACTGAAAATACTGTTCTGCAAATTTTAACACGACGTTTATTTGACATTTATAGCGACACGGCGTTGTTTATTGTGATGAAAGAAGATACGAAATTGTGTTACGGATGGCGCCTTCGGTATCCAATGATTTGTCAAGTGTCGACATATCCTGGTGCCTCGAAGGAATCTAAGCGAAACTTTCTTTTGTGTATTATTTGATAATGACAAGTAATCTCAGCTGACCATTAAAGGATCCGGGCAAAGAAAGTTCTAAGTGACGCAATCGCGCATTCTTCAGTAATAATAATCAGCAGAATTGGTGTTACAGACCAAAACAACGCTGGCCTTCGCCGTTAGAAAGTGAATATCGCGGGGGAAGATCACGTTTGAAGAACATACACCTTGATCTTGGCTCTCGGCGCGGATGAAGTTAATGGTGAAAGTGACTGAGAATTCATAAAAATGTTAATCGTGTACCGGAGCCTCCATGAAATTAAAATCTATAGATAGATGATGCGAGTTACGTAAGAGAGGAGAAAGTGTGGGACGTTTTTGTTTTGGTTGAATCAATCTGACCGGATTATAAAAGTTCGTTTTTATTGTACAAAACTTAAGCTAAGAAATAACAATAATAATAATACAAAAAGCTTAAAAATAACAAAGAATTAACTCACTGGCGAACCTGATATTATATATACAGCATTTTGTACTAGAGACATAGCAAGAACATTATGTACAGAAAGGAGTTCTGAAGATGTGGCTAATCCCAGCCGTGGTGGTGGTGGTGTACCTTCACCCAGACCTTTTCCCAAATGGGAATGGAGACTTTCTTCCAAGCCGGGACTTCAATAGTTTTCCATACTGGTACCCACACCTTCTTCCAGACATCCTTCCAAATCTGTTTCTTTTCTGTAACCCATGCTTGCTTCTTCTCCGTTCTCCAGATTTGAACCTTTTCGTGTTTCCAGATCAGTTCCTTCTTGGGAACCCAAATCTGTTTCTTCTCCGTTCTCCAGATTTGGATCTTCTTCGGGATCCAGATTTGTTTCTTTTCCGTCCTCCAAATCTGTTTCTTTTCCGTTCTCCAAATTTGCTTCTTCTCGGTTCTCCAGATTTGCTTCTTTTCGGTCCTCCAAATTTGCTTCTTCTCGGTTCTCCAGATGGTTTTCCATTCGGACTTCCATTCGAGTTTCTTCTGCGGTATCCAAATCTGCTTCTTCTCGGTTCTCCATACTTTATTCCAAACGGGTTTCCATATGAGTTTCTTCTTCCACAAATCGTGTGCGGTGTATTCGCTGCCGTGGTGATCTTTTCCCAAATAGTGCTCTCCAGGTATTCCCTCTTTCACCCAAACGGGTACGAAGCTTTGTTTCCAGTCGGGAACTTGAATTTCCTTCCAAGCCGGGACTTGAATCTCTTTCCAGACGGGGATCCAGATCTGTTTCTTGTCGGGAACTTGGATCTCCTTCCAATCGGGGACTTGGATCTCGGTCCAGTCCGGCACTTGGATTTCTTTCCAGTCCGGTACTTGAATTTCCTTCCAGTCTGGAACTTGAATTTCCTTCCAGGCGGGAACTTGAATTTCTTTCCAATCCGGAACTTGGATTTCTTTCCAAGCAGGGACTTGAGTTTCCTTCCAGATGGGTTTCGTTACGGTTTTCCAGTCTGGAACTTGTATCTCCTTCCAGATGGGAACTTGGATCTCCTTCCATGCGGGAACTTGTGATTTTTTCCATTCGGCTTTCCACTCCAGCTTCTTCTCGTGTTTCCAGATTTTTACCCATTCTGTTTTCCAAGTTAGCTTCTTGCTCCAGTAGCCCTCGGGTTCATGATGGGATCTTTTGACGCGCGAGAGACCAGTAGGGACACTTCGGATCGGTGCAACGAATAAGCACCCGAGGAAGACCTTTAAAGAACAACCGTTACCACAATGTCATAAAAATATTACCTAATAAGCTATTTAATAATCCGGGAATAATCACAAAAGCACTATGCACAGAAAAAGTCACTAACCAAGAGTGCCCAACACTTCATTTTGATTGTGGCCCCTTATCGTGGGGTGGTGCGGCGGTAAACGCTGTTGATTTACTGAAGTTTCTATCAAACTCTTCACGTTTTATACCGGGCAATCTTTTGCATTACTTTCCCCCCAAATAGTCAAGAGTATGTAGATGCTTTTGTGAGGGGGGCGTTTTCAGGCAAGCAGGTACCACTTTCTTCGTCGCCGGAGCTAAGGTGGGATCGGGCAATTACACTACACTTCCTACCGTTTGTGCTTTTTTCCTTCATTGACATCCTTATCACGCGTTTACTTCCGATTTATTTTCATTTCTTTCGACCCACTCGTGTTGCGTCTGGCGCTAAATGGAGCGCAACTTCCAGTACCACGTGGACCGAATTTTTCGCTCAGTGACCCACTGAAAGTGCACACACCATTTTAACACTTGCTGGCGCTTAATTAACAGATGCGTTCTTAGTGCACCTATTGTTATAACAAGTGTGAAGAGATAATGATCTCTGGTCGCATTAAATTTGACTTTTCACTGCATTGTTGTAGCATTGACAATGACTGCGCTAAGATGCGTCGAACGAATTTTTTACACTCCACGAACTTTCTACTCCTTGTTATTTTACATTTTCGTTAATTCCGCGATCATTATTTTTTATTAGTAAAAAGTAGGTTTGCTGGAAGTCTACCGAAAAGTAGACGTTTCGTGTTTACTCTGCCATAAACACCTTCATCATGGGTTTAATCGTCAAACATTGTCAGACGGAACTCGTATTTCATTCTTTCGTTTCTCTTCGGTAATGACTGAAGACTACTCGGCGGGTTAATATTGACTTATGAATAGATATATATGCTACTGGTTTTTTGTTTGTAGGAAACGAGAAAGTCGGTTTAAGTCTTTAGTGCTTAAGGGTTTTGTTTCGTGGGCCATTAATTTCGACATTTTGATGCAACGTAAGGTTGAGGAAGCGAGTGGAAATTGCAGGAAACGCTTGAATATTCGGAATCGGCGACGTTACGACATTAATGCGCGTCCTGTGAATCACAATTTGTGAGCAATTGTGCATGCAAGCTAACAGTTCCTTTAAGATGTTTGAATGTGTCAATCTTGCACGCCACCTCTTAGCGGAACCCATTTCTGTCAATCCATCACTCTTCCAACAAATTAAGTTCTCGTCGATAAATGCCAGCGGGAATTATGATAACCGCTGATAAATAGGCTTTGTTGTGTGCAGAGCCACTAAAAGTGAACGTGCAAGTGTGCCATAAAAGCCGGTCATATTGTGATAATTGACTTCTCACTTGAGCTATTACAAGTCGGGTTATGTAATTGTCTTAAGAAGTGCCATCGACAACTACAATAGTTGTGCTCATTGAAATGACATTACATTATCAAATTGCGTTGACACGGTTCGGTGACGCCGCGAGCTCCAGATTCGCTTTATTTTGCCGGTGCTCGTCGAATTCTAATTTCTTCTTTCACCACACAATTGCTGTTACAACATTAGCTGCACTTCGTAATTAATTTTATGGCCAATAACTCGGTTAGTCGGGTGAATGGTGATGGCCTTGGCGCTTCGTGAATACCTATTGTGGGCTCCAGACCACCAAAACGGTAATCCAATTTCGAGTGACTTTCTACTGTACGAAATAGTTCAAAAAACTGTCCAAGCCCGGAGCACTCCTTCACTCCGATTCCTAAATAAACGAGTGGACCAAGGTGCGGTCGGCTAAGTGGCGGTACGGACCCTATTTCCGAACCGGAATACGGACGCTGGAAAACCGGAAATTCAAATAAACGCGCCGCGGTTATATATGAAGAATTTTTTCGTACGATCTAACTCGTGGAATCCTTTCACTCGTGCGTACATGTGACTTGTATGTTGTAACAATTTCGGTTTGTTTTTCGAAGCCATTTCTCGCTTTTTTAATAATAGCTGAGGTGAAATCTTGCCTTACGTAAGATTAATTTTAAAACGCACTTTTAATTAAGCTTAAACAAACACGGACTGTGAGCAAAGCAGGCGCTTCCGGGCCACGACAGTCGATTGGGCGCAAGAATGGTACACATGGGCGCTTCCAGATCGATGGGTGGATGCTCAGAGACACCCCAATAAGTTATTTGTCTGGGAAAGTGGCACGCAGCTACAAATAAACAGACGCAAAGTGATTTAAATATAAAATTTTGTGCTAATGGCGTGATATAAGAAGCCGTAATGTTTGCGTAAAATTCATTACGCCTTGCTAGAATTTCATGAAAAATAAGGCTGCAAATAAGGAGCGCCTTTCCCCTATCGCTTCTCATATGATCATTAACTGCTCTAGGTTCCCGGGGGTGTTCAGATTATTCCGTTCCTTAAGGGTTTTTGATGCCTTAGATTCGCCTGGTTTTTGGGTTCTTCAACTTCCTCCGATTCTTCAGATTGTTCCAAATGCACCGATTTTTCAGATCGTTTAGGATCGGTTTCAGAGGCATTAGCTTCTTTCTTTGAATTTAATTATGATTTGATTCTTAAAATTCTTTATAATCTCGGTTTTTCAGCTTCTTCTGATTCTTCAATCATTACGAGTAGATTCTTGTAATTCAGTAGATAGTTCAACTACTCGACATTCTTTATGTTCTTTTGAGCTTGGAATTTGGATTTTTAAATTCCTCAGGTTCTCAAGGGTTTTCAGCTTCTTCTAATTCCTTAGATTCTATGAGCATTTTTGGATTCTCTTGATTTTTTTTGGACTTTTTAATTTCACAGTTTTATTACAGATTTTTCAGATACCTCTGATTCCACATATTCTTTAGAATTACCAGACGATCCTTGTGATCCTGGAAACTCATAAAAATCTTTTATTATATTTGAACATTCTGTGGATCTTCCGATGCTTCAGATTGCGCAGATTGTTCAGATTCTTGAGGCTCTACTTGCGTGGCATTAGATTATTTTTTTGAATTTTATTTTAATTTGATTCTAAATATTTTGCATAACCTCGGGGTTTATCAGGTTCTTCTAATTCTTCCGATTCCGTAGATAGTTCAAGTTCTTGAGAATCTACTTGAAAAAAAGGTTCTTTTGGGTTTGGAATTTGCATTTGCACTCTTTAGTTGTTCGCTGTTTTTCAGTTTCTTTCGCTTCTCCTCCCTAGATTTTTTAGATCCGAGGTTTTTTAGTTCTTCGGATTCCGCCAATTACGCAGTTGTTCAGATTCTTCAAGGTCTACTCGAGATCCATTAAATTTTTCCATTAATTTGATTATGTTTGGACCTTTAAATACTTCAAATTGTTAGAGATTCCTTAGATTCTTGGGATTTTTCAGATACCGCAGATTCTTGATATATTCTTGCATATATTCTTCACCTTCTTTGAATACTTCAAACTTCTCCGATTGCGCAGATTTTTGAGATTCATTCGATTCATGCTTATGATGTAAACATTTTTTGATTATAAGATAATTTAGATTTTATCATATTTTTGAGAATCAGCACATTCTTCAGGTTCTCCGCGTCAGCTTCTTCAAATTCTTTCAATTCTACTGATTCCTAAAGATCTTTTTGAAATTCTCTTCCTCGATATAATTAGGTATTTTTTACCCTTCCTTCAAATGCTCCAGAACTTGTGGATTATTTTCTTTAGAAAATTTACATTTGGATTGTTTTATTTAGATGTTGTGTTGTGGGTTTTGGATTCTCTCGTTTTTCATTCGCTATATCTGTTTAATTTATTTATACTTTTAGACATAAGTTTCATTTTTTTTTACCCCAGTCTAGCGGTCCCTTAAATTAAAGTTATCTATCTACCTATGAAGGACACAAGGCAGGAAACAGATTAAAAATATATTTTTCTACATAATAATAATTCTTTAACTTTTACACACTTATTCCAACGTTTTTCCAATAAAGTTATGCCTTCAAATAAAAACTCTTTTGGTAAATTTGCAAAATAGGTTTTTCAGCCACTTTTTTGTTGGACGAAAACCGCCGCCTCGTAAGTGTTTTTTGAAATTGGACAAAACATTTAGTCAAAGGGAGGTTAGGACTGCAGGGAGGATGAGGAAATTCTTCAAAGCAGCATTTATTAATTTTTTCTTGGGAACTCGTGCCTTATGCACTCTGCAGTTGTCATACAGAAGAAGGGTTTTCTGTGAGTTATTGTGAAGCATTTTCTTGCAAATGGCAGCCTTCAGTTTCTTGAATAATTGCTTGTACATATTCCCATATATTATAGTCTTTCTGTCATGTATTCAATCAACAGTATACGCTGCGAGTCCCAAAAATACGTTAGTATTATTGAAGAAAGTATAGTAGAAGAGAGGTACTTAGATTCAAATGAAACGCACTGCCCAAAGTTTTTAAAAATTGAAAAAAAGAACCAATGGTTTGACACTGAATGCAGTAAATTAAGACCACAGATGCGACAAAAAAGCATGAAGCGATTATGTGGAAAAAAACACGAAAGAAATGAGAAATATGTACCAAGGTGTGAAGAATGAAACAAGAGGATACCAAGCCCAAACAGTTTACTACAAAGATAAAGAAGATCGGATGCTCACCGTTGAACAGGACATAATGAGCAGATGGAGAACCTATTTTGATTAGTTGATTAATAGAGAAGATGAAACATAATACAAAGAGAAAAATATGTAGCTATTTAAATATACACAATCAAATTTAAACGAATACATGCAGAAACTACTACGGGAATATGGGAAAATGAGAAACTACCAAAAGACTTGAAGGAAACGAATCTGACCCATACAAGATAAAAACGAGATAAGAGTGTGTGCCATAATTATGAAGCATATGAAGTATTAACCGCCCACATAAAAAATAAATTAGTGAAAGAGGCGGAATCCAAAATAAGAGAGAGTGAAGTGACGCTCAGGCACTCAAGTACTACTTGTATATATTAAATAGGCACAATTTTTTCCTTCTTATCCTTCAATAAGAAGAAAACCAAATATATGGAGTAGTCCGATAGAGAATTTACGGAAACAAGTAAATAGGTATAGAAATTGGTTGAGGAAATTGAAAAAGTACACATGTTAATATGCATATTTAGTAACAAAACTTACAAGAAAACCAAACATTGTTTAAAAAATTCAAACTACGACTAAATATTATCAAAAGCATAAACATAGCTAGTATTAGAAGAAGTACTAATAAGTAGTTCAAGAATATTAAAAAACGCGAACAAACACAACACTTGCGTAAGAAAACCACTGATTAACAGAAAATATACAAGTAACTAATATAGATAAATAAATATGCACTTTGCCTCCTAATATAAAAAAACCCTTTGGGTTATTGCCTGTTCTTGTCGAGAATTTTAAAGACGCTTTTGTGTCCGAGTTCAAATCACTCATTTTTCCACCGTTAACGCTTTACAGATAAACCAAATAATCACTGATTTGGACCAAACTTGGAAGTTGCAACTCTTATATATCACAGTGATTTGATATTAAAGAAGAATAGTGATTGCGATTTGTTGTCATATCTAAATAGATAACTTTGCAATCTTCCCTCGTACAAAGTACTTTTTAAAACTTTTATCTGGGCGCTGCCTCTGATGAATATTCATAGCGCATAATTCTGACTCTTGTCGATCCTCGATTTAAACGAACTGATCAATCAATTATCCGAGAAATTTTACATCTTCCACTTAGTTTTGCTCCAAAATTAACACGAGAAACTTAATTAGCGTCTCATGTCATAATTTTGTCCACTGACAGCCTGGTTCCGGCGGATAAATTCGAATTTCTACTAGAGAAATCAGAGTCGGGACAAATGATCCGCCGCTACAAGCAATCATTTCATTTATAGATCGATAACTTTGCAATTACCAATGATTTATCTCCAGACAAGCACACATCGTAGAAAGTTTTTACAGTCCGCCCCGCGTCATTTTTGATTTTCGTCATCGCTTTTTACGACAATGCAAATCGAGTTCGTCCGACGAAAGCGCCTAATGAGCACTCTTGTGCATCATCTTCCCACAATTGAGGAAGGAAGTGAAAGACGCGGACAATGCGTATTTTACTATAAATCGTCCCGACTGAAAATAATTACGCGGATCTCATTTTCACTTCTGCGGCCCAACTAGTTCATAAATACCGAATTCGACGAGCAGAGCACGCGAAACGAGAATCACAAAGCGAAACGGCGTAAATTTAATTTTATAGCCCCGCAATGAATTTTCACTCGGGCATATTTGGGAGTGCAATAAAAATTAAATGCGTCTCGGAAACGGTTTTTGGAACGGCCACGGGGTACAATTAACTCGGATTGTTATTGCGTCTCGCCGACTTACAGCCCCTGAGTCGCTGTGAAAGTCAAGTTACAATTTTAAAAAAATCCAGAAAACACCCACGAAGCCCAGGAAGTAAAACATCGGAAGTGAAATCCATGGAATGCATCGGACGTGGACATTGGCTGATTAGGCCGTCGCCAGTCCAAAAATAACCAGCGGTTCTTTTAATGTCCATTTCTATTGTTTCCGCACTTTCTACAAGATTTTGCGTGGTTTAACAGGACATTTAAAGCAAAAATACTTTCCTCGCGTTATATCCTGAAATCTTAACAAGCACCGCGTCAGACGACGATTTATTACAACTCGCTGCCAAATGACACCGATAAATTATCTCTAATTCAATGTTGAACCAGCGACTGTACACCGAAGATAAGAAGTCCGACAAATTGTTTGCAGACAACACAGAAACAATAACCGGTCCGCTAATGGAAACTGCACACAACGGCAAACTGCTAATTGTAACATAAAAATGAACATTTTTGGTGCGGTGAAAGCCCCAAGCTCTTTGATGGCACTTACGTAACACGTAAATCAAGAACGGCAAATAATAGCAGAAGGAAGTGATCAACCGGTCTTGTGTTCTTCCCAAGAAGATAATTTCCCAGCTTATATTATATCAACGGTGCAAAGCATCGTTGGAAAGTTGCCCAGAAATGCAAATCTGCATTTTCAAAGTTCAAAACTTGTCCAAGTTTAATGTCACATATACTATCGCCGAAACGCTACCATTGCCTCAATTTGACCGAGATGAAGCTCAATTGGACAACTTTCACGCGGCTTACCTTGTCGTAATTATCGTGGTGTTTTGTGGAGAAAAAAGGGAAGTCATCTTGGAAGAAAGTGAGAAATTTAACTGAATGGCCACCGCGCGGAATGTCCGCATAATATGCGCTAAGTGATCATGTAATCTCAAACATGCGGCCGACTTGTTAAAAGCCCCAAATTCGCACATTATTTATCCTCTGACAACGCAAACAAATTGTCGGGAGTCGAATATGCATCTTCATCTTCGGTTGGAAGTTTTGTTGTGCAACGGATTCCACAAAAGCTATTACGACTGAAAATGTAGCGGCTAGTGCGCATCGTTGTAATTGTTGTCACACATATCTCACCGCGACAATCTATTGCAAAATAGAAAAAAGTGAAAGAATAGGGAAATAGCTCAGTAATGAGCCCAGCAGTGTTACTAAATAACGCAGTCATCGCGGTCATTATGAATTATTATTGCCTTTCGGTTTTTAATGTTAAATTTCATGTGGGAGGCAATAAATCCCACAATGGAATTATGTAAAAAACCATTAATGGCGACAATAAAATGTTATGGCATTTTGTTTGAACTGATTTTGGCGAATTTTCGCTTGTTGTTGGGATAATTGTCAATATTTTTATTACGGGCCGAACCCACACTTTCACCCGACAGGTGGAGGATTTTTAACCACACTGGTCCATTTACTTTTTAATTATTTAATTGCGCGGTTGACGTAATGGAGGCTGAGGAAATTGATGAGGACCTGAAGATAAATTATTGGCCGGTATTGGCTATCACGGCACGATTTTCCATGTTGAAATACTTACAAAATAGGAAGAAATGCTCCTGACCCACCAGCAAATCAGTACCATACGCATTCTTCTGCGTTGTGTAATTGTTACAACTAGCTCCCTGTGAGGAATCCCAATTGATTGCCCAAGAAGTCGCGGTATTCAGCGGTAGCACTTTTGAGAAATAATTCTAATGAGATTTTGAATACAATGAGAGTCTGCCTACGCTTTTCTGTTCTTGTGATCCTTGGGTGAAAGTGTTTTCAAGTGTACGCAAGGTTGTGTTGTTCTATCACAAGAACGGCTCGATTATGTGCGTTATTTTTCTAGCGCGCAAAAAACTGCAACGCATTTCGTAACAGCAAGATTAGGTACACATATGAGCATGAAAGTGGAAGATACAGTTACGTAAGAAACTGTAAGGATCGGATTGTTTGTGGTGTAAATGTCGTCCTCAATTGTGCACGCCATTAGACGTGGAAAAGAAATAACAATGAATTGGTGTTGTGCCTACTCATTTGGCAGCGGCGCAGGAGAAAACTCGAAGCAAATTACAAAGGTCAGGCGTGATAATACTGCGCCTTGTAAATCAGTAAAATGCAAATTCCCATCTGATCTTTGATCCTCTTCTAATGAATTACTTTATCGGTTTCGCTATTTTTCGCAACACGGACCTCCAACGACCCAAGTGTGTTGTAATCATTTTGGGACCTTTGCTCAAAATTGGGGCCCGAAAACACACCGAGACGCGCTTTCTATACATTCGGGTTTTAATTGGGAAAGTTGCCGCATGAAAGCAATTACAGCCGAGACAAGGTACCGAGGTGGTCACTTCCGTTTGTGACAGATGGACTTGAGATTATTCTGGAATGAAGATTGTCGAAGAAGAATTCCATGTTGATGTTGATTTACATGACGTGACGATCGGAGCGTCTTCATGAGTGAAAGGATTTTCTCTGGCGATGATCGTAACCTTATTGATACTGAGGTGCACTGCGAGGTGAAAGGTAATAGCTACACTGGGTACATTTTTTCAGCGTGGGGGAAAATATTTCCATCATCAATAGTGACATTTCCGTCAATTGTGCCCCACGAAAAAAACTGCGAATTCATGGATGAAGTGATGAAGAGTGACATAATTGCGAGATACAGCCAAAATCCTTGACATGGTTTTCCATCATTTGCAATAATGATTATAATATTATACAAAGTGTTTAGTAAGGTTTGATAGAGGTATTTACACTTGAATCTAAGCATTTAATAAGTGAAACACAAGCGTTTGAAAGATGAGGATAGTTAGCAGTATTTGAGTATAGGCAAAACTGTGTTATGATCTGTATATAGAGCTGCATACGAAGCAACTTAGAAATGTGTGATTAGTGAATTCTATTTTATAAGAAAAATCAAATTTTTTTACACGTTTTTACCAAATATTTAACTTTATTTAAAGCTGTTAATTTTTTCCGTAAAATAAAACAAATAGATTATTACACAAAAAACTTTGTTTATTTATTTACAATGATTTTGTATAACGGTTTTCTAAATTATAAATTCCGTGGCAAAGGCGAATTTATTATTTCCGGCAAGATGCACTCTTTGTAGAAAAATAATAATCTAGATAATATTCGATATATTTGGTCTTTCCAAATCCTTTCTACCTACATGAAAATCATTTTTGGAGAATAAAACAAAATCACAGAAATTTCTCCCCGTAATGTTGATCTGCTCCAGAACCTGATACATGACATTGTGGTTTGGTTTTAATATAAAAAAATTATTGATTGAATACCTCGATTTTACACGTAATTTCCCAATTTCCTCTTATAACATCAGAATTTTTAAAACATGAAAGTTATTAAAAGAAGTGGGTGAAGTACGTAAGGGGCAGGTCATTATGAACAAATTCAAGTTTAGCAACAATAATATTTGAAAAAAATATCTACAGAAATTTCGCATCATACAAACTGAATTCTTAAGATTTTTAATTTTATTAAATTTGATTTAATTAATTAAAGAGTCATGCATTTTACCGTTTATTTTTTCGTTGTATTTGACATTTCCAAAAAAAATCGAAAAATCAAGTTGTAAAGAATTGTTGGAACTTGCATCTTAGAAAATTTGAAATTAAATAAACTACAAGAAATATTTTTTTCGTATTGTATCTAAAGTTATAGATTTTTCTATAGTTTTAAAGCAAGTCGCAATCAAGCGTTATTAATTAATTTGGCAAGAAGGAGTACCAAAATTTGCTACCGAAGACCCTTAAAATGATGTTAGAAAAGGTAAAATTTACAGGCTTCTTCAGTTTTGCACATAAGACCCAATTTTGTTTTTGCTTGGCAGTTAGCAGGCGTTTGTTCGTGGCCCATCAAAATTTATTTGTTTAATATGCAAATTATAAAAACAATTTACTATGCTTACCATAAAAAAACTTTGACTTATGAATATTGTTGCAGAAACACTCTTTTGGCAAATTGAATCTTGTCTCGTTGTTCGTGAGCTTTTCTACATTTTTACAATAAATCTACTATGTGTATTACTTAATATCATCATTGATGGATGGGTCCGATGTTTTGTCTTTAACTTGCAAAATTAAACAAACACATTTTCCTGATTATGGATCTTGCAATGGTTAAGTCTTCCGCAATTTGACTTATATTCTTGCCTCTTTGGTTGTAATTATGTCTATGTCTATGTATCTAAGGGTGGTAATGACGTTTTAAATAATTTAAATTCAAATAATGACAAATGATATTTATTGATTATCCCAACTATTAGAAGATTTAATTTTAGGTGATTTAGGTGAGACATAATCATACTTAACTTAATTTAAAAATAAATCTACAAGAGTTTTGATTTTTTTGCAAACGATATTTGGATTCATTATCTAAACATGAATAATAATTAATTAGGCAGCAATTTAAATTAGAAAGAATTTTTTTAAATTAAAATTTAAAATGTGATAATTTGCATAAAGCATTTTTAATGCAGAATATGATTTTTATTTACCTACTTTCAGTTTTAATCCTAATTGTTTAGTTAGGAAGCGTTATTTGTTTTAAGTCTTCATTGATCTGTTTACAAGCTTGTTCAACATTTTTTGGATAACTGTGTATCGTCCGCAAAAGCTTGAATTTTACAGTATTTTACCGAGTTTAGAATCTCGGCTGTATATATTTGAATAAAAGTGGCCATAAAATAGAACCCTGAGGAACACCTGAAGTGATCGAACCTACTGGTAAGCACGAGTTAGCAATTATCAGAGCTTGACTTTGATTTAGTAAAAAAAAACTTTAAAAACCAAAATGTCATCAAAGTTATAAAAGAGTTTTGCAATAAATAGAGCATGATTTTGGATATCAAAACCTTTGGAAAAAATTCTCGCAAACTCTACGATTCATCTATATCTAATGCTATAAAACAATGATCAAACATTTTTTGTAAAACACTTGTGGTGCATTCTAAACCCAGATTTTCCAAGCTTGCGGATAGTAACCGACCTCTAAACAAGAATTTACAATATGAGTAATATATTTACTGATGACTGGTGCACATATAGTTTTAAGATCCTGAACAAAATGTTATAATATCCTACCGCATCTGATTTTAACGTGCGTTCAAAAAAAAAACGAGGCTGCGTAGGCCATGGCATTTATCGGCTTTCCAGTGTAGAAACCACAAATGACAAGAACTGTCAGTCTAAAATTTTCTACCAAAATAAAACGGACGAATTTTATGTAAATTGTTTATAATAAATGCCAGGACATGTGTACATCGCTCTCATAAACATAATGCTACCCTCCTTCGCGTCCATTTATTGATATTTGTCCCAACATAATAATCGTATACGAAACCATTGTCAACAAAGAACCCAACCTAAAAACTATCTGACAGTTCGAAATTTTGCTACACTAAATTGATGCACAAAGTTTTTCCATGGCCAACGCAGCCTCGTTTTTTTGAACGCACGTTATATTTTTTATAATTTTTAAACTTCATTTATCGTTGCATATTTGAAGTGAACTTTTTTCCTGCTAACTTTAAAACACTATCCAGACATTGATTTGAATGACTAAATACTGAAAGATAAAATTCGTTTAATCGATTCCATTCAAATCGACTGTTTTATTTTTCGATTTAATATTTAAGCTATGCAATGTGGGCATTGCATTTTTATTCAAAATTTTCTCAGAGATTGACAATTGACATTTTCTTGCCTAATGGCACTTACAGTTGAATCTTGTAATTTTTTATACACCACCCAATCATCTAGCTTTTTTCAAATTTTGAATTTAGTCGACATTTTTTTTGGACATGGCGGTGGTAAGCCACAAGGCCTACCTTTTAGATACGTATAAAGTTACATAAGGGACGTGGATGTCGAATAATAAATTAATATGGCTTACGAAATATTCAATCTTTTCATCAATGTGATTGAAGTAAAGCAGTGAATCCTATGGAACTTCATTCGGTCTCTACAAAAAATTCTATAATAAAATTTCTTAAAATCATGATATGTAACCAATTTTGGTGTAACTCTAGAATTTTACAAGTAATTCAATAATGATTAGAAATAAGATCTGTATTAACCACTCCTAAACTATGAACCACCTCTGAATTATTACAAAAAAATTAAGTCGACTAGAGTGTTAGAATAATCCGTAATTCAATTAGGCTCTTTGTTAACTGAATAAGAATGAAAGCACTCTTCTAACCTAGTATCCCTGAAGCTATCCATATTGAAATCGCCTAAAACAAAAATTGTATCATATTGTGGTGATAAAAATGACAATAAATTGTTTAAATAGTCCATTAAAAGCATACGTTTTATAGGTTCACAGACTTTAGAAAACAAATAATAAAATCATTTTGTTCTGTAAAGCTTTACTATAACAGATATTTTAGTCTAGAAATTGTTTAATTAAGACAAATTTTAATAATTATAAAAACGATTGAATATAGACCTAAAAGTAATTTTGTCCTGAACAGGTACATACAGGGTGTTACAATTCTCACTCATTTCACTTGTTTTAATTTTTCAACACTTAACGACGTTTATTTGAAAAAACGTCAATAACAGCAGAATTACTAATGCTACAACAAAGGGGACCGTTGAATTCTACGTTATTTTTTCTACTAAATACAACCTTGCTGCATCTATAGAACTAGTTGAGTCAGGAGCTGTGTCTTCAAAATATTAAAAAGCAAAATTTACGCAATTTTATTGTAAATATTTTTGATGATGCATTTTACTCACAAGTTCCAAACCGAGGAACCAGCAGATATTACGAAAACCTGTCCTCTAACTGAGCTTTCTAAGAGTATGATAATTTTTTTCGGCCTCCGTCTCAAATTAGTTATTTTGCAATCGTCCAAATCGTTTTAAAAACGATAATTTGCCTGCCTGGGCAAGAAAATGGAAAGCAGGGGTTTTCAATAAAAGCTTTTATGTTTGCGGCGCTGACTTTTCGGGTAATAAATTCTGAATTACATTTTCTGCCACTTTTTGAATTGTGTTGGTGTGTATTTATCCATTTTTACTTATTATCTGTAGAGTTGTGCACTCAAATTACTGAAAACTTACAATTGCAAAAAATATTGTAATTATTTTGTTATTTCTTTCTATTATCCCCAAATAGCTCATCCCATTATTCCAAAATTGCAAGAGTCCGGTGTTATTTACGATTTTTCAAATAAAAATAGTGAACTACCTCCGAATCGAGTGAGAATAGGATTGTAGTAGAGGGCATTTGATTTAATTTCAAAAGAGTATGATGTTTTAAATTCCGATTTGTCTTGTGTGTTCAAAAAAAATCAAAAACATTGTTTTGTTAACTTCTCAACTTCAACTTTCTCTAACAAAATACAATTTACAACTTCTTCGCCCTTCTTCAGCCGAAGCTGATGTGTTGTGGTTTTCTAGATGTACAAATAGTCAAAATGTGGGATTTAACAGAAACACACACAGTAAGATGATAAAATCTGTATTTACAAAATTTGTAGAAAATTGACTATTAACAGCAGAAGCGTATACATAAAACTTAAACACCAACAACATGTCGGGAACTACAAAACTATCGTCTTGAAACTTTTTGTATTTTCCTTGACATAACTGCAACGAAAGGCAATCAATTTGCGTGTGATAAAAAAGAAGCAGCTATTACCTAGACTTAGTGGCAGGTACTGTGTTGTTACTTCGTTTACCACCATCCATGATGATGGTCGTCGTGGATGATATGATGGGGCTCTTCGTGAACGATGATCTTCTTCACAATGGGCACGGGCACATGGATCTTCTTGACATGGTGATGGTGGACGGTGTGCACGTGGTAGGGTGCATGCACCACAATGTGCTCACTAAATTAAACAACTTCTTAGTGTTTATCTCGCTTGTTATAACTATAAATGGCACTGTTCCGGATTAATAAATTAAGTTTCACCGTGCTCGTGTCCACGGTTACTACCAATATAGAATATTGCAATTTATAATGGGAATTTGGACGAAATATTAAATTTTTTTACTTACTGATGACCGTGCCATCCACCAGGGGCTGGGGCGGCGCACGCCATGGCCAAGACGACGGCGAAGAAGACAAACTGTAAGCGAAACCGGTCAATTGGAGAAATGTTGCAAATCCTTTGACTTACGACGAATTTCACGAAAGCCATTTCTAGGGTTTTTGAAGTGGTGTGGTGCACTAAGTCACTAGAACTGTGATACCGATTGTTGGCCGGTCCCAGATATTTATAGAGCTGCGGGCCCCTTCTACTTTAGCCCTCCTGTTATCGAACACTGTTACATAAAAAGAAAATACGCAAAGACACATCCCTCCAGTTTGGAATTATAATAAAAGTGTGATTAGGTGAGAGTCCGCATGAGGCAATATGGTTTATATGGAGCGCTGCGTATGGGTGACCATTCTTCGTTACGAAATTGATGCCTTAATTTATTCCCGAATCGACACTGACGTATTTTGCAACAAAAGAACTATTTGTCGATTCTGCAAACTGGAAAATTTTCGGTTCGTTTACCGAACAGATGACTGTAAAATGAGGCACACAGGCCCATCAAGATGACTAGAGAAACTGAAATGACTAAATGAGGTCTATTGTTCTTTGTAACAAAAGCTGAATTTGGGGATCCAGAAGCATTCAGAAAGTAATGAAGTAGTAGACGACAAAATTAAATGTTCAAACAGGAGAAACCTAACATGTGTAAAATAAAAACGATTTAAACGTTTTTACTTGCGAAGAACAAATTAAATTGTCTTGACAACCACTAAGAGTTTATTATCTGTGTTATGTAAACATTGAAATTGCAGAAATTAGCAACACATTTAATTAATTCTATAATTAACTAAACGCGATACAAGCATAAGGTATCGCAAGCAATTCACCGAAGATTTTTCATCTTACCGTTTACTATTTTCGATCAAAATACGTTACGTAAGGCGAGTAAAAGTAAGATTTTCAGACCGCTCTATTTCGAAGAAAAATCTTTCCCGAGGCGTTTTCGTGACTGGTTCATTGCCAAATTGTGAGAAACGGCTGTCGTGGCAACAATTTTCCTGGTTTTCCAAGAGCAATCATTTCCGTTACAAGTCTTCCAGATGACGGAAGTCTGTCGTAACGAACCAGTTTGTAAAAATCACGGAATGTCACCGGACACAAGTAAAATACAAACTCTGCTATTTTCGGGTCACTTTCACACAAATCGATCACATCTTCAAAGCGTCATTGCTGAGGCGGTCGACGTTTCGGAAGCGATTTCGTGACCGCACTTAATCCGCGTTACACTTCTTTAAGGAAATGTCCTTGACTGTTAATTAATTGCGCCGATCAATGGGACGCTTAGCCAACTGGAACGGGTACTCGTGCGTGAAATCGTAGAAATTTTCCAAATTTTCCTTGGCAATTTTGGGGTCTTCGCCGGTTGCGTAATTGGTACAATTCGAATGTGAAAACAATCTTTCATAATATGAATGCTAATTCGTGTGCGAGATTTGAGTGTAAGCTTTTAGAAAGGTGACCAAATCCACGCGGAACCCATACGTGAAGGTCTGACCTCTCAGGTCTTCGGCGTTATGCAACGCGGACCAGATTGTACAATACCTGGACCGGGAGAAATTGGCGGCCAAGGAGCTTCGATGTGTAATTAATTACTTCAAGGTTTGGTCATCTTTCGCAACAATTTCTTCGTAGCTTGCACAAGCTGCAAGTTACGCAATCTAACAACCCGAATATTTACAAAAAGTTTTGGTGAGCGAAGCCCAAAACCTGTACCCCTGGCAGTAGCAAAACATGTCCAAGTGGGAGTTGTCAATGCACCAGGAGTTGGGCTCGTACCGATCGATTCTATCGACATTTACTAGTCGGACTTGAGAGGCGGAATCGTTGAACTTGAACACAAAAGAGCCCTCGAACTTGGCCTCCGGAATCGTCGTTATCCTTAACACGAGCTCGTCCTTGCTGACTGCGGCAAAATTGATCTCTCCGAGTCGAAATTTGCGGCATTTGTAACCCTGCTTGTAACTCGTCACTAACTCGTTTAGTTTTTCCACCAGCAACAAAGCGGCGCCTCTTTTGCTATATTT
This sequence comes from Eledona agricola, assembly GCA_964023215.1. NCBI lineage: Eukaryota > Metazoa > Arthropoda > Insecta > Coleoptera > Tenebrionidae > Eledona > Eledona agricola. The sequence continues at coordinate 18,742,971 of OZ026855.1, read as the reverse complement.
CCGCGGAATCGAAAACACTGAGTTGCAAACGCACCATTCCTTCGGAATTCCGGCTTCTTCGCAAGTTCGATTTTCGCTGATTTCCATTAAAAGGGGCTGGCCTTCCTTGGAGCCGAAGCTTGCGTGAGAGGAATTTTCGTTGATATTTAGTAAAACTTCCAGCGTCATGTGGACATCGTACGGAGTGGTCAGAGTTTGCGAATTCATCTCCAGGAGCTGGTGGGCAAAAGGAAAATTCGACTTGAAAGAGTCCGGAACGTGGATGTAAAAGAACGGAGTCCGTTCTTCCATCCAACCCGATTGAGTCATTCTTATGTCACCGAATCGCAGTCCGTGGTCGCTGAAGAAGAAGAGAAGCGTGTTGTTTAATTGTGGCAGTAAATGGCTCAAGAAATATTCAATTTCTGAGTCTACTGTTGACGGCTGGCTCAAGTCGTCGTGGCTAAACGAATTCATCCAGAACAAGCCGAACTTTGCGTCGTCTTTGAAAGTGTGTTGGAAGTCGTTGACGAGGTTCAGTATTCTTGTGCTTTCGCTTCCAGGACCGGAGCAAGCTTTTCCAACAGCTCCCAGTCGTTCCGCAGCAAGCATGTACGGCCTGAAATAAAGATCGGTGGGAGGGATCTTGAAGCCTTTCTTTCCGCAGCAGTTGAAGCTTCCAATTGAAGTGGAATCCTCAGCGTACGCGGTCACATAACCTATTTCCCGAAAGCCGGCCCAGACATTATAGCACTCGTCGATGTTGTTGACATAGTCGCAGCGGACCTTCACTTGCTCCATATTAAGCCCCGCCAAAATTGCCATCAGATTGGGCAGCGTGTTCAGCGCCACTTTCGTGTAGCCTTTCAGACACACAAAGTCGTTTTTTTCAAGGAACTCGTGCGTTTTTGGCATTGTCCGCTCGAGATTCGCGCGCGAAATGCTGTCAATTCCAACGAGCAAGACGCTGTAAGTGTAGTCAGAATGTGGTAAATAATACGGCTTTGCTAACAACTGCTTGCTCATTATGGCAAACACGTCCGCGTACACTTCAAAGAAAAAAACGTTTCTGCACCGCACGTAAACGAACTGCTTGGACACGGAGACGCTCTCTTCGAAATACGAGCAGTCTGAAAAACTGATTTTACGATTTTACCAAGTTTGCCTTTGTGGCATTACCGAATTGTGTCGTCCGGTTTGTCTTGTGAAGGCTCTCGTACCACTTCACCGTAACAACAAAATATTTTAAACATGGAATATGAAGACGCCGCGCTTTGATTGATATTTAAGGTGATGTTTTCAGTTTTTCGTAGGTAAACGAGCGGGGGTTTGTCAGAACAACTCTTGAGCACGTGTTTACGATACAGTCCTTTAGTTTCACGAGCGAACGGATCAACTTCCGGAATTTTACAAGTCGAGGTGTCGATGGCATACTTGTAACTTCCATTGGCATCTGCAAACAACTATTATGTCGAAGTCGAAGTAATAATCATTTACATTTTTTTAAATATTCTCCGCCGATGTCAAAAGTATCAAAAGTACTCTCTGAGAAGTCGAAGTGTCGGAATTTGCGATCAACTTTCTCGTATGAAAACAGAATCAGGATTGCAGCTACAGTTAGGATTGCTGTTATCTGATAAGTGCGTCTGTGAGTTCTGAATTTAACAACATTCACCATTCGCTTCGACTTATTTTTCACTATTCGCAACATATTGGTGACACAAATTGACGACTTACGAGTGCTAGATTGAAAGGCTTTATGCAACTTTCCATAAATACGCACATCTGCTATAGGAAGCAGGAAACGCTCATTGCTGAACTTTCTCGGAAAGATAGTATTGTTGGCGGCATGCCGCTTTAAATAATTTATTACACAAACATGTTAATCAACAACAAACAACATCATAAATACTAAGATAAAATAGATCAATGTCTTTTCTTTTTGTAAGTATGCGCCGGTGCATGTTTCTTAAAGATCTGGTGGTCGTCGAAGTCGTAACTTCCTTTGAGGTGGTCGTTTTCGAAGTCGTGCCCCAAGTCCTGCGTATCGTCCTTCTGATAGCTGTGCAAATCGACCAGTTTCTCTTTTTCCTTCTCGTGGAAATAATGGTGGTGTTCCGGCACTTTAATCAAATGGGGTTTCTCTTTTTCGCGGATGTAGTGGTGATGTTCTGGGACTTTGATTATTTTCGTGTGGTATATGGTTTTGATTTTTTGGGGAACGTGGATTCGGTGGTGGACGCTGAAAGTAATTTAATTGTAAGATCTGGAATTAATTTTACAGTAGCTTACTGATGTCCCGGGCTGCTGAGGCTTTGCTCAAATATCGTCATAAATAGTAGCAAGACACCGATCTGTAAATAAAAAATAACAAATATATACACAGTGACTCATTGTTTGATTCATGCATAATGTTTCCGTTACGATTACGAAAATAATTAATTTTCTCTCACTGTTTGGTTAATTTTCTATTTTAACAAATTGTCTCTAGTATTTAGTTGGTGTCTCTGTCACCTTTTTTCCATTCCTCTTTTGCATATTTTAACCTAGACCTCTTATCTCTACGATGTGTAATTATTAAAATTTTCTTATTTTACCATGTCACTTGTTTTATACAACATCAACTTTTTTAATGTGCATCTGTGTGTTTGTTTGTTTTATACTGCACTGAAGATTGAAAGATTGAAGAGGTTATTGCTCTCCTAAACTAGTTTGCAAATTAATAAACTACAATTAGATCGTCACAAACTTTTTTTTCTTCAATTTAAATAAATAAGTTTTTTTTTCTATTTTGCGTTTATAACAAAGATGTTAAAGCACCCAATTCAAAGCTTTTTGAGTTTCGTAATGCAACTAGTATAATTTAGTTTTAGTTAGGGTGGTATGTCGTGATGAGAAATGTCGTGTCAAACGTCAAAGTAAAAACCAGAATAAAAGTTACAAGTGTTTTATAATAATTTAAATTAGCTTTCCCCAATTTTAATAAACATATTAATAATTGTGTTGGATGTATCTTGAGCACTTAAATTGATCTTAGGTAGGTTGCTTGCCACAATATTTTGTTAAAAATTATTTTTACCGCCAGCTGTTGAAAATCTAAATTTAAAGTTTGACAATTGTCAATCAACCCATGCAAAATTCCCCAAATTTTAAAATTGCGGTAAAGGTGCAAAGTAGAAAAAATTGTATAAAAAAACTCGTTTATAACTCGTCCTTTATAAAACTCTCGGCTTTGCTGAACTCGAACAATAAAATATTACTTATGGAACTCGTACTTTAATATAATATTGTAAAATATTATATCAGAATCTTTAAGATATTATTAAAGTCTAAGACGTATCAAACCTCATGATAGCAATTTACCGACAATTTCCTGGTAACACTGTTAACAGAAATTTAAAAACTGCTCAAAAACAACAATAATTTAAGTTTCCATTCGAGGTTGTTAAATAACATGCGTTCAAATGAAAACGTATTCTCAGGAGGCTATTTAAACTAGTTTTTGTTTTATTTTTTTGCAGTGTAATCTTTTATCACGTCAAACCATGACATTTGACAGTCACTGTCGGTAAAAATTTTGCTCAAACGACATCTAAACCGACCTGGAGATGAAATTTGTTAAAAAATACTCTAAATGTATATAATGCATCGTGCCCGAAACGAGTGTCAACAAAGAACTAAATTTTGAATAATTCCAAATCAAAGTCTAAATTTTGCTACACTCTATGGAATGTCAAAGTTATTCCATGGCTTACGCAGTTGCTCGTTTTATTTATGTCGCACGTTACAATATTTTATAACTTTTGTAACTCTTCTTATTCAAATCTAAACACAAAACTAAAAAGTGTAGTTTTGGATGCCCGTTAAAAATTAAAATAAACATTTTCAAAAGTCCTATTTTTTACGGTGCCTGGAGAAGAAATGAAGAAGCAGTATAAGTAATTTAATAAATAAAACGTGTTCAAGCAGTTTAAAGATCCACTTACCTTTAATTGCAGCATTGTGCACTTGTTGCTGAAAATGCGCTACACTCTTAACCCTGAAACTGGCGAGCTGCTCGAGTAATGTTGAAGGCGAGCTTTCATTATATACTCATATATATAATTTTGTTTGCCCGTCGAAGGTGGGGAAATGTAAAAACAGGCATGAAAAGCATCGACCAACAAACGCTCCACAAGTTCATTAAAAATATATTTCGTTTTGTTCCATCCCACATAATCGGTGCGCATAGAAAGTCACTTTACGGAAGATTATTTCCGACATGAGAATTATGGTCTTCCGTGAACGATCCGTCCCATGTCGTTATAACGGACCATCAAGAAAACGAATTCGTGTCATGTGGTAATGAGAGACGATTTGGGTCTTTGATGGTTTCATTCAGCACCAGGAATTCGTGAACTTGACTTTGATCCGAGAGAACAGCTGACGTCCTTGCTTGAAAAAGTCATCCGGGAAAGTGTCCACAACACACAGAGATATTGGTTTCAGTAGCACAACTCTTTTTAGTGGTCGAAAAAATCGATTCGAACTAAAGGAGGCTTTGTCGTTCTTTTGCCGTGACTTTCTCTGCCATTTTTCCAACTGTGAAAACTCAGTCAGTTCCATTGAAGTGCAATAATTGGTGCTTATCTCAATTAATCATACGACACGTAAATTACGCGTTGTTCGGGCAACTGTTGGAAAAATTTCTATCGATGGTAATGACCGCGTATTGGCTCTGTCATGCATGGAGAGTCCTCGATCCATCGAAACACACAAATAAAGAGTGAGAGTGATCATATGGCATTTCAAACGGTTCGATAATTGAGAGTCTTGCTTTGAGCACTCTTTTTCCTGTCGCACTATTAGGTGCAATTAACAGTTTTCAGAACCGTAAACTGGAACGAGAATACCGCAGCACGCACAGTTTGTCTTGATTTGAATAGTAGTCTAATTATGTAGTTTATTAACAACGAAAGAAAGGTAGATTTGGACATGTGAAAATATCCCGCAATTGCGTTTTGAGGTTCCATGTCAAATTTCTAATGTTCGTTCGTCAAATGCCAGGTGTTAAAAGCGTATTCGGAGAAAAGCGTAATTAAATGCTTATCTATAATATCAGCATTTCTAAACGTGATACAATCAATTTCAGTTCGGGAACTACGGTCTGATGCGTGTGTAGCGAGAATTTCTTTACATAATTGTTTAAACTCATTGAAGTGCAATTAAATACTTAAGTAAAAATAAGGAAATAACACAGGCCTGCAATATTAAGAGTCATAAATTATTTTTATAAATGTTTTGAATGCTGAATCTTAAACTCAGCTCAGATTTGCTCTATTACATTTTCCTGCAACATGCGTTGATACTTTTAGCAATATTAATATAGCGTTACTGAATTTAATACAAAAAAAATGGTGAAATAAAATATGCCCTGAAGCAAACTCAAAATACTAAACAAAAAATGTCTTGATGGAAGCGATTCCCTGCTCCTCAGTCGCTGCACACGATTTTCAGGGAAAAAATCGAAGTTAGCATTCATAAAGTAAAGTTTCAAATTCATTGAGCATCTTAAGGATTTTAATATTTCCAGCATTTATTAAAGGCTCATTACATTATTACATAGTGGGGGGCCTTGTTGTTTTTTAGGAACATAGTAACCACACTTTTGAAGACAGTCCACACTCCTCTTTCCATATATTTCAATTTTCGTATGGAGGAGGTTATCTAATATAACTTTTCTTATGGCTCGATCAACATATATGTCTTTCTTTAGCTTACTTTTGTTAAATGAGTTACTTGAAGCTGTTTCTATTTTTTGGTAAAGCTTTTAACTGTCTCATCATGCCTAATTTTATGTCGGGACTTTGTCGCACAATTTTTTTTTCCCAGGTTTAAGAGAAATTCTTAGTAGCCAGTATTTTTGCTCTCAGTGTTGACTTCTGTTGACCCATTCACAGTGGAAACATGGAAATTTAGCATACCCAGCCTTTAGACCAAGAAGCATACGCAACACTTTAAGATCTCTACTGATCATCTAGTCATAAACGGTATATTTTATTTTTGCAAGAAACAGTTTAAAATTTTCATGAGTTTCTTTAAAATGTAACGAATGACAAGCAAAATTGTTCAAAATCACTGCCTTTAAACTTCTTTTCGAGGAATCGATTAAAAATCTCCAATTTTTTATTTTGTCAACAACGGTGGTATTAATCGGGTTTGTTGACCGTGTTCCAAGCGAAGTTTTTATTTTGTACTTACCATTAAACTTCTGTTTTAAAAAAGGATATTACTGGAGTATACTAAGACACCCTTTTGTGAAAAGTAGGGAGTAAACTTCTCTTCTCTGCTCCTATACCAATAAACAGATGTTCCTGTTTTTTTTGATCTGGAGCTTAACAGCTCATCTTTAGGTAAATAATCTTTTATTACATGGTTGAGTTTGAGTTCAAACTAGGTCTATTTTTTAGGACTTTTACTTTTTATATAACTCTGAAATTCTTCTTCATCCGTATTTAAATATAATGCACCAGTGCTTCTGGTTTATTGGATACGCAGTTATTTTCCTATTTTTAGAGTTATAACCCTTAACACCACAACAGCAAAAATAGCAATCATTATTAATATGATTTTTCTGCTCCCTCCATATCATTGAAATACCAAACCTAAATGCGTTTTTTTTTCATTTAGATCACTAGATCATCTACACACGCGTAGCATACTTTGATGAGTACCCATATTTTGTTGACATCTCCCATTTTTATTTCAAAATAGGGATTTGTAAATTATCCAAGAAAATCTGTAATGTCCCTTGCTTTTTGTTCATAAACTCACCAGAAATACATAATACTAGAATGCGCTTGCGGAATGGGAGATTTAAGTTAAACAGATTGACAATAGATGGCGCTATGACCAAAATACGGTTCGTAATTAAGCATATTGTCAATATGTGATGCTATGACCAAAATACGGTTTATAATAATTTTAAAAGAAACATTAACATTTTGTTTATTTTTTGTAGTTAGCGGTGAAGTAAATCTTCAAAATTTTGGCTCAATCATTAGTTTTGATGAAGTATTAAGGGAGACATTGAAGGGAGATATGGCGTAAAGCATGTAGGTACTGATAAAAAACATCTTTGAGAAATAATTTATAGAGAAAACAGAAATCGTTTGAGGAATTTAGACAACGATATATAGCTAGCCATTTTGAACAACTTCGCAATAAAAAATAGCTTACTGGATACCAACAAGTTCTGATGCTCACTAAAGTTAAATAAATAACTTTAACATTAGAGCACTTGAGTCTGAATGGTACAAATTTACCAGTACAGTGAGTACAGTAAAAAATAAATGAAAATTTTGAGAAAAATGGTGCGTGATTTGCCATTTTTGACGCCATTTATTTAGCACACACAATTACATGGAGAAGATTTAAAATAAAAAAAGTGTTTTAATGCAAGCATGTGTAATTACATAATTGTAAATACCGCTGATGGGGCCAAAACTAATAAGAAATGTACATTCTCTACTACTTTATACAGTGTACATCTTTAATATTGATAGAACATTGAAAGATTTACACCATAGAGATTTGACAAAAAATGTATAGGATATCTATAGATTTAATTTGTAAAGTAAAATTAAATTAAAGACACAAAATGTATATATCATATGCAGCTTGTTCGAGACAGTTGTCAACAGTAAATTTAATTTAAAATATCTCCATTTGAAAGTCAAACATTTTCTACACTCTGACAATGTGAAATGTCTAATGTGAATCATTTTTTGTGCGGTCCTTATTTTTACGCGGCAAAGTGGTTATCGATTTACTGAGTAGCATTACTAATTGAACGATCGGAACATTATTCTTCCACCAATTGAATTGAATTGTACCGCAAATAATAATTTCTCTTGGGTTTGAATTATGTGGCATTTACTAATTACTATGGGACGTTTGTAAGATTAATGGTAGTTTTATTATTGTCTCTGCTAGTGGTCGACGAATCCGCCATGTTGAAGAAATCCTCGAAGAAAGTCGTTCCTGATTGTGTTAAAAATTGTGCGGTGTGCATCTTCGAGAAAACTCTTTTAATAAGCCTTGCAATATCACCAATATTTGGTTTTTGGAAACACTCCAAGCGCCGCTTTTCGAAAACTCAACGGTTCGCAATCTCAAAATGTATACTCATTTGCAACTACTTTCTTCTGATGGTCTTTACCGCAATCTTGCTGTTTTACACCTACACCATCCCCGATGACTGTGCCAGCACCCATCACATCTCCTGTTTGCATCTGTGGGGTGACCAAATTTACAGCACAACCGGTTTGATCTGCCTGTGCTTGGTTTTGGTCCAAGTGAAGACCAGACTTGGTGAACTGAACGGTTGGGCTGATTTGTTTGAAAATTATTCCCGTTACGGTTTTACCAACATGATAGGTGCCAAGTATATTAGCAATTTGAAGAAACGAAATGTCTGGTGCATGGGCGTCGTGTTATCATTGATAACGATATCCTTGTGCTCGTACATATGGTTTCCTCGCAAAATAGCCTCGACGAGACACTTCTCAATCCTTTTTAGCACAGTCATCCAGTTCAAAATTTCCTTCCAGTTCACTCAAAAAGCAGCATTCATAAACTGTCTCATCGACAGCTTCAAAAAGTCACTGATAAAGAAATTAAATATGAGAGTAAATGGAGAAGCTTCCTTCACAGTTGTCGACTCTTTAAACAAATATGCCGAATTCTGGATGGCTCTTAATGGAAATTATCAGGAGCTGAATACATTTTTAAGTCCCCTCATGTTGATTTGGCTTCATATGAGTATAGTGACTTTAATCATCAATTTCTATCTGATGGTGATAGGAGCCCATTTTGGAGTGTTCCAGCTTAGAACATTTTTAATCATTCTTGCGATTGTCGTTTTGATGCACTACCTACAGCGTCAGTACAAAAAGGTAAGTCTACCGCAATGTTATTACCAAATTTGATTTCGTATTTTACAATGTGTTACATTTCTTTCGTTGTCTTTAATTTATAAGACAATGGAAGATAAGAAATTTGTAAATCTTGTTTACCATTCAACTGGTACAACTTTACAATCGTTAAATTGAGGATTAAAACTCACGCTCACGTAATAAGAATACTGCTGACACTCGTTGTTCTGTTTAATATTTATTATTTCTCAATTTTTTGCGTTTATTTGTTCGTAGGTACGCCATATCTCCCTTAATAGTTTCTCAAAACCAATGATTGAGCCATAATTTTGAAGATTACATTCACCGCTACATGCGAAAAATAAACAAACAATTTAAAATTAATGTTTCTTCTAAAAATCGTAATAACCTGATTTTGGTCATTGCGCCATCTATTGACAATGTGTTTAACTACCATCTCCCACTCCCCAAGCATATTACAAGCGGTAAAACAAACATGATGCGATGCAAATTGTTCCCAAACCCAACACTTGTTTGGTAGGTTTCATTCATAATTTTTTCTCTTTCGTGTTTTTTTTCAATCTGTTTCAGCATTCATGAGGATTTCTCTAATTTTGAGGATTTTAACCGTTGCCAATGTTGATTTTCAACATTTATATTTCTATCAAATTTACTGAATTTAATGTACTTTGATTTCGGTTCAAGCTAGGATTGTCATCACCATAATGACAATAGTCACTGTACATACTTTACAGTGCTGAAGACAATTTAAAGCTAAAGGTGAGTTTAATGTATTATAATTTGTCACGTTTCTCGCCTGCTTTTTGTGCTCGCTAATAATGATACGTTGTAGTTATTCAAATTGTGTTATCAATTTCTCCGCTTGTTGCGCATAAAATGTGTTTTGTAATGAAAGTTGCTTCTGGCAATTCGGATCGTGCTAATTTACAAGTAGCAAATACTAAATTGATATTTAATGTTATTTGCTTCCTTTTGCAAACACCGGTTATAATTTACATTTAAAGCAAAATTTTCGCGCTATTTGAAAGCTCCTTGTTAGCAGTCTCAGTCCTGCAATTCTTGGTATTATCACGTTTGTTTGAATAGAGAGTACTTACGATAAAAGAGATTCTCAGTGGTAATGGAATCCAGCTTTTTTTTATTTTTTACAATGTTGACCTTTGACATTGAAATATCATGACATTTGAGAACTGCCAATTATAAAGTTGTCCAAACGACGCCTGGAGTTGGAATTGGTTAAAAAAAATGTCATGCATCGTGCCCGATATATTAACCGAAAACTTCAAATTTCTCCATCTCAATGCATTCCAATCTGATTCCAAGACATAGTCTGAATCCCTTTTTTTTGTACGCCGGTTATTCTTCTTTTAGTGTATTTTGTCTTTGTCTTCAATGCTATCGTTAATTTTTGTCGTCTTTGAATTGTTTGACTTCAAGTTCTACTACATTTTTCACTAGCCTTTACCTCTAAATGTTCGACAAGGCAAACTTTTTTCGTTTACTCAAAATTTCACCATTTTAAATTTTTTGCCTGGTGCATCTAGCAATTATTTAAAAAAATGTCATAATAGCGGAAGTATTATTGCAAGTCCTGTATTATTGTAGTCCTGTTTATTAATTTCAGCAATGTAGTTTTGCCAGCTCCTTCCATAAATGTAACCATATCTGAATACCACTGTTATAGAATTGTCTTTATCAATATTAATATGTGAACCAAGTGCCAACAATTTTTTTATTTTGCAACATATTGATCACATTAAAACACTAGGGGTTGTAGCTGTAGGGAACATTACAACTCCTTGCCTTTATTTTCAAATCGAAATAAGAATATTTTATAACAGCTGTGTCCATTTCTCGTAATATAATTTCCATAATATTCTGTTCTGACACTTCTTCGATTAGATTTCCGTTTTGCATTGTATCCTTGACATGTTTTTCAATATATTCCATATATGTTTTTGCTTTCCTTTCTTTTTGATGTTGCTTGATGGTCCAATTAAAAATCTAGCAGATGGTAAGTCGATTATGCTCTCAATAAGTTTAAAACATTTTACCACAATAACATCGATTCTTCTATTTTATGTAAAACATGCATTTATATCTTCGTCTCTTTGTGCGGTATTTTTCCCAGAAATCAAACTCCTTGACAACTTTGGCCAAGTTCCTATGATTTCTAGCACTGTTATTTACGATTCATAAATACAGCGACAATTGATTACTCTCTCCTTGTCAGTAAATAAATTGTGCCGTGTCCCCAGGGGGAAAGCACTATTGCTTTTATTTGAGTAGCTTCTTATAAAATTACTGAGCAATTTGTACTGTTTTTAATTTTTATAAATAATTGTTATCAAATAGGACTTTGGCCTATTTTTCTACCAATTTGTCGATTTTAACGTTCCTGGCTTGAAGCTTCGATTTATACAAAATCTCTAAGAAAGAAGGCTAAGTAAACCATGGAAACTATATTTTGTTTCTTATTTGACAGGACCTGTCAATTACAAAATTGTCCAAACATCTTCAAAATCGACGTCTGACGACGGAATTTGTTAAAAAATACACTACATGTATTTTACGTCTCATGTTCGAAAGGGTTGCGAGCAACGAACTCAAAATTGTCTAACGAAAGGTCAATGCTACACTCTAAAGACCTTCAAAGTTCTTCCACGGCCTATGCAGCCTCGTTTTCAATTTCTAAAACACGAGTCCTGTTGTTGAAATAATATTTTCTATCTCAACGCTATTATGATGTTATTAACGTAATGAAATGCCGCGGTAATACATTAGGCAATGAATTGTTGAAATTAGCGGTAGTATAAGCAATGTCGTTTAAAACAAACTAGTGCTCCACACCTCCATAACATGGAACTTACAAACAAAACGGCTAGTTTTAGTTCTGCCGATTGTATGAATTGTTGTATTCAATCCAAATTTGATTTTTGGCAATATTTGTTTCCGATTCGGTCCTACTGCAGGCATTCAAAGTTCAGTTACTCATCCAGCCCCCAATTTAAGCTCTCGAAATTTCTTATATTCATCACCATAGTCCAACTGTGTTTCGTCTTTGCATCTATCATTCATGATTTTCCAATAATTCGGTCAACGTGCAGTCATCAGAAATCTCTTTGTTTGCTTTTAATATCGGACATTATATTTATTTTCGGTGCCGTGTTTCTAGTAGTATTTTTAATTCTTCAAATCAGTTTGAAAGTGCGTGAATTGGAGTGCTGGTTGAATGTATTTGAGAATCGCCAGAGTTACGGCTTGAAAAGAATCGTCGATGGATGCGACGTTCGAAAGCTTCAAATTTATCGCATTTCTTGTGCGGTCCAAGCCTGGACCGACTTATTCTCATTTATAGTGTACTGGTATTTTTCTGACAAGGAACCATGGAGTGGTTTTATGAAAGCCAGCATTTGTTTGTCTTTTCTTGTGTACACGAGAGGCGTTTTAGAGACTCTAAGAAGAATTGCTCTTTTAGGTGTATTCTTAAATGCATTTCAAAGAGCTCTAAAGTCAAGCTTTAGGACACGGCTCAGCTCGGGCAAAATTTTCCTGATCAAACCTTTAAGACAGTACTTAAGACTAAACCGTGATTTGAACGCTGGCATTTTTCTGTTGATGGATTCGACTGCGGTCGTCTTTTTTGTTTGGATGATTGTATCCAACCTTACTCTTATTATCAACATTTATCTTTTAATTAGATTTAATGATTACGACAAGTTTAGCGCCATTGTGATACAAATGAGGGTGTTAGGCATAATAGCGTCGATAATAATGATTGTGGGAAGTGCAGAAAACAACATAAACAACAAGGTGAGTTTAATACATGATTATTTACGTACATTTCGAAAATAAAAAAAGGCTGCGTTGGCCGGAGAAGTGTAGAAAATTTTTGACCTTAGGGTTTGGATACGATATATTTTGTGTTTACAAACAACTTCGTAAAACATAGACAAGAGACATGAAACAGGTTTGGACTTTCGGTTAAATTTGTAATTGACAATTTCTACGAAAACAGTGTAGTCAAATTGTAGACAATGGTCTACAGTGTAAAAAATAAAACAAAAACTATTTTAGAAAGCCTCTTTAGGGTTTATTTTTGTTCGCTCTATGTTGATGCTTCTAAAACAGTGTGATTTTTTAAATAAATTCATGGAATTATAGACTAGAAACAAAAAAACGTCTACACGTCTAAATGTATTTTTGTACGATCTATATTGATGCTATTATAACATTGTGTTTTTTTAAATAAGTTCATATAATCATAGACAGGAGTAAAATTTTCAATTGATTATACCTGTCAAATGTCTTGTCATGTTTATGGTAAAAGTATACACTGTATAAAATAAAACAAAATCTGTGTCTGTACAGGGTGTTAGGTAATGGTTCCGAAATAACTCGAGGGTGGATTCAGGATAAAAATGGGCTATTTACCATTTTTGGCTAAAATATATTTTTGTCAAAATTTTTTTTTTTACATGGTCAATATGGGTACTCCAAGTTTAGTATATACGCATGTAATAATTCTTGTCGGTGGTTAGCATGTCATTTGTAATTTTATTATGCTTTAAACTGATAAGACTAGACACGAGAAATTCGTATTGTCGAAATAAAATCATAAATTTAGAAGCTTGCACTCAACTAATAACTAGCACATTATTCTGATTATGGTGATATTTAAGTAAATAACCCATTACGTGGCTTATTGCCGATTAACTCAGTTAGGCCTGATACTATGAGTGACGATGAGGTTATTTAAAGAGGTGCAGAGTTTCAGCTGTGCGGATTGCATGATTTGCAACCTTCAATTTAAGTACGATCCTTTTCGTTACTTATTTCCAGTTCAACTCTTCTGCCGGTATTCCGGACGCAACTACTCACAAAAACCCTTTGTGAAAATATCTCCATTGAACACACTTCTGTTCGTGGCCAATCAAAGCTTAATCCTGTTTCTCATTCTAACGAATTTGTCTCTAATATACTCGACGTGCAAGTTTCGGAACGCGAAGTGTTTGGTACTGATTTCCGATCTGGTAATGATTTTCAGCGGCTTATTCCTGGCCGTGGTTCTTACCCTTAAACTGAAGTCCCAGGAACAGGAGCTAAACTCGTGGCTGTACATTTTTGAAAATTGTTTCTTCTTCGGACTTGAGAGGATATTTTATAAAGCTGATATAAAAACGTTTAAGGCTCATGGATTGAACAGTTTTGCTCATTTTGTTTTGGGTTTAATTATGTCCGTGATTTATATGATGACGGGGCAGAATGAACCGTGGACTATAAAACTAGCGACTTCTTTTTCTTACACAATCCAAGCGAGAGGTATTTATGAAGTGCTTAGACGGATTTCTCTCATTGGATCGGTATTAAGTTCTTTTCAAAAATCGCTGAAAGCGGCGTTGACAACAAGGGAGCCTTTCAGACGCGTTCGCTTAATCCATTTTTGTAAGAAATATCGAAGACTTCTTCAGCATCTCACTATCAACATCGCGTTTCTAATGGATTCCATGGCAGTGGTTCTTTCTGTGTGGATGATAGTTGCTTACATTTCTCTGATTGTAAATATTTATATCTTGATTATTTACAATGACAATAACTGGAACGGTACAATCTGGATTCATATCAGAGTAATCGGTACCAGTTGTGCCATACTCGCTATTATGAGAGCAGCCGAACGGGAAATTAATAAAAAGGTAAGCAATTTCATAATAATATTTTATTATATAAAATAACCGGGCTATAAAAACAAATAATAAAATAGAAATTTTTTCATAGCTCTTTTTCTTCTAATATAGACTATAAAACCTTTTCGATCTTCAAGTATGTCTCTAGTTATACACTCTTCCTAATACGCTTCCATTTCCTGATGGCGATTTGTTATTAGCTATTATTACTAAGTAGTTTATCTCTGTTCATGTTGCAATTACGATTTATGATTTCTGCGATCGTAAAGATTTTGATTACAGGTGACCAAACAATTAATAGTATATTAAAGAACAAGTTCGATGAAGCATAGTTTATTGAAGGAGTCCTACTTTATAAAACGGCCAGCAGTTTTATAAAGGACGCGTGCTATAACAGCCTTATGAACGAGTTTTTTATACCATTTCTTCTACTGCAATTTTAATTAAAAAGTAACGATTCATGTTTATAATAAATGGGGAAAGCTAATTTAAATAAAAAATATTGTAACGTTTTGTGTTGGTGTTTACTTTAACGTTTGTCACGACATACCACCCTAGAAAAACTAATCACACTGATTCCATTACGAAACTTACAAAGCTCAATTGAGAGTTTTAACAGCATTGTTATAGGCGCGAAGTAGAAAAATGAGCTTATTCAGTTGCAGCTATTTTGAAAATAAATTAGATAATGCTTAAGTCTTCCTGATTATACCATTTTAACACCACTGAACTCGGAAAATGTTTTTCTTCAATTTTAGTTTAAATAGTTATTCAACATATTAATGTAAAAATTTGATGCGGTATTACCCTGTATTAAATTATTTTCTCCTTTTTAACGCTTTTGGTCCAACGATGCTCGAATTCAAAAGTGGATTTTTGAAAACTCTATTGTCTCAGGGAAATCTCTGTCATTCAAGTGATTCTTTCAATTTCGGTAATAAATGGCATTCTGAAGAAGATATATCTGGCGAATAAGGCAGATGTGGTAGGATTTCGTAGCTTATTTCGTTTAATTTTGCCATGGAAACTGCACAGGCGTGAACTTCTTGCTTTATCTTGGTGTAGGATGATTTTCTTTTTGGCTAACCTGGTCTGCTTTGTTATTTTTTTTTTCTAAATGCTCTAAAAGGTTTGCCTCTTTTACAGTCTACCTCTTTGGAAGATAATCTATCAATACAATAGCATTTCTATGGGCCTTACAAAAAATTGACGCCATGACCTTTCTTCCAGATTTTTCAATTTCTTTACGAAAATTTTGATAAGGGAAGGCTTAACACGATTTTATCCATGTTCAAAAAAAAGCTTACGACTTTTTTCAAACAGCTCTAATAACAAAACGATTTGACGGAGTTACATATTATAATATTTGAATCACCGCTAGTACACAGGTAAAGCAAAAATTTAAATTTCGTAAAAAAAAAAAATTTTAATGGCCGCCTATCTGTCATTTCAATAACTTTTCAAATGAACCTCGTACATCATTAGTAACTAGTTACTCTTGGTGTTTAATCTACTACCAATAAAGTTAGTGTTAAAGCATTTCATTATTTAATTAATTATTTGTGACGGAAGGAAAGTTACAAAAGCAAGTTAAAATTGCTTATTTTATTTTTTAAACATAAATTGATATGGGGGCGTTTTCCGATTCAGCTCAGTTGCAACGATTCCAAAATTTTTCGCGAATACAGCGTTTAAATCTCGCGAAGCTCATTGTTGTTTTTTGTGAAGCAAATTTTAGTGTTGTCGTTTTATTTTTGTTGTAGCTAAGGCAAATCAATTTTGTAGATGAGCTTTACTTGGTTATAGGCTTGATTCTTAAAAATTATATTTTGATTACGATGAGGATGGAGTTCAGAACGGTTAGTACTATTGCTAGAATTGTGTTTTTTTCAGGTTGAGCAGAGTCTACAGGAGAAGTGAGTAGGTGTTGTTTGATTAATATTAATTAATATTATACTATTGATTAATTATTTACTTTTAGAAGGTCAATTGTTATTGCTTATTGTTGATTATAAAAGCTTATTAATTCAACACTGATGATCATTACAATTGATTAGATGTAGTAAAGTGAGTGGTATGGCGCAAATAGGCACGTGTCTTGTGTGCTGCACTCGGGCCAATTTTGACTTCTTAAAAGTGACTTATCCCGTGCAGGGCTACTGTCAGCACTCCAAGCACTCCTTTTCTCTCGAACCACGATTCAAAGTTTCAAGAAAACTGCTACTTTTTAATTTGTGTATGTCTCTGATGTATATAATCCCATTTGTATCATACACCTATCAGACCATCAAAGTTTGCAGCAACGATAAAGCTCTGTGCTTAATTTTCGTTCTTGATACTATTTACATTGCCGCTTGCATTTTTCTCAGCTTAATTGTCTTCACCAGGCTGAAATTTGAAAAAACAGAACTAAACTGTTGGACTTATATTTTCCAAAAACCGGAGGAATTTAATTTGGGTCTGCTCATGTCAAAGGCAGACATCAAAAATTTTAAAATCGCGCGGGCTGCTGGCACTTTTTCAATCCAAATTATTAGCGTCGGCTTGGGGGTTCTGCATTTTTATTATCCTTATGACATTTTTTCCGGGAGCTATTTCAGAAACGTGTACATTATTACTTGTTACGCGTTTCATTGTTATGGCAGTTTTGACATCAGTCAGAAGATCAAAATTGTCGGTATAATTCTGGACGGATTTCGGGAGTCGCTACGCACGAATTTGGCCAAGGGAAATTTTGCTTTTGCTAAGTACGACAAGCTGATCCACGTGATTTATTTTAACATACAACAAATGATGAAGAATTTAACAGCTTTGGTTTTTATGTGTATCGGAATGTCCACGTTGTCTTTGATTTTTAACACGTACGCCCTGCTTCAAATGTCCAATCATACTTCCATTTCCTTGTGCACTTTTGAAATGAGAACATTCATGAGTATTTTGGGAATCGTGATACTGTTGGTTGCTGCTGAATATCGGGTGAACAAGAAGGTAAGTTTTCACTAACAACATGATCGAATTACAAATATCGAAAATAATAGGAATTTGCTTCATCAAGATTTTTTCGTCCATGCTCATTAAAAGCTCATCTGTCTCTTTTTGGTACCGCATCAAGCAACTTTCGCGGTACAGTTAACATGACTGTGTTCGGTCAGAACTGTGTAATTTGCTTCCTTCGGTTTTTCTATAAATATTTTATCTTATCGGGGGCAGTTTTTGTGAATTGCAAGTGCATGCATTCTGAGCACAGCTGCGTAATTGCCGACATATATTTCTCAAAAGGAAAATTTGTTTTTTCCATTGTTATTGTGGCAGCGAGATTGTCAACATTCTTGCTGAGCGTCGTGTTTATCGAACATGATTTAATGAAACTTGACGAGGAGTACTTCGTCCGGTACACGTCCTTCACAGTTTTTGCCTTTCTGGTCCAGTTGCTGCTTATGGTGAACCGTAACAATCGAATCGATTTGTTGAGATCCTACCAAAAATTAATGGTCCAATACCGAATTTGTCTCAGTCGAAAGCAGCAGGAAAATATGGAAAACATTCTTCGATTCGGTGTCGGGTCAACTTGGGTTTTTGCGTTATGTGGAAGTCTTGCTATATTTCTTATCCTGTACGACGGTCCACTTCTTCTAAATTTGGCAGTTACTTTTGGGTTCATCTTGAGTATATCCAGTTCTTTCGGAACCATTTTTCTTAAATGGATTGAACTGAACTTTTTATTGATTTTCTTGAACAAAGCTTTCGAGGACATTAAATTCGCCTTAAATTATGCTTATAAAAACCAAATTGTGAATCATTTTCCCAACACGCGAAGACCCGTTTTACGAACTCTAAAATCATCCTTCTCTTTATACAAATCAATTATTTTGTCACTTAAATTGTTTAACAGCGACCGCATAATCATGCTCTTCGGGTTTTATCAGGTTCTGATTCTGATTTATTGCATTTTCCTGAGCTGCAACTTAAATAATGATTTTTTCGATGTACGAATTATTTATCGGTTGACGCTAATCGGGGCCATCGTCACGATTTTTCTATTTTTTTGCAAAACGACTGAAAAGTTCAACGCCAGGGTAAGTGCCGAAGTACCAATCTGTGTTTTAGATCGTAACAGTGTATAGTGAATATTACCGAATGGACCAAAACAAGTTATTCCTAAAATTTGAAATAAAAAACTATTGTGCAAACTATGACGGGGCACCTACTAAAAAAAGGAATGACGATGAAACGGCGACTTTGAAAATGATTAGAGTGTAGAAAAGTGTTGACCTTGAGTCGGAGGAATTGCAAATTAAGTTCTATACTGACAACCTTTTCAGACACAATGCATCAATTGACAAAAACCATTTTCAGGCGTCGGTTTAGACGTCGTTTTAGCAACTTTTAGATTGTCAAGTTCTGTAAAAAGCCATAATATGTCAATGTCAAAAATCTACACAATATAAAATAGTTTTCATGGCCTACTGAGAATTCCCTTATTTGTACGCTCATATTATTTGTAAATGTACTTTTAATCGGAGATGTTGCTTTGAGGTATGCAACCAACTATTTAGATGTCAACAATTTTTTTATTACATGTGGCTCGGTTATTATACATATAATTTTCCCCTCATTTTGAGGGGAGTTTTCTATTAAAAACTTAAAATTTAAACTTCTTCATTGCAGGTGCTGAAAATTCAGATATAAAGAGTTTTCTCATTTTAGAAACCCATTCCGTTATTTTTCATACCACGCAAAACTGAAAGCTGAAAACTTGGCCCGGGGGGTTTTGGGTCCCTCTATCGTATTAAAATAATTTCGAAATTGGAGCACTTTCGGTTATGCTGATAGCAGACAACTTTCCTATTTTAAATACAACACCTTATATAGGATTGCATTTTTGGCTTTTGGCTTTAATTTTAGTGGACTTTATTAACCATACATGGAATATAAATAGTTTGTTTATGTGATAAAGTGACTTTTTGAGAGTTGGGTTGATTGGATTGTTAAGCATAAAATAGTCTATCGTTTCTTCTACAAATTGAAAGCATTTATTTAAAAATTATTTATACTAGCCCCCTTTAGCTTTCGTACATTCATTCAATCGTTTATAAGTTTTTTCAAATTGATTGATTATCTGAATTCTATACAGTCATAAACAGGATTTTATTGTTGACACACTCTTACAGATTTGATTAAGCATTTCGAAATTGTCTCAATTTTTCAGGAAAAACATTTCCCTGTACTGAAAAAATTAATCGTTTCATTGCTTTATTAATTGATTGTTTAATTGTTTTATTAGTAGGACTTAGTGAAACTTTTATGTCGCTTTTTGTTAACTGAAATCACTAAAATCTACTGAAGAATGTTACTAATTGGCGGAAATAAAATAACAACGAACGAACTTTAATAAAAATATAAATACAGACTACTTAAACCTTGATATTCTTTTACAACATATTTTCAAATTATCTTCGGTTAATATGCAAACTGCTCGGGACAGAACGGTCTCAGTTGTGGTCAGTTGTATTTGGTTTTTGTCGAAATAAACAGAGCAGTTATCAACTCCGCTTTACTGGGTCTAAATAAATTTCCGATTTCATTCCTAAATGCAAATTTTAATAAAGAAATTCCGGCCATCGGCAACAACCAAGAACTCCCGCGACTTATCCACGTATACCTAAATATTTCGTCATTTTATTTTTTACTTCCAATAATATGCTACTCCCTCACACTTTGTATAAAATCTTTAAATCCGTTGGAGGTAAGTCATCTCTTCTTCTCACTTCTTCTAACTAACGAGTACTTTTGCCATGTTTCGGATTATTGAATATTATTCCAGCGCCGAACAGTCAAACATTATTTCTAATAAAAATTATAAAGAGTTGAAAATTACAATCACTCCAAAATCATAATCGGTTGATGGTCTAGTAGCGCAAAAAGCATAAAATGATACAAGTTTTACGGGTTATAACGGTTTCAGAAATAATCGTAATAATGATGTCAACTTTGAGCGTCTCTAGCTCAGTAAGAAAGCATTTTCAGACGTACGTCTCATTTTCCATAATTTTCGATGTAGAAACACCGCCTGAAATTTTCGACAGTAATTTACATACATCCTGTACAAAGAACGTAAATACAAAGAGATTCTCGGCAGACCATGGAAACTAGCTTTTACAGTGTAGACCCTTGAGTGATATTTGGCAGAAACTGTCAAGCAAGAAACGACGTTTAAACCGAAGCCTCGAGTTGGTATTTGTACAAAAGACATTAAATGTATCTATCTTATTATGCATCAAGAACTAAATTTCGAATTTCTCCAACTGCTTCACTCTAATCGTTGTCAAACTAGTTCCATGGGCTACTGTGAATATATAAGTCCATTTTAAAATATTCCAATTGCGAGGCAAAAAAATTATCTTCGTAACTCGTTATATAATTTGTCCCTAAATTTAACCCATTTCCAGCCACAATCTCCATTTGGGGATTGGACATTTTAGTGTGTGCTAATTTGTGACACGTGATTTGTTTTATTGCATCTGTCCACAGTCCTCATTTGAGACTTATCAGAAAATGTAAAATATTTTGAACACAGCTTATGTTCGTCGTATCATTACAGCTACATTAAAGATTTTAAATTTAAAAAAATCTGTTTTTATTGAAAACAAAAATCTGGTTGTTTTAAGACAAGTTTTTGGCTTTGTTTCCAAAATTCAGCAATTCAAATATAACATTCCGCTTTCGCTCATTGGTAATTTTATTTATAATTTGGTTAAATTCATTTTAAAAGTTTCCAAGAACAACTCACGTGACGGTGAAGAATGCATTAGTTGGTGAAAACCGGAACTTATGTCGCGCATAATACATTAGGAGATGCATCGTTGTATAATTTTATAATTTAATTTATATTTTGCGTTTGGTGTTGTTTCCGTATTTTTTATGAATTTGGTTTTTATGTAATGATGGATTCTCTAATTAATTAAATGTCTTCCTTTATTAAATTCATCAAAATGACTGCCGCTAATGTAATAACAATAACTACGCAGGCACATTAGTCCGTCCATTAGACTGGGCTATAATCAGATAAAACTATTTGTTTTAGAGCGAAGATATCCTATCGTTCCTCTTCAAATATCCAATTAGTAGATTAACGGCGGCGGAGGCGGCACAGGTGCGTGTTTATCTAATCGATCATCGTCCAATTAACTTCATTCTAACACAGGTAGAAGTCTTGATAACAACACTGACAATACAGAAACCCGTTTTGCGAGCTTCCGACATTTTCACCGTCGGCACTCGACTTCTGGCTTCGGTAAGTCACAATGAAGAGATTATCATGTTTATATCTACCGAAATCCACAGATATCCGGTACTGTGGTCACTTACGTTCTGGTGGCTCTTCAGTTCCACGCCTCGTGGGCTAAGTAGAATACATCCAAACATGCACGTCGTCAGTCCCGTTTTTGAGATCAAAAAGGACACAATTTGTATTTGTAAAATGTTGAGACCCACGTTGCTTACGGCAAGATGCATGGGCCTCTTGCCGCTGCACTGGGACCATAACAATGGAAAATGCGTGTTCAGAAAGTCGAATTTCTGGATTTGCTTTTCCGTAGCTTTAACCGGTTTGTACTCTTTCCAAATAGCTCATTCTATTGATTTTCCCAATTTGACCACGACCAAGTCTTTGCCCATTCTGCTGAACAACATTACCGACGCAATATATGGAATCTACATTGTCCTTTTGACTCTCATCAACTTGCTGCGCTACCCCAAATGGATAAAGACCCTGAACAAGTTTGGAACGGTTCTGAAAGAAGGGATTTTTTGTCAGTCGGCAATGAAAGTCGTTTTGAAGATACAGTATTAGGGGAGAAAGGGGTAATGGGAGTCACTTAAGCGAGAATTCAAATAGCAGCTTATTTCAAAATCAAATATTTATTGCAATCGCCTTATAACAAAATTTACTTATTTAACAATCATCTGAAATCAGTTTTAAGCACTTTGACAATCAACTTTGGAAATAAGAAGAGTTTTAAAAATATATGCATTTGACTCCAATTGCACTGAGATGCGGGTAATCAGAGTCAAATAAAATTTAACACATATTCACATTAATTATTCTTCTACTTCTGATGTAAAGACAGTAAGTCGTCTAAAACGTGGTCCCAAGTTAAGTTTTCTTTTATATCCCTTTTGTAGACTTGAAAACGGAATACCTATAGCTTTAGCAGCTTTTAGTATGGAATAACCTTCTTGTTCAATAAGCTGCATAGCTTTTTCCAGAAAATCAGATGACGTGTTAGCCTTTTCGGTTGTTCTGAACCGTACTTTTGGAGTCTCGAAAAAAATATAAATATTCGGGCACTTATGGGCACTGGGGGTCACCTGACTCTCATTACCCACAACTGCACTAATGAGAAAACGGTCAAATATTAAAAAACATAGTTATTTTAATCGAAATTTAATATGCACATTACAATTTTGAATGTCAAGACTAAATAAACATATAATACTTATTGAGATATGATAAGAAATTCGACACTTACCGTCATTATTATAGAAATGAAAAATTACATCGGCGAGACGCCAAAACAAAACACAACAGCCACTCAGTAACGGGTGTCGTCAGATAGTGCGAGTTGTTCCTAAAGTGGTGGAAGGTACACCAAAGGGCGGAAAGATCATCGACATCAATCTCGGATGTGTAGTTTTATAGATATGTGGGTGACCACAATTGCCCGCTGACTCCCATTACCCGCTCTTCCCCTACATGCTACTGGTGTTTATTCTTGGTCTCATTGTCCAGATTTGTGGGCTTACATTTTTACACTTCTCTCAGACGTACCAGACGAATTTCGACTACAACTTCTTCATCAACAAGCTTCTGCAAAACGTCTCGTTTATTTTCTACGGAGTGTTCCTAACTGTAGTCTCCATTTTCATTGGTACTTTGGCTTGCTTCGAGAAACTCACCATTAGCTGTCTTAAATACACGCCGGTTCATCCCATGAAAGGCATAAATGAAACGAACAACAGGCGCCAGTTCATGGGTTTGTTCACGTATAAATTGTGCAAAGAGCAACATCTTTGCACGGGTCGCTTGGCCAAACTGCCCCAAGCTGAAGTTGTGGAGTTCTTGCGAATCTTGCACGAAGACATCAGTCTGACCATTTATGAAATAAACGACTGCATGAATCCCCAATTTCTATTCCATACGGTGGTCGAGCTGACGGTCCTCATCATCCAATGGTATGCAGTCATTGTCTATTTGGCGTTCAGTTTTAAGGCGCCGCTGGCTAGCAGCATCCACGTCCTCAATTGCTTCTTCGTCATCCTTCATACGCTGGGGATATTCTTGTTTTTAAAGAACGCACAGCAGCTTAAGAATATGGTGAGTGAATTAGCACCTCGACATGTGGCTTGCAGACACACCTGTTCGATTTGTATTTACGTTTATGATTTTGAAAGTTAATGACTGACCGATAAATGATAAAATTTTATAGTGAAAAGAAAGTCGCTGTAAACAAGTAAAAGCTGTCTAATTGATGATCGGCGTCTTGTCCAAAATGTTTATCAAGCGCTGGCTATTGTAGGTGCAAGGTTTGAACAGTTTCTTGCTGGAATATTCAACCAGGATTACAACGTTGGAGGAGCACCAGCAAGTTCGTCTTTTCATAGAAAAACTGAAGCAGCATCGACCATTAACAGCTAGTGGGGTTTTTACCATTGATTTAGGCATTGCCGGACCGGTTTGTAAGCGGAATCAGTTTTTTATTGTTGTATGATAACTGTTTTTAGATATCTGCCAACATCTTGACTTATGTGTTGGTGGCCTTACAGTTTGAAATTCCAAAAGAAGAGTGATTTTGCCTGCACGAATACTTTATACAGTTCTTTGTGGCTTGTAAATGAAACATGTTATGTCGCAAAAAATATATTTATAACGAAAACATCAACAATATTTACAAGACACAAGCATACAATGACACATGAACACGATGACTGATGATAAATTATGAGCTTATTACTAAAACTGACAGACTTTAAGGTACATTTGGCATGGAAGGATTAATCGTATCCTCCGTGGTGGCCACCGGAACCGCCTCCAAAACCACCTCCAAAACCACCTCCGTAGCCGCCGCCACCACCACCTCCATGATGGCCGCCTCCGAATCCGCCTCCTCCTCCTCCTCCTTTTACAATGACCGTGGTATGACCTCCACCGCCTGAAAACGAATAATTAAAACATTTGTTTGTATGTGTATGTCTTTGCATTACCTCCGTGATGGCCGCCTCCAAATCCTCCACCAAATCCTCCGCCAAAACCTCCACCACCTCCGTGGTGGTCATCGTGTCCGCCGCCATAACCACCTCCAAATCCGCCGCCTCCTCCAAACCCGCCCCCACCTCCATGGTGGTCATCGTGTCCGCCGCCATATCCTCCTCCAAATCCGCCGCCAAATCCGCCACCGCCGCCTCCGTGGTGGTCGTGGCCGCCTCCCAAACCGCCTCCAAATCCGCCCCCACCACCTCCATGGTGGTCGTCAAGGCCGCCTCCATATCCGCCGCCAAAACCACCTCCACCACCACCTCCGTGGTGGTCGTTATTGCCTCCTCCATATCCGCCACCGAAACCGCCTCCAAATCCGCCGCCACCACCACCTCCGTGGTGGTCGTCGTGTCCTGCAAACACCAAAAATAAAATTTTGTCAATTTAAGAGCGTAGTATAGTTTACCTCCTCCAAATCCGCCGCCTCCGCCGTACCCTCCGCCAAATCCGCCGCCGCCGTGATGTTCATCATGACCTCCTCCAAATCCGCCACCGATTCCGGTGCCGCCTCCAAAACCACCACCTCCGTGGTGGTCGTCATGACCTCCTCCAAAACCGCCGCCTCCGCCATAGCCGCCACCGAATCCACCACCTCCGTGGTGATCATCGTGTCCTCCGCCAAATCCACCTCCGAATCCGCCGCCACCGCCACCTCCGTGTCCTAAACTCAACCAATTAGCTACAATTAGCAAACTAGGTCGATGGTTTTAATACCTCCTCCAAATCCACCGCCAAATCCACCTCCGTGGCCGCCTCCTTGCAATATTATAACTTTTCCTCCGTCGCCTCCGCCGTGGTGGTGGTCGCCACCTCCAAATCCACCCCCAAATCCGCCCCCGAAACCGCCTCCAAAACCACCACCATCGTCGTGATGGTGATGGTGGCCGCCACCGCCGTGAACTTGCACGACTTCCTTGACGACCTCGTGGTGGTCCTCGTGGTGATGACTAGGTTCAGGTATGTGGATCTTTATGTGTACGCTAGAAAGACACAGTTTTACTGGCGTAAGTAATGGAGGACGAGGACACTTACTGTTCCTTGCCAAACGTGGCCACACTGCAGGCGAAGACGGCCGTCAGGACCAACAACCCCTAGAACACATTGATTAAAATCCCAGTGCGTCAGCTTTGCGAGCACTCACGAGAAGTTTGGAAGCCATGAACTTGGACTTCCTGAAGACGAGCACCGTGTGATTTGTTGCTGCTCTGTGGCAGAACGCGATATGTTTGAGATTTGCGAGCCGCCATGGTTTTATAGTGAAGATCTCTCTCGATAACTTAGTCTACATGATAATGACAAGTTCCCATGCAGTGGGGGCTTGTGGGGAGACTTCTTGGCTCCACAATAAATTTCCTCTTGCTGGTATTGGCCCTGACCTAGAGACGCAGCATTGGTTTCGCCAGCGAGAGTGAAAGAGAGAGGTCGTCGAACGGCGATTACTAAAGATCACCGGTTTGCTTTCTTTAGAGGATCGTCGCAGCATCCAAATTGCTTTTTCAAATTTTTTCAATGGCCAGTACGCATATTGCTTTTGTAAGTACGGCCACATCAACAAAATCTTGTTGTAAAAAAGAACACATAATAGAAATATTTTTAATATATTAGTAATAGCAAGTTAAGAAAAATATAATACGTTTTTTAAATTAAATCTTTTGCGTTGTCATTATTTCTCCCTTGACTAAGACGTGAGTTCCTCGAGTCGAATTTAAGAAAGATGAGAATGTGAAACTCATATTCTCACGCGTACACTCTCCCCAATTCATTAAAAACTATAATTTCGTGTAAGCTATCTCTTCTTCGCTTACGTAACGTATTCGTACGAGCAGCGAAAGTCGATAAGTGCAACATCTACTCCAAAAAAAGAAAGTCTATTGTCTTGACTTGGACTAGGCGATAGATGGTCAAAGGGTCAAACCTCTACGTGAAAGTAAATACCGTGTTCGTGCTAAAATTGGGAAGAAGCCTCATAAGTGGAGATGGACGCATGAAATATTACACGGCCGAAGAAAGTACGGCGGCGTCTTTTTCCTTTCACTTGATTTCCAAGCAATGGAATAACCCTTTGACACATTGAAGACACGACCACTTTCACATTAGACGATGTGCCATCTGTGCACAAGAAGTGCTTCATTAAATCCGTTAACCATTAAATATTCGATCCCAATTACGAGATTAAAAAGTTTCCAGAAGCTATTTTTAGTTTTATAATTGGGTGTGGTACAAAAAATTAATTCTAACCAGATTTTTTCGTCCGCTAGTTATGCGAGCGTATTGTAAATGTTATTACACTAGACCTTGACCAAATTCGGATCAATGAGTTCATTCACGCTTTCACAATCATCACTTTAGCATAATTCATTTTTACGCCTCATAAACCTAATTTTGTGCCTAATTAATATGTTTAGCTACCAAAATAAAGTTCTGCAACTCAGAACAGTAACAATGTGAAATGCAGCCTTTCCTTTCATAACCCACAATCTCATTATTTGTGACAATTGTGACAAACATGGAGTGGAATTTCATCAAAAAGTTCCGAGTATCTTCAAAAATAAGAAAATTTTCAAAAGTGACAAATCGGATGAATAATAATTAATTATGTACGAAAACATGAAAAGAGACGACAAAAGTCGACGAGAAGAGTAAGCGCAGGATTTGACAAACAAAAGTTGCGGACGAAATTAAGATGACAACGTGGTTGAAAGGAGTGAAAAAAAAAGTAATAACCGTAGAATAAAGAAAGACATGATTAAAGTAGTAACGTGCAATATACGAGGGACAAATGAAGAAGCGACAATCAGAAGTCTACTTGAAATAATAAAAAAAATACGAAACACGTTGGTAAGCACAATAAATTGTTACAATTTCTGGATGAGAATACATATATCAATGAATGAATTAAAAACCAATGTATTGGATTTGCAGGATATCTCAGATCGATTATGTAAAATAAGAGTATAAAACGAATATTGGAAAATAACTTTAGTTCATGTTCGTGCGCCCACAGAGTACTAAAATATAGAACATAATGTAAATTTTATTATGAGGTAAGAGACATATGAAAAAAAGTAGCGACGTGTGACGTAAACATTTTTGTAGGAGACATGAATACAAAGATAGGGAATGAAGAGGAATACATCAATATAAAGGAAGGCAGAATGAAGCATGAAAAATGTAACAAAGAACAGAAAAATAACAATACAATCCGCAGAAGAAAATAACATGAAAATATAAAGTCACCGCATTCGAATACAAAGACACACCAGACAGACTTCATAAACGGAAAAACAAAAAATCAAATACATCATCTTTTAATAGGAAATTGAGAGGAGATGATTCGAACTCTGATCACAAGCTACTTATTGTAGCAAAGATGAAACAAGAATTACTAAAAAAATAAAGCAAAGAGGGCAAAAATACAAAAGATTAACACAATTAACAAACTTCTTAAAAACGAAATAATACAGAAAATAGAGAAAGAAATAGACAAGAAAGAAACTCTAAGTCTATAAAAAAGCTAATGTATATAAGAAAGCTTGCTTTATACATATGGGGTCTAGAAAATTCAAAAAAATAAGGATTGGTTCACAGAAGAGTGCAAAAGAGTACGTACTACAAGTTAATGTTCCTAAGTAAACAATCAGAGGAAATCAAAAAAGATTTGTGTCACCAATGAAGAGAGCTAAACAGGTACATACATTTGTAAGAAGGAAAAAAACAGTGCAAACAAGAAGCTAAAACCAGTAAAAGAAAATTACAAAAATTAATAAATCAAGAATATTTACCAGAGGGCAAAAAAATTTAAATAAGCTCAGCAGAAAACAACGCCATACTTAGGAAATATGAACAAAAAGTCAATGAAGAAAGTCGAAGAAAAACTAAAGCGGTGATGGGTGGAATAGTATAATTAGGTCTTAAATATGGGAAGCCATGAAACATATATGGTGGATTTGGAGACATCAAATAACAATGAATAAGGAACGGAATAGAAACCAACAGAACCAGAAATATAAGAACTCAGAAAAATTAAAAATAATAAGATTACAAGAGAGAGACTGGTATTCCGACAGAAATATTAATGAATAAGAGCAAGAAATAAATAAAAGAATCAGTTAATGAAGCAAGGTAATGGACAAAAGTACTGCACAGTTTAATTGCAATTTATGGGACACAGCCTGTATAAATAAATATTTATAAAAATAGATTATACAAAAACCGATCCCCAAAAGCACAATAGAAACCACACACAGTGATCCACGATGAACTGCGAGACATTTCAATTTCACCTCCTCTTGTCTTCTCACGATGCCATAACGATTTTACTTTCGCTGCCTGGTCAATTAGCGCCGTTTTCTGACTCGATTTTCGACCCAATCAAGGCCAGTAGAGCTCCAGCCACGCGGCAAATTTTCACCCAAAGACATCGCAAAGATCTTAAAACGAAAGCGCACGAACAATTTTCATTAGAGAAAGCTTTTTCCGGAATTGCACATTTTTAACTTTATCCTCAAGTGTTATTATTTATTGTGTTTTCCCAGCATCGCGATCTTTCGGCGATTGCACTTTCACTTCGCTTAATTTATAAAATAGACAAAGTTTCACTCTACGTGCGGATCTATTGTCGTTAATTAACGTGTGATTGAACGGGGGATGTGAGCGCGTTTGATTCAATATTTGACAATCCCAAAAAGAAAGTTTGATGGAGATAACGATGAAATTTGTGAGTGACGAAGCGTTTTTTTATTTGGCGGGACAGAAGCGCTTGCGGTGAGCACGAGGCTGTACTAAGTTTACTTGTTTGGCGACAAAAACTCGAATGAAACTACTGTTATTACAAGAGACAAGGAGTAACTGCAAGCTAGCAAGTATTTATTTATTAAATTTGCATAATTGCGCATTGAATAGGTATTATCTCGATTCACAGCCGGGTACAGTAAAAGTGAATACGACGGGAAAGATGTGAAATCGATAAGGATATTGAAAATATTTATCATTTCAATGTAACCAATTAGATACTAATCGGGTCATAAATTAACAAATTGATTCTGTTTAAATACCTTTAATTCGATTTCAACAATTTTTTACAAACCCCAAAGCTGCACTTAAATTTTAAATTGCATTTTTTTCATTCCAATCACGAGAATTAAAAACAACTTGTTTAAAACTAAAAATTAGTTCCACGTCGTTATGCGTATTTGCAAACCTCAATTGAAATTTCAATACGGTACTAATAGGTACCGTAGAGATCAAAAGGGAAACAAAAAAAGGATTTAATAAAATATAAATAGCTGAAAGGGGGATATGGAGTGAGAATCAATGAAGATAAAACGAAACATCTAGTAATGAAACAAGAAAAAACAAACAAAGAAACATATTGTAAATTTACAACGCAATAAAAAATATACAAAATTTCTAGAGGGTTAAACCGAGGCACACGTAAAATAATTCCCGAGTGCCTCAGTTATAGACTTTAAATTTAGAGTGAGTCACAATAATGAAGAAGCGCAAGACATAAATATGAAAATGTGTAATAAAGGAAGGCAATATAACAAGAGAGAAATCTCTAGAACAGCAAAAATAAGAATATATGTATTGGACGGTAGTAAAGCCGAGAGTAGTTTAGGCTGTGAAACCTGGGTTTAAGGGGACAAAAACTGAAAATAGAAGAAAACAAATAGGGATGTATAAAAACTATACAGGCGGAGTAGTAGAGGTACTGAAGTCACTACCAGATTCTATTTAATAAAATATGCGAAATTGGGTGCAGTCAAGTTAATCATTAATAGTGACTACGCACCAAGGCAATGCGAGAAACGTTCTTTCCAAAAAAGTATTCAATCAAATGGGTCATCCTGCTTATTCAACTAACTAAACTCCTTATTTCTAAAATAAAAGCTGTACTAAAAATTCAAATATTTTCAAAAATAGTTGCTTACCAACTTCATCGATACTCCAGTGAATAAATTCCAGGCCTTCTTCCAGAAATGGAGACACCATTAAATCAGTGACATAATAGTATTCATGTGAATTGTTGTTAAATGCGAGCAAACTTTGTTTGTGTTATTTCGATCATTTTGACCGATTTGCAACGATGCATGGAAATGCTACAAAAGTTCAGAGGGTCGTCAAATATGTATAGTTTCTGACATCGTCATAAGAGACGAAATTCGGATTTATTCCAACAAACCAGAATTAAACGCTATGCGTCATTTGTGTCTTCAAGATAAGCCGAAATCATCAAAGGGTCTATGTTTAAAAAATATTTTGATTTTTGACCATGCTGCTCATATTGCTATTGTGATTTTACAGAACCAATAAATGCGCAATATTTTTTTTAAATTCCTTTCAAATGTCAAGATATGTGAACGAAGTTCTACACAGCAAAATAAAACAATAAAAGTTAGTTTTTACAGTCTTTTGAACGTCGTGGCTTTTGCTCTTTTTTCCTGTTCCTCTTCACCTGAAGGACGAAAAATGCGAGTTTAGCGTTTTGTAACACCTGAAGAGGCTCACAAATTTTTGATATACCTTGTTTTGAATGGAAAAATAGTTGCAACGACCAGTTTGGACGAAACCTGCAGTAACGGAGAATATTATGGAAAACATCAAATGATTCTTTTAACTTTTTCTTACAAATTATTCCGAACTTTACAGCAACTAACGTAATCGAACAGACTCGATGGGTTTTGATAATATACAACTAACAACAATTTTTATACGTACACGTATTTGCATCAAATCTCGTACATATTAAACCAATCCATTCTTGTCTGCGTCGTCACTTGTCACAATATTTTTCATTATTCTCGAACGAGAAACGACATTTTCAAATTTCACTTCCTGACGTATGTCACATGAATGACGAAAATATTTAAATGCAAAGAACAATCCATCAAACGGGATTTGAAATATGCAGTTTTATGACGCATTGTTCGAGACATTTCAAGTTTAAGAGAAAGTATAGGCAAGGTGCTAAACACCGTGAAAATTTTAGTTGCCTATATCTTCATCATAGTCGTGGGATAAAATGATTGCCCATCGGTTTTGCATGTCGTTCGAAAGATATACTGAGATACCAGTACAATATTGTACTAAATGGATAACTAAGTACATATTACCGTGTCCGCAAAAAATAATTATACACATATGTCTTTAAACGTTGACACCGCTATAAAGAATTACTGAAAATCAACCCGAATCCAGCCGCGTTTTTGAATGCTGTAAATTACATAAAATTGTCAAATTCCAACTGGTGACATTTACCTTGGATAACAAATCTCCAAGTCAATAAACTGCAACAGCATCAATCGTTTGAAAGAGCATTGCCAAGGATACTTTCATTTCACATAATCAACTATTTAAAGTGAAAGTTGTGTTAATGAAAGTGATCTGGATCGAATTATTTGTTATCGAGCAACTTTATTCTTGCGTTGATGTAATGTGTATTTTGTGCGTACGATTCTAAATAAAAATTATCAATTATGGATAATTAACACCTTTCTAATAAGTAATAGCTATTCATATTATATTGACAACCTAATTACCCATTTGTAATGGTACAAAATATTGTGATATAAATTGCATTACTATAAAAACTATAGTCAGAGCTGGGATTACGCTTAATGCACACATTTTGCCCATTTCCTCTAGTTTTGTGCCAGGATTCCTGTTTCAGTTTTCAGACCATTTTTTACTATTTTATTATTATTACTGTTATCACCTAATAAACTGCCTTATTTCATATTTGCCTCGGTTTTCCTTTTATTTATTTTTTTGTGCTTTTGTTCCCATACTATTTTCACTGGCCTTGCATTATTTATACCTACTTTGTAAATGCCCCAACAAATAAGTTGTCAATTTTCTATAGTCCAGGGTTGCTTCAACATCTATTATTTTTTATATATTATTATATTCTTT
This sequence comes from Eledona agricola, assembly GCA_964023215.1. NCBI lineage: Eukaryota > Metazoa > Arthropoda > Insecta > Coleoptera > Tenebrionidae > Eledona > Eledona agricola. Next base: position 18,710,143 of record OZ026855.1, on the reverse strand, counting down.
TTTAACTTGTTACTTCGTTAGAGGTCCTTCAACTCTTTGGCTTGTATCCTACTTTTTCTGCTTTCGTTAATACCAAGATTTACAGTCAAAAGTTAACATGGGTCTGTAGATGTATATAAAAACAATTGTTTTAGTTCATTTGGAGTTTTCCTTTCTAAGAATAAAATCTGTATTCATAAAATGGTATATTTTTAGCGCATTTTTTAACCTACTGTTGACTTCTAATTATTGCAGGACTCTATTCCAAGTTTTAAAGTTTTTTGTGGATTTTTTTCTGTCATAATTATTATGTCGGCATATGTCTATTTTGTTTAGGCATCTCCAATATTACACATTTAATTTATCTCAACGTACATGTCTTTAAAAATGTTGTACACTAAAATCCCTCTTTCTGTCTAAGATTAGATTATCCTTTGTTGTAAACTTTTCTCTAATTTTGTTATGTCGAAATACACAATATGCATTGTCTTTCTTTATTATGTCCTTTATGATGCTGAGAAGTTTTTGATTAATTCCTTTTTCGATTAGGATTCCCCATAGTTTTTCTCTTTGTACTTTACAAAAACACCGCACTACTTTTCAAATCTATTCTTCAAGATAATGAAACCCAAATTTGTAGTTCTCTACCTTGTTGTGCTACTTTTTTCGTTATTTTCTCAACTGTGAAAATATGGTCATATATACTTTGTCATTTTCAAACGCTACTCTGAGATGTCTCCAATCTGTTCTCAATTACTGGTTTCAACTTCTTGTCAATAATTTTTTCGAAGATTATGGCCGTATTAAGCAATGCTATTTCTCCGTAGTTGTCTCAATTACACTTGTTTCCCTTTATTGGTGCTATTTTCCAATCTGTGGGTTCCTCGTTCCATATTCTGTTATATCTTTAATTCGTGTACCAGTTTCTTCCATATATTCAAACATTTCTGTAGTTAATTTATCACACCTGGTGCTTTTACGTTTTTGAGACCGCTATGACGTCTATCAGATGTCTTTCTTTTTTAAATTTGATATTGTCTTGTCCCCCAAATTCGTTATTGTCTTGTTCGTTGTTGCTTCATTTACATGTGGTTTCTTTTTTTTTGCTTTTTTACAATTCCTGAAAATATTATTTCCTTTTGTTAAATGTTTCGCTGGTAAGTATCTCCGTTTTTGCTTTTTTATACAAATTCTGCTTAGGCTTTTCCTAGTGACTACCTATAATCTTCTATAAAACAACGTTTTAATTTTTGTTGCTTTGTTTATCATTTTTTCACAGTGTTTGCGATTGTATGTTTTGAAGTCTGGTCGTTTCAATTAACACTTGTTACTCCTCTTTTTAAAGAGTTCAACTGTCCGGACGGAAGAAAGTAAATCATGGGTTGTAACTTAAGAACGTCAACATGATTGATATAATAAAACAACCTTTATTAAAAAAGTCAGTGTACGTCAAATGCGGCTAAAATATGTAGGAAGTGATACAATTCACGTGCCAGCTCGACCGGAAAATAGAAAATATGTCCAAAAAACATCACTAGACCAAGTGGAACCAGAGTAACGTGTTTCAGCTAACAGTTAATTGGTCCAGTTCCATTATCACTAACGTCGTCGTCGACAGGCGAGTGGCGTGTGAAATAGAGCCGTCAACTGGCGGCGGTTGTGTTCTTACATTTGATTTGGAAGCGCTCATATGGAGTGCGTTTTGGTCCTGAAGTCGTATTTGAGGTCTCCTTCGATGTGTTCGGTAACCGGTTTGACGTCATCGCCACGGATCCATGTGTGGGGCAGTGAATTAAGGCCGCCGAAGAGCGGCACAGACACCGGTCGAAACGGCTCCTCCAAACCCACTTCCTTCTCAGAGTTTTTTTCAACGTCTGACGCCGTCCAGCTATCCGTTAATTTACCGACGACGAACTTGCCTTTTTTCGGTACCAGCAACGGGTAGAATTTATCGTCGACGCCGATCGGGTGTTCTAGCTTTATGGTTGCGTGCTCCTGGAGGTAGAGGTGGTCGCCGGTGGTGAATGGAACACCCAGCACCGTGCTTTCGGGGAATTCGTGGTAGGGTCTTTGCAACAAATTTAATTAGAAGATGCGGGACTGAATCCGATCGATTTGAAATAAGCGACTGTGTCCTGACCTAGCGTTGAAGTCTCCGGCGCGTAACGCTCGTTTCAACAGCCAGGCAGAAATTATTAGAAAAATTTCAAGATTTTTTGAACACAAGGCTTAATGCAGATGTAATAGAGTCAATTATATGTTCGAGCCGAATCAGATCCACTTCAGCGGGCGACTTGCATCTTGACCTCTCGTTGAAGTCTCCGCGCAAAACTTATTTAAACAGGTATAAAAATTGATCAAAAATGTAAAACGTATAAATTGTATTGTTTGAAACGACTTATCTGTGTTTGCAATGAATTAAGTAACTTCTGACGCGAATTGGCGTGTTGCCCGTTCCGATGGTTAAACATACAATTTTGTACAACGTAAAAATAAACAATTGTTAATTAAATAGCGCAGATTATTTGGTTGGGTTCCATTCATTGCTCATGACGCCAAATGTCTAACGAGTAAGCAACAAATGACTTGATCAACCACTTGCCGCAAGAAACACCAATTTTTTTCATGCAATTGTACAGCGGAACTAATACGCATTAAATTACAAGTATTTAAGTACGAACATTTGAAGACAAATTGCACCAAAATGATTATGCTAGAAAGTTTAAATAAGACGTCAATTAAAAAGTAAAAATGGGTTAAAAAACACGAACCTTGATAAATCAAATCCTCGGGGAAAATGTGCAAAATCTTGTGAACTGAAATAAGGGAAATAGAAGTGTGTGAAATTTGACAAAAAGAACAGAATGTAAAACGCGGAGAAAGTGCGAACAAGACCAACAAAAACAAAACGAAGTGCGTTGACCATCGATCAGGCCGTGTTCGTTAGCTTCTTGTTACTTAATTGGAAATGAAAGGTTACCGCACACGATTCGGAAGATTTCCTCTCCAATTTAACACGCTTAACTCAATTACCGGTTCAGTTATTGTTAAATTTGCATCTGTTTGAATAAAATAGAAATATAATTAATTTACAAATCTAATTAGTTCGCGGTATCTCTAGTCTAGTCAACTGAAGTGATATAAAAATGAGTGCAGTACTTACGAGTTTTCACTGCTATATTTCCACAAATTTTCGCTAAATTTACCACTTTAAAGTTAGAGCGTTTCCCGCAGCTCTAATTGTCCCGACCAGAACTAAGTAAATAAGTGAAGAATTTGGGCAAAAAACCGATCGAGTAAAAGTCATTGCCAATAAAAATGAAAGTAATTGTGGAGGACCCGAAATATGCTGATTACGAAGGAGGTCGTTGCACTTAGTTACCTGCAGATTGTGAGAGACGCTATCGCCGCGACGACCGCCGTCTGAAAGTGTTTAGTTACGAGCGTCGAGACGCGCATTATGCCACCTACCTGAAGCCGCCAAAGAGCCATCATTCGTCAGAACTGGCGCCGGCTCCTCTATCCGCTCGTTTATATCACCATTGTCATTACGAAAGCCGAAGATTAATTATTACCGGTCTGTACACACAGGAGACACGCTACCCGCCACCGAATTTGCACCGACTGAAAGACGGCAAAATGCGATTAGGAGCATTTGTACATCTTTTTTACCATTTACTTTCATCGATGATTCTCGCTTTAGAAAGGATTTCGCTGGATTTGGCGACAATGAGGCTGCGATAAGTGGTGAAGGGCGAAATAAAATTGGCGGAGAGAGGAAGACGGGAGAACGGACTTGTTATTGTTTTGTTTGATGGATTTTACGTTTGAAGATGAGGGAAAGTGTAAGAGGCGTTGGTGGACCATGATTTAGTGGTTGTTGGACAAGGACGAAGTATCTCGTTCCAACTGAGATTTTTCTGAAATTAGTATGGAGAAATTATTGCAAGCTCTAGAAAGTGGCTTAGCTACATTTTAAGACTTAATAATGCGAAATTAACTCGACCAACTGCGAGTAATTGGAGACTCGAAAAATTCTTGTTATTTTATTTTCCTAATGGGCCAAAGCTGCTCGAGCATGTTTGGAGACCAATTCCAATTTATTTCAAGTAAATATCTGAATTTGGAGAATTAGAAGCTAATTAATAACGTGTGTATAAATTAAAATCGAGGCTAAGGAGGCCTTGGAATTCATTGGTTTTCCAGTGTAAAAACCATAGAAAACATTTGGCATGGACATATTTACAGGAGCTGTCAGTTGAAAATTTCCCTGTCAAAATAAAAGGGACCAATTTTATTTAAATTGTTTAATAATAAATGCCAGACAGGTCTACATCGCTCGTATGATCAGCCTGTCGAATTTTACGCGAAATTTTTTATTCTCCTCGGCTTCAATGAGGTCGTTGTAGTCCCTCTGTCTCGAAATGTATTCAAATATTTCGAAATGGTATCTTTTGGAACATTCAGAGCTCGGGAAATGTCAACACTCTTGTCCCTTCTCTATTCAAACTAACTTATTTTTTCATGTCTTCCGAGAAATAGTTGCATGATAGGCATTTTCTCTGATGCAATAATAGCGCTAACAATGATGTAGAATATAAAACTGAAACGAGACTCTACCTTTTCGGCTGATAGAAAAATCGTTAAAATCAGATTCCATTCTTTTCACCAGATGTAACTATCATAAATTGAATTGAACAAAGAAGAATAGCCATAACCTTTTAAAAACTATATGAGGGCAGGAAGATTAATCTAATGGACAGAAAATCGAATGCAATTCAAAACAATTCTAAGGATGTTATAGTTGTTGACATTATTAATAAAATTCCATAAAATTTAAAAATTGGCCACAGCAGTATAAGACATATTTAATGTTTTTTGAACACATTCCATCTCCAGGCGTCGGTTTAGAGGGCATTTGAGCAACTTTTTGCTTGACAGTTGTCAAATGGCGGCTGGTCAGCTGAAGTACTTCTTCACCTAAAATTCATTGAACCTAGAAAAATATTTTTCAACACAATTATAAATCTAATCTAAATTTATTCATCTTTATCCCATTTTGATTTCGATTACTAATTCTAGAACTAATTATACTAGTCTTCAGAAGTATAAATATTATCAGGTCTCGTGCGAAATGTGAAATAAACACAGACGCCCGTCGCGGATTTGATTAGAATACACAGATGAAGAGCTAAGCGTCAACTGTGTTCAGCATTGCACCAATAAAGTCCGTTGCCATAGTAACGAAGAAGTGAGGAAGCGACACAAGCCACGCAAAGTTGGCTTAAGTGCAGAGTTTGGTCGCCTTGCGTCTGAAATCTTCACTTGTTTTCACTATTCGTAGTGTGTGCCATTTTCAGGTTTACGAAATTTAGTTGTAGAGTAATAATTTTTGTGGCTATATATTTGTAAGACTGCGTAATTGTTGATTATTTTAGTGTTAGTTTGGTGTACAAACAATGATTTCAATTAGCGATATTGTTTGTAATTTATTGGAAACTCCGTTCAGTCGTTGGAAAGATGTGGGCAAAAGGGATGTAATATTACAAATCATTAGACATTAATTTCTGAATAACGCAAATAAATGAGACACCTGAAATATTGGTAAAGAAAAGGACTGACAAATTTTTTGAGGTAATCTTTGGCAAGGCAAATTCAATCACAGAAATAAAAATTTATAAACGGCAACAGGCTCGCCTTAATCGGGAGACAATTAGAGAAAAATACAGAGCACTTTTTTTATGAATTATGGGACCACATATTGATGTAAATGGGCGTGAGGTTTCAGGATTACGAAAAGCTTCAATTTGTTGGTCTTTGTGACACTACAAAATTCGAAAGATATAGTTCACGTTTTCCTACGGATGCATTTGAAAATCTTGAGAAAATTTACGGAAAAATATTTGTACATAAAGAGGGATAAAAAATTAATTTTCTGTTTAATATTGCGATGAAAGCTACAGAAATATGTCCCTGCAACATTCATCAGAAAACTGAACGTAAACAAAGACATTTTTACAGAAGCCTATAGCCTCAACAAGTGCATCGGTGGAGAGGAGTTTTTCTTGTCTTAAACGCATTAAAACTTAATCGAGAAGTTCAATTTCTCAAAAAAGACCCTTGATAAAAAAAAAGACATTGATAAATTCGCAGCTCTAAAGGGCAGAAGAATCGACTATACGAGAGATTAAAAAAAATTGCATTTTATGGTAATTTACCTAATGTCCATTTTCTCACCTGTGAGCCGCCACTGGTAACAAGGGTCTACACTGTAAAAAATAAAGCAAAAGCTAGATTCTATTGTCTACTCAAATTTTTTTTATTAGTAGTTACGTTACAATTAAATAAGAAGTAGTCAGCATTGAGGAGCTGCAAGAATTAGATATTTTTAATTGCATTTTGAGTATGAAACTGAGGTTTAAAAAGTGATAACAATGAACTCAGTTCAGTGTCGAGAAACTTGAACCGACCCTGACCTTCCTTGACTTCTATTACATTATCACTTTCACTGCCGTTTATCAAGTCGCATTTGGTGAAAACAGAGACGAGAATTTTCTTCAACCGACTGTGAAATTGCAGATATTTCAAATTTAGTGTACTCTCTTAGGAGAATCGGTTAGTTTTCTTTCTTTGGGAAAGCAGCGGCAGAACCGAACGCTCGAGCAAAAAACTCGCATCTGCAATGACGTTCTTAAACCCCGGCGACAATGTTAACGAACTCCGGAGCGGCAATTAAAACTCCGCCTATGCAAAGAAAGAGAGCAGCGAATAGATTAGCCCGAGGTGTATGGTTGGATGCGTTTTTCTTCTACTTTCATGATTCCACCATTCAATGTGTCTTTTTCCTTTCATTTTACCAACAAAATCGTACCATATAAATAGCCACTCGCCAACTCCTTAGACCATCACAATCACCTGGATTTAGTGCAGTGCATAACTCTCTAGTGTAAAACCTCAGCCGTAGCCGCACACCAATGGCTTACCGTCTTGTGGTAATAACTCACGCAACCTCGCCCCAACCTACAACCCCATCATTTGCAGATATTCTCCTTCGGGATCGCTGTTTTCCTGGGACTGTGCGACGCCGGCGGCCACCACGGGTAATTCTTGCAAATCACGTCCGCAATTCTCATTTAACCGCGAATTTTGCAGCGGCCACAAGAAGGTCATCATCCACGTTCCCTTCAAAGTCAAGACCATCCACCACACGCACACCATCGTCAAACACGTGGGGCACGGAGGAGGCGGCGGCGGTGGCGGCCACGAGTTCTACAAAGTGATCGGGTACTCGGGCGGCATCGATGATGGGGAAGTGGTGACTCATGGACATGGCGGCGGAGGCGGCGGCCACGGCCACGGCTGGCACGAAGGATTCGGGGGCGGCTTCGGAGGCGGCCACGGAGGTGCCGAAGAAGTGTCATCGGTGGGCGGAGGTCACGGATACGAGACGGCCAGTCACGAGGGTGGAATCGGGGGTGGACACGGATACGCCCTCGGAGGCGACGGTGGCGGATATGAAGGCGGCCACGGCCATGAAAGTCACGTGGCGTCGGTGAGCGCCGAAAGCGTCGGACACGAGTTCGGCGGACACGAACTGGGAGGCGGTGGCGGCGGCGGACACGACTACGGCCTTGGATATGGAGGCGGAGGATTTGGGGGCGAGCACGCAATCAGCGAAGGCGGCGATTTGGGTGGCAACAGCTACGAAGGATACGGAGCTGGAGACGGAGGCCATCAAGGCTACGACTAACTAATTTAAAACTTCTCATTTCCACAAATGCCTACTAGTCTTTTTTAATCTTATGTTGTTGTTATTGTTGTTGTAATTGTACGCATCGTTGTTATTTTTATTGCCTTTTTTAATTGAATAAAAATGGAAAACTTGCGCATTTTTTTAATTGAAACGCCACAATTGCGGGAACAGTTTATTAACAACAAAACGGGTAAAAAACGAATTATTTACAACGAATTTTAATACAAGTACAGTCAGTTTTGAGGAACTCTGTGTTCGTCCAAATCTGAAGAATCGCTGTTCACATAATCAAAACTCGGACCATCAGTCTTGTAGTTTGCATAAGTGAAATGATCAGAAGGTCCGGGATCGTTGTAACTGTCAAATTCGTTCTGTTCGTGTCCAGGACCAGGTCCGTACTCAATATCCACGTCGTTGTAGTTCTGTTCTTTGGTCTTCTTGGATTTGGGTTTATTTGACTCGAAATCGTCATGAGCGAGTTGGTGCTCAGGATCCGCCTGCGACACGTACTTATTGATTAGATGAACTGTTTTAACATAGTCGTAGTCGTTTGAGGGATACTGGTAGTGATAGTTAGATTTGGGACCCTTCTGGATTTCTTGTATTACTTCTGCTTTAAACTCCGGAGTGACGGGTTCGTGGTCGCCACCGTAGAAAGGGTCGCTCTTGGAACTGTGGAAATCAACGTTGTCTTTGTTTTTGTTGAAATCGTGTTCGGTCTCTGACAATGGGTACTCGTACTCTTGGTCGTACCCGATTGTGGCATCGTCAAACGGCAGCTTCTCCCTCACTTTGTATTTGCTTTTCACTATGTACTTGTTGCCCGGGTAGTCACTGTTTGGGTTGTCAATGGTTTCGGTTTCATACTTCTCGCTTTTCATAACTTTCCACGATTTGGCACCGTCGAAGAAGGGGGTTTTTGGGCCGTAGTGAACCTCAACTTTGGGCGGAGGATGATAGTGGATGTGCACTTTCTTGTGCGGTTTATCGTCATGCAAGTACACGTATCTGGTATGATGGTGATGATTGAGGAACTCCGGCACGTGAATCTTGAGATGCACCCTGCAAACGACAATATTGATCGCATAAAACCGATCCGTGTGTGTTACTTTTTCTTGGCGGCGCTGCTCTGGACCACTAATGTCACCAACAACACAAAAAGCACGTTCAGATCCATCGCGATTGAGTCAGCGTCACCACATTGTCCGATCACCTCAAATCAACTGTTTTCGGTATTGTCACGGGAGACGTTTTATAGCGGCGATTCGTTCCTGCAATTGCGGTTACGTCAAATGAAGACAAAAACCGCCGGAGTACGGTTTGAATAATCTGTCCGATTTGTCACCGTTTCCTACAGAAACAATAAAAAAAAGCTTCCGGAATGAAAAGAACGATCGGGGATTTCTTCTGATAATTTCGACACTGGAATCTTGGAATGGGCGCCGATAAGTGCTGGAATGTCCGAGCATGTGTGGTGTCAATAAACTCTTCTTCTTCTTCTGCTAAACCCCACTGATTAGTATTTTGTTATAACATAATTGACTGGCGCTAGAGGGTTTAATGAAGATGTGATATACGTGCAATTCATATAGACCGTTTAGTAGAAAATTTTGAATTTCCCGTAAATTTAGAAAGTTTAAATTTGTGCTGCCTCATCATTATCGATCAATCTGAAACGAAATAAAATAATTTCAAGATGGCGGTCTTTTCGGTTATACCGGAAATTAACATCAATTTTAAATGGCAGTCCCAATTTAAATTAATATTGATCCGATCACTCAACTGTGAATCAAAAAAACATATTGTTGTTACTTACCTTTCATAGTTTTTTTAATATTCCTATTATTATGGTAAAATTACAAATGAATTAATCTTTATAAAAATTAATATCTAAGACGCACACAGATTATCGGCACTTATCTCTCACTTTAAATGTAATGCTATAATTTGGAAATGCAAGGATCATAAAAAAGTCATATCTTTTAATTCGTTGCAGATAATAGTTTTTTGTCGTTTGCATAACATTCAACCTGGCTCAATCTGAATCACAGCCAGAAGTATCAAATATCTCGTAAATTATGAAGTTTAGCTATAACCTGAATAAAAAACGTAGCCAGACTCTAGACGTATTCTGATGATACACAAAATATAGGGGATGCCATTTAAAAAACCAAAGTTAAGCTTGTTCAAAAATACCGGGTGACTATAAATGATTGACTTAAATTTAGGTGATTGGCAACACTGAGGAATTTGTATAAGATTAACTGTCGTCGTGATTTATGTCTATTAAATTTTCTGGTTAGAATATTGTTGTCAAAAAGTGAAACTTACTGAATAATTGCGAACGAAAAGTGACAAATAATGGAGAAAATGGTTACAGCGAGTGATCGAAAGGATCTTCCAGCTGTAAAAACCATTTTGAAAACAATTCTGATATTGGCAATTTTTAAAGTATAGTAAAAATAATATTTCCCATATCAGGCGTAAAGAGCAATCCTTTCTACATATTTATACTTTCAGCCTTTTAGCTGCTAAAACAGCCTCTCAGTGAATTTTTAAGTGCCTCTGCAAATGACAAAAAATGTGAAAATAAATTGTAAATTGATCACAGTGGTCCAAAATGTAAAATATTATATCACCCATAAATCTGTTACAAAGAATTCTAACAGTGAAATAAAATATAGGTGATTCTATTTGAAAAAACAAAGTTGTGTAGCATTCGAAGTTTTGAAACAGCCTGTATACGTTAAAATATTTTTGGGTTCCGTAGCCTGACAAACAGTGTCCAAATTGTATTTGAAATTTTTTTTATCTTTCACGGTTTAGGAGGTATGAACTGATCCCGCACTAATGACTCAGCCTGTAAAGAAATATTTATATAGGTAATATTTGACTGAACACTTGCTTTGATTACAATGTTGTACCTTCCACAATAATTGATTTACAGTGTGTTTTGTTAAAGTTTTGTTTTACTTTCTTGTTTGCTGTTTCATTGGAATTAATTTACAAAATAAAGGATCAAAAGCATAATTCATATGACATATTAATTTCAATTTTTTGATTCAAATGTTTCATTTCCACAGACTACACATATAAATAAAAAGCTGCTAAAGAGAAGATTCATTTTTCCAAAATGTGGAATATCGTATAAAAATTGTCATAAAGGTCGAGTTATTTTTTACTTTTACATAGAATTCCGTTGTTAGATCGTAGAGTTGCAATTAAAAAAAATTGAGTTCTAGTCATTTTGTTATAGTAATTTTCGGAAAATTACAACGACCTCTTGAAACAATCAAAAGTATTAGAAGTACTAGTACTACTACTTAGTATTTGTATTTTCAAATTTTAGCATACAATTTAAAAATATTAAAAAACTATGAAAGGCAAGTAACAACAATCTGTTTTTCTCGATTCATAATTGAGTGATCGAATCAATATTAACATAAAAATAAAGGGTTGTCAATTAAAATAACAAAATTGATGTCAATTACCGGTACCTATAACCGAAAATGCCGCTATTTTGAAAGTAGATATTTGACTTCGATTTTCATAATGATCATGCACCAAATTTCAACATTCTAGCTTTACGGGAAATTGAAAACTTGAATTACCCTGTATTGGTCAGTAGGCCATAATGATCGTAAAAATTTCGTCTCTTACCGCATCGACAAAAAACCATTTAGACAAACAGTTTCACAACTTCATGCGGCTTTATTATAATGTTATGTTTACTTTGAGTCGCACAAGAAACCGTCGACGAAATTAGATTTTTGTAAAAATGCGGAACTCATTGCACACTGTTGCAACCTCGCGCTGTATTTTCTCGCTTTTCCACCCAGAAAAATCTAATTATCTGTTCTCATTAATAAACTTGACTTTCACTTCTTTAAAGAAACTACACGATGTGGGAAAAAGAGGCAAAGTTTAGAAACTGTAAATAGATTATTATGGAATTGATATTTTTGCGACACTTGCCGTTTAGCTGCTGACGAAACTGTTATATAAATTAACAATATTGGGATCTGCAAAAAGGGGCGGCGTTTTGAAAGTCATCAAACTCGAGCACAAGAAGCGAAGTGTTGTGCTGCAATGCTCCGACAGTTAGCAAAACAACAGCACAGAGAGGATTTGCGATTCTTATTGCACACAATGGTTTCCTTTAATTATGTCGTCTGTGGCGGAACTGAGTGTTCACTTTCAACGCCACAACAAATAAAACGCAGTAACGCCTCTGCCAAAGAAGAAAACGAATCGGATGAAACTTCTAATTAGTTTCCAAATTGCTCGTTTGTTGTGATTTTATTTTCGGCACGAACTCGTGTCCGATCGATTATCTATGCAAAAGGTGCGGTTTCGCGTTTGCTTCACTATCCCCCGTCGAAAGTCATTACCTTTCTTCGGATTTCGGCGACACATTAATTTTCCCATCATCACTTCTTTCCCAAACCCGCTTTCCTTGACAATCTTCCGACTCGTCGCGTGATGCGTCCAGGTAAAATTAATTAATGCGGCTGTGCGTAGGTTACGTGCTTCTGGTCGCCGACCAAGGGCTGATGGTAGGGCAAGGTTAGGGCTATCGAGCTTATAAAACCCACCCGCGGCGCCAGATTATTACATTCCTCTTTCGGTGCTCAAGTGTGTGGGGTGTTTGCCATGTCCGTCTTGAACAGAATTCTGGTAAGTCGGTTCCGCTCTCGGACCCATCACTGCATTCCTCACCTTCAGATAGTGTTGGGGGTCGCCGTCGTGTTCTCGTCGTCGGCGTCGGCTTTCTTCCTCAACTGGGGCAAGACGGCCGAAGTGACATATCCTCCGTATTACTACCACCAGCGGGTGCTGCAAGAACCGGTGCCTTCCATACCCGTGCAGGTGCCTCTTCAGGCGCAGATGGCGCCGGCGGCCGTGCACAACGTGCAACTGGTGCCCTGTCTGTGCCCCGTCTCCCAGGACTACGACTACGAGAAAGGACCGCAGGATTTTTACGCCAGCCCGCACAAGACGAATTAGAAGTGCCATTGAACCACACCGGAGAAGACTGACGTTATTTTTTCCTAATTTATATATTTTTATTATGTAGTAATTTAATAATAAAATTATTGTTTATCTAATTGCAGCCTGTGTGACGACTTCTTTAATGCGTGCTACTATTTTTATGTTCGTACTCGTAACTGTATCAAAATCCGGATTTTGAGGTTTTTCTTATAAATACTCGTCCCCTGAAAGCTTGAGTCGTGTGTCAACATGCTTCTGTTCGGTTGTATTTTGTTGGTAATGTGCGTCTCGTCTCAAAGTCGGAGGTAAGTTTCTTCATTAGTTCTACAAACAGTGGGTATTTGTTGAATTTGTACAAATATTAAAACTCGAAGACTAATTGAAAAGAAACACTAGCACTTTGAAAACGCCGACCGCGAAATGGTCTTGTATAAATATTATTCCAAAATGGGCGAATGGAGATTTCGACCACAGCATTAGCCACGAATCGATTCGGGACGGAAAAAACGTGCACCAGCTATAATTCGGAATAATTCTAAAAAGCGATGGAATGCCTGTTCGTGTAAAAGTTATAACATTGCCACAGATTGTACTAAAAAGTGTGTGATTGACACATCGACCGCCGCGGCTATTCTAATAGATTCCTAAAATAGTTAAATTTTGTAACAAGACTTTTGTAACGCAATCAAAACAAATATATCGTTAACACCGAATCAAATACAACTTTCAGTGCATAATTATTGTTACGACAGTTTATAAGCAATGTTTTAAAACAGTTGCGTCTTCAGTCACACTATGTGCCCCCAGTAAATGTTAGCACTTTGAAATTCGGAAGAGTGTAGAAACATGTTCACCTTGAGTTGGGGAAATTTGAGATTCAGTTCTTCGTTGATAACCGTTTCATTTTGATCGATTGTTAAATGAAGAAGATGAGACAAAAGACAAAGATGAGCAAATATAATAAATATAGAACAAAATAATAATTAGCTCCCCCCCAAATAATGAGCAGATTCAAGAAATTATCCAAAAAACAGTTTTTTGGGAGTTATTGTGAGGCTTTTTGTTGCAAATGACAACCTTCAAATTCTTGAATGTTTGTTTGTACATATTCCCATTTATTGTAGTCCCTTTTGTTATGTATTCAATCAACAGTATACGCTCCGTGTGTTTATTTTAAATAATAATAAACAAATTCCATCTCCTGGCGTAGATTTAGATTACAATTCCTTGATAAAGACAGTGGTGACAAGAGACGAGATGAACGCCCACCCGCAAATAGGAGCCAAATGTGGCACTAATATTGGATTCTTACATTTTTGAATTACAATAATATGTTATTATAGTTACATATCTATGTCTTACATGCAGATTTCAAATGGAAGAATTACGAATCAGATTGAACATATTACAATAAAGATTGAGAAGAATAGTGTATTTCAAAAGCACGTACATTCCAACCCCATGGGAATAATGCACATGAAGCAATTTATACCAGAGACAAGAAACCAGACATACAAATGAAGGGAAGAAAATATTATCAGAGCAAAAACTACAGAAAAAAAATTTAAATACGTAAACATGATTAACAATGGGCTTGATTATTGAAGAAGGTACGTTAGAAGAGAGGTGGTTAGATTTTAAGATAAAACTTAAACGCACTGCCAAGAGTTGCGCGAAATTGGAAAAAATAAAAGAAAAGAACTAATGGATTGTCATTGAATGCAAAACAGGCCTACAGAATCGAAACAAATTAAGACTACAAAAAACGCATGAGATAATTATAAGAAAAAAAAAGAAAAGTTCAAAAAAATTGGAAATCCATGTCTTAAATCTTAAAGGAAACACAGATCAACGATAAAACTTAAAAAAATAATAACTGGCATCAAGGAGTAAAAAATGATACAAGAGAATACCAAGAAAAAAAGGCTTACTGAAAAGATAAAAGGGACGGATGCTCACAGTTGCAGAAGACATATTCAGTAGATGGAGAAAATATTTTGATCGGTTGTTAAATGGAGAACATGAGAAAAAAGACAAAGATGAGCAAATATAATAAATATGGAACAAAATAATAATCAGCTCCCCCCAAATAATGAGCAGATTGAAGAAATTATATCTATGTTTCTTTTGCAAATGATAGCCTTCAAATTCTTGAATGTTTGTTTGTACATTTTCCCATTTATTGTAGTCCCTTCTGTTATGTATTCAATCAACAGTATACGCCCCGAGTCCCAGAAATACGTTAGTATTATTGAAAAAGGTACAGTAGAAAAGAGGTGGTTAGGTAAATACCTACAAATGAAACGCACTGCCCCGGATTTTAAGCAATTCAAAAAAGAAGAAAAAACACCAATGGTTTGACACAGAATGCTTGCAGTAAATGAAGACCACACATGCGACAAAAAAAAGCATGAAGCAATTATGAGAAAAAAACGAAAGAAGTTAGAAATATGTACCAAAGTGTGAAGAATGAAACAAGAGAATACCAAGCTAAAACACTTTACTACAAAGATAAAGGAAGTTGAATGCTCGCCGTTGAACATGACATATTGAGCAGATGGAGAAAATATTTTGGTCAGATGTGAAATGGAGAATGAAACAAAGAGAAAAAATTAAATTAACACAGAATAACAACCAGCACAGAACAAATAATGAGCAAATCCGAAATATTATCCAAATAATTTAACTAATTATATATGGAGAATAAAAGTTAATCCAATACATGCAGAAACTACTAAGGGACATATGGGAAAAGGAGAAACTACCAAAAGACTGTAAATAAACTAATCTGCTCTATACATAAAAAATGAGGCAAGAGTGCGTGCCAAACTATAAAAGTATCCTCTGTTAAATATAGCATATCCCATATTCGCCGCGCACATAAAAAAATAATTAGTGTAAGAGATCGGAGAAAGAGATTTTGGGTATATATCTAGTACTATAGACCAAATAGACCAAAGAATGGGCTTATCCCTCAATGAGAAGAAAACCAAATATATGAAGTGGTCAGAGAATTTACGGAGAGTAGGAGCATGGGTGCACAAACATAGCTAATACTGGAAAAATACTACTAAATAATTCAAGAAAATTAAAAAATACAAATAAACACAACAGTTGTTTAATAAAACCACTAATTAACAGAAATTATACAAGAAACAAATGTCTAATAACTAAGATAATAATAGGCATTTTGCCTCTTAATAATGGCGGCGAAAACCTCGTGACTGCCACTGTCTTTATAAAGTCACTGAGTCACTGTAGTTTAGATCATTTTCTCAATCTTATCTATGGTTTAGATCATGAACAAGATAAATGAGAAATATTAGTACGGTGTTTGTGCAAATCTTTGTTCACACTTTATGTCAAATGTCAATAGTTGTCACTGTCTATATATTATTTCTCAAAAGAGTTTTTTGACGGTACGCCATATCTCCCTTAATACTTCATCAAAACCAAAAAATGAGCCATCATTTTGAAGATTACCTTCACCGCTAATGACGAAAAATGAACAAAAAATTCAACATTAACATTTTTCTGTAATTCTTATAAAACGTACTTCTCAATGGTGTTTTCATGTCGGTACGCAATATCTCTCATAATACTTCAACAAAACCAATTGAGCAATTATTTTGAAGATTACCTTTACCGCTAATGACGAAAAATAAACAAACTACGTATTCGAAATTAAGGATTCTTTAAAAAAATCTTAACAACCGTGTTTTGGTCATGGCGCCATCTATTGACAATATGTGTAACTAACATCTCTCACTCACCAAGCGCTTTCCTAGCATTAAAACAAACATGATTGCAATGCCAATTATTCTCACGGGTCAACTAATAGTCTGTCAAAGATAAAACAAAAGCAAGATTCTATGGCCTCGTAAGCCACTGTTCTTTTGGACGCTCGTTAACACTAGAATTTATTATTGCAGCTCGTCTCAAGCTGTATCTTACCGTCCGCAACACCGGCCCCACATCAGTCACCATCAAGGGTACTATTATCACCCTTCAAATCCTCTGGCTCAAGACAGAAAATTTCACTGGGTGAAGCACTTTAAAAAACAACAAAAGCACAAATTCAAATCGTTTAAGAAACACTTTAAAAAATGTGGATTCCCCTTTGCTCACAAATTCAAGCTGTTTAAAAGGTCGGACGGGAAAGACTTGGATACGGTGCAGATAATGATACCCTACGGCTATGGCGATGAGTATTACCCGAGACGTGAAGCCGGTGATTTAAAAGAAGTGTTGAAGCCGCCCCCAGCAGTGCGAGTGCTTCACAGCGTTAAATATCGGCATTATCCAAAAAAGGGGGCACTCGAGTGGCGTCCGAGCGTAGATACAAACGACGGCATTAGCAACAATCTGGAGTCTTCAGGGATTAGGAACGGAACGGATGATGGAATCTTGTAATTCGAGGATTTGTAGGTGACGAGGTGTCAGATTTTTATGGGTGACCGGGTTCTAGTCTGTTTATTACCAGTCGTATACATAACGTTGTTGTAATAAAGGTCTTTGACTTGGAGTGAGCGTTATTTTTACCTAACAAGTGGACATCATGCGATGTTTGCCTTTATTTTGTTTCACTTTCGTGAAACGCATCAACGAACCGTGGTTCTGTTCTATGTACCCATATCATTAGTGTGCAATTAGAAAAATGAGAGCCTTTCGGATCTTATCGTTTTATGATTTGAGCGTAGAAATCGTGAATGGCGCTTATAAATTCTTTATGTTTGTCGGTTTTCTGTCGTTATGTCACAATGCTTGGTTACGAGGTGTTAACGCGGCCATTCATGCATTAAGTGTGCTTAATTCAATTAAGATCGTTTTAAAAAACACTCTTGTGGCTAAATGCCAACTAAGCATTTCTTCCATAATCTGAACACTTTAGTCTACATTACCATCTGAAGAAATAAAAACGGAGGCTCAAGACGCCATGAAATTCAGCTCTTGTATTTTTTTTATTTTACTGTGTAGCCGTTTGAAACCGTCAAATCATGACATATCACAGAAGCTGGCATTAAAAAATTTGTCAAACGACATTTAACCTGAGCATGGAATGTTTTGAAGAAGACATTATTAAATGTGTTGTGTTATAGATGATTGGGTAGCGTATAAGAAATTACGGAATTTAACTGTAAGTGCCATAGACAAGAAAAATGTGATTTTGTGAAATTCTGAGAGAAGTTTGAATAAAAAACCAATATGGGCAGCCCCACTGCGTAGCCTAAATGATAAATCTAAAAATAAAACATTCGATTTGAATGGATTTGATGCATATAAAGTAAACCGATTTTTTCTTTCAGTATTTAGTGATTCAAATCAATGTTGGATAGTCTTTTAAAGTTATTAGGATAAAAATTAAGTGCAAATATAAATTTTTACTTCAAATATGCAACGATAAAGGAAGTTCAAGAGATTCGCAATAATATAAAATCAAATGCGTTAGGATATGATAACATTTCGGCCAGTAAATATATTACTCATATTCGAAATTCTTGTTTAGAGGTCGGTTATTATCCGCAAGCTTGGAAAATTGCTTTGATATATGCTTTGCCTAAAACTAACAACCCAAGCACATATTCGGACTTATGGCCAATAAGTATGTATATTGCCAAGTTTATCTAAAATTTTAGAAGGAATAATTTACAATCAATTATTTAATGATCTTGGTCTATTAACAAATAGAATTACCGACAAATAGTATGGGTTTAGAAAAGATCTTACACCACAAGTGTTTTATAAAAAATTATAGATGATTATTATGATTATTAGAGCATTAGATAAATGAATCGACTTTATTGTCTTTGCTAGACTTTTGATACCTTAGATGATGCTCAACTTATTGCAAAATACTTTTTGTGGCTTTGATGACATTTCGGTCCAATTTACTAAATCGAAGACAAGCTGTGGTAATTGGTAACTCGTGCTTGCAAATAGGTTCGATCACTTCAGGTGTTCCTCAGGGTTCTATTTTAAAGCCAATTTTATTCATAATATAAAAAGCAGTACTGTAAAATTCAAGATTTTGCGGACGATTTATATTTAAATCTGCATCCAAAAAATATTGAAAAAGCTTGTAAACAGATTAATGAGGAGTTAATTATGGTTCTAACTAAACAATTAAGTTTCAAACTGAATGTAAATAAATGTAAAGCCATGTCATCCAGAAATACAAAAATTGATCATGAGATTAAAATTGAAACGGACGTTATTCAAATTAAAGTTGTAACATGTGTAAAATATCTTGGTCTTATGATAAACAATCAGTAACGCTGCTAGATAAGAGGCATATACATTCCATTGTAAACAATCATATTCGGCTTTAAAAATGCTTTATGCAAATTATCACATTTTAAATATTAAGTTAAGAAAAAAACATTGCGAATCTTTAGTTCTTCCAAATTTAAATGACTGCCTAATTAATTATATTATTCATGTTTACATAGTCAATATAAATATCGTTTGCAAAGAATTGAATACTCTTTTTTATTTATTTTAAAATTTAAAAAATTTCATTATGTCACACCTAAAATTAAGGGCTTCGATTGGGATCATTTATAAATATAACTTGTCAGTATTTGTTCACGAAAGAAGTTGTCATAACGTTCAAATTTGTCGTCTTTTGGATATGTCGATGTCAAAATTCAAGACAGCAATATTTCAAAGGTCCTTGACATACAACGTTTTTAAAACTTTTAACTTGTTTCAGCAAAATATTTCCGTTCAATCGTATTGAAAAAAAGTAATTTCTGTAATGAAAGAAAACAATTTTAAAATATGTGTGCATAATTTTTATTTTGTTTCCCACTTATTTTTGCCATGAAATGTTTCCATTCATTTGTAATTTTTTATTTACATTGTCTTTATTCTAACTTATTTTATTTAAATTTGTTTATTGAATAATACATATTTGTTCTGGGATTAAAATGAGTAGCTTCGCTTAGACTTCGCCCCTTATATTAATAAAGCCGATATATAATTATTATATTTATGTAATGTTGCCGAGGCGGTTATTAACAAAGAACTTAATTTTAAAGTGAAAATTTTGCTACACTTTTAAACGTCAAATTAAAATCCATGGCCTATGCAGGCCCGTTTTATTTTTGATTACATTTTACCAGATCTCGCAGAAAATGTAGTGGAAGGTAAATAAAAATGTTGTTTTAGAAAAGTTTGTTTAAACAACGTCTAAACCGAAACCTAGAAATGGAATTTATTGGAGAAGTCGATAAATGTATCTTATATATTATGTTTGATTCAACTCAATTTTAAAGTAATCCTACTCAAGGTCAAAATTTCAAGGCGAAAATTTTGCTACAATCTTTTGAACGTAAAAGTTATACCAAGACCTACGCATCCGGGTTTTATTTTTGTAGCACGCTACAATTTTCCACATCTTTCGCAGGAAATTTAATGGAAGGTAAGTAAAAAAATGACCCTCGTTTATTGACAGAAAATTTAATTAGAGCTTTGAAGAGGATATGAGTAGTTCGGAAGTAGGTGTTAGGAAATGGAACAAGTTTAAAAAATCTAAGCGTGACACCCTCGTCCTTCTAACGGTATTTTCACAAAGATGCAAGGAAGTATCAGATCTAAATGGTTGCCACATGAACTTCCTCGTTTCAGCTGCATTTCCTTCATTGCACTCATTTCAGCTTGATCGATGACGTACTCTCACCAAAGTGTGAGAAATGGTCCAGTGTTAGTGTTATTTTACGATATAACAATGCTCGCTGCCTGCTACTTCAGACCGATTCTAAAATTTAACACTGGCACCCTTCACTTGCCAAATTAATTTCTATTGAAAAATTTCCTGCATAATTATCATCATAATCCGCACGTCGCACATTCACTCATTGTGATCAGATTGGAAAGGTAAACAGCGTAGATACAAAAAATCAAAATTATTCCGCACCGGAATTATATAACCTACCAATTGGAACGGAAGTGCGGAAGTAGTCTTCATTTTATTTGCGAATATCAGACAATTTCCCCGGTAGCGATGAAATCAAGACTAGATGAATGGTGAAACTGTTGCATAATTGCACTAGTTAATGTAAAATTCGCGCACATTAAACCGCCCAAAAAGCAAGGGGTTGAAGGTTCACCTCAAACGAAGTGGTGGCTTCACTTGACCAAACTGCCTCGGATCGTTTCCAAAATTCTTGAATCACGGGGATGAGTTTTAAGCAATAGAGAGAGTCAATTTCACCCGCAGCTTTCCGCCTTCTTTAATGGAACCTCGGCCCCTTATTTACTATAAAAGCAATCTTTTGCCAAGTCACTGTTAGCTCGACTTTCGTCCCATACACACGATGAATATAATAGCTTGGGTAAGGTTATGGGTATCGGGTAAATAGGTCTCAAGTGTTACGTTTCAGTTCTTTTGGTGTTTCTTGGCGCTGCTTGGGAGAGCGAGAGCAGGCGGCCATGGAGGGTAACTCATCTGCCTGGTTTCGTCTTCATCTTAACTTTTTTTTTGTACAGACATCATCATGTCAAGATTATAGTACCGCATCATGTTCACACCGTCAAGCACACCCACACCATCCACAAGACAATACACCATGGACATCATGAGGGTGGCGGTGGCGGTGGTGGCCACGTCTTGGGACACAGCCACGGCGGAGTTCCCTTCAAGCCAGAATGGCACAAGAAGTAGTCAAAATTTCGGCAGTGGAAGAGTACGGTAGATGGAGTTGACCGTATTGCTTGCTCCTCCACTTCACACATTTGTTATCGTTTTTTGTTGATTAGTTTCATGGTAACCATGTCAGTTAGTTTTGTATTCGACGATTTCTGGAAACATTAAAACTTCTTTCAAGTCGCTGAAGCATTAATTACAGCTGATTGAGCGCCGGATGATTGCGCCCCGAGCCCGAAGAGATTTATCGGACGAGAAGTCGTCAGAAAAAATCCGGACCCGAAAGTAATTGAAATTTCCACAGCACCGGCAGTTACATATTACTTATTAAGACTTCGCTTCGGCCGAAATAAATCACAGCAAAGGCGCCGATCACGTTTCCGAAATTTCAAACCCACCATCACGCACCGCCAGATTATAACTTATTGCCCATATTACCATCGATACCGAACATATATCAGATATGCTTATTAGGACCGGCGCACCAATTACCGTGATTTTATCTGTATCGGTCGTCGTACCCTTCCCATTTACATAATCACTATTTATTACAATATGTACACATAAATGCCGTCTAATTATCCGTGTCTAATTTATCTTTACTTTATAATCATGGGAATGCGGGGCCGAAAAGCCGGCACCGAGAAGTCCTCGCAAACTGTGCCCGGAATTTCTTTGCTCTGTTGAGTAAACAAAAACTGATAAACGTAGCTACTTTGCTTAATCGCTCACGAAGGAACGTAATCACATTTCTGGGCCCTAGGATACCACAAATTAGAGATTAATCATAGCTTACGTGTGCTGGTGCGCGCTCGTAGTTCCTCGACATTTCTTGGTAGTGAAACCGAAATGATACAAAAGGGAACGAATAGTGATAGTGCCAGTTACCAGAATTACATTTTAATTAGCTTTCTACGTTTACTGACGTTTCATACCGGATGGGCATAATCTACAACAAGCGGGGGGTTTAGTTTTCCCGGCCCGACCATTAATAATGAAATGTTGGAATTTGGTGGTTCCCACCGGAGTCGTCCGCCTCCCGGAATTGTTAATGAACTGTGCCTTCTTAGGGCAATTTCCACATTTTTTCAAATTAATACACATGTCACAGGGGGATAAGTGGCCAAGTCGCTTCGCCGGAGATTTCGTTTGGGATAAGAGAGCCCCGGGCAATGCATCACCGAGGGAAATTACCACCCAATCCTATTATCATTCCTTTCTGAATGGAAAAAACAGGCTATAAAGTGGTTATCGACAAGCCGCGGTCGATGACTCCACCAAATCGGACATTTACATGATCCTTTACAGCGGGACATCTCAACCCTTTTAAGGTGCCATAAATTCGTGTGCGCACCTAATTGGCCTTTTTACGGCTGCATAACGGTGATAGCTGTCAGATAAAACCGTGGTGGTCGGAGTGAGCTCGATGCTATCTCGGTCGTTTATAAGAAATGCTGAGATATTCCCGGCTTTTCCGTCTATTAAACACTGTACTATTGAAAAAGCCCAATGTTAACACATTCTTCTTCTAAAATCGATAACAGTCAACAGATTGGAATCAATTCTCTTATTTAGCTAAGCTGCACGAAAGCATTTCGTGGATTAGGTGTAACGGAGAGGGTGCATGAAGATATTTGCTTGTTTTATTCCAAGCAATATGAACCTTGGAGTCGGCCGCAAAACAAATAATTCCTTTTGTCGGCATTGTCGAAAACACTTCACCCTCATCACAAATCGATTGTCTATCTAAAATTGGATTATTTCAGGTTGTAATTGAGTTTTTAAACTGACGCGGAGGCGTCCATTATTTTGTCGTGAGAGAATAATTCATCAGGTCATCAATCACATCGTGATAAATGATCGAACTAACAATAGATCACGTACGCTCTAATAATCTCAATTTTCATTAAACTATGAAATAAAAAATGTAAAAAAGTTACCATTTTTATGTTATGCAGTAACGGGCGTACAACAAAAGGAGACAAAGGTGGAGGCATTTTAGATTAAGCTTAAAATTCTGTTGAGATTCGTTGTGGAAGCGACACATGACATACATTTAGTGTCTTTAGTAAAAATTTCATCTTCCTGAGTCGGTTAGATGTCGTTTGGTCAAAATAAAAAAAATATTTTGGTTGACACCGTTTCAAACATGTCATATAAGATAAGTACTTTATTTAATGACTTTTTTAACAAATTCCATCTCCAATCGTCGTTTTAAACGTCGTTTGAGCAATTTTTAATCGACAGTTCCTGTCAAAGGTCTACACTGTAAAATATTAAACAAAAACTAGATTTTATGCCTTCTGAGAATCCTTTTTACGCTCTCCACATTAAAAAATATGGAATAAAACGTTATGGAAAGATCGAATATGTAATCACTCGTGATCTTGTTTTAAATACTCGTGCTGCAACAGTTTTATCACAAGACATTTTTATGTTGTCTTGCGGCATGTACGAATCTATTCAAGATTGTTCAATATTCATTATTCAACTTTTGGTTTTCTATTTCCCAAAAAAGAAGCTAAGATGTCTTGGGCTCTCCTTTTGATAACAGTTGAAAGGCGAACACCGCATTTCGATATCTTGATTTCTTTAAGAGCTAGAAGGCTTTTCTAATTTTTTTAACATTTTAACTAAAGGACCGTAACTTTTGTTTATTAATATTTTTGTTTTCTCTTTGGTATTGTGTTCATTATATAAATCATGATGGCTTAGACAATACTTTTTTTAAGTGTACCGTTCTTCACTTAAGATACAAACTAAATGCAAGACTAACACAATTTTGAAAAATGTATAAAATTAGCTTTGTAACGGTATACAACATTTAATACTTCTGTAAATAGGATTCCCAACAACTTTGGTAAAATTTGTAAGATGAGGGCTAATACAAATACTGCAAATGCCGTGAAAGAAGTACCTATTCTTGCAATATTTCAAAATACAATTACAGGGCACATAATAAACATGTCATTAAAAAAATTGAGAAAACGATGGTTTTAGTTGTAGAAAAGTGTGGCCTTTTTGTAGACGCTGAACTAAAATATTTTGAGTGAATCACAAGACGGTTTGATAGAGCTAATTTATACATTTTTCAAGAATAAAAAATATACTAACAAATAACTGACTAATTCTGCGTAAAAAACTGAAAACATTTTAAAACAATTGAAAAATATTCGTAATTAAAAAGTTAACGGGCCTCTTCATGTTTATAATGTTTAAAAAAGAGAAAAAGGTAAGACAAAGAAGCCCTTAAACGAATCAAGATACCGGAATGAGGTTTTCACTATTCAGCTGTTCTCAAAAATATACTATTTTTTCGAAATCGCAATTTTGTTTTAGCCCTTTACTTTCCCTGAAACTGACGATCTGCTTATAGATTTGATTAATGAGTTTAAATTCCAAAATTGTGCAATAAGCAACGATCAAATTAATGAGTGGCTGCGTCGAAAGAACCAAATAGTAGGGAAAGTTTTCTTGCAGTGGTTTCTTGTTCTGTACTGATCGGTGTTTAAGATTATCCACGGCCGGGTAACAGAATAAGAGCCAAATCTTCAAATAATATTTTTTCATGAAAGTATGTAGGCTTTCACGGTCGGTGTTATTAATTATAACGATCTTCTTCGGGATTTTTGACCGTGTTTATGGAACTTCAAATGAAACACGGTCAAAAATCCCGAAGAAGATCGTTATAATTAATATTTTTTTATTTATTTTAACAACAAAAATTTATAAAAGTTGTTGGGTTTGACGAGTTATACAACTTGCTGAAATTAATGCCATTATTTCTAGCACAACTTGTATATGAAAAAGCTCAGGGCACGCAGATTTACTGACAATTCGAGTACAAATTTCCCCAGATTGTTTGCATGTATTAAGAAAAACGCAACTGACTTTAACCGGTGTTTTTGACCACAGATACGACTCGGTTTCCCACTACACTTTAGAGTCAAAACAAAAAACAAACCAATAGAAGAAAAGTCAAAACAACAATCAAAGTTATCAAAGCAATGTGCCACCCAAAAACAAAATCAGTTTTATCCACTGGAAAATTTGTGACTTCAGTTTTTTTGGCTTACTAAAAGGATACTGATGGTTGCCAAAATTTTGTATCGACTTAATAAATTAGTTCATGACATGGGAACAGCTTATTGTCCAAATTTGGCCCCCTCAGATTTTCATTTGTTCTCAAAACTAAAAACAATATTGGTGGAAACGATTTTCATCAAATAAAATTTTAGCACCGATTGGTTATGGTTTGAAGGAAATGGGTAGGTAGTAATAAAATGCTTATTATTTTATACTTCTCACATTTTGTATGAAAACAATAGCAAATGTTTAGTAGAAAGTGCTAAATGTTCAATATTAAATGTAGGTACTGTTTTTTTTTATAATTTTGCACGATGAAGTAATAAATTTACTTAATAATTTATCCTAGGTTTATTTTTTAATTTTATATATATATAATTTTATTATTTTTTTTTTTATTTTATTAATTTTATATATAATTTTATATATTATATATATAAAACTATCAAATGTTCGTTACATAAATTGGGGTTAAACGGCGCCGAAAACGGGCTTCAAAATCGAAATGAGCCTTCTACTACAATAGGTAAATACAATTAACGTAGTTACCATTACTCTATTTTACTCCATTTTTACAGATATTTTAATGTATGTTAAAAATTGTTTTTTGTGTTTCTGTCTATGTAGTTTTAGTTAATAATAATGGATGTTTTACTATTTTTATTTTATTTTAACAAATGTGGTAACTAATAAAATTTTATTAATTACTTTTACTTCACGTATACGTTCTGTGTTTATATATTTGTCAAATATACTTATATAAGGGGCGCCCACACGCGCATCATTTTTCATAATTTTTTTCAAACAAAAAGATTATAAATATGGTTTATCAATCATTGCATTTATTTTTCAATTTGTTCAATATGTAGATTATTAGATATATGTAATAGATATATGACAGATAGATATGTAACAGATATTAGGTATTAGTGTTTTATTTTACTGATGAACATTTCGTATATTATAGATAAATATATAGGTACATACCCTGCGTTTGGTGAATTTACTGAGCATTTAGCATTTTTGCCGAAGGTTTAGCATATATTACGTAGATTTCAGATTTTTCTAGAAAACATTTAGGACTGAACTGAGCGTTTGGCATTTTTACAACTAAATAAAATAACGCAACAATACACTTTTCATATGAATAAAATACCGTGCAGATAATTAAATTTGTAAAAAAATATTTTCGGGGTTGCATAAAAGCACTGGAGCATCGCTGGATGAAGTAAATTGAACTTCACGTGGAGACAATGTTGAAAATTAAAAGTAATTTAAAAATACAAGTTATATTCTTTCAGAGTTATGTAACGAACTACTGCTTCTTGGTTTTGTAAGAATAGTGAGGGTTTTATTCTGTTGCTTCCTGGAAGAGGAGAACATTCCTCACGTTTCTAATTTTGATCGTGCAGCTAATGACAAATTAGCTATTGACATAAATGAGATAACATCATCATTATTTTATAACCACTGCAGTATGGGAGCTTTTAAAACTGTTAAAAATACTTCAAAAAAGTAAGCAAGTTTCTTTGAAATTGGGTTTAGGTCGACTATCGTCCATATGTTTAATTTTCTCTTAGTTTTGTAAGAATATTGAGAATTATTATTCACTTGCTTCCTGGAATAGGGAGAATATTCCTCACACTTCCAATTTTGACTGTTCCCCTAATGACAAATTAGCTATTGACATAGATAGAACAACATCATTATTTTATAACCACTGCTGAATAAACGCTTTCAAAACTGTTAATAATACTTAAAAAAGCAAGCAAATTTCTTTGGAGTTGGGCTTATGTCGACTATAGTCAACGTATAGTCATTCGCGACTGTCACATTTATGTTACATAAATGTGACAGTCGCGAATGTGACAGCGAAGAGAACACTTCGAGCTCTTCCACATCGCAACTTTAACCACTGATGAAGTCCGCCGCAGTTGTGGATGAAACGTCTGGAGATTCATTGGGGTCACTTGTTGAATTAGCTCCTCGGAGCGTTCACTACACCCCCCCTAATGGAAAAAAATGGAACACGGTCCAAAAACCCGAAGATAAGTTTTGTCGTTAACACAAAGTTTTCTTAGTAAATTCGGAACTTGGACATCGCAAAGTAAAGGTTAGTAGCTCTAGCCATCGTGAACGGGTGCAGGACAAGAAGTAAAAAATGACCATAATGGATATTGAGAATTATTATTCTCTTGCTTCCTAGAAGGGAGGGAGAACACTCCTCACATTTCCAATTTTGACTGTGTCCCGAATGGCAAATTAGCTATTGGCATAGATGATGTAATATCATAATTATTTTAAAACCACTGCAGTTCAACGTTTTCAAAACAGTTAAAAATACTTCAAAAAAGCAGCAAATTTCTTTGGAGTTGGGCTTATGTCGACTTTCGTCAACGTGTTCTATTTTTTCAAACAATTTGTTATTCAAGCCATTTGTTGTATTATTTTATTGAAAAAAGGAACAGGCTATAATAAAAATGTTTGCAAAACTTATTAAAATTTTTAGGTAACTTTTTGAACTGACATGACATAACTTCTTATGCGTTGTTAAGGATTATGACATGCTTCTTATTTTTATGATTTTCGTATGTAGAATTATACCCCATTTTAATGCAGCAGATGGTCTTCGACTTATGCAGCCAATAATACGCGCCTTGGTAATTTCTAATTTTTTATTTAGACAACAGCCAATGAGACAGATACAAACTGATGCCAGCATCATTCGTAGTTGAACCTCCTGCCCCCATCGAACCTGAACCCGTAAGCAGCAGCGTTCTTGGCGTCCACCAGCGCCGGATTTCTGTACTTGTAGAAGCTGCCGTGCGAGTGCGCCGCCCTGGAACTGCCTCCGTCGTCCCCTCGCGGATAAAACGCCTCGAAGGTCCCTTGCGGGGGCAAAACCGAACTCAGTTCTGGATCCGTGGGGTCGTAGCCCACACTTACGCCCGTTGCAATCAGCACGACCAAAAACACAGTCCGCATTTCGTTAAAGCACGACTGAACATGTGGCCATTGGAACTTTCTCCGACGATTGTGCAACCAAGGTGCGGCACCCGCTCAATTAAAACTCAATCCTATCCACAATCATTTATTAAATAAAAACTTACAAATCACATCACTTCCGCTTCCGGATCCATGTCGACGCCTTTCCGCCGCTTGAAGTTCCTTTTTGTTCCTTTCAGTTGCGCCATTTTTCGTTTCTTTGCTTCTTTCTTCTTTTCGTGACTTTTGATTTTCTTCTGGGCGAAGACTTCGGGGTCCGTCACGGCTAATTGCGCCTTGGATCGCTTTCTTGTGGCTCTTTTTACCGACAAGTGCTGCTGTAAATTAGCCAACGTTTGGGTGTACTTCTCCACTCCCACTTTTTTCTTAAGATGAGTTCCCACTTCCTTTGAGAGTTGGCGCAAGGGAGCGTTGCTCTCCTCAGTCGTGATCATCTCCCTAACCAGCGGAGCCAATATATGTCTTAGAATTGACTCAACCGTTTCGACTTTCAGTACAGTACTGATGGCGGCTATCCACTTGAACACTTCAGTCCTCAAAACCTCCCCGCTTGGATTTTCCACCACTTCCGTATTTATAATTTTCCTCATACGTTTCGTTAGCCACAACAAACTAATGTTCGTTTGGTGCTCCTGAACCTTCTCGAGCACTCTAGCTATGTACACTAAATTTTTCACCACTTGCTCGGCCAAATCGGTTTTTACAGCGCCTGGCTGCAACTGGTCACACAAATCCAAAGTTAAAGCCCTCACCCTCTTCACGGGTTCTTTCTGCAGATAGCCGCGTGCCCCTGCGCGATCACCGGCCACAAGATTTGCCAATTCCTCAATATCGGTGGCGGCCAAAACATAGCCGATAAATTGCGCTGCAGCCAAACGCACCCACTCGTGAGCGTGTCCCAATAAATTTTGAACGCGTCCGCAAACATCTTCCACTTCTTCCATTTGCAGGAACGAATTGCAGTTGGCGCAAATTTTCAGCAGGAGCTGCAGGACTTGGAACAGATGGTGATCCTTCAGCCTCTCGGTCTCTTCGCCGCCCGTTTCTTCCGAAACAAACTGTTTCAGGATTATTGGCGTCAGATTCGGAAGGCGCGATTGGAACGCAGACTTCTCGACAGTGACGAAGGCGCCACACAACTGCGCCGCCAATCGGCGATGGCTGAGCTTCTTGTCTTGAAACCACAAAGTGACGATATCAAACAATGGTTCGCTTTCCTTGCGTCCCAGTCTGGTCAGTAACGAACACAAACAGTCAAAGACTTTTTTCCTGCAGTCTGGGACTTCGTCGTTGACCAGGCGAGCTCCAAGCGTCACGAACATTGTCCCGCCGTAAGTTTTTAAAGTATTCTAAACAAAACGCGATTTTACCTCGGCTACAAGTAAGAAACACTTTACTCACCATAGGAAACGAGGAAATAAAAGTATTCACCATTTCGATTGCAGACTCTCGTCCAAACTGCATCTCGTAACTCATCTGTGACAAATAGAAGTTGACGTAGCCTTCCATTTTATCGCCCAAAGGATAATCCATTAAATACTGATGAAAGACGGTTCTGGACTGCACCCGCACGTGATTCATCTCCGAAGTAATACTGACTTCGGCCACTTTTTGCATGACTTCATGTATTTCCGGCACTATGAGCTTCCTAGCGATTATAGCTTTAAGAAGACTGAATGCTGTAGCTTGTCGGTCGTGGTCGTGCATGTCTTGTTCGGCATACAACAGCAGAATCTTCAACTGCTCGGTATTGATGGTGTAATAATTAACATCTCTCACTAAAACTGCCATCGTCTTAAACCCGGCCATCACCAAATCGAAATTGTCGCCTTTGCTCAAACCGGCCGAGGCGTATTTGTGCAAAATCGAAAACAAACTCGATGCTATGCTCTTCACGTTCGTCTTCAACGACGGCAGTTCGAATTTCATCACGCAACCGAGACATTGTAGAGTTAAAGTGCTCAATTTGACATGATTTGACTGCAAACAGTTTTGGAAGACAGAAACGAAAGGGTCCAGGAACGAAACGTACTGGTCGTCTTTCAATTTGTCGCGTTTTAGCATCACGTGCAGCAGTCGAAGACCGAATTCAATCAACAGATGGGCGTTAGCTTTCGCTGAAGATTTTACGTTGTTGACTCGCACTCCAGAACGCCCCACGGGAGCTTTCGGGATTATGAAACAGTCGACTTTTTGCCGTTGCAACTTTTCTCTTTCTTGGTCGCTCAGTTGGGGTTTTTCGGGCGTCACCAATTGTGGAATGCTCTCAGAAGCGGTGCCGTAAGCGAAAATCAACAGCGACTGCGTCAGGACGAAGCTATTGTCGACTAATCCCAAAGCTATATGTCTCAAGCACTCTTGCGCTTTGTGGACAGTTTTGTACGAATGTGAAGCCTGAATGACGTTTTTAATCGGCAGGATCAAGTCCATAAGGCACTGATCGGTGATGTACTGAGCCAAAATTTGGAACGTATCGAAACTTTTAGTAGACTTAGCTTCAGAAGTTTTCACCGCTATTTTGGCAACTTCTTTCTCGTCAGAAAGACTACCGAACAAATCGGCCTGGCACAACTGCAACACCGTGAGAAGAATTTTGTCGATGTGGCCCGGTTTGTACGTTTCCTTGAGACAGTTCAAAACGGCATGAACCGTGAAAACAAGAACGTGAACCTGGAAGCCGCGATTAAGAAGAGGGGCCATCTCTCCTAACAACAAGCCCAAATAGTCGGGACCCAAAGCTTGCATTATTTTCTGAAGGGTCTCCCTTGTGACTCTGCGCACGCTCTCCAAATGCGACTTTAGAAAGGTGCACAGCTTCATAAAAATTCTACCAAAACAGGTTCGTGAAAATGGCGCCAATAAAACGTTTTAAACTTACCCAGGCAAGTTGGCTTCAAGAATTTCCTTAGGGAGTCTCTGCAGCAGTTTCACTAGAGCTAAGGAAATGGGAACGCGCAACAAATCTTCTTCTTCGCGTTCAAATCCGGTTCTCCTCCTGTTGACTTTGTGAGATGTGTCGTGCTGGGTAAGCTGAGCCAAAGTTCTGTGCAGTTGTGGCAATAAAATATACTTGATACTCTTCGTAATTCTGGTCGCGGTGGATTTGCACAAAACCGTAATCTTCTCGCAAAGCTTCACCTCGTTGGACGTTTCCCCACCCTCGTCCTCTTCTTCGTCGCCAAGTTCTAAATCTAAAGCATTTATTTCATCTTCATGTCCTATATCGTCCCCAGTTTCATCGATTTCATTGCTTTCGTCAACAATAGGCTTTACAACTGACTCTTTCATTGCCTCCCTAGCTTCTTTAACCTCAACCACATTAGTTACTTGTCCTTTGCTCAGATCAAAATGGAACGCATCCAAAATCGCAACCATGATCCTGACCAGCTGCTTCTGATAATCTACGCTCTTTCGCAATTTGCCCAAATAATACTTGAGCATGCTTTCGTATTGATGCCATGGCAAAATTCTACAAATGAGACCCACGCATTCGATGGCCCCGTCGATTATGCTGTTCTTTCCAACATATTTTTCGTTGCACAAATAAAACGACGTAAGCGGCAAGATGAATTGGGTCAATGTGCGAATATTGAGGGAAGCGTTCAGCTCTCGGGTCAAGGAACAGAATTTTAACAACGCCCTTGAGTGGCGATGCAACTGCAGATGAGTTATGTTCTCAAAGAAGTCAACTTCAGGATCTATTTTGTTGGTGTAAATGTGCAAATCGCGCAACACAAAGTGACTTTCCGGACACTCTCTCGCGAGATGCCCCAGTAGCAATATACACTCATTTCTGAAGTCGTTGTTCCTGCTTTTCATTCCCGCGCGTATGACGGTGAAGATAGTTTCGTTCAAAAGACTGTCCGCTTCTTTGGGATTCGACTTGATCAAGAAGGGACACAACTGCTTCAGACAGTAGGACGAGTTTTCTTTCAAAGACAGATCTTTTTCACTTTTCATCAAATAGTAGCAATTGTAGATCAGCAAAAGCCCGAGGTCCAAGTCGATTACTTGCTCTTCTATTCCCCTTTGCACTTCTTTGAATGTATCGTGCCGGCGCTGGAAATCAGGCTGGTCCACCCATTTCGCATCAAAAGCGTTCAATCCTTCCACAAGACGCACGGCTACTTCGGATTTGGAGCAAACTGCTTTAAGTATTTGACATAGCAATTTGCGACCGGAAGCAAACGAAACTTCGCCAAACAAAGGTGCGATTTGCTTGAAATGTTGATTTGGATTGTTGACGTTATTAACGAGGTTAGCGATGGTGGTCAATAACTGAACCACTACTTCTTCACCCACGGAAGAGGCGCAGCGCTTCAAAGCAAGAGGCAGGAGCAGATTAAGAGTGCTATCGCTGATGTCGGGCTCCCACACTAATTCCGACACTCGCGACAATATAAACAACTCCCTCTGATTCAAAGTCTTCTTTCTGCCCTCGAGTTTGCGCTTGATCTTCTCCAAAATCGAAGGAATGTAAGGCAGAAGAATGCAGCTGCCGTAGTTTAACTTATCGTCGACTTTGATCCTGTCCAAAATGTTCTGGGCGACCGGTAGAAGATTATCCACTGGAATCACGAGTTGCAAATCTTCCTCGTCCGGTTTCAATGTTAGCAGTTTTTCGATCATCTCCTCGATGACGTTGACGACAGTTATGTGACTCTTTTGGTTGAGTAAAAGTCGGATTACATGGGGCAAAACGAACTGATTTGGTTGTTCGTCTTGGAACTTGACAAGCAGGGAGAAATAACGCGGATTCGAACCCCACTGCGAGAAAAGTTTCATTAAAGCAGTGGGGCTGTGGATGCCTTCCGTATCTAGTTTGTCCAAATACGGCCAGACAAATATTCGGAAAATCGTATTGACTTGCTTGTTGGTCCAAGGATAACGATCGAACTGTCCAAAGTAGCGTTCCAATATTTTAATCGTGGAAGTACGTAAGATTCGCAGAATGGAAAAGTAACCTGCATGCACGTTTGTGATTTGGTCAGCCGCCACTTTCAACGCCCCTCCTACCACAAACAGTATGTTCAAAAGAAATGTGAGCAGTTCGTCGTTCATTAAACCGCCGAACTGATCCAAAATCACATTGAGCAGATTGAGGGCACTCAACAATCGTTTTGGCGGAATAAAGTCTTCCAAAGTGACGTTCTTGTCAATTTCATCGATCATCACCTCTGGATCGTCTCTCAGATGCTTGGTGTAATACTGAAACGCCATCTTGACAAAACTCAGCATTTCCGTCGCCTGACATCCGGCCAAGAACCGAAGAATTAGTTTTCGACGCAACTGACCCGAAGCCTTGCCTCCAGTGCGCAAACCAGTCTTCGCGCTCATTTTGCTAAACACTATTCGCATTATCAGGGGTATTAAATCGGTACGGTGGCTCTCTTGTATCGTCCCGCTTTCTTTATCGATTTGAAACGTCGTCAGTTCGCTTTTAAAGTTCTTGTCGTCGATGAGGTTGTACACGTGGTCCTTGTACGGCACCAAAAACTTATGTTTGTACGTCATGATGCAGTCCAAAGCCAGTTTCTGGATGTCTGCGTTTTTGTGTTGCAAGAAGTCAAAATAGAGTTTGCACAACTCCTGTTCGCGGTACATAGATTTCGGACTTCGGACTTTGGAAAAAACCGACAAACACTTGAGAAGGAACCTAAACAAGTACGGTATAAGCAATTTTAGGCGCGAGTTAGTTACCTACTTCAATTTTGACTTCTTGGGTATTGGTTTCGCCCAAGATGACGCCTCCTTCGTTTGATCTGTTTCATCTTCAAGAACCTCGGCCTCGTCGGCCGAATTTTGCTTGATGTTCCACTTTGAGGCAACATCCGAATTGCTTTTAGTATACTCCTTCCTGTTTATAAATTTATGTTGTGTAGAAATACTGCTCATGTATGGAACGCCAAAGTATTTTTTAATATTGGAGTATTGTTTTTGAGGTTTAATTAAAGTTACATTTTTATTTCTTACTTTTCTCAAAAAAATTGTTATCTAAGGTACCAATTTTTTTACCCCAGCATTTACATAGTTCGTCCATCTATAAACAACAGCAAAAAAACTGGGGTTGTCATTAAAAAAAACAATGATGACGTTATTGTGCAAAAATACATGACGCCACAAGTAATATTTTTATGTCATAAGGTGGCTAATTAAAAAATAAAATTGACCTGTCCGAGCATTTTCCTTGAAAACAATATATAACGCAATTATAAATTTTATTCCTTACTTTATCACCACATTGTATGATGCTGTATAGGGAAAGTACACAAATCTATTCTTCTGAAGCTTTTTCGGTATGATTCTAAATTAGAAATTAATTAAAGGCAGAAACTAGTGCAATGTTTTAAAATGCAATTAAATCATCAAAGGAAAAAGCAATATATTGCAATAAAAATTTGAATTAAAAAAATTATAAAACATATAATTAGATTGGAAAAGAAATTGGTTTGCAATTTTCAAACAGAAATTGTATGGAAATAAAAATTTCGATAATTCTTGGTAATGTAATTTTATTCTGGACCTTTAGTGTTCCACAAAATTATTTTAAACCTTATTGTTTTTTGTAATAAATAGTCCGAATTGCGGTTAGCAAAAATTCAAAAGTAAAATGCATGTTAGGACAACATGCTTCGGTTTTTATTTTACAAAATTATAAGCTGAGCTCGGTTTTATTTTCAAGTTCGAAAAATAGCAAGGCTTGTATTTGAAAATTAAATCAACTTGTATTTTTAATTCTCTAAAATAGAAAGTTTGCTAAATTTTTGTGAAATGAATAACGCGCCAGATTTATTGACTTTTGAATGAATATAATAAAATTATATTTTTTTTACTTATAAATTTTAATACAGACATTATTCTGACTAGAATTGTTTTTCAAGACGTCAATTTATGTTTAAACTATTCTTATACGTTATTTCCCTCAATTGTTTCGGAACCAATTAAAAATGGTACTCAAATTATTTTTAAGCTCAATAAAAAATTGCGCAAATTTTTAATTTAGAAAGTGTCTGGAATTTTGCTAAATTTTTGTGAAATGAATAACGCGCCAGATTTTTTTCACTTATAAATGTATACAATAAAATTATATAATTTTTTTAACTTATAAATTTTAATACAGACATTATTCTGACTAGAATTGTTTTTTAAGGCGTCAATTTGTGTTTAAACTATTCTTAAAGTTAGAGATGGGAGTATGCATTTGATATCTGGTAATTCCGTGATTTTTACGTAAGCAAAATTAAAAATTCAAGCATTTTACAATACATATATTCAGACTATGACTAAATTAAAAATTCAAGTGATGTTTCTGGTGGAACTCACAGATTTAAAATTTTGAAATTAAAGCGCATTTTTTATTGAGTTTCAAAATAATTCGAGTAACATAAGTCCAATAAAATTGAGCAAAATGTAAACGAAATAATTTTCAAGTTAGAAATTCAAGAAGTGTTTATCTGTAATGTCAATTTAATTCAGTAACATATTTATAGGCTTGATTTCAAAATGTATAGAAACACTGCGCTTAATTTGCGTCTTTAAAAACAACACACACAATTTTCAAATTTATTAATTTGAGAGAGTTATTTAATTCAACAACTAAAAAATAGTAAGTAATGTCTGTAATTTAAAAAAACTGTAATATTCTTGCATGGTTTTATAAAAAATCTCGTCTGCGGTGTTATTTCGTACTGAAAATTTGCTTTGTTTTAAATATAGAAATGCAAAAAAAGCCATTTCATAATTTTTCTAATCTAGATAAATAAACATTCAGGTCGGAGACATTTTTGAAATTGTAAACACGCACATAACTCTTTGTTTGAAATTTGTAATTCAAATTCTACGCAGTAAAAAATATTTTGATGTTCCATAATTATGCATATACTCACTCGACAAAATCTAGAAACAGTTCGGATACGTCTCTGGTCTTCGATTCGGCAACATCGGGAAACAAACTCATTGCTTGCCAAAGCAGCAACCGATAATTTGGAAAATCTACAGTTACTTTGCTTCCTGAGTTTTCGTATAGCTCCCTCACAAATTCCCACCTCGTTTCAACCACATCTTCCCTCTCCTCTTCGCACGACCGAATATTTTTGTTTACTCTTTTCAACTCCTCCGCAAAAATTTCCCAAAAATCGCCCAGCTCAAGACCGTGGGCGTGCGTTTCGATAATCTTAACCACGGGTTCCCACAAAAGCCTAAAATTTATATAAAGCGTGCCGCACAAGTACCTCAACGGGATCGTTTTGAATTCAGTTTTATTGCACATTATCATTTGAGGCTTGTCCCACGCTAGTTTCTCTAAATTACGGAGCTGATCTCTGTACGTCTGCACCTGAGCTTCGACCGATTCGATCCCGTGACAAATCGAAAATATTAGGAATTTCTCTTTGGGGACTTCAGGATTGGTGGAATGTTTCAAATCGAACTCCGGCAAATTCTCAAAGAACGTGTACAAGTGAGTGGTGAGCAGTCTGACTTCGTGGTGAGGCGAATTGAAGCCGGGCGCCAAATTCGCGTTTAGTTTTTGCAACTGTGATATGTTTATCACTTGAGCACATTGGTGTAAAGTTGTTACTAACAGATCTACCGTTCTTAAGGACCAAACGAAATTACTTTCGACCAGCAAAACCGCCAGTGTGTCCACAATTCTATTGAAATTTTCAATCAAATAGTTCGTCTCGTTTAAATGCACCACGCACTCAATCGTGTTGTACAAAAGAAACAGGGCCTTTTTTAAAACTAATTTATTACCGCTTTGCTTGTTGTTCTCAATTTGAAACAAAAACTCCGAAATTTTGTTGCCCAATATTTCTACGACTCTCTCGCGCTGGGACAGGCTCAAATGAGGCAAAGCAATGAGCGCACAAACGTAATTATCGACATCGTCGCAATTCAAATGGTTCAGAAAAATATTTTCAACCAACGAATTGTTGCTTTTAGAGGCAAAATCTAGCGGATATTTTCTCCAGCGCCATAAATTTATTCCGCCTTGTGACAGCGGCATTTTTTTCAACACGACTTGTGACAGCACTTGCAAGACGTTACCCTCTAAACTCGACTTCACGCAGTGACTTAAGAATATCGGCAAAACTAATGCTTCGAACGCCGTGAATTCGCTCGTATTTTCCACAAAATACAACAAAATTGATTCCTGGGGCAAATTCAGGACTGTTTTAGTGATACCGGACGCCTGCTCTTGTGTCAGTTTAATGTTGCGTGATAATAACAATATAATCGCGATTTTGGTAACCGTGTGAAGAACGGAATCTGCTAAGTCGTGGTTGTTTAAAACGTCAAGAACCACACGAACTACTGGCTCATAATGTTGCAAAAACTTGCCGTTTTTGTATTCGATACTCTGCCCTAACAACTTCAGAACCAGCTCAATCTCGCCACCGACTTTTTCACATTTTGAACCTTTCCAGTTTGTAAGCAAAACGTCTATTCGTTCCACCAAACAGTTCCAGTGCACCGCCGATTTCTGCGGATAAATATTTTCAACGATGCACTCCACCGTTTTCTCGATAATTTCGAAAAGCGTCTGTTGTGGAACTTTCGGATTTGACAGAGATTCAAGCAGAAACGATAAAACGGTCTGGGCGCAGCTGTGGAATTGCCCGGAGACACCGTGGATGACTTCGAAAAACAGTTTGCCGCAACCCTCGACCCCATCCCTTCGACTTTTCACGGTTTTAAGAATGTGCAAAAGAAACGTTGAAAAATCCTTTACTTTCCGCGCGACAAACGCAAAGCTACCGGCGGCAAAATTGGTAATATACAGGGGTCGCGTGTTTGATAAAAGAGGGAGGAGTGTGTTGAAAACTAAAGCGATATCTTTGACGAGGGGGCGCCATAAAAATTTAAACAGGTAGGCCAAGCAAGTGAATGTCCATTCTAACTGATCTGTGTCTTTGGTATGCAGCAAATCGATTAAAACCTCCAAGAACTCGTGATAAAACTCGTAGAAATCCTTACGCAGGTCCTTGGCCAGAGCCACCACAAGGCTATAATAAGTTCGTTTAAGCAACGCTTTATAGAATACAATTTCATACTCACTCTAGCAGCGGCTGCAACGATAGGACATTCTTGAGTCTCAGATGGTTCAGCAAAACTTCAACCACGCGTTGCTTGTCCAAAATGAGCTGGGGCAGGGTTACTAAAGTGTGGGCTTTGACTTCTTTTTTGAAAGCATTGAAACTTTCGGTAAGATTTAAAATACTCCAATTTTGTACTGCTTGGTAGAAGTAGCACTCGGCGCTTTCACTGTCGGCTTCGTTCTCGTGCCCGACTCGATGGAAGATGTCTATGTCGATGTTTGAAATCCGCTCAGCGAATGGTTGAAACTAGAACTTGAAATTTAAACCAGAGAAAGGAAATTAGTTTGTCTACCTTGAACGTGTTAAAGTCTTTGTGTCGCGTTGATTTGTTCTTCATTTTAAAGAATTTAAATCAAATGTTAACTCATTCAAATCTGCAATTGCAGAAATATATTTATAAAGACGTGCTGCACTTTAACATAACCTCCAAATATAAACATAACCTCAAATAATCACGAAACACGAACGTTGATAATGCAGTTAACTATTTGATAACTTTCCAAGTTGACATGAGAGGTCGCATTTCATTTTCCAAAAAGTTTTTTTTTTAAATTAAGATTTTCACTTTGGGACTCGTGACGGAATAATGGTTATCCGGGTCTTGTGGCTGTGGTCCATTTAAACCATTTGGTAGATTTCGAGAAGAACGTCCACACCTCCACTGAAGATGTCTACCGTATTCGTAGACGAAACATATGGAAGGATTTAATATGGGTATATATTTATTGATTATAACATGTCCCCAATGAGACTTCATATGGAACATGGTCTACAAACCCGACCAACACCACCGTTGTTCACAATACAAAATCAGTCCAAGCAATGGCGGCCCTAGGCCCATTTACTACGGAACCCTATTCACAAAGAAAATACTCTCAAAAATTGTGTAGAATATTAAACTAAATCAAGGTCTATTCGGAACTTTAATATTCTATTTTATACATCTGTAAATAAATACTTCCTACAGAATGATTTTTAACAAAACAATAAGTGTATAAAATAAATTGAAAGATAATATAACAAAAACTGCAAAGAATGATAAAAAAACAAACAACAAATTGGGGATCCATTTGAAAAAATGGAGTTATATACATTTGAAATACGGTTTGAAATTATTAAAATTTAACACGTTGTATTTAGCGGTGTTTACCAAATTTGTTTTAATGATACAATTTATATTGAATTCAGTCCAGAGATATTCGCAGATATTACTTCAAACCGCTGCAAAACTGTTTCGATAAATAAAGTGGAAAAACTAGACAATACAGTCCATTCCCAGTAAACACACAAACGTTTATTAAACGTTTATATTTGACGTTGATTTAACGTTTTAATGTCCCTCGATTTAACGTTTTTTGAAACCACTCTTCAACGTTTTTTTAACGTTTATTCAACGTTAATTAGAAACGTTTTTTTAACTGAAATTATAAACGTTACTTCAACGTTTTATTTGACGTTTATTTAACGTTTTAATGTCCCGCGATATAACGTTATTTGAAACCAATATTCAACGTTTTTTTAACGTTTATTATTATTTTCACAATAGCTCTGATCTTTGGGGAGAAAGCACCTCGAAGTGCAATCTTACTGGACTTTTTTCATTGTTGATTTCTGGCGTTTCTTTCTTTCTTGATTGGTATTGTAATAATTATATCTATTTGTAAATTATACATACAGGTCGACGTTTTTAATTTCCTTTTAAAAAACGTTGAATAAAGTTATAAAAATAAGGTGGAAATAACGTTTATAATTTCGGTTAAAAAACGTTTATAATTTCCGTTTGAAAAACGTTGAATAAAGGTATAAAAATAAGGTATAAATAACGTTTATTATTTCGGTTAAAAAAACGTTTATAATTTACGTTGAATAAACGTTTTTAATGTTAGTTAAAAAAACATTTATAATTTCCGTTGAATATACGTTTTTAATGTTAGTTAAAAAATTTAGTCCCACTTATGAATAAACTCGATCTAACATCAAAAACAAGAAATCTTAAAAAAGTAATAATATATAGGCTGTTCTATTTAAAATGAGAAAGTGGAGTAACGTGTTGGCAAAACAAAACACTCTGTATACAGCATCAAAAGCATGCATGCCTGGATACAAATTTATTCAAACTTTGGCTTGCGAAGAAAATTAAAATTAAAATAAAAAATGTGGACTGTTGCCATAATAAAAGACGTTTTGGCTGGTTGATAACACGCTTTCTCGTTCAAATAAAAATGAACTGGTAAACGAAGATATAAAAAAGTATGTTTCTTCTTCCTACTCTCCAACCAATGGACCAATAAGGTGTCCAAGAAAATTATGAGACAAATTAGCGTTGTTTTTTGTTGAAGCGCGCGGATTTTAGAAACAATAATATAAGTAGGAAAGTACGTTTGACCGATTCTCGAGGAAATCAATCTGAAAAACGTAATTTATTGAATAGCCGAATCCAGGAAAAAGTTAAAAAAGCCACCTTTAAAAATCGTAGGGCAAAAATTATACAGAGTTGGTAGAAAGTCCCGGAACGGTCGAATACTTTGTTGCAATTAACTGATTTAGTTGTGAAATTTTCATTTTTCTTTCACGTTTCGTTTAACTGGAAATGCTTCCTACCATTCCTACTTATGTTTTTTTAAATGAGACCCTCAGTATATTTTACATTTTCGGGTACAGAAAAAAACTATTAACTTTCATCTGTTGAGAGTATAATCATATCCTGGTCCAAACAAAACACTTGATTCAACAATAAGAGTATGGGTTTTTAAAAGTGATAGTAGAAACATTGATGACAAGGGTTATTTGGTTAATTACTGATTCTATAAAGTTGTCATTTCAGCTTTATTTAATTGAAACAGTTTGTGTGGAATTTTTGCATAAATCCGAAATTATGTTTAACAATTCGCCTTAATATCAAAATACAATGTTTAAATTTTTGTGTTTCATTAGTTCACTTTCAGCAACATGCATTATTTAGTTGCAATCAACTTGTGGATTGTTTTGAATTCCAGTCTAATCTTTTTGTAATAAATTTAAAAAAATATAAATCCTTTTCGTTGCGTGTAGATGACGAAACAAATATCTCAAATTTCGCGGCGATAATTTTTATGTAAAAATTCTGCAGTGTTCCACAATGGAAAATTTTGATAATTAGACACTCGAGTTCGAAATGTCAAACAAAAAAATTGTAATGGCAAATAAGTGACGACACCACTTCAAATTAATAATAATTTAATATAGTTTGGGAAATCCATTATTATTACACAAATAATATACTATATTTAAACATGGAATGATTACAAAGAATCTCATTGTCGGTATCTGTGCCACAAAGTAGTACCACCCGTATAGTACGACTTATGTAAAAATACACTTTATACATAATAAAAAATCTGTTAAAATTATATTTCACATTTCAAAATTTACAGAAGAGACAACGCGAAACAACATCTTAAATGCATTCATTGAACTAAACACTTATTTTACACATGATATCCCGGAAATGTTGAGCTTTGAAGGAAGAATTAACTTTGAACTTAAGCCATACGGATGGACTGGATGATTTGGAAAATCGCCGAACCGCAGACAACGAAGATGAAGAGGGCCAAGATCATGGGGCCCACTGGCGAGCTCTCGCTGGGTTGTTTCTGAAAAAGCCCCTGTTACAAACCCAAAGCACAATATGCTCGCGTCTACTTACCGACGACTTGGGGACGTTTCCTCTCAAAACGACGTTTTTGCTGGCTTTTTCGTTGGCCAAACGCATCCTGTACTTGGAAGCCATCGGAGTCTCGTTAAATAAACACGGAAAAGTGGAAATAATTCAACAGAAAAACATACACACGCGCTGACACGTCTGTGCCGTCCGCTTTCTGACCGAAAAGTGGGGCGGGAGGCGAGGGGGGCACTAAATTTGACGTTTGTTTGACACGTAGAATGGCAAGGCGCAGGCGCGGATGACGCGTGGAGTTTTTGAATGTCGTGAAGAGAAACGTCTCGCTCGACCGATATATTCACGATTACAGTCTAATCCTAATCTGTGGACATATTTCGCTTGACGCAATTGCAAAAAACCGCTGTCTTAAAACGTGAAAGGCATTTGGGTTCAAGCAATTGTGTTTAAAAATACTGAAAGTTTACTTAGAAATACGCGCCCAGTAAGCCATGGATTAGTTTTTTTTTTAATTTTTTGACAATGACAATTCTTATCGTCTTATTTTCATCATCATCATCATGCTTCATCGTGGCAGCTGCTAGTGGTATTGCACCTCTGCAGAAACAGCAAACCTACTTGAGTAGTGCTTCGAGACCTGGAGGATAATCGCCATCAATTCAGAGAAGAGTTCGGCTACGATCTTCACACACCGGAGGATCGAATCATTAGGTCAAGGTCAAATGTTCAATCGGTAAATTAAAATGATTTAAACAGGTGAAGTACATGGGCGTAATTTGGGAAAAACTCAGCTTCATCCCCCACATTGATTATTCTATTCCGAAAAGTTGGGGTTTACTAAATTTGCGTATTTCCCGAAGAGATAGCTAACTAACTATAAAGTACCACAGATTACTCCAGATGACTGACTCAATGCGAATATTTTGGCGGAATGACCTTTAACGACCTTCAAATTACGTAATAGTTTTCAGATGGCGCATCGATCAAATTTTGTGGCAAATTTAAATAGTCTCTCCTCTCTTTATAGGTAGTAAAAATGCTATTATATTTTGAATATTTTATGATTTATTCTACAAAACTAATGTAAAAAATTGTTTTGTAGAATAAATCATAAAATATTCCTTCATTATTTACACGTCATACAAACAAACAATTTTATAAAAATCAATTTATTATATTACATAATTTAAATTAAACAAAATTATACCCAAAATGTTAACAATTACATTTCTAACATAGGTATAACTTACACATAATACTTAATTACTTGGGGTTATTATATAATAATGGAAATTTTGAAAGACTTGCCGGACAACCAATAGAGCTACCTGGCTTACTTCTTCAAATTCATACACAAAAATAAGGAATAATCGATGCCGAAAAGTGTTTTTTGCAAACCCTCCACTTTTGCTTTAGATTGGAATTTTGGACATTTAGAGCTTCAGAGCCACAGTTTCGCTCTAGAATTATGTAATTAGAGTTCCTGAATTTGTTGTATTAATAAAACATCCTTACCTTTCTTCACCTTTTGGAAAACAATGCAGTTTCTCCGCTTAGTACACCACAAATAATGTAAAAAAGACCCATCTTTCGCTTAAAATTTTTCACAAATTCAATATACAAGCAAGTTTTGACATTTACTGGCTTGATTATAATTGCAGCAAAACGCTGTTTTTAAAATATTAGTCAGAAAAAAAGCAACAAGCGTAGAAAAAGTCACGCTTCTTAAAGAACACGGAATTGTACATTGTTCAATTTAAAATAGTAAAAATATTGGGCGTTTTATGTGAATTTAAATAAAAATTTTTGTAGTGGCCTCTAGCGGTCGTACAAAGTATTAGCAACGACTACAGCGCCTCTACATTTGCTTATGGTATCTGTGACAAAGATGTCATTCGCCTAATTTCAATGTGTAGAAAAGAAATAGTTCCGGACAAAATCGCCCTATGAAGTCAGTCATCTGGAGTAATCTGTGAAAGTACATAAGATGTCTAGAGCTCGATTTTTGAAAACAGTTGAAAGGCGAAAACCGTATTCCGATATCTTGATTCGTTTATAAAGCTAGAGGGCGCTTCTCATTTTTTATCATTTTCTGGAGAGGCCCGTGACTTTTGTTTATGAATATTTTTGTTTTGTGTCTGATACTTTTTTATTGTTATTTATGTAACTAGATTATAATGGCTTCGTCAATTCATTTTAAGGTCAAGGTGCGAGAGTTATTTGCAAGTTTTCGGAATGAAATAGAAAAAAACCT
The DNA here is from genome assembly GCA_964023215.1 of Eledona agricola. NCBI lineage: Eukaryota > Metazoa > Arthropoda > Insecta > Coleoptera > Tenebrionidae > Eledona > Eledona agricola. The sequence continues at coordinate 18,665,668 of OZ026855.1, read as the reverse complement.
TGTGATTTGAATTATATTTTAATAGATGGCCCGTGCGAATAATTCGCAGAGAATGCGCTTGGTGAGTGGGAGATGTCAATAGGTAGCGCTTTTAATTAAACTAATAATCAATAGATGCCGTTACGATCAAAATGTGGTTTTTTAATTATTAAACAGGCAGATGGCGTTATGACAGTTTTAAATAATTAAAAAAAAAACATCAACATTTTGAATTGATTGTTTACTTTTCGTATCCAGCGGTAAAGGTAATCTTCCAAATGATGGCTCAATCAATGGTTTTGATGAAGTATTAAGGGAGATATGGGGTACCGACCAAAAAACACCTTTGAGAAATAATAAAGTGCGAATGAAAATGTTGGAATCAATTCGAGAATTTTTTCATGAGGAGCGAAAAAATCGTTCATAAGTAACCGTCATTTTTAAATTTTAAATGCGCAAATTTTGACAGCAAAATGAGCTTTGTCATCTCTGTCAAAGACATAACGTCATTTTAATTTTTTTAATGGAAACCCCTATTTCTGATTGCGTCCAGTGCGTCATTTTAAAGAGCATGCTTTTTGCATATAAAATCATAAAAATTGTAATAGGTTACATAGGTGAACAAACGCGGCAAATATCTCACGCGAGATATTTTATGTAAAATTTGGCCGTGAGGATATATGCTCTTTCGTCAGATATACCAGCGTTTTTGCAATCTCAGAAACCTTTATTCGACAATCTTCCAGAATCAATTTATTGGTTTTTATCGATAATTTCTTTAGATGGTGCATTTTTTGGTCTCCCGCAGCGAGGGTATTCTTTTAGACTTTTTCGGCGACGTTTAAACTCTAGTCCATTTCAAAATGGTATAAAATGAAGGTGAAAGATTCCCGAATGTATCTTTATATCAACATGAATCTTCATTGCAGACTCATCCTAATTTACTAAATATTTGATAGTGGCCCGACACTGGATTTCATCCATGTTCAAAAAGAACATTGGTACTAATTTTGTTCAAACCGGTTCAAACGTCTCTAAGAACAAGACTATCTGACGGAGTGACATAATATTTGACTCACGGCTATTACATAGAACAGCCACTAAATAAAACAAAAATATTAATGCAGCAAAATTTTTTTGACCTAAGAAAAACCTTTGTTTTTGAATGGAACACCTATATGTTTTTACATTTTTTAAATTATAATACATAAGTAGTATAAAAGTAACTTTTCACCGATGAACAACTATTGATTTTTATGTAAATAGTATTGCTTGGAAAAATTTGTAAGATGAGGGACAATACAAATATTGCAAATCTATTGAAGGAAATACCAAGATTTGATTTATTTCAAAAGTCAATTACCGAAGACCGTTATTATGGTATAGATAAAGAATATGTTGCCATTAAAAAAACTGAGGAAACGACGGTTTTAGTTGTAGAAGAGTGTGGATTACCAGACCAGGATTGGGTGGATTACCAGACGCTTTGATTGGGAAAGATAAAATCATAGAAATTAAGTGTCTTTACTCTGCTAGAGATAAATTGATTTTCGAGGCCATTTACAAAAAAATTATAATATTTTGTTTAGTTGACTCATCCGATTCTAAGAAAATATTATTGAAAATAGTACATAATTTTATATGTATCAAGTGCAGGAGTAACTTTTATATAACTCGGTGGGAAATGTATTATTTTATTATTTTTACAAATAGTGGTTGCCAAAAAAGATGCTGATCACTAGAAATGCGCAATAAAATCTTCAAATAAATTACAAAATTAAATATGAATGTGTATTATTTCAGTTAATTACTGATCGTCTGCCGCGTTTTAATTTAATGTTCCAATTATGTATTCCATTATTAAAGCTTAGCCAGGATGTCAATAAATAAACAAAGTAGTTCCGATAACAAATTGCAAATTTATTAGATATGCAGATTAGTTATCAGATTATGTATATTTCATTTCTAAATTTTTTCAGATTTCCATATGGAAATACATTAATTATCTATACTTTATATGTTCCACGTAATCGTATTTAACTAGTTGTTTTAATATTTAATGCGATAAATAATGGGGACATCGTTGAATGTAACCGAGCGTCTTGGTCTACTCGACGGGGGCACAAGCGCTGGCGCTACTCTGTTTGTAATCAAAGACAACCGCCTCAAACTACTCCTGAAGCTATTCATCCGCGAAAAGTTCATCTCGTTTATGGCGTTGGCGTTAGCTGTGTTGTTCAAGAAGCGGAGAGACATTTCAGGAATTTTCAAAGAATGGGCGTCCGGGTGATTGTCGAGCCAAGTCAATAATTGTTTCATAACTTTCACTTGCTGGTCTGCAGTCACCTAAATCGTCCCCCGTTAATGACGCTCATAAACATTTAAGAACCAAATCATTTACCTTAGCAAGGGCTTGTCGTATCATGAACTCATCCTTCGTGGACATCCAAATCACAGGTGTTCTCTTGCTGCAAAGCCACATGTAGTTCGACTTACCAAAAACGCTCTCGGAACATTTTATTTGCTGAGCGTGCATCAGAATTTGAACCTAAAATATTGGAACATTTCTAAATGTAGTTTTGCGCCTTTAAAACTCACTTGGTCTATAAACTGTGAGTACATCTTGAAGGTTGGAACACAAAAGAGAGTTTCAGACGCATCACCGATGAGACGTGCGTTAATAATATTGCGTTTATTAAAAGATAAGCAAACAAATTTGCTGATAAATGGAGAGAGTATGCAAATAGATAGACTCGGCTAATATCGAGTTTTAATTAGCGCTGACGCTATTTAGAATGTAATAAAAAACGTACGAAATTGCACTAAATGATCTCAAAATTTTGTGTTTTAAATTACGAGGAAATTATTATTATAAAAATTACTATGTATAAAAATAATTTAATATTGTCTATTTACCATGTTAAATAACTAATTGAATTATGTAATTTATAAAACTATAAAGCGTACAAGAAATCGGAAGCTTAAGAGGGCACGGAAACTAGCTTTTGCTTTATTTTTTACAGTGTCTGTGTTTGTTGAAAAAGACATTAATCGTTTCTTGTATATTGTGCCCGAAACGGTTGTGAACAGAGAACTTAATCTTAAATTTCTCATACATAAAGTCAAAATGTTTCTACGAATTTTCAAATCTTGAAAGGTTTAGAGCAAAGCATCTTTGTTTTATTTTGGTTGGCATGTTCGACAACATATTGGGTCTATAAGTTATAATGTCTATGATGCTTAGTTATCTAATATGGGGTGAAACGGTTGTTACGATGGCATGCTTGATTGTCAAAACTCAAAACGTCAAACATAAACATAACCTGTATAATTTACACTAAAATAGTTGTTATGTTATCACATAAATTATGTCTTAATTAATTGTTAAGAATGACCGAGGTACTCACAAACGTGCTGAACGAAATTTTAAGAGTAGAAGGAATCGAAGAAGCCTTCAGTTGCTTTCTGGTTCATCGCTCTTCTGCCGAAAAGGAAAAGATTTCAAAATGGCAACAAGAACTGAACGCGGCATTCCGGAGCGTTCCTCAAGAACATCACGAGACAGCCCTTCGACAGTACCTCAACGTATCTATAGTATGTTCCCAGAGCAAGCTCCAAATGTTGATGGAGTTGCTGGAAAATATGGTACGGAACGGTGTCGTGGGAGCTCGCTTAGTTTGCGAAGTAATAATGAACGTTGACAAACTTCAGTACAGCAATACCCGTTTCTGGATCGAGTGTTTCAAGCTCGTAAGGAAAATTATCGATTTGGTTGAGTACAAGGGAGTCAGGGAAATAATGAAGGTAAGTCAAAGTTTTAGTGTATGAAGAAGAGCCATGGCTTTCAGTTCAATTTTAGTTGGAACGGGATTAAAATAGCATAAACTTGAATTGAAATTTTGATTTTGCTGTCTGCAAATATGTATGATGCTTTAAACAATTTTTGGATTGAAGCTATGCCTTGTCATTTGACTCAAGCTTTTCCACTGCCCTGCTAGGGATAGATGTCGTATCTGCATTTTTTCTAGTTTTGCGTTAACTGTTGAAGCAAAAAATAAGGACTGTTTTCATTATAATATTAAGCTGTATTGTGTTATCTTGTTACTGGTTTGTTGTGATCTAAGTTTGGCATATCTAGGAAACCTAACCATGACCACTCATTTCACTATACAACTTGTCGCAAAAATTGTATTGTGGTTGGATAACTGTGCTGCACAGAATAAGAATTGGTGCCTTCTTCTTTTTTGTATATTTATTAAAATCTGAATATGTTCAATTTACTGGTGGTAAAGTTTTTTGAACTGGAACATACTTTTATGTTCGCAGATACCTTTCACCATAAAATAGAACAAGAAAAAAATATTCAAGATTTTGAAAATGCAATCCAAAATGCTAACTCTTTGTAATCGACCTCATTCAGATGAAAATAACTTTTTTTAATGGGGAGGTATAATATCCCTAATACAACAAACTTTCTCCCATGCCATATTTAAGTAAAATGGTTGAGATAAGATGTAACAGGTGAAGTAAAGCTAGTTAATTTTGAGGGACCTGAAACTGAATTGATAAAGTTGTAGAACTGAAAGAAAAATTACTAAATAGCTTAAAAATAATACCAATCAACAGACACAGTTTCAAGACAAGCAGTTCAAAAAAATTGAATAATGAAAATTCATTTCAAAGTGTTGCGTTGAACCTGAGAACCTTATTTCAGTTTCATAGCATTTTTTGGCCATTCTTAATTTTAAAACTATTTACTTTCAGTTTCATTATATGTTTAATAATAAACTATAAGTATACGTATTGTATTCTCTGATATTTTTGTTGAACCATAAAATTGAATAACGGAAGTGGAATTTTGTTAGGCAAGAAAGTCGTCTCTCAAAACTTACTTTTACAATTAAAATACACTGCAAAATTGTCGCATAACCATTAAAAATTAATATACAAATCACTTGACAATATAAGTTATTTATACATATTATACAATATACAGGCTGAGTTTGTAATGTCGCATAATCTCGTCGGTACGTTGTAGGAGACCATTGAGGGAGTCTAGGAAAAATATTTTAAAAAATCCACCTTCTTCCTTCTTTTAGTTATTCGTTAAAAACGGAATCGGAAATTTGGCAACATACATATTGAGAATGCTAGTAAATACATATATAGATAAAAGTGCTGGTAGTTCGTTTGTTCTACCGAATGAAAAAATATATAAAATATATTTCCGCATACATCCTAGCCGCTGGATGTGCATTATTAAGACATACACCCAAAACCAATAACATGCCTGTGTATTCGCGACTGGAATACATTTTGATGTGAATTTTTGAAATGTCAATGTCAATCAAACCGCAATAATGTTTAAATTGTTGATTGACATTTCCAAACATTGTTGCCAAATCATATTCAAAGCTCAGTGATAGAAATATTTGCATTTTCAAATTAAAAAATTAACCCAAAAATAATGTTTTGAGTACTTTTCACCACTACAACAATTGAGGACACATAACGTTTTATTAAAAATGATGCAAAGATGCAATATTTCCAAACATTAAAAAGTTGGATTCTCAACTTTACCTCTTCATATCTCGGTGAATTGTCGAGTAGGATTTTTTAAATTATTTTTCTTAGACTCCTTCAACGTACTCCTAGAACGTACCGAAGCGATTATGCGCCATTACAAATTGCTCATTCTGTATATGTATATCAATAATTAACTCCTAACAGCTCCTAACTCAGTTTATTTAAAAAAATAAACAAAAATAGCAAAAAGACAACTCTAGAAATCGTGTTTTGTTGAAACAGCCCATCAGCAAACACAGTATCAATAAAAGTTGAAAACAATGACTCAATCTGTAATTTATCTTCAACCATTGGATTATTCATATAACTTTTTTCAATATATTTGGCTTTATGTTGTCAATTTTTTGTCAAATGTTTACTTTCATGTGCTCCAAAGTTTGAGGATTATGTAATAACCTTTCCTGCACTAACTCCGCAACAACAAGTTTCAAATAAATACAGTAAACGGTCAAAACAATTTTAGGCAGATCCGCGAAAAAATATTCTTAATACTTCGTCATTGATAACGGACGGGACAGCAAATAGAAGTTTGTTTGTGCCATGATAATGTAATCTGAATTTTTTGCGAAAATTGTTAAAGTATTAGTTCCCTATTATTGCAGGCGTGATTTGTAACAAGTCATATAGACTGTGGGTCAATTTCATCCTTCTAGTGGCTGAGGATTCTGAGCAATAAATTATCAATTCAAAAATGATCAATAACGGACGGGACAGAAAAATTTGTACTATATAACAGATGTTTATTTTAATTTGTACCAACAAAAAACTCATTTACATAACTTTTAAATCAGCCTCAACTTCATTAATGTTATTCCTGTTGGAAAACTTGAACGAAATCCAGATTTGAATATGCCGTTTGCGACACACCCAAATGTGACGAGTCCACTCTTTGAAAATGATGTTTGGATTGTATCTGGGGAATTTTGTTGACTAGTGACCATCTATTATTAAGTTGTTCCTTCTGGGCTACAACTTCTGTTTTAGAAATATAATAATAATAAATAATAATATAAAATAATAATAATAAAATATTTACATTTTTTAGTTTTGTTTTGGCACAATTGAAAAACTCATCAACGGTTTTGACATCCAGCTTTTCTCGTTATTCTTCATATGCTCCTTTTTTTCTTTGTTGCTTCTTGTTTTCTCTGCGCATCCTCCTCAAGGTATTCCTTCCTTTTTTTATAATTATTTTTTATTCGCTGTCGACATAACCGCATTGCATCTCTGGCAGCTAGTTATTTTGACTTTGTTATAGTTGGTTTTCGCAAGTCAGCATTCATTTTCTGAAAAAACCGTAGATCAATTGAGAAATATACCATTTATGCAAAATTCATCACGATTTGATAACGGACGGGACATTTTCTGAATCGAAATTTTTAATGGTCGGCCCGCAAAGAGTTTTTGACAAAATTATACATCCAGATAATTGGACTTTGTTGACGATGTTGTTGAAAACTTCCTTAATGGAGTAACGGATGGGACATTAATTTCCGTGTGTTATATTTTATTAAAAAACAGTTAGATACTTACCTTAATATTAATTTGATTTCACAGAATGAAAAAATGGTGTCTGGAACGTCGAATCAATAGTCTCAGTACACTTTGAAAAAATGATCAAATTACGGATAACGAAAGTCGCGAATCGAGTTGAATCTTATTCAACAGTTTTTGATGTATAAACGCATAATTTTTTTTTTTCGTACCAATTCTTGTCATACACATATAATGAATTAAAAATAATACAAAACCGATACAAAATATATGAGTTGCTATTTCAAAAAAAAAGTTTCCATTTGTCATGGAATGGCTGAAGACTCTTATTCTGTTCTTTGACATCACAATTAATCTGTTGATGTAAAAAGTATTTTCAAAAATAAATAAAGTTGTTGCATGGTCAGCCTTTTGACCACGATCTCTAGAGTCGTGAAATTGGTTTTCGGAAAATAATGAAACACTACACAATTTGTATAACTGTGTTTAATATAAAAAATGATGGACAAAGTATAAGTACTACCGGTTTGCTTGTTGCTTGCAAATAAAAATGTTACAATCTTCTTTGAAATCTCAATGTTCAGTCCTTTTATAAGTGCTGAGGGCGTGGGGTGGTTTCTTACCCCACCCAACTTGCTCAAGGAGGGAAGATGTCGTCACAGTGACGTCGGATTATTGTGTTAATTAGTTATTGAAATAATACACATTATCGAGGATAAATTGCAAATCGGGAATGCGGGAAATCAAAAAACATAAAATCTTAATTTGCACAAAATAGGTATTACTTTTTGTACATATGACTGACTTCTATCCTTAACATGGTAGTATAGTAAATGTGACTGTTGCGTCAATTTTGTGGTAACATTGTCACAGGGTTGTTGCGAAAAAGCCAAGACGCTGCCTTGGCGCTTAAATTCCGGACTGCAGCCCCAAGCCGAAGCCCTCCTCGGTGTGGCTCAACGCATCATGGACCGCAACGCCTGCCTCCTACCGGGCTACCTCCTCGTCAACGAATTACAAAAAGCATATCCCGATTGTCCGCACTGGCGACTGGCGGCGCTTTTCTCCGACTACGTCGACAGTTTCCGCGCCTGCGCCCAGATGGTTTCCATCGTCGGCCAGGCCGAAATGCGTCCGGTCGTCGAGCACAGCGGTTGTCCTGAACACCTCGTCAATCCCTGGAAACTGGATCCGGGCACGTTGAGATTCACCTTGAAGGGAACTCTTCCCTACTCACCCGAGCTGCTAGAAAAACAAACCGGTCTTTTGCGCTACGTCTTGGAGCAGCCCTACAGCCGCGATATGGTCTGTGGCATGTTGGGTTTGCAGCAACAGCACAAACAACATTGCGCCGCGCTCGAGGAACAGCTCGTGGAGTTGGTGATTCTGGCGCTGGAACGAACGGAAAACGAGGGAGACGAGAGCGCCACTCAGGGGTTGTGGTTGTATCTGTCGTCGCAGCTGATTTATTTCGTCCTGTTTCAATTCGCGAGCTTCCCGAAGATCGTCATGTCGCTGCATTCGAGGTTGCAGGGACGCGATCTGAGGAGGGGGCGCGACCAGCTGATGTGGGTGCTCTTGCAATTCATCTCCGGGTCGATCCAGCGGAATCCCCTTTCGAACTTCCTGCCCGTTTTGCGGTTGTACGAGCTGTTGTTCCCGGAGCAGGAACCGCCCCTTCCCGTGCCGGATTTCAACCAGCCCCAGTGCACCAGACAAATGGCGATGACCTGCATCTGGATACATCTGACGAAGAAAGCGCAATCCGAAATGACGAACTTGACGTGGCCGATCCCCGCCAAACTGCGCAGTCACCACGACTTTCTCCAACAGCTCGTACCTCCCAACAACACATCACTAGCGATGGGCAACGACTACAGAATTGCACTGTTGTGTAACGCTTACTCCACCAATCAGGAGTTTTTCAGCAAGCCAATGGCGGCGCTGTTCGAGACAATCCAAGGGAGCCCCAAATCGACGGCTCCGCCCACGGCCCCGTTAAGCATGGCAGTACTAGATTCGCTCACCGTGCACTCGAAAATGAGCCTGATTCACAGTATTGTCACCCACGTTATGAAATTGGCTCAGGCCAAGTTGGGGATGCCACTGTCACCGGCTTTGGTTGAAACCTACAGCCGGCTCCTGGTGTACATGGAAATAGAGTCGCTTGGCATCAAAGGGTTCATAAGCAAACTGCTGCCGACAGTTTACAAGTCGCACGCTTGGGGCACTCTCTACACCCTTCTAGAAATGTTCAGCTACAGAATGCATCACATCCATCCGCACTACCGCGTCCAACTTCTCAGCAACTTGCACTCGCTAGCGGCCGTGCCTCAAGCCAACCAAACCCAGCTGCATCTGTGCGTGGAGTCGACAGCCCTACGTCTCATCACGGGGCTGGGAAGCGGCGAGGTGCAGCCGGAACTGAGCAGATTCCTGGCCGAACCGAAAACTCTTATATCTGCAGAGTCGGAAGAACTCAACAGGGCGTTGGTGCTGACGCTGGCGAGGGCCACTCACGTCACCGGCGCCGACGGTTCCTGGTGTCACGAACTGTTGGGAACTATAGCACAAAGCACGCCGCACGCGTGGGCCCCACACACCCTCGAGTGTTTCCCCCGAGCGCTGGCCGAGTTCTTCACCCAACACGCCGTACCCAAAGAGAACAAACAGCAGCTGAAGAAAGCGGTAGAGGAGGAGTACAGGAAGTGGTCGTCGATGAATAACGAGAACGACATGATGGCTCATTTCGGCGTCGCGGGAGCCCCGCCTTTATTTTTGTGCCTTCTATGGAAAATGTTGCTGGAAACGGATCACATCACGCCTATAGCTTATAAGATTTTGGAGCGGATCGGCGCCAGAGCGCTGTCGGCCCATCTGAGGAAGTTCTGCGACTGTCTCGTTTTCGAGTTTAGTAATTCGCCGGGCGGGCAGCACGTCAACAAGTGCGTGGACACGATCAACGACATGATTTGGAAGTACAACATCGTGACGATCGATCGGTTGGTTCTGTGTTTGGCGCTTAGAACGCAGGAAGGGAGCGAGGCGCAAGTCTGCTCTTTCATCATCCAGTTGGTACTGTTGAAGGCGACGGAATTTAGAAACCGCGTCCAGGACTTCGTCAAGGACAACTCACCCGACCATTGGAACCAAACGAATTGGCACGAGAAGCATTTGGAGTTTCACAGGAAATATCCTGAGAAGTTCGCGCCAGAAGAGCAGTCCAGCGGATATCACCCGTATTTCGGCAACGTGTGCTTGCGCTTCCTTCCAGTGTTCGATATCGTCGTCCATCGCTTCCTGGAAATCCCGCAAGTAACGAAGAGTTTGGAGATTTTGTTGGAACACTTGGGTTGTTTGTACAAGTTCCACGACCGCCCCGTTACCTACTTATACAACACGTTACACTACTACGAGACCAGACTTCGCGACAGACCTCCCTTGAAGAGGCGTCTGGTCGCAGCAGTGTTGGGCACGCTCAAAGAAACCTTGTCGGAGCCCTACCAACTGTTCCTCGGACGCGCCCCCGACGAAATGTGGACCCCCGAACTCGACTACTACATTCAGCTGGTTAAACGAGTGGTGGACATCCTCGGCGGGAGCTCTACCAATTCCATGATCGACTGGCGCTTCAACGAGTTTCCCAACGCTGGGGCCCACATTCTCTACACCACGTGCGTTGAACTAATGGCTTTGTCGGCGGGACCCGTGGCCGTAGCCAATGGACTGTTGGATGTAGTTTCCAAAGGTAGGCATAAATTTTAACGTTTATAAACTTCCTTCTTCTTATTTTAAAACGGTGTCGTTTAGGTGGTCTTCCCGGGGGTCTACTGGTGTTCGATTTCTCCTCTTTTGCGATTTTTACAAGTCTATTATTGTCCATTCTATTGACATGATCCTTCCATGCTTTTCTTCTGGTTCTGGATCATTCTACTACAGGGTGACCCAGAGCTGCGTAAACGCTCCATAACTTTTTTGCTATTCGAGGTATCGACTTGAAATTATTGTTGGATGATAGATGCGCTTCTGCTGCACATTTTCTTTTGTATACAGGGTGTCCAAATATTACTAAAAGACCAAAGTTTTGTTTTTTTAAATGGAACCACCCCATATTGATTTTATTTTTGAATTGTATACTAAGTTCTGCGTTAAATTTACTTGGGTCATTTTCACCTATCTATCATATGTACGTATCATGATGTACGTCACTTTATGTTCCAAAATTCCTTGATGTAATGTTGTGTTAAAAAATTCATATCTTCTAAACTATTAAAGAAAACATACCCATTTTTTTTCTGTGAAGTCTCTAGACTTTGTTCATTCTTTGAGCTGTTGCCGAGTGGCGAAGGAATATTCCAACGCTTACTACGATTTTTTGAAAGTGATGAACAACAAATGGGGAAAACTATTTTTTCAAATGGAACATCCTGTATATTTTTACAACATTCTTTAGCGTTTTTGATAAGCTTTTCTGTGATATAAGGTTTCTAGGGTTCAATTATGATATTAGAAAAGTTATTGAGAAAATATCATTTTTTAGATGAAACCACTGTTTTTACTAGGCTTGTGCCAAAATTAAATGTTACATTTGACATTTCTGTTTCATCGAAACTAAAGACTAAAGTCGAAATGAATTTTACACGCCAAGTACAGAACTTTATGGTGCTGATTTTCTAAATCTAATACATTTTTCGAACAAAATGCTTGAAATTTTGTATGGTTATTGGAATTATTTGAACAATATTTTATTTTTGGATAAAGCTAAATTTTAAAGTAATGGGTCTGTTAATAGGCACGATATGCACTATTATGCGATTGAAAACTAATTGGCTACGAACCATCGACCACCAAAACAGGTGGTCATTGAATGCGTGGGGTGGAATTATTGGAGGACGCGTTATCAGTCCGTTCTTTTTTGACAAGGTCCAAAATGGCGAGAGATACTTGGAATTTCTTCAAACCGATTTCTCGTTACTACTAGAAGACCTAGACTTAACTACAAGAGCGATCATGTGGTTACAACATGACGGCACTCCAGTTCATTTTTATGGTATCATTCAGCAGTTTTTGAGTCAAAATTACACCAACCGTTGGATAGGAAGAGGAGGAAGTATTACTTGGCCAGCTCGCTCCCCAAACCTGACACCCATTGATTTTTTTTTCTCTTGGGCAATGTTAAAGAAAAAGTTTGTAGGGCTCAATCAACTACAGCTGAGGATATGAAGCAGCGAATAACCGATCCATTTCACTCTATTGACCAAGTTCGTCTTTTGTTCGTAGAATGAATGTTTGTGTAGAACAGAATAGCCGTATATTTGAACATTTGTTATGATGCGAATAACCAATTTAATACTACGATAATTTATTTTTCTAATTATTGTTGAGCTTGTTATGATTGTTGATTCTTTTATTATTTTATTAAACATTGGTCGTTCGCCTATGGGTTATGTTGGATTGTATTATTTGTACTAACTTTGGAAGATGTAATACTTGACAATCTCAAACTTGACATTTAATTCTTGCACAAGACTACTAGAAAGTGGTTTCAACTAAAAAATGCTATTTTCTCGATAACTTCTCTAATATTATAATTGAACCCTAGAAACCTTATATCACAGAAAAGCTTATCAAAAACGCTAAAGAATGGTGTAAAAATATACAGGTGTTCCATTTGAAAAAATCGAGTTTTCCCCATTTGTAGTTCATCATTTTCAAAAAATCGTAGCAAGCGTTGGAATATTATTTCGCCACTCGGCAATAGCTCAATAGATTGACCGAAGCCTAGGGACTTCACACAAAAAAAATGGGTATGTTTTCTTTAACAGTTTAGAAGTTATGAATTTTTGAACGGAACCTTACATAAAGAAATTTTGGAAAATAAAGTGACGTACATCAAAAAATATGACAGATAGGTGAAAATGAATCCAGTAAAATTAACGCAAAATTTAGTGTAGAAATCAAAAATGAAATCAAAATGTGGTGGTTCCATTTAAAAAAACATAACTTTGGTCTTTTAATAATATTTGGACACCCTGTATACAAACTAAACTATTTTTAAAATGTGCAACAGAAGTGCACCTATCATCTAACAATAATTTCAAGTCGATACCTCGAATAGCAAAAAAGTTATGGAGCGTTTACGGAGCTCTGGGTCAGCCTGTATATCTGAAATACCATATAACAATCTGATATCGTTGCTTCTTGTTCTTCTCTAAGCTTTTTGCCCGTGATTACTCATATCGTCTCCATCTCTGTCGTTCTTTGTAGCTGTTTCTGTGGCGTATGTCAGATTGGTCTTAAGGCTCGTGTACACAGGCAATAAACTTACGACATTTATTGCAAAAGTGGATGTCGGCCCTTGTGTAGACACCCATGAGACCAATGTCAAACAGTTTAGTTTTTATAAAACTGTGTAGGCTTTCACGGTCGGTGTTATTAATTATAACGATCTTCTTCGGGATTTTTGAGCGTGTTCCATTTTTTAATGATGTAATTAATTTGAGTTTAGTTTTTCTTGCGGAGCAAATTTATGCAAGCTATTAATTCTCTCGGACATAAAGAACTTATTATTCAAGACGTATCGGACATTTTTGCGCAAGTTGAGTGCCTGAATTCAAATGAGGAGAAAAAAGTTGATCCAAATAGGGAATATTTAATTTCAATCTGGAAGTCGTACCTGTAATTTTAGAATACAAAAAGCAAAAATTGTATTATAGAAATAACATTAAAAACAAAATGCTTTGAAAGAGTTAGCCGCAAACTTTAAAGTTAAATGAAAGTGAAATATGTGGGAAGTGGCGCAATCTGTTTTTCAGTTTCATCACAAAATAACACGGGTATAAATGAAGAAGAGCAGTAGGATTATCTTTTTTTTTGTTTAGATTCAGGTAGGATCCATTTTCTTGTCTGCGACCTGTTCTTTTTTTCGGAATTTTAAAAAAACTTAAAACTGCATATATGCAGCCACATATCTCGTCTGTTGATAAGACATTTCAATTAAATTTTACTTCTAATTATTAAAATAATGCCATTTCTTTGGAAAAAAAAACGCTAACAATTTTTGATCTAATTGTCAAAAAATGTCAGCAATTGCCAACTTTTAATCAGTGTAAACACACAAGACAAAATATAACGTCAAATTTCTCTCACAGTTCCTTGCGAGCCACAAAAGCGAGCGACAAAATTGGCAAATAAAATTGCTGGTAGTGTAAACAGTCATGCAATTTTAGGTCGCAAAAAATGTCGCTACCTGAGTGCTTGTGTACACGAAGCTTAACACAGATTTTATAGATTCGAGTTTTGATTTCAATGCTCATATATTAATTCTCCATATTACGTCCCGAAGCTTCTATCGTTGCTAGCGTTTTTATTTCTTGTTTTAGATTTCTGTTGCTTATAATGTTGACACCCAGATATTTTAAAGACATGCCTTAATCAAGGCTCTTATCATACATCGGCAATTTACATCTCCTGGATTCTTTAGAGATTGCGTTTTCTGTGCCGATATGATCATGTTTAGTTTTATGCAGTTATTTCGACTCTGTATAGCAATTCTGCAGATTGTCATCTTCCGATATTACCACCGCGCATAACAAATTATCATAATTTCCTGCCTTCCCATTTTTTATCCTCTACCGGCGGTTTTTACGTCTTTGATAATTTGGTTCATGAGAAGTGAGCTCAGGCTTATTGCCTTGTTTGATTCCTGTTGAGACCAGTTTTTTTTTGGAGAGCTTACAAAAGTGCTATTTCCGGTATTCATCTCTCAAATAATTTTAATTGTCTGTGGTCTATGTCGCGTTCCTTTAGTAATTTTAAAACTTCGTCGAGTCTTACCCTATCAAATGCTTGCGTTAGATTGATGAAGCACATAAATGCGATTTTATTGTACTCTTATAGTCTTCTCAGAAATTAGTGTCTATGGTGGATCAGTTTTGCCGAAATCCCTGTTGTTCTTCACCAATATCGCTATGTAGAACTTCTTCTGCTATAATTTTTGTTAGCAACTTTGAGACTGATTCCACCGTAGTTTTTTGGGTTCGTTTTTTTTGAATTGGTTGTTTATACTTTCCTTCCACTATTCTGGTACTTTTATTCAATCGTATATCGTATTAAACAGGACTTGTAGTTGATTTATTAATTCATCTCCGCCATATTTAAGCAACTCATTATTGATGTTGCCCAGTCTTGGTCATTTTATGTTTTTCAGCTTGAGTGCTGCTGCTTCTATTTTTTCTTTGGATATTAACTGTTGTTGAGTCGTTGGATCTTCTGTCTGGCCGATGCTGTTTTCCTGTTCTAGGATACCGCATGTGCATGCGTCACTATAAAGAGTTTGAAGTAGTTTTCCCATTCCTCTAATGCTATAGTTCTTATAAAAGTATGTAGGCTTTCACGGTTGTCATTGTTCTTGTATGAACATATTCATTGATTCGTTTTTACGGTTTCGTAAAATACCCCATATTTTTTTCTGCCCTCCGTTTAGGTTACGTTCCATGTCTGAAGAGTATTTTTTCTAAAATTGCCTTTTGATTGCCTGGATTTCTATATTTGTTCTATTTCTGAGTGTCACTATGAAGAGTTTGAAAGTAGTTTTCCCATTCCTCTAATGCTATAGTACTTATGAAAGTATGTAGGCTTTCACGGTTGCCATTGTTTTTGTACGAACATATTCATTGATTCGTTTTTACGGTTTCGTAAAATACCCCATATTTTTTTCTGCCCTCCGTTTAGGTTACGTTCCATGTCTGAAGAGTATTTTTTCTAAAATTGTCTGTATATTTGTTCTGTTTCTGACAATTTTATAAAAATGTTGGTTTGTCTTCTTAGTTGGAGATATTTTTTTCCTTTCTTTGCTGCGAGTTGACTTCTTGGGTGAACCACGGTTTCATATTGGACTTTGCGTTTTAGTTCGCTTTTCGTGTACCTAATCAATTGTCTCAAATCAATACCGTGTAAGTCCAATTTGACAGCTTTGAGATGATAAATTTAAAAAACCGTTTAATTTTGTTTAGGTCTGCTTAACACTTTTATATTTCGTTATAAACAATTAAATATGTGACAAATTAATTCGATGTCATATTTGTAAAAATAGTAAGTTTAATGTTTTAATGGATATACAAAGTATTGAATGAAAAAAAGTGCAATGCAAATTTTGGATTTACGAGGTATTGATTTGAGGCAATCGTAATGCTTTTTTAGCAGCAGTTATTATATTATCGCTCAGTTTTCTGCATGCTGTCTCTACGTTATCATCTTTCAAGATCTTGTTTTCACTAATTGTCTTTGTTAGTCTTCGTTGGTATAGAAAATTTGTGGAATCATCCATGATGGACTCAATATTTAGTTTCTTGATTAATTCAGGCTGTACACAACTTCGTATTTTGACTAATACCATATTGTGATCGGTCTCTGTGTTTAGTGTTTACTGAGTTTAAGGTTCTTACATTTAATATTTTCGAGGGATTAATTTTTTTGTGATGATGTAGTCTATTCTCGACTTTTACTCTCTGGTGTTCTCAAAGGTGAATTTGTGTTGTTGTTTATGGGGATAAAATGTATTGTTAATACGTAATTCGTTGTGTGCACAAAATTGTATAAGCTATTGAGGGCTTCTGCATTGAACCGATTTTTTATACCGTTACCAATCTTCCCGTTTGTAAACTGTACCATTTTTTTCTAGGATATGTGACGATTCCGTTGTCGGACATTCACCAATGGATCAACGCCGTTGGTTTGATCCTCGCCGCTCTTCCTGTTAGTTATTGGAGCGTGCTGCATGACCGTCTCCTGGTGACGCTGAACGAATTGGAAACGTGGAGCTTCGATTGCTCGCCCTTCCGCCTCTTCGACTTCAAAGAAACCCACGCGGGGTTGCTGCATAACAGCTTCAGTTACATGCTGGCACTTGCACATTCCGTCTGGCACCACGCCGGGCACGGCCAAATCGCCAGCGTTCCGAGATGGGCGCGCGAATGTCTTCCGTCTGTGGTTAAATCCGAGGAGCAGTTTCTCTTCGTCTGCCACCTCGTGGGGCCCTTTCTGCAGCGGTTTAATGTGGCCATTGTGGAACTGACCGGCGCTTTGTACGAATTGTTAGCGCAAGTGGATCATGCGCAAAGTGAACTGAAGTATATGGACCCCATCTGCGACTTATTGTATCACATCAAGTATATGTTTGTGGGGGATAGCATGAAGAAGGAACTGGAGGCTGTGGTGAGGCGATTAAGGCCCCCGTTACAAATGAGGTTGAGGTTTATCGCGCATCTTGCAATCGAAGAAGTCAACGCCTCTTAACTTATTTAATTATTAGTATTTTTTATATAAAACACGCGACTAATCGTCGCCCTCGCTTTCGCTGGAACTTGGGAAATCCGGTTTGGCTGAAACAAATCAACAATACATCAAAGTACATTGTTGGGATGGTTTTTTATACATTGCCTGTCATCCTCCTGCCGTTTTTGCTCCTCCTCAATGTACTTGTTCTGTCGTTCAACAACCGATTGGCTGTCACTACAACACGAGTACATATCCAAAATGGTTTTGTTGAGTTCGATAAACGAATGGCCCCATGAAAACTTATCCAAGTATCGTTCCGCCAGTTTCTTGTATCCGGTTATGTACATCGTGGCGGCGATAGCTTCCACGCAGCTCAGCTGAAACGGGCGTCCGTAGTTTATGGGATTTGCGGCGACAAGAAAGGGGAGCAGGCGCCCGTGTTGGGGTTTCAGCGCCGCAATTGGGGTTTCGTCTATCCGGGCCCATGAGCAGTCGACCACGCCGATTCCTCGGCTTGAGACAATGTCACGATCCGCGGGACTCACGCACTTGGTGCCCGTGGGGGTCAACACTATCCCGGCGAATTTCTGTTTGATTTTAAGCGTTTTAATGAGTTTCAGGCGGGCTAATTTGCGGCCGGAGCACTTTCGCGGGTCGCATTGGTTGAAGTCCCACATTGCCACAGGAAATGTTGCTTCTGAATCAAAAAGGAAATCGTTTTTAATTATCTTAGGTTAGGTCGGTAGTCAAGGGGTTCATGTAATGATTTACCCTCGTCGCTGTCCGTGCAGTCATCGCTCGATGAAGACGAAGACACGGACGACGGGCCTAACTGAAGATCATTTAGATTTTCTTCTAAATTGGACATTTTACCACAAATAAATTTCAATTTGTTGTTTTAGGTTAGGAAGACATCTCCTTGTTTCATAACCTCTTCTGTACGTTCATAGAAAAGAGAAAAGGGAGAAAAGAAAACGTTCTTTTACTACCGGGTGACTGTAATTGATTGACTTAAATTTAGGTGATTGGCAACGGTGAGGAATTGGTTCCAGATTATCTGTCGTCGTGATTTATGTCAACTAACTTTTTAGGTTAGAATATTTTTGTCAAAAAGTGTAACCACAGATTACTCCAGATGACTGACTTCATAGGACGATTTTGTCCGGAACTATCTCTTTTCTACACATTAAAACTAGGCGCATGACATCTTTGTCACAGATACCATAAGCAAATGTAGAGGCGCTCTAGTCGTTGCTAATACTTTTTACGACCGCTAGATGTCAATATAAAAACTTTTATTTAAATTCAAATAAAAGGCCCAATATTTTTACTATTTTAAATTGAACAATGTACAATTCCGTGTTTTTTAAAAAGCGGGACTGTTTCTACGGTTGTTGCTTTTTTCTGACTAATATTTTAAAAACAGCAATTTGCTGCAATTATAATCAAGCCAGTAAATGTCAAAACTTGCTTGTATCATAGCTTGTATATTGAATTTGTGAAAAATTTTAAGCGAAAGATGGGTCTTTATATGGAACATGGTCTACAAACTCGACCTACACTACGGTTGTTCACAATACAAAATCAGTCCAAGCAATGGCGGCCCTAGGCCCATTTACTAAGGAACCCTATTCACAAAGAAAATACACTCAAAAATTGTGTAGAATATTAAACCAAATAAAGGTATATTCTGCGGTATATTCGAAACTTTAATATTCTATTTTATACATCTGTAAATAAATACTTCCTACAGAATGATTTTTAATTAACAAGAAAACAATAAGTGTATAAAATAAATTGAAAAATAATATAACAAAAACTGCAAAGAAATTTAAAAAAACAAACAAAAAATTGATCCATTTGAAAAAATGTCAAAACTTGCTTGTCGATTGAATTTGTGAAAAATTTTAAGCGAAAGAAAGGTCTTTTTTACATTATTTGTTGGTGAAAACTAATAAGCGGAGAAACTGCATTGTTTTTCAAAAAGTGAAGAAAGGTAAGGATGTTTTATTAATGCAACAAATTCAGGAAATCTAATTACATAATTCTAGAGCGAAACTGTGGCAAGAAGCTCTAAACGTCCAAAATTTCAATTTAAAGCAAAAGTGGAGAGTTTGCAAAAAATATATGTGTAAGTTTTACCCATCTTGGAAATGTAATTGTTAACATTTTGGGTATAATTTTGTTTAATTTAAATTATGTAATATAATAAATTGATTTTTATAAAATTGTTTGTTTGTATGACGTAAAGGAATATTTTATGATTTATTCTACAAAACAATTTTTTACATTAGTTTTGTAGAATAAATCAAAATATTCATAATATAATAGCATTTTTTCTACCTATAAAGAAAGGAGAGAATATTTAAATTTGCCGCAAAATTTGATCAATGCGCCATCTGAAAACTGCTACAAAATTTGAAGGTCGTTAAAGGTCATTCCGCCAAAATATTTGCATTGAGTAAGTCATCTGGAGTAATCTGTGGTGTAACATACAAAATAATGGCGAACGAAAAGTGACAAATAACGGAGGAAATAGTTACAGTGAGTGGTCCAGTTGTAAAAACCATTTTGAAAACAATTCCGATATGGGCAATTTTTAAATTTGACGTTTATATGACAATTTCAAATTTGAAAATCAGTATACCCAATAGAAGAGTTAAAAAATATTGCCAACCTAACACAAAAAATGTCAATCATTTATAGTCACCCGGTATTTGATTTAAACAAGACACAACGAAATGAGACAAGTTTGAAATTAGAGGTCGAGGCACGATTAAAATTACACTAGTTTATTATATGTTTATATGTAATCAACTCGTGGGGTACTAAGTTATAAAATCCAAAGAAGCGAAATGGAAGGATTTGAGCTGTTCAAGCAAGGGGCAGAAGGTCGGATATATAAAGGAGTATACTTCGGAGAACCAGCAATCGCGAAAGAACGTTTCGTCAAAAAATACCGCCACCCAGACTTGGACAACCATCTGACCAAAGAACGGATGAAGGGAGAATGTCGGGCCATTGTACGTTGTAAAAACGCGGGAATCAGGACTCCTACAATTTACTTCGTCGATTTTGACACAAGAACAATTTTCATGGAACACTTCGAAAGCAGTATTACGGTCAAAGACTTCATTCCTTCAGCCATTGAAGAAGTGCTGCTCGAGCTTTCACGTAGAATTGGTGCTGCATTGGGCAAAATGCACGCCAAAAGCATAATTCACGGAGACCTGACCACATCAAACATGCTTCTCGTCAACAAAAGCAACCGTGCCGAATATAATGATTTGAACGAATTAGATTTGATTTTCATAGATTTTGGGCTTTCTCACGTTGAGTCCAGTGCCGAGGATAAAGGCGTGGATTTGTACGTCTTGGAAAGAGCGCTTAACAGTACTCACAGCACAGCTGAAGGTATTTTTAAGCACGTCTTGGAGGGCTATAAAGTCGAGTACAAATCAGGCTACAAGGAGGTGTTTTCGAAGCTGGAAGAAGTGAGAGCAAGAGGAAGAAAACGCACAATGGTTGGATAGTTGTATTAAAGTCTTGAAGCCATCCCGCCTGCAACGACAATAGTTTCTCCAGTTATATAATCGGCATCGTTTGAAACAAGAAATGCAGCAACTCCGCTTATGTCCTGTGGAGTCCCCAATCTGTTACAATACACGTTTTTTTTCGTAAGTTGTTTCATTGACCGCTTATACAAACCTGGATAGCGGAATTGATGATAGCGTTTTACACCTATCAATCTCGTTATCGTAGAACTGAAACAACACTGAAATTATCAGTTAAAATAGTTGAATAGTTACGATTTTAGAAAACTTTGTTTGGACGATTCCGGGCGCAATGCAGTTTACGGTAATTCCGTATTTGGACAGCTGATCCGCTGCGGCCTTCGTAAGCCCTATCACTGCAGTTTTACTTACAGAATAGGCCCCTAACGACTTAAAGCCATTTTAAATTGACTCGCCGACAAGAGCTGTAATTTACTTCAAATAACCCGGAGGGTTGGAGCCCACCGATGGAAGAAATAAATATAATCCTGCCAGCGGGCTTTTTACGTAGCAAACACAACGCTTCTTTGGCCAACAAGAACGGGGATTTTACGTTTATGTCAAAAATTTTGTCCCAAGCCGATTCGTCGCACTTGAAACGATTACATGATTTTAGGAGTCGCGCGTTTGTGTGATTTACATCTAAAACCGGGACCGTTGAAGGATTAACAGCGGCGTTGGACACTAGGATGTCCAGTCCTCCCAAGGCGCGTGCTTCTGCAAGCAAGTTCTTGCGATCGTCCGCTTTGGACACATGACAAACGATTCCAGACACTTTAAGTCCTTGCGATTGAAGTTTGGCAGTGGCTGCTTTAACATTTTGTTCTTTGCGGCTGCTCACAATCACG
This sequence comes from Eledona agricola, assembly GCA_964023215.1. Taxonomy (NCBI): domain Eukaryota; kingdom Metazoa; phylum Arthropoda; class Insecta; order Coleoptera; family Tenebrionidae; genus Eledona; species Eledona agricola. Next base: position 18,643,929 of record OZ026855.1, on the reverse strand, counting down.
TGCGCGCCTTCTTGTGCAAACCTTTCGGCGATGGCAAAACCGATTCTGGAAACGGTTTTTGAGGACATACTTCACGGGGGTATAGCTACCCTTTGGTGGATCCCGTGACTACTGCCACTTTGCCGCAAAGACGATTCGAGAATTTCGTGCAAAATGTTTTGCTTTTATTGAATACTAAAAGCGGAGAGACACGTTTCAGTACAACTTTTGACATTTTGAATAAAAGTCAACAAGCAAAAATCAAGTTTTAATTATGGAGAAGACAATTAAAGCCGCGAAGTCATTCCTCCGGATATCACCAGAGTTTCGCCGGTGACGTAACTGGCATCTTCAGATGCTAAAAATGCGACTGCGCCACTTATGTCGTCTGGTACCCCCAACCTGAAGAGTTCCACAAGTAAACAAAGAAAAACGAACGAGTCATTGCAACAAACCTGTCCATCGGTATCCTTGACAGGACTTCCTGTCTGGGTCCTTCATTTTCATACAACTGCAATTGTAAAAAGTCAAAACAATGCGTTGTTTGTTTCAGGACTTACAGCTGAAGAGAACTTCGTTTTTATAACTCCAGGCGCTATGCAATTCACTGTGATATTCTCTCTGGCCAACTGAAGGGCTGCAGCTTTAGTAAGTCCAAACAGCGCCGTTTTGCTAACCGAATACGCTCCCAATAACTGAAACAATGCAAAGTGACTTAAGTCAGTCTACATATGAAGTCTGTTACATCAAACGGCTGGAATCCGGCGATCGAAGAAATGAAAATGATTCGTCCGGACGGTTTCTGGCGCAGCAAAGGCAGGGCTTCGCGTGCCAACAAGAACGCCGCCTTCACGTTCACTTCGAATATTTTATCCCACGACGATTCGTCGCACTACGAGAATGAGGTTATGTGCTTATTTAGAGAAATTTTATGTAGTTACATCCAAAACAGAGGACACCGAAGGATTGACTGCGGCATTAGAAACCAGAATATCTAACCCTCCAAGATTCTTAGCCGCCTCGAAGAGTTTTTGGCGATGGTCCGCTTTGGATACGTGGCATACTAATCCCTTTACGTCCAGTCCTTGCGATTTTAGTTTGGAGACGGCAGCATCGACGTTGGTTTGCTTGCGGCTGCTGATGACCACTTTGGCTCCTTCTCGTGCAAGACGTTGAGCGATTGCAAATCCTATGCTGAAGTAAACAAGCGAGTAAGTGAAAACAATCTTATCAGTTGTTACCCTTCTGTTGAAGCTGTTACAATAGCGATTTTGCCACTCAAACGGGTTATTGGTTGGGTAACAGCACTCATGTTTCTGCAAGTAATAGTCGAGGACTGTTGGCGACACCTCGGGAGAGTTCGTAAATAATGAGATGCTTTAGTAATTATTGATAACATGTTAAAACGCGGTTTTGTTTACGTCGCGTGAATTATCATGGAGTAAAGGTCGATTGCTGAAAAATCATCGGTTAGCGGGACGGGTGCTGCAAACCGACTTCAGTGGGACAAGCGTAAAAAGCTTTCTGGCGAGTGTAATCCAAACTTCAAAGCGAACATGAGAGCGGGTACACGGTTTTGTGGCATAGAGAAAGTGCAGAAACACATCAAAATGACCGCTTTAAAAAACGAACCTCTTGAGATATGATAAAAAGAGTCGCGAGTGATTTATTTTCTAATTTTTCTACTAGAAGTTTTCAGAAAACTCTTATATAATACTAGCCTTTGCCCGCGACTTCGGTCGCGTGGAAATTTTGTGTATGTTTGTGAAATTACGGCCTGATCATAATAAATAAAGTATAGATGAGAGCTTGCGACCATCACCGCCAAGTAGTGATGGCTTGAAATGCTACTGATACGATCCCTTGCTTTATGAAAAACAAAAACATCTATGCCACGGGAACATGTTTCCGGTATAACTAGTAGCCTATGTGCTATTCCAGACTATAATCTATCTCTGTGCCAAATTTCATCCAGATCTCTTCAGCCGTTCTGGCTTGATTGAGCAATAAACATCCAAACATTCACATTTATAATATTATTAGTAATATATTAGTAATATTAGTAGTTAGTATTAGTATATTAGTAAGTATATTAGTTGTTAAATCTTTCACCCTGTGGTGGGGGTGAGAAGAGCTCCTCCTCGCAAGGGTGGGAGCCACCCCATAATAAGGGCGGTCAGCCCAAAAACAAATTCATTCTATTCCATTCTAAACATTCATTCTTATACATATACATTAATACAGATTTACCTTTATACACATACAAATTCATTATTCGAGTTAAACAATAAACCTAAAACAGTGAACAGCGAAATAAAAACAGTGTGCTTCTTGGTCTACCCAAATTTCCCAAGCTGACGATATCGTCTCCAAGACGCCACGACATAGACGAAAAACATTAGTATTAGTATTAAGTATTATAATATTAGTATAGATATAGATTAAAGGGCGCACAACAAAGGAGAAGGCCATGGAATCACATTCAAAATGATTAGTGTAGCTAGTAATCTGTCGTGTAGCAAAATTCTGGCCATTTATAACTACTTTATGTCCTCTACCAGCTTATGCGCATGCCCTACTCGAAGGCAGCAGTTGTAAAAGATATTTTCAAATGAAAATTACCTCGGCTCTAAGCTACTACTAAGAACGAAGCGGAGCTGCAATTTTTTTAAAGCTCTTAACAAAATTATTCATTCTTCATAAACATTCGCAGGGAGTAGTAAAAACGGTGGTGTAACAAAATAGTCCGTCGCGGCGATAATCTTTCTCATTTTATGTATTTTAGAGACATTTCCACAAACTTTCATTTGAATGCAAGTAAAATTTTGCCCAAGTTCCATCACCCAGGCGTTGGTTTAGATGTCGTTTGGGCAACTTGTACATTGACAGTTCCTGTCACAAGTCATGATATGTCTATGTCAAAGGTGTACACTGTAAAACATTCAACAAACTATTGATATCATGGTTTCTTTTGTTGTACGCTCTTTATAGTAAACTGTTCGTGAATATCTTAGCAAGTAATTCCGCGGTTTTTGGGAAAAACGGGGTAAGATTTCACAAATTACATGTCATGCACGATATTTTAAAATTCGCGCCCTAGCATCAAAAAATATCCAAATAGTTCTTTCAGCAGCCACATTGATTTAAATCAATTTTCCTGAAAAATATCTAATTTCAACTTATCCCTTTTTTCCCAAAAACCACAAAATTGTGCTAAATCAGATTCATGCTATGAAGCAGTGTATCGTTCGTCTCCATCTTCATATTCGTTCAAATACAAATCTAATCTATCTACAATTCGGCTATTCAAATAGCCTCAATGCTACTATAATATGGAAGGTTCCTCTCTTTACCATGATTTTTTGTTTTTGTAGTATTTTACGAATTTTCACCACAAAAACGCCACACTACTGGGTACTAAAATGTTTTTAAGACAGGGTTGAAAGCATTAAATTTTATTATTCACTGTTGATTTGTGTCAACTTTCAAAAATAATTTTATACTGTCTAATTGTTTCAAAAGTGAACATGTTACAACTTTTGGTGAATTTCTGTTTTGGATCTGTACAAAGTGGAAACTTTGACTGGAATAAATTCAGTATCTTGAATACGAATGTTTTTGAAAAAAAATCCTGGAACACGTCCATTTTTGTTTTTAACTTGCTACTTTTCAGCCTAATCAGTTTTTCTATATTTTAATCCGTGGGTTGTAAGCACCTTTAACTTTTTTTTCAAATGAAAAGATATGTCAATTGACACATTGCAAACCTCATGAAAACAGGAGTCCAACGATGCGTTTTTTTACGTTTTCATTTATTTTATTTATTTCTTTTATTTTTTATTTATTTATTATTAGCTTGTATTCTGCCGCCGAAACCAATCATAATTAAAACTTCAATTCTAAGTTTTTCTGTTAAATAGCGCATTATGGTAACGTCTAATGATTTTTATTGCTGCTACAATGAAATATTTATCGACAGATAAGGATTATCCAAACATATTCTTATTTCAGTGATACTTGTTATAAAATATTTTATGGAGAAAAAATACAAAATTTTTTGTTAAATGGCGCATTTTTATTAACAGTCACTACTTATGGGTAAAATAAAAGGTGAAGACTAACAAAGTTTGCAAAGAGAATTAAATTTCTTGCAAACAGCGGCGATAACCGCGTTTACAACCGCATAAGAATAAGAAAAACATTGAAACATATTAAAAACCATTTATAGGTACATTTTATTTCACATAAGACATGAAACCGTAAAAAAAACATCGTTGTACGCGTTTTTTCATGAACTTTGCAGTGATGAGTCAATCTTTCAATTTGAAAAAAAGTTAAGGCGTGTTTCAGAAATTATTTGCAAAATCATTCGTATGCACTGAATTTATTCTAGTTAAAATGTCCACTCTGTTTATTGCCAACTTTCGCAAAAACTTTATTAAATAAGCTTTTAATGCTTCTATTGAAGGTAGCAGAGGTTGAAGTTCATTTGGCAGAAAGTAAGACTTCAGGCTAAGGGAATCATTTTAAGCAATATCTAAGTCCGTTTTTATATACATTGATACATTTTTCGATTACACAATCTCAATCCTGCTGATTAGGTAATTAAAAAGTAACAAATAACTTTTTTTCTAACTACAACTAACTACAAGAGCATATGTGTTAATTGGAAAATTGGAAAATCACCTCTCTCCCACATCTTCAAAACAAGCAATAAATAAACTGAAGACACCATTTGAAAGGTTAGTAAAAGAAGAAGTGACTAGCTCCTGGTCCAAAAATTAACGAGGAATTTTCAATAAAGTGACAATGTGTGCGACTACAAGAGCACCACGTTTACATTGTCACTGAAGATGTCTACCGCAGTGTAGATGAAACGTCTGGAAGGATTCCCCAAAGTAATTACTTCCAATACTTCACCTCTTGCTACCCCAAAAACACCACCACTGAATAGTGGTAAATTTGATGGCCACTTTGGAACATTATAACAATTATAATTACTAAACGTTTAAAAAATTTTAAAAAACATTAACAAAACGACGTAAAGTTTGGAAATTGGAAATATATATTTCATTTTGAAACGAAATTTGTTGAAATTAGTATCACTTATTAAATCGCGAATAATTAGCAAGCTATTGTTTGCAAAAAGAAGGCCAAGTCGCTGATGTATTCTGGTCTGGCATCCAAAACAGTTACATTCTATTTGTGTTCTGTACGGTTCAACGTCCACATCTTGAACAGTCTAAAGTGATCACTGAATATCTTGGCGCTTCTTTTTAATTTCAACAAAACAAATTTCTTGCATGGTTTACTTTTTCGTTTCTTAACAACGTACCGTAAATTTCAATTGCAAATATGTCAGCTGTTATAAATAACTAATTCTTATCACACTTTTAACAGTACTAACCCTTACGTAATGACGAAATGCCGCAGATCGTCTGTTTGATAATTATGTCCCAGTCCTAATTGTGGAAAATTCGTATTTCACAGTCAGTGATTTAAAAGAAATGGGAAAAAATTGAAATGTTCTGACTGCCCGATGGCTCATTTGTGTGTTTGTTGTTTAGGAGTCACGTGAACTTTATCAGCAAACATCGGCCATCACCGTGAGCGCCCTCAGTATCCGTCGCGACGGCGCCGACGCTGCCCACGACACCCAGTGGATCTCCTGTCCGAAATGGCGCGCAATTAAAAAATCAACGGAATTATCTGGATCGCGTCTCGCTTTTCGCCGGCCCGCTTGTGATTAAATGACGTCGCGATGTTTTATCGACGATTCAAACGGATTCTGCCAGTAGTAGCGTCGCTGCGTAGAGAGCACTTGGCTTTTTTGGTTAGTGCAGCCGCCACCGAGGAGGTTAGAGCGAGTGATCGCGGTCGCGAAAGTGACAAGTCCACCGCGAAAAACCACTTTGTCACGATGAGGAAGAGAGGCGACGAAGGCTTCAAAGTCGACGCTTCCGATGGATTGCTGCTCTACTACGACCGCTTCTCGTTCTATTCGCAAAAGGTAAATTTCCGAAGGGCAATGGTGGTTGCGGCGCTGCGGGTTTTGGGCTTTCGTTCGTCGATCTGTGTTATGCAAGATAAAAAATATCCCAAGTTGAGTCCGCAAATCGGGATAGAATATTATTTGTTGGGGAACGAAAATGTGTAACCTTCGATTATTTCATTTGATTGTGTGGGAAAAAAATGGTTCGTCATGGTGATGATATAGCCTCGTAAATGCAGAAATTAGTTACAACCAATACACACGAGTCTGGTCTAATGAGTTTTATTGCCGCTACAATGAAATATTCGTCGACAGATAAGGATTATCCAAACAGATTCTTATTTCGGTGATAATAAAATATTTTATGGGGAAAAAGCACGTGGACAGGCGCATCAATCTAAATTTGCTTACAATTATCTCTTTTTATTTCAAATTTATTTTGTAATTTGATGATAAAAACTATCGCTGTCAAACAAAACATGGCAATATATTTATAAATCCGTTTAATTGAATAAATATTGTTGTTTTGTAATCATTCTAAATTGACCAGTTCAACTTACTTCAGTTTAATACTCTAATCGATGTAAATTTATAATTTGTTCAAGTATTCATGTATTGTTATTATCTGTTGCCGCATTAAAGTGGGTTGAGGTTGAGATTATTTGATGCAAATATAATTAAAACCCATACACAATAAGCACCTAATAAATATTTGTGGCATAGTTGCAATTCCAATTAGCTATTGTGTAATGATTTTGGATTATTATTATTACATTGTATTATTTGTCGGCACCAGCTATTTAGTGATTGGTATCTTACTACACTTTACTCGATCAATTCAAACAGACAATTGTTAATGTTATCTTGCATATGGGTGAATGGCGTTGATTCATAGCAATTTTTAAGTCGATATCATCACATTTATACTTAATATTTTTATACAAATGTTATTTAATATGTTTTGTTTTTCAGTCAACAGTCTAGTCAGGTTTACCTTTACTAAGGTGTTTTTTCTATTATTTCGAAATGACACTTTATTGTGTTGAATCCGTGTAAAGTACTGAGTATTCTGATTATATGGAGCGAACTAAAAATAATATTTTGTTTAATTTTTTACAGTGTAGACGTTTGAAATTGACATTTGACAGAAATTGTCGACCATAAAATTGCTCAAACCACGTCCGGAAATGGAATTTGTTGAAGAAAACATCAATGTATATATTTATCTATCGAAAAAGCAATCGAAAACTGAATTTTAAATTTCCCGATCTCACGGTCAAACATTTTCTACACTTTTTATTATCACAATATTTTATTAATATTATTACTGAAACTGTTTATTTTGTATTTTATGACATAATTTTAGTTTCCAGCAATTTATCTTCAGCAGACGCTGATCGATAAAACCTCATTAATTATGCAAATATTAGCCATCAACTCATGAATGCTCCAAGCCTCGTTATGATTCAATATTTACAAAACCAGAGTCGGCACAATCACTCAATTCTCTTCAAGTTTTTTATTTTGCATTTTTTTGTTCGGGGCGCTTTAAGTCGTTGCTAAAAAATATTCGGAAATAATAATAAATGGCAAAATTATTTCTTTAAAATTTTGTATTTTAGGCTTTAGTTCAGTTATTATTGCGAGTCAAATTAAGAACAGCCTCCAAGAAATGAAATTGCGTCTTGAGTATTTTTTATCATTTTTGAAGTAATTTAACCACAACTATCTAGAACGATTTGCTGTAGCAAAAACAACAGTTTATCGGTGTTTCCAAGAATTTCAGTTTGAACGAATAACTTGAACAATTATTTGAAGATTCACTTGGCCCAAAAAGCATCGATCAGGTTCAGGAAAATAAGATAGAGATGTGATGTCTTAATGTCGACTTCAGATGCCTAAACAGAATAGACTTCTGAGAGTGAGCATTTGCTGACGACATAATAATAATAACGGCAGACAAAGAAAAGGATTTACAAAAGAACTTAAAAATATGGAATACAGTTCTGCAAGAATATGAAATGAAAAAAACAATAATAAAATCAAAAGTAATGGTCATAAGTAAAGAACGAAAAGCAATAGATAAACATAAAAATTGATAGTATGAATATTGAATAAGTGAAACATTTCAAGTATCTAGATCTGAAAATAGAGGAAAATGGAAAACAATAATTATCAATCAACAGTAGGATACAAATAGGCAAATTACAGACAAATTACAGTCTACCATCTACAGTCCTATATTAACCTTTGACTGTGAATCACAACAAAGTAGGTTAAAAGTCGCGCAGAGATGAAGTAACTCAGACGAGTTAAAAGAGTAATAAGAAATGATAAAATAAGGAACCAAACAATAAGAGAAGACTTATTCAAATAACTTTCAATTGAGTTGGTGGGGGCACTTACAAAGAATGAATAATGCAAAGCAAGTGAAATAAGTACAAGGCAAAAGCGCAGAAGAAGAAACGAAGGGGAAGGCCGAGGCAAACATGGGATAAGACAGTAGGCGAAATACTAAACAAAAAGAGAAAAGAATGGGCCCTCGCCCAAAACAAGAAGGAAAGAGGTAAATATTTTGCAATAGAGCGTATTTAAATGTAAATATTCCATGATAAACCACCATTACAAAAGATAGTGTAAAAAAACTTCGTGTTCGTTTGATTCTCCACAATTTGACCGATTGCTTCCAACGGTGCCAGAAATTGCTACAACATTCAAAGCATTGGCATTAAACCACAAGCTAGAAACTAGACGTCGATCGGCTCTTTAGGTCTTCCAAGATGAGCCCAAACCGACAAAAGTTGTTCCTTCTCAAAGTGTTTAAAAAAATTATGAAACAATTTTTTTGCCACAAGTCATTGGGAAAAGCTGGATCATCCTTGCATCGTGACAGTGTAAGCGCACACGTGACTACTTCAACAGTTGAATATTTTGAGTGTTGGAAGTCACAAGTAATGTAATGTTCAATAGCTCTTGCAGCCTTGACTTAGCACTCAAGGGCTTTTTTCTGTTGCCTGATTGAAGTGAAGAAAAATGCAGGATTTTGAATGAAAACTTAAGTGTATAAACAGTAACGGAGAATATTGAAAGTATGAATCTTCCCCGTTTGCTCACATATGTTCCCGAAATATTTGTAGGAGCCCACTTAAAATATCAAATAGAATATTAAATTATGAGGAGGCAAATCAAAGCGTCTTTCTCAAATAAGCGGTTTTATCGAAAGCATGGCTTAAATTTTTTACTTGATCAGATAGATATTATCAAATTGCCTACGATGTTACGGTATCAAAAATCAGTAGGAATATTCTTATCACACACTGATTGAATAGTGACATCGATTTCTATTTATAAATATCGCCTAAACAATTATTATTGAATGCTTGCTTGTTTATGTAATATTCACAAAAATAAAGTACCGTTTGCACTGTAAAATATCAGCGCTTGCGTCGTTAAAAATTATTTCTTAAATGTTGAAAATTATGACAAAAATCTTTGAGGTCGCCCTGTAATAGCAACAACCTCACAGAGCGCCGAGCAGTTTTAGGAGAACTATATAATTCTTATGCTGCAGCTAATGCTATGATAAAACTTCATAAGACCTTCATAAGATTTTGAAATCGGCATGATATAAGAAACACTCTGTATAAAAATGAATGTTTGTTTGTTTGTACAGTATAAACTCGGAAACTGCTGAACCGATTGCGCTCAAATTTACAGAACATATATGTTTTGATGCCGGGAACTGTCCACAATGGTTTGTAAATGTAACTATAATTTGGGGACGTGTTTTGGTCTTTTGAAATTTTGTCTGTCATTAATGTCATTTTATAAAATATGAACTGATGAAGCGAGGATTTTACAACCCCTAAGGGCGGGGTTATGGTGGTATAAAAGTTTGTATGGGAAAAAAAGTTTTTCTATTCTGATTTATTTGAAACTTGGCACACGCACAAAAGAAAAAATTAAATGCATATTTTAGCTTTTAACTGTCGGGGACAAAGTCAACGGGTGAACGCTAGTAAAATATAAAACAATTTAGATCCTTTTTGTTTTACATTGCCTTCTGCCTTCCTCTATAGCGAGAGAGTTGGAAATATAAAAGATCGAGATTCAAATATTATAAAGAAAGCAATTTTATATCCAGATTTGTTAGAAATATCACAGATTACTCCAGATGACTGACTTCATAGGGCGATTTTGACCGGAACTATCTCTTTTCTACACATTGAAACTAGGCGCATGACATCTTTGTCACAGATACCATAAGCAAATGTAGAGGCGCTGTAGTCGTTGCTAATACTTTTTACGACCGCTAGATGTCACTACAAAAACTTTTATTTAAATTTAAATAAAAGGCCCAATATTTTTTCTATTTTAAATTGAACCATGAACAATTCCGTGTTTTTTAAAAAGCGTGACTGTTTCTACGCTTGTTGCTTTTTTAAAATATTTATTCTTTAAAACAGCACATATTATATAAACAGATATTTTAAAAACAGCATTTTGCTGCAATTATAATCAAGCCAGTAAATGTCAAAACTTGCTTGTCGATTGAATTTGTGAAAAATTTTAAGCGAAAGAAGGGTCTTTTTTACATTATTTGTGGTGTTGGTGAAAACTAAGCGGAGAAACTGCATTGTTTTCCAAAAAGTGAAGAAAGGTAAGGATGTTTTATTAATACAACAAATTCAGGAAATCTAATTACATAATTCTAGAGCGAAACTGTGGCAAGAAGCTCTAAGCGTCCAAAATTCTAATCTAAAGCAAAAGTGGAGGGTTTGCAGAAAAACACTTTTCGGCATCGTTAGATATTAGGCTTCATTATTCCTTATTTTTGTGTATAAATTTGGAGAACTAAGCCAGGTGCTCTATTGCTTGGTCCGGCAAGTCTTTCAAAATTTACATTATTATATAATAACCCCAAGTAATTATCATATGTGTAAGTTTTACCTATCTTAGAAATGTTACAGATAACATTTTGGGTATAATTTTGTTTAATTTAAATTATGTAATATAATAAATTGATTTTTATAAAATTGTTTGTTTGTATGACGTGTAAATAATGAAGGAATATTTTATGATTTATCCTACAAAACAAATTTTTACTTTAGTTTTGTAGAATAAATCATAAAATATTCAATATATAATAGCATTTTTTCTACCTATAAAGAGAGGAGAGAATATTTAAATTTGCCGCAAAATTTGATCGATGCGCCATCTGAAAACTGTTACAAAATTTGAAGGTCGTTATAGGTCATTCCGCCAAAATATTTGCATTGAGTCAGTCATCTGGAGTAGTCTGTGGAAATATTAAAAGTAGCTGTACTATTTTAGACGAATCGGTTTAGTAACAAGCTAAAAGTTATTAATAATCGCGCACAAGACATCTGTTAACAATAAATTTGAGTGAAAAATCTTGTCTCAGGTCGTCCTGGCTCTTCACGAGAAGAACCTCCCATTCGAGAGCAAGATAGTAAACTTAATTAAGAACGAACAGTACCAACCATGGTTCCTGGCTTTGAACCCTCGCGGCGAAGTCCCGGTCCTGCAAGACACCGGCAAAATCATTCCAGATTCGGCCCGAATCATGGACTATTTGGAAGACAATTTCAGCAACGGCGATACACCCAGACTCATCCCCATGGACCAGGGCCCGGAAATCAGACAGAGAGTCACTCATTTCAGAAACATCATCCAAAAACTTCCAGCGGGAATGCTCACAACCGGCGCCATGCTCAATCAGCATCTCCTCAGAAACCCCAAAACGCCGTTTATAGCGCCGGTTCGGAAAGCGCTCGCTAGTGAGTATCATCTTCGGCGTTAGAATTTACTTAACACTAGTCACAGATGCGGAGAAGAACAGTGGGGTGAAGTTGCGGGAGATTGCGGAGAAAACTCCCGAAGCGAAAGACATTCTCCTGAAGAAAGCCGCCGACCGTGAGGCGAAATACGAGAAGTTGTGCGTGGAAAAAAATTACAACGAGGTACTCGATGAAGTTCACAAAGTTTTAGACGAAGTAGAAGCCGAGCTGGTCAAACACACCGGCGGTGAGTTTTTGCAGCAAGTTTGTTTGTTTGTTTTTCTTTCACGGGCTAGTTTCAGACAAGCAGGAGTGGTGGCTTTGTTCCGGGACATTTACGATCGCAGACGTGGAACTCACCATTCTTTTAGTGAGGATCAGTCAGCTGGGATTGGAGCACATTTTTTGGATAGACGGCAAACGGCCGGGCGTGGAGAAATACTACGGGCGGGTTAAACAGAGGGATTCGTACAAGAAAACCGTTCCTGGGACTTTTGTGCTGCTCAAGACATTGCTCATGTCTCAGGCCCCCATCGTATTCGGGATGGTTGCCGCAGTCGCGTTGGTTGTTGGAGGAGTTATAATCGCCAAGAAGTATATTCATTAGATTGTTTCAGTGATTCGCGAACTTCGATGAGTAACGTTTAATCGATGTAAGAAATATTTTTATATCGATAGGCGATGTCAGCACTCGTTTGTCCGAAATTACACATTTTTCTTTCAAGCATTAGGTTGTTTCCCTATCATTAACGCAACAAGATTACAATAAATTATTTAATCCATAACAAAAACAACCCAACAAAATTATTTGTACCTAATTAGTGAAACACAGACATGAAACTGGACCTATTGTTACAAAATTTTACAACACGTTACACACACAATTACAAATATATTTTCGTTTGTAAAAAATGATAAAACTTGCTCTGATTCATCACAGTTTAGTATGAATAGACTACAGTCTGTTTCCCGCGATTTTGGTTTCACAACAAACGATTATTTTAAGTGATTTGTGTTGATGATGACACCTAATTTGCTTTATAGATCACAGTTTGGCAAGCACCTCGCCTCATCTCCAAACATTTCACATTAAATGTGATGTGACACAATCATACATGCCATGTATATGTGATTTTAAAACAATCCTTTCGATAAATGTCTTATTTTAAAACAATAATCGCAATTTACACCTCAAACTTACAACTACGTACTCCAGAATTAAAATTGGCATGGACCTCAACTGGAAGCAACATCTTCTTGTTGCGTCTCCTGTGCATAAATGGGTCGCCCCATAAACATTGGCCCCCTGCCGTTGTTCACTACACTTCCAGTCCGTCTTCGCGGAGTTGTCTGCACCTCCACTTTCTTCTTAATGTATTGAAAAACCCCCTGACCCGGCAGCTTGGGAAACAAGTTGGGGTGAACATACCACACCCTGTACGTCACAAACCACGTCAGGATCGCCACGACGCCCCCTAAAAACTTCTCAATCATAATATGGTAATACAGAATTGTGCACACAAGCATCACATCCCACATGATCTGGAATAAAGTGATGGCAATGAAAACGCTACGAATATACGGCGTGTATTTCTTATAATAAAACTGCAGCTCCTGCATTTGGTTGTCAGTTAAATTGCGTAAAGGATTAGTACTGAGCGTCGTGTCCCTGGATATCCGGCTGTGGTTTTCCAGTCGGAGATGTTCCTTGATGCTGTCCCAGTTCTCCATGCAGCGGGTTTCTTCAATCAAAAAGAGGCTGCCGTAAATGAGGATGAAAGTGTGACCGGAGACGTCAAATCCGTTCCACACGTGGCCCCCTTGCAGGCAGGACGCTTTAGTGCTGAACTGTTTATGGACGCAGCGACCCAACGAGGCTTCTATTATGTTAAACAGCGTGGTCCAGAACCACCAGAAGAAGGTGGCGATGCACAGTCGGAGCAAGTGGTGTTTGATTATGCGCCGCTTTTGGCCGCAGCAGTAGACGTAAGTTGTAAACACAACAAAGGGGGTCAGAAGCAACAGATTCCAGCCCCACGCGAACTTCACGAAGTACTTGTTGAGGATGTTGTCGGAGCGCGAGAGATATGTTTTGGGGATTGTCGCGACGTCCGCTATTAGCGACAATAAGAAGAGGGTGCCCAGGTAAATGGCAACTTTGAGGTTAGTGTCGAAGAAGAGCGATTTCTTGCAGAGGTAGAGGACCATTAAGGTAAAAGTTTCTTTGACGGAGGTCGGCTCACATGTCGGTTTGGTGCCGCGGAACTCCAGATTGCTGTCACTGAGATTTGGTCGGAAATTTAAGTTTGTATGAAGCGGACGACGTTTCGTCGCCATGATGACACTTGTCAAATTTGACAGTCATTGCCGCCATCAGACACAGGGTTTTATTTTTTATAACCAATTCAGCTAACTTCCCGATTTACTCTTAGGTTGGCCATTTTATTAAAAAAATTATGATTTTAAAAGATAACATGTGAGCCGGTTTATGTGTAGTGTGCATACAGATTTTAAGTAAGTAAATAACAATATTGCAATATTAAGTTATTGCTTATGAAACGTTGTAGCTCCAATAGTATGTTTATGAAGCAGTTACATTGCTGTTTGAATAGTATACGTATAAGACGATTATTTTCTTTTATGGGAAAAGTCGCAATGGAACGTCCTTACACCATCGCCGTAGAGGGTAACATCGGTAGTGGCAAAACGACATTTCTCCACCACATCCAACAATTGGGAAATGTTACAATTATTGCGGAACCTTTGGAAAAGTGGCGCAATTGCCAAGGACACAACCTCCTGAACCTCTTATATGCAGATCCAAAAAAGTACAGTTTTAGTTTCCAGTCCTACGTCCAATTATCACTTCTGGAGGCCCACACACAAAAAACCACATACCCGTTTAAGCTGTTGGAAAGATCGATTTATAGTGCCAGATACTGCTTTGTGGAGAAACTAAAACGGGATGGTTTACTCTCCCCTCCTGAGTTTTCTGTGCTCGATGAATGGTTCAATTGGATTTGTCAACATCAGCCGGTTGCACTTGACATGATCGTGTACTTGAGGACCGACCCAGAAGTTGTGTACAAGAGGATATGTGAACGGGATAGAGCTGAGGAAAGGACTGTTCCTTTTGAATACATCAAAAGCCTGCATGAAATCCACGAAGACTGGTTGTATAACAAGACGTTGTACAACTGTCCTGCACCAGTATTTACCATTGATGCAAACGTTGATTTGGAGACCATTGGAAATGAGTATATTAAGTTTCAAAATGAAGTACTGGACAAGAAACGAATGGCAGTGGGAATCTGAAATATCATCAAAAAAAAAAACAGCAAGCATCTTATTTTTACTCGAATACCGTCTATGTGATAACATTTGATCTTTTTGTAATGTAAATAAATGTTAATTGCAGCAAATATTTATTTTGCTGTTTTTTACAATTAATGTTTGTACTTTTTATTTTTTATTTACATTTAATCTATAAGTCGTGGGATTACGTTCTTAGTTTAGCTGACTTAAATTTATTAAAACATTTCTTATTATAAATATTTAGCTGTTTGATAATACAAAATCCAGACAAATAATTATGAAATAATAATTTATCTGATCGCGTTGGATGCACATAATGTACTTAGCGATATGAATGTGATTGATTACGTCCTTGATATAGCTCAACATACACCTTAACCTTAGTTTTTCTCAACATTTTTTGCGCTATTTATTGCTAATATGTTACAAAAAGCGCTGTTAGGGTCACATTTTACAATTCGTGAGTCACCACAATTCATTATTTTGTGTTTGCATTGTTTGTTGCAGTATCTGTGGCTTCGAAGCGTTTTCTGGCCACGACACCTGTAGGTTTTTTAAACCAAAAGTGGAGAAAAACGAAGGGACTACCCTTTAATCCCAACACTTCTGGCGTTTTAACGGACGCCCCCGATTATTCGTTTTTGGACGGAAGGCCCACACCCTATGGTATAAGACAAAAAAATAGGATGGTCAAGCAAGAGAAGATTGCTGAAGATATAATCAGACTTACGACAGAAATTGATTTTGCTGTAGCAAGACATGAGAAGCTTCAACAGGAAGAGAGAGAAAAGCGTCAGAAGATACTCGATCACAAGTTGAAGCCCAAAGGCATTGAACTGTTGAAACATAAATAGTTGTTAGACTAATGTGTAGCTGATTATTGTTAAATAAATTTTTTGAATAGTAATTTGTTTTTCCGTCGGCCGTTTATTAAAAGGCCTATTAATGCATGGTTATACATTAATGGACGATTTTCCATAATGCATGATTTTTTCAGTAGTAACTATGGTTGTTAGCATATGTGATACTATTATTTTACGAATTGTCATTTTAGAAGCACATTTTTGTCTCTTAAAAGAGTTTATGGTCAACCAAAAAATTTTGTAATCAACTCGTATGTTAATGGGCGATTAATCTCGACAATGTCTGTCTGTCAAGTGTCTCGAATATTAGTCGCCTTCATTAACATACTTGTTTATTAAATAACTATTAATTCAGGCAATGCGTTATTAAATAATCAATGCATTTTCAAAATAAAACTATTTTCCTAATCTACATAATAATTTAATCTAAGGTTTGCTGAAAAATAGAAAATCAAGTAAGCTATGAGTGAACTAAAAATTACTTGTAATTACAAAGTTGTCTATGAAAGTGATACAAAGAAGAGTGGAGTTCTAGTCTGTTCTATGGTTCAAGTCATGACTTCAGTTAAAGTAAGTTATTGTTTAAACATAAATTGGTTTTGTTGGAAATATGTTTAAACTTGCATCTACCACCAAAGTTTCTTCTTTAATTATGTCGTAAATTTTGCATCTTGTTATGAGTCATGACTCAAACTGGTTATGTCGGCTTGCTATTTTGTATTTTGTTTATCGTGGCCATTGTTCTCATTGTATTAAAACATTTTTCTTGTAAATAGGTTTTTTTTTGGAAGAATTTTGTATTCATGCCTAACAACATTCAATTACAATGATTGCAATTACAATCATTGAACTGATGTGGATCGAGCCACTTAGGAAAGTCTCCCAAACACAATTACATAAGAATATTCATATGAAAAGAGTTATATCTAAGAATAAATTGGCTAACACCGAATCTCGAAGTAGTTTCAATGCTTTTTGAATCCATTATACTTATAATTTTCAACAGAGTTTATGGAAAATGTTTCATTATTTTGAATTTATTATCTGATGGATAGGATTGATTACAATTTTTTTTCATATTTGTTTATTGAAACTGGTCATGGGTGACCACGCATCAGTTTACAATGAACTGCCGAGGAACTTGTGATCAATGTCACAAATCTCTTTCGCATTATCCAAGAAAACGTAATGTCCCAGTTGTGCCGCAGTATCAGGCAATAAGTGTTCCAAAAATATTTTATTACGAGTTTATAATTGAAAATTATATATGTAATATCTTGAGGGAGTTTCAATCTTAAATAACATTTTCGAGCCAACGAGTCGTTTTACATCAGTGATGGATACCAAATCATTTTTGTGGTTTGGTATCAAAGAAATGATAACATTATTCTTCTAATTCTGTACCAAGGCAATTATCGACAATTTTTTAGGGCATCTCTAGCACATACGTTTTTGAATGACTATAATCTTTGTTTTTATATAATCAATGCTATAAAAAATAATCATAGCGCCTATCGCAAAACAGCACCCATCTTACTAAACAGTGTATAAAGCTCGACTCAGAATCAAGACCAAAATCATCCAAAGTCCACTAAATGGAAAGCATTAGAGTTTAGCCTAGAGTTTAGCCATTAAGTCTAGATTAGTGTTTTAAAATTATTAAATTATATTTTAAACTAAATGGTATGTTCAAGGTATGCAACCAGTAATACCGCATTTTGTAATTTTCTCGTGATATAAACTTTATAAAGACCAACTGGTCCAGTTTATGAGCTTGGGGAAAATAAACAGCGAACAAGTTAAACACAATCTCTGCTGTGTGTTTATCAAAATCGAAAGATAATTTCAGTAAATTAAATCAATCCTTCAAATATTTACATTAAAGATTCACTTACGTAAATATTTACTTAAAAACGTGCAACAAAGAAATTAATTAACATAACACAAAAGTGGAAAATTTCAACTTGGATTTTGAATAACATGTACTTGTTTTATTACATTGCATGTAACTGGCAGAATAGAAATGAAGTTTTTTAATATTTTATACGTTTATATTAGTATGTTACTGTTTGGAATTTCTTATGTTGAATGTAAAATATAAACTGGAATTTATATAAAATGCTTTATTCGGTACGTGCTATATGAGTAGCTTGGTTTCAAAACCGGGTATCTCCTAAAAAGCAAATTTGTTTAGGAGAGCAAAAAAATTAAAAACAGTATTCTAAAACAATTTTATATCAAATATATTCCGATTGGACGCAAAATGACCTGTGCATAACATGTGTATCTGCTTTAAAAGCAAGTGATGCAAAAAAACAAATATGCTAAAAACTGGAGGTTGTCGGTTTTGAAAGCAAGCTACTCAAACTTTTTTTATTAATTGCTCTACACCACAGGCTTTGTAATGAGAGTTAGAAAACCGAGTCTTAGGGGGCTATGGGATCTAGCTTTTGTTTTATTTTTCCAATGTAGTCATTTGACACTATCACATTATGACGCCTGACAGGGGCTGCCATAAAAAAATATGCTCAAATGACGTCTAATCCGAGACCATAAAACGGAATTTGTCGAAAAAAGCACAAAATGTACCTTGTGCTTTGCGTCTGAGTCGGTTATTAGCAAAGAACTTAATTTTTATTTTCTATAGCATTTTTATTATTTGTGCGTTATTCTTCTGTACATTTCCCGCCAAATTGGCTCTCAATATTTTTCTTTCCCATCTTTCCAAGGACTCTTTTTCTGCTTCAGGTCAGGTCTCGCACGCGTATGTAACTGAGGGTCTTATTACTGTCTTTATTTTCGAATTCCTGGACACACATTTGGACTTTATCAGTGTTTTTAATGCTTAGCACTTCCAAATAAACAAAGCTTCCACCTTCTTGAAATTATACACTCTTCTTGTTTTTGAGTTTTTTTTCTTTCTCTTTGGTTTTTGTTCCTATAATTCCCATTATAAATTATCGTATAGTCGGTTTTCTGCGAATTTGTTTCTAGTCCAAACACTGTAGCCTCTTGTTCTAAATTTCTTGTTACTCTCTGCAGTTCTCTCTTAGATTTTACAATTATAGTTAGTTCATCAGAAAACCTTTTGCATTAGTTTCCAGTCTACTTTTTCTTATTACCATTTCCGGCAGAAAAAACACCGTGGAGAGAAGGGCATCCGGCATAAATTCCTTTTTCACTAGGAAAATTTACGATTTGATCTTATTCCATACTATTTTATTCATTGTTTTTCCAGTCATCTTTATTAATTTAATTCGTTTTTGGACATTTACAGTTGGTTCATGGCTTGGTACATTTTTCCATATTATCGTATTAAATTATAAATATTATATTAAATATTATTATTAATATTAATTATAATTATTAATATTATATAATGTAATAAAACAAAATATTTATGTTCTCATTCAGAATTTAATTAGGAAAGTTATTTATTAATAATAAATATCATAAATGTCATGCTTTTCGTGTTAATTAATAAGCCATCTGTAACAACAATTTCGCATTGTTGTTATATTTTATTCAGTTCATTAATGTATTTTTAGTTTGTGGATAGATTTATTTGTGCGGGATTTAGATATCATTTTCGGTCAATTGTTTCAAAGAGAAGTATGATATTCGAGGAAGAATTATTGCTAACTGATGGTGAAAAGCAAGACTTGAATACTTGACTATTGACTTGTGGTGTTTGTAGAAGATCCATTGTTGGGTTCAAGAAAAATTTACATCGATCTTTTTCAAAACACCAATATGAAATGGTTGCTAAATGGGCGCTTTTTATATTTAGCCACAATAACTGTATTTCAAACGTACCTGTTCATATTCAATTTTGATTTTCAGTATTTCATACGTTACATGCCAGATTACACGGATTTGTTATTTGTAAGTGGCTGAAAGTGCAATTATTTATTTAATTAGCTTTTCAGGAACTAGTTTCCATGCATTCTATACCGCGTATTTTAAAATCGAAGTGCCTTTGGTGGGAAAAAATGATTTTCTGGAAGTGCAGCGGTGCGAGCAAATGCACTCAAAACCGAATAAGAATGGAATCATATTATATAAACGCCATCGTGTATTTGGTTATCCTGATCGGTATTAATAGCGCTTTTTTTTACATTTTTCCGAGAGATGGTGACGAGGACATATTTTGCGCGTTTGCAATTTTTGAGAAAATATTCAAGCCGTGGCAAGATTATCTATTTTGGATTCATCGACTCCAAGTTCTAATTTCACCACTCATAATCCCGGCACCGCTTTTTATTACAATATACATGTGCAGTGCAATCCGATTTCAGTTTTACATTTTGCTCAATTTCATTGAAAACATAAACTCGGCTTATGATTCAAACGATTCTGAAACACTGCGTCTGAATTTGGGATACCAAAGAGAAATTGAGAAGAGGTTGAAATTTTGCATCAAACGTCACGTACATCTTTATACGTAAATCCCCCACAACTCATTTACAAATTTACAAACCCAGTTTTAGGATTTGTCTGGGAGTACAAAAGGGGTTGCAAATATTTATTCTCGCCTTCAGCTCTATGGGAGTTATGCTTGCTATTGCCATTCTCATCTCTTTATTTACGGTACTTTCAGACTTTTTCTCGTGCTCATTTTTCGTAGCGGCGTTTCAGGTTACTCTGGATAGTGTTTTAATTTTACGTTTTGGAGGCTTGTGCTTGGCCGGAGCCATAACTGCGATGCACATAATAATGGTGGGACAGTTGATGGAAGACGTGGTAATGCGTTAGTGTTAGCGAATTACTTAAGTTATGCATTTTTGTAATTTGTAGACATCTCAGTGCTACGACAGCTTGCAGCAGATTGATTGGTTTTGCTGGAATAGAGAGAATAAAGTGCTATACTTAATATTCTTGACCAATGCGATTCGAGTTTTACAAGTGAAATTTACTGATTCAGTTGTCATGAATTACGCGTTGGGTGTGTCCGTAAGTGACATAAATGTAAAAACATTTTTACTTGTTTATATTATTTTAGATGGTCAAATGGGTTAGTTCAATGATTTCTATATTAGTTCAATTAAGAACATAAACGGTGATTCCGTGACCGAACAAAATTGTTTCATAATTTTAATTATTGAATTGGTCTTTTTGGCAACCGACAACTAGCAGATAATGTGGAATGCGAGCAAAGAGTACATTTCAAGTTAAATAGAGCTATGCTATGTACTCATACTTAAACTTCTTTAATGATTCACTTGTTGGTAGATTGTAATTTTTTTTACTGACAGTTTACCTTGCACACTAGTACTAAAATTATTTAAAAATTTTTCAGCTTAGCTGCTCTAAAGTTGTATTTGTAGCACTATACATTTTTTGTGAATTTAATTGAAATGCACGAGTTAAAAAATATTTTTTAAAAATATGCTGTCGTTGTTTTATTTACATTAAATTCTACATGAGAAATGTGTTCTTGTTGGTCTGAAGTACAACTATAATACTGCCGTTTTATCATTAACAAATAAAAATTAAATTAAAAAAAACCCGAACAAAAATGGTGGAGGCGCCGGGCTATCACATGAATTTTTGTCATATTACATTAATCTGCCAGCATAGCATTTCTAAAAACTTTTGTCAAAAACATTTTTGTTGAGAACATAGTTCTGAACAATGTTTTTGTTGGTGTGGAGAAACCTTTAGAAACGCATCTTTCTGCTTATTCTCGTTCGATATAATATTAATAACATATATTTTACCTTTCTTTGTTTTGAACTCAAGGATGAGGTCACATTTTTATAATTCAATGCGGGTGAAATAGTCATAATAAACAAGAAGCGGATAAAAGCGTTATAAACCGAAAAAGTTGACCTGAAACAAAATGTGTGGATTCAAATCTCTTTGTTTTAGGGGTTTAAAATTTAAAACAAATTTAAATTTAATTACATTGATTCTTATTAGAATAGTAATAATGGTAATTATATATAGTAAATGTTTTATTTCGAGTTTTGATTTGGCGCACTAAATTTTATTGTAAAATGCTTTTTAATTTAATTTAAATTCAGACTATGATTTTACAAATAAAAGAAGTTTGCAGGACATGGAATCTAGTTTTTGCTTTATTTTTTACAGTGTAGGTCTTTCACATTGACATAAAATTTCAGAAGTAGAACGAAAACATCCGCAGTTCCAATAATGCACAAGTTTTTTTAATTCGCCCTTTGCTAGAGAAAATATTAAATATCGATCTGCTGAAGCTTTATGGTTGTTATTTCCTTTTTTCTGCCTTTCCTTATTCTTGGGAGAACAAAACATAAAGTATTTAGCTTATGAAAGTGTGTAGGTTTTCACGGTCGATGTGATTAATAATAACGTTGGTAATCGGGTTTATTGACCGTGTTCCATTTGAAGTTTCATCAGGGGGGATGTAGTGAGCGCCTCAGAAGGCTAACTCTACAAGTGACCTCAATGAAAATCTAGACGTTTCATCCACAACTGCGGTGGATGTGGTTTGGAATCAAAGAACTTATAACATTATTCTTTTAATTCTAATTCTGTGCCAAGGCAGGATTATAGACGATTTGGGCATCTCTAGCATATGTTTCCGAATGACTATAATAGACAATCGAATCGCCTATCGCAAAAGACACAGGCAAATGAGAATGTATGATATAAAACAGGGTATAAAGTTGAGCTCATAATCTAGCTCAAAATATATTACCTCCTCGCAAGTTCACTAATCAGAAAGAATAAGTGTTTAGTCATCATTTAGCTTAGATTTGTGTTTTACAATTATTAAATTACATTTTAAACTGAGGTATGCAACCAGTAATACCGCATATTGTAATTTTCTCGCGAAATGAAGACCAACTGGTCAGTTTATGGGCTTAGGGGAAAAAAACAGCGAACAAGTTAAATACAATCTATGTTGTGTGTTTATCAAAATCAGAAGAGTAATTCAGTAAATTAAATCAATCCCTCAAATATTTACGTTAAATATTCACTTACGTAAATATTGACGTCAATACGTGCAACAAAGATATTAATTAACTTAACATAAAAGTGGGAAAATTCAAGTTGGTTTTCCAATGACACTTACTTCGTATGTATTTAGCACATTTTCTGTATATAATTATGCTTGATGATACCTATAAATAATGGGTACATTTTCATCATTATATGCCCATTAATACAAATGTGAAATTAATCAATAAGTTGTTTGCTTGTTTTTTACTTTTATATTGTTTTATTACGTTGCATGTAATTGGCTGAAGACAAATGAAGTTTTTTCATATTTTATACGTTTAGATTAGTATTTTTTACTGTTTGTGATTGCTTATGTTGAATGCAAACTAGAAATTGGAATTGAAATAAAATGCTTTATTCGGTGCATATTATATGAGTAGCTTAGTTGTCTCCTAAAAAGCAAATTTTTCAGGAGAGCAAAAAATTTGAAGCTTAGTAACTAAAAATGTAAAACAGTATTCTAAGACAATTTTACATGAAATATATTCTGATAGCACGCAAATTGATCTGGGCAAAACATGCGTATCTGCTTTAAGAACCAAGTGATACAAAAAAACTAACATGCTGAAAATTGGAGGTGGCCGGTTTTGAAACCAAGCTAGTCATATTCTTTTATTATTCATTGCATTACTCTACAGGCTTTATAGGTCTAGGGCATAATTTCATTTATACTATGTATATGTCTTTGTCTCCATTCACTTCTGGTCGCTGTTTTTTTCTTCTAGTCGCTGACATTTGCACCCCTTGCGTTTTCTTTCATCTCACCCAACCATTCCTTTTTTGAGTCGCTCATAAATGTTATATAATATAGTAAAACAACATATGGTCTCATTCAGAATTTAATTAGGAAAGTTATTTATTAATAATAAATACCTACCATAAATGTAATGTTTTTCATGTTAATTAATAAGCCATCTGTAACAACTATTTCGAATTGTTGTTATATTTTATTCAGTTCATTAATGTAAGCATGTAATTAGTTGTGGCTAGATTTATTTGTGTGGAATTTAGATATCATTCTCGGTTCGTTCAAAGAGAAGTATGATATTCGAGGAAGAATTATTGCTAACTGATGGTGAAAAGCAAGACTTGAATACTTGATTATTGACTTGTGGTTTTTGTAGAAGATCCATTATTGGATTTAAGAAAAATGTACATTGATCTTTTCCAAAACAGCATAATGAAGCGGTTGATGAATGGGCGCTTTTTCTATTTAGCCACTATAACTGTATTACAAACGTACCTGTTCATATTCAATTTTGATTTTCAGTATTTTATACGTTACATGCCAGATTACACGGATTTGTTATTTGTAAGTAGCTGAAAGTGCAATTATTTATTTAATTAGCTTTTCAGGAACTAGTTTCCATGTATTCTATACCGCGTATTTTAAAATCGAAGTGTATTTGGTGGGAAAAAATGATTTTCTGGAAGTGCAGCGGTGCGAGCAAATGCACTCAAAACCGAATAAGATTGGAATCATATTATATAAACGGCATCGTGTATTTGGTTACCCTCATCAGTACTATTAGCGCCTGTTTTTACATTGTCCCGAAAGATGGTGACGAGGACACATTCTGCGCGTTTGAAATTTTTGGGAAAATATTCAAGCCGTGGCAAAATTATTTATTTTGGATGCATCGACTACAAGTTCTTATTGCAGCACTCGTAATCCCAGCACCGCTTTTTATTGCAATATACATTTTCAGTGAAATACGATTTCAGTTTTACATTTTGCTTAATTTCATCGAAAACATAAACACGGGTTATGATTCAAACGATTCTGAAATACTGATTCTCAATTGTGGATATCAAAGAGAAATTGAGAAGAGGTTGAAATTCTGCATCAAACGCCACGTACATCTTTCTACGTAAATCCACGACAACTCATTTACAAACTTACAAACCGAGTTTTAGGATTTGTTTGGGAGTACAAAAGGGGTTGCAAATATTTATTCTCGCCTTCAGCTCGATGGGAGTTATGCTTGCCATTGCCATTCTCATCTCTTTATTTACGGTAGTCTCAAACTTTTTCTCGTGCTAATTTTACGTAGCGGCGTTTCAGATTTCTCTGGATAGTGTTTTAATTTTACGTTTTGGAGGCTTGTGCTTGGCCGGAGCCATAACCGCGATGCACATAATAATGGTGGGGCAGTTGATGGAAGACGTGGTAATGCGTTAGTGTGAGCGAATTACCTAAGTTACTCATTTTTGTAATTTGTAGACATCTCAGTGCTACGACAGCTTGCAGCAGATCGATTGGTTTTATTGGAATAGAGAGAATAAAGTCCTATACTTAATATTCTTGACCAATGCGATTCGAGTTTTACAAGTGAAATTTACTGATTCAGTTGTCCTGAATTATGCGTTGGGTGTGTCCGTAAGTGACATAAATACAGAAACATTTTTTACTCGTTTATAATATTTTAGATGGTGAAATGGGTTAGTTCTATGATTTCTATCTTAGTTCGACTAAGAATATAAACGGTGATTTCGTGACCGAACAAAATTGTTTCATAATTTAATTCACTGGATTTGTTTTTTGAGCAAGCTAGCAGATAATGTAGAATGTTAGCAAAGAGCACATTTCGAGTTAAATAGATATATGCTATATAGTTTTACTTACTTACATACAGCCACGTGTCAAGAAAAACCCGACTCAATAACATTGTCTCATTGAGCCGGTGGCAATTTAATTGTCCATGACTGTACTAAAATTATTTTAAGATTTTTCAGCTTAGCTGCTCTAGAAATTGTATTTGTAGCATTGTGATTTTTTGTGAATTTAATTGAAATGCATATTCAGTTAAATAACATTTATTAAAAATATGCTGCCCTTGGATTATTTACATTAAATTATATATTCGAAACGTGTTCTTGTTGGTTTGAACTATAATTTTAATACTGGCGTTTTAGTAATTAACAAAGGAAAATTAAATTTTTGGAAAAACGCGTAACAAAAATGGTGGAGGCGCCGGGCGAGCACATGAATTTAAGTCATATTACATTAATCTGCCAGCGTAACATTTCTAAAAACTTGTGTGATAAACATATTTGTCATAAACATAGTTCTCAACAATTTTTTTGTTGGTGTGAAGAATGCTTTAGAAACGCATATTTCCGCTTGCGGTATAATAAATTAAAAAGGAGGACCAGAAAAATAAAAAGTGTAAACCCTGATAGTGGACGAATTATTTTCGGGCGATATAATATTAATAACATCTATTATACCTTTCTTTGTGTCTAACTCACGATGAGGTCATATTTTTATATTTCAATGCGGGTGAAACAAGAAGAGGATAAAAGCGTTATAAACCGTAGCAAAATGCGTATGTTTAACTCTGTTGGTTTTAGAAGTTTAATATTTGAAATAAATTTTAATTTAATTATCCATTCTCTTTACAATAACAACAATGGTGTTTATAGTAATTGTTTTGTTCCGAGTTTTGAAATGTGCGCTAAATTTTATTGTAAAATGCTTTTTAATTTAATTTAAATTTATTACACAACGATAATTCAATTATGCATTTATAATATGTAGCGTGCAAAAAAATAAATTCGCAGTAGGCCATGGAATCTAGTTTTTGCTTTATTTTTTACAGTGTAGACCTTTGCCATTAACATAAAATTTCAGAAGCAGAACAAAAAGATCCGTAGTTCAAATAATGCAATTTTTTTTAATTTTCCTTTTGAAAAAATAATTACAGATCTGCTGATAATTGACGGTTTTCAAGTTATTTAATTTTTTCTGCTTTTTCTTAGTCTTGGGAAAACATTAAAAACAACCTATTTTGTATAAAATTTTATGGTTTTTAGAACGGTAAAAACATGTTAATATTAGATGACATTAAATTTAATGCCAGAATCCGAATAAGTATAAATTAAAAATCGGTATGCTATATATTTAAAATAACAGTCTTGTGCGTTCAAACAAGTATCTTGCTATAAATATAGTATCATAATTTAAGTGCAGATGAGAGAGCGATTGAGTGAATATCTGGCGGTTAAATATGCTAGGAAGTGTCATAAGCAAAATTTAGTTAACTAAAAATTTCAGCATTCGTTTTCCTAATTAAAATTTTATTTATTAATACCTACTTCAAGTTCCATACTGACAAAATGTGTTTTTAACATCTCATAAATCACAAATACGAGTTTCCTTACCTTGAAATTTTTATTAAATTTTTACGGACGCAGTTAATTCTTAAATTATTTAAACAGTAGATGTGTATGATTTTTATATTGACGATAATAAATTCAGTTTGAGCAGATGCATTAAAACGTGCTTATAAATCGCTCATTTGCTTTTAAAACACTTTTAATTTAAAGCGGGTGTAGCTGTCCAAGACAGAAGATGCATTATTTTCGGTTAAAAACTGCGCTTAGAGGTAATGTGAATGAAAATTAAATGCGCTGAAGCCGATGTTTGTGTTTTCAGATGATCCACTGTGGCTTTTTGAGCTACTATTTATGGATCCTCTTCGGAACAAATTGATAAAATTCTGTTTAAATGTAACATTTGCGATTTTAGTCGTTTTTACCGCAATCCAAACGGTCTTGTTTCTTCAAACATTCAACGCATTTTATCTCATCAAGTACTTTCCTCTATACGCCGGACAATTTTTTGTAAGTTCAAGTTACGTGTCTGTAAATCATGTATTGTACAATAAGGTTTTTAGATATTATTATCGATGTTTATAACTCCGTGGTTTTTGAATATGATTACAGACATGATGAGTAATGGAGACGCATTTAGGATGAAGAAAACTTCTTACGTCGTAAGGAAGCGGATAAAAATCGAATCTTTTTATTTAAATTCATACGCCGTCGTTCAGAACATTTGTATTTTAACTTGTATTGTGCTTCATATTTTACCATTGGATGATGATAGGGACATATTTTTTCCATTGGCAATCATTGAAGACGCTGTGCCCCAGTGGAAAAGTTGCTTGTCTTGGTTGTACAGAGCAACTTTTGTCTTTATAGGTCTTGTAATGCCCGCACCGATACACCTGATGCTGTACATTTCAACCCACCTAAGATTTCAATTGTATATTTTAATGCACTCTTTGAAAAATATAAACAGCGGATATGATACTTCTGATCTTAAACTGTTTAAAAACGCGAAGTATCAGCGTGAAGTGAGGCGCAAGTTTAAGTTATTTATCCAGGGCTACATTCAATATTACAGGTACGCATTTTACACTCGTATTTTAACACAAACATAATTTTTAGCCTGTTTAACTATGTTCGTAAGGAAAGCAGTGTTTACATATTTATTTTTAATATATTGGGAGTAATGCTGGGAATCAGCATCATGGCTTTCTGCTTTTCGGTATTATTTCTACGCTTTAATGTTTAATGGAATTATTTTTGCGGAATAGTTTCAAGGTAGCTTTGAGGGTCGATATATGCGTGTCGGTACCTTGATTATATCTGCAGGCCTCGCATTTGTGCATGTTATTATGGCAGGACAGCTAGTGGAAGATGCTGTGAGTTATCTCTCTAATAACGGCACCATCAAGACGCCCTCTTTTTTAGAGCAATCAGTTGTACGAAGTCGTCAAACAAATCGACTGGTATTCCTACGACAAAGAAAATAAAAAACTCCTACTTCTATTTATGATGCTTTCAAGTCAGACGCTTAAAATTAGCTTTTCTGATACTTTGTCGATAAATTTACAATTGGGGGTGTCTGTAAGTGTAAGTGGGCAACTTCGCTTGATTCAAAACCATTTTCAGGTTGTTAAAACGTTATACTCCATGCTTTCTGTAATGTTTCAATTGAAGAATCTCGACTACGACAACGCCTTCTAAAAATATGGCACAATAATGTTGTATGCACCTTCACGTTGTAATGCTAAAATTGAGCTATTAAAATTTGCAAGGATAGCGTTAAGTTTGAACCTGCACACATTTCCGTTTGAAATTTCAGCAGTGATTGCGCCTTTTTACTGAACACTCGCGCGCACACGAAACTGAAAACCGCACGCTGCCTTGCACCCTCACTGTGTTGAGGGTTGTCGAAGGAGCTGCGTGTCGCGCGTCGACCTCACTTTCAACGACAATCCACCACTTTTTCGGGGATTTTCCGATCTTACATATCATCTCGGTTGTTGTGTGTTCAAGTGCGTCGTGGTCCCATGTGTGTAGTTTTTTATTGAAATTGTCGCGTTTCGATTGATTCACAAACTTTCGGTAAGTAAAGCCAGCTCAGTTTCAAATAACATAAAAACATTTTGTCTACTTAGGTATATATTTATATCACAAATGGTGGAGGCGCCGGGCGACTCTTTCACAAATAATTTACAATTTTATTGTGTTAATCGTTCAAGTACAAAAAGCATCTGGAGCGGTTTACAGATGCAGTTTCTCAGCGTTCTATTCGGTTAATACTGCTTGTGTAATCCGTTTAGGTATTTAACATCGCGAATGAGTGGCCACTAAACGAAAAAGCGCCTTGCGGATTATAAACGTTTTTCAGTTTTTTAGGTGCGTTTTTCTTAACAATTTTTTGTGTTTTTATGCGTTGTGCGGCACATTTTATCGCAAAAACAATAAAATCGAGTGTCGTTCGGATTTATTAAAATGAAAAAGCGTTAGAATATGACCGCCACAGAATTGCCAAAAGCCGTTTTATCTTTATACGTTTGCGAGGTTTTTATTTCTCGAATATTTACTGCTGATTTAGTGCATTTGAGCCAATAAAGCGAACCGACCAATGGAACTGTTTCGAATTTATTCGGTTTAATTTAGTCAAATTAAATTTCGGCTGCGTGTTCGATCTGGAATAAATTTCATGTTTCAGACTCTCATGGCTTTTTAATCGGTTGATGAAAGTTTATTGGTTGTTGGTGGGGCGGTTCGCATCCCTTCATTTTGACAAAGGGATTACAATGTAAGAAAATTATCGCAGCACAGGTGTTAAATTTCATGCACTGCGAAGCCCTACCCAAATTTATACAAGCCCCAAAATCTGACACAACATCAATTATTTAACGCTCTACTCAATAGTTTGTGTTTGGATTCGCCGAAATCGCGCGCAAACAGGCAAATATTACGGAGTGGTAAAGTTTGAAGCAAATTCTTTATCGTGACATCTACCCTTGACTCCCCCTCGCTTTAATTTCTCATGAGTTGATTGTGTACGTTCGGAATGAATAGTGCAGGAAATGACAACACGTAGAGATTGAAATCAGTTTGGCGCTACAGTGTGTTCTAGAATTGCATAAAACAAATTAAGTTTCATTACTTCTTTGTTTTATGGAGATGAAACACTCGCCACGGGCGTGTATGACAAAATTTCAAATTCATGTTCGCTCATAAAAGTAGACGTTACCGCCATGTTAACGTCGATGACACACATAACGTTAAGTTCGCATGGACACTAAAACCGCCATAAATTCTTCGCTCTAATGATGCGTGGCAAATTTGAATAAAATTTCACGGTGCAGTTTATAATTGCAGTCGCGGCCAATTATATTGTCTTCGGAAGAAACTCGAGTGCTTTCAACTTCATCTCTCAGCCAGCGTTTATGGGTAATTAAATTAACGCGCGGACATCTTCTCAATTAATCAAAACCATGCAAGAGCGATGAAATGTCGGCGGGGTTGCATCTTTACGACGCACTAGAAAATCTGGATCGATATTAAAATTTCTTACATCTTGTTCGTGACAATACCGCCGCTGGGACTCGGCGAAGGGCACGCTAAAAATTCATGCATGGTAAAATGTAATTAGGGCGCTCATTGTAGCCAAACTAGGAGCGACAGATTCAATTAATCCGGCTCATAACTCTATTAGTGTTGATTTATTTTGGCAGTTGTGTGATAGTTTGTAGGAAGTTATTCAATATCCCGCTCATGCGGGACAAAACACAATGCAAGTTTGCGTTGTTGCAATGATGTCGTTCCGGATATCGAACGGGTGGAGCGTAGGTGCGCCCTCCGCCCCATTAATTTACTCGGCAATCTTCTCGGGGGCGCTGCAAACGACACGAGCTTAACCCTTAAAGGCCGACGGCCGCCGGGACGCTTCACCCCATGAATTTTTCAATACAATTTTTCCAATTTTCCCAACATAGTCATCAGCGATCTTTGCGCTCATTAGAAATATGATATATGAGGCTCGGGGTTAATGAAACTCGGAAGCCGGTCCTGGACACGATTGCAGATAAGGCCCGCTTTCATAACAGGTGTAAACTAATGCCGTGCCGATCGTTTTTCCCGATAGAAATGGTCATTAACATGTACGCGGTCGTAATTTATGGGGCAAAAGACTCCTCCCCGTGTTCGTGTTGATTTTTCTAATAACGAACCCATGTTCCATCTACCATCTAAACAACATTCCCTTCAATTAGAAGAATTATTTAATTAGCTTTCTTTATAAAATTCGAACTAAGGTTTCAACACACAAAGAACGTCTGATTAAGATTAATTACTGAAATTATCGGGAGTTTAAATGAACATTTTCAAAAAGCGCTGAATTGTGCCTGAAACGAAGGCAAGCTGCGTAAATCACAATACCAACAACGAAAATTCGAATGATATAATTAATCTAGATTTGTCATGTTGCAAATATTCTATTAATAACATCATATCTGTAATTCGTTGACGCTTATTTAATTGTTATTTCTGTTCGGATGATAAACTGTGTTTATCATATCAACATTTCAATCATTGTTTATTTCTGTGTACAACGATTTAGCAGAACACAAACAAGGTCTGTGAAATGCATTACAATAATTAATTAATTAATCTAAATAATTTAGGAGAAAATCTGCATTCGCTGCATAACGCGTCAAGCATCGCCTGTGTTCAGTTTAAGTGAGTCCCTTGCTTATTTTGTACACAGCTATTGCATCATTTTCGAGTTTTGTAAAACTAATCTCGGGGCCGCCTGTCGATTTCTTTTTAATAAAACATCTCTTCCAAAGCAAGATACAAGTCCTAGGAAAGCGATTTCCTTCCGCCCACTGCATTTCCACAAACTGAATATTAATAAGAGACTTCAAACACGTCTGAGTTTCTCCTAATTATTTACCGCCCTTTGGCAAAGCCGCGTAATTATCTCCAAAGAAAAATTTTTAATTCCGCCTACCTGGTGGCGTTTTCGCTCAGATATCCTCTTTTGCTCGGGATTAGTGCACAGTCGTCGTCTGCTTCCATTTGAAACTTGGCTGCACATGACACGTAACTCGTGGAACAAGATAAACAGCTTTGATTTCTCTTAGATAAGTACCTAGTAATAGATGTCACTTGTCAAGTTTGCCAACCTATTAATATGTGTAGGATGATTATGTGTTGTTTCGAATAATTAAGAGGATATACAGGGTATCCCAAGTTGAATAAACCATTGGATTCACAGATTACTTCAGATGACTGACTTCATAGGGCAATTTTGTCCGAAATTATCTCTTTTCTACACATTGAAACTAGGCGCATGACATCTTTGTCACAGATACCATAAGCAAATGTAGAGGCGCTCTAGTCGTTGCTAATACTTTTTACAACCGCTAGATGTCACTACAAAAACTTTTATTTAAATTCAAATACAAGGCCCAATATTTTTACTATTTTAAATTGAACAATTATGTAGAATTCCGTGTTTTTTTAAAGGCGTGACTGTTTATACGCTTGTTGCTTTTTTTCTGACTAATATTTTAAAAACATAATTCTAGAGCGAAACTGTGGCAAGAAGCACTAAATGTCCAAAATTGCAATCTAAAGCAAAAGTGGAGGGTTTGCAAAAAACACTTTTCGGCATCGTTAGATATTAGGTTTCATTATTCCTTATTTTTGTGTATGAATTTGAAGAACTAAGCCAGGTTGCTCTATTGGTTGTCCGGCAAGTCTTTCGAAATTTCTATTATTATATAATAACCCCAAGTAATTATCAAATGTGTAAGTTAAATTTTAGAAATGTAATTGTTAACATTTCGGGTATAATTTTGTTTAATTTAAATTATGTAATATAATAAATTGATTTATATAAAATAGTTTGTTTGTATGACGTGTAAATAATGATGGAATATTTTATGATTTTGTAGAATAAATCATAAAATATTTAAAATATAATAGCATTTTTACTACCTATAAAGAGAGGAGAGACTATTTAAATTTGCCGCAAAATTTGATCGATGCGCCATCTGAAAACTGTTACATAATTTGAAAGTCGTTAAAGGTCATTCCGCCAAAATATTTGCATTGAGTCAGTCATCTGGAGTAATCTGTGATTGGATTATATACGTAGCTGAAAGTTGAAAATGTACTTTTATTA
This sequence comes from Eledona agricola, assembly GCA_964023215.1. NCBI lineage: Eukaryota > Metazoa > Arthropoda > Insecta > Coleoptera > Tenebrionidae > Eledona > Eledona agricola. Next base: position 18,610,713 of record OZ026855.1, on the reverse strand, counting down.
TCGCAATTTCTACGAAATATTTTTTCACAAAACATTAAACTACGCCGAAAGGGTATGATTTAATGAGTTCATGAGTTTGATCAACGAAGTTGTACTAAAATTTAAAACAAAATGGCAGAATCCATAAATTAATGATGAGTTATATGTATTTAAAGCAATGATGTTATAATCTACTTCCAGTATAATAAGAATAAGTGAAGAATTTTGAATTTCTTATAACCTGGTTTTGTCCTTTTTCAGTTCCATCAGTTCCTACAAACATTTGATAAATTTGCTTCAGCCCATTCTTTTCTTTTCTAAAAAAGATTAGCCATAATGTCTTAAAAGCTATATGACGATATGAAGATTAATCCAACGAAAAGGTAATCGAATGCAATCCAAAAAAATTGCAGGTTTGTTAAAGTTGACCTCATTAAAAAAGTGTCCATACTTTTGGCCACATAATTAAGTCTTCTCGTATTTTTTGGTTTCATCTTTTATTTTTTCTTATTACTCCTTTAATTCCTCTGAGGTACATCATCTTTGTGGCTTGTATTCTACTTTTTTGTGCTGTCGTTAATACCCAAGATTCACAGTCAAAGGTTTAGGTAGGTCTGTAGATGGTTTGTACTTGTTTTTTGGCAATTTTTTTTACTAATAAAATTTGTATTCATACATAATGGTATATTTTAATCGCTTTTTCTATCCTAGTGTTGATTTATAATTCTTGTTTATCGTATTTTTCTATATCTTCTCCTCGATACTTAAAATATGTTCAATTTTTATGTTCATCGCTTTTCGTTCTTTAGCCGTGGCCGTTACTTTTGTCCCTTCCCATTCCCTATTCTTGCAGAACTGTATTCCAAATCTCTAAGATCCTTAGAAGATCATTTTTTGTCATTGCTATTATTATGGGGTCAGCCGGTCAGGAAATGCTTCTTCTGAGATGTCTATTCTGATTAGGCATTTGAATCCCATTTTCATTAGTTTAATTTCTTTATTCTCAATGTACGTTTCTCTATTCGTTCCTAATTTGTTGTGAACAATTCTGAAATTGTGTTCTTTCTAATTATACAGTTTGCGTTGTTTTTGTATGTGTTGTTGATGATTCTAACATGTTTTTGATTAATTTATTTTTCGATTATGATTTCTCACAGAATTAATTAATCTTTGTTGTTCTACATTTTTTGTTATTTGCTCAACCGTAATAACATGATCCTGTATACTTCGTCTTTTTCAAGGCGCCTTTTGAGATTCCTGTGTTCTCAATTTTTGGTTTCAACTTGGTGTCAATTATAATTTCGTAGTTTTTTGTACTAAACAATGTTATTCCTCGATAGTTGTCACAATTATACTTGTGTCCTTTTGTATACAGGTCTTTCAGAACTCTTGTCTCAGAGAAAATGAAGAAACATGAGATCGTATTCTAATGTGTAATTTTGAAGAAAAAAAATCTAGCTTAAAAGATATCCGAGAAAAGTTAACTTTAAGTAGACTAATCTGAAATCTACATCTTTTTTTATATTACTAGAATTTCATTAGAAAAACATCTTTAAAGTATGTGGGCGACTGGAGTTTTGAAAGATGTCAGTGTCAAATTAAATTAGTAATAAAACCAGGCAAAATCTTAACTTAAATTTGTTGACACTGAATAGTAAAATCACGTAAAATGTAATAGTGTCAAAGTTACAATAACCCAAACATTTTTTGCAGCTGATGGAATTTTTTTTGTTTAAACCTAGTAACTGGCTTTATTTGGTAGAAATAACATCACACTTCATGATGCCCCTCTGGGATTGATAGAATTACAAGTCTTGTAACTCAGTTATGCAGGTAGCAGTAAACTATTTTCTTCTTATTTTTGACAACTTATTGTCGTTGGCAGGTGCCATTTATTTCTGGGGCGCGAGTTCTGAAAGACCCTGTATATTGTTGCTATCAGTCCATCTGGAGGTATCTGTTCCTCGATCCTTGTCCTGTTGTATAGCTCTAGAAGAATTTGTAAACCAGTTTCTACCATATATTTCAACATTTTTGTAGTTAGTTTATCGTATCCTGTTACCTTTCCGTTTATGAGCTCGCTATTGACTTCTATCAGTTCTCTTTTATTTATATAATCGTCATTGTCTTGTCCTCCGAATTAGGTTTTACCTTGAACTATAGTTTTATTTACATGCTCTAGTGTTTCTGGAATGCGAAATATTGGTGGATGATTGTAAGATTAGAAAGGATTTATTTTGATTAAAAAATTCTTACAACTCAACTTGTTCCAACTCCATGTCAACAACAACAACTGCTGCCATCCTCCTTTTTTCCATATTTTACTAGAAGACTACAACACATACATTTCCTTTTATTAATTTTCTTTGCTCTCTAGCAATTCCTGGAAATATTCTTTCCATCTGTTCAGTATTTTTATTTGAAGCAAGGTAGAACAGCAAACGTTTTTTGTCAGTCAGCCTATATAATTTGTTCTCAATTTGATTTTTCAAAACGTTCTTAATTTTTCTTAATAATTTAATTAAATCTAGTGCATCCAGTTACATATTTTTGACCCACACGCATTCAACAACTAAGTTAATTCTCAGGCTAACTTGACAAAAACCTTGTTTTAGGAAGAGTTTAAAAAAGTTATGTCACATGCAAAAGTGAGTTTTGAATCAATACGAACAAGGAAAACATTAAATATTAAGCGGAGCCACTTCTGAAGTGTGGATGTAACATGTAGCTCAGACTGAGTGATAAATTATTCAAAAAGCGAGCTCGTTTAATCACGTCCCATCAGCTTAAAACAATAACAGTGTCGCTAGAAACACGTTCATTTTTCCAAAGTGCGAAATCTGGTGATGTATCGATGGGATTTTCCTGGTGAGAATTCTTGCGCTTAGGGTTTACATTACGTAATTGAAATGCTGTAAAATTCGTTTCGATTAAGTCGGTACATCGGAAAGTCGAAAGTGCTTAGTCTCAGATGTAAAGTCGTGAAACGTAATAGATTTCGGGTCGAGTTCACTTTGCGGACATGCCAAAAATAGCTTGCACCCGACAATCCGGAATAAAATTAATTTCCGTGTGCCACATACTAACGCATCGAGTTTTATGAAAGAGTAATTAGTGGACCAACGTTATAAATCTTAATTAATCGTAATTTACGGGCCGTATTTTTCTTAATTGATAAATGCCAACTAACGCCGCACAATATCAAATTACCTTGTGGGAATCCAGCCGGAATATAAAACAATTTTAATTGAAGCGGCCTTTCTCGCTTTCCCATCGTTTAATCTATGATGTTTGTGCAAAAAGAATAAGTCGACGTTTTGCAAACAATGAACAATCAACAGGAAAGTAACTTTTGTTGGTTGAGGTTTTAATATTAAGCTCGGAGCTTAACCACTTTCAAACAAGTGGCGCACAGTTGGGCCGGAATTTTTTCCTGCTGCACCCTTCTAGGTGGAGAAGTTTTAATTTGATTTTCGACCGGGAAGGTGAACTTCCCGTGTCCGGAGCCGTTTTTGTCGTTGCGGAAACGCACACAACCCGTTTTTTGCCGGTGGTGATCGGGACGTGGTTACGTTCGAAAGTTGGGGATCTGCCCCGCGTGCGTAATTAGCATAAATTACTTCTTTAAGCGGCATGAAAACGCCGTGAAATAAAGGTCAGGCGCGGCGACGATAGAAAAGCGCGACGGAAAATTGTTACGATTACTTCAGCAACTTTAATCGAGTCCGGGGCTAATTTCCGACCTTGACACTGCCCCACATTTACGTTTTGTTTTTGATAAGAACGAATTAGTAATAAAGATATTGAGCAGGTCGAGGCGGATGAGGGTGTCGAGATATTTGATCGGTAACACGTCAGATTGCGTGAACGGCAATTCCGGAAAATACGACCAACCCCAAGCGGGGATTGTTTCATTACGTTTTACATACGGGTTTTTAAGGGTTTTGCGATGTCGACAGGGATAACGACGCACGGAATGTTGAATAGGAGGATTGTCAAAGATAACGCTTACATGGGGTGCCCGGTCTCGGTTTTTATTTGGGCACGTATTCTAATTCTGCAAAGCCATTGAAATCTGAATAATTCTAGCGCGACATGCAGTTTTAAGCATGAAATTTATTTTTAAGGAACCAATTTTGCCTCATCACGATTCCTCCTCACATACTTACACAATGTGCTTCATATTGGACATGATTTTTGGTGAAATCAAAACAAACAAGAATAATTTTCGTTTTCTCTAAACGAATATAATCCAGATTTTCTATAACAACTAACTTGCAATACGGTAATGACTTAAATAAATTTCGAGGGCAGTATTTTTAAAATTTATTTTTCTATATAATGATTCTTGAACGCTTACACACTTATTTCTGCATTTCCTCAATAAAGCTATCTCTTCGAAAAACAATACGTTTTTGGTAACTCTGCAAAGTTACATCTATAGCTTCTTCCACCTCTTAGTTTGACTAAAATCGGTGATCTCTTAAGTGTTTTTTGAGATTGGGAAAGAGATAGTAGTCAGAGGGAGCCAGTCCAGGACTGTAGCATGGATAACCATTATCTTCGAAAATGTATTTTTTTTCTTGCACAACTGCTTTATGTACCCTGCAATTGTAATGCAAAAGAAGAGTTTTCTGGACGTTATTGTGAGCTTTGTCTTGCGAAAGGCAGCCTTCAGATTCTCGATTGTTTTTTGTGCACATTCCCATTTATTGTAGTCTTTATCTCCGAACAAAGCAGCCAAATTTTCCGTGCAAATTTTCTTCCCAATTAAAAAAACCGGCGTGCTTAACTAACTCGCTTTCTACTTTGTCTAAAACTTTGTGAACTTTATTAAGTACCTCGTTATATATTATATTTTTGTCACAACTTCTCAAATTTATCTTCACGATCCGCGACTTTCTTCAAGAGAATATTTTTTGCCTCGGGAGTTTTCTCCGCAAATTCTTGTAACTTCACCTCTTATGCGCATCTATGATTAGTAGTAATTAATTAGTAGTCAAACAACAAAGACGATGCAAATCGGTGGTTGGATCTTTAGGATGTGTGAGGAGATGCTGATTCAGGTTGTGAGTATTCCTGGTGGAAGATTTTGGATGGTGTGTCTGAAATGAGTTACTTTCTGTCTGATTTCGTTCCGATGATTTATGGAAAAGAGTTTAAGAGTATCGTTGTTGCTAAAATTTTCTCAACTGGTCCATGACTTGAAATTATATCCCAACATGCTAAAAAGCGTTTTTCTCTTCATTGGGAATAATTTTCTAGTTCTTTTCGCCAAATTGTCATGATTATTGAAAAATCTAAACTTTTGGACATTTAAAATGTGGATATTTATTTATTATTTTTTGAACAGTTTGTACAAAATGAAGCATTGTTTCGATGGAATAACATTTTTGGCTAAAAGCTTCTGCGTTGGTTACAGCAAAACTTTTAGAAAGAACATACTTTGGCAACATCATTTCGTAAAATTTCGCATTTTTAAAGTATGTAGTTTGATGCCGACATAATATATAAATGTTAATTGGTTCAAATTGAGAAAAACGAAAAAAATATATATATTAGCATTTTCGTGCTTGCGTCTACAATGACTTTTAAATTTGGACGAAGCAACTTGTTAAAAATATGATTTGTGTGAATGCCGTCTATCAACGAAAGTATTCGCAAAAAACATCGGTGCAGTGCTGGATATGTTAAAAATTACCCAATATGTGCCATAACGGGAAATGAAAGCATCCCTAAGCATCAACATGAAACAAATCCATACGATCTTACATACATAACGCATCAGTTCAATATTTCCTAAACTGTAAATGATAGAGCAAAATGTTCTTAACAAAAGTTTTATGATAATTTACATTTCATTACTACATATAAATTTTTTCTTATTTGTTGCCTGAAATTCCCATAGTTTTTGTTTTATAGTTTTTTTATACCTTGTTATCTATTTAAATAAAATATATCATTGTGTTCAGAAAATTAAGTAAATTTAGCAAACATTATGCAGTTGCAATTAAAAATATATATATATATATATATATTTTAACTTTCTAAGAAAGCCTTGGAAAAAATATTCATAAACACCGAACAATAATAAAGTTGATGTATCAAAAAACGTTTGTTAAAAACATTTTGCTCTATCACTTACAGTTTAGGAAATATTAGACCGTTGCGTTACTTTTGTAGCACCCGTCATAATTAATTTAAGATAACTTTGTGTTTGTTGTATTCCTCTTAAATTGTTTGATGATGAAAAACGGAATCGTATTACAAAAATTCATACCAGGATCTTCAACCCTGTTTTATGACGAAACTTGCATTTATTCCTAAGAGGCAGGAACTAAACAGAAATTAGCCGCTTGGGTCTTTCAAGGAGAGCACAAGGCAACAAACCGTGTTAGTTCTAAAAGTATTAAAAAAATATTACATTATTTTTTGTCCTAACTGGCCATATTGCCACTGTGTCTTCAGAAGAGCGAATAACAGTCATTGGTGATAAGTATACAACAATTGACTGGCAATTATATCCCAACTGCTACGACAACATCCTAAAACTCGTTTTTCTTTTCATTGGGAATAATTTTCTTGTACTTTTCACCTAATTGTCATGATTATTGAAAAATCTAAACTTTTGGACATTTTAAATGTGGATATGTGGAAATGAGACAAGCGGATCGTTCTTACGCAAGCAACTCAAGAAGCAAAAGATACAATTGCCTCTTCCCTGAGATGACGGTGAATATTAATCATTTTCATATACAAAACTGCTGGGTAGGATTGCTTTCAATCAAAACGGTCAATTTTCAAAACAAATCTCTAAACTGCCAAGTGAGACTAATTAAGCGTCGGCAGTATATATACTCGTACCTTAGTTTGTGAATACATTTATAAATTATCCATTCAGGATCTGTCAAGGCGATATTCGTAAAAATTTTACAGAGTAATAAATGTCCTCTTTAGGTAAAAAGATGTCGACTTTCACATGAGGCAAATCAACTTGGAAGTTGAAATTTGCTCCATGCCCTAAAACAAAATCATGTTTGCCTAGCAAACAATTTTGCTTACTTTATTGGATGGAACATTGTAGCTTCCGGTTCTCTTGTCAAATACAGAAACATTGCGCTGAAATTATATTAATGCACCCGTCTGCCTTTCACATCCACAATTGAAATGCATAAATTTAGAATAATTTCTTGTGTGCTTTTAAATGTTTTGCAAACTTTGTGTTTTTCCCCAACTCTAATTATCTTATGCCGAAAGCAAAAGCAAAATATTTCAAATCCGGACGCGTGATTTATTATTAATGTCCCCCATCTCTTGGGAAAGCGAGAGATTCGTCATAATTTGAAAACAAAGTCCCTGTTATTCTCATGCTAAGAGATTTTTTATTTATTTTTCAGAGTGGGTTTCTTACTTTCTACAAATCGTCCATTATCGTTTGTACAAACCGCCCTAATCCATTTCTGAGCTTTTAATCAGCAATTACTGAACGCAACCAAAAACATGCGGACGATGATGCAGTGATTTGCGCCTAATCCCTTTTATCCGTTTCATGTAAAAATATGCAAATATTGGGTTAATCCGCTTCGGCCATATTTGTGAAATTTTGTTTTCTCTTGTCGAAAGCCTTTTAAAACGGACGGGAGAAACATGCAAATTTGTTTGCCGAAACGTACCTTTTAGTATCATAATTGCAACAAATTTAATTTGAAAAGTTTGCAAAACGTAAACAAGAAGCCGCAATGAGATGAGTTAAATCGCTACATTTGTTTAAATTTCTATATTGTTACCGGTGCGGAAATGGCCCGCGGTCGTGGTGACTTTTTCACGTCATTGAAAGGGAAATTGTGGAAAAAAAGGGCGAGCTTTTCGCCATGCAAACGACCGCGTTCGGGTTCTCGAAGGACATATATTTTTTAATACGCACCATACAATAAAGTGGACAGGTTTATTTTATGAGGCATTCTTAAAACGAGATTCGGTTCCTTCGGCATATCCAATATCACAGCAGTCGGCCGATGACCTTTTCTATTCCTCACCTTCTTTCTTCGGTCCGGTTTTCACGCGAATCTCCACAAAAGCGACGAACGTCAATGTTACCGCATGCGACCGGAGGCTTTTAAAGCTAAAATTAATCGCTTCGTTTCTAGATCCATGAAAGACGGCCGACTTATTGTAAGCAGAGAATCTATTTACCGTCGTTCTGGAGATCCATCAAAATCATAATAAGGTTGGATGTGTACCACCGATACATATCTCCTTTCTATAGTGTCGTGGACATAATAGAACTTCGAAACGCCATCAACACATCTCAAGTGAATAAACATCAGTCGCTCGACTAGGTCCCCGCTCATAAATCATGCCATAACTTCAACGTCTAAGTGTAAACTCGATAGCGCAACGGACACGTTTCCAATAATTTAATAAGCAGATTCTGGATCGGAGTTTCACGTTACTGATACTAAGACAAGTTGTTTGGAAAAACTAGTGTAAAGTCAGGTTTAATATAATATTATAAATCAAATAAGTGACGGTGTAGAATTATAAATTAACAACGCTTCATTCATGCAATTGTGCGTGGTTGTAATTGGAACCCTCGAACAAACCTTATGAATTCGAAACCATAAACTTTGGATTTGCCTAATGGGGTTTTTATGTGTAACGTGACTGTAATAATCTCGAGGGTTGATGTTTTTATTCATTCGGCCGGTCTGTCATTTGCCGATTTTGTGTGGAAGTAATACAAGCTCAAAACCAAACGTACTTATTGGATTGGCAATTCAATAAAGCAGATAATTTGTCCTTAATGACAACTCGTTGTTGTCCACGTCGAGCGTTTAAATGTGGCTCGCCCGGCGCATCCACCATTTCGCACACAACAAATTTGTAAAATATCGTGTAAACGTTGTTCTTTTTCTTAAATTGGCGGTTCATCTTAATTTCCGCCAGTTATCGCAACACACTCGCGCCGCTTCCAGCTAGAAGCGACGTGTTAATTAAAATTTTAATGTTCTCGAAAGCTGTAACAGTAGACGAAAAAAACTAGCGCACTTTTTGGTGGCGCGACTTACAAAGCTTCCGAATTAGGACGCTTAATAATGGTCGGACGGTACTGTAACATCCACTCTTCCACTGGTCTTTTGTCCGCTCTAATCAAACCATTAACAGTCGAGTGCATTTCATTTAACCGAAAGCTTTTAATTATTCAAAAGTTATACCGCGTGGGTTTTTTCTCGGAGGGGTATAGCGTAAACTAAAATCACAGCACACGAGTAATTAGAGAGGATGGCCGAAATTCCGGAACGCACGAATTGTGGCATAACAAATTGTCTTACATTTATGGCTCTCATATTACGGCGACATGTGACAAGCTTTCTGCAAGCAGTAAAAGCTGCTTCATGCCGCCGGATGTTTCACTTTTAATGCACTAAATATTTGACGTTGGCAACTTTGTTCCGCATGTTGCAACAATAAAAGCAGCGGGAGATTGAAAGTGCATTCTTTTCCAAAAACATTCCGAAAGGCCGCCGGCTGCAACTTTTTGTATTTTTTTGGCGGGTGTGGTGGTAACGAGCGTGTCGGTTTCTTTTGGTTTTTCTGTCGGGTATTATTTGAATTGGTTTCTGATGGCGGGTATTATATGAATTGGATTCTGATGGCGCGGTTTGTGTAAAATATTAATCGGTTGACGGATACGCACATTTCCGACAATCCGGGCAGGACCGGCTTCCAACATTCCTGTCTCACTCGGCATGAATATTTCATTTTAATTTCCGACTTCGCACGACCCAAATGGAGAACTATTCAAATTATGGCAGACCCACGCAAAATCCATAATTAAATAAATTTAAAATAAAGAGTCAGCAATAGCCAGCAACAGGATGAATAGACGCCCAATCGATGTTCGGGATTCGTCAACAATTCAAGCGGTTTTATCAGGGTTTTGCGATAATTAGCTCGGTTGGGCGAAATATTTATCTCGCTTTATGCTCAGTACCATTATGTGGGCCTATGTAGCAGTCTCAGTAAGCGATTGTAACCAGCTGCAGCGGATATTTTATTGGACCGAATCCGCAATTAAAATTGTGTTCGAGTCCGACGATTGGAATATTGACATTAGTATTCACCATGGGTTGACATTTTTCGATTGAATCGGATTGCAATGTGCCATCCAAATACCGCGTATAATTAAAAATAATTAGATTGAAATGCGGAGAAAAGATTCTTTGTTCGATTTGAAAAAGTCGCTTGTGTGGAAAGCATAAAGAAAAATCTCATAGCAACCTGGGGCGCACGGCACACTGAAGAAATATAAAAGCTCTCTTCCACAGATTATATGAGAGCTTTTTCGACAAATGAACAATGCAGTTTGTTTGTTTTGCGGAAATATTGTTTTCATAATTTATTGATTCAATCTATAAAGGAGAGGTTGATGATCTGTTGCGATTCAGCAGCACCAATTTTATCAATTAAACAAAGTAAAACTACATTCACAACCTCCAAATTACCAGTACATATGGAATTGCACAAAGTTGTTCACAACCATCAAAATCAGTACTTAACACAGAATGGGAATTAATACTTGACGGAGAACCTTGCAAGCTCCAAGCTTTTGCGTTAATTCACACACAATTAAAGGTTTGTCGACACTGTACACGCGCAGTTTCTTGTTACTTGGTTTTTGTCATCGGCGTCGGAACGACCGTAATGGACCCAATCGGAAGCCCGTCAATAAATATACATAATCCCTTTGAAGATTCTAGTGCAGGCTTTTACCTAGGCTAACAGACGAGAGATTTGGAATTTACGACAATTATTCGAGTGGATTCAGAAATTATCCGTCGCAATAACGCTACAAATTGAAGGGTCCGATTGCCCTAAAATTATTTATTATTGAACATTAAATTTCTACATTTTCGGATGCAGAATTGAAAACTATTTTCAGAAATATTAGCATCCTTTTTTATCCTGAACTAAGCCATAACTACTAAAAATAAATCGGATGACGCACAATCCATGTACCATTGAAAATCGTTTTGAAACTACAAAAAATGTTCAAGTTGTGCTCCGTTTACAACTTGAATCGATGAATAGAATATCTTTGAGAATTCCGTAGCATGCGATTGACTTCTTCAACTATTCCTTCTTATAATTATTAATTGTTGTAAACTAATCTCAAAGGCATAACTTTAGCCTCAGATTATGGAGATTATTTTATCATATATTGAGATAACTGAATATTGCTTTAGGAAATGATAAAACACTTTAATTAAATTTAAAGCCATTTGTTCATTAATTGCATAAATTTAACTAATGTGTTTTATTATTTCCTAAAGCAATATTTAGTTATGTCAGTATATGAAAAAATAATCCCCAAAAACAGAGGTGGGGTTAGTTATAGACTTTAGTTTATTATCTACTTATTTAAAGCACAAGGCTGTTTTTATGTTAGTCCATGTGACACTACCGTTTAATCAATTTAAATTTTGAATTAAATCAAAGCTTTTAACTCACAAATGATTAATCAATGGTGGTGGTCTTATTATTTTATCATTTTTATTGATAAAAAATTAATTAAAAACAGGAATTGTAGCTTTTTGCTCACAGATGAGCCATTGATGGTGCTTTTTTATAATAGTATTATTTTCATTTTTTTCTTCTTTCTTTTCTTTTGTCAGATTTGTTTATTTTTTATTGTTTAATTTTTTCTACTATGGAACGAAATATTTTTTAGGAGACGGTCATTGTTTATTTTGGGCTGTTTTCTATTGTATATTTAATAACGAGGAACGCCATAACGTTATTCTATTTCATGTAGAAGTAATTAAAAATGAATGGGGATTTTATGAAGGTTTTTTTGATGGTGACTCATTTTGTAGACAACCTGTTAATAATGCAACAGTATCAAAATTTGTTATCATTCTCCGAGACATTATGAAAAATAACGTTCCTTTTGGAGTATAAATAATTGTAATTCTTGGAGATTTTAGACAGGTTTTGCCAGTAGTTTAACCACAAACTTAAAGACAAACAATAATCCAAAACTGCATTCAATTTTCTTCTTTGTGTATAGAATTTAAAATTTTTCAATTGTACAAAAATATGAGAACACAATTGCGATTGTTAATTGCGAGCATTTTTCTTTTAAATTCAGAGTCGTCAAATTATCGAAAACAGTAATTGACAAAGAACATATTGGGGAAAAATTTTGACGCACCAGATGATATTTTAAAATTTCGACTTTTTTTTTGACAAACATAAACAATGCGACGAAATTAATTCAATAGTGATAGATCTTATACCTGGATCATTAGGAACATATGCCAGCCTAATAATTTATTAACGGAAGCAGAAACTGCAGTTCTTCAGTTTCATATTGAATTGAAAAATTAACCGGTATTCCATCATCCCTCTACATATTGAAAAATAAAAAATGGGACTATTGTTATGCCATTAAGAAGCCTAATTACTTCCCAATGGAACAAAATTAATTGTTCAAATTACGTAAGTATGACAATTGGTTGGATTTTGAGTTTATAACAGGCGAAAAATATGTCGTGAATTATTATGTTTACCGTCGAAATTTTGATGGGGTTTATCTAGTTATTTATTATTCCGCAAAAGTGTAGTCAACAATTTGAGTAATATTCAGTCAATTCATGAAGAATATTCATTTGTTATGGTTTTAGTTTTGCATAATTTTGGTGGGCAGTTTTTTGGGAGATCTTGGGGATATCCGTCCAAATTCCTTTGTAGATACGTGCAAATAATTAAGATACGGGAAAAAAGGGGGTGTGTTTCACCCGGTATATTGATTTTGCGTTAGCTCAATTTTTTATGATTTTTTGTATTGCTTAAAACCAGCGGTTTTTTATTCTGCATCCGAAATTTAAAAAATAGTAGGAAGGATTTCCTGTTAAAAACGAAAGGAAAAATAATTAATGAAAATATATTTATTTGTAACTATACAGGTGCTACAATGGTCGTTAGAAAGGACGAGGGAATTCTTAGAATGAGGAAGTTCAGTGTCTTTTTGGCCTGCTATATCGCCAGATCCGCTGGGGTTTTTATTTTGAGATTTATGAAAGAAAAGGTGAAGCATATATTGTACCTACTAATACCCTTAAAAATGTGAAGAATAGAAAATGAAAGTGTTAACACTTAAGAACTTCTGGCAAGATTTCATAGACAAAAGTTTTTTCCCCCATTTTATTTGAAAAATTTTTTTCGACCACGGTTAAATTTTGAAATATTTTACCGACTGTGTCAGGTTAAATCCCGCACCTTGTATATTCGTATCAAATTTGAAAAACAAACGTTTTAAATAACAAAGTTATTTGACGGTTCCGGGACTTTATACTAACCCTGTAGTATCCGACTAGTATCTCGTCCATTGACAAAAGCTAACAATTTACGGATTCGACAGCTTTTAATCCGCAAAAGCTTTTATTGTGAATCGTGTTTCAAATCATGTCAACACATCTGCAAAGCAACTATTAAAAGATCAATTTTGAATCGGCATATTTACACAATTTGGATATTATTAATGATACTACTTTATGATATTTTTTAGGGACGGTTCGAATGATGGAGTGCGTATTCAATTAGCACGGTCGGAGATCTTGAACGACCATTCGCGTTCCCCATCAAAGCAATTAAACTCCATCAATATCGACGTAATTTTTCTTCTCACAAACGCATTCGGAAAACTAAAAATCCAATTATATTTTCGCCGTTCGTATTCTCACTCGGAATACATCAATTTCTCCGATCAATAATACGGGAGCTCCCTCTTCTCTTTTCCCTTTGATTAAAAGACGAGGAAAGTCCGGATGGATGTTTTTCTACAGAATAAATAGGCAAAGAAACGTACGAAACACCGGATAAAGTGCGATCACACATTTTAAAGCGTACATTTTTACTTTATATTTCCGGGTAAAATATTTCACACAGTATATTTGCGTCGGCGTCATTAATTTCAAATCGGAATCAATCGTCATCGTCATGAAATATTTATTGTTGACCCGTGTAAGACATCCCCAACGGCCATGCGTGCGATGTCAGCATGTGACTATCGATTACAAACCACAACCCCACGACTGCGATTCGAGGACCATCGACTCGCAGACGCACTCCCGTGTTAATCATGGAACGATGCAATTAGCGTCGCGACGTTTCTCACCGATCCTTTGCAGCGCGAAAACCCCAAGAGACTCGAGCAGCGATCGACTTGCTCCCCCACAAAAACAGAAAGCAATTTGGGCTCATAAAAGTTTCGACGTAAGGTGATTTCGCGCCGAACGACACAAGCGGAATTAATTGTCTGGGAGCGGGTTTGCTTATAAAAGTCTCAAAACAAAATATTGAAATTTATGAACAATAAACGAAAAAGTAAATAAATACGTCCCAGACTGTTATGTAGGGAGAACAAATACGACTTTCGACGCCGCTTGCGTTCTAATGAATATTTATCATGTCTTTCAAGCATGTCGTTAGTTTCAAGTTCTATACTTCAATCATTCAGGTTGCTTCGTAATTGAACGTAAACACAAGACTCGCCTTTTTGTCTTTATTGAAAAAAAATTGTAAATGCGTGTAGTTTCGGGTAATTAATCGTTTGTTGTTTTTATGACATGACTGAATGCGTTGGCAGCATTGTCCAGTGTTCCGCACCACTTTGTTAGTTGACGTGAAATATAACAAGTACGAGAAGAATACAACTTGCGTCCCCTTTATTCCTAATGGCTTCTTCAATAATCATAGATCGACTGAAAGGTTTCGAGGACGCCATTTTTAGTCAATATTTCACTCCTCGCCACTTCCGCACTATAATGATTGCATTTGCGATACAAGTGTTTTTATGTTCCAACATAAATTTTATCAATGCGTACAATTTTTTATGATAACACTTTGCAATGATTTATAGTGCGAATTCTAGTTGGCCCGGCGCATCCACCATTGTTAAATAGACGCCAGAAACGTCATCAAGTGAAAAATCACCGAGACATTGTTTCGATAACGGTTCAGCAACGGATTCTTGGAAGTTCTCGCCTGTGCAGAAAAGCGTGGCAAAACAAGTAACGTGAGAAGGAGGGAAATGGTTAGACGAGCATATCGTAATTCGGATTACAATTTTTCCGCGCTGAAAGATGCACCCACATTTCTGACAGTTTTATCGATAACAACGTTGCCTCGTTAGTTCGTGAAACAACACCCACCAGTAATGGTTAACGTCTGGATTGAATCAATGACAGTTTGATTCGAACGTTTATGTTAGAACATGACAAATACTTTTACGGAAACTAAAAGAATTCATGCAATTTGTGAAACGTCGCTTGAATTACCGACCGCCTCGCAGGGCTCGGTATCGATCTAATTTCGTCTGGAAGAATCGCTTTTCGTACGCCGCTGATTTAATTAGGAAATTGACTCTATTTGTTAAAGTGCATTGGATTCATACGTTTTGGGTTTGACGTTTAATGTAATAAAATCAGTGAATTGAGTCCTTTTCCATAAATCATACGCACGGGTCCTTCGGGATTCTATGTACATACCGTGCCTATATCATACTCTATTAGGCGATTTTTTAATTGGTGGATATTTGGTGCTGTCCGTTTCACTTATTTCTCGATCAATCGGTCACGGTTCTCAATTCTGAATTTCCCAAGATTAATTATGATTTTTTATGTCAAACCGAACAGCTTGGTGGTGAGTATGAGCGCAGCTGGTGGTAATTGATTACCAAGTGGACGAACCCAGGAGGCGGGAACATTGTTAACACGTTATTAGCACCGTTTTTATCGGAGCAGACAGAAACCGCTTTCCCCAACAGATATCTGGTGAATATTCATGGCGAATTTAGCTGGGTGTTAATTGATAGTGTGAAAATGGGAATTTAATAGAACCTGGTCCTCATCAGGAAACAAGTCGCTTGCCGGCAAGGCCCAGGTTAATAGTTTATAACGTTCGGTCGTTGGGGGGCTCAGTGTGTGAACTCAAAGCGCTAATTGGGGTGTCAAACGCGAATCAAAAAAGCGTTTGAAGTTTAATCAGTTGCCGTCAGTGGAAATTTTAAAGAAATTTTTGGCGCAACGCCGAAAAGCACAGCAACAGTTATGTCGGTCAAGTCGCGTCTCGCACGTCAGGAATTCGCTCGTCGATAATTAATAACTAAACAATGTTCAAGTGCCCCAGTTATTCCGGCATCCTCCGGCGAATTTCTAAGTCTGGAGGCCGCACATTAGTCCGCACATTCCCCATATCAAATTCCTGCATCGCGACTTTCGGAGGAAAACCGCCGCCGCCATGCGGTCTCTCCTGCATCGCTTCTCCCCCCGTAGAAACCGACGTCGGCGCCGGTCTCCATGGCGACGACGCCGGTGTTTATTGGCGATATCACAGTTTGTTAAGGCGAGCAGCTGGCAATGACAGCTCCGGTTCCCGGCGACATTACCATTCCGTTCGCAAAAAGCCCAAACACGGACAATGCGCTCTGTCTGCTGCTGCATTTTGAGGGGGCACGTGCCTGCACCGGCCCCGAATTGTAAACACATCGACGCCGACAAGCGAATTGAGAAATTCCTGAGATCCGTTTTCTGTGTTTAAAATGCGTCCCCGACAATTCGAAATATTCTAGCGTAGTTTGTGGGCTATGATAACGAGCTTGTCGCCGCTTGCAGGATTCGATATGCACACGATTAATTCGGAATCCATTATCACTTGTCACTTTCATGAATGAAACATGCGTTGAAAAATTTCTACGCCAAGTTTAAATCGAGTTGTATCCACGGGTGTAATTTGAAAACTTATACCAATGAATCAGAAAAAACGTCTATAATGGTTTGAATTGTAAAGGTCTGGACAAAATGAACGCACCACTTTATTAAACGCATTTAATCTACAGGGTCTCGGCCGATAACTACCGGGTAGAGAAAAATATTTTTATGTATGCAGGTTGTAAAAACCATACCAACTTGGTATAATATTTAAATTCATTTTTTTAAACGCAACATTCCATATTTTATTACATTTTTTGATTGCACTTTAAATTTCAAACATGAATTGTGTAACATGATTTTTACATAAACCTACTGATTTTATAGACATGTTATACAGAAACGTGATTTTTATTGGTTAGTTTAACTGGTCATATCTTAATTATTTTCAATTTGGGAACTACAATTTTTGCGACAGTTTTAGCTATTTCGACTTGGCAGTAATAAAATATGAGTTTCATCAAGAAATGTAATCAAAACACGACTAGCTTCTAAATGCCAAAACTCTTTTTTTTAATGGAACGCATGGTATTTTATTACCTTAACATTTTTTATTCCAATAAATATCTTTCATTTTTGTTAAGTACGTCCTATATCTATCTGTTAGGGTTATCACTATTTATAAGTTTTTTGCAAAATGTTTATTGAATAATGTAAACTATCAAAATAATGTGTTTTTAAAATTTTTATTTGTTATTAAAATGTTTAATTTTTTCTCCTTATCTATTCTTTCCATGGCTTCCTGCACCAGTTAGCAAATTTCCATTAAAACAGTAAAAAAAATATAAATCAACCAAATATATTTTATCGACAAAATATCAGCTGTATTTTAACACATTACGAAGTCCAACAGAATGAATCAGTAGCTATTTAGAGTTATTACTTAAAAAGGTTTAGTGCATTACTAAACTTGAAATAAATTTGGCAGCATTTGGTGTTTTTTTTCCTAAATAAAATGTTTTAAGTACGCTTCATTATCTTCCTGGCAGTACTTGGAAAAAATTTTGCTCTGCTTCATTTAAAATTTCCAGTATAATATTGTTCGTTTCCGCTCTAATTCTAATTCTAATTCGGTTTTTTAGATCTTTAGATATTTTAATTTTTAATTTATTTAATAATTCTGCTTGCAATGTTTTGACAAGAGTGACACAAGAGTGAGTTTTAAATTTGAAAAAAAATAAGCTCCTTGAATGATGTCAAATTTGATGCCTATTGTTATAAAAAAAAACAAGTTGGCTGGGTATCTCGTAAACTAACAATGCAAAACAGGTGAAAAAATTAGGTACAATGGAGTATAAGTAGTATAATGCACATCCCAGATTTCAAGTTACTTCGGTCAGTAGTTTTGAATAGATTAAGCTGGTTCCACACTAAATTTTTTTAGCCTGTATTTTTTAATTCTATTATGTGAATTTAACGTGCGTACGAATAATCCAGCTTATGGTTTACTCTGAACATTTTTTATTTGTACGCCCGATATACGGTACAGAAGCTTAGTCAGACATTAATTTTTATATCCAGAGGGACCCCTTTGAAAGCGAGCCACCTCTCTAAGATTGTTATTTGTTGGTCGATTTACAACAATTTCTATTTAATGATAGATCTTCGAGGCGTCTTTTGTGGTGCCCAATTTAAGAAAAAAAATTTTCAAGCCCTATTTCTATTTAATTTTCAATTCCAAAAATTAAAATATTAGCACATATTTAATCTCTAATCCGACTACGCCACTGAATTTAGAATACTTTCAAATAGGTGTCACCGAAATTTTACAAAAATATAGCAACATTCAAATTTATTTATTTTATCAAAATTATACTTTAGAGCGTTATCAGTTCAACTTTAACATATTCAAATCAACAGTTATTCATAATAATGGACATATTTGTTTTATTTAAAAATGTTTAATTAGATACAGCTCCATTTTAAAGAAAATTATGTAGCAAACTTTGCGATAATTTGGTTCGATATGAAAATAACATGAAGCCCTTTAACCCAAATTTTATTTATACCTTATAAGATACGATATTAAAAAAATATTTGTTATTAAGCAAAATTTTTACAAAATAATTGTGAATCACATGAAGACGATTCGAAATATTTTGATAAAATTAATTAAATTGAATTTTGCTATATTTCTGCTAGCAACTAATATTTTATTCAAAAATTTTCGTGACATCCATTTGAAAATATTTTAGAATCAGTGGCGTAATCAGATTAAAGATAAAAAATTGTTAATTTTTGTTTTTTTGGCTATCGTTAAAAAAAGTCGTTTAAAGCGATCAAGAAATAACAATTTTGGAGACGTGGCCCGCTTTCTAGTGAAATATCTGATAACGACGCCACATTCAGTTTTATCCTTGTTAAAAAAGAACCTTACGACTCGTAACTTGTGTTCGAATTTATTCACTTGTGTATTTTTTTCCTTGACATTCAGTCTCTGGTAACCCTTGCGCAACGACAAACTTTTATTCAAATTAATTGAATTTGATACTAAAACAACTCCAAGTCGGGCTGCGTTTGCAGAAAGCTATTTATTCATCGAACGCGGTGGTGTTTAAGATAAACACACCAATTCCAACTCGGCAATCGTAATTTTTTTAATTCTTACACTTACACCAAGTTTTGCAAGTTGGAACGTTAAGTTTTCATTAAAGCTTAATTCGCCGATTTAATCTCGTATCCGCTGTTTCGCCTGCTCTTGCCGCAATAATTGTAGCATGGAAATCATATCCATGCATCACCGTTTTTTTCTTATTCCGTTGGCAATTTCTTCTTGACGGTTTTATTTTCTTGTTGCATCTCGGGCGTGCGGTGAAATATGTTCGCTTGTCACAGCGGAAAATGTATTTTCGTATTAGATATTTTCAGGAATTTGCGTTTTATCAAGAAAATCCGCCGTTTCGCCAGTGCTGGGTTCGTTTCTTATTTCCTCTATTAATAATGGCGACAGTCGCGAAAATAATTTTAGAACGTACTTCCTGCGGGGTGATGCGCCCACATTCTATTGCAGGAAAAAGTGGTTGAGGGTTTATCATCGCGTTACACAAATTGGGCGTAAAACGAGTCCGTTCGTTGAGTCAAGACCGGGATAGATCTGCGGCTGAACGCTTATTGGCCAGTTTTTCTGGACGTGTTTCCACAAACCTAAACTTTAGAAGATAAAATGGATGTTTGGTGCGTGCGGAGAGGGTTATTCTAGATATTATATTATATAGAACCTAGAAACCGTGCGGGATGTAAATTAGAGTCCTGTATTGTATCCATTCGAAAGCGTTGCTCTTTGTGCGGAACTTGAAAACGTGAGCCACAAACTTTTTCTGTGTACTGGAAAATATCCTCACAAGAAATGTGTTCCAAAATGAGCGTGTCCCGGCCCTTGTAAAACTTTGCATATTAATCATTCCCGCCCAATGTTAATCATGCTCGGGTTTCATAACGAGCTTTTAAAATTAAAAATATAAATGGCAAGGCAACAACAAGAGCGAGGTGGATCTTGATGAACTTACCCTGTTAAAACCTTACCGTCGGCCAGGATTACAAAGTCCGAACATTTTTTCAAAGTTGCGTTATTAATTTTTAAAGCTCGTTATCAACTCGAAGCCGAGTTGCACATATTTTGTAATATCCAAGTTTGCATTAATTATACATTTTCAGCTTCAAATTCCAAGCTAGATATAAATCGCAGGGAATTTGTGTCCGCAAATTCCAGACGTTGTCTTGTAACGCAATGACATTTTTTAAATTCCATCCTTTGTTTGACGACTCCACTTTGTTTAACACGCCACGGTTTTAAATGCCGTGTTATAAGTTACGAAGTCATTTCGATTGTAACAACCGCGTCTGAGTCCATACAGTTTGGCATTTGAAGAAGTTGTTTAATACGAGGGGAGTTTACAAAGTTACCTACTAGCCATAAAAACCAAATGCAATCCCAATTATTCTGACGTATTAAATTACTGTGATATACCACGTACGTTTGGTCCAAATCAGTGATAATTTTTTTAAGTGAAACTTTATTAGCCTCGTTTTTGGTTTCTGGTTTCCCAACCACGGTAGCGCTGCTGTCGGTTTTACATTAGAATTTGAATTGCTACATTGGTAATGTATCGACAGTTGACAGTTGGCGTATCAGCGTTTTAACTTTTTTTATACTTTACAATTTGGCTGGTGGTTCTAGGTTTTTTTATAAAAGTGTGTAGGTTTTTGTGTTAGGTGTGCTAGGTTTTTTGTTTCGATTTTAGTTAGTTGATATGCTAGAATCGTCATTCCATCAGAGAGAGACTTAACAAAAGGAGTCAGAGGAGCTACATGAGTGATTTGTGTAATTAACTCTAATTTAATAACAAATCTGTTAAGTACATGTTGAATTGTCCAAATTTTTAATTTTATTAAATCTGATAAAGTTGGGAATCACATATTTCCATCTTTAATTTTTTGTTTTTTTAGTTCATGTTTTCAAAAAAATGGAGAAGTCCATATGTAAAGAATGGCTGACACTTGCATCTTAGGAAATATGAAATTTCTATGAAAGTTGATGATGATGAGTTAATTATAACTTTCGAAATCTTATTTTGTTCCTATGAATCTATCCAAGGTGATAGACTCTAAAGTTATGTTTTGATAGATAATAACAAACAAACAAATTTTCCAAAAGTAACTAATAATCTTAAAATAATACACATCAAATTTACTCTAGTTTTATAACAACACGACTGAAGTTTAGTTCTTCTAAATGTTTCAAACTGTCAAATGGAACAATGCAACAACTACCCTGTAGTTGTGCATGAAGTAATTACAGCAATTGTAATTATTAGGTAATTCTTTCGTTGAATAGTGGGATAAGTTTAACTAATTTTAACGTACAAAACTTTAAATTGACAAATTTTGCAGTTGTGTCATTGTTCCTTCAGAGGAACGATTATGTAGAAAAATAAATTTTTGTTGGTTCATTGACTCGTTTCCTTCATGCTAAGTAGATAACTTTACAAACTCCTCTCGTATAGAAATATAATATTGCGGTTAACGACATAATTTCCGTCCCTTTTCAACGTTAGTCGGAGTAACAATAGAATTTAGTATTAGGAACCACATATGATATTGATAAATGGTCGCTAAAATTTCCGGTCGTGTCGTAAATATCTGAGGCGAAATTTATTCTTCGACTTTTGCCGGGTGGGAGTGTAGATTTAATATTATTTTAAGGGCGATAAAATAGGTCTTTTTGGGAAAGCTATCGTCGAAATCGAGTTGAGGACCGGAAGTGCGAAGCACTGCCCGGAATTTCCGCCAACGTACACGGGAAATATTACTGGAACCGGTTCATTCTTACAAATGTGTGAGTTGTGATTGAGTAAATTTGAGGCCCGGAATATCTGGCGCACCTGTCGTTGGCTTTCAATTTTCACACGAGATTTGGCCGTTGGAAATTTTTGCGATTACATGATAGATGTGCATGTGGCGTGAAAGTTGGCAATTTGCTCCCACATACGCGGTGCATTATGTGCGATAATCTCTTACACAAAAGAAGATTAATAACGAGTTTCTTCGTTGCTTCGCTCTTATCAGTGCTCCGCTTCAGACGTCAAATTGCAAACGATTTATTTTCTTCTCTGGCTAAAAATCGATACTCACCGTCATTAGACGACTGTCGTGGAAACATTTTCCGATACAAATCCTCGCGTTCTAACCGAAAAGTGTCTTGCGAAAGTGCTTAATTGACACGGAACTGATCGTAACGCGGTTAGAAGCTAACGAAAGAAATAAGTTGATTGTGTTTTCGAAGACGATAAGGGCGCGGTTAATTTGGTTGAAACGAAATTCTGCACTAAAAATGCGAAGGTGTATAATTTCGCTTCCAACTTGCCGTCGCCACAACAATTTTATAATTTCATTTCTATAAGAATATCCGGCGAAAAAGATGTTGCTGTAACCTAATCCAATAAAATATGTAAGCATTAATGCTGAAAGTTGAAAAGAAAGTGACGAGCTTTTGCCTGTCATATTTACTGAAAGCTACCCTTTGTGTAATAACATGTTTGAATACAGGTATTTTATCAGAAAATAACAAATTTAACCGTAGCAGTTCTGACGTTAATAGTCGTTGCATAAAAGAAATTTAGTACTTCTATTTACAAGCAAACATTACGAGTAGTAAGAAACAGTGAGAACTAATTAAAAACAATTTGCAGCTCTTAAAAGATAGATTGATCGCGGCTACACTTAAAACTATGAAAATTGTTTTTTCTGAATTAAATTGAATCGGTCGTGGAACTAATTTTCCAAGCAACACACGATTGTTAGCGGAATCAGTGCTCTGACCGAAAAACCGTTCACGGATTCAAAATCGGTGCGGAATTTGCGGGGCGAAATGCTGTATCATATTATCACCACCACAACCTCCCAACACCAACAAGTTGAGGTGCGGAATTTAATTAGCATTTTGTTTACGAAAGAAATTATATGAAGACGCTTAATTTCGCCCGTTCGACTTTACAGGATGAGCCTCTGATAAAGCCTGAATCGCAAATGAAGTCGTTGAGAGGATTTCCGGCGGCAAGAATTTCGTTTACATTATTGCATTGTTGGGGCAAAAGGTGAGCGCAAATAATTAATTAAAATCGGATGAGAATTTCGTTTCGCATTTAAATAAATAATCGGGGAAATAATGAAGCGGTGAGCGGTCGTGTTTGTGCAGGTTACGGGTGATAATCGAGCTCGTTTCGGGACTGAATTAAATAAGTAATAAAATTTTGCCGGTCCCCGTTCTAATGGGGAAACAAACCCTCGTAAAAACACACCGTAAATTCGGTATGGAGCACTTTATAGCGCGCACAAATCTCTGGAGATGGACATCGATTATCGATTGATGGGCTTGGTTGGTGGATGTCAGACACGTCTTTGCAAATCGGTTCTGCTTTCGGCTATGTTTGTTGAAATAAGTCCCCCAAAGTGAAACTCGTGGATGACATGACGGGAATTCTAGGCCGGTGGTGTCCCCTCCTCTTGGTCCTGATCCGATCGAAATATGGCGGCCGTCAGTATCTGCTGGTGCAATGAAATTTATTATAATGCAGTAATGCACCAATTTAATAGTGCAACGTTGGGCTCGTTTATGTACGGGCTTTATTAGTTTTACTATTTGCTTTACAACTCAAACAGGAAACAACGTTTGCTAGCAGTAATTATCTAACCACGCTAGCATTTAAACAAAAATCTTGTGTCCAATTCGGATAACAAATTAAAAGAAACCACAAACAAAAAAACATTTCGCTTCGATTTTATAATTGTGTACCCTTCCGAAATTAACTATTTAGTAATTGCTTCCGACACGAACAAAGTCAACAGTGCTTTCAAGTACTAGAACGGATAATTTACCTAGAATTTTATTTGTGAAAAACTAGCAAACGACAAGCAATTTTTGATGGGCAAGTCGATTTGGTTTTTACATCGTGATTGTTGCGTTTGTCAAAGGTACATCTTTCAGACTTTTAACGTTCCGTAAAAAACACAACAGTACGTAGAAGACCAGAACTAATTATATACATATAAATAAAAATAAAAACAGAACAGAGAACATACTCGTATTAGGGTGAAGAAGGAACAAGAAAAGAAAGAAGACAGTAATATAAACATTTAACTAAGACAAAAGAAACGGCAGATATCTAAACAGGAAAAGTTAAAAACGCAATGGAAAAAATCAAAATTTTGCTAGTTATAATATAGAAAACATATTGATAAATTTTAAAGATGCAGTTTTACTCACACCAAAGACAACATGCGGAATAAAAATAACAGGTCAAAACTGAAAACAAACGAGCTGGTGGAACAAATATATAAAATAGAAATCAGGCTTTAAAAGAGCAAGTGGCAAAGCTATACTGGCCATGAGACTGAATGTACATACAAACAGGCTGTCTCAGAAGTAATGGCATTTTTTAATCAATAGTAGATGTCGTCAAGACAAAACACTTTTTATATGCACCATTTTTTCGAGATTGCAGTTTTGTTTCAGCATTTTAACCTCCCGGAAATTGAGCTTTCTATAGATTTGATAAATCAGTGAAATTTTTCAGTGGGTTTTTGTTCTGCGCTTATCGATGTTTAATAGGCAGCATTATTATCCATTGGCGGGTAATAAAATAAGAGCCAAATCTTCCAACAATTTTAACTTGCTTGTTCTGGCCACTTTTTGCAAGTAATTTAATTTTCTAAACTTTGTTGGTTTTCACTTTTTATTCGACAAAAGTAGTGACTGTTAATAAAACACAAAATCTTAGAATTGAAATTTTAATTATGATTGGTTTTGCCGAAAGAATACAAACCCAAGCAA
The DNA here is from genome assembly GCA_964023215.1 of Eledona agricola. NCBI lineage: Eukaryota > Metazoa > Arthropoda > Insecta > Coleoptera > Tenebrionidae > Eledona > Eledona agricola. Next base: position 18,585,633 of record OZ026855.1, on the reverse strand, counting down.
AAAAAATAAAAAAATATTAAAACATAAAAAAGCACATTGTTGTATTTCTTTTTCATGAGCTTTGCAATGAGGTGTCAACTCATATATCTTTCCATTAAAAAAAATGTGTTAAGTGTGGTTACAGCCCTCCGAGTAAAAAATAGAAAAACTGATTAGGCTGAAAAGTTAAGTCAAAAGCAAAAGTCGACGTTTTAGGAATTTTTCGTAAAATTATTTGTATACAAGATTCCGAATTTATTCGAGTTAAAGTTTCTGCTCTGTGCATAAGAACATGTACTTTCGCCGATGATCTGATGATATACGCCAAGAGCGAAGAAGAACCACAGCAAAACAATTTAGAATTAAGAAATACAGCATTCAGAAATATAATAAAAATATACATAAAGAAGACAAAGATGATGGTGACAAGAAAAAATGGTATACAGACAGAAGTAAAGCTTGACAATACAGATATAAGATCAAACAGTTTTAAGAACTTTGGAATAAAAATTCAAAACGACGGGAATAAATGAGGCAGAATTAAATAATAGTTTAGAAAACGTAACAATGGTATACTTTTGTTACGTTTTGTTAATTCACTGAATAATACGTTTATTAGGAAAAAAGGAATAACAAATTAAACAGAAATGATAGTATTCAAGGCAATATTTAAGGCAATACTATGGATGAGAAAACTAGACACTTACAAAACAACAGAAAAGTTTCAGAAGGCAGTAGAAATGAAATATCTCAGAAGTATCAAGGGAATAACAAGAAGAGAGAAAATACGCAATGATGCTTAGAGATGATTTAGAAGTAAAAATTACACTCGACAGCATTGATCGGTAGAAGCTAAAATGGAAAACTGCTGAAGCTGAAAATAATAGAGCAGGCAAAAACACATATAATAGTGAAAATGTTCAGAAAGAAGAACAAAACCTGTTTATTAACAAAGTTTGTTTATACCTGAACACATGCAACTTAACAAACACCTCCGGGTAAAATAAGGGAACTGCATGAACTGCTAGAGAAATTTATTGCACTTAAAATCGGATCAGACATTTTTATAATAAATGGTACAATTAAAATATGTCGGGCACGTGTATTTATTTTCCTGCATCTGACGCAACTCGGTTCGAGGGCCGACCTTTAAAAATCGACGTTTTCCTGCCTCTGGCAGGGTTCCAGCAAAAAAAAATGTTTTTCATAACCGAATCAGCGGTCCGAATTTAGATTTATGGGGGCGAATCCCATGTTGTGTGAAGATTTGTCGTGAGAGCTATAAGTTGGAATCTTTTTCAAATCGGATCGGGGATACTGTTTTCAGAACGATTCCTGGCAGGATGCTTGAGATTACGTGACTCGGAACAATAGATCGGCCTAGAATGTGAAACAATAACTTTTTTTAATAATTCGATTGAAAGTGGGATTGGTTCCGTATCAGATTGACACAAGTCGGGATCTATTCCCCACTGTGTTGAGGAAAAACGACCCGGAAAGGACACCGACAAGAAAACCCCCATTAAAAACGCCCAGAAAAAAATCAATGGATGTGAACGGGGCTGCAAAGTAAATCATTCGGCTGTTTCAGTCGAATCGTGGTAATTGCGGAATGTTTGGACCTAAGAATAGGAACTACTAACCAAAATGAATCCTAAAGTTCCTTTTTCGCTTCGTTCGAACGTAGGTCGAGCCCCGTCCACATCAATTTTTTCCAAGTGAAAAAATAGGTTAACTTTTGATAAGATTCCGGACGTTCCCTTGGGAGCTTCGCTCCGGGCCGCTTTACGCAACGAACGTGGCCAAAATGGACGACATATGTTTACCGAATCGGTTTAGATAAGCAGAAATTGGTCGAGTTATAAATTGATTACGGGCATACGATACGGCGAAATCGATGCATCGATTCCGCGTTATCGTTTGCCGGAATAATTATTATCGGAATTACGGGGTGCGATTTATAAAATTCGCCACCGCATGCGTGGTAAATAACCGATGGAGGAGAACACATTCGCGAGAATAATATCGCATTATTCCAACTACATTTATATTGTATAACAGAACGAAGCAATATAATCCGCCATTCTAGCAGGGCCGTAATTCTCTTTTATGGACAGGTTATACGGTTGGAAGTGGATACGGGGACGCCATCTCGCGCGTATTTTAATTCGAGCCGATCTCGCATAAATTCCGATGGTCGTTAATAAATTCACGTCTGAGTAACAACTCAATTTGTTCGTTAATTTCGTCACGGCAGTCCGTACGCGGAGAGCTTGCCTAATTTATGCCCCAGGTAGGGCGGCGGAGTCCTCGGAGAAGTTTTATGACGGAGCGGATCTGAATTATTACCTTCGAGCGGCTCGCAATAATTGCTTCATATGTTTCGTGCATGCAGAAAATATAATGTCCGACTTGCATGCATTGTTTGAAACAACAGCCTTGTCGAAGGAGCCGTCTTGGAGCGACGTTAAAAGGTGCTCTTACGTTTCTTTTGTCAGGACTAAACTCGTCGCTCTTGGAGCAATTCTACGTCGAGCATCCTCCACTAAATTGCCACGGACGTATTTTTTCCATAATCTTGTCAAAGCACGAGAGTTGCGACGATAGTTCGGTTCGCATTAATGCAAGAACACGTTCGTCAATATCGCGGCTTCGGAGACTAATAGTTTGAGTTGTTTCAGGGCGAGCATGGCATCAAGGAAACGCCTCGTGTGAATTTACACAGCAAATCGGTGAGTATTAAACGTAATTGTTGAATTTATCTTCCGGGCGCGATTTAATGGAGTGGAGCCGGAATATGCTGGAATTTATGTAAATGGAGCTATCCTCTGGTGCTGCAACAAAATGTTTTGACGGGTTCTGATTTGTTGCGATCCCACCAGATACTCTGCATCATAAATCAGATGCTCTTCCACATGTCGGTGCCCAAATTGCGACAATTTTCACCCTGCCACTGCAAAAAATTCAAAATCGTTCCGCACACAGCTTAAGGCTGTAAATTTACATTACATGACGAGCAATATTTGTTTATTCCCAGATCAGTGAAGACGTCGCCGGTAAAACAGCTTTCGATGGGTATTTGTACGTTAATTCTAGTAAAACTCCTCGACGTCAGTTTCTATTTCCATCCCTGAGGCCGACGCGATAAACGCCGCCAGATAGCAAACAAGCAGCGAGATTAAAATCTCGACTCGATTCCGGTATATCCGGAGCTTGCATTTACCCTCACACATGTTGATTTTGTGCAGGTCACATGTCCAAATTGAGACATAAACTGGGTTATGCCGATGATGGGGATATGATAGCGGCTTAATGCGATGATCGGGGTTGGAAAACATCGCCAGGGTTGGAAACAAATTAAGATAAAATCAAACACATGCGTGTGGAACGGGTTGCCATCGCAGATAGGGATAAGACAAAGTGTTATTGCCCGATGGGGGTGGGACGCGTCACGTGTTGGCGGCGATCGCACGATTCCAAAAGGTGGTTTCAGAGCGTGCTGGAAGAGTTGCCGCCGGAATTGGCCAATATGTTATCATTTCTTTCAGCGCCAGACAATTGAATCGGATTTTACGGACGAGTGCTCCTCTAAGTCCGCAATTAACTTGTTCTAATTTAATGTCTGCATACTCCATTTATTTTACTGCTCACTATAAAATGTAATAGTTCAAAACGAAGATACTGTAATTATTTTTATTTTTTGGGGATTTTGTCGGAATTAAAACCTTTCTCTATTTCTGTCGAGTCGATCGCAATGAAAAGATAATGAAGCCAGTATTATACATTTCCACGAATTATGTAGCAAAAAATATTTAAAAACTGAATTCATTAATTTATCAACAACCTTGTATTCAATAACGATATATCGGTGTTTAATTTTAGACGCACCCACGTTGTAATTTAAGAGGGAAGTAAACCCCTTCTTAGAAGTGATCACGCGTATAGATGAAAATTTCAATTAGAGCTTGCATTTCGTCAGAATGGGATATTTTTGCAGGTACATTTTCTTCCTCCAATTCTTTATCAATGTTGGGGTTGGCTTTCCCTTGTGTGACAATTTAAACCAGATTTTTCTTGATTATGCAGCATTAAACCACTATGCAACATTTTTTCTATTTATATCTTCCTATCTTGTTTGCTTTGAGATCATAAACATTTTCAATCTTACCATTGGAAACATTTTCCTCAAATGGCAGGTACGTCTGGATCTATAAGTTTTTCCCACGAGTTTTAAAGAGTGGACTCTTTGACTTTATCCCAGGAATCGGGTATCGAGTAAATTACGTATTCGAGTATAATTTTTTAAAGAATTAGGTCAAACTACACTTTCGTTCTTCTATTGTTTCTTAAATCTTCTCTAAGAATAAACGACGATAATTTATGTCCAAATTTTCTAACACTCTTGGTTCATTGGTTAGATCAAGGATTTACATTAGGAGGAGGAAACATAATTTTTAACACCATTTACAAAAATGTGGCAGTCGACAATTTCTCAGGAAGATCTTAATCCTAGGCACATAATCTTCGAACAACCCATGTGTCAATAGATTGGTAGCCGACCATGCACTCATTTGATGCTTCTGGTAAACTGGAAGGGCATTTGCTGATATGGATTTGATTGTTCTGGGTTTTGCAGACGAGGGGTAAATTGTGTCTTCCTGAATAATTACTGCAGGGATGAACTGTAATTTGTTCCTTACTCCTTTAATGTTCCGGCGATTTTATTTTTCGCAAATTTATTACATAGAAACATTTTATAGTTTAACAAAATTTCGTTGCAGTTGTATTTTTGATCATCAGTATTATTTTCATTAAATTCTTCTTGATTTTTTTCACTGAACTTACATCTGCTCACAATTATTATTCACCACATATTTTAAGTTGGCGTATGCCATGTCTTTTTTTCTTTCCAACCAACCATTGCTGGCAGTAAAGGTATCGGGTGCGTTCGATAACCGGAAATTTTTGGCTGATATTTATATTTTTTGTTGTAAAATTAGCCCGGACACAGGTACTCTTTTGTTGTTTTGTTGGGTGAACCACAAGTCAACAAGTATCGATTTTGTGGTGTTCTGTTGTCTTCATAATTTTACAATGAGACACTGGAGATGTCAATTCGCCAGATGCCTTAAGAAGATGGTGCATATTCTTCTTTATTTCTCACTCGAATTTTTTACGGTTTCTAGATAGCTTTCAAAATATTCTAGAATCAAGGAAATAATTGCAAATTAGAATTGATTTAAAATGTAAATTGCAAGCAAAATAAATAAAGCAAAGACGAAAATTGTAGTGTTTTATGCGGTAATTTCAATGGAAGTACTATTGAAATATTGAGATATCCAAAACTGTTACTTTTAAGAGCGGGAAAATTGTTTATGATTTGATTTGTTCGTTTAGTGTAGATACACCATCTCAAAAACTCTCATATCCTGGACGGACAAGCTTTCTATGCCTTGTTCTCACTGTCATTTATTATAATTTTAGTCGCAGCCCCACTTTTCGAACGCATAATAGAACGTAAGTCTATAAAAAGCAAATTACAAATTTTTAAATAATAATCTTCGTATATGTTTTGTTTCTCAAAGGTGTTTTTGTCGGTACATGGTGCCTCCATTATTTGGGAATAATTTATTTAATTGAAGAATTTTCTTTTTTTTTAATTTAATTTTAAGTTATTAGTTACTATTTTGTCTTGTTCCTTTTCTTGAATCATGGTTTGTACATACACCATATAGAATAGAGACTTTGATTGATTCTGCATTGTTAAATGTTATATTAAGACCCAGATTTATTACTTATAGGAATCAAAAATGTAATTTGTTTATTGTAAGGATAACATTCGGCGTAAAACGGAGATCAAGAACCAACAGCACCAAATAAACCTGGAAAATTGAATAAACGATTTGTTCCGGATTACATGGAGCTCCGGATAACCAGATTAAGTACTCGTTTAATCGAGCTTAAACTGTACTACATAAAAGTTTGTATAAATGGATTTTTAAAATAATAAATAAACGCAGTTTGGGGTTCATGGTATTGTAAAAATGTATGAAAATTTTATCAGATCAACAACAGAGATTTCATAATTTATGTTGCCGAAAGTGTCAGCCGTATATAAAATGCCCCACGTTATTTTATCTTGTACCCTTGTTCGTGGTGATATTTTTTAAACTGCATCGCGTTGTAGCAATCACAAAATCAAATCGCGTTTCGTAACTTTGGACTCGAATAATAGTTTCCGTTTTTACATCGAGTACTGACCTTTACGTTAAATTATTGTAAAACAAGTGCAGGTGTTATAAATCCAGACTTGAATAGAGAATTGTGTACTAATTTACGTGACGATCAAAACTGCGGGTTTGGTGTAATAAGCGTTCGTTCTTTCATTTGGCTTGTTTCAGCAATTATTAAAAAGACATGCCAATGGAAGTTGTGGTAGTAATTACGTACACGACATCCGTGATTTATTGGTTTTAACTTTGCAGCAGCTAATTGCACGTACAAAAATTTAATTGTGTCTGCTGTTGAATGTCTTAGTGGTACATAATATGATTGATGAAATTTTCGCCTTCGTGCGTTCCTAATTCGGCAAATCCGTTCAATAAAATGTCACCTTAATGTGTTTGAAAAAATTTCCGATAACTGTTCGCCCAGAACGGAATCGGACGTCGTTAGTCCGCTTTCGTGATTCGTGATAAGTGAAAAAGAACGTGTTAAAGAACTGCAAAATACACTAAGTTCGATAATCCAAGCCAGAATTTACCGAGTTGTATCGGCTTATTTTGCATGCACCAAATCGGCTCAGAACCGTTTATTATCCAGAGGAAAGATTGCAGGGAGTTGGGACCCCTAGGGTAGAAAGTGGGTTCAGTACGGGCCTAAAAACGAAACTAAAAAACGATGAAAATCGCCCTACATGCATCAACGACAATTCAGACGTACCATCGTAGAGGAAATAAAATTCAAATAGATTGCGTAAGTGACAGGAAAAAGTGCGAGTTTACGACTTCGGGGATAAAGTTGAGGCGCGAGTCGCGCATTTACATAATAAACATTTTAAGGGCGTCCGATTTTCGGAAGTTTTTAAATGAAAATTTTTGATATGCAAGCTTTTTGCGTTGCCTCGAACTGATTTCGAACATTCACGCTGTTTGGAGATCTTTTTGGGTTCGATTTTTGCCGGTTTACATTTCATTAATTCTATATATTTGCGGAACATAATTAAAGTTAAAAAATTGATGCGCAAACTCGTGTCTCGTATCGGATGTTGATTTATAATTAAATGAGACACACCGCATCGGAAACACGGCCGATTTTTCTTTGCAGCTAAAGAGCTTGGTAATTTTCGGTCGACGTTTTAATTAATTTCCGATATCGTGGTAAATACGCAAATTTGTAATATTCGTGCTAAGGTGAACTAATTGATTACCTTGCAAATTACTTTTAACTGTTTCACCAAGTGCTGAATAATTTATTTCGTTGAATTCATGTTTTGAAACGTGAAATAAGATGACGGAAGAGCGCGTGAGAAAAAAGCGCAGCTTTCATTTGAATTTTTCGTCGGTGTGAAGTTAAGTGGAATAACTTTCTTACAAGCACAGTCGACTGAGCAGGACGCTTTTAAAAGTAGCGAGCAGAATCATATTTTGACTTAAAATCCTTTTTCTTGTAGTTACGTGACGTGAACTCAACTGGCCCCTATTTTTTTAATGTTATATCCGGTATCGTATATAGTTCCATACATTATGTAACCAAAACAAATCCTGATATTTGAATGTTGCTAGTCAATTATAGAAATTTGCATTAACACATTAATTGTTATTAAAATAATCCTTCATTGGTAACACTTATAATTCTTTAAAACGTTTCCTTAAAACTTAAAGGCGGTCGTAAAATTGAGTTAGACTGCTATTAAGCTTCTCAAAGATTGCCTCGGAATCGGTTTAGTATCTTTGCCTTGGAATTACAAGTAAATAGTTGGAATATAACAGTAAATTAAACGTTGTAAAAGTCATTACTTGAGGAGTGTAAAGTTATTTTCGAATATTAACGTAGCGTAAGAGACGTAAATTCTCGTAAACGTCCGTTTCCGGGACTTTTTCCTTTAGATATTGCCTTGTTTAAACCGTCGTCGGAGTGGCGCTCGTTATTTTGTCGCCAGTTTCGTCTTCAAATTGCAATTTCAGCGCCAAATCCTTTCGAACTCATTTATTAATTACGTTTCAACAGATTATTTTATGAAATTGTCGGGAGATATTTCATTACAGTCGAACCAGGAAAACGTAATGAAAACCGGGCCAAATCTATTCGTTTTTCGGACGTCACAATCGTGAGTAAAGAGCGCCGAAGACGCTTCTTTGGGTTCATAAAACCGTCGCTTACTTCCAACTTCCGAGGATTAGAAACAACTTTAATTACTTTGCCGTCATCAATCAAAAAGTCTTGTCGATAGTTGGGGCTTGAGTTCGATAAGTGGATGCAAATGTGCTCCAGGTTCGTGCATTCTGTATATTAATCTACGTCAATTTTGGGCGTCGGACCGTTATCTCGTGGTTCGGACAGAGGCTCGTTGGGGAACGTGCTCTGGGAGCTGGTGTCAGTTGAATCAACTATTAAGTGGACCGCGCCACTCACCATAATTCCCGCCCTCCAGATGGTATTGTTTTAATCCGGAATGCAGCGCATGTGGGGCTAGTCAGGGGCTTCGGTCCGGGCATTGTGCAAAATCACTTGGTGAAATTGCGACGGCTGAGACTCGCCGTCAAAATGTCGCAAATCGTGATACAACGTGCATTGTAGAAATGCAAATCACTTCGGCTAGTAAAGTTCGCTCCTTGACTTGAATGAACAATTTCGGTTTTTCTCTTTGGCGAAGTTGTGCGCACACATGGAAACCGCAGCAGTTCCATTTTTATTTGTCATTCGATATTTTATGCTGGAACCAAATCATTTAGTAATTTAACGTGGTGAAGATTTATTTTACGAACAATTAAAACGTATGCGGTTAATTAATTAAATTTAAATTGTTTTCTGTGTTTGCTATCGGTAATAATTAATTAATTTTAATATTATTCACTTCTCTTCTATTAAATGTATAACGAATGCTATTGTAAAAACATTTTTGTTTTTATGGGAAGTGTTCCATGACCAGAGTGGATAATATTCAAACACCAATAGAATAGAGTTTGAAATAACTACCCGTTCGCTATCGAATATAAGTGAATTTTAAGCAAACACAACTGTAGAAAATATTTGTCGGCAAACATGTTTTAATGCAGATTTACTAAACAAATACAGCTTAGTATAAAAAATCCAACATCAAGAAGGAATCAATATATTTTTTACGAAACTTGGCACACTTCTTTACTTTGATATGCTTAAGTAATAAATGATTGGATATTGAACTTAAATAGTTTTTTGTGTGGAAGCACCTCTATCTCTAATTAATTCTTGGATTTCCCTGTGCTTTTTCCAATGGAGACAAAGCTTGCGGAGGATCTACAACCTTTTATATTCCATACATTCAGATTCGATGAGTGACAGATCTTGATTTTCGGCTTTTCTAATCGTGTCATTTGTCGAAAATTGTTTCACTTTGGGCCATCTTTTTACACATTACAAAAAAACTACTAACACCAGGAATATACAAACAAGTTGAAAAATGAACACTGCGAGCGAAATAAAAAAGTTTGTGAAAAACTTGCTAAAGCTGATGAAATCCAATCATTCCCTGCTTATGTCAAAGGAAAGAACTGTGCGAAGTTTTTGAATTACGATTACTTCTTCGTGTTGCAACATCTAAGATAAGCAGTAAATTAGATTGTAAAAGCGTTGATTTTGACTTAAATCTGCATGATTCCAAAAAGCAAACAGATGACTTATTTATCTTTCCGATCCTAAAAAATATTATTTTGTTACTGTTCTTAATTGAGGAAGTCTTCTGCAAGTAATTCATTAATTAACTCTGCTCAAGAAATGGGATTGCCTCTGATTGTTCAAAAAATAAAACGTTCACTTTAAATACCTACTCCTATATTGTTTATTTTACACAATCATGGGACATTAAGTATTAAAATTAAAACAAAAAAAGTCACATTTTTCATTTGTGTACATGAAAATGCGATCAAAATTCCGTACGAAGACTTAAAATTACAAATTCCTTGTACCTAACGTGGAACAATGTCAAAATATTCTGAACTTGATATCTGTTATGTAGTGAGTAGTGTTGCTGCAGCTATTAATTTTTGAATAAGCCGTACAATGTTGCGAAAACATATACAATTTTGTCTTTAATATATATTAGGATGCTTGGCGGTGAGTAGGGTACTCTTACATGAATAACTCTTGGAGGTACGTGAGTACTGACAGCACTTGCAGAATTTTCAGTCGTGAAATCGGTCTGTTTCGAAGAGGATTCTGTTAAATTCTGGATTTCGATGGTAAAAAAACTCTCAGTTGAGTTTTCATGCGTTGTATTATTCCGTAATGAAAACTGTTCCGAACTAGAATTGTTATTTGGCCATTCTGCTTGATTAGAAATATTTTCTGCAGATGTAGAGTTTTGAATTAAGTTTTCAAGTGTTGTGACAGTCTCGTCTGAAACTGGTCCTGTACTGTTTTTCCCTATGGAATCTGTGTTTGAAAGTTCTGATGATTGGGTTGTTTGATTTGAAATTCCTTCTGAAACATTTTGTGACGTTACATTTTCTACTGGGTTTTCTGTTGTTTGATCATTTTTGTTTAAATATGGTTCTGTAGCATCTTGAGACGTACGAGAACTTTCATTTGTAGGTTCTGTAATTAGAGAAGATTGTTCTAAAAGTGCTTCTAAAGAAACTTGAGAAAAATAATTCTCAGTTGAGGTGTCATGCTTTGTAACGTTTTGCAGTAAAGATCTTTCCGACTTAGAACCGTCATGTGCTGATTGTGCTTGATCAGAAATATTTTCTGTAGTGGAATCCTGCGACGTAGAATTTTGAATTATTTCGGTTGTTGTGACAGTCTGTTCTGAAAATTGTCCTGTGTTTAAATCGGCACTTGGGAGTTCTGTTGATTGTGTTGTTTGATTTGAAATGTTTTCTGAAAAATCTTGCAATGTGTTTTTTGTTGTAGGATCAGTTTTGTTTAAATATTTTTCTGTAGAACCTTGAGACATATAACTATCATTTGTAGGTTCCGTTGATAAATAAGATTGTTCTGAAAGTGCTTCTAAAGAAACTTGGGGAAAAAAATTCTCAGTTGAGTTTTCAATCGTTGTATCGTTCTGTAGTGAAAAGTCTTCCGACGTAGTACTACCATAATATGCCCATTCTGTTGTATAATAAATATTTTCTGTAGTAGAATTCTGCGACGCAGAATTTTGAATTAAGTTTTCGGTTGTTGTGACAGTATTTGAATATGCAACTGTGAGTTCTGGTGATGGAGTTGTTTGATTTGAAATTTCTTCTTGCGACGATTCCCTTGACGGAAAAATTTGATCTGAAATCTCTTCTGCAATAGGATCCTGTAACATAGAGTTTCCAACAATGTTTTCTGTTGTTGGATCAGTTCGTTCGGAAACTTCTTGCGGCAATTCTGTTGACGGGAAATTTTGATTTAAACCCTCTTCTGTAATAGGATCCTGTAACGTAGGTTTTCCAATAATGTTTTCTGTTGTTGGATCAGTTCGTTCGGAAAGCGCTTGCGGCAATTCCGTTGACGGGAAAATTTGATTTGAACTCTCTTCTGTAATAGGATCCTGTAACGTGCTATTTCCAGCAATGTTTTCTGTTGTTGCATCAGTTCGTTCGGAAAGTTCTTGTGTTAAATCCTGCGAAGCATAGTTATCATTTGAAACTTCCACTGGTATGGAAATCGGTTCTGATGCTTTATCAAAAAAATTTCTTGTTATGTTTATCTGTCCTGAATGTTGTTTAGTAGAATATTGTGTATTAATTTTACTTGAGGTTTCTGTCGTAAAGGAGGACTGTTCTGTAACTGCTTTTGAAATTTGAGAAAAATAATTTTCAGTTGATTTTTCTCTTTTCGGATCGCACTGTTCTGGAAATTTAGACGTAGAGTTTTTTGAACTTTCCGTTAATGTGTTATCAGAAATATTTTCTGCAGTAAAATTCTGCAACGTAGAGATGTTTGTTGTCTGTTCTAAAAGGTGTTCTGTAGAATTCTGTGACTTAGAACCATCCTGTGAGATTGGTGAGGTAGTCGTCTCTGACACTTCTATTAAACAATCTTGCAACGTGAAATTTTCAATTTGTTTTATTGTTGTGGGATTGATCTGTTGTGAAGAGTATTCTGCATAATCCTGAGTGCTTTCATTTGATAGTCCAGTTGCTTGGTAAGCTTGATCTACAAGTTCTTCCGAATAATCCTGCGACCAGGAATTTTCAACTGGCTTCTCTGTTGTTGGATAAGTGTGTTCTGAAGATGGTTCGCTACAATCACTGGCAGAATTTTCTTTTGAGCATCTTGTTGACGGGAAAGTTTGATCCGAAGAATCTTGTGACTCAGTACTCTCATTTGAGGGTTCTGTCAATGGGAAAATCTGTTCTAAAGCTTCTTCTGAAGAACCCTGCGACTTTAAACTGTTATTTGAGAGTTCTGCTAATGCGGAATTCTGCTCGGAAACTTCTGCCCAAGCTTCGTTAGAAAGTTCTGCCGAGAGAGATGTCGGGTCTGAAAGTTCTTCGGTTGAGCTTCTTTCTTTGGAATTGGAATCTTGTGACTCAGTACTCTCATTTGAGAGTTCTGACAATGGGAAAATATTTTCTGCAGTTTCTTCTGAAGAATCCTGAAAATTTAAACTGTCATTTGAGAGTTCTGCCCAAGCTTCGTTAGAAAGTTCTGCCGAGAGGGATGTCGGGTCTGAAAGTTCTTCGGTTGAGCTTCTTTTTTTGGAATTGGAATCTTGTGACTCAGTACTCTCATTTGAGAGTTCTGACAATGGGATAATATTTTCTGAAGAATCCTGGGACTTTAAACTGTCATTTGAGAGTTCTGCCAATGCGGAATTCTGCTCGGAATCTTCTGCCCAAGCTTCGTTAGAAAGTTCTGCCGAGAGGGATGTCGGGTCTGAAAGTTCTTCGGTTGAGCTTCTTTCTTTGGAATTGGAATTTTGTGACTCAGTACTCTCATTTGAGAGTTCTGACAATGGGAAAATATTTTCTGAAGTTTCTTCTGAAGAATCCTGCGACTTTAAACTGTAATTTGAGAGTTCTGCCAAACAGTTTAGAATAATTATTATTTTTAAATGTTCGAGTTCTTGTATGTACCATTTGCAGGAAATCGATAAAGTGGTTCCATTGCTAGATGTTGGGATTTAGGTAATTTTGAAGTTATCGGTTGTCTCTTATAATCGTGGTCTGTTGGAGCTTTAACAAATGTTGCTTTATTAAAATAACGAGCTTAATATTGTACATACCACAAGTGACGCTCACTATCATCAACAACACACCTACAACTACCTTCATTTCGATTAAGATTTTGTTAACTGGTGAGGTTTATTAAAGTTGCAAGCCATTTAAATATGTGCATGACATGAATTTTTATGCAGCAGTCGTGAAGAACGTGATCTTTTAATTTTATTAAGCAACACATTATATATATTTTTTTTATCACTTTTACACTTATTCTAGTAATTAAATTTCAACTTATATCGCACTATAGTGTTTAAATTTATTAATATTTATTATATTATTATGTTCGAAGGCATAAACGAATACAAAAGTGTATAAGCAGTAACCGAGACTATTTGTTCTGAAATCCTTTAGAGTGTAGAAACGGTTTGACATTTAGTTAGAGATATTTCAGAAGTCTCTGCAGACAATCATTTCAGACACGATAGACAAATGACATTTAGTGTCTTTTTTAACTAATTCCGTCTCCAAACGCCGTTTTGGACGTGGTTTGAGCAATTTTTTAATTGACTGTTCTACACTGTAAAAAATAAAATTAAGCTATATTCCATGGTATCCTAAGCCCTCCTTTTTATTTGTACGCACTGTAGCAGTATGTACTTAAAGGACAAAATTAAACTATTTTTATAAATTGAAGAGGAGGATGTGGCGATCTACTTATTGCAGTTTTGTTTATTAATTTTTCTAACTATTTAGTTTCGGAGACCGCATTAAAGATGGAGATTAACGCTCTCCGAACAAAGTAGATCGCCACATACTCCTTTTTTCTTCAATTAAAATATTGGTTCTACATCAGCATGATCCCTGATAATTTATTTTAATAAATATTTATTTAGGTAAAATAAAACACTGTTTACTGTATCGATTTCCCGTTTTCTTTTTTTTAAATAATCAATCGATCGATAATATGTGTAAGTGTAAAATATTATGGTATTCTTGTTTTTAAAGATAACAGGTTGAGTTTAATCAATATATTCATAATCGTCAGGCTGTCAAAGTCGTCTTATAAATATATAAAATGGATCATAATATATAAAATTTAGGATTCCTTATTGTTTCCACCCTTCCTTTTCTGGCTTTAGATGAAGCTTTTGGTGGTGTTGGTTTCGGGTGGTGTATGTGGCCTCGCCGTCCTAAAAGTTTTATCCTTGGTAGAGAGAAAGAGGAAAAGTCTACAATTTTTTCTCTTGGTTGCACGCATTTTAAAAGTGCAATAAATTTCGTCACGGCCTCGGCGTCTCGTTTATTGAAATGAGGGCAGGGAGCGTACTTTTTATCTCCATCGGCAGTTGGACCCGTGAGCGATTGGACTAGGTGTTTTGTCAGAAGGTGTTTATTACACTCTAAACAAAAAAATTGAATATGTTCTAAACATCCATTTCAAACAAATGAACAGACCTTTAGTGTCGGAAGAAGTCGCAACCACGAAAAAAACAATCAAGACCAACAAGTTCATTTTGGCAATAGCCATGTTTAAATTTTTCATTGTATTTATACTAAATCAAATACAATCGGAATTGATAATTGAAACCTTAACACTGTCTTTTGTCTATGCAATTCATATGATTTGCAATGGTTGTTTCTTCATATTGTTTCAACGCCTTCATTTTACATTTTATATCCGTTCAAAATCTACTGAATAAGTATTCATACAGTGGTTTAAAAAACTGGAAAATTTAAATTTTGTGTTTTTATACTTAATTAAATATTACTATACAGGCTGTCCCAACAGTGCGTTCTCGGCCGATAACTCATTACCGGGTAGAGGTAGAAAAAAAAGGTTAAAGTTTTTATGTATACAGGGTGTACCATAAACTTGGTATTACATTTAACTTTTTTAAATGGAACACTCGTATTTTATTATATTTTTCTAATGGACTTCAATTTCCAAACATACTTTGTATAACATCATTTTTACGTATATACTGGTTTAGTAGATATCTGACATTTTATACAGAATATTGATTTTTTACTGGTTAGTTTAACAGGTCATATCTTATTTATTTTCAATTTGGGAATTACGATTTTTGCCCAAATATTTCGACTTATTTTTGCCAATAATAAAATATGAGTTTCATTAAAGAGGCCGGTCGTAAATTTAATTAAATCACGACAAATTGTTTTAAAACTGTTTTATTTTTTAGAACGCATGGTATTTTATTACTTCATATTTTTATACTAATAAATATCTTTCATTTATGTTATGTATGTCTTATATCATCTGTCGTAGTTGTCGAGATTTTTACAAAATTTGTATTTAATAATGCCAATTATTATTTGTTATTAAAGTGTTTAATTTTTGCGTCCTTATCTTTGGGTTCCTGCGCAAGTTAGCAAGTTTCCATTATTCGTGTGTAGTAATCCTAGGTAAACAAATTCTTTTACTTCTTCAAATTCCTAGCTGTTGATTGTGTCTATTACTCTTGCTAGTCTACCTTTTGTTGGTCTTTGTTTATCTTTAATCTCATTTTCTGTGCTTCTTTTGCCATAGTAACGAAGTGCCTGTATAGTTGTCCTAATCTGTTGCATTTACTTTCTTTTGCATGGGGACAATGGTAGCGCTTTTTCACCCTGGTCGCATTTCTTTTCCTTTCTAATTGGTCTCTTATTGGAACAGGTATCCCACCTGTTACAACTTACATTCTTAATTACTACTTAATTGACGCAAAATTTGCGGTTTGAGTTTGTCTACACCAAAACTCAAGTAATTTTTGAGCAGATACCTTACAAATTGCATAAATTAAATAAATGTACCTGACACATAATGACAAAATATGTAGAATACACTTGATAATTTTTTACAGCTCATAGATTACAATCACAGATTACTCATTACATTTAAATGTTTTCTCAATTTATGCACATTTATGTTTTAAATGCACAGTATAAAATTTTATATTAGTGTATGAAATTTGCCATTTTTTCCCCAACAATTTGCTGCTTTTTTGCAATTTTGTAGCAGAACATAGCCGTTTCTGTTTTCATTGTTTGTTATAATATGGAGTATGTATTTACTTTTTGCGGGCTTTGCTGGTTGCATCGCAGCAAAAATTGTATTACTCCAATCTCTCAGATGTCGATTTGTTAAAAAAATTTGTTTCATCAAATGTTAGAGCTAGGCATTTAAAAAGAACAATCATAAAATCATAATATTAACGAATAGTTAGCTTTATTGTTCTATACATTTTAATTGATCGTGTGGAACTAAATTAATGTGTTTTAATTACATTTTTGAAGACATTTGATTTAACTAATAAACAATTCAGCAATTTGTTACAACAAGTATACTTCACCAGGACCTTCAGTGTCGGATTTAAAGTTGTTTTCATTATTTGTTCCACTAAACGGTGGTATGTCTGTGGCAGGTGGTAGTTTTATGGTTTTAGGCACAGAAACTATTTGATGTGGTGGTGCTGGTGATGATGGTGGTCTTGGTGGTTTTGGCGACGATGGTGGCAGTGGTCGTGGTGAAGATGTTGTATGCATAACATAGGAGTGAATTGTATGTGTTTCTGAACGTGGTATGTGGTACCGTTTTGACTTACATGGCTTTCGTTTTGGTTTTGTTTTGAGCCTTATTAATTTACTTTTTAATAACTTGAGAAGTTCCGCTTTTTCGTGATCTGACGAATGAGAATTGTGTGGATAATCTAATGAACAGTGTCTGGACGGATGAGTGTCTATATGATCATTATCGGGGTCGTCATAATCGTAATTATCCTGATACTCCTTATGCTCGTCTTCATAGTCTTGATCAGGATCATCTTGTGAAGAAAAATCAGCATTGTCTTCGGAAGAGTCGTGGTCGCTTTCGAACGGACTGTCCGAATCAATTTCAAACCTTGGATCAAGTAATATTTTTGTAATTAATTTGCAGAGTCGATTTGCCAAACGTTCTTTATCACACCCTAAAAATTACATCAGTTAAATAATATTTTATATAAGTCTTAGAACCTAATTGAATAAATGTGAAAACCATTACCTTTACACAAAACAGTACTGATAATCACAGCAGAAACAACAACCACGAGCAACTTCATGTTGCCACAATAAATCAAAATTTTCTTATAATATTTATGCTGATTTAAAGTCAATCAGAATCTGTAATTGAAACATTAACACCACCTTATATCTTTATATATAATTCGAAATGGTTATTTAAAAAAATAATTTCAATGCTTTTGTTTTGTTATTATACCCGTGACGGATGTATTGTTTTGAACAAACATTCAACGACCAAGGAAAATTTTCATAATGTCTTTGCATAACAACTAATAAATCGATACAAATAAAACAACTAGTAATTTGCTTGGAGTTCAATTAATTTTTACACATTAACAGTACACGTACTTCTTGAAAATTGCAATGAATTTGTGGTGCTAGTGCCAAGAGAGAACTGTCAGTTTTAATAATTACACGAAATCTGGTAATCAGGTATAACAGATGTTGGAATATCAAGTATCTGAAGAAGAACGAATAAATCGTACAGGTTGCTGGCAAAACTGAAACTGAAATTATCACTTGAGCAATATTATTAATAAAGCGTACAGAACAGAAACGGTCGATCAAAAATTTACTTAAAAGACGTCTAAACCGAGACCTCGAGATGGAATTTCACGAAGAAGACATTAAATGGACCTTATGCATTGTGTCAGAAAGGGGTATCAACCGAGAACTTAATTTAGAATATTTCCAACTCGAGGTCGATATTTTGCTGCACTTTTCGTACACTTTTTTGATTTTTGTATGCACGTTATAACAGAACAATAATATCTAAACTGTATTGAAAATAATGATTGAGATTTCGATACACGTAAATAGGTATTCACCTCACCCCCACTCAATGGCAATTACTCGTAAGGTAAAATATAAAATTTGAAGATCAAACGAACTTACCTGTAAGTGAAGTTCCGATCTTAATTATATGAAACACCTCGCCGGAAATGATCAACATTGTAGTACCCTCTATGTTACTACCAGAAACGCACATATTTAAAATAACAAAAAAAGCTCAGGTAGTGGGGGCATGTGGCCTCTTACCTCACCGCTGTCAATCAACCATTATGTTTAAAGGTGAATAAAGTCGCAACAATGAAATGATCTGGGAACGACAACGATAGGGAACGGGTGGGACTGATCATTTCCGGCGAGGTGTTTCATATAATTAAGATCGGAACTTCACTTACAGGTAAGTTCGTTTGATCTTCAAATTATATTCACACCTCGCCGTCATGATCAACATTGTAGATGTTTAAAGTTGTTGCGACTAAACATTATCCACAAGGACAATAAAGTAAATAGCTTAAATTTTAATTAAAGCCTTTTGTAACTGTGTAAAACATTTACATCAGAGACAAATCTTAGTTTAGAGAAAGAATTGGGAACAAAACTTGTTCGCATACCTTAATAAATTAAGGATTACAAATGAACTTTCGAAAACGTCTAGTAAAAACTGAATCTAAGTATAATTTTATATGACAATCTAAACAGCTTCCTCAGTGTTTGTATTTCAACTATTAAGAATAGCGTTTGTAAATATAGATTTGTCGCCAAGCGGTCTATTACAAAATTTCGCAAAGGTATGAGAAATTGCAGACCAACCTGCTCGTGCTCTGATCACGTCAAGTTGTACCCCCTTCCGTTTTGCTGCCGACGTCGATACGTGACGTACGCTATGTGCTGAGAAGCACTCAGTATCTATACTACTCGCCTTCAAGGTTGTTTTTACCCAGCGGCTTAAAGTTTGGGTTGAAGCTGACTGGTAGGGTCTTTTATAAGTGAGGAAGAGTGACTTTGTATCTCCCCTGATAGAACGGGTTCGATTTATGTAGCAATTCAGAACAGATGCTACACAAAGACTGGTTTCCTTTTTGTAAAACGGCAGGTATAGCGTAGGCTGTACTGCATCTTTAGAAGAAGTTTTGAACGGTTGTGTGATGGCTATTTCGATTCTGTCATTTCTTGTTTGAATAATTTCCAGTCCTATCAGAGATAATGTTTGCATGGGTTGGGCGGTCACCAACGCTAGAAAAGTTATTAGTTTGGAAGATAACTTCTCAAAAAGGAAGATCCTTCTCCGGTGAGAGCGATTTCGGTAGTTCAATACCGGTTGAGGATCCCATGTCGAGTCGTACCTTGGTGCTGGTGGGCACAGGTTGTAAATGCCTTTGAAGAAACGTTTCAATTTTGGGTCGTCGCCCCTCTCATTTGGTAACAAGCATAAAATTGCTGATCGAGCCGTATTTAGGCTGCTGTAACACGCCCCTTTTGCAAACAATTCCGTAAGAAACTCCATGATTTTCTCGAGTGAGGCTTCAAACGCTAAAATCAGTTTGAAAAGATATGCTTTATCAACTTGCATAAATTGTTGATGAAAACCTTGGAGCATATTTAATAAACTCCTTAGGATTTACAGAATACCCACCACTTCTTAAAGGTGGATTCATACTGTTTCATAGTAGAGGGGCGGATAGAGGCTGCCATTACCAATATGCCAGTAGCCGCCTCTCTGACAAGCTTTTGCAAAGTTCGTGATATCAGATCAAAGTGTGGGAAAGCATAAAAATAATATATAGACCAGTCGACTGTGAAGGAGTCTACAGCAATTGCTTCTGAATCCAAATCGATTTCAGGGCACCCAAAACAATTGTTTTGAAAGCTGTTTCCGAGAGACTCCATTCCATCACGGGTTGTAATGAAAACGAATTCCTTTCATGAGGTTTACATAGGACACAATCGTAGTATTGTCTATTCTTAAAAGACTTTCGTAATTGCTCAATTTTGTTGCAAGATGGGATAGTTCGCGGAAGACCGCTAGAAGTTCCAATAAATTTATAATTTATCTTTTCGGTCTCGGTCCAAAATCTAATTGTTTCAGATCCATACACAGCACCGCAACCCGTAGTTGAGGCGTCTGTGAAAATTGTAACTACAAAGTGACATTGGCGGATGGGGCAAAAGGCGCCACAAATGTTTTTCTTCCACCAGCATAAGTTCTCTTTGATGGATGGCGAGATGTTGACGAAACTGTCAAAGTTTCTCCACGTCTGCATATTGCTAAATATTTTTCACGTTCCAAAGTTTTCGTGTAAAGCCAGTCATATTCGGTGGCCGGGCAAATGGAACCTAATGTTCCAAGAAAACGAGCAAACTCTCGAATTTTTCAACCTAAATCTGTCAATGACTTGAGTGTTTTTTGCACATTAAAGGTGCAACTTTTTATAGTATCGCCAAGGATAAGGAAGTCATCTAAGTAAACGATTGACACAATTCCCTGACGGCTCAGATGTTTCAACATTGGTTCCATGACCTTTGTGAATAACCATGGTGTTGTCAATAATCCAAAAGGAATACAATTAAATTGATACAGTTGTCGGCAGAAAGAAAACCTCAAATATTTCTAAAATTCAGGATCAATAGGTATCCTGTAATATGCGTCGCGTAAGTCCAGGATATATAAAATGTCCAGGACGAAGCTTGAAATGGTCTGGTTTCAAAAATGTGTTTACTCTTTTAAGGTTTAGAATAAACCTGTAAAAACCGTCTAGTTGGAAATTAAAGAAAAATTGGTGACAAGAACTGGTCCTTGCAAGGCAAGCATTTAGGAACTGCACCAGAGCTTAGTAGCTGTGAAATACCTGCATTGGTGGTTTATAATTCTTGAATATGTTTCTTGTTTTTGGGACCACGGCAGCAGGTCGGGCCTTCAAAGCACCCGATGTTTTTTCCCTTCACCTCTACTTCCGTTAAGATATCGGCTAGATCCCTGTTGGGAACATATTTCAAAATTGCCCGACGAGCTTGCGACTGTTCATAATGAACGTCTGCTAAGAGTCGTGCGGAATAACTGACATTTGATAATATCTGTGTGTCTAAAGGCGTTCGGTCTGTCTTCTCCAAGAGAATTGTGATGGTTCCTCCCAAAGCCGAGAGAGCTGCCCGGAGGCGGCTCTGAATCTTTACGAGTCGGTTGCCTCGGTTTTAGCACGCTTCTGAGACGGAGGTAAACTTCCCGAACTTCTTTATGAACTCGTGGAGGCGCCAAAAATGGGGAGCTCGGCAAGGTCTGATATTTTGCTACCAGTTTAGTTTGGAGTTCTTTAATCAAGCCTGAAAACAAGATGGCATTCCAAATAGTGGCTATGCGAGTGTGAACCAAACTAGTAGTTTTGGTTGTGGGACCTGTTGGCCCAACACCTTCAAAAGGTCTGGGTCAAGCGCAG
Source organism: Eledona agricola (assembly GCA_964023215.1). Taxonomy (NCBI): domain Eukaryota; kingdom Metazoa; phylum Arthropoda; class Insecta; order Coleoptera; family Tenebrionidae; genus Eledona; species Eledona agricola. The sequence continues at coordinate 18,564,020 of OZ026855.1, read as the reverse complement.
TCTGCTTAGTTTCGACCGCTGCTTGGAGTTCAAGATGTTCTGTTTCAGTGTACTCCTCTGGCATAAGTTTCAAAAACTGTCTTTGCATGAAAAAAAAGTTTCAGCATGTCTGCGGATGCATTAAGATAAATCCTTGTTGTTAGAGTACCAAGAGGTGTCTTGATAAATGTGCCAAAAAGGCATTCATTGACTAATGAGACCAAAAGGTCAAAGCATGAACGCAGAAAATACGTTCAATATGCTGAATATGCTTGGTGGGTCACCATATTATCAAAAGAGAACAGCGACACCATCTTTTTCTAGTTTCAAAAACTGCCTTTGGCTGAAAAAAGTTTCAGCATGTATCGAGATGCGTAAGACCAAATTAATCCTTGTTGTTAGGGTACCAAAAGGTGTCTTGATAAACGTCCAACATGCCAAAAGGCATTCATTGACTCATGTGACCAAAATGTTAAAGCATGAACACAGGAAATACATTCAATATGTAATATGTAATATGCAAACTTACGGTTGCGAGTTTCTAAAGACGCATCATCCGAGTAGGGCACCAAAAGGTGTCTTGATAAACATTCAACATGCCAAAAGGCGTCTTGATAAATGTTCAACGAGACCAAAAGGTCAAAGCATGAACGCAGGCAATACGTTCCATATGCTGAATATGCTTGGTCCTTGGTGGGTCACCATATTATCAAAAGAGAACAGCGACACATCCTCCTCCAGTTTCAAAAACTGCCTTTGGATGAAAAAAAAGTTTCAGCATGTATCGAGATGCGTAAAAATTAATCCATGTTGCCAGGGTACCAAAAGGTGCCTTGATAAACGTCCAACATGCCAAAAGGCATTCATTGACTCATGTGACCAAAAGGTCAAAGCATGAACACAGGAAATACATTCAAAATGTAAGTCCCACATTTGAGGTTAGGTGAGTTGTCACTTGTTGCATGGTCATGTGACCAAAAGGTCAAAGCATGAACACAGGAAATACATTCAAAATGTAAGTCCCACATTTGAGGTTAGGTGAGTTGTCACTTGTTGCATGATGCATATTCCTTAAACAGATTATTATTATTATATTGCAAGCTTACGGTTGCTAGTTTCTATAAGACGGCTCTCTCCATCATCCGAGTAGGGCACTGGCCCTTCAGTGACAGTTATTGAGTGTTTCCAATCCGCTTTTTTGTGAAGGAGCCGCTTTATCAATCGGCCTACACTCGCCTCAGGTTCTTCTGATGATGAGGATCACCTTTTTCTTTTCCTGCTCCTTCTTTCCATTTCGAAAACACTAGATTTTTCACGATTTTACGAAAATTTGTGAGCGGCGAAGCGTTTCTGATGCGCACAAAAGAAGTAATGGTTGATTGACAGCGGTGAGGTAAGAGGCCACATGCCCCCACTACCTGAGCTTTTTTTGTTATTTTAAATATGTGCGTTTCTGGTAGTAACATAGAGGGTACTACAATGTTGATCATGACGGCGAGGTGTGAATATAATTATCTGAAAGTCATATGCATCGGTGCCGACTGGGGCCGATCATTACGCGTTCAAATATAATTCAGTGAACGGCAATCCAGTATGGAATAAATTTATAAAAATTAAAATACATTTTTTTTTCAAAAAAAAAACTTGGGCAGGTGGATTTTATTTAATAAAAATACATATTTCTGCACCAAACAAAATTCCTAATAGTCGTTTGTTTTCGAGTTATGATGTCATCGAGATCTTTTTTAAATGGGAGTGCCCAATTTTTGTTGTCGATTTTAATGACCCTGACTGCTTAAAAATTATGAATTCTTACATAAGAAAATTTTGGAAGAAAGTCAATTTAAAGTTACAAATTATTACGCCCAAAAACAACTCAAAAACTCATATTATAACAAATAGGTAAAATCAAACAATCAAAGACGTGCCAATTTCAGTTATAGTATAACAGAAACACAGCGCTTATAAATTTTAATTTTATTTACCTCTCTAGCATGCCCGGTTCCTTCAAATTTACTTTCAATTTTACTGATTGTCAATTGGTTGATGTGTCTATTATTGTCTATGGGTTTATCTGGATACTTTCCATTAAGCAATTTGCACACTTCTTGTTGAGTTCTGGTTTTATCTCCCCAATAAAAATTAATTTTTAATCAAATGTATCTTTTACATCGTTTAGTAATATTTTTCTCAAAATTTTATTCATGTATGGTATCAACATTACTGTTATTTACACAATTAAAGAGGCCATCAAAATCAAGAAGAAAAATTAGGGATTCCTATTTGAAAAAAATACCGATGACGCCATTACTCGAAAACAAATGATTGTTGCAAATTTTAGGTATTTCGTTTAAAAATATGTATTTTTATAAATTAAGTCCGAGTATTTTTTTGAAAAAATATTTCTTTTAATTTTATTGAATTTATTCCGTACTTTTACCGCTCACTGTATAGTAATAACACTGACTTGTACAAATCATAATTATAAAAAAATAAGGCCATCAAAGCAATACAATAGACCTGGATAAAATTGAATACTACCATCAAAACACAATTACGACCAACCTGTTCAAATTAAATAAAATGAAGAACCAACTGACAGAGAATAATAAACTGAATCAATATTCAATAAGCAGCGAAGACATGTAGTTTCATACATCAACTTTTGATGGAAACAGAAACGTTACATGAACAGAGTAAATTAGTGAATATTTTGTATCAGTTAAAATATAAATGGAGCTTAGACTCTCTCGGATCCCGAACGTTAGTCAATCAAGTGAACAGTGGTCTTGCCAAAATTTTTGTTCGTTATAAGAATGAACGCCATTAGTCCATCATTCATAGCTTAACAATTTTAACATAATGAAAAGCCATCAATTTCAATATTTTATATAAATATCGTTTCTTTTAAAATGCTTTGGTTCAATAATTATTTTCACTGGAAACTAGTAAGAACTAGGATAGATTACAAACAGAATGGCAGACAAAATGAAAAAGACATAAGCATGAGAATTCTGAATTAAGCCTTATTTTACTTAATAAGACCTAAAGCGAACTATAGGGGTATAGGAAAACAGTAGGAGGACGAGAACAAAGGAAGGACACAGGAGAAGAACAAAGACAAGATAGGTATACATCAAAACGATCATAGATGAAGTCGTAAACGCCAGCAGAATATCATTGATGGGACATATTGAGAGAAGAGAAGGCAACATATTATAATAATAAAAAGGGTGTCGTGAAAAGAACCTATATAAAAGGAAGACATTGATACATATCTCAAGAGTAAACCGTGGTTGAGGAAAATATTTAAAGGAGACAAGAGTACAAGTGCATCAATTCTTCATATGGATAATGGTTCCAAGCTCTTTTTAAAGTCAATTTCTTAATTTCAAATGGAAACCTATAATTTATGTATTTTTATTAGCAGCATATAAATCTGCGTAAAAAAAGAAGAAACTGTTGTCTATATAATATTGCCGTAAGTTTGCAATATTTAAGTTTGAATGAACATATCAAATGTCATTTTTGAAAAGCAAAAATCAATAAACATTGATAAAAAACGTATTGTAAAGACCAACGTCCATTCTAGCACTGGTTACAACGTCAAAGGTATACACTGTACAAATTTTAAAATCGTCAGATTGCATGGCTTCCTGAAATCTCTTTTTCGTACGCTCTGCATTGGTGTGTATTTAATAATAGTAAAGTGATTTTACAAAATGATGCGGAAAATGCAGTACCTGTTCGATGTATGTATTATTTCACATCAAATGCAATGGCTGCTATCTAATATAATGCAACTTACCCATAAATTATTAAAAAAAATTTTTTTTTAGATTAAATTTAATTCTACATTTCTTATTGTAAATTCTATGCCTATTATAATTTTTAACAACATTTTTTGGGCTACACCACCTATTGGTGAATTCTTATACATAATACGAAAACATTTTTTTATTTATGCACGAAATGAATTCGTACTTTTAGTAGTAGTACATACCTGATAACAATAAGCATGGTTGATTCATGCATTTAATATAGTGCTGATGTGTGCAAATGTCACATTTTTAAATAATGTGTTTATAAGAATTATGCCAGACAATATTTTTAAAATCTAATTCTATTCGGAAATATGTTGGTAAAGTTTAAATAATAATCTAGGATACCGCTATAGTTTGGTTTGCCAGGTTTTGCTGGTGGGAGCGGTGGCCAAAATAAATCAATAAAATAATCCAAGGAACGGAACTGTACATCGTCTTGCTTCGCATAAGTTATATTCGGACCTAAGATAAGACAATCATTAAAAAATATTTAAGAACTCATAAGTAGTGTAATTTTATAGATACCGCAAACAATCACTGCAAGACTAAACATAACCACGATGTTCAACTTCATTATTGCGATTATGCCATGCTGACCACATTTCTGTCATTTATACCCACGAAAATTTTTACTCCTCTTTACAATTCACGTTTTCTACATAAAGTAGTGCTTCTTTTGGATTTTATTGCGGGAAGCACTTACGTTTTCACGCGTTGAAATATGCAGTAAACTCATTTCGAAGCCCTAATTTCTGTACTGTAATGAGCTCACATCGCAAATTCTACTTAAAAGAATAAAACGAATATTAAAACAAAATTATTATGAATATTTGGTATTTCCGACTGCTTTCTGAAGTTATCAATAAATGAAAGCATCAAGACCGATATGTTTCATAATTTTGCGTCGTTTGTTTGTGTACCCACCGCTGTCTTTCGCTAAAAGTAAACAGCAGTTCCAAACTCATGTGCTCTGCGCCATTCTCCGTAGATAAATAAATTACTCCGGCAAAATCGCCTTACAGTCATGAAACTGAATTAACAATTTTCGCGTGTTGAATTTCGGCAGAGTTGTAAACTTGACACAAACAGATAAGGGCCGTGATGGGCCGGAAGCGAGGGCCCATTCGGCAAATACACCTTCAAGAGAGGAGTAATCCGGGAACATAAATCCCCAAGTCCCTACTATACGGAAAAGTGCTAAGGGACTAAGTGTCGCAAGTCGCAGGAGAGACATCGAATCGCTTGTGGGGCCGAAAATAAATTTCACTGCTTAAAAGATATTTTACATGATACCCAAGATGCCACTCTTTGATTTGTGACGGAGCATTCGTGTGTTTGATTCAATCACAATATTACGTCTCAGAAAGCAACAAATTGTAATTGTAGGCGGTTAAGTGGGGCAATGGAGCTGTGCCAGTTACGTGACGGTTCAAGTTTGAAGAGGTCATTATCGATCCGCAAAGCATTGCAACACACCTCGAATCGATTTTTCCGCGCACAGATTTCCATCATCACTCATTACAGTATCAAATTCATCGATTTTCACATTCAACTCTTGATCTTATTTTCGATCTATCATTCGCGAACGCTTATCTTTCGTGGTAGTATACACACACCCATCAGAATATTTTCTGAACCACGCTAAAAGCCCAGAAATGGACTGTAAGAAGAATTGGAAGAACTTCAGATTATATCAAATGCAGATAACAACTTCATTATTTAAACTGGGACATTCTATATCTCTATATATTATTTCTCAAAGGCTTCTTTCTGTCGGTACGCCATTTCTCCCTTAATACTTTATCAAAGCCAATGATTGAGCCATAATTTTAAAGATTATCTTCACCGCTATATACGAAAAATAAAGAAACATATCAAAATTTTAATGGTTCTTTTAAATTTATTAAAAATCGTATTTGGTCATAGCGCCATCTATGTTTATAATTAAAAACTTTATTTTGCTCATAGCGCCATCTATTAACAAATTATTTAATATTGTCAAGAGCGAGTAGTATGTACATATAAGCATTTCTTCAGATTCTCAAACACACCTTAATCTAAATCGAAAAGTTTTGAAATATTGTTTTGTGGGAACAAAGTCACTTTTGGAGGGTCAGTAACTCTAGAACGATTCAAGATAACACATAGTTTTCACTGAGATATTTTATAACGACCACTCTTAAATTTTCATCGATTCAATCATTATTACTTTGATTTTTTCAAATGGGTCGATAATTAGAATTTTAAATCATCAGAAAGAAGCACAATTATTTTTTTTTAATTTATAATCCCTCATCGCTATATCTAATGGAATTTTTGTTTTTGAGGTTATTTAGATTTTTAAGAAAGTTTGTAGTTATATATTCAAAATTCTGTTTCGATATTCTAAAAGGATATTTAACTTGGAAATTCTGTATAATGTTAAATTTAAATACCAATATCACACATGTGATGAGTGGAGCTTTTGGAAGTTTAGAGAACTAAGGAAAACAAACTAAGTTTTAATTGCAATAAAACGTAGGTGACAAATGTGCAGTAATATATTGTTACTAACACGAAGCAAGTACGGCAGTACATACACAACAATAAAGGATGCTGGGGTATACATGGGAAAGTAGTTGATCCGAATAAAGTTGTATTTGATATTCAAGAGTTTCGGTAACATGTACTCTGATTAGTCTGACAGTTCAAATTATACAACAGATTTTCCAAGTATCTGCTCATCGTATATTTGTGTGAAAGGAGTACATGAAGTAAAGCTTCACGAAACAAGCAAATTATTAAGTAATAAGCCTACGGCAAGTTACGATTAGGTTTCCAGTTATTTAGTTAAAGACTGCGCTTGTAATTTAAAGGGGTCCCGAACATAGCTTTTAACTTAGGACTGAAAACCTCGATTTGTGGAAAATTCGTCCAAGTCTAAATCAGTCGATTTCACCAAAGTTTTAATACTAATCTAACTAAAATAAAGCGTGTTTTGATGTCCTTTATTTAAACATAATAGAAAAAGTTGTATTTCTTTCTAAATTTCACATTTTTCAAATTGTTGTCGCAGATATTATCAGATCACGTGTAACGCGTTTACTAAAGCACAATCTAAATGTGGAATGGAATATTGTATCCACAGATTACTCCAGATGACTGACTCAATGCAAATATTTTAGCGGAATGACCTTTAACGACCTTCAAATTATGTAACTGTTTTCAGATGGCGCATCGGTCAAATTTTGGGGCAAATTTAAATAATCTGTCCTCTCTTTATAGGCAGTAAAAATGCTAGTGGCGGCTGGTGCTAATAATGGAAATCTTGAAGGACTTGCCCGACAACTAGAGCAACTTGGCTTAAGTTCCTCAATTGCATACACAAAAATAAGGAATAATGAAGTCTAATTTCTAACGATGCCGAAAAGTGTTTGTTACAAACCCTCCACTTTTACTTTTGCAACTTTGGAGATTTAGAGCTTCTTGCCCAACTTTCGCTCTGTAATTATATAATTAGTTTTTTGGATTTGTTTTATTAATCAAACATCTTTACCTTTCTTCACTTTTCGGAAAACAATTTAGTCTCTCCGATTCGTTTTCACAAACACCACAAATAATGCAAAGAAGACCCATCTTTCGCTTAAAATTATTCAGAAATTTAAGCAATGCAAGCAAGTTTTGACATTTACTTGCTTGACTGTAATTGCAAAACGCAGTTTTTCAAATATTAGTCGGAAAAAAAGCAACAAACGTAGAAACAGTCACGCTTTTTAAAAAATGCGGAATGGTACATTGTTTAATTTAAAATACTAAAAATATTGAGCCTGTTATATGAATTTAAATTAAAGTTTTTGTACTGACATCTAACGGCCGTAAAAAGTATTAGCATCGATTACAGTGCCTCTACATTTGCTTACACCAATCTGTGACAAAGATGTCATGCGCCTAGTTTCAAAGTGTAGAAAAGAGATAGTTTCGGACAAAATCGCCCTATGAAGTTATTTATCTGGAATAATCTGTGTAGGTATCAGGAGATCCAGATTTAAGCATGCCACTGATTTAATGCCCGACTTACAATAGAACATTTTGCCGTTCATTATTATCGGATCACTTCTAACGCGTTTACTAAAGCTAAATCTAAAAGTGGAATGGAATATTGTATTTAATATAGACTCCTATGGTGTTGTCTATTATATGTTGTATCTAATTATTTTCTGTACACATTTCGTAGAAAAATTACATGTGCATTTGAAAGTCGTCCATTAACTAGTTTATAGGTTTGGGTACAAATTTACAATTGGGCCCTGTAGAAAACCAGTCGGTATTGCGATGCAGCAAAACTTTGAACGTAAATTTGATACGTTTTGAATCGCTCATTATAGTTACCAAGATCTTCTCCAAAACGTTGAGATAAGATGCACTCGCGCCAATTACGAATTTCAAAGCATGCAAGCGTCTGAAAATTGCACAAAGACCCGCATCCGCTTCCTCTGCAACAAACAAATGTTTGTCCGCAGTTACAATTGCGATTGTGAAAGCGACAAAGCTTTTTTCGCTTAAATTAAGCTCGGCATTTCATTTGGTCCTTGCAAAAACAGGCGCCGCTCCGAAAATAAGAATGGCATGATTGCGACGGACCCTGCTGCTTCATTGTCAATAAAACAACGCGCTTACGAGTTCACTGTGTATATCATTAGCAATACTTTACAAGACTATACAGCTGTTTAACTGAACACATTATCGTAGTCCAAAGTAGAGTATAAAATGACGGTCGGTCGGTCGTAAAAGCTAGTTATTGCCGAGATTCAGCTTTTAGTGTCCTGCCGTAAGTTGGAGGGGAGCGGCGGCGGCGACGGCGGTGACCGTGGTGAGAGGCACGGGGTGGGCTCCGGCGGTCCTTTGGACGACGGCGTTGAATCCGGTGTGGGGTCCGGCGCTGTAGTCGACCACGCGTCTCGACCCATCAGGGTCCGTGAGGCTGTACTGGCCATGGACGACGTCGCCGGTGCGGGTCTCGTGTTGGCTCTTGGAGTCGCCGGTGTGCTGGTCGTTGACGGCGTACGCGTAGCTATATCTGGGGTACGGATCGTAGGGCTCCACTCGGGTTTGCACCAAAGGGGCGGCGGCTTGGACTTGAACCGCAGGTGCCGCTTGCACGGTGGCGGTGACGAGGGGCGCGGGAGCTGGGGCGGGATGGTGCTGGACGCTGGAGTAAGCCGAGTGGGCTTGCTGCAGGACGCCGGCGTTGGAGACGGCGACCAGCGTCGCGGCGAGCAGCACAAACTGGAACGAACACAAATGCTTTTGTTGGCGTTCCGGTTTTTTTGGGGGGATGCATAATAGATGTAACGAACAGAGTCGAGACGCTAAAGCAGAACCGTCGCAAACCGGATAGTCATAAATTCGCTTCCTTACCTTGGTTGCCATGGTTCTCCCGTCTTCTAGACTGTTTGATGTCTGCGGAACGACTGATAAAGTACGGGGTGAAATGGGACTTTTATAGCTGATAGGGAGCGTGTAGTTTGATACCTGTTATGCAATGCCACAGATACACATAGATAGTGACCGTTCTTGAACGGCACATGATACTTCTGGGAAATGAATATGGGTGCTTGCACTTGGATAGACACAGATCGGTGGCTGCAATTCGATTAGGATTTATGCAGGAGACGTGGAATTTCCAACTAAATTTCCTCGCCTTGAATCGGACGTCAACACTTTTACAGAATCTTTAAAATAATCACGGATTCAAAAAGGGGATATTGGAAAGCAATTGATGGCACAATGTGTAATTTAACCAACAAAAGTGTTTAGAAACATTAAATACTGCTAATAAAGTGTCCAAATTTATTATTTTAAGTACATATTGCATTATAAAACTGCCTCAGCAATATAGTACCGTTTATACATTTTGTGTGTAGTAAAAAATATCAAGAATTTGCGGTTCATTTGTGTCAGCTTATATTTGAACCAACGATGCAACGTCATGTGTATACGTAATTTATAATAATTTAGTTTTGATTAACATAAATATGGACCCAATGCTTCACTTGAAACTGTGCTTTTAAATATGTTTCTCTACTTCGCGTCTATAACAAAGCTGTTAAAGCATTCAATCGAGTGCCTTAAAAGCTATTTGAGTTTAATAATAAAACTAGTGTAATTTAGCCTTTATAGGGTGAAATTAAAGTATACACCAACACACAACGTTACAATATTTTTAAATTAAATTAGCTTTTTCCAATTATTAGAAACATTAATCGTTACGTTGGACGAGTTTTGAGTACTTAAATTAATCTCAGATAGGTTGCTTACCACAATATTTTGCTGAAAATTATTTTCACCGTCAACTGTTGTGCGGGCTAATTGCATTTGAAAACCGAAATTTCAAACAACCCATCCAAAATTCCCCAATTTATAAAATTACAAATTTGCGTAAAAGATGCGAAGTAGAAAAAATTGTATAAAAACTCATTCATAAGGCTACTATGGCACTCATGTCTTTTCTGGAAGTTTTATAAAGGACCAGTGCAATAAAATATGCCTTATTGAACTCGTTCTTTAATATACTATTTTCGTCCAATGTGCTCAGAGAGTGGGAATTAAATGATATGAACCTCACGATTAGTTGTCATATTTATTCCCGTTCGATTTTTTGCATAATTTCAGCTCGTTTGTCGTTTTTAAAACAAACAACATTTCATGCTAATTACTAACGTGCGTTCAAAAATAAAACGTTCCTGCGAATAGATGAGAAAAGATGAAATACGAAAATAATCCAAGGCTGAGTAAGTCATGGAACAACTTCGACGTTCTTTAGAAAGTAGCAAAATTTAGATCTTGGGTTGGAGAGTAAATTCCCTATTCACAACCATTACGGGCAAGATACATAAGATACATGTGTTTCTTTTTTAACAAATCCCCTTTTCCAGGCGTCGGTTTAGACGTCGTTGAGTAATATTTTGATTGACAGTTCATATCAAATATCAATGGTCTACTCTACGTTGTAAAAAATAAAACAAATGCTAGATTCTTTGGCTTCCTGAACTTTATTCACATATTCACAACCATTTGGTTCCTCTTTCACTTTCCGTCAAAAAGATTTGCGTCGATTTCACTTTCCATTTCTTCTGTGACATTACTTTGATTCAATTCCGGAAAAAGCCCCTGAAAATATTTCGGAATTTCCGAAGAATCACAATTCATTTTTACAGGCCACTACCATCATGGTATTGCAATGAAAAACATGGCAACCGAAACAGGGCCCCTGATCCTCAGATTTTGATGCCGACATCAAATTCCCTTTTTTCCTTTCTTTTCAGAAAGGTAAAGGACCTTTTATGGGGAAGCGAATGAATTTACCAAATGCTAACTTAAAATAAGTAAAAAGTAATTAAAAAATATTACATAATCGGCAAATTCAAAAAAAAACTTTCTTTATAATATAAACATCTGGAGCTGGACTTTGTTGAAGATATAAATTGTGTCCGAAACAATTTAATCTCAAATTTCTCTATATCAAGTCAAAGTTATTCCATAGCCTCCTCCTTTTTTTGCACGCCCTTTCTTATCCCTATCTTTCCAAGATAATTTCGTTCTGATCCCACACTTTAAATTTTGTGAATTTTGGGATGAAAAAGAATATACTCGTAAGATTGTTTATATTTTGAATGGATCTTCAACTTTTCTCGCGTTTAAAGCCAGATCGTATCAGAAAATTTCTGGGAATTAGATACATGCGTGCAGATAAACATTTTAGAAATTATTTCAGAAATAGAAAAAAGTACCCTTAGTGCAAAAAATGAAAAAGTTATAACCATAATTATTTAATTGACCGTTTGCTAGAGAAAATTATTATCGATCTGATACTTTACGGTTTTCGAGTTGTTTCATTTTTATGCTTTCCCTTACGCTGGGGAAGTTTTTATTTAAAACATGTTTTTGTTTTCTAATTAAATCTTTGATTATATTCCATGAATTTAGAGCTATGCTACTGACATTACTTTCAAAAAAAAACTAGAAAATTAATTTTTTTAAGAGGCACTCGGTGCAAGAAAATTGTTAACAGTGGGATATTTATCTACACACGAAAAAAATCGACATGATTTTTATTTATTTAAGTTCAACTCTACAATAAATAATGTTAATACTGCTTGTTAATTATTGTAATGCCCAAAAGAGACAATGTTTCAAGAAATTGTATGCGGGTTTACTAAACCACGATTCAAAGGAAACTTTATTGCCACAACCTTAAATGCTTTTAAGCTGAAATCGCCAAAAGTATGTAATTTTGTTTACGTTGGTTTGATTTAATCGCTTGATTTTAATAGTCGATAAAAAAGGAAGTAAATATAGGTGTAAATGTTTTTTCACGTTAAAGAACATGTTTTTTTGTTTTTAAGTAAACCAACTCAAATCGAAACCAGAACTCACGAACCACCAGCCAAATTGCAATTTGTAAACTACATATAAGGAATATAAAGTGTGCAATTCAAGTGCAAAATCATGCGTATATTTTATGGAATATATACTATAGATCTTGCTCGTAGTGCAAAGCTTTTTTGAAAATCTCAAGTTTCCTTAACAAAGAAATTTTCTAACAGGTTTTATTTTAAAATGCTTGTGGATTGAGTATCTATCATACATATTTGGAATTAAAAAATCTAGCCCGTAATGTAGAGAGCTTTTTACATTTTTTTAATTAGTTTAAAAACTTTAAAAAATCTTTTTAATACTGGACCTACATATTTTTTTATTTTGATGTAGGTCACAAGTGATTGCGATCGAATATTGAAACAGTTTTGTCAGTTTCAAATTAAACTCTGCTGAATAATACACCTTTTACATTTGTCATACAATGGACAATATTGATGCAATTGATGTAATTAATAAATAAATTGCTAATAACTAAAATTTACATTTTTAAGCATACAGTATGTGCGTCATTTCACTCAACCACTTTAGTTAATTTTGGTTTAATTTAGTTGGATAAGCCGCTTAACAACAAGTGCAACAAACATTTGATCCATGTAGGAGTAAGTCGTCTTATTTTAAGGAATTTACATCGCATGTTAGATAGCTGGGAGACGTCTTTGAATTTGAAGCGGCGTTGCGGTTTGGTTGTTGCATTAGATACAACTTTCGAATTAATCTTCGGCAACAAGAGCCCCAAAATCGTTAAACTTAGTCGAAAACTCCCAACGCTTATAAAATTTGGAAGAAACACTTTAGAGTCCTCCTCCGTCTAGACTACCAAAAGGACGTAAAACAACTAGCGTTCACTCGCTGGGACTTCACAATTCACTGAGCTGACACCTTGCCAAATAATTTCTGCACAGACCTGGATTATTTCCTGTCGAAAAGTCGCCAAAATCTTCCACATTTCCTTTTCGTTTCATGTTACGACCGCAGCTGGGGACGCCCGTCCCATTTTTATGATGTAAATTTAATTATGACGGTGTCAATTGGCAATAGATGAGTTTAATTCCGCCGAAGGGGGTAATTGCAATAACACGTTTAACGTAATTACAGTCGCTGAGTCGCTGAACATTCGCATTTTCTCAAACTCATGATAATAGGGTTCGCAGCGAGCGCGTTTGCAGATAAGAATTCGAGAAGGGGTCCCAACCCCGCGACCGCCGTCGTGACATTACATTAGCTGGGGGTGGAAACGGAGCTGTTTGCGTTTGCGGCCTTATCGTCGGAGGGGCTTTTACAACGACGGCTGTTTTGGCACTGGCGTAGAGAAAAATTTCATCTACAAGTTAAATGAGGAAGCCGTTACGAAAAATATCGTCTCCGCGCTCGATGTTGCATTTTAGCCCTCTCAATTAATGATGCTGCTCCGTGTGTTCTTTAAGAATAAATTGATTAGGAGCGGGCGCTAATGGTAATTCGGAGATTGTGGATGGGAGGTGAGAGTTAATCCGAGCCTCATTACACCAAAGCACCTCTACTCAGAGTTCTCTTCCACCGGTCTTAATTGCGTTGGAGTTGGGACAAAGACGCCGGTTGTGGCGTGTGCGTGACGGGAATTTTCGCAGGATACCAAACGCCAATTACCTGGTTATGTTGAACGCTTTTAATGGCTCGCATTACCATTTACCCCGATTCACATAATTACTAGAAAAACCGTTTGCATCCAATGAAACTTAAGACCGTTAATGATCGCACATAAATAATGTAAAATAATAGTAATAGACGGAAGCATTTGAAATGCAAACTGAATTATTGTGATTCTTTGAAATACGGCACACCTGAATATAAGTGGGGCACATCAAAATTCATCCCGTCAATTGAATATGTATGAACGTCATGAAAGCCCGCCTTGTAGATTTTTGGACCTGCATTTCTGCAAAAGGAAATTCTCGGGCAAATTTGCAATCTATCAGCTTAATTCGAGCGAAGGCGATAAGAATCAATCAAATCCATTACTATACAGGGTGATTCTTTTAAAGCGGCGATTTGGAAATTTTGGACTTCTTATTACGATAGCGAGCTGCAATTTGGTGTACGATGATAATCAAGCCTTGCGAGCCAAATTAAAATATTTTCAAGATGGTGGCATTTCTGCATATACCGGAAGTCGCGGCCATCTTTGTTTTTTCAAATGGCAACCCTAATTATTTATTTCATTTTTAGAATCGTCTTTAAAATTTAAGCAAAACAGTCCAGTTATATTGGCCTATCTGTCATAGTTTTGGAATTATATCATTTTATCTGTAAAAATTTTGATTTGCGGGGGTCTAGAAAAAGAATCATAACTCTCAGCTCCTTTGTCCTAGGTGAATTTTGTTTATTGTTTTGTGTAGATGAAGGTTCGAGCAATGTATTGTGTTAGTCAATCATTATCTGAAATGAAGCAAAGATAGCGAAAAAAATATTTGAAAATAACAATCACAGAATGATGATAACTCAATTTTTTCAAATGTAATGACACATTTTTTAGTGCAGCTATCGAAAGAACGTTAAAAAATAGGACAACTTTTGTTAATATATCCTATACCTATTATACATAGTTTTAGAGTAATCCTCATTTCTTTACAAAAATCAACTCGCCACCATGATTTCGCAAAGATCTAGTAGCCTATGAACGTAAAACAATTGATGCTACTGTCAATTACGACGTTTTACTTGTGAAAAGCATAATGTTAAACCAGATAGGTTTTCTTATTGTCGTCATTATAAACCTTAAATTTATGTTAATATAATTTAATGTAACAAATTCGGATAATAATACATAACTACAAAACATTTTCTATGTGGCCTCTGTTGTGATTTATACATTCCATTATCCGTCGTTGAACACCAACTCCAGTAGTCCTACGAATTTCATTTGGATCTAACCCATTCATTGTATTGTTGATTCTAGCAATCAAATCTTCGAGCGTTGCAGGTTCTGTTTTATAAACTTCTTCTTTTAATCGTCCCCACAAATAAAAGTCGAGCGGTGTCAAGTCTGGCGACCTAGGAGGCCAGAGCCATGGTCCCTTATTTCCCCACCATCTATCCTCAAACAAATCTCGCAATTTTCGATCAACAGCCACTGTAAAATGCGCTGGTGCACCATCCATTTGGTACCATGCATTCATCATTTCCTGCAGTAGTAAATTGTCAAGAAAACTTTCTAGGATATTGTGTATTATATCCAAATATCGTTGCCCATTCAAGTTTTCTTGGTAAATGTACCAATGTATCCGATTGTCCATTAATAAACAAAAAACGTTAACCGAAAACTGTATTTGATTTTCCACTTCAAATACTAATTGCGGATTTTGAACTGCCCAAAAATGATGATGATATCTTTACTTAATTTTTGATAATGATTGACCAGCACGGTACATTGCTTGAACCTTCAGCTACACAACACAATAAACAAAATTCACATATAGTTCCAAAACTATGACAGATAGGCCAATATAACTGGTTAGTTTTGCTTAAATTTTAAAGACGATTCCAAATCTGAAATAAATAGTAAGGGTTGCCATTTGAAAAAACAAAGATGGCCGCGACTTCCGGTATATGCTGAAATGCCACCATCTTGAAAATATTTTAATTTGACTCGCAAGGTTCGATTATCATGGTATGACAAATTGCAGCTCGCTATCACAAGTCCAAAATTTCCTAATCGCCGACATTAAAAGAATCATCCTGTATAGTTTAGAGTTTATGCGGTTCTCAGAGTGATTTTGGTCAACACACATCGATGCCGAGGATTGCTTAAATTGCGTTCGGAACGCGGAGCGCTTTGCGTGAGCTTTAGGCAAGCTTTTCGGCCAGAAAAGCGTATTTAGGTAATTCTCCGAAAAACTCCAATCCCGATTTGATTTCTTAGTTAAACACGAGCTGCCGAAGCGGTGTTCCAACAAACTTTTCCTGCTAATTTAAGATGCGACAGGAGCTTGTCGGAATCCCGGGGGAGTCCAATCACATTGCGTAAATCTAAGAAAGCAGTAACATTAAAAAGCGCACTGTAGCGACACGTAACTCTCCCGTGGAGGGGAAATTGGGGCTGCACCACAGACTTTAGTGATAATGTAAGAGTTTCGTTCGGGCAAATTAAATATTTCATTCGACTTGTGCAATACGAGCCGGACTAAAATACGAATTACCGGATGGAATAATATCGATTGCGGCAATCATGAATCGAGTGCCTAGAAACTGACAGTGACAACAAAACCACATAAATTATGATTAATCTGAACGGTTCGCGCGGAGACAATGATGAAAAACGTATTTAATCGCTCCACTAGAATTGTTTGTCACAAGAACGAATGCACCACCGCCGTACGTATTTTATTGCACATGCACGTCAGCAAGGACTTTAATTAAAAATAATCAAGTTTGGCGTGTAAAAGGGGAGCCGTCCCCGTCCACAAACCCCGGCTTTGACGGCCCGGGGGAAACTCCACCCCGTCAATCTGCAGTTTTTATATTTTGAGTTCAAACTGAAGCGTGTTCGTATTTTAGCGCAACTTTCCACCTATCGATTCTATACTAATCACGATTTAATCAGTATTTATTTTGAATGATTCTGGCGACAGAATCGGTTTATGGGCATTGATTTGAGCGCTGCAAGAATTTTCGTAATTGTTGGCCGGACGACAGTCCGATCGTTGACACCATTGGATTTTTGGGGTCGAAAACATCGTTGATTAAATTTCACGCAACCTCACGTCACTTTATCTGAATTTAATCTGTCCACCCTGCAGATCTGGGTTTTTTCGTTTTTATTAAGTCGGAAGCTCGGCTCTATGCACACTACACACACCGAATCCGGTGAAAATTAGCGCCTGCACACCGAGCAAAACGCCGTTTATCGTTGGATCTAAATGAGCACCGCTTCTAATTGGAAAACGACACAGTCCCCGCATGCGGTACACGTGATTTTCTCACTGCAAACACCAGAGGTCGTCTGCAATTTCCGTTAATTATAACGAAACATCGAGAGTGTCAACAAACGTTTGCCGTCTGCAACCTCTGCTTCACACTGCAGATGATTTCGTTTTGGAAGCCCCTAATGAAGGCTGCTCTCACTTTAGCATATACACCCTCAATGCGCAATGGAACGTTCGCAGATGGTCCCTAAATTATGATGATTTGTTCAATCTATGTGAATTCGTTTGTCTTGGCAATGCTCACAAAGTAAAACTGCTGGACAACTGAAGCGTTTCACTCTAAATTTTGGCGTGTTTTCAAACAAGTATAACTCTGGCGCACTAGTCGGATTTATGAACGGTTTTCTTTACATGAAAGCTCCAATTTATATCCAACTAGAAAGTGCAGACTACATTAATGTCATATTACTTTGTCTGCAAGAATTGGTATAACTACAATTTTTCTCTACTTTGTTCTGTTCGCTATCGTTATGTTATATTTCACTTCCTCCAACCATCTCTATTTTTCAGTCGGGTTTTCTACGCAACACTTGTAAAGGAATCACATAACCCAGCAATCGGATTTTCTGTGGCTTTATAAATTTCGTTATAATGGGCCCTTTTTTTGTATAGCATTTGTAGTTCCCTTTTCCATCCTTTTTCTGTACATTTCTCTCCATAAATGGCTCCTAACTTTTTTTCCATCTTCCCAAAGACCCTTCTCACCTTTATTCAGTATCTAGGTTTTGCATGCGTGGCACTGCGGGTCTTATTCTAATTAGTGTCTGATATATCCTTATTTTCGAATTCTATTTGGACACGATCAGTGTTCTTAATGCTCTCCAAATTACGGTTTTTACATTTTGCTATTCTTTATTCAATGTCTTGCTCCTCGTACCTCTCATTTTAAGCATTTTCAAGTAACCACCAATCCGAAATTATAAACCTCCTGTTTTTGTTCTTTAGTTTTTCTTCGATTTCTCTTCCTGTGATTTCCATTTCCATTTTCATATTGATTTTCCGCGAATTTATCTACTTCTAGTCCAAACACTCTTGCCTCCTGTTCTAAATCCCCTGTTGCCTGTTGAGGCATATCCATTCGACCCTCTTGCTTGTTCTTTTTCGGAGAGGAACGGAGATGATTTTTGCCAGTGGTACAGGGGATTCAGGGATAAATGACACAAGGATTAACTGCACTGTTAGTTACTTTTTCCATGTAAATAAATTATGTAGTTATGACCAGTGAATGACCAAAACTATGTAGAAGGGTTTGCTTGTTATCATACTAAGAACACGTATTCGTATCGCCATTGATGGTTCAGCAGAAATTATGATTTTTTGCATACATTTTCATTCTATGCACATTTTACAATTGAGTGTTTGGCAGGACAGTAATCCTGCTGTTTTTTCGAAACAACAAGGAATAGTTTTTCGCTAATACATATTTAACAATAAAATCACTTCAAATCATTTCTTCGTCGCAGCTACGGATTTATACCATTAGTAATATTTTTATCAACAGTTTAAATTTTGGCTCTGTTCAGGATAGTGCTACTGCTTTTATTTTTTCACTAAAATTAATATCATTAATGGCCCTTCTGAAATTTTGTCTCTCGTATTTTTGAATTTTTTGTTCGTAAGAGACTTACGAATACTCAAAAACTGGAACAAGTCGTTTCAGAATCGGAGAAAAAGAAAGCGATGTCGAGCTCTAAATTTAATAATGTTAGCAGAAGACACAAGTTAGAACCATATTATGGCCGGAGGTCCCTTCCGGAGATTGGAAACGGTCTAAATCTTTACCACATGTTTGTATATCAACGTGTGTAATCTGTACTAGTTACATTACTTTAATATTACTGGCCTTTTTTAGTAGATATAAAATGGGGATTTCATCTAAAAAAAGGCGTTATAAAATCCGAAAATTTTGAAAAAGATAAATTTTTTTAAACAACTTTAAAATTTGGCTGGAACTATTCAATTTCCCAGCAGTTTATTAGGAAGAAACTGACGCTTTAATAGTGTTTTCAACTTTTTTCTATTGTCCTTTTTAATTATTCTTATTGTTGAAAGTATAATCTTTTGCTTCTTCATTTCTTTGTTTCTGTAAGGATAGAACTTCTGTCTATTTTTACATTATACATTTAAAGAAGACTAGTTTAGTAGTGTAGCTTGTAATGTCCTTTTTATTAAATCTGGAAAGCCCAACATGATAAAGCACACTAAATTTTACAAAATTGGCGACATGGTTTATTTGCACGATTATCAAAATTTTAGTTAGATTAAAAATCTAACAACGTCCAAATATCTTATAAAACAATTCTCGAGAAGCAAGGAGAATTAAAAACGGTTTCTACAAAAAATTATTTCATAATTCGAGTCGAATGCAACCGAATAAAATAATTGGTCTGTTTTGTTAATTCAGTAGTTTTGACAGAAAGGAAACAACTGTGCTGAAAATTTTGGACGACAAACATATCAAAACTGCATTAGACTCAGAGAAATTCATCGCTTTCTCTCTTGTTATTGCAAGTGGGCGATTTGTGGTCAAATCGGACTACCGCGTAATTGCATTAAGGGTATTTTTGGAAAATATGGATCGTGATGGAACTGCCGGGGGCGCCACTTCGTTAAAACGTGGGATTGACCACCGACGGGGGAATAACGTTGTTGCCGCCCCAATTCGAATTAATTCTCCCCTCTCTTATTTTGTTTTTTCCCTGTAGACATGGTGATGGTAAAACAACAAGTTTTAGCATCAACAAATCTAAATTAATACAAAAACGTCGCTTCATGTTATAAAATAAAAATTGTTCAGTGTTGAAGAGAGTTTTTCATTTGCAAACAAAGGCCACAACATTTTTTGGTCCCATCGAGCCGGATCCTGAGCATCGAAATGCAGAAATCAGTTTCTTCTCATTACTTGGCTTTGTTTCAACACGTGCTTCCGAAAACGGATGGTCCTTCAATCAAGAAAAGAAGTTGGTGCTAGTTCTCAAAACCAAGCAAATACTGCGAGTTGGTAGCGGAAATTTAGTTCACGGTGAAATTTGCAACATTTCATCATCCTTCCTGTCCAAACTTGTCGGCTTGTGCGAAGCGTGACGTCACGGCGTCATCCCACATCCCCTCGTGAGGATCATCACCCGCAATCAACAAAACAGTATTCTCTCTCACTACATGGTCGCCAGATCTGCGCTGCCATCGTAGTCAGCCATCGTCATTCTTCAACCGTCATCATTTGGATGAAAATTGAAACAATAACTACGATTGAACAAGGTGAACTCTTTCCTTAATTTCATTTCCCATTCTTTCAAGATTGACTTTATCGTGCCTGATTTTCATTGTTTTGATTGTTTTCGTTCAGGCAAAGCCTTTATAAGTTCTCTACGTTTGCTTCCTTTTGTACTCTTATTTAAATAATGGATTTAATAAGAAAAAGAGGAACTATCAAGGCTAAGCTTACGCGATTCGGGGACTACTTAAGCGAGCTAAAGACTAATTTCGATATCAATCGAACTTTACCAAACATCAAGGTAATTGAACTACGAAAAAGATTATTCAGTATTGACTCACTTCTGGACAGCTTTAGCGATTTGCAGTTGGAAATAGATGTAGCTAACAGTGAAGAAGATAATCAGGCTGAGATTTTGGAATTTGAAAACAAATACTATAGTTTAATATCCGAAGCTGAAGCGATATTAGAACAAGTTGCACCTATTGCGCAAACACTTTCTCAAAGCTCGGTTTCAATTCACGAAACTACAAACTCCGAATCAAATCATGATTCAATTTCTAACAATGGCGCTTCTGCGTGCATAAAGGTTCCTCCTATCAATCTTCCGACATTCAACGGAAATCCGGAAGAATGGTTAAACTTCAGAGATCTTTTCAAAAACATGATTCACGAAAGCACTTCTCTTAGTGATGTTTACAAAATGCATTATCTTAGTGTCTCTCTGACAGGCAAGGCTAGAGAAGCAATCAAAAATTTGCCGATTACCGCGGAAAATTATAAAATTGCTTGGGACAGTGTAAACGATCGATTTAACAACTCTCGTGTTTTAATATATTATCATATTAAAGCGTTGTTCAACTTAGAGTCAATTGCAAAGGAATCTTCTGGAAAACTCAGACACTTAATAGATACGGTAAAGAAAAATATAAGATTACTTGATTCTCTAATCAACGAAGAGGATCAAAAGGATGCACTCATTCTACACTTAATAAATTCAAAACTAGACAGTGTTACTTGTCGTGAGTTTGAAAATTCAAATTCTTTTGACGTCAATAATCATCCTACACTTGATCAATTATTACTTTTCTTAGAAAAGAAAGCTTCTATGCTAGAAACTCTTGAACAACGATATCAGAAAGCTATCGTCGAGCGTGGAAGCAGCAAGTCTTTTATCTCTGTTGCAACTTCTTGTCCGCTATGCAAAGAAGCTCACAATCTATATTTATGTCAAAAATTCAAATCTTTAACGCCAACGGAGCGTCGGAAGAAGGTTAACGAATTAAAATTGTGTTTCAATTGTTTAAACAAAGGACATTTCATAGGCAATTGTCGATCCAAATTCAATTGTCAGAAATGTAAATCGCGTCATCACTCTTTATTACATGTCGAGCCTACCAAAGAAGCATTATCGAATTCATCTACACTTGATAGCAGCATAAATCTTTCTGCTATGTCCTTCAGTGCTCACAGAGTACTTCTCTCGACTGCATCTGTGCAAGTTTTCGACCGTTTTGGTAACACACATCAAGCTAGAGTGTTATTGGATTCTGGCAGCATGTCTAGTTTCATAACTGAGAGCTTAGTCAAACGATTGAAGCTCGATCTTCTCCCAGTCGAACTCAAAATACGTGGTATAACTGGTGCTGCCACAAACATAAATTCAAGATGTAGTGTAAAGATCAAGTCAAATCACACTCGCTTTCAATTGGAAACCAGCTGTCTAGTAATGCCCTTCATTACTGGTAAGATACCTGGTGATGATATCGACGTCACAAAGTGGAATATGCCGCAAAATATTCCTCTTGCTGACGAGAATTTCAATATACCAAGCAAAATAGACATTTTATTAGGCGCCAACTGCTTTTGGCAAATTCTTTGCAACGGTCAACAATCATTAGGCGCTGGTAATCCCATTTTGCAGTTTACAAAGTTTGGTTGGATTGTTAGTGGTGCCGTGCAAGCTATTTCCTCTTCGAATCCCATTTCCTGCAACGCTTCTTGCACTTTGGACATTTCCGAGCAGTTAGCTAAATTCTGGGAAATTGAAGAAATCTCTGAAACCAAGATTTACTCAAAGGAAGAAAATGAGTGTGAGCGACATTTCGTGAAAACGCATAGACGTGATTCAAATGGTAGATTCATTGTCTCAATTCCATTAAAGAATTCAGTTAACGAATTAGGTGATTCATACGAAAGTGCTAAATCGCGTTTTCTAAATCTAGAACGAAAATTACAAGCCAACTCAGTTCTTCGTACAAAATACGTAGATTTCTTGCGTGAGTACCAAGATCTAGGTCACATGTCGTTAGTTACTTCACAATCTAACGAAAATTCATTTTATCTTCCTCACCATGGAGTGTTAAAGGAATCAACAACAACTGCTCTTAGAGTTGTGTTCGACGGTTCTGCTTCTACAACAAGCGGAGTGTCATTGAATGACATTCAAATGATAGGTCCCACCATTCAGTCAGATTTGTTTTCAATTCTTTTGCGATTTCTCAAGCATTTCATAGCCATTTCAGCCGACGCAATCAAAATGTACCGCCAGGTTCTGGTTGAGCCCAATCAGCGACATCTTCAACGAATCCTTTGGCGCGAAACCCCATCAGAACCAATTCAAACTTTCGAATTGAATACTATTACTTACGGTACTGCGTCTGCATCGTTTCTTGCCATTCGATCTTTAACACAAACCGGAATTGACGTTTATGAATCAGATCCCATCCTAGCTAAAATAATTCGTGAGGATTTCTACGTAGACGATTTAATAACTGGAACAGACTCTCTCGAGCATGCCCATCACATCTGCAAGCGTCTCCCCCAGGTTCTAGAAGCGGGTTGTTTTAAGTTGAGGAAATGGATTTCGAACGAACCAGACATTCTCTCAAATTTTGAAAACACCGAATTGCATCCAGACTTTTTATCTTTTGATACCAGCGGGCTAGCAAAAACGCTTGGCCTCAGATGGTCATTCAAAAAGGATTTTTTTTCTTATTCAATCAAGGTGCCATCGTCACCTAACGTCACAAAAAGAAGTATCTTATCGGAAATATCGCAAATATTCGATCCATTGGGATTCTTAAGCCCGTGTATAATCATAGCAAAAATACTGCTTCAGCAATTGTGGCTAGAAAGAATTTCGTGGGATGAACAGATATCTCGTAATCTTCATGAAAGGTGGTTGTCTTTCCGGGCTCAACTTGTAAGTTTAAACAGCATCAAGATTCCTAGATATGTTTGTTGCAGAGATCCTGTTGCTACTGAGCTGCACTGTTTTGCAGATGCTAGTTCTGTTGCATACGGAGCTTGCTCATATATTAGGACGATCAATAAGGAAGGCCAAATTTCAGTCCATTTGTTATGTTCAAAGACCAGAGTCGCCCCCTTGAAACCAATTACTATTCCAAGGCTTGAACTTTCTGCTGCATTAATTCTAGCAAGATTAGCCAACCAAATTTTCAAAGCAATTCAAATCAAGTTTGACAGATGCTTCTTCTGGTCAGACTCTACAGTTGTCCTTGGTTGGTTAAAAACTTCCCCAAATCTCTTGAAAACATTCGTATGCAACCGCGTCGCGGAGATTCAAGAAACGTCCACTAAATTACAGGCCATTTGGCGGCATGTACCCACTCATTCTAACCCTGCTGATTTACTTTCCAGGGGCGTTCCCCTTAGCAAACTTTCAGATCTTGATCTGTGGTGGTCTGGTCCATCTTGGCTTTCTCTTTCTGAATCTTCTTGGCCAGCCCAGACTTCAACAACATCTGATCTTCCTGAATTGAAGTCAAATAACATTGTGATGATGGGAGTCAGTGTTGAAGGTTTCCCATTTTCAAAATATTCAAACATCACCAGACTTGAGTACATATTTGCTTATTGCTTAAGGTTCTTAGAAAACTGCCGAAAAACAAAAACTGACAGGAAGATCGGCCCCATTTGTTTGACTGAGTTGCAAACTTCACAAAAAATGCTTGTCAAAATGTCTCAATCCGATTCTTTGGCACCTGAGATAAGATCTTTAAAATCAAGTGAGTCTCATAAGATTAGCAGCCAATTGCGCGTTTTAAATCCATTTTTGGATAATGAAGGTTTGCTTCGTGTGGGAGGTCGTTTGCAAAACTCTAAACTTAGCTTTATGAAAAAGCATCCTTTGGTGTTGAAATCTAGTCATACGTTCACAAAATTACTTTTTGCTCGCGAGCATGAGAGGTTGCTACACGCTGGTCCTCAACTATTATTAGCTACAATTCGTGACCGGTATTGGCCTTTAGGAGGGAGAAATTTGGCTCGCTACACAGTCAGAAGCTGCAGAATCTGTTCTCGAGCTTCACCAAAGAACGTTATTCCCATCATGGGCAATCTTCCCGATGTTAGAGAAACACCAACAAATCCATTTATGACAACAGGTGTAGACTACGCTGGTCCTATTCTGATAAAGGATAAAAAGGGCCGGGGATCCAAGTCAATAAAGTCTTATGTAGCCGTTTTTGTTTGCTTCTCTACAAAAGCAATTCATTTAGAGTTAGTCAGTAATTTGACCACCGAAACATTCATTGCGGCTTTGCGAAGATTTTGCGCTCGCAGGGGCAAACCCCGTAACGTATTTTCCGACAATGGAACTAATTTTAAGGGCGCGAGCTCTGAATTAAAGGAGTTAGCTTCGTTTCTCACTGCGAATCACGAAGCTGTTCTTGAAGCAGCCTCAAAACATGAAGTCAATTGGCACTTCATTCCACCCAGTTCGCCGCATTTTGGCGGCCTATGGGAAGCCGGTGTTAAATCTGTGAAACATCACCTGAAGAGAGTTGCTCATAATACTTCGCTTATTTATGAAGAGATGTATACTCTTTTAGCACAAATAGAGTCAATCTTGAATTCGCGTCCCTTGTTCCCCTTGTCTTCTGACCCCAACGACCTAGAAGTCGTCACACCTGGACATTTTTTAATTGGACGATCGCTCCTTTCCATACCTGACCCGGACTTATCAGACATACCAGTTGCGCGTTTGAGTCATTATCAACGAGTTCAACAAATTCAACGACACTTTTGGACAAGATGGCACAAAGAGTATCTCACGGAGCTCCAAACTCGTTCCAAGTGGCATTCCAGTAAGGGCTCCCTACAAGAAGGCGATATGGTAGTCATAAAAGTCGATAACCAACCTCCGTTATCGTGGAAGCTAGGACGAATTATGCAGTTACATCCCGGAAAGGATGGCATTGCTAGGGTTGCCACAGTCAAGACAACCACGGCATCGTTCAGCGAGCCTTCTCCAAGCTTTGCCCTCTTCCCTTCAGTGATTAGTGCAATATTGTGTTCTGTGTTGCGCTTTAACTACGTCTTTCATAACAACTGTTTATGTTTATTATTGTTTTACAATGCAAAGTGTAACTAGAATAAGTTCATTTTGGTTTCTTTATTGAAAGCTAGAGCTTTCAAGGTGTGGGGGAATGTTGCCGCCCCAATTCGAATTAATTCTCCCCTCTCTTATTTTGTTTTTTCCCTGTAGACATGGTGATGGTAAAACAACAAGTTTTAGCATCAACAAATCTAAATTAATACAAAAACGTCGCTTCATGTTATAAAATAAAAATTGTTCAGTGTTGAAGAGAGTTTTTCATTTGCAAACAAAGGCCACAACAAACGTAATGAAGAGGGACGAGTGCGGTTTAGGGGCAATTAATGGCGGTGCGGATTCTAACTATTTGTTTTATTTTTCAGCGTGCAAACCAACACCAAGTGAATTATTAAAACTGTCGGATGAAGGTTCTTATAAGGAAAGATTCGTGCTTTAAATTGATAAATGTTGTTTACACTTTCTGTCATATGATCGTTTGGTTGGCACAAGAGTGTTAAATTAAGTGCAAAGATTGCTTCTCTATTTTATTATAGGTTGTGATTACTCTGACAAATCCAATTTGTTCCGAATCATTCGACAACCCATAACGGTTGCTCGCTACAAGATACAGACCATCAGCAATTGGCACACTTTTCCTGGCGGTTATTGCCATTTTATTGAACGTATAAAAATCTAATGGGATGTCGCACGTAATAGATTCCTGCTCGAGGTTATTAAGATGTTCCTCGAGGAAACCAGGACCTGACGTTTTAAATGGAGCGGCGTTTATACAAAAAAACTTCCTCTGATAGGACGTCGGGCTGGAAGGAACTTGTAATAAACTCAGTTTTTAAACTTTGATAGTTATTCAGGACATGATGCCGCAAAAACCACCCTTTCACATCATGTGCTGATTAATTAGGAAAGTTGCATGTGAAATATGGTGAAAAGCTGAAATTATTACACCTAGCCTTAATGCGTTTCGACAATTAGTTTAATTAATTCTGATGTGGAAGTTTGCTAAGAGAACAAAATCTGAAGATAATTATGCCAAAAACTTCAGGGAGTGAATTTTAAGCGCCCGAATATTCCCCGTTTTTTTATCCAATTAATATTTAAAAAAAAACTATATCCGGAGCGCAAATTAAATTAATATCTCACATGTTGCTGCCCTGAAAACACTAGTTTCATTAAAATCGGGGCCGGTTCGTGTAAATCATATTTTTTGTCGTTGCATTTCCGCTGCTGGGTCAAGCTGTGACTTGAAAGTTTATCATTTCGGTAGTAGAGCGTTAATTACCAGAAAAACAATTACAGTGGTACGAGTCGTGTAACAAATTTTTCGTGCACTCTTGGCGTACCAATTTTTTATTAGCGCGATCTTCCGCCATCCCTTATTAAATTCCTCGTTTCTCGTCGTTCGGCTTATGGCGGGCCTTTTCTCGAGCTCAATATCCGAGCGGGTTATTTCGGAACGCAGCCGTGCATTATTATTCTTATGTAATTTTCTTAGAGTGCACGGCGTTCTGGACTTTGGCACAAAGCCGAAACGGGAGGGCCGGAGGCCTCTTCGACGACAAAGCTCTCCGGACCCCAGCGACCTCCCCAGAAAGAAGCGGAAGTGCGCGCGCCTTCTCCACAATGGCAGAAACATAAATCACGACAAAAATAATAAATCTGACGCGAAAAAAGTCCTAATAGCCGAACGTGTACAGGAATTAATACGTTCGCACACACAACAATTCTCAGTGTGGCCTGACGAAGAAAAAGCAGTTCAACGCTGAAGCGTCTCTTTGCAATTATCACAAAATATCAAGTAGATGCACTCGGCTCAAGCTCGAGCCGCGTGCCTTCGCAAACATCCTTTGTTGCAATCCCGCGTCCATTTATTATTTACTTCAGCGTCCCTTCCATCAAACGGCCGACTTGAGAGAAGTGTGCTGAAATGGCCTGAAACTTGATGGTAATATGACGGAAGCGGAGCGCTCACGTTTGCCTGAAACTAGCGATCTGCCGACTTCGGTCCTGAATAATTTTCGACAATGGCCAGTGCAGGAATTTCACGGCCGACCAAAAATGGCACTCGTCCTGTCTGCGCCACGTTAGCCATAATAACGGATTTATCGCGGGTTTGTCATTTCATCCAAAACAAATTCGTGTCATTTTAGCTGAAATACAATCGCTTTTGTAATTTTAATTATATTCTATCAACGAATGGTTATTTGAAATGAAATAGTGTCGTGCGTTTCCCGTCTCTGTTTACATGCACTCGTTCATCTTTAACACTTCCAGAAACAACTTTCCGTGGAGTTCCTCGCATTTCCGCAACACGTCTCAGCCATCTTACAAACCGCCCTTATTCAAAAATAATATCATAAAAGGAACGTGCTAAAGCGCCTCCGTCTCCCCTTAATTCCGAATTTGTTACCCACGCTCATTCGCGATTGTTTTTATACCTGCTCTAATCCTTATTTTAAGCTCGGCTTAAATTCATTTAACCCGAGTCGAAAAAATTGCAATCAGTCCTAATTGGAAACGAACCCATTGCTTTGAAATTCCCACATTCGTATAACAAAACAACCTATCAAAGGAAGAGGTGGTCTTTATGCTAAGCGGACGCTTGGAGGCCGTGTGCAATTAAAGTGGTCTCGTGAATATTGTGTCAAGACGGATTTGGCTTTGTAGATCATGCCACGAACAGGTTTAAAACGTAACGCGGACTCGTAGATTATAGCGACGAAAATTTTGTGGGTATGGCAAACGTGAACGCTACAAAACGATGAAGGAAAAAAGAAGGAAGGGAACGTTTTTACGAGATAATTCCCAACGTTTTATAAATGTATAATTCAGAGCTTGTTCCAACTGAAAATTGATGGCATTGGCAGAATTCAGGAATCGATATTTGGTGAAAAATTGGAAACTGGTGACGATCTACTTCGTGGCAAAGTGTAGCACATATTTGCGGCGCCCGAAATCGATCGCTTGAAGAGAAGCGGTGCAAATGTTGCGGAAACTTTTCCCGAATCAGTCGGTGGCAATTTCAAGTCTCCAATCCGCCTAATTTATTGTCTGTATAAACGAGCTGCGAACAAGAAACAATGTCATTGATCGCATTCATTAAGGTGATGGCGCAGGCGGCGACTGCACCCGAAAGTTCAATTTATTGTTATCAGAGAAACAATAAATATCTGCGGTCTATTCCATTTCATTGCCGTGTGGAGATACGATCTTAATGATGCGGTTAATGTAGGAAGCAGAACTTTTTCATGTTGCACCCAATGTGCATCCCACAATCTCAAACAATTTCCAACTGGAAGCGAGATGGTTTGTGCTGATATCTGTTTCCCGCACAATTAATTAACGCTTTCGTTCTGGATAGGTAACGTTTCAGTAGAGGCCCACCGCATTGTTTGATTATTACGTATTATAAAAGTCTTTCGGTGGATGGGGTTGGATTTTTCAGGGCAGAAACACGATTCCGCTTTATAATGATATTGAAATTCCTCGTCGAAGTAAAGGAAATGTCGAGGGATTTCGCTCGACCTACTTACGATACTCTGTTCATTCCTTCTGCGATTTTTCTAACCGAAAGCTGTTAAGTTCTGCTCTGTCACCGCTCTGCAACATTTTAAACCAAACCGGCCGTCGATGAGTAGTTAACTTTTGGAGTGCAGGCGATAAAAAGTCGAACTTTTCTATTTTAATTCAACAATTAATTAAACTTTGGCAACTATTTATTTTGTTATTTCTTAAGAAAAGGAAGGCACCTCTTGATTTGGAGAAGGTACTTATATTCTTTAAAATACAGCATAACGTAGAAAATACAATTGTCGTGTTCAACCGTTTATATATCTTCGGAGAGACCCTGAATAATTTTTTTACTATTTTTTCCTGACTTCCTGAAGATTCTTAAACAATATACTGCACAGAATATTTGCCATTTCTGGGACCACCTGTATAATGTAAATAAGTACAATGCAACTTCGATAATACGAAAAATAGGTTTAGTTTTTGGGAGATTAGCAAATTATCCGGATTACCGAAGTATAAATTTTATACTTCTAAATCTCTCCAATAACTAAACCTTACACAAGATTTTCGATTTTTTTTAAATACATGTACCTACATATTTACATTCATCCTTATGTAGAAGTAAAAAGTGTTCATTTTTTTGTGAAATAATCTTAACGTAACGGTCTCTAGCTTCTCTTTGGATTCTTATTAGTAACAATGTCTTCAT
Source organism: Eledona agricola (assembly GCA_964023215.1). NCBI lineage: Eukaryota > Metazoa > Arthropoda > Insecta > Coleoptera > Tenebrionidae > Eledona > Eledona agricola. Next base: position 18,534,043 of record OZ026855.1, on the reverse strand, counting down.
AAGAAATAGTATTTTCTTCTGCCCCCTGAATTCATGTAGAAAAAATATTTCTGTGTCTGAATATTTAACTATCCGTGAATTATTAACTTCAATTTCAGTCATTTTCTTTTTTATTTTTTGTGAATACAATTAAGTATTTATCAATATAATTGTTATCTAACCATCTTTCGTCCTTATTGCCCCATTAGTAATTATTTGGATCGGTAATATGTATGTGGTGCTTCTATTTATATTACAATGTCATCATTTACTAAAGATTGAAGCAGCTGTTGAAAAGTAGCCAGTGGAATGTCATCTTCATCAGCATCTGCTTGTTTCTAAAGCCATAATATCGACCAGTTCTTAGTGATGAGGTTTTCTGTTATAGATTTTGAAACAAAATCCAGATTTCTCACAGCTTTCTTCAAAGTAAATTTAAAACCTTCACGAGATTGACATCTTTTTTTGTTATTAAAGAAGCCAAGGTTTATGTTCTTAGTTAAATTTTGGTCCATCGGCTGCACACTGGCAGTACAGTTTGATGGTAGAAATAGCACTTTAAAATTTGGCTCATCTGAAATGAGTTCTTTCATTGGATGAGGAGGAGCGTTGCATACAAGTATAAGTAACAATGCCTTCTGTGGCTGTGTTAAATAAGTCATGAAATTTGGCTGTGGTCATCCATATTTTTTGCTGGCTTTGTCCATTATAGGCAGTTACTAGTTCTTGAAGGCTCGTGGATTTAAAGATTTGTCAATAATCAGAACTGTGGGTCCTAGTAAACTTGAAGCATGGCATAAAAGTGACTCGGTCTTTGGCCACTTTCTTTCGGGTGGCAACATGTATCCGTTTTGTGTTGGAAAGACTCTTCAAAACCTATGACTGTTCAGCCTTATAAACTTGCTCCGGAGTTAATTGCATTTCGTCAATAACATTAAGTGGAATGGTTTTACTACTCCTCAAACTCGATTACCGTGCCTCTTTTTAATTTTATTTAGCCATTCTAGACTAGCCAAAGAGTCATTTTTACCAATCATCTGCTCATAAAATCATTTCGCCTTAGTGCGCAAAATATCACTAAATACAGGGGCATTCTTATAACTTACATTGTAGTGAATATAATTTGTTTATTTATATTTCATATAGTCTATAGGTCCGGATTAGAGAAATAAAATTGATAAAAACGCAGAGGCGTCCGCACTAATCGCGTCCAGATTATCGATGTTGTACTGTAGTAGAAATTTTTTTATTGAATAATACAGTTGCAAATTTTACATGTTATTACATATAGTTTCTTCCAATAACAGGCGTACAAGATTTGTAACACATGATGACAGAGTGATCTTTACAGACCTGCATTTTGCAGTTTATGTACACGCTGATCAGACGTCTTGATATCCTTAACTTTCGGACATGTATATTGCATCGCTTTCTTGCAGTTATAACTAGCTGAAGATGAGTCCAAATAACGCAAAAATGTCTTCTTTATGGGTAGCTTTTTTTATGTTTGCAATTTTTCTCGCTCGTACTTTTACTTTAAATCTGAATATCCACGATCAATTATGTGCCCGCAGGTTTCACAAAATGTATGAAAACATGTCATTTAAGTTGGTTAAAGGATAATTAGCAACTGATCGCGTCAAGAGTGATAACGCCATCAGCTGATTATTGCTATATTATTTTATTTTTATGCGATACAAATATTGCACTGGGGGTTCACAATCACCCCCGCAACGCCGTGTTTTTTTAACTTACAAAAACGTAGTTTGGGCTAGCTGTTACACCTGCCTAGTTAGAAGGGAGCATTTCAAGAAATATTCTTTATTGTAGATTTATTCTAAAAAAACCAGGTGAAATGCGGCGAGTTTGTTTAATATTGAGCGGAAAATAAATTTCTTGCTTTAATCCCAATGTCCGGATATATTAGCTTCGTTTGAAATCCACATAAAGTATATTACCTCATTTTAATTACAACTAAAGTAGATTAGAACTGCCTCCAGTAAGAATTTTTAATCCAAAAACCTGATAAAAGCTCTCTGCTTTGACCGAGTCGAAACTTCATTTACACGCGAACACTGCAGCTGGAGAGTGGAGTTTATTCCCGGACCTGGCAATAAAAACTGTGATAAATCGGGAAATTGAGTGAACAAACCGCTCTTCTTGTGCGTCGACGCCCATTCAATACTCTTCCCCCGATTTTATTTAACAGTGATTACCGTAAACGAATTTCGCCGAGCGGACGATCTTAAAGCGGGACCTGTTTAGAAACGGATGGGCGTTGTTTATTGTGAAGCTTACATGCGCATCGGGAGATTTTTAAAATGAAATAGTAGAAAACGATAGCGCTGGATAGACTTACCTGCCATTATCCGAGATACCGTACGTGTGTTTGCACTTCTCCCTCAGATGCAAAAATTTGATAAGCGCCGCTGCGAACTTACCACTTAGACGAGCAATTAAACGCAAATAATCCTCTCCAGCTAAGAAACTTTCAAGTTGCTAAATTCCTCAACGCGGAAACTTTAATTTTGTCTCTTCAGTCTTTCCGTCTTAAGCACCTCATAAAATAAAAATTCTAATTGAAGTTTTTGTCTCGATTGCATGGTCTGCTTTCCGTTTAGGTTTCCAGATAAACTCCAGTTCACAAGAAACGGCCTTTAAGCTTCCACTTTGTGATAAAAGTGGTATCTTATTACTTGACGTAATTTATTAGACAAATTTAATTTATGAATTAGGTAATAAAGGAGATAAGTGAGATTAGATTTTCGCCTCAAGAGCCAACAACTATAACCAACTATAGTTGGCTGGTTGTACACTAAAATGGCTATTTTACTTGTTTAGTTGTCGTCTAGAATGTAGCCGTACGTCAACGCAAACCATTATCATTAGATAATATTATTTAGTGTACATAGCAGGCACACATTTTCACTAATCGAGATTTATACAGATTTGAATAACAGAGTTAGGACGAGATTGTTGGAAAGTTTCCAAAAGGGTTTGGAATTAAAACAGACAAACGGGGCGGATGAATTTCCGCACAACAAATCTATTTGCTTGAAAAGAAAGACAATAAGCCGGAAATGAGTATTTCATCCAAATCTGAAACAAAATAGTGCAAAATACACATGATGCAGGAAAGAGTTGCCAAATGCGTACTGATTAACAATCGATTTAGTGGCATATGAATTAAATTCTATTTAGTCAAACAACAATTTTATTTTACCTTTTTAGCAGTTATGAAAAAATGGAGAGGCTTACTTGATCAAGGCAAATGGGTATAATAAAATTTGTTTAAATAACGAAACCAACATTAAGAAAACACCATTAAGATGTTCTGAAAAACATGTTGAAATTTTGACCTTCTCCTTTCGTCGTTATTGTATTGTCGTTATAAAAAAAATTAGAATGATGGGGTTTATCAGAACGTTAATATTCCTAGTTCAAAAGAGCCCTTCATTTTTAGAATTACCCAATGAAAAAATAGAAGTTGTAGACGATAGTGAAAAGTGACCAAATTTATACTGTCAATAAATTTTACTAACAAAATTGATTTTTCGTTGCTTTCGTTCCCTTTTTCCCTCTTTTCTTCCAGGAGAGAAAGTTATACTAGTTTATGGAAAGACATCGGAAACCAGCAATAGACTTTACCAGTAGTCCTTATATTAGAGATAATTAGGAAAACAAAAGTAAGTAAAGGTTGAGAGAAGTATGTATAACTTTACAAGAGCTATTTCAACAAATGTTTACAAAAACTAAATGAAAATGATTCAAATAAAATTTTTCTTAATGCGCCATGTGTTATTGCTTTTTTGCAAGAGAAAGACTGCTTTTGCTTTCTTTGTTAGATAGTATACAAAGTATACAGGTTGCGGTATTTAACTTGACACAGTAAATATCTCGAATATAAATCGTGGTAGAGGTAAATGTTTAAAAAAAAGAATTTTATTTGAAGGAGGCATGAACGCAGCTGCATCAATTCCTGATTTGGATTACGATTTTAAGCTTATTTCAAGGTCCACTTCGTAATTTCAAATGGAAACATGTTTTTAATAGGAGCCTCAAAATCTGCATGCTAAAATATAAAACTTTTGGTCTATGACATTTTGCCATTCTGCAATATTTAAGTTTGAAAGAAAATATCAAATTTCATATTTGAAAACCAAAAATCAATACCCCTTAATAAAAAACGTAATGAAATGGTATATTACATAACGAAAGATGTAAGCAATTGCTGTAATTGCAGTTTATAACTTGAGCAGTGTACTGTACTTTTTCTCCCACCAAAAGATGGATTCCAATTCTATTTTGGCGACGATATTCAATGAAAAACATCAAAACTGAATACAATGCGAGAACTTGAGCTGTCAATCGAAACGACAAGTGACACTAACATAAACATAAACCCAGTACCGCGAGGAAATTACGATAACTGTTACGTAATACATATATTAAAAATTAGTAACTTTTTCATTTCGTAACATGTAGCACGTAACGATGTGTTTACTTGCGTATAATTGAAAGTTTACTGCACGGGAGTAGAAAAAATTACTAATGGAACAAGTGCTACAATGATCGTTTGATAGAACGAGGGGCTTCAGTGTTTTAGCCTGCTAGATCGTCAGCGGTTTTTTTCCATGGAGATTTATTAAAGAAAAGGTGTGCCAAATTGTACTTAAAACCTTGAAAACTTGAAGAAACTCATAAGAATTTAGCAAAAATATCAGAATCAGAAAATGTATTGGAGTTGAAGGTCATCATTGTGAACACTTGTTACATCAGTTATTTTTCATTATAAATTTTTTTGTGAATGGTGGGTAATCGATTTTTGCTATTCAAGGGTGATATATTTCAAACTTAAATATGACACAAATTTACAACTCTGACAAGATGTATAGACAAAAGTTTATTATTTTTTCACACATATTTATTGGGATGCTGCGATTAAAAATGTAGGTTTCCATTTAAAAATAACAAGTTGACCTCGAAATGTCCCTGAAATGCTTATTTAAATGAAGAATTGATTACCTATCCTTGCCTCTTTGAAATAAAACAACATTTACATTTAGAACACATTTTATTTGAAACAAAATCCTTTACACGATTTATTTTTGGGATATTTTACTGTGTCGGGTTAAATCCTGAAATCTATATATCACTTGAAGTACGATTTTGGACATAGGGCAGTACGAATATTTAAGATGTAGGTTTCTTATAAGCTTTTAAATTGTTCTTGAAATGGCTTGAAACACATATTAAATTTTAAAACAAAGCTGACATGTCAAGACATTAACCCTGGTATCAGTTTATGATGATTAATAAATAAATAAAAATATGTTCGCTCGTGCAATTTTGTACAAGAAGAATGGTTGGGTGGGTCGGGAGATTCGGTACGCAAAAAGCATTGCTAATTAATGCACGAGTCCTTTTCTTTAAAAAATGTTCACTTTCCTTTCACATCCGCGTCATTACAAAAGCAATATCAAAGCTCAATACGTCCTCGATTTACTTTGTCGCCGATTGCATTGAATCGAATGCTCCGTAATGTCCTTTATTTGATAAATGTTGATGCCATCATCATTCCACGGAATTCTCTGCAGTTCAAGATTTTATCAGACGCTATCCAAGAGACGACCTCTGAAGAGATGATAGAATCTCCGCCATTCGGGCACTTTGAACGCATAATGCCACTCTCGCCTTAAGAATAAAAATTGACTCCTTGAATATCATATCGGCCCGAGGGAATCGCTAGAAAACGTCGAATAATGACTTGTATCGTAGGATTCGAAAAGGCCAACCCCTCAAATCCTGAGATTATTACTTATATCGGAAAAGCCCCCGGGCTTAACCGTTATTAATTCTAAAGCTCTCTCTCTCTCCCATTTCTATGTAAACAGGATGTAGGCAATTCTTCTTGAAGGTCTTCGGCTAAACTTCAAACGGTTAGTCCTTTTTGAAACCGTGGACTTGTCGATAAAAACCAAGCTTTTAAGGTTGTACAAATTTGATGAGCGAGGATATTCGCTCAGGATTAAGTCAATAATTTTGGTTTGGACGGGCACATCAATTAGGGGCAAAAATAGATTCGGTTAATTCCCCTTTCGATTTGACGTCACATGTATTTCTCGGCGCGCTCGACCTCGTGTTACCATCGATCCGGTCCCTCCTGCGAATGCTTGGCGTTGCAAACCTTGTTGCAGGAAGGATTCGCTTCTAATCCTTCCACGCTCCAGTTCACCCACGAAGCCGTTTCGGATGGCGGCTCCGAGAAACGCACCGACGCAACTTGTTTCCACACGATTTTATTAAATTTTCAGCGTTATGTTTTGTTGCGATTGCTGAAGGAAATTTCTTCCGGGTCAGCGACGTTCCAATTTCCGTTGCCGGAAAATCGCTAATTGGAAAAATGCTTATTTCCAAGCCGCGCAGACAGCCCGCCGAAAGCAACGTCACCGATCCCGGCTTGCGTTTTACAATCTAAATTTGTGTTTCTCGGCGAAAGTAATAAAGCGACTACAAGAGCGGTCGGCAGTTAAAAAAATGTTTACAATACGACCGTTGCACAGTACGTGAACACTATAAAATTCTCTTTTAATCCTTCCTTCCGTCGCTATAAAGCCTTACGACTAACGAACAGCCGCGGATCCGGAATGGTCACCGGAAAACAAAGTGAAAGACATGAATTTTAAGCGGCGGTTCGTTAAAATCGGCTCCGAGTGAGTGGGGATTTAAAAAGCGGATTAACGATCAAGTGCAACCAGAAAAGGGCCCAATTTCTTTGATATGCAGTGCCGGAGCGTTTTTATGTAAAATGTATCCACTCGAGGGATCACTTCCAGCAGCGGCGTCGAGTTTTTTATGCGAATATTCTTCGCACGCTTGGGAATCGCAAAAAGCGCTCTTCTTGTTTATTTCTTAGTTTCTGTCCCACTAAACGACTTTACGAATCGTCGCGGCAAATCGCATTTATTCAAAACCGCAACGTTTCGCGTAATCCACTTTTCCGATGAAGTTAATTTTAAAAGTCGACCCGACGCGAACTTATTGTAACTAGTTCTCGAATTAAGTTAGCGCCGAAGAATATAAAATGACATGTAAATGAAAAACGTGCTTTAGACGGAATATTTAAATGGACGCCGCCGTACAAAGTCCAATTTGCATCTCAATTTTTCCGGCGCTCGCCGACGCTTTTTTCCGTGTTCATAATTGTTTCCGAATTCGGGCGTCGAAAGAGCGACGGAATGCGAGATAAGTGCATCGCTTTAAGCGGACAGATGCGCTTTAAAAACACAAAGACAACAAACACACTAGTGACGAGAGCGAAGCACTGCGAGCAAACTTTTCCCGGATGCATTTAATACTCGTCGTGAAATTTCAATTTGGCGCGCGGATGTATTGTTGCAGGGCCGCACTTCGTTCCCATTAATTTGTCGGATGAAAAATTGCAGCGCCTTCTACACGCCGAATTTAATTACGCGGGCTCCGAGGTAATTATTTTCAGATTCCGGGCGCGACTGTCGCCGACAACGAAAAACTTTGCAAAGCTCGACGTTTAAGCCTCCGGGGATGTTGCTGCTTTGTTCCTATTTACATAATTTGAGTGGTAATCGATGAGTTTTGTAGGCAGTTTTTCGCGAACCCGCAACCCTCATTGCGATATACTTCCTACGTCGTTTACTAAATTTGAATATACAATTTTCAACGACTTAATTCCATCCATTAAAATTTTATTATATTATTCCGAGATTCGAAAACTCAGACGGGCAGGAGCGAAATGGGATTTCTAATGGACATTCTTAAATTTATTACGAATTTTTCTTATGCAGTGATTCGTTTCTACTATTACAATAACAAAGACGGATGGCGCAATAAGTTTGCCAAACGTATATTTTAAAACCAAAATTTGTGAGAAACTTATAAGGGGATGTGGACCTCACCACAACAATATTTATGCTCCATTTTAAACGATTCTTTTGTAACTCAGGATTATCCTTGACGTTGACGAGGTATTTATATCGATTATCACGAGCCGCCGTTAACGCTACGAGGATAGCTCTAAAACTGACATTTATTTTACATCACTGTGAAAATCTATTTAGCATTATAAAGATCATACAAAAAGGGATTCTCGAGACTCCGTGGAATATTCAGTGACTTTATAAAAACAGTAACAACAATATCGTTCAACGTTCTGATTATCAAATGCCGTCACGTGGTCTTCGCCGCCATTAGGAGGCAAAGTGCATATTTTTCTACGTTAGTTTATTTAAGTACATTTTCTGTTAATCTGGGTTTTTTATAAAGAAAGTGTTGTGTTTATTCGTGTATTTCGAGTGCCTTGAATAGTCTAAGTATTTTTTCCAATATTATGTATGTTAGTGCTTTTAATCATTTTCTTGGAGATACCGCTTCTAAATATATACATGAATCTTCCCACGACCGTTTCGACCTCTATTTATCTTCTATCCGTAAATCTGATCACTCCATAAAATATAGTTTTCTTCTAATGAAGGACAAGCGCATGCCTTTTGGGCCTATATAATATTCTTCTAAACCCCACTTCTCTCTCTGATTTTGGATTTCGTTTCTTTCACTAAATTATTCTGTATATGGCCGGCTAATATTTGTTGCTACATTTAACAGCGCTGTACCTCTATAGTTATGGGACGCACTCTTAGTCTTTTTTATGTTCCTTTAAGTTTTTTGGTATTTTTTCATTTCCTCATATGTCCGTTAGTAGATTCTGCATGTGTTTGATTAACTTTGGCTTTCCATATTTATATAGCTCCGCAGTTATGCAGTAGTTCCCGGGACTCTAAATATGTATTATCGATTGCTCCTTACGTGGGGGTGATAATGTTCTTTTTTTCTTCTATATTTATTATATTTTGTATTTTTGTTTTCTTGTTATTCTTGTTTCTTCTCCATTTAATAACTGATCAAAATATTTTTTGTAAAAAGCTGTTTTGACTTGGTATCCTCTTGTTTCATTCTTTACACCTTGGAGTAAATTTCTAATGTATTTGGTTTTATCATTGACATCAATTTCTTTAAGACATCTTTATAAAAAAAATTTCCCCCCAAATTTACCATTTTGTTTTCCTTCTCATAATCACCTCATGCGTTTTTTTTTGTAGTTCTTAATTTATTGGTATTGTCTATGTCTATTTGACATTCAGTGCCGAGCCATTGGTTCTTTTCACTTCTTTCTTCAAATTTCTTGCAACTATTGATAGCGTGTTTAATTTTTATCTTCATATCAAACGACCTTTCTTCTACTGTACTTTCTACAATAATACTTTCAAGTTTATTGATTGCATTTTCTCCTATAATTTTTTTGTATGTCTGATTTCTTGTCTCTGGTATAAAATGTTTCATGTACATTTCAACCAAAAAATGGTTTGAGTCAGAAATGAGACCTAATACTTTTTCTTATACCCTGTTCTTCTGATTTTTCTACAGCAATATGGTCAATCTTATTTTTTAATCATCCATCTGGAGGCCTTCATATGGGATATACATATTCTGGTAATTAAAAAACGTAAGAATCAAATATTGGCGTTGCTGACTGCCACCCTCGAGGCACTGACAACAAAAACCTTCAAAATTTCACAGTATGTTTATTGGAAAAATAAAGAGCCTACAATAGACTAAAAATTTTGTTTCATTCTTTTCAGTGTAGGCTATTGATACTGGTAACTCATGAAATTTGACAGAAAATGTGAATTAAAAATTTGCTAAACCGACACCTGGAAAATTTGTTGACCAAGAAATTAATAATTCCCGAAAGATTGTCGATAGTTTGTTTAATGTCATTCTCCAATCCACTGCACTCTACACTCTACACTTTCAAATCAATTCAACTGAAGAACTATTAACTGACATCTAAATTTCGATTTGTAGCTTGCATTTTAACAACTTAGGCATCTCTGGAATGATTCTTTATCTGCTGCTATAATATTCACATGATCTTAAGTCACAAACAGTCCGCCAAGAAATTGTTGAAGGAAGGAAATTGCGACATCGCTAAAAGTGTTTTTGAAAGAGCTCGCCCTCATCTGACTCTTCCTCGAGAGCATGCGAAGTGTCGCACTACTCATTAGTCTTCAAAGTCAAAGAAAATTAGTTCAATTACTTTGTCAGCGCAAAGGGCAAAGCAACGTTCTTTTTTTCCCAATAAGATGATTAAATACATAACGTTGTTCGAATTTTAAAGCACTGAGCCGCGTCATTGTCACTATTTTTTACGGTTGAAGTAATTTTTAACAGTTTTTTCGTTCGGTTTTGTTCGTGATATTTAAGTATTTTATTAGAGAGAAACTCAAAGGAACAAATCAATAAATATCTCGAGAGTAAAATTATGTAAGTCGTCATAAAAGTACGTTTAAAATAAATTTAAATACGACGGTGCTTGTATTATTAACAACTATAACATTCTCATAATTTATGTATTGAAATTTTTTAAAATTATTATTCACTTTGTTACTAATGTATTTAGAATACTTTATTTAAGTCACTTAAAAGATTTGTGAATTTTTTACATTGGTTTTTAACACCTGAATAATACACTGCGAATAATGAAAGTCCATTAGCTCTAACTAAAGTAATGTATTCATATTTAAATTATTTAGAAAGAGAATCCATGTATTGATTACACCCATATTTCTGTAATTGAACTTTGCCTCAGTGAGGTAATATTTAATCTGTATTGATCTTTGGTATAATTCAAAAACCAAGAGTTGTTGTTACTCTTTATAATAAAATTACAATAATTATGATTTCATACTTAGGAACTATTGGCTAAAGAACTTTTCTTATGACCACAGAAAAAAATTCTTTATCGACGTTGTTCCAACAAGAGCCGAGAGTGTCGCGCTGCATCAGCATTGTTCTTCCAAATTACATTTGTTGGCCAAAGTTGCACGTGAAAGTGGTCCGTTTAATGCACATCCGGCTCCTCCTCGTTTTGGGCTCGTGTTAATTAAAAGGAGATACATTACCGCCTCGTGATTTATAACGGCAGTTATAAAACTCGCAGTTATCGCGGATTGGATTTAGAGTTTGAGTTTTATCGGAGTCGCGTTAACACCTGGTCGATACCAGAAATGTGTCCAGAAAATCTCGCAATCGCAACCGCCGACATACTTGGTTACGTGCCGGAATTACGAATCACGCCAACTGCAAGTGCTCGTCGATCTTGCGTTTTATTTGATGATGGAGATCTTGCGAGCTGCAGACGTGGCACGGAATTCAATTCGGGGATGCTCTGCAGCTCTGGAAAAAATTGGAAAAGCTCGTTTAGACAGACGGAATAAAACATCGAATTTTATAAGGGGAACGGAGCACCCCGCTACAAGAACTAAGATCACGTTTTAATATCTTGCCTGGCACTGCACTTATTACGACGCAATTTGTATCTAACTCGCAGTAATGAAATCAATTACGCCCGTCCGATGTACATTTGAGTTATGTGATATTCTGTCATAAGCTAATTTCGTAGCCTTGCAACTAATACCATTAAAGCGCTCTGAAACGAAGGATAAGCAACGAACATTATGAGCAAATTGGAGTTAATTATTAGAAATAGTTTGGCACTTAGTTTGGAAATGTACAACAAATTACACCAGACTCCAGCATCCAGACAAAAAAATAAAATTGACACAAATGCCATAAATACAATAGATAAAGTAGAAGAAAGCGGGAGCAAAATGAGGGATAGCGCAATAGGGGCAGTAGAAGAGCCGTTATGAACAAGAACTGCAAATATAAATGCCGCATACAAAAAACCATGATTTACGAAGAGGTGCAGATATTCGTGCAAGAAAAGAAGAAAGCTTACTTGAGATGGAGAAGTAATAAGATCGAAAGAACACCAAGAATATACAGAACTAAGAATTAAAAGAGATAAAAAACGATCGTTTGCAACTTTTTACAAGAAATGTGGAGTCCATGGGAAAATGTGGAAAATTTGGAAACGTTTGAAGAAACCTGTAAAAGAATAAAACTCAACGTAATAAATACAGAAACATTGTTAGAGCATTTTAAGCGATTGTATAATAGTAATGATGTAACACAAAACGATGAAGAGGAACAAATAATTAAATCGGTGAAATAAATTGTGGAAAAAACCAAGAGCAGAAAAATACCAAGCAATGATAATACCGGGTAGTCCGGGTGGTCTATTTAATTAATAATTTAACTTGATATAGTATGATATCATCTCCAAAACAAAGTATTGTTGCATTTTTAAAGTATATTCAATACACAGGGTGAGTCATTAGCGTGGAATCGGTCCATAACTCCTGAACCGTGTAAGATTTCAATAAAATTTGTACATCGTTTGATAGGCTGCACAACCTAAACATATTTTTACCTATACAGATTGTTCCAAAACTCACAAAAGCTACACACCTTTGTTTTTTCAAATAGAACTACCCATTATAGAACTCTCTATTATAACACTTTCTCACATAGATTTATGACGATTTAAAGCATAATATATTTTGGACCACGGTTATTAAATTACAATTTTATTTTCCACATTTTTTCATTTGCAGTGGTCCACTTAGAAATTTACTGAGAGGCCGTTTTAGCTGCTATAGAAGGTTGAGAGATGGTATAAATATGAAGAAATGCTTGCTCTTTACGCCAGATATGCGAAATATTACTTTTACCATACAGGCTCTGCAATAATTCGTGTGAAATTATACTATTTTTGACTAAGCCTAACTGTGGTTTTTTAAATAGCATGCCCTATATTTTTGTGTACCATCAAATGCGTCTGGAGTCTGGCTACGTTTTTTTATTCAGGTTGTTCTATAGCTAAAATTCACAATTTACCAGATATTTGCTATTTTTGGTATAACTTTTTTAATAGTCGATCAAGTGTCTATCAAATAATTCACTTATATGTATTTAGCGATTTTATTGTTATTACAACTTTTAATTTTTTATCCAATAAGACTCATTTCTGGGTCTAATGACATAAATAACTATATATATAAATAATTATAACTCGAAAAGAGTCTATTTTTTCCTCACTTATAACTAATAAACTCGATATAAAATGTAACGAGAAGTTTAAAATGCAATAATATACAGGTTGTCCTAAAAATGGCGGATAAGCTTTTAACTACGTTACTAGAGTGTGCTCAAGGAGTCAGGAAAATATATTAAAAACATTCCATCGCCCTATTCTGTGTAGAGTGTTCCATTTAAAATAATGAGGTAGAGTTGCGTGCGGACTAAACAAAACTAGGGTGTATTCAAAAATATTTTTACGTGATAGGGCACTTAAGTGCGAACAACTTTTTTCTAAAACAATATCTTACATTTTTAATTCATAATGAATTGTCCGGCTGCCCCACTCTGTATAATAGTACAGGAAGCAGAAGACAACAAATCACACGAACAATATAATGGCGGTTTTTCCTTTATGGCGGTAGGATCTAATAATATCGTATTAAGGTCCCGATCCATCTTCATGTCATTAAGATTGGGAATTATTAAATCCAGGCGTAGGAAATAAATTTCCGGGAAATTGTAATTCCTGCCCAAAAAATGCAATTTAGGAGACATGCACCCCGAGAGTGTCTTGAGCAATTTAGAAAAAGAATAATGGACCATCGTTGTCAGAGTGATAAATGCGGAAGGTGTAGGAAATTACGGGATTAACTCTCAGCAAGGTCCCGGCTTAAGTGGCTCTTATTAAATGAATTGGGGATCTAATATAATTTTAATGGGAAGCCGCAATTTCTAAATAAGTAATATGCGAAAGCGATGGCTGCGGGACAAGGCGCATATGCAATTTAACTAAATTTTGCACTTTCACTGGAGCACGGGGATCGATCGTGCTGGAAGTAAGACGAGCACCATGAATAATTTTCATTTGATGTGGCCCTTATTATATTTTGCGGGTGTGGTGACAACGGCGAATAAGATTAAGTATAAAACAGCTCATTGAAGTGCGGAACGCTACCTCTTTGTAATACGTTACAGTCCTGCGACGGGTATTTTTAGGCACGTCTTCTGTCCGAGCTGAATTTATTTCTGGCACAAATGGAAGCTTTCCTCGAAAACTGCTTTTCATAAAGTCCATTTTAGGAATAATTGAATTATTATGTACTGCGTAATACTTCTAATTCTTATGTATGTGCACAATATTATTTACATTATCAATTTAAATGGTGCAACATTAAAATTGACTTCTATTAATATAGGTACATATAAATATGTAAACATTTTGCTAATTTTAGAAATATTTAGTGGGTATATTTAATATTTGCCCGGCGCATCCACCATTTTTAAACACGGTCCAAAAATCGCAGCCCGAACTTTATGTTCATTTCTACATTGTTTTAAACATTGTGTCACTACAATGTGGACTTTTATTTTCTATGCACGTCTGAAGCTTTATCTTGCTCCACATTCTTCCGGTCATTTCCGGCGGAATTTGAACTATTTCAACTGGAGGAGCACGACCTACGTTTACAGTTTTCCAGTACTCCAATAAAGTGAAGTCCCGATGAAATATAGCGGGATTGGCGGTCTTTTCGCTGAGCTTGAACAATTAGAACGTGCGTTCAAAAATAAAACCAACCATCACTTCGGTTGAGTGTTGAATGATCTTGACTTTCAGCTAGAGAAATTTGAGGTTACGTTATCTTTGATAGCCGTATTGGATGTGATGCATTTTTGTTTTTTTTTAAACAAATTTCACCTGATCATAGAGAAGATACAAGACAAGTAGATTCCATTCCCTCGGCGTCCATTTTTTTGTACACTCTATATCTGCAATTATTATTGAAAACTTGTGAGTGATTTGTACTTACTAAGTTCTAGCACACAAATTTTCAATAACATTGTTGTCAGCTAAATTGCGTGTGATTCATTGGCCATAATATATTTCCAACTTTATGAAAATGTATGGGTTTCAATTGTTTGCATGTATCAAATTTTCGATGAATAATTGAGACGAATATGCAGATGAAAATTTAATTTATATGATTAATTATTTTGGCATATTATTCGCACTCGGCAACAGTTTTACCAACTGCAACTACCACTAAATTACATATTTAATTTTCAACAATCATTAATAAAATTGTAGTCGTTTGCTGGTTCCAGTATAAACACTATTCCTTACTACGCACCTAGTGCGTTTCTGATAATATTATTTCTGTTATACATTAACTTAATGCAAAAATGTGTTTGAGTAAACGCAACTTGCAAACATACTCAGGTTCGTACTAATTTATAATGAGAGCAACTTAGCTTTAAAGTTGGAAAACTTTTTGGGCTTGTTAGTAAACAGGATAAATTAGTTGTAGTCGACTTGCCCATGAAGCAATTATTTCGCTCGTTCATATATGAATTCTAAATTTGAAATGAAGCAAATTTTTAATTTAAAATCCGTTCAGGCCTTAATTGTGTTTATAATTTGCGACAACTTTGATTAGGCATTTAAAACGTCGCATCCTAGATCGTGTTATTTAATGTTTTAGTTTACCTCGTTATTGATCTAGGTTATTATTTTATAGATTATTTACATCAAATTCCATTATGTGGTGGTAGAACAAAGAAACGGCATCGATATCGATTCATATTTAATAAACCCATTATGATATCTTTTGTTACCGAAGCTACCAATCTACTAGAACTTAATTTAATTATCTAAATTGCTTTTCGTTATATCAAAACGTGTCTGTGTGCCTAGATTTCAACCTATGTAGGTGAACAAATTGGTAGATAACATAAAGAGTACAAAAACAGGGAATTCACAATGGGCCATGGAATCTAGCTTTTGTTTATCTTTTACAGTGTAGACTAGTGATTTTCAAGGGAACACTGGCAAGTTACTCATGAATTAAATTTTTGCACTACAAGATGAGGAAACTACAGATAGGTATAACTGGAAAAACACTGCTAATACTCGTTGGATTCATGCACGAAAACGTATTAACCAGTGTTTGTGTTGCAGAGAATTTTCAGAATTCAAAAAATTATAAAATATTATTGATGTTTTAATATCATATTTACAGTAATTAAATATTTCATGGTATTATATTGGCATTTGCATTGACGGAGTTCCTTCGACGACTGTATCTACAAAAGGATTCATAACAATCGCAAAAGAGCAGAATGCAAATAATTTATTAACATATTACTTTTTACATCGGGAAATGCTTTTTGCAGAAGATTTACCTTCAGATTTAAAGATGTGCTTTGACAGTTTGTTAATATTGTTAATTAAATAAAATCAAGCCAAGCATCAGTGTTTACTTTTGCATACAGAAGTGACATAGTTATTCAGAGGAAAATATTTGTCTACTCTAGAGGTAAAGAAAGAATTATTGCGTTTTTGCGTTTTTGGGATGATAGTTTTTAAGGATGAAATTTGATGTGTCCATTTAACATATCTATAGAACATATATTTTTAACTTTTACCGCCAAATTACTAGCGTTTCTCAAAACTATTGTTTTGGAGCAATAAAGCATATGAAGGAAAATTTAAATCGGTTCAAAAAAATTTACAATACATACAGAGTGATTGGCTACTTGTGTTACAAACTTTAACAGTAGATTCTACTTTTTAAAAGGAACAAAAAAGTTCCTCTCTACTATCGTCTGATTTGCGCTCGTATCAGAGGTAGTTCACCTTTTTTGATTTTTCAAGACTTTACGACATATATTTGAGAAAACGCCAATACTTCGGAATTACTTATGCTACAACTAATCTTTCTTGATTTTACTGGGGAATAAAGGAATAATTTATTTCTATAAATAAAACATTACGAAATATCACTAAATTCTATTTGTATTTCTTTTCAAGAAGATTTTCCAGTCATATTAAGAAAATCAATAATTAACTTAATTAATATTTAACTCAATACTGGGAAATGTACATGAGATGAGAGTTGCATTTTCGTTTTGCGTCCAAATACTCGTATAAAAGAAATTATTCAGAAGCATCAAGCACATATTTCTCATTGACATAGAACCTACTTTTATTATTAATATTACGAATACCCATAATATTGAATTTACGACTCTTTATTATTATTTTATATTTCTTTTACATTATGTCTCTGTGTAGACTTATTTTTTCGGGCCTCCGTCTAAAATAACGGATTTTGCACCTATTTATGTGGTCTCGAAACACCCCGTTTACAGTCCTAGGCCGAAAAAATAATACCTACTAAAGGTTGGCAACAAATAAAACCAGATATTTAAAAATTCACTGAGAAATAAATATTGGCATAAAATTTCTACCACGGGTTTCTTGGTCGCCTCCGCTTCCTCGTTCTCCAATTTACTCTCGCCTAAGATTCTTTGATCTGCAAAAGAGGGAATTATTTCCCCCATTATTTAACCTCCAAATTATGAATTTCCCGAGTTTAAAATGGATATCTATCAAAATCTAGGGTCCCGTTTCCCGACCAGAGCCACGAGCAGCTCTCCTCGAAGTTCCAGTTTATCCGGTCTTCGGTAGATACATAAAGAAAGATTTTTTTTGTCAGACAAAACATATTATTGCTTAATTATAACGATCTTCTTCGGGATTTTATTATTATCTCTCGGGGCAATGTTTGTTCCATTTTTCTTTCCACTAAAAACGACGTTATCGTTATTGTGACATACCAAAAAAGACGGTTTTCTTTCAATTGTTTCAAGCGACTACATTGAAATGATGAAATTTATCTACGCTAACAATTTGTCTTGCCACCGACTTTAAAAATTATAGATGTTGTTCGCATGTGGAGAGCATTTTTAGACGGATTAAAACGCCATTATGGAGCCGTATCCCGTGCAAATGAATGCAGATGATTGAACAGATAATATTTTGTATGAAATGTGTGCTGTTCTGTTGCTAGGTACGTTTGTTTGTGTTATTTTTGTGCATTATTTGTAAATATTTAAGCCATAAAGAGGTGTGTTCGTTCCGAAACTCCTCTAAAATATTAATCCGGGCAATATTGACTTAGACGGAATTTCGGATATGCTAATGTCGGGTTCCGTCCAACTGCATCCCGCGCCGAGATAATCGCACGCGACGTAAAAATTTCACGCCGCGCTTAGCAAGCCGACGTACAAATTTGCCATTTAAATTAAAATAGCAATGAGCTTTCAATCCCCATTAAATGTAAAGCTGATAATCCGCTTCTACGAGGCTCTATAAACTCGGGACAATTGTAAGTAGCTTTGGGCTTTTTACTATTTCAAAGCTCGACATGGCTAGGAAACCGCCGCTAACTCCTTAACCGGATATTTAATTAATAGTAAAAAATCGCTCGAAGAAATAACGTGCGGTTTTCGACCAATCGCCGGACAAAGCGAACGCTTGCGATCGATGCCGCAGGCCTCGTGCACGTCTCCAAGTGTCGAGAGTCTTAATTAGTTCCATGTTCTCTGCCACTACATATCAAGTCACGTTTCAAAATAGAATTCTGCGGCGTCGGGAGACACTGCCGTTGCAGTAATTTTCTTCGAGTCCTTTGCCTTAATTGTCTCGCCTGGATTTTCACGTAATGCGACGCTGGATTTTTCCAATTAGAACTGGACACTGATGCCACCGAGACTGTCACTCAAGACCGACCTCGCGGAATGAAAGTTTAAGTCCCGAATCTCAACTAGTTTTACGGACGCTTTACTTCGGTTCAAATTATCATGAGCTCGCGAATAATTGAAAAGAAGATTAGAAATGTGACGATTTCACAACAAGTCAACCCGAACTCGTGCATGCAGTCTGATTAACAGAAATGTGAACCGGTGTTCATATCATAAATACTATTCTAGTCTGAGATTCTTTATAATAAGTCAAATATTCCAATTCACACGCAACGAACCAAAGACTCTGCAATGTTTAATACATTACAAGCGAACGAAAACTTGTTACAGTTGAGGCTGTAAATGCGGGCTTGTTAGAATCGTAAATTTGAATTAATGTTTGAGTGCAATCGATTATTTGTCACTCCATTTCCAACAAAACGAGTCACAATCGTTTTTGGTTTACAATTTAAGCGTAATTGACAAAACGATGTACCAGTGTTTTATTGATGTAACATGATGGTTCGGGATTGGTTCTGGCGTAGTCGTTTGTGTGTTTGTCAGAAAACTAAAGCCGAATAACGGCGGGTGGCTATTAAACAGGCTGCGATTGAACATTCTGAAGCATCTGTGTGTCAGGCCTTGTCGATAAACAGTTCACACGAAGAGAGCTCGTTCAGTTGTAATATAATTTCTGTGAAGCAACGTTGTCGTAAACTTTAAATGATTGATCGGCTTTTTGACACGATGTACAGGAGCTGTTAATAACAATCTCGGATAAAATTTGATGCCTAGTGAGAAACTGTCAAACGCAAATATTAAATTACAAATCACTTGTTTGAAGAAAAGCTTTTTTAAATGCCGTTGTGAAAGCGCTTCCTCCAGATGATAATCTTCAACAGTTGCTGCAATGATTTTGCGGCAAATTTAGTTTACTTATTCGGTACATGTTTATTATCGAAAACTTAATTATCATTTGTAAGTTATTATGATACATTTATATTTAATACCGTGTGTATTTAGTTCTAATTCCATGTTTAATGCACAAATTTTGCCCATTTCTTCGTTTTGAGCGAGGATCTTCTTGTTTAGTATCTCACCTAATGTTTTATCCCATACTTGTCTCGGTTTCTCCTTTTGCTCCCTGCATTATTCATTCTATGTAAGTGTCCCCACCAATTAAATTGTCTGTTTGCTATAATGTCGAGTGTTGCTTGAACATTTCGGTATTCTCTTATTTTTTTGGTTTATTATTTTATTCTTTCTTGTTACTCCTATAACTCGTCTGACTTAGATAATTAATCTCTGTGGCTGGTATCTTACTTTTTTGTGTTTTCGTTAATACCCAATATTCACAGCCAAACCTTTATGATCTAAAGATGGTTTTAAAAACATTTGTCTTATTTTTTTTGGAAGATTTCTTTTCTGCTAATAATTACTCATGAGATATTAAGATGGTAGACATTTAGAGCTTTTTCCATCTCACTGTTGATTTTTTTTCCTTTTCTTTTGTATCCTCTATTAGATTCTTCAAATGTTTCACTTATTCAATATCTACATTATCAATTTATATGTTTATTGCTGTTCGATCTTTACTTACGACCATTACTTTTTGTTATTTTATTCCATATTCTTGCCGAACTGAATTCCAAATCTCTTACGTACGTTTGTAGTTCTTTTTCGCTGTTTACCGTTATTATGAATTTCACATTGAATTTCTTATGAATATAGTTAATCTTCCTCCCTTCTTTGTTGTGAACGTCTTATTACATAGCTTGCATCGTCTTTGTCAATATTCTTAATTATTCTGACTAATTTTTGATATATTTTTTTCTACTTATAACGATCTTCTTCGAATCCTGAAGATTAAAAAATTAATGAAGAAATAATAACACTAACCTTGAAAACCTACATACTTTCATAATTTTTTTCTGGTAAAATTTACAATAGTTTTTCTTTTTGTATATTTTGTGAAACCCTTTTTCTGGATCAAGGATTTCCAAAATACGAGTATATTTCTGTTTGTTGCTGTGTTATCTTTTCTGTTCTGCTCAGCTCTGAAAATATGGTTCATATGCTTCGTCCTTTTCGATAGCCACTCTGAGATTTCTCTAATGTGATCTCAATATCAACTTCTTGTCAATCATTTTTTCGTAAATTTTCATAGCCGAATGTTATTCCTTGGTAGATGTCCTAATCACGCTTGTCTCTCTTTCTGTTTTTTGGTGGTATGGGTACCCCAAAGAGAATTTTTAATATTCAACCAAAACCAGCAGCACGGACATTTAAGTTAAGGTTTATATTTCTGGGAGCTTTTTCTTTTTACAGATCAATGTAAATAAACTTTTTTTGGGTGGGATAGTAAGGGGAAAATAGGGCCTAAAGAATTAATCTATTATATCCATCTTAACACGGTGGCAGTGCTATGTTTTGGATATTTTGAAATACCATTTTCTCTCACCATACAAACGTGTTCTTTCTCTTTCAGACCAGTTTTCATAATTTATAAATAGATGCGAATGGTTCCTCTATAATGTAGGTACTTTAGCAACAGCAATAATCACCCCAGTCTGATTTGAATTAATCAATCTAGCATTTTTGGAACGAATTCGAGCGTAGGAAATTATCATAACGTAGCGTACAGGAGGCTCGGAAACCATGAAATATAGCTTTCGATTTGTTTTTTTACAGTGTAGACTTGAAACTGCCAAATCATCTCATTATAATGACGTTTAACAGAGCCTGCAGATGGAATACGTTAAAAAAGACACTGAATCTTATGTACCGCGACCCTAGTCAACAAAGAAGTTAATTTTGAATTTCTCCAACTCAGCGTAAAAACTTTGCCATATTCAAATAATTTTTAAATTGATTCCATAACCAACAAGAATAATTTTCATGCACACGCGTTTTTAAATGGTAGTTGTAATGTTTATTGAAATATTAAGTAATTTAAATTTCGGGAATGCAGAGAATAAATGATATTCGTCTTTCAAAATTGAATATAAATATTTTTCAAGCATAAATAAAATAGTGAAAAAAGCTGCGGCTAGAGGAATTTTCGCGTGTGATTTGGTCTTAGCCGAGGTGCAAACCGTTTCCTTCGAGATAGTTATGGTCGGGCTCCGCGTGAAAGCGCCACTATCGCCGCCACCAACGCATATGGCCGCCTGTGTCTTAAATAATGTCACTTCGTCCGAATTTTTTTCTAATATCTTAGTGATTTGGTCGTTTTTTATAAAAAACTTCGTTATGTGGTCGTTTTCTGTGAGTGCCTACTTTATAGACTAGTGGACCGGCCTGTGCCGTTGCCCGTTCGTCCTATAAAATCAGTAAGTTTACCATGTTTTGTTGGTTATGTGTTTTTATTTTGTTGTTGTTGCGGACATGTGAATTGTTTATAACTAATTTTTCAATGCGCATAATTTGTATGAAAATTTACATGAGTTTTCCCGCATCTCCACTTTATAAACAGTGTAATTTACAAATGCCTGGCGTTTTTCCAAAGCCATTGGTTGAGCAATGTCGTGGAATTTGTTGCGTTGGTGGAGAAAATAGGCCCATTCAAGACACTGGCAATGGCAATCAATAGACGAGGACTGCAATCGGGAATAGGGTCATTTTTCTCGCTAGCAAAATGCGGCCGAATTTAATCCATCTTGGTCGTTTTCCATTTGTCACCGTGAAACAATTGCAATAGAGTACTGGGCCCACGCGTCCTGCCCATGGACCCAATCTGTGATAAAATAAGTGGTAATGCAATTTTTGTGCCTGAGATTTATTAGGCGGGAGGACACTGGCGCTGAATTAATGTTTTTGTGCAGCAAAGCCGATTGTTTGGTGATTACGACCGAAGCGAATTACGCAGAGCCTGTTTGATAATGATCAATGCTGTTGCAAGTTTTGTTTAGATTTGGAGTAAAACTCGAGAAGAAGGCACTTCCTGTTAATTAATCCACTCTCGTTGCATGTCAGATGCTTTCCAAGGACGAACAACAGAGGAATTCGAACTCCTACATAAACATTGTAATTAGATTATTTGTTTGGCGATAAAGCATTTCTTTTCACCACTAGCGATAAGTCGCCATATAAGTCACCATATAAATTTCTTTATAATAACACTTTTTGCACGTAGTTCTTCACACACCACGCCACAAAAATGCTGATTGCTTTTTGTTCGCTTAATTTAGAAATTTCTACGAGATCGTACAAAGTTTTAAAGTTTTACTGCAGCAGACACTTTATTACGACCTGACAGTTTCGGATTGCATTCGACTGGTCTGTTCGCCAAGTTTAATTAGACAATTAAATATTCCGTTTTGTGCGGCCCCGAACTGTCCGATATATATATTTTTTATATGGAAGTATTAAGCGGTAATTGCTTTATGGCGTCTCGTTCGCAATGTGATGATTGTCGATAAATACCACCCCAACTTTGCATAGAATTGGGGTCGTTCGGTCATCGCGTCGCCGTCAAACTGTCATCTTTGGCAAATTTGCAAAGTTGTGTTATCTTTAAAATTGTCGTCGAATAGAAGCGCAGACAATAATGCATTTTAAGTCGGATAAATGTTGCGGAATCGCTCGCGATTATTTGATGTGGCAATGTGTCCGTGTTTGGAATTCTATGCCACATTAAGACCTCCTGGGGATGTGGCGGCCATCAGGCGTTATCGTCCCGAATTATTAAAAAGATACCTGGAGAAATTAAGCGGAATTGGACGTTTTTTTCGATGGGGCAGCAAAATCGGCGGGTTCACTGAGCGGTTTCTATTTCCGGGCGTTTAAATTAAACCGCTGTCTAGTGAGGGCCTTGTTTTATACCCCTTACCCTTATGTGTGTGACGTTCGGTTAACTATTAATTGGGCGCTTGCTCTAATGAGATGTGTCTGTTCCTGAGGAACACCAGACAAATTTAATCAGACCCCATTTAAGGCGTGGGGATGTTTATGGTTCTGTAAATATTCAATCAATTCGATTGTGTCCGGAATTAGTTCCGCTGTGTCGTCGACACACGACATATTCTGTTTATTATTCATGAATTCACCACATCAAAGTTGTCTCGTTGCTTTACATTTTTGTTATAAAATTCTCCGCTTATTTATCCATCCGCTAAACAATAGCGTTTAATTCATTGATTCAAATTTATTTACCGTGAAACGGATCGCATACCCACTAAAAACCTGAATAGATTACTAATTGCATATAATTACGTTTTTCAGTACATTTATACAAAATGGTTCGTTGCGAGGCGCGCAAAAACGTTCTTTGGAAACGTGAAAAGTGTGGCTTAGAATGTCAACAGGTTGTGTTTACTGGATACCTGTCGCTAATGCTCAAGATATAAATATCTTAAGACGTTGTTGGTTAGAAGAGATGGTTCTGACAAATTAGATATCGCATCTGGCGGCGAGGCGAAAGCGCTTACACATGTGTAAGCAGGACGGCACTGTAAACACCTCTATTTACCATCGAAGGATTTCGTCGGAGGATTCGTGCTTTGTTCAAGTGCGGGCGACCGCAAGCTGAGAATTGACAACAAGCACATGTTTCTCTTGGTTCCAGTACGCATGCCACATGCTTTGTACATTTCGCAAGTGTTAAAAAAGGGGCGCCTCATCGATTTTTTTCAGACGAAGAAGTTATGTGTTTTATTTATGTTGCGCCTCTTACGTTTCCATTATTACGCCTACGTGGTATTGTGCGTTATATTGAAACTGGTCACACCTGAACCGTGCAGCTGATGTTTTGGATGACTCGACATTGCCGTAGAAGGGCCGTCCCAGATGCCATTCGAGCTGTATGTCTCACCCTTGGCCGATGGATCGAAGAGATTGGCTTTATCGGTGGGATTATGGAGAGACGACTCCGTGTTAATTAAATGTTTGAAAGGAAGAAGGGCACAATTAGTCGGACGAACTCTAGACCCAATTGCGGCGTCTTCTCGATATCCCGGACGGATCCGGATAAGCCGGAAGCAGAGGTTTTTTCAATATTGATTTCTCTGATAAGTCCATCCCTTTTTTCCTTCGGGACTCCACTAAGCGGACATTTCGACGTCGATTCTGTTTATATTGGAAATTCCGACGTTACGTAATCTGGAGAATAAGCAACGATTTCAACGTTGTAAGCTGACGGGGAAACGAGTTTCCGGTTGTCCTCGCAGCTACAAAGCCAGTTAGCTGAAAATGTAGCTCCGGTCGATCCGTTCTGTTTGTAATGAAAGGACGCTTTTCGCCACCACCGATTATTCCGAATCAATACTGGACCGATCTTGATTGGATATTCGCCCGCATAATTGTCGGAAATTGAGAGACGGACGACTTTGCGACGAAAAGGAGTGCCTTTAATCAAGCCGGAGCGAATTGCTGCCGTGTCGAAGAAGTCACTGGAAATATGTTTTACGACCGAGCCGAGGTGATGCAGATATAACTGCGCGAAAAGTATAAGTAAAGTTTACGTTTGCGAGACGGAGTTTTCAACAAGTCTTAGTTGATGTTCGTGAAATACGTGTAAATAGAGGAATCGGAAAGAAAATTACACGGGTGAAAAGTTGGAGGGAAAAATTTACCGAATTTTGTCTCGGGTGCAAGAAGCGAAACGGAAAACGGGAAACAGGCGACGGGCGTGTGATTTGAGTATATTGGATTATTTGGATTTCGAGGAGAAGATATGATCGACATGCTTTTTATTTAGTCGCGGAGTTGTAAGTTTTGTCAAAGTAGCAGTTGTCTCAACGGGGAAATTGCGTTTCAGACTTTTGAATAGACTTTCTTGTTTAATAAAATTGTTTTTCTTTGTCATTTTAGTATTACAAACGATCTCATACATATCGGAAATTTTCAATTTTACAATGCCAATCTCAATATTTTATCTATTTGCTAAGAGCAGAATAGTTTTCCCATGGCTTCATCGTTACTACACGACAGCGAATTAGTTTACTATCGCAGTCTTCAAATATTGACGATAATATGTTACGTCTATAGGCAAATTGTAGTCATTAAGATGGTGTGTGCATAAAAGAGGACGTTAATTTAAACTTGACGTCCTAAATCACATCGAACTCATCCGATTTAAATTTATTTTTCCTTATTCTGTTAGAGTGAAGAGCACTTCACCCCAGGCCCCGCATCAAATCAGTCAAAACGTAATTCCAAAGTCGGGGACCGTCCAAATTTACAGTCCCATTGCGATTCTTTTGATCCTCTGTTTGAGCGATTTCGGCAATAATGAAGGCAGAAAAACCGCACGGTTTGCAGAACCATCCCCGAAACGTGTGTTATATGTCGCCGGCGGTGCAAATTCCGACCAACCGGCCTGTCATGTCCCATATCCTCGATGGCCTATAAAATTCACTGGTTCCTTCGGGCGGGCGTCAGCTGCTGGTTTCGCACGGCTCAAACCGCTTGTTCGGGTGGCTTACTCAGAAAGGGATGGCGCGTTATGCCAACTTGTAATGGGTTAAGGCACCACGCGCACTGAATCGACTCGGATCGGTCGGATCGGCACGGCACGATCGGCATGTTTTGGTATACATGAAATTAAATGAGGGCCCACGCACTGGATCGGATCGGTCGGTTCAGACCGATCGGATCGTCTCGGCATCGGCAGAGAATGATCGAAGAGGCAAAAACTGCCGAAAGGTCCGACGGCTTTCCGCATTTTGGTCCACATCTGCAATTGTAAAGTAATCTGAAAATGTAAATATGCATCCAAAAAATAGCCGTGCCGCCTCCACCACCATAAGGTGATCAACATAAACACTCTGTATTACGAAAAAACCACCACGATACAATTAAACTGTTATTAATTATCCGATTTTAATCATTCAACAACCACATAAGACATCTATAAGAGCATATTTTTTATTATATTTTTATATATTACATATTAAATAAATTGTTGTTAAAAACGAACTGTACTAAATGAGCTGATGAAATCACCGAAGGTACCGACTGCCGATTGTGCCGATTCAATGCGCGGTATACGCTGCCGTGCCGATCGTACCGTGCCGATCCGACCGGTCCGAGTCGATTCAGTGCGTGTGGTGCTTAACAGCGTATTCGGTATTGTCATATAATTTTCCAGGACCGCATCCGTCTCACGTCTGTGAAAGCCGCTGTTTAGGGACGCGCAAACATTTTAAAAGATAATTTTTGAAGCGGGAAATGGAATTGCCTTATTTACAACCGGTAGCGGCCATTAAAAAGGACTATTAAGCGGGAACATATATTTTCTACGAAATAAAAATTTATAAAAGGGTGAGTTCCCTGTCTCGCACTGTGTGACGATGGGTCTGCTAATGACCAGTGGAGGCTTTCGTGTAAATAAGCACAAAGTACAGACAACGATTTTGCATTACATATGTCCATTTGTACTGGGTCTTCATAAATGACCGTATAACATGTGACCTAAGCAGCATAGGGAATCACTTTAAAGATTGTCTGTTTTTATATGTTACTGATGTCATTTGATGTTTATCTCTTTCTAATTCAACAGTAAACAAAAAGTGACAAAAATAATCTATCGATACAGGGAGGGTGACTGGCTACTCGTGTTACAAATTTTGCCAGTGGATTCTACCCTTTAAAATGAACAAAAATGTTCCCCTATACGTAGTTAACTTTTTTTTTATTGTTCAAGACTACTGTGAGAATATGCCAATAACTCCGGAATTACTAATGCTAACACAAAACAAAAATTACGTTTGATTCTACGAAATGCAACCTCGTTGGATCCATAGAACTAGGAGCTGTGTCTCCAAAATGTAAAAAAAAATTAAAATATACGCAGTTGTGAACATTTTTGAAGATTTATCTGACCCACAAGTTTCATTAACTAAACTTTCTAAAGTATAATAATTATGTTGCAACTTTTTTCTATTATCTATTATCTATTTTCTATTATCAAAAAAAAAAAATCCGAGGTCCAGAATTCGTTACAGAAATGTGAAAAAACCGGCGGTAAGGAGTTAAAAGGGAGGAGTGTTGCAAGTGAAACTTCAGACATTTGCACATTTCATGTTCATTTTTTTATTTAACTTAATTTCGCAACTCTCCTCCATCTTTACTCCCGACCGCACGTTTTTTCACATTTCTTCAACGATTTGTGGACCTTGGAAAAAAGTAGGTACCAAAAAAATTATTATAGTATCAGAAAGCTTAGTTAATTAGTTATTATCATTCATCGCTGGATACATAGAACTATAGTTGAGTCAGAAGCTGTATATCCAAAATAAAAATTACGCAATCGTGAATATTTTTGACGATGTATTTGACGTTCAAGTTCCAAACCTAGGAAGCAGCAAATATCACAAAAACTGCTCCTTTAACTCAGCTTTTTAAACGGTATAATCTTTTTTTTCTTCTTAATAAAATAGTAATTCGTAATAAATACTATTTCGGAGAAAGACCAAGTAATTGGTTCCATACAACCTTATTGGTAAATTCACACAGGAACTTAGCCAGGTTTCTATAGTTGTCGGGCAAGTCTTACAAGATACCCATTATTATATAATAACTCCAAGTTATTTTCATATGTATAAGTTATTATACTTATCTTAGCCTGTCTTAGATATGTAATTCTTATCATGTTGGGTATAATTTTGTTTAATTTAAAGTATGTAAGATAATAAATTGATTTTTATAAAAAATTTTGTTTTCATGTCATGTAAATAATGGATATTTTATAATTTATTCTTCAAAACGAATTTTTTACATTAGTTTTGTATAATGAATCTCATAAAATATAATATAATAGCATTTTTACTACCTATAAACA
Source organism: Eledona agricola (assembly GCA_964023215.1). Lineage (NCBI taxonomy): Eukaryota > Metazoa > Arthropoda > Insecta > Coleoptera > Tenebrionidae > Eledona > Eledona agricola. The sequence continues at coordinate 18,505,740 of OZ026855.1, read as the reverse complement.
GAGGAGAGATTATTTAAATTTGCCGCAAAATTCGATCGATGCGCCATCTGAAAACGGTTATCCTAAAGGTTAAAGGTCATTCCACCAAAATATTTGCATTAAGTCGGCCATCTGTAGTAATCTTTGCACCTACTAAGAAAGGATTTTTCAAAAATGCACGAGGGGGTAGGTAAAATTTTGCATGGAAAAACGTATCTTCTTGAAACTTTGAACAAATAAACTACAGAAGAACGTTATTACGCATTTAATTCAGTTTTTTGTAATCACAGATGCACAGATGTGTCAGCAGTACTATTTGGTTTTAATTTTTTAAATTACATGAAAGATTCGACGTTTATGTATTTGTTATAATTGAAAAATTAATTAACTTAGGGAGGCAGCGAAATGTCTTCATAGCCTTTGTATATTATATTCTCGTAAAACATCACTGTAGCTATAGTAAATCTGAGCGTTGAATATTCAATACAATTATTCTGACTCATTACACTTATTTTTACGCAAATTTAACTTTTAACTATCAGGGGGCGATGCCTCGACGCGTGAACGCTAGTTTAAAATCATTAAAATGAACAAAAATTATTTTACCCATCACAGTCCAATCCAAACTGCAAACAATAGGTTTATAATACGATCGATTCGAGATAAAATTATTTTGGCGCAAATTTTAAGAGTGGTTTATTTTACATTATTTATTACTGTGAATTACATCTGGGTACTCTTCTTGGAACTGAGAAGTGCAAGATTACAGAGAATAGATTTGATAAAAAAGAGTTTATCGTGACAGTTATTAGTTATCAATCCCGAGCACAGATTTTAACGAGTAAGGACATAATTTATTTATGTCTTATTATTTCATACCGACCGTAAACGCTTACACACTTTTATTATTTATTTATCTATACATACTTACTATACTACTAATAAAAAAAAGTGTAATAAAGTTCTGAAAGAACTGAGCGGCAGGAATGCAAAAATCGAAGAAAACTTGAAACCCGTGAATACAAAATCTTAGTCAAAATCTGGTGATTCTCCATGTCGTCAATAACAAACGCGAAATATTTATATTTTCTTCCCCGAGCCAAGTCACGTGGTGTACGGTTTTTATTTAGGAAGTCCCAGTAAATAATAACCTGGGAACTTCATAATTAATGGTTACTATTAAATACATGGTTCATAATAAAAAGGAAAACTCGAGGAAATGAAGTAAAAATGGTAAGGTCTATTGTGCAGATGAATTAGTTGTTTGAATCTCCAATCGATTGCAAATTGATGAATATTTAAATTGCAAACGTTATCAATTAATCAGGACTTGGCGCAGGAAGCAATCTTCGACACGATTCGAGTTTGAAAAATATTTGCAGAACGGCGTTAATTCGGGGTGAAAATTGGACGTCCATTCGTGCGGCCGGCGGCGGACTATAACGACGCCGGCTGCCTCATTAATGATTCATCGTGTTTGATTAGCCTCCATGGCATTTTTACGAGGTGCGAAAGGTCCTTCTGAAAGGGCAAGTCGCGGACTTCGGCCATCATGAATGCCTCGTCCCCTGTGCCGTTTTCGTCCTTCCCCTTATTGTATATTCATAAAGTGGGTACAGTTTGTGACGTTTGATTAATTGCAGGTGTCGCGGAGGCGTGTCCGAACCGCCACCACTGCTGCTGCCCCCTCGGTAAGTACATACATACATACATGTATTCAATTTGGGTTTGCACGCGTACATTCGAGATCGAATTGATCGTCGCTTTCACACGTCAGCGGCGATGATTAACGTCGGCTTTTGACGTTCCGGCAGTGGCGGAACCGCAGGGGTTCCTCCCAAATTACCGACGACTGACGGCGTCGGCAACTGGAGCAAGAAGTGATCGATGCATTATGATTGCACTAACAAGCTGAAAATTCCATAAAAGAGATTTATGCCGTCTGCCGCTCGTACTTTTTTACTGTCTGGATAATGAACAGTAGTACAACTTGAATTTTTCATGTTTCGGATGGAAAACTTTGAAATTTTCGTATTGCTGAAGAACAAAGAACATTGCGGTTAATGTGAAAAAATAATGTATTGTAGGAAAACCACATACGCCAAATGAAAGCTCGATTCGAATGTTTTTCAACTATATGCGGATGTTAAAAGTTTTTCGTTGCATCTAGGCAATAACATTAATGTGAAAATGATTTGAAACGAGCCAGAGCGAGTACGATTCGATTCGTCATCGAAGTGAACGGCGGGATGTGCCTCTGCTCGTAATTATTTCCCATCTGGTACACTCGTATCGGTTCATTAGCATTTCAATACTATGCAATCAGCGTCAACAAAAAGCACCATCATTTTTTATGAAGTTGCCATATAAAAATCGATGTCTGCGTTCGACGTAGCTGAGAAAATTGATTTCCCTTTGTAATGCAAGAAGATGTTTGCCGCAATAAAATGGTCAACGATTATCGGCGTATTCGAATCACCACTGATTGTAGTTGCAATTTCAGAAACGGCATTTTAATGTTTGAAAGCATTCTTAATTTTGGACGGTGTGCAATTACTTCGATTCAAATGTTGCGCTTTAATGATACCTGGTGCCATCTAGCATTTTTGTGTAGTAAAATTGTGTGCGGTGGAAACTTTAATGCTGTCTGGATGGTGTGGAACCATGCTAAAAGATTCCTGCAGCAGTACAGTTCCACAGCTCTGTCGCTGATGTGATGAGTATTCAGAAGAGGGCGCAGGCCACACCGTCGGAAATGGTTTGAAGTCGAGCCAGATAGGAAACTGTCTAGTTTCTAACAGGAACTTCTGCTCCATCTATGTTTTTTTCTGCAAGTTAGCTGGAAAATTTACAAAAACTTTAGAAGCCTATACAAAAATGCATGCAATATTTTCATGGAATATAATGTCGAACCCTCTAACTGCAATAAAATAAACAAATAAAACTAGAATTCGATTAAATGCCCGTTTAAGGCAGGAAATTATTCATTTATTGTGATTCACTGTGGTTAGATGTCGCAACGATCGATAATCCCCATCAAAGAAATGCGGCAAAGAACCTAGCTTTTACACGTAATCTTATGTAGAACTACAAACAATGGCTTTTCTCAGTTTTTAGGCAACTTGGAGTATTAATCTTTTGGTAGCAGGTAAACACGGATGGTTTTTATAAATTAATGTAACGTCATTATAATCGTCAATTTTGGGTCGTTTTTAGAGTATTATGCAAAAGCCGCTTCATTAATTAATTACTAAATAACTGCAATATTTTATTATTACTAAATGCTACTATTGCTGGAAAAATTGCATGCTGATTTCCCATTTTAACGCATATTAAAGACAACCATCATCTTTATCCATCACGAAAAAATCCCATCGTAAATAATACAATCAAAAGTAAAATATTTTAGAAAGTGTGTATAATAAACCTGAAATTTTATGTGCGGTAGACACCCTTTTCTGGTGTGAATTTAGAACAACCGGTATCCAATTTCAGAAGTAAACCGTATTAGGTGCAGCAATTTTTTGTATTTTTTTATTATATTGGTCGAGGAAAAGTGGGAAACTAAATTATTTCAGATTACGATGTGTTTTGCAGTCGAATATAAGTTTACACTAGTTTATATTTTAGTGCTTATACGTTACATGCTATGTACGATTTCTGAGGAAATAGATGTGTTGAATTTGCAAACATTACAGCAGCAGACAAATATCGTTTCAGGATGTTGTTGAAATTACCAGTCGACATTTGTTTTACAAAACCCATTTTAGCATAAACGTTATTAGTGTTTGGAGTACTTATTTTACATCCAAGTGCCTAATTTGTCGTTAATTATTTAGTTGCCGGGGCCTGTGCTTTTGAATTTTGGAATTATTATTTCGTGGTCGGGAATGATGAAGTTCGTCAAGGAATCGACTGATTAATTATAGAGCTACGGACGTTTCTTTGCGTTTCATTAGCGACGGTCGTCTTAAGCGAATCAATTCCATTAAATAATGGTCCTTGCTGGATTACTTTGTATTATATTATTTTTGTGGTGTTTGAGCAGACTGCTAAGCGTTGTGCCCTTCCTAATTAAATAGAGTAGATTGAGGTTTTTTAGGGCACGCGTGAGTTCTACAATTCTGCCTCTAATGTACGAAAATGTCAAGACATAGGGGCACCGCCATCCTTTCTCGGATTATTATTGTGTTTGACGGTCCCTTCTTGAGTGGATCGGTACAAAGCTCATTTCTGCAATCCGATTAGTGTTTTTATACTTATAAGTAGGTATATAACGATTTGGAATGAGAGATCGTTTTGTTGACAAATTGTTCGATTTAATGAGTGTAGGCTTTAACGGTTGCGTTAGGGTTGACGAGATGCATACTTCTCCCGCGTCCACATCTCCACTGAAGATGTCTACCGCAGTCGCAGACGAAACGTGAGTATTGGTCAGGCAAGTCCTTCAGAGCGGTTATTCCTAGTTAAATAACTTCGCTTGAAACACTTGTTTTTGAGAAAATCATTTGTTGAATTCTATGTGTCTTTCTGTGAAAATACCGCATTTTTTATCATACTTACATAAACTCGTGTGCACTAATATTTATTCGCCGGGCGAACGTAGGTACATATGAATTTTTCATTGGGTGGTTTTTTGTGCTTATATCGAAGGATTCTATTTTTCGCCACAGTTTTCCGCGGAAATGTATGTCGAGGGCTTAACATAAACATTACTGGAGTTTCCCGTAATCCCGTTGGCAAAAATTAAAGCGTTTACTGCCTGTAATACTGAAATAAACGCAAGTTTGTTTGCAAGTGTTGAGATTGCTTCTGTTTAGACAATTTTCCTGCAAGTAAAGATGTTAAGTGGTATTTTCTAAGACGACGGAGCTGAATATTGTTTACAGATTAATTTTCTTGAATTTAATGAAAATGTTTGTTGTTTTGAAAACGTTAAAAAGACCGAAGAGAATATTATAAATTACCATTATCTGCCGCCCGGGGCCGATTTTGTTGTGCTCGAAAATTGTTTTCTTTCGGGAATGCTTTTATAATGGAATGGTACATATTGATGAAATCTATATTTATTAAAATTACTCAAAGAAGAGTGTTTACATGTATTTACTAAGATGCGTAGCAAATATTTATTTATTTATATAATTCGTGTAACTGGAGGCCCTAAAATAAGTGAAAATTACACGTTTTTGCGAGTGTTCGTTCGTAAAAAATCTGTTTGGGGGAAATGAAAAGTTACCCGCGCAGTTTGCAATTACTCAGATGAAACAAATTCATTAGTATGTATTACAGCTCTTTAAATTAATCTCCAAACGGAAAAAAGAGACAACTAAAAATTAAGGAAGATTAAAGCGAAAGACGTCTTGCCGTTTTGCCCGCCAGACCTTATGCAAAGTTATTAATATTATTTTGACGAAGATATCAGTCGGCAGGAATTCGATTTTAATAAATCTTTGACGAAATTAAAAAAGCTTTACATTTTTTTATTTACTTTGTACGAATCGAAATGGAAACCATTACCGCTGATCGGATTATACCGAGATTTGCATATTATCATTTTGAAAATTAGAAGCTCCGCAGCAAAAAATCCCGTTAGATAAACATGTCAGTAATACAAGCGCTCGGTTAATTTTGCTCGAAAATGGGGGCGCCCCGCGTGTGTAGGATGTGAATCCTGAAAACGTAGAAGCAAAATTCCTTTTTTGCTAATGTCATAACATGACAGTTCCTAACAAGCGCGACTTGTTACCATTATCGGCCGCTCGTTCAATAACGAGACATCATGCAAGGTGATTTCGTAATAACGTCAAATTATATTCAGGCCTCGTGGCCATTTCGCACGAAATCCAATCTCTTCGACGTCATAACGTCATTCAAGTGTAATACGAAGTGAAGAATACCAGCGTTATTTGGAACTTCGAACCGTATGGGGAAAAGAAATGTGCGCGTATGGAGTTGAAGGAAACATTCTTTTGGGCGTTATCCGTTTTTTGACGATTGTTTTAATAAATGATAACGTAAAGTAGTAAATGAAGGAAGCATAATCTGTGTTGATGGATCGTCGCACGAAGGCAACGAGAAATATGCGTCTCGAGATCCGATTAAGTCGGCGGCGTGAAATGATAGCGTTCGCGCACCTCGACAAGACGTTGTATTAACAATTCTCGCGTATACTAATCAGATTGCTAGCACCTGCGTAATTGCCGTCGAACAATGGGCCGAAGTCGCAGTGTGTAAGCATCGAACGTCAAGAACAATGGGAATGGAAGATGATGTAGTGCGCGAGAGATGCGAACCGGGATTACTGCGAAGAAAATGAAACGACTGAATAAAGTGCGCACGGATTAAGGGATGAATCCGGAGTAAAGTGATACTAAACAACGTCCCAAGACGATTTACACGGGCCCGGCTTTTTAATCGCGATCGAAGCACACTTTCGCAGCGACCGGCGGTCCAATCCTCGGCTTAATGCTGTAAATGGAACGAGAAGTCGAAAATGTCACCACATGTGCACGACACAAGCCAGATCTTTTAACTTATTCGTCGATACGGAATGCGTAGAGGGATAGATAATAGGGGGGCGCGGAAGCGGAAACGATTGTTCGGTGATTAGATGGATGGGGTTCTTCCCCGGCAGTCGGAGAAGTCCCCGGCAAGAAAAAGCGACCCCAGGTGTCTTCGAGAGCAATTAGATCGGCGATCAATTCGGAGAAGTGAGTGCATTTGTCAAGGCGTCGCCTATCAGTTATACACCGCTTCCAACTGTTGAACGCCAGCGCAAACACCCCGAGCCATATATCAAACGACGCGTTCGCCTCGTCTGCACGATACGAGGAGGCGCTGTCGTCCATGAGAAATATGGCAACGATTAAAACTATTAATGATCATCAACATAGTGCATCGACAACTATCGGGAATTCGTCGATTAATGAGGCGGGGGTGCCCTGTTCGGTGGCGCCATCCTCGCTCGGTTCGGTGCATTGGACTTTAGAGCAGATACAATCGACCGTTTTGCTACGGCTTCCGAGCGACCGACGGGGTAAATGGATCCCTGTATTATGAAAGGCTTCCTTGCTGTGGAGGCAGTGCAAAATCGTCGTTCTTTTTGGTCGCTTTGTTGCTGGTTCCGTTAAGCGGAAATATACCGGAAGATATCCGCTTAAATAATACCCGATTTTTATTCACGAGCGCAGAATTTTTTATTATACCTTTGTGACTTGCTGGTTTTGCCGACATCCTCAATATATTCATAATTGAATGTGGCAATTAATAAGAAAGGGAACACCAAGTATTGGGCAACTAGTTATTGGAAGTATCGGAATTAGCTATCTGAAACAAGAATGATCATAATTTCATATTTCGTTTTCTTTCGAATGGTTTTCATTATGTTTATTTTTCTATAGCACCTTGAAAAACGATATGAGCTACTGACCATTTATGCTTTTGGCGCCTTCAACTTCGCGTAAAATTTTTAGCACTCGAGCAGGTTGCCACAGGTTAGGTCAGGTCAGGTCAGATGATATGGTTTGGTTTGTTGTGGTATGGGATAGTTGGGGGTGATTTACGGTAGCCGAAGTAATTTAGGTGATTCTGGTATAGTTTGTTATGATTTTTAGCATTTTTTTGTAATTTTAAAGTGATTGGGTTTAGTTTGTTGCTCTAAAGTGTAGTTGGGGGTGATTTTTGATAGCCGAAGTAATTTAGGTGAGTTTGGCATAGTTTGCTATGGTTAGTAGCATTTTTTTGTATTTTAAAAGTGATTGGGATTAGTTTGTTGTGGTAAGGGTTAGTACAACGGGTGGGTTGCACTTTTGAGCTTTTCCTTTTTCTGAACAGAACAGAGACAGAGAACAGAACAGGCACAGCAAGATGTGATTGGTGTACAGGGAGATCTATCAATTGCTTACAGTTGTCCCATTTGTCGGCTCCTGGCAGCTGTAGAAAAACGAGACGTCTGCGTTTTGGACCTATACATTTTTAAATTTTTATATTTACAGAATACACACTTACTTATTCTTCGTGTTATGGTTATAAACGTTTTTGGTGTTTCATTTTTTTAAACTTAGTACCTATAGGCCCGGTTGTATAATCAATGATTAACACTAGCGTAAAATCATCCGATGATTAACTTAAAAGTTTCGTTGTATGAACATTGATTAGGTGATGAACAATGATCAAGATGTAATCATCTAAACAATCGATTTTGTGTGGTTAAGGTATGATTAACGTAATATAACAGTAAAAGTCAGAGCAATTACTCGAATAACCCGTGTACCGTGTTTTCAGATGGAGAAATGTTGCAGATTTTCAAGAACTAGTTCAAATGGTTGTACATCCCAGATTATCAAGAACGTTTCGTAATAGACCTGATCATCACACAGCTTAGAGTGAAGATGAATATCGACTTATCGAGACCGATTTCGCATTTCAAAAAACATTGTATTTTTGTTGAACGAATAAATATCAACCTTCATTTCTTCAAAAACAAATAGATTAGTCCCAATAAATTATAATAACAAGTTGCATTGACGGACAACATTCCAGAAATCATGACGGAAGAGCTTTTTTTTCAATGAATCTGATAAGAACTCGTAAACCCATTCAACCCAAGTCGACGCAAGACCATAAAAGAAAACACCGAAAATAAATTTTTGGTTATATTGACGAATACCCCAAAGTAGGGGATTTTTCTTGTAAATTAAAAGAACCTTAACAACTTGACCCTGAAGTTGACGATTATCAAATCACTTCTTAATTTATCGTTTAGCAACAGAATTTTTCTTAATCAGCTATAAGTGGTTAATCCTCATTTTATTAATTTTTTGTTAAACAGAATTTCCTACAACCGAGCCTTAGCGCGTACAAAAAATGGATTCTCAGTATGTCATTGAATGCGGGTTTTGTTTCAGTTTTTACAATGTAGACCTTTGACATATCACAGGAACTGTCAATACAAAAATTTATGAAAGTGTGCAAGCTTTCACGGTCGGTGTTACGAGGGTCATTTTAAAAGTTATCTGAATGAAACAGAAAAAATCAGCGCGTACAAATAACAACGGATTTTCAAGAGGAAATGGAATCTAGCTTTTGTTTTATTAAGTATAGGCCAGTGCAGAATTGACACCATCACCTTTCCTGCAGACTTTGCAGGCAGTTCGTTCTTTGGAGGTTGAGAACCCCAATGCTTTCATTGCATCGTCTGCAACTTCGATTTTTGTCTGTAGTGGTGAATACAATTTTCATCAGTGGTTTACCAATAGGCGAAATGTTGGAAAATGAATGTGAAAAATCCCAATGTCAATATGAATGGCTGGCCAACCCTTCTTTACGAAATTATTAATAACGAAGCGACACTCGAGTTTATCCATGTTGTCCATGATTTGGAATTTAAATGGACGCCACTCTATCATCCCTCGTGTGACTTTCGACCACGGTTTTTACATTTTCAAGTGGCCTGTAGATGGCGCTATGACCTAACACGGTTTTTAATAATTTTAAAAGAAACATTAGCATTTTGAAGTCTTTGACTTTATTTTTCGCATATAGCGATGAAGGTAATCTTCAAAATGTCGGTTCAATCAATGGCTTCGATGAAATATTAAGGGAAATATGGCGTACCGGCAAAAAACACCTTTGGGAAATAATAACTATAGAGATTTATTCACGATCGGTCAATTCCTTTCATTATAAATAACGATTTTATAAAAAACATACTAATCTATGAACCCAGCAATGCAAATGAGGAACACAAAATTCAGTTTTTGTGACCGTTATTCGAGTTCCGGCAGTCGCGTATTAATTCCAAACAATGTAATATGGAAGAACAGCAGGCAAAATCCCAGCAACAAAAGGGTTGTTGATGCAATATCGGCCGTGTCTCATATCTTTCATGGATCGGTTCAGATAAGCGTGGAGTTTAGTTAAAATCCAGCGCCGGTTTGTGTTTGTGGGTGCGATTCGGTTCGGTCGACATCGGATATCGCGGAATAGATTAATGAAAACGGTCGCAGTGCTCTTTCGACCAAAACCAATAACAGTTACCGCCATTGCGCCATACATAAACGTTAGACCGAGAACGGGCAACGAACAACAATGTAAAACAAGATCAAGCGCCGACGTCCAGCAGGGATCGCCGCAAAATTAAATCGGGGCTTATCAGCGCAAATCCCGCGGCCTTTGTGGTCAGGTAATAAACCGCGTGCTCCAGAACGTTTTGTTTTCCTGGACGTCACGGTGCGTGTTATCGAGGAACGGATTTCGAACGCCGCATTATCCATCGTCCATGGTCCCTACCGGAATATACCTATATGCATTAGTCGATTGGAGCATATTTCAAACGGGTACGCGTCACTGAATTACGGGGTAGAAGGTGTATCTGCATCGCCATAATTCACGACCAGGATAGGATTATTAAAAAGTATTCGGCGTGATGCATTGCGCATCCCGAAAAAAAAAACCCTTCCGATATCCAACTGCTCAAAAGTAAATGCCGATATTGCGCCGCATCAAACATCCCAGAAAGAGATTCAACTGCAATAAACTGCAGTCTCTTTAAAGGCGGACGGGTTATCAACAAGTTCTAAAATTACGGCTTCCAGCATAGAAAACGGAATTTGGTGGTGCATCCTAGGAAAATATCATATCTGGTTGAAGTTGCACCCCGTCTGATACTAGACTTTTAAAATGAATGAAATGTTTTTAAATAGTGTAATGAGAGGTTTTGATGGCGTCGCAGTATAATCAATATTGGTAAGAATTAAAAGCCAAGTCCAGACTAACCACAACATTTCATCGAACAGTAGCTGCAGACTGTAATAATAAGGGTGACCGGTATTTAATCTTGCGGTCATTGTCGACTCACCGACCATTGTTCTACCAGACAATGGCTTATAATACGTATTTACAGAGGCCCGAACGCATAAAATTGCAACTGAAAAGCTAATTGTGGCAAATTAATACTTTTGTGAAAAGTGCGAATCCAAAAAGGGTGTTGTCAATTGTTGACTGTTCAACAGAATAAAATATAACTGGTGTTTTGTTTTGTTTCCAACATGGCAACAATGTTAAACTTTTCGATTCGTGGCATTACTTTGGCAGTAGCAGCTAAGTGCAATGCTTATCAATTTTTAAATGACGTCAGGTTGGCGCGCTATTGGCCAAAAGGACGACTTCTTGGATTGAACCACAAATGAGATATTGAAAACCGAAATGCAACTGATGCTCCTTTATGCGACATTAGAGGCAACGAATATTGTCAGTGTGGTTTGTTTGAGATATCGTACGCACAGCCGCAGGAAGCAAGATAGAAAGTAAACAAGTGGTGAGGTCGTTGAATACTAAATAGGGAGCGAGATGGTTACCTAGACCGCCATGCGAACGGACGTGGGTAGCGAATTAACGGGACTAATCTGCATTTTAGTGTGTCGCCAACTTTATGGAACTTTAATGCATTCTAATTCATAGTATTTACTCGCGTTCGTTGTGTCCTGGCAACTTTTACCAAACAACTTTTCGCACATAATTGGCGTTGGGGGAGGAAGGATGTCACGTCATGGTTTAGGGGATTACTGGCACCTTGCTTAAACGTAATTATTATGGTTGTCATTCGCACAGACGTGCGTATTACCCCCGCACAAAAAGTTGCACTTTATTAGCGATGAAAAGGTTCAGTGTGGGTCGGACGGGTTAGCCAAACCGCAGCGCTGCAGAGCTTTTATCGCCGCAATTATATTTCCGGACACTTTTTATGCACTATTGGGAGGAAGGGATTTCAAATTTTCAACGAGGCAACGGACTACAATGCCGCTTTTAAGTTAGTGCGTGAAAAAGCAGCGTTCGGTTTCAGTGTACGTAATTTCAACCGTTACCGATTCTATACTACGCGACTCATTTTTTACTTTTATCCGCAGGGTGTTTCACGAAGATAATAATTGAAAATCTATTTTATTTTATTGTATCGTTATTATTCACATTTATTTCGCATTCACATTTGTTTAATTTTTTTTGCATTTTTTTTATTTACAGTCTATCTTTATCTTATTGGTTCCTGTACTGCTATGTCGTTTTGCTTACACATAGCATTTCCTTTTATCGCACTGGCTCAGAAAAATTGAACTAAATAGCTTCAAATATAGTAAATCTAAAAACTAATTTAAAATATTTATAAAATCTTGAAACTGTGAAAACCAAAAAAAAAAAAAAAGAAAAGTTGAGAAGAAGTTCGTATTGCATTAAAAATTCAAGATGATTGTCCTCGGAGAATAAGAATTTATAGAATTCAAGCAATCCAAAGCTTCCAACAAATACAAGGAATCTAAAGAACCCAAAAAATCAAAGAACTGAAGTTAATCAAAGAAAAACATCATATTGATGAAACCTAAAAATCTGGAGTAAGTAATTCGAAAATCAAGGTTTTGAAGAATCAACAGAATTCAAACAATCGAAGGCATCGAAAAAATCCGAGATATCTAAAAAATCCAGACAATTCATGGGTGCAAGAACTCAAAAAATTAAAATAAACCGGCAATCAGGAGTCTAGAGAATCAAGAAGATTGATGGTTTTCTGAGAATTCAAGGAATTAATACAATTCTAGCAATCAAAGAATTAAAAAAATCCAAACAAGAGAAGCAGGACTCGAACTAATCAAAATCAGAAGATCAAAACAATGCAGAGATTCAGATAATTTTCAGTATTCAAAGAACCCAATATTTCATCGTATCAATTTATCCCAATCTATTGTATTTAGTCATTTCTTGCTTCTCAGTTTTTCATTCGTTTTTCGCTGGTTGTTATTTATTCATAAACATTTTTATTGATATTTGTTTTTTAATTATTCTTCTGTTGTGCTTTGCTTATGTCTATCCTTCTCTTTTTTCTCTTGATTGTTTTCCTATATAGTCCATGATTTATAAAACAATCGTTGTCCTTCAATCTTCACTCTTTTGCCTTTCTAGTTCTCGTTGACACGAAGCTAGTTGACAATATTCAAATGGTTGATTACGAGGAGAGTTTATATAGTTATCTTCCTAGCTATAAAGAAAACGAGCCAGGGACCAAACAAACATTTAATTTTCTACATACTGATTCTTGAACGCTTACAAACTTTATTTAACGTTTCTCTATTAAAGCTATGCCTTCGATAGGAACTCTTTTGGAATCTTCTCAAATAGGCTTCTACAGCTTCCACCTTTTCATTTGTTGAAAATCTGCGCCCTCTTAAGTGAAAGTTCTTCAAAACAGCATTTATTGCTTTTTTCTTGCGCAACTCGTGATTTATGCACCCTGCAATTGTCAACCAACAGAAGAATTTTCTGGGCGTAATTGTGAGGCTTTTTCTTGCGAATGGCAGCCTTCGGAGTCGTTGTTGTTTTTTGTGCACATTTCCATTTATTGTAGTCCCTTTTTGTCCTGTATTCAAATAACAGCAACACTATATAGAGTCTTAAAAAAGACTAATCGTGGGTGGGTTCATCGATTTGGAGAAAAATTGGAAGTTACAACTATGATGTATCACAGTGATTTGACATGACAGAATAATTGCGATTGGATTTTATTATCATGGATATATAACTATGTAAACTCTTCTCGTATAAAAATCCCGAAGTGTGGCTTTGTAAATGTTGCATATTAGAAATAACTATGGCATAGGTATGGGGATTTTTCTTGACAATATTACATTCAAACAACAAGTTTTTTCCAAACAAATGTCAAGTTGTTCATTTAAAAGCTCCTTCAAGAAGTTTTATATGATTTCTTGATGAGAATCTTTGTCGAATTCCCGACAACTTCTTCGATAATTCTAAACCAATTAAAGTGTTCTGGTTGTCGTAATCTTATAACCACCCTTCCACTTTAATGCTATGTTTACAAAGTTTTGTAATTCGATAGAACACGTGTCACACAATTAAATAACTCCCCCGGTGGTGTACAGATTGATTGATGTTTAAATTTTTTGCTTGTTATGTTTATAACGTCAGCTTACCTAACACACGAAGAAAAACTGTAATGGAGCTCCCATCGCGAGCGATTTGCGGTTCCACTCGATGCACACACGAGGAGTTTTATGATTCCGTGTAACAGTGGTTACTGCACTAAAAGCTGTCTTATAAGCTTGGGCTTTCGCATCACATAAAACACTAATCTGTTTTGAGGAACACATTTTCCCGAACGCATATTGCATAAAACGATCCGGAAAGCGCGAGGAGAGATGAAGCCTAGGCACCATAAAATAATGGCGAGACGAAAAATAAACGACGTCATACGGTGGTGTTTCCGGCATTAATGGTGGATGCGCCGGGTGCGGTTGGGTGTTGTCAAACACTCAACCGAACCATCGAAGAGAAACACTGCGGGTTAGTAGAGGAGGTTAATAGAGAAAGGCGACTTTTTCGCACACTGTATTTTTCGCTTGCTTTATTAAAAGTTTTACAGGCAGTGTTTCTTTATTAAAAATTTCTCGGATGGGATATTGTGAGTTTAGCAGCAAGGTGCGCGGATTTGTTCTGATTAGGTATGTTTTATATTGCCTGGAATATGCGGGACGCAAAGAGAACCGTAATTTATTCGTGATTTTATTGGCTCAGGGCCGTTACATTTTAACGCGGCGCCGCCAACATGTAATAAGTAATTATATGCGGCGAGAATAGATTTTCCGAGGAGCAAATGAAAATTAAACGAATATTGGATTTGGTTGATGTGCAGAGGTGGTTGTGCGGCAATCAGTCCGAGTAGAGTGGGTGCCACTTTTTGCGCCGTTTAACCGAGAACCCATCAAATATTTAGGGAAGCGCCCGAAAGATTCCCTCTGCATTCCCTTCAGGATTAATCTGGAAGATAGTGCCGAGCGAAGTCATAATTCAGTGGCAGACGTTTAGGGCCGATTGAAACGTTCGAGGAACACTAATGTGTTTGAAGAAGAGAACTGAGCACGAGAGTCGGTCCTAAGTGGATGGGCGGTCCGAGGCCGAGAGGAACGTTCCGCTAAGAAGTCTACGGTCACTGCTTTCGAATACCAGAAAGTTTTAGTTCTGATGGACAAATATTGATCCATCCGCAGCCGCCGCGGCGTCCGGGACTGTGTTTGTAAAACAAGATGCAAATACGCGCTGTCGTGACGGTTGCTCCACAATCTACATCAATTTAACTTGGATGTAAATAATTATAGGTCGTCGGTGATAAGTTTTGTCCTCGAGAAGAAGTAGCAAATGAGAGAAGGGGATACGAAGTGCATGTTCGCTTCCTTGGCTAGTTTTTGACCCGGTCGTTGTACGTCGCCGGCGAGGAGGAGAAGCACTTAACCCTTGGCCGGGCCCAGATGGCGACCCGCCATTACCGCTCTGCTTAGTATGGCGGCCCGATCTCCGTATACCACTTACAAAACACTTACATGCATTGGCCGGCTCGCGTCGACATCCGAATTCCCTTTTTAATACCACGACGTCCCTGGTCGCCCTTCGCCAATATCATAACCGAATCGGCTCGATCGACCCGCCTTTGATGTACCTACCACACTCGTAATTGAATCAAATAACGTAAAAATACATCTCGGTCAGTTTGTCATAGGCATGCTTTAATAAACATCATGTTTGAAAATAGAATTAATTATAACAGTAATGGAAGCAATTGCTTTGATTGGTGGTCGAACGGTTGGTTACCGGTGCTCGGGGCTAGGCGTGCTGTGATTGCGTATGGCACATTTGATACATCAAATGGAATTCATATGTGAATTGAGCGATTTCGTTCCGTCACATCGCTGCAAATATTAACGAATAACGAAACTGACGAAAACCTAGCTGCACAAATATTTTCATCGTAAGCATCCGCACGGAAACATCATCATCAATTGGGAGACAATGAGCCGTCGGTATTGGAATATCCGACCGCCATCCAAATTTTCCCCGAAACTCTCACCAAGAAATTTAATTAAAACATACTTTTACGGATACAGTTATTAAAATGTGTTAGTTGTAATTGCGCTGTTTTGTGCAGTGTTTATTATGGTGCGGAAACCTTTTAACGAATGCCTTTAATATCTATAATAATTTTATGGAAACGGTTGTAATAACCAGAATAAGGTTATTGAAACGGTTGCTTTCAAGTTTTCTGTGCTCCAGTTGCGAGTTGAATTCCGTTTCGTAAAACGTGGCAGTGATGGTTTACTGAATAATTCGTACCGGCTTTTATCATTATTGAAGCACTAGAGCTATTGTCGATGTTGCGTACGGTTTGGCTTGTTCATGCTGTCATCATAAAAACTGGAATTTCTTGCGGCTTTAACCGGATACTGGAAACTTGCACAATGCCATCAGAATCTCAGCCACAAAGGCGGATGACACTATGTGAAGTTATTTTTTGGGCATATACTCGTAAATACATTTCCCTTGCGCCGCAGATCGGCTGGAAAAGCTGACAGGACGTCTCTTTCAACTTGTCTTCTTTTGTGGACAAACCTTACTTAATTTGGTTTCGTCAGCAGTTTTAATTATTTTAAAAACCTTCAAGTTGTTGCAGCAACGAGTACGAGAAAAATAGCAGCATTAAATTGAAAATTATTAGGTATAGGAGGTAACCTTCCTCTATCCTGTACTCACGCGCAAGGCCAAGGATTTACCTCCTCTCAAACATGCTACAAACGTTCATATAAAATATGAGGAAGTTGTGTTAGATTTGCGCTTTGCGTTTTTTATTTATGTTTATCTGTGGAGGAATCGAGTTAAACCAAGTTTGATATTTATAAAAATGTTTGCATCCCAGTACAATACCTACTCGTTTGATCAGTGTTTTAATGTTTTGGGTAAAAACATTAAAAAAGGTTGTTGATTATAAAGAACGCCGGAATTTGCTTTTCCCGAGGGATGAAGTAGGGTTTTTGATTTGATCGTCGATCTCATCGCGAAATTATTTTTTCGCCGGTGCTAATGCGAGAAAAGTGATCTCGACAGCGCCGTTGAGCTGCTCTTTATTCCGATTTAGATTGAGCAGGAATATAAGCAGCGACAACGTGCAGGATTTCTCGCTTCGAAGTGGATCTCTCAGGATCGTCGCCAATTACCGAATAATTGAAATGTTCGATATTTCGCTTTACTTTCAGCAAACTTATTCAGACCACATCAAAATCACTGTAACACTTTTCCGGTTTGGACGGCGACTTGTAGGCAATTTGCAAGCTTGTCTTAATACCTCGACGAGTTTTTAAATTGAATTGCGCCAAATTAATAAACAACGTGAAAGAAGAAAGAAAGTTAGCTGCCGTAGATTCTCGTTCTTTCCGTTTAATCTCGAAGTTTGTCCAAACTGTCCCTGCGGGCCGATTGTTGCCTACGGAAGTTTTAATATTCATACAGGCTTTCAGCAGAAAACAGGATTGAAAAACAAATCAAATAAACTCTTTATCATTTTTTGTCCGACTCGTGTTGAAGAGGGTATTTTTTATTTTCGAATCGTAGGAATTTTTCAGCTTAATTAAATTTTCAATGAAAATAAACAAAGAGCGTTTCTTGTCCACGTCTTAATTCCTGAAAAGGGTCGGACGAAGACAACTTATGCGGGGATTAAAGAAGTGTGAGGGAACGGTGTAATTTTGCAGTCCGTATGTTGGCTAATCTAGCGGTAAATGGCCATCGAGTTAACTGAAGCATCGCTTACACCTGTTAGCCACTTACATCGTTCCCATCTGCCTTGGAAGGGCGCAGAGGGTCTCTTCTAACACCTCGCCTAGGATTAAACAAGTGACACTGTATGGGAGTTTATTAACTGTTACTCAAGACGTGCCCGCCATTCTCCGGTTGTTTTGCGGCGTTTAATGTGCTACCGAGAAAACCTAGATGCTTTGGAACAAAGGGCTTTAATTACTTTCGCGTCTCGCCGATCAATTTAATGGAAATTACTGGATGCGGTGTAGTATAGCACATGTTTCGTGCAGACGAATGAGTAAATTGTCGGAAACGGATTCATTTATCAAATTCTGATTTAGTTAATGCATTCACAAGAATGTATTTAATTACTTAAATGCGTGCAGCCCGTGATGGATTCCCAATAAACGCCAAAATTAATTACAAATAAATATGCACGATCCACGTTCATTTCCAATTGCCGATTACAGAATAAAGGCTCAAAATACAAATTCGGATTGATTGAATCGCACAAAAGAACATAGCTTTGCAACTCAGTCACACACTTTTATTTTTCACGAATCAAAGCTCCACATCGAGAACGATGCCCGCAAACCCACAAGTACAGTACAACTTTTGTAATCCGGACACACTTTGATCCGGGCACTCGGTAATACGGACACCTCTAGAGTTCGAACACAGGAATTTTACCTCTCCAATCCGGCTTTTAAATAATACTAGACTAATAAACAAAAATGATATTCACGACCATGCAAGTTTATATTACCCTATTTCTAGTGATATTTTACGCAGAAAGGCGAAATATATACAGGGTGCGGCAAAATTAACCCATAGGTCTAATATTTCCTAAACTGCTAATAATAAAGCAAAATGTTCTTAACAAATGATTTTTGATAATTCGATTGATGTTGCTAAATTGAACTGTTTTCAAGGTTATTAACTTTTTTTATGGAAGTGAACCTTTGCAGCTGTTAGAAAAGATGCGAATATCTCTGGACCTAAGTAAGCTAGAGAGGTGCGGTTTGAAGTGTTGAATTCAGTATAAATTGCTTTATTTTATGATCTAACAAAATGAGAATCACAAGTACAGGGCGCTAAATACAACGAGTTAAATTTGAACAATTTCAAAGGTATATAACTCAATTTTTTCATATTTTTTTATTGTGTTTAATTCCTTTTTTAATTGTCTATCAAATGTCTATTCTACGGTTTAGCGATTTTATTTCTATTAAAAAATTGTTTTTCAAAATTATAATTATTTTTGATAGACAATTTAAAAATGTACCGAAGACATGAAAAAAATTAAGGGTCCCATTTGATAATATTAAATTATGTACGTTTGAAATTGTTCAAATTGAACACGGTTGTATTTAGCGCTCTCTAAGTATGGTACTACATTTTTTTATCATAAGATAGAGCAATTTATCCTAAATTCAGTTTAAACCACGTGTCTGTAGGTTTATCATGTTGTCGAATGTCGCCTATGACATTCCCGTTCTTTTTTAAATATGTTTTATTTTTCTTTACACTTTGTTGTCTAACCCTATGAAAAAAATACGTCATTATAGTCAGCAATTTATATAGATTTCATATCTGCCAAAGAATGGTGCAGTTGAAATTTAAAAATATATATTTTTTAACATTCTATAGCAATGGAAAAAATATTCACAAATACCGAATAATAAACCATGATGTACCAACAAACTCTGTTATCATCATTATTGCAGTAGGTATAGGAAATATTAGGCTGATCTGTTACTTTTGCCGCACTCGATATATTTCTGAGCTGATCACTGGAAATATTACTCTTTGCCTATCTTAGGATGGTTGGATAATTTAAGATGAAACACGGTATCCGATTATTGAAAGCGTGCGGAGAGAAAGTAGTAAAATCATTCCCTGCAAAATTAAGCCTATTTTAAGCATGATTCAATAGATGTTTTGTAAGTGTGGTGAAAATGTTTCTTAATTCAATTTAAAAGCCACAGAAAGCATTATTACAAACTTATGCTCGTAGGCAATACTCTTTTTCTTCCAATTGAAGAAGTCATTTCTGATGAGGCAAATTTCAAACTTCTATTTCAACCACCAAAACTGTAGCGCCATTATACAGCCGATGGACCAATATGTAATTCAAAACATACGAATTGCTTATAGGAGAATACTTTTGACTTCCATTATATTATCATAAGAAGATAAATCTAGAGTTTGCTTGAAAATCAATAACAGAAACCCCATCATTAAGAGCTGGTCAGTGGTGTGGCCTCAGTACAAGCATATGCTGATGAAGATGATATTCCACTGGCTACTTGTCAACAGCAGCTTCTAAATAATGATGATGTTGTAATACGAACTGAGGTACTAGATATTATCGATCCGAATAATAACTTAACTGAAGAAAAATGACTAATTGGGCAATAGGGACTAAAGATCTTGTGGATAACATTCAATTGTTGAAGACTTAATTGCAGTCGCAAGAGAGGAAAATAAAGAAGAAAATGACCCTGAAGTTAAGCTAATAATTCAACAGAACCAGTTAAACATTCAAAAGCAGAAAAATATTTTTCCGCCTGTATTCTGGGGGCAGAAGAAAATGATATTCTTTTTCAAGACAATATTATTATATTATTAAAGGAGAAGGATAACGGTCTCATTATGTTATGATTTTTTCACAAAAAATTGAAGATTTTTTTAAAACTACCGAGTGACTATAAATGAATGACCGAAATTAAGTGAATTGGCAACATAGTAGTTGGCGCAACACGATACTGCTTATCGCTTATATAATATATAATTTTCTAGGTCAGGTAAATTGACAATGTTAAATAGATCTCAATATAATTAACAAATTTTACTAAATAACGCGAATTACAAATAAATTCAAACAAGGTGTTCGAAGTGTTGGCCTCCTAGCTGTAAACAACGTTGAACTCTATTGCTTAACACTTTTGAAATTATGTCAACAATGTTGCCACCTTAAGACTTTAAATCTATTACCAAAATAAGAAAATAATTGTCAATAATTATTAGTCACCCGGTACATAAGTACATGTAATTAAGAAAGTCTTAAATTTAGTGTAAGATTTAATTATTAGATTCATCTATTTGGATTTGTCGGATTATCGAAGTTGTATTGTAATGTCTTTGGAGTTGCACGGCGCAATTGCATGCAGGTTGTGGTTTCCAGCAAAAACCTTGCTCGTAGGTGCGTTTCTGCCTCCTGTCAAGAGGAAACAGTTTTAATGTCAACAGTAAGATGGAACCGGCTCATCCAGTTTTGGTAATCTCATCCCGTATTCAGTTTTGTCGACTAAGTAAGCACACCGCGTTATGTAGAAGGGCGTAGCTGCCGTTGTCAAAGCTTAATTAACATTTATGTAGTAATCATTATACATGTGTTATACCTCACGAGTACGTGAGCTGTATTCCTAACCGGAATCTGCATTCTCATCGGCCGTAAATTCCCGCAAAGAACAAATCCGGAACGACGTGTTTCCTTTAAAGTCTCGATTTTTTTCGAAACTCTTTTGTTGCGAGACGTGCATTCGGGGCGATGTATTCATTTGAGAAGCACAAAAATGCCTCACCTGAACCAAAACAACAGCGGCGTTATCAAATTCGGAAGCTGCTCGGAACGGCGGATGTAAATTTCGGGAAAGATATCGTCGGGGCGCGTCCGCATAAGATAGATATGAGAGAGTGTCGGACTATTTCAATATCCTGGAAGGAGGCTTTAGTGGTTGTCTATTAGACGTATGCAAAGTAGAATCCTGAGACCCGGTAACTGCTTTGAAAACCAAATGACAAGCTTGAGGATAATTGAAGACCCGACCGGCCAAGACTCGATCCTCCCATCTTGATTATTGGAGACATCCTCGCCACGATTTATGGACGGCAATCAAAGCTACTATGACTTAAAAAGTATATGGAGCCGTAGAGCCATTATAAGCCGCATCTGATGAAAGCGGCGCTTTACGACCGACAATTATTCAACGAGACGCTCCGAGATTGTTTCTCGGATTTCGAAAAGATACATCCCACGCTGTTATTTTTAAATAATAAATAAAAAATTGCCGGTCCCTTCGTTACGCCCCCGCTTAATTTAATTCGCTCGAGAAAAAATGATGCGTCGCTTTCGATCAAAGCGTCGCGATCTCCGACACCTGATGACATTTCGCTGTTTGCCGATGGATCTCCGATGTATTGATTCGTTAATGGAGCCCTGCTTTGAACCACTTACCTCTGTTTGCAAACGCTGGTCCGCGACTGCCTTTGATCCCTTTTTATTTATGATGCCGCAAAGTGTGTTCCACGAGTCAATATTAAGTTATATTACGAGCAATAAATTAAAAAGGCGGTGTTGTCCCAGCAAATAATTGAAGCGGCGGCGGCGTACTCAACGTCGGTCGTAAATTAACGCGCACATAACAAGGTGGAATTTTTCCTCGGCGGCCTTATGGCGGCTACTTTACGGTCGACGCGTCAGCGTTATTATCATCTCCTCAAAGCTGAATTGCTTCTATTAGCAGTATTTGAAGTAATAAACACGGTCGCATTGCTCCGATGCAACACTAACATTGCATTACGACGACTACAAAGTAAGTCGGAGCAAGGGAAATGAATAAAGCGCACGGGGCCGACTAGTAATTATGTGTATGTATCACTGTGTTCGTTTTGGTGGAGGCGCCGGGAAACCCTTTCCCCCCCTTCGTAGTATCATTCATCAATTGTTGGCATCTATTTGATTAACCTCTTTAATTTCAATGATTACTTCGGCGCTGTTTGAATAATGTAGCAGCGATTCTGTTTCCGTCACGAACGGCGTTCCGGTATTCATTATTGTTAAATATGTAATACCATATAAAAATGGCGCGATGATGCAACCCCATGAGCGAGAACGTGCTTTTGTTCGCATTACAAATAAGCGTTGAATTTAGCGTCTCTCATTAATTAATTAATGTTGTAGATGAGGTTTTATCTGTTTGAGGTTAGTCATGGCGGGCCGTCGACAGATTTGAAGCGCTTTAAATTGCAGAGTTGTGTCGGCGAGGCGAGCTTATTTTTCGCCGTACATGTTTTGCGTTTTAGTGTTCGCAAAATATATTGACTTTTTGTCTGTCTTTAATATTATGCTTTTGCACTTAGCGGAAGTTTCGCCTATGAATCTTGGAAATTTATTTTAGCCGGTGCGTCAGCCGACACGGGTTGATTTGCAATTTCCAAGTTAAACCGGGCGCCTTTCTGCTCCATATGTTGTGAATTTGATCTGCGATTCCAAGTTTTTAGAGCCGAGTATGGTGCTTCAATTTGTACTTATCGAAAGAAAAAAGTTGTTCTTTTATATAGTTGGTGCGGCAGATTCGATAACAACGTGCACTATAGGAGCAAAGCAGGTGTTGTGTTTGAAGATAAGCGTCCCCGAGTCCTATTTACGTTCTGCTAAATTACCGCAGGCGACGTTTCAATTTAATGAAAACGCCAACAACCTCGCCGACTTGGCGACGATCGTGGTCCACCTATAATTTAGATAATTTCTCGGATAATTCCGACTCCCCTCGCAAATCGCGCCGATATTTAAACTCGATATAATTTTATTTGCGTTCCAGACCAATTTACGTTTCCCCCTCGAGTCGGGGTTCGAAAATCTAGACGCTGATCTGGTAATTTAGCCTCGACACGAACGTCCACGCTGCCTGCCGTTTTCGTCCTTTATGCCATTAGAACGGCGCGGTAAAATTGTTGAGTAAACTCATTTAGGTTGAAAGCTCATTTTTGGGATGATCCGGGTCCGAATAGCCGAGCGACGTGCGTTACCTACATACGTGTTGCACATTACCCGCGATGGGCATTCTCTGATTTATATTTAGTGATACCGACTTTGCCACCCACCCTTCGTATGTGCGGTGTTTTCTAATACGCACTCCCTTCTTCATGGTCGCGACTTTGCCGTGGTATACCTACGAGGTTTGTTAAAAAAATATGCGGAATTTTTATTTTTTTTTTTCAAAAATTTCGTATGGCGCTTAGCTCTTTCAGCGATTTTGTTTTTATTTACTCAATGCTGGCACAAAATCGTCCTATTTATTTTATTTTAATTATTTTTAAGAATAGGAAAAAATTACATGGGGTTATATTTTGCCAATACGAAGGCTGAGGCAGCATAACAGTGTTGTTTTTGCCCAAATATTTACAAGCGAAAGCAGGTGCATTATCATGATGCAACTGCGACGATTGTTTTCGCCACAAATCCGGACGTTATCTTCGAGTTGCCAGTTGCATGATAAGTTTTATTGGTATTGGTGGAACATAAAAAAACGAATTTTGCCAAACGGTAGAATAACGTGTATTTTTTTTTAATAGTTTAAGTCATTAAAAGCATTTACATGCGGTTTGTTTATATGCAGTCAACAGTTTGAAATTGACTTAAGAAGATTTTCTCAACAGGCATCCTAAATCGTACCACATGGTTTTCAAAATGGTATCACACAATTTTGTCTGGAATAATATCTAATTCTTGAACATTTGATATATTTATTGCGTTTCAAGCAGATTTGAGACAGCAATAAGATGCAGCCATCTTTTAAAACATTTGCGCAAGCATCATGAACCCAAGATCGATATCCTATACATTGAATTATACCTTAGAGACGAATTTCCTTACATAAAATGCTGAACCACAGCTCTTTATTTACTAATGCAACAATATTCGAAGATGGCCTTATTGAAAAGCATTATTTAACACAATTTTGCGACTTTTTGGAGTGTGTTGGAGTTTTTATTTTTATTTTATTTTCTACTGTCTCTCTTTTATTTATTTATAATTTTTATTTGCGTGATATTTAGGCATGTTTCCGTTTATTTGTTATTGTGGGAAATGGAGGTACCTCTTCTGTATCATTAGCAACTTCATTCTCAATAGATTTGTAAGTATTCTGCACCGATTCATAGATAACTGCCTCTGCAATTCTGGTTCATTTTAAAGATCACTGGCCACAAATTCAGAATTATTAAAAACATTATTTAATTTTATGCAGACTGCCCATTGATAAGCTCTTCACTACGTTAATAGAGAGTGCCCAACGAGTCAGGAAAAAATATTAAAAATATTCCATTGCCCTATTTTTTTAAATTATTAGCTAAAAAAACGTACATAGTTCTATGTATGAGGTATGTTTATCTGGACCGTACTGGTCCGGTTTGGGAAACTACGCAATAGTAGGATTTAGGCAGCTCTTTGACTAGTTTGAAAATATTTAATTTAATTTTAAAACAACTTTTGAGAACTTTACGAATAGTTGTATGTATAACTATAATATAATATTTAAAGGATCTTTTTTATATTGGTATAAAAACAAGTGTAATTAGGATAGTAATTTTGGAGCAGGTGATGCTTATTTAAGTATATTAAAATATTACATCAGTTTTACCGTTGCTTTTTTCAAGTCCACAACAATTGTAACAGCAAACGAAACACGTTTTCCTACAAATTTTAGGTTTATTACGAAAAGTGACTGGGTTTTCCAGACATATGAGTTGATAATAATTACATTACATGTGGCACTTATTTGTCAACTCTTCTCTACACTATATCGTTGAAATCGAAGAAAACAGTGACCAGAATCTTCACGTTCGATCGAACTTGAAAAGTTTTTTCGGTCTTGGCTCTTCAGAAAACTACCTTTAGAACGATTGGACTTTAATTTTGAGGTCAGATGCGTCCACCCATATTTCGTCATCAGTTATGATCCTTTTGAGTAGTTTTGGATCGCTGTCTTCATTCAACGTCTCCTGAGCAATTTCCATTCGGCGCTGTTTTTGGTCGAAATTCAACAATTTTGGAGAACATTTTTCTGCCACACGTCTCATGCCCAAAACCTCCGAAAAAATTGCTTAGCATGAGCCAAATGATCTGCCAACATCATCAGTAATCTCTCTGATATTGATTCAGCGATTATCTGTAATCATTTTGTACACTATTTCGACGTTGTCATACGTTATGCGCCTACTGAGGCGCCTCTACGGCCATCTTGGAAACGTTTGCACCACTTGTAATTATTTTATTCATAGAATCCTTGCCAAAAGCAACATTTAACATTTCCATAATGGTATTGCAATTAATTCCATTCTTAAAGCAAAATTTAATGCAAATTGTTTCATTTTCTCACCAAAATCGCGGAGCATACAAAAATACCTAAGATAACTAAAAATAATTAAGAATCCAATATGGCTAATAATGTCAAGATACGTCATGGTAGCGATGTAACAAAAAATGTAAATCTTGATTGCCCGCGAAGATACAAAATGCCGCGTATTACCTCGTATATTCAGTAAAAAAGTAGTTTTTGGTAAGGTTGCGGTCGAAAAAGAGTGCAACTTTCCGGCGGAAAATCCCATAAACTTAATCTTTAAATTGAATTCCGGTATTAAACGGTTTCCCGTTCGACGTAAACGAGCAATTATTTTAAAAATAGCAATAAAGCGGGTACTGTGTCATAAAACTGCACCAATATTAGCGGCGCAAGTCACGGATTAAAGCGAGACTCCGTTATGAACGGCCAAGTATAAAACAAGGTTTTGCAATTACAGGCTAACTTTAGCTCGCACCTTTTCGACTCATATAGCAGACTTTGCCCCCCGCGTTTATTAGAAACGTCTCCACCGACGTGTCGGAACGGAACAAATGAGAAGGCAAAGAAAATAAAGGACCTTATAAAGTTTATAATTTTGTATCGGCGTAATTTAATTACCGAGCAGCCAGCAATGCTAATTTGCTTCTTTCGGGAAGCACGAAAAACCCGTCAACTCATAAACAGGATAAAATTTAATTCCCTTCACAAATAAAAGCTGCGAAATTGAAGTTGAAACCTTCAACGTCACCGAATTGCCAGACGGATTATGTGTTGACGCCATCTCCTAACCTGCATGCGCAATATACAAAAAGATAAAAATTCGGTCCGCGTCTTAACTACTGTAAACTTCTGGGTTGAGCTGGGCGTGTTGTGTACTTAGGTCCGTGTGTTTAACTGGAGTAATTAAAATGTACAAACTTTTGATTAGCATGACAAATACGAGCTAAGGAGAAATAATCAAGTCATCTTGCTTCAGAAACCGTAATTGATTAAAACGACCCAGTTTCTACCACTAGCGCGAGCTTTTCGGCTCAAGTTTTACACTTTAATTTGAAACGAAGAAGCGTCAGAATTCCGCGATGCGACAAACCGACGAAGAGTTTAATACCGGGACTGATATGACAACGATAAATGCGACAACAAAAACGAAATTACGGCCAAATCTGTGGTCAGAGCGTCACATACGGTAATTCCGCACATTTGTTACGCCCCCAGCTGTAAACAGGAGGTTCGCCAAATAAAAGGCCTGAGCGTGTCTTTCGTCGGGCGCTTTTTACAAATGATATGTCTTAATTGGAGCCGCAGAGGCGACTTTTGCGCTTTGTGCCGCAGATGAGCCGTTGTTATATTCCCCGTTTTACCGCTCCTTCATTGCCTGGACATTAATTAAGTCGCCTTTTTCAGCGCTCAAATTGCTTCATTAAATTAGTATTATTAGTATTCTGAAGATGAGCGGGGGCGCGGTACGTTTTAATTTTCTTCTTCGAAATGCAATGCATCCCGGAATTTATCTGTAACGTCTGCAGTATGTCTGGAATTCTATATCAGATTGGTAAGAGGTGTACGGGCGATTCAACCGACCCCACGTATGTACATAGCTCAGCCACACACAAATAGATCAAAACTGAATGAGTTCTGTAGAGTCCGCCTCGAAAATCTCGGATTAGTCAAACGGAATGCGAAATCAAAACTTAAACCAGCAGACATCGAATAATGGAAACGTCAACGTTATAGCTACATGTGAAGAAACAAAGGTGCAACAAGTTTCATATCGGCGCTTTTGAAATGCTAATTTTGCACTACGGCTATTTGCCAAATGGACGCATAATGCTTGCAGTAATTTACTCGATTCCGGTTAAATGCATCCTCTACGTTTCACCAGAGGCGGCAAAACTGTTGTGGGCCATCGACAAGTACAAGTAGTGTCAATTTGATAAGGCTACTTTTTTTTGTCTTGCACTAGGAAATCATTGCCATAACTGCAGCTAGTCTGACTTGCATGGTAAATGCGGAAACCTGAACGTGAAAGCATTTCGCTTAAAATAAAATTGGTTAAGTGAAACCCAGCTGAAAGCCGTTTTAAATGGCTCTCGGTATCTCTGCGCACTATGAATTTTTCAATCATTTACGAACAGAGACAAAATTTAGCTTTTAACGCGATATTTTATTAAAACTGGCAAATCAGGCGTGGCATGCTCGGGCGGTTGCAATTGCAACGTCGACGTACTAATTAGTCCGAGTTGCGCTGCTGTTTACCGTCTAACTATTTTATCTTTATAGTCTACCCACTTCCCCTCTTCTATTTTCATTAGATGCAGCCTCAATTAAGCGATCAATTCGCCCAAATTTCGACCGTAATTATTTCGTAACGTCATAAATTCAGAATGCATGCGATTCGTTTGTGCGACGTAGATTCGTGAATAAATAAGCAATAAAATCTGCTAATCTACTGGTAGGGATGTGCCTGCAAAATTTGTAGCCAATTGCTATGATATATTGAACTTTATTGGTTACTGGGTCCTAAGTTACTATCTGAAATTAGCATAACTACTTACTCATCTCAGAAATGTTATCTACAGGAATTTGCCGAAAAGGGGTGGTCCGGCGGCCGTATTTCATTTTAAAATGACTCTGTACTAAAACGCCAACCGCTCTTAAATGTTTCGGTTCTAGAAGTGATGAAACTGCATTTAATATCTCCAGTCAATGCTATAAGCGGCTTTTCATTTTTGCTACTCTTGAGAGCTAATAAATTTCGAAAATTGCGTAATTGTTCAAGAGATGAACATTTGAGGAGCTATGGCTTGAAGAGAGAATTCAGCGCTGGTAAAAGCAACGTCGGCACGTCCCTCTCTGCCCCCGGGAACACTAAAGTCTGGAGCCGAGCTCCAACCACAGATTAGCAAAGCTTATTCATTGCATAATTCATTGGCAACGTTTCAGGCATTATTGTCACCTCTCACTACCGACATTCCATCATCTCTGGCCAAAGTTAAGAAGCGGTGGTTTTTGCAAACCTCTTAGGTGGTTGCCAGGACGACGCTCATGCAATCTTCCCTCTCGATTCTCAATGAAATCGGGCGTTTTAATGTCGATGAAACGTGCGCTAGACAGTCTCGGACATTCTCATTATAATCCTCTGATTCTTTTTACCACCAGAACTCGCCTTTTTACTTTTTTTTCTAATGAAGTAACGGGGGATTTAATGAAATCCCGAAGTAGTGTGAGCTTTGTAATGACTTAATTTTCGTTCATTTAGTTTGAGCCTACCGGGAATTATGGAATATTGCCCATATATGCAGTATGGGAAATTACATACAATACAAGGATCGAAAGATCAATAAGTACAAAATGGAAACTGTTTAATAATTGATAGTAATGACAGTAGGCTATAATAAAAGGGTGTTTCGAGTGTAAATACCTTTTATTGATTTATTTTATTTCCCTCTAGTAGTAACCATCACTGATATCTTTTACCTGTTGTTAAGTACGAATCATTAAAAATGTTTATTGAAGTAAATCCTTCGTTAAAAAAAAACGGTTTTTTATTAAATGCCACCCTCAATTGCAAAATTCTTTTTAATAGAAGTTTGTGTAGAAAATAAACAAAAAGGACAAATATTGTGGAATCCCGGGAGTGAAATTGAAGGATTGAGGCAGCGGCAAACGTTGAAGGGCGACGCGATCTGTAAACAACGTCCGCAGCAATGGACTCCATAAACGCGTGACGTAATTGTTCAGGACTCGAGTCGATTCTTTTCATGTCCTTCAGAAGTCTGACTGCGACAATCCAATAAGGAAGGAAAAAAGAAACAAACATTGACAATAATGAGTCTGGAACACTATTATGCCGTACGTGAAGATTATTGCACTTATCGTAACGAAATCTTCGTGTTAAATTGCTCCGAGTTATTTTAGTCAACTTGTAATTGGATTTCGCAGCGCCGCGACGGCAACGGCGTGCGCGCGGAAATTTATTTTCAAAGAAACAAGTCGGCGATATTTCGCGGTTTTAGCCTCTCATCTGATAAAATTCCTACGAGTGACTTAACTTCAGCAATAACAAACTTCGCCCGCTCGCAAATTATAATATCCGAAATAAAAGCAAATTAAAAGTTTTAGCATTGGCGGCGGCTAATTATACGACCGACGCACGCCTCGTAATCTCGCCCTGCGATTTTTTCGCGGGCGAACATTTCGTTTTGTTTCGGAAAGTGCCCGTTGTCTTTTTTTGGGTGCGGTAATTCCGGCCTCCGGAGTCACCCTCGCGTTAATTTCTGTTATTATTGTTTTAAAATTTTTGCATCGGAAGTGACACGCTGTCTGCGGAGACAGCGTAATAAAAGGAAAAGCTGTCGCCAAAAAAGCTTTATCCGGACATCAGGTGGCGGTCGTGACAACTTTCAAGTCTTGCGGTAAAAGCATCGTTACTAAATAATGAGCAGCTAACTCTGTTATTTACATTTCCTTAATGCGGGTGATCCTGTAAATTTTTACGCCCGAGCTTTATCTTCGCTCGCATTATTTTATCGAGTTTCATACTCCGACAAATCGCGATCTCTGACCCGAAAAACCTACAAGTCGCGGGACCACTTCCAAAAAATTAAATAGCTGTAAAACGAAATGACAGTTTGGATATTCACGTCAGTACGAATAACGAAGGCAATTAGGAGTTCCAAGAAGTCAACAATCGGACAGAATTGCCTCCAGGTCGTTGGAGTTTTCGAAATTGAAAGGAAAGAAATGCCATTCCCCAAATAACGGTATGTCGGCACTAATAGCTTTCTGTAAATTTGAATGTTATACAGTTATTCAAGCCCTAGGAATTTATATAAATTATGACTCGATTCGATGCTCGATTCTTACATATTGACGTCAAGTATCTGTGATTTATTATTATATGAGGTTGACGCTGCTTCAATATTCTGATTAACCTCTTATCCCATAATTTTTTTTGATTTTGATAATTTAAATATATCTATGTTATTATTTATCGATCCCAGGGTGTGGGGAAAAATAAGACATTATACAACTTTTGTAAAAAATTACATGTACCATACGATATACACTCGCGGCCAAAAAAGTAGGGTCACTTAAAAATTTTTGAATTAAAGTTGCTTGAAAATGTGTTTTTCTACAAATCGCTTGGTAATTTGGCACATATACTCGTTCTCAACAAAAATTGACGAACCGTATACTAGCCGTCCGTTTGAATAGTCGTGGAATAATTGGGACAACTTCCTCCAAGAAAGAGTATCCAACCTTATAAGAAGTGTACCAAGGAGGGTTCAAGCAGTCAATGATGCTAGATGCTATTTTTTTGTGCTTTTTGTTTAGTCTAGTGTTATGTTTGTTACGTTTATTAATGTATCTTGTTGTTTCAATAAAAGACGAGTTGATCTCATTGCATTGGAACGACGAAAAACCGATATTGGTCTACAAAACATCTTCTGCTTTGCTTGAAGACCTTCCAAAACATGTAATTTAGTGTTCTCAAACTGTTCCCCGTGAAAATGGTGAGTTACTGTTTCTGTTTTCAAAAATTTCGAAGTGACCCTACTTTTTTGTCCGCGAGTGTATTATCACAACGAATGTATCACGACTCTATTTCAATAGAAACTCAAAGTGGAGGTTCTTACCCTGGGTGTTTCCTTTCCAGACGAAAATTGAGGTTTTTTCTGTATTTTGTACTCGAAACATCTTAGTAATTCTGCATCGGGCGTGTTTAGCAGGAATGCCAAAGTACGTCACCACACATTTGCTTGTTCAGGCCGGCGAAAATATAAATTAATTTTGAATATAACAAAAAAATAATAATTTTATAAAAAAAATTATTTAAAAACCAAAGAAAATTACTTTACTTTACGCACCTTGGAAATCGTGGATGTATTTTAATGCACAACTACCCTATTCATTTCTTGTATTAGGAACGTTAACCAAGAATATTCAATAAATTACAAGGAATTTAGAATTGTTGGTACTTTGAAAATGATTACAGCAGCAAGTAAAAATCGGTGACCTTTTTTTGCCGTTAAACACCCAAAATTAAAACTTTTTGTAGACCTTAGAAGGTCCGAAAATGGTACTGGCGGGACATCTTTGCCGCTGGGGTAACTTTCTCGGATAAAAATAAAAAATATAAAAATATCAATGATTTATTTCATTTTAAAATGCATTTTAATTTATGTAATGCATGCCACAATGCTTTTGCGTGCGATATTCCGTGTAATCAGAAGGCATCTGCCGGTTAAACTCATTTGGAAGCTGCGTTTTTCATTGGGTTTAATGCAGCGATTGCTCTCGAAACAATTAAGGCAAATTGCGTTTCTTGATTAAATTACATCTGTCGCAAAGGTACACACCACCGGCGGACCTATTACGAGCGAAAAATGAAAGAAACGTGGATAATTAAATATTGGCTTTAATTTGAATGCAATCTTTAATTTATGGGCGCAGATTAAAAAGCAATTTTAATATAAAGCGGTTAATTATTTTGTCCGCAAAATGGCCAACTTGGCAACTTCGCATATAAATTCACAAGAATACCGTTCGTGTTTTTTCCGCTATCGTCGATGAAATTTTTACAGCGTTAAAGTTTTTTCATTATTTCGTCCGTGAGTGGCGAATGCGGCTTAAGGAATTAAGCTTTCGGTAAGGATATTAATTTTTCTTCAACGCTATTATAAATCTGCGGTGGAAATTATTGGCCCCCAGACAATAATCGCGTTAAAACTGCCACGTCAATGTTTATCGGGCGCTCAGTACTAGTTTATAAATTACTTCCGGCTAAGAGTGGAAATGTGACAAGAACATATGTTGAACAGCTTAGGGACTCCGTTAAAACAATTTTAATCTTTTAAAACAATACCTCACGCCTGGGGAAAAAGAGCTTTCAAGTCTTTAAGAGCTAATAATAATACACGCTGTTTTTGATGTTTATGTTTTCGCAAACGGAAACTCTGTTCGGGGGAGTAATTAGAATTTTTCTTTCCGTAATTTCTCGGTTATTGTTTGTGCGTCATTTGAGTCTCTGGCAAATTGCTTGCTTTTCTTTCGGCTTTACGTCTCATAAATGTTTAAGTGTCAGAAAGCGCACAAAGCGATTATTCCTGTTTTTTAAATTATTAAGCGACGTCTCCTCGTGGTCTATAGGAAACATGAACACCGACCTCCTTGCAATATTAAAGCAAACACGACTCTCCGCGAGGCCATATCCGCTCTCTACTTGTTGGCCGTTATTATGCGATATTTTAAGCAGCAATGATGGTCTGCATGAGAATAAGCTCCCCGGACGCGTCTTTATCTTCATAGAACGACGTCGACCGATGCATATCTGGGCTATCGGTTTACCTTACAGGCGACATTTAGTGCTACTAAACTAGGGTTTAAATATAATCCGAGCTCAACCTTACTCTTCTCTCAGGTTACCGGTCTCCAGGATTTTCGGATGAGCGTTAGCTTTCGCCGAAACTGTCGAATTGTATTTTTCGACAATTGCGTAAATGCTCTTTTCTTTGCCCGACTTAATCCTAATCTCCACATTCCTGACACACTATAAAGGAAAGTTAATTGCTTTGGTACT
This sequence comes from Eledona agricola, assembly GCA_964023215.1. Taxonomy (NCBI): domain Eukaryota; kingdom Metazoa; phylum Arthropoda; class Insecta; order Coleoptera; family Tenebrionidae; genus Eledona; species Eledona agricola. Next base: position 18,472,422 of record OZ026855.1, on the reverse strand, counting down.
TTTATAATTGAAAAAACGCCGGAGAAGCAGTTTTCTTGGATAAAGCGGAAGGTGAAATTTTGCAAACACCAAAGGATTAACTTTTTGTATTTTAAGCGGGGTCGTGCCCTCTTGATGACGTTGCATGTCTTCTGAGCTAATCCCCGGTCGGCGTATCTCTCATCCGAAAGAATTCCCGCAGTTAGCTGGCAGGCCCGAACTTTTAATAAAGCTAAATTATCCTAGCGAGTGGGAAACTCGTTATAAATTAAATTTAATTAAAAGTAACCCAACATTTAACTACTTCAAATAATAAAATTGTTCTTAATCATATCCGGTCGTGGAACGTTCCGAGGCCGATGAAATTTTCTTGCCTTTTGAGAGCCCGTTATTTCCATTCGTAACACGCTCGCAGTCGAAATGAGGCTTACCTTTTGCACATTCAAAGTAAGGAAATAGGTATGAATCCATTTTCTCCGGAAGATATTTCCGGAGAGTTCTAAATGTTGTTATATGTTTTCGTCGGAACATTTCTAACGTGTTTAGGAATGCCGCTTTGTGACATTACACCATGAATACATCCCCACACGTGAGGCAATGAGGTTCGGACGTGACAAAGCTTACGCCCAACACTTTAAATAAAAGCAAACGGTTTCCGAATGAAAGCACTGATTTTTGATTTTCTGTTTCAGATCAGCGGCGTGCTTCGGTTATCGGGGCCGACATCACAACCGGTGAGTAGATTTACGAAACCCACACACAATTGCTGAGAATCACAGACGGCATCCGTACTTCTTTAGAAGCCCGCGTAGCGTATGATTAAATTATGTTTTATGACGGTAGCGCGTTCAACTCATCACCATAAAGAGGACGCGGTATTGCTGATTTTTTTGTCGCCGGAGTTTTTTCGACGATGCCTGTTGCAATTATTCTCGGTCGCGTAAGATTTTGGAGCCCGAAGCGAAAAGTCACCGAGACTCTCGACGCTCACTCGAAGAGGCGGACAGCATAAAACAAACTTCCTAGATGCTTTCCGCTCCGCAGTTTGAAAAGACCATCTCGAGAGTTGCCTGCCGGATCCAACTTTTGATGTGTATCGACTGGAAACAACCCAGCACAGATACATTGTATAAATAACTTGATTCGCTACAATTTTACCCTCCATATAAAATGTTTATTTGGCCGATTTGGATCCGCAAGTCAGAATCTATTTTTCGGCCTGGCATTGAAAACAGTCGAGTGTCAAACCGCAATTTAGCGTTTACGATGGCATCGAGATATCTCTTGTAGCCGTCTCGGTGAAGTGGTTCTATTGTGCCGCCTTTAACCCCCTGCCGTATGATGCAACTGACAGATTCTCCAAATATCACGCTGCAGATCGAATAAATGTTGATTGATTGACGCGAAATAAACAATGCCGGATATTTTCTATACACCTACATGAACCGAATCCAACTCAAGGGCGAACTTGTCGATATTTTTTTAAACTTCTGCGGCGGCACTAGCGATTATTGAGGTTTTGTCGAATTTTACAATTTAAATGGATGCAGGATAATTCGCGGTCTAGCACGAAGCTTCCCATCTTTCATGCTCATTGTTATGCAGATACGAACTAATTTAAATTCAGTATAAATATCACAATGGAGCTTAATCAGAATTTGATGATGTTTCCCGATCGAAAACTTTTCTTAAGGTAGCTCTCGAGCACCAATTTACATTCCGACGAAACGAACGTCTTGACCTCGAGATTTTCAGTCAAGAATAACCAAACTTTAATGAATTAAGCGGGGATTAGATTCAATTACTCAAAAGTTTGATAATCTATTTACGGAGAGCCCTCCGGCTTACGGAAAGAGTTCGATCGACCATGATTTTTGCCTCATTTGTCCCTATTATTTTCTCATCCGTTAATCCCGGTAATTTACGGTATCTGGCGCCATTCATAATTTATTATTTAGTAGGTGACATGAGAGCAGGTCTTCCCATTTTCAAAGCATTCCCTCGAGACAGTTTATGGCGAAAAACACTTAGGTGGGACGGAGGGTATATTTAAGAGATTGCATTTCATGGTAGTTTTATACTTTCTCTAAGATACATATGGGCCCGGCTAATGTGGCCGCCCAAAACTTGGATTTTTGGAAGGAAATTTCGGAACTCAAAAGTACGCTGTCCGTTCAACGTTTTACAGTTTGTTTCTGATGTGTCGCGTGAAAAAGCTCATTCATGCAGTGGCGGAGCTTAATTTGTCTTGGCTGCGGGGCGATGTACGTATTAGCGTACCAACAAAATTGTCTGAAAAATTCTTTTACGTATATTCATCCAGCCGCATTATTGGTGTTGACTTTTAACGCTTACTAACTTCCGAAGTTTCGCGCTTGTACATTAAAAGTTAGCGGAAACCGAGGCTTTGGCCGACATTATGAAGTCGTGACACTGGTGATATTAAGTCAGGAAGAGGAGCGAGGAGCGGTGATTTTATTTAGGATATGGTAGCGCCACTTGTAAACAACTTCTTAATTTGAGCCCCTATGAATTTTTACGAAAAGTCCGGGAATCGGAGTGGTCAAGCGCTATCGGCACACGCGACTTCAGGAACTTTGGAAGCACAGCCCTTCAGGTTACGTGACGGCATGCACGCCATAACCGGACTGTCGAATTTTTATTATTTCTTGCATGTAATTATGTGGCGTGCCGTATTTCACATTAATGTAGCCTGAACGAGCCACTCAAAGTACCAAACACCAAACCTACATTTACCGCTAACGAGCTTTTATTTCGATGCGTTCGCACAAAACTTTGCATCAAGCTCGCCGAGAAGAGTTGCATTTAAAGTGCTCCTACTACCATTAATGTGCACCAGGCTGACAACATTTTATAGTCTAAAAACTTGCGATAATCAGAAGTGACAATCGGATCTTAAATTGTAATTTTTTTACTTGCGTTAGGCAATGTTTGCCGAGTTTCACTTTCCCACTCGACGAAAGAAATAAACGTCCCTGTTTAAATTACAACCGCTAAAATTTTGATCAGCGATAATGGCGGTCTCAACGGGCTCCGGGTCTCAAGAGATCCGACCCGGCCTGGTTCAACAAGGAAGCTCGTACCAAGAGCTGATTAATATTTGATGTAACAATGCGTGGTGATGGTGCATTTCATTAAAATCTTGCGGGTTTCTAGAAACATTAACTTTATCGCCGTGGGTTTGGTATCGACCCAGCGAGGCTACAATTTTCCTACACTATTTGCTAAAACGTTTCGAATTACAAACGGAGGAAGTGCATTCTGTTCGGGCGTGTCTCTGCTATCGAAATTATTATGCGGCACATGGGAAAGTCGGGTTTACATCATATTTTCTAATCACTGCGGGACACGCAGCCGTGTTAACATCCCCAGAAACTGATCGTGCAAGAGAGACAAAGAAGCGAGATCTTCTTTGTGATACGGATAGTGTCAACCGCCTTGGGACTTGAATTTAATAACGAATTGGCCAAATTTGCATCGTGCAATGAGATATTGGTACAATTTCGAAACCGCCACGAAGTGCGCGCGTATCAAGTGTCAAAGAAGTCGATGTTTGCGCTGTATTTTATTGAAATAACGAACCGGCGGTTGATTTAGTCGTCGATTGTGTCTGAAATTTGAACGTGGCCGCACCTCTCATGGTATTGAAAGAGTCTCCAGTTTCGGCACAAGGGGTAAGATGTGTGTTATTGAAACTTGACAGCTACCGAGCCTTTATATTACTTCACACACCATCGAACAAACATTCCGGACAACACTTTCCTCTTTTATTAGATACCTTTTATCTTTGTAATGGCCATTTCGGGAAACTTGGGCCGGTTCGTCTCCCTTAAGAATTTAAAGGATCCGAAAGGAAAGTGTCGGTTTCCTCTACAAATTAATACTTTGGATCGGGTGACGGTTCGCGTCTTTCGAGCATCGAACAAAGAACTACACTATTCACATTGACGAGGTAATCGAAAAGTGAGACATAGAGCTGGACAGCACACTTGTCTCTTAAATTTAAAGGTAAAAGCCGGCTATTAAGTGGAGGCCTGCGTTTTTGCGCCGAAAGTTCTGCAAATATTTGGCGGTGGCGGTTAACACTGGCGGTTTGTTATTTACATTTTACCCAAATTGGATTCGGCATAAGCCAAGTCAGAATCGGGCCGGTGTGGCAGAGGGAAGGAGCGGAAAGTACATGAAGCAACTGTGATAAAAGTTTCAACAAGAGATGAATTATTTATCGAGTGAAAGACGCAACAAATATGAAACGCTAATAATTTAGCTAAATCGGCGCGCAACTTTGAAAATTAAGGGGTGATTGCACTGCACGCCGTAGTTAAAAACTTTTACGGTTCTTCCATTTTTGAACACAGTCGGATGCAAAGTGTGGCGTGAACAACGCAAACGTTTACGTTCCGAATTCGATTTTGGAATTGGGAAAGTCGATGATCGGACCTCGCCGGAACTAATAAAAATTTTCCGCCAGGAAAACTTGGATCGGCATATCTACTAAATAATTCAGAGTGCACGCTCCACACAGCGGAATCATTATGGTCGAAAGTTTTCGTTTCTCCAGATAGAGGGTGGGGGATATTTACGTGCAAATGCATAGGATATTGAAGTGGTCGCCGTTTAATGGTACATTATCTAATCCAGCCACATGTTGTTCAGATAAACCATTAAAAATCGCCGAGTGACGCATCGTCGTACTTCTTCACAGTCGAACGGAAATATTGGTTTTCATAATGAATGCTTTTTGTCAGTCGGTGGTATCGAGTTCGGCGCCAGTCGAAAGTAGAATGGATGTTGTGTATACGCTTAATTGCGGACCAGTAATGGATGAATTCGGTTCGATTAACTGCTGAAAGTAGGATAAATGTTTCGACGCCACAATATATAAACACACATTAGCTATCTTGATGCCTGATATGGCCGGATAGGTTGGGAATATTGACGGCATCCGCACGCATCCTGGAGCTTTAGAGGGACGCGCCTCCTCAAACTTCGACGGGGACTCCATTCAGATTTCTGATTGACCTAACGACGACCATTGTCAACGGAAATGCCTTGCCGAAAACGGGAAAGGAAATTTTGGGGGGTGGAGGTGGCCGACCAGCCAACCGAAGAAATTAGTATAATTCAAACACGACCAGGCCGGGGTTCTTGTCGTCATATACATGCTTTATTTGCATTTAAACCGCTTTTGTGAATGGATTGCTTTCACGTTATTTCCTAAAAAAATAACTAACCGCGTGAATAATGTAGGGTTTGTGACCTTTGGAAGAGAAGGTTTTAAACAGGTTGGTCGTTTGTATGCTACCAAATCGACCCATCCCAGTGTTGGACACGCCTCAAGCTCGCCCTGAATTTATTCAAATCCTCCCCAATCGAGTCAATGAGGCTGCTCGTCTTCTCTGATTAATCTAATGACGTTGAACATTGTCGTCTGCAACATTGCAGGGATTATCATAAACGAATTTTGCGCGTTCCCGTTAGCTCGCTATAAAAGGTAAAAGTAAGAGTATCGTCATATTTTACGAGCGTATATTCAGTCTGCGACAAGCACCGGGCCAGGAGGTACCGCGACTATATTTCATTTTTGCTTATTGAAAGTTAACGATCAATGAAACATAATGCACATAACCCATCGATTTTCCTCCACATAAAAAGCAAAATGTGAAGAACAAATACGACAATCACCTAAAAGGGTAGTTGGGTTATGGCGAGTGAGTGCAGGTGAATTGAATTTTTCGAATGTCAGTTGTAATTTTCGGCTCGCTCAATTATAGGACCCGCCGAGATGGAGCTTATTCCGTCCTTTATGTCATCCGGATAAAAATTAACTTCTTAGTTCTGTCGGCATTGTTCGTCGAAAATGGAATTAACGAGAGGTCGAAGCCAAATAATTAGCTTTGACATTTGAGTTGTGATAATGGTGAGCCTTTACAAGTGCTTTTCCAGATGAAACAATTCGAAATGTTAATTACAAGATCTGTCTCTTTCATAATTTCGACAAATGTCAACCGGAAAACCGACGCGAATCCGATTCGACGACCGGAAGAAAATTTTCATTATGCGAAAATAATTGCGAGGATTTTAAAAGTATGTCCCATAAAATTATAGTTCTTGGTCGTGCGGTACGTCACACGTCAAACCGAATTCCACAATGCATTTGGTCAAAATGTCGATGCGAACCAACGATAACCGCTTCTTTTATTTTAAAAATGCGGTTGATTTTGGCGGAAGCCTCTACAGTCGTTGTTGTTTATTATGGTTTGGGTGTATTTCAGGCTCTGAAGGGGCAGTTTTGGTCGAGGATTTCTTGTAGTCTCAATCTGTAATACTTCCTAACGAAATTGCAGCGTTTCCAATTAAAAAAAGATTTCCGACAGATTAAATCAAATGAAGATGTCTTACGAACCTTGCGCTTTGACCCTTTGTAACGACACGTCAGCCACGATTTCCTTTGTCCTCCTGGGCGATAGAAATTTATCTAAATTTGCATAACGTTCCATAAATACCTTAATCGGAAGACTCTGGAGGATGCTTTGTAGGTCTGTGTTTGTTCGGTCGGATGAGACTTCCTACGGCAATTTAATTGTTCAAGTGCTCGGCCATCGTAATTATGTTCGATTGTAATGGTTCTGATGCGGGAGGTTTCTATTTATTGGCCGAGCGATGTTGGGAATTCAACACTCTGTTTGCGTTAGGTACTGACTGGGGGAATTCTCATTTTGCACATGAGCACATTTTCTCATTTCGCGTTCAACATGCATTCATCGGCCGCAGGTGCGACTTTGTTAAAACTTACTCCTCAAGATGAATTTCATTTAGCCGAAAATATTTTGAATTAAAATTAAAGCACCCTCTCGTAATTAATTCGGGGTTGGTCTTCATGTAGGTAATTTGTAAAGAGATTTCGAGTCCTCCGCCATCATAAAGTGCTTTCGTTCATCCAAGACTGCAGAGCATTAATTTAAACCGGAACCAGAAGAGCTGTTTCGTATCTACGGCAAATGCAAACGTCAGCCTCCGTTGCACATTTAATCACGTTTCTGATTTAAACAATTCTCATCTGCGGTGAGGCCCCTCGGTCATCGATTTGATCCGTGAGGATTTAATTATAAAAACCACAGATCTGACTTTGATCTATTCGGCAGTTGTTGTTTTGCTGCAACGGATTATTATGGAGTTAAAGCAGAAAAACGTTTCGAAAAAATTCTAAACAATATTTCAACTGGAAAAACGAAACGGTCAATAATTCATTTATAGAGAGGTGTTCTCGTGATGCAGACCCGTTTTGAAAATATTTGCTGAAACGTGTAAACCACGACAAAACAAATTAAAAACGCAATTTTGGGAATTAAAATTATTTGAAAGTTCCGTGGCAAGCGCAAACAACATTGCAAATATTGAGCTGTGCCGTGCCGTTTTCGCAACATTGTCAACACTATTAGATGTAATTTGCGCGAAATCATTTATAAATGCAATTGTAGTCGATAGTTGCATGCAGAACAACAACGAATGCTGAAGTCGGGTTTCTAAGTTCGATTGCGCTCGCATCTAGACAAAGAAGCGGCAGCTAAACGGAACGCTCATCCCCCGGCGGCGGAACTAATTAACTATTGTTTTGTCGCATATAATTAATGTGGAATTTAAATTGATTTTTTCGACGCGATGATCTGAAGTTTGTTCATTACTCGCGGTTTGTCGATCCAAGCATCCTCGCCCCAAGAATCGGCTCCCGATTGGCGATTATCTGATGAACTGCAACAATGCCAAGTTGCTGTGGCGTTTTAAATAAATCACAGGACTACAATTTCGCGTCAAACTATCTTTAACTAGCAAAGTTCGAACGAATCGACTTCAGATAATTGGATGGGACCGCCGTTATGGAATTTTTTCCGGGCTCCGATCGACATTGCGATCTGACGAAGCAAATTAAATTCGAAAAAGAGCAAAATGAGTCGAAGCCCGGCACAGATTGTATCGTAAATAATAGCGGGCTGCGAGACTCTCATCACAGATCGAGTTTTATATTTTAGGTATTTATTAATTACGAAGGGAGGGGAGTTTGTAAAGTTATTTATCTATCTATGAAGGAAACGAGTCAAGGAACAAACAAAATACGAGGGTCATTTGAAAAGTTCTTGGAATGTAACAGAAAAAACGTCTATAGTGATTTGATTTATAGTTTATTTTTCAACCTATTCTCCTACCTTTTGAACCTATTTAGTCCAACGACCCTGACCAGAAAGTGGGTTCCCGGGTGGTCTGCCAAATTTTGCTCAACCGCTTTTAACCGCATCGTCAGAGGGAAATCTGAATTATTTTTGTTTTTTAACGAAGGTTTTTTTAATAACACAGAGTTTATGGATTTTGACAAATTAGGGGAGAAAGGGGTAATGGGAGTCACTTAAGCGAGAATTCAAATAACAGCTTATTTCAAAATCAAATATTTATTGCAACCGCCTTATAACAAAATTTACTTATTTAACAATCATCTGAAATCGGTTTTAAGCACTTTGACAATCAACTTTGGAAATAAGAAGAGTTTTAAAAATATATGCATTTGACTCCAATTGCACTGAGATGCGGGTATTCAGAGTCAAATAAAATTTAACACATATTCACATTAATTATTCTTCTACTTCTGATGTAAAGACAGTAAATCGTCTAAAACGTGGTCCCAAGTTAAGTTTTCTTTTATATCCCTTTTGTTGACTTGAAAACGGAATACCTATAGCTTTAGCAGCTTTTAGTATGAAATAACCTTCTTGTTCAATAAGCTGCATAGCTTTTTCCAGGGAATCAGATGACGTGTTAGCCTTTTCGGTTGTTCTGAACCGTACTTTTGGTGTCTCGAAAAAAATATAAATATTCGGGCACTTATGGGCACTGGGGGTCACCTGACTCTCATTACCCACAACTGCACTAATGAGAAAACGGTCAAATATTAAAAAACATAGTTATTTTAATCGAAATTTAAGATGCACATTACAATTTTGAATGTCAAGACTAAATAAACATATAATACTTATTGAGATGTGATAAGAAATTCGACACTTACCGTCATTATTATAGAAATGAAAAATTACATCGGCGAGACGCCAAAACAAAACACAACTGCCACTCAGTAACGGGTGGCGCCAGATAGTGCGAGTTGTTCCTAAAGTGGTGGAAGGTACACCAAGGGGCGGAAAGATCATCGACATCAATCTCGGATGTGTAGTTTTATAGATATGTGGGTGACCACAATTGCCCGCTGACTCCCATTACCCGCTCTTCCCCTAATCCTTATTCAGATGTTAAATTTAAAAATAAGATTGTAATCACTAAGAAAGTTTGTGAAGATTCTTTCTGGCAGTGTATGAACAAGGAATTTAAATATATGTAATTGCAATGTGAAAAAAAAAAACGATTTTTATGCTTTGTGTATTTATTCAATTGCAGCTGAGTTTTCTTCTCTTCCAGGAATATCCTTGAAAATGTTTAGAATCCTACACATAGCAGAACATTTTGTACAACCTTTGACCAAGTTTTGTCGACCTGACTTTTAGGGTTTGTTAATAATTAATTTTTTTATTCCACTGGATTTTCGCTTTTTTTTTCTCAACTACAATACAAGAAGATGCAAAATCGTTGATACCACATGACCATTAATGCAGAATCTAATAATACATTAAAAATAGGTATTTAGTATTTAAAATAACAAAGTTGATACCAAGTGGCACAATGATGAAAATATGTATTTTCAGCAGATGGATCTTATAAGTTTATGCAAGTATGCAAAATATCAGTTCTCTCGGTTTTTCCGGTCTCTTTATCTGCCCTCGTCGTGAAACACTCTATATACTAAATGCTCGTTCATTAGATATACCAGCAGCCTTTAGTAGACGATATTATTTTAAAACCAATTTATGGATTTAGTGAGCAATCAATTTTATGTAACTTTGGAGAATATTTTAAAAAATAAAGAAAAACTTTTTGCTTATTCTATCGCTTTGTACATACCTTTGTATATACACTTTAATTTGCAGTGTAGTTTGACCGCATCTGCATGCGACTTTCATAGTTTTATTATTTTATTTCTTTAGACAAGTTGGCGGAAATATGTTTCCTACACAAAAAGGACTATAGTTTTAGAAAATCTATGTTTGCTGTTGAATGTGGAAGAGTCTGGTGAACAATACCGAAGAGAAATAACTAAGACAACGGGCATCTTTCGAAAAAGCATGGTTAAAATATGTATTAATATTTTCGGGTGAAGGACCTTGCAACTGGCAGGACATTGCTGAATTAAGATTTGCGTCATATCTGACTGCGAAATGTTCTGCTCATGACCGGAAGAATTCTTTAAGTTCAGATCATGTACATCGATTTAGATTTCGCACGCTTAATAATATACAGTGTCTTTCAGAACTAGCGCCCTAGAGAAAATGAGAAAACACGAGATCGCATTCGAATGATGTATGTGTAATAGTTTTGAAGGAAAAAATTTAGCTTAAAATATATTCGAGAAAAAACAGCTTAAAGTTGACTAATCAGAGATCTACATCTTCAAGGTGTGTGTTGCCGTAATTTTACGTTACTAGGATTTTAAAAAAACAGCCCAAAATATTTGAGCGACTGGAGTTTTTGAAAGATGTCAGTGTTAAACTAAATTTGTAATAAAAAAGGCAAAACCATTATTTAATTGGTTAGAATAATGTATTTAGCCGCTGATTATTTAGACATGATAATAATTTTTGTGGAATGTGGGCGTTAATCGTTAACTTAATTTTTTTGACACTGAAAAGTCAAATCTAATAGAGTCAAGATTACAGTAACTCAATTTTTTGTAGCTGATTGTATAATATTATTTTTGGAACCTAGCAACTGGCTTTATTTGGTAGAAATAACATCACACCTCGTTGCCCTTCTGGGATTGGTAGAATAATTACAAGTCTTGTAACTCAGTTATGTAAGCAGTACTAAATTATTTTCTTCAGTTTTTTGACAACTTATTGTCGTCGGAAGGTGCCAATTTTCTCTTCTGAGAGACTTGCATATATTGACCTAACTGAAACAATTGTAAAATTAAGATTCCTGGATGGATAGATTAGTTTTAGCGCCATCAATCAAAATTACGCTGACGAGACTATCGTTTAGTTAGACCAAACTTATTTACATTATTTGCCTTTGAATTTAAAATATTAGCAAATGTCTCGGTCATAACTAGAAAACTTTATTTTTGATTTTGAAGATTGCTTTCCACAAATGCCCTGTTACCAGCCCTCAACTTATTTATTATATGCTGTTATTTATAACATGTTTTTAAATCTGATTCCTGTTCCTTAAATCGAATTTCAGAAGGGAAAAACCAATACAATTAACTCAAAAAAGAACTCGACCATTTTACCCATGCACTCAAAGCGCTGTGCGATCGTTTAACATGATTTGTTTAACTTTTTTGATTATCGGTGGCGTTCGTGCTTCTTGACCCTCTTTACGCCAGAACTTAACTTGGAAATAACTCGGACAATTCTCTGTCGTGGATAATCTTTGGTGCCTTCTTTTGTCAGAAATTTAATGACGCTTCTGTGGTAGAGTTTCAAGTCATTTATTTTTCGACCATTAACGCTTTATATAAGAACCAAATGAGCACCGATTTGGACCAAACTTGAAAGTTACAACTCTGATAAATCACAGTGATTTGACATGACAGAATAACTGCGATTGCATTTTGTTTTCGTTGCTCGGTAGATAACTTTGTAAACTCTCCTCGTATCATTGTAATGTTTCTTTATTATTGTATTAAGCAGGAGTTGCTAGTCAGATCGGAAAAAGTTTCAAATGCACAATGCAGCCGGAATAACGTCAAATGTTAATGTTTACGGAGGCGGGTTCTGCGGGTCGTGTGCCCGGGAGAGAAGTCCGTTAATTATGGGGTGTTGTATGGCAGATGAGCTTATTGTGTACGTTGATTGTTGTGTACCAGATTGGAAAATTAACTCCTCTTGGACGGGTGAAGCTGCGACGAACTCCTTAGCGCCCGGACGAATCGGTCGGAGAGATATAATTTAATTACGCAGGGGTGGGCAGGTCGTGCATTAATTCTGTAATACCTCAGCTGTACTATAAGTTTCACTACCGCTAATGGAATTCGGTAGGTGTTGACGGATGATAGTAAATGGACGAGCACCGTGCAGCCTAAGCGCGGTGTTTTCATTTGAATCCTACATGATCGTGGTTCAAATCAAAATGTAGGTCACCGTTTCCATTTAGCGATCAATCCAAATTTGAGGGTTCGAGGCGATTTTAATAGCATTTTTATGCGCCGGTTCGTGATTGATGAAGTAAAATTAAGACGGGCGGTTTTGACAATTCCTGCATTGAGGGCAATATTAATTTATAAAATTATCGGGGAATAGTTTTCGATTTTTCTGAAATTGTCGTTTGAAGTTTGAGGCTGCAACTTGCATTAGTTGCGTAGCTTCTCTCATTGTTTAGTAATTATGCGGTTTTCCATGAGTTGAAAGATGCTTTGACACAATTTTGCCTTATACGCGGAGCACCTAAGCACTATTTCTTTTCTTGTGCAGTATGCAGGTATTGCATTTTCGAGATTCCGTTTTGTTGTATTTGATACGATTTGCGTAAGATCACTTTGTCTGTCTCTCCGGCAAAGCAAACTTTCCAATATTAGAAATGTACGAGTCGAGAAGTGCGCCGCCGAGTGCGGGGTCAAGAAAACGTCAAAGGTCGATGATGTCTTGATTGCCACGACGAAAAGGCATCCTCGAGCTTTCAATACTCGCGATGAACGCACAAATGGGGCGTAACAATTAATGGCCTGCGCTCGCAAAAACGGTGGCTTTGCACAAATTTGATCGAGGAGGGAAAAGTGGCCCTAAATCGCAGGCGTGGGCTTACGTGACGGCGATGGGTTAGCGTGGCGCCATTAAATAAGTTATGAATTGAAAATTCGGGGTGTGTGCATGTGTGGGCGGGCGGTGATCAATTGCGATGCTAGCAGGAAAGGGTGGTCTTCGACGGTCCTTTCCAAAACGCCAATCGTCAACTCGTTCCGGTGCGAAGATCGGCCGATATAATCGAAAAGCAATCTAGTTTCCGGATGGCTAATGGCAGCCACTCGAGATGGTAATCTCTGCATCTGCATGTATAAGACGCGGGCCGGCGCGTCGAATATGCGCCGCGGCGCTACCGACGCCTGGCGTCCAGGTCCTTCGCACGCGTCAGTAGTGGCCACGCTACCGGCGCCAAGCCCACGCACCCCTTCCGTATCCGATCGCCGTTAAACACACGTGACTTTTGCCGTATCTAGTTCAAAATGCAAGACGGGCCCAGTGATCCTTGCTAAATTTCGCGTTTCGTCCTCCGATGGTGTCGACTGCGAAGGGAGCGCAGATGAAAGATGAGAACCTCCTCGAATCGCACGAGCTTCATCTCGAATCATAGGAAGAAAGTCTAGGGGGTTCGCGATGACTGTTCGTATCAGGATCACCGGATCATATCAATATTTCATCGCTAGTTCAAGTTTATGTGTGTGAAGTCGACGTTTATATTCATAGAATGTCGTAGTGCTCTGCAATATCGTGTTTTTTCAACGCACTTCCAAACGTTTCATCGACGACGTATTATAGTTGTAATTCTCCCGTGCGTCAGGAACCGTGAACCCCGGGACGCTCCCTCAAGTTCAACTGTGATTCTCCGTAGTTGATTTGTGTGTTTTTTAAGTGTACCTGTGATACGATTACGACTCCCGCAGCAAGGATACCTCGAAGGGTTTGCTATAAACATTTTTTTCTTATTTCATATCTAGGTAGACGATGACGTTCCCCGGCTTATTAACTGGGGCTCCAGTTATGGCCTTCATCGTTCTCGTCACAACGGGCCAAGTCCTTGCCAACGGTGAGTAACTTTCTTTATTTTCCAACATCGCATGCATTTCATCTATAACGTTTCGAATGCACTCAAGATATATCCAGCAGACTTCAATTATACAACGAGTTACCGTAGACTTTAAATCACCGGTTACACCAACCAACTTTGGATTTTAGCGGTACCGCCATATATCACAAATAAATATTAGAAAAGTTCAACGATAATCAAACTAGTTAGTTTGAAAATACCTTTCGTTGTACGCTTTTATCGGCAACGATTTGTACGTGACGATGAAGATTTGCAAAAAACCAACAAAAAAAACTCCTTTTCAGTTTAATATCTGCAGTGATATTTCCACAAACACACGAGAAGATGCGAAAATCCGGAATAAATTTGACTAGAGAGCGTATTCTGAATTTCATAATGTCGGAGAGCTTTAAGCTCCTCCACGGTGAGATTATGTTCGCCTGAGCCCTCTTCGGCGGCGCTGCTTGGTTTTTCGCCGCCCGACGACAAAAATATCGCCGCACCTAACCGTCCTATTATTTATTTCGGCAATTTAACTTTATTACAATTTACGATTCCGCGGCGGCCGCTGTGATAATTTAATTCTTCGGTGGGAAGAACCGGACGGTGGGGGAATTTTTTCTCCGGAATCGTCCTACGTCCTTCGCCCACAAGAAAAATCGCATCAGTAACGCGATTGCCGGAGAAATTTTCTCGTCGAGGATCTCTGACGTAAATCAGGGCCGTGAGGGTGAAAAAGGAGACAAAAAATATGGAAATTGCTATCGGACACACATCGAACATTCGAGCTTGAATAATTTAAATGTTTTATTGAAAACTGTCTCGTAAGCTGCAAAGTAATTAGTAATATTTCGTTATCGCATTCTCAAACCCACTTAGAATTTCGTACTTCAGTGGGGCATCTTCGGCTAAGGACTGGCGTCTTTGAACCCGTTATGTTATTAGAAGCGCCAATATTGACTGACGGTTACTTGGGGAATAATAAATATTTGAATGTTGGAATAGGACTCGTCTGGGTCCTGATGTCTGTCCTGAACGGTGTGTGCGGACCCACATCGACTAAGTGCTCGATAAATTATTCACTAGCCGTTAATTTGGAACGTTTTCCATCCACTTCGGAATTACTCTGCCATTTTTTATTCGAAAGCGCTTTTTTAAGCGGGCCAGAGGTTATCCTGCGATTAATTTATTCGGCGGGAAGTGAAATTTTTCAAACTATATTTCGGGAGTAAAATAATCGGAGCCCATTCGATTTTCGCTTGGGACAAATTTATCAAACTCACAACGAAGAGGAACTCGTCATCATCATGCTTTTAAAAACGAAAGAAGATCATATGATCTCATTATTTAATGGAATAATTGGGATTGCGCGCACGAAAACTTTGATCCAGTTCATTTTCGGTTGTTTTATTTTACCGTCAGTCAATACTGCGCCGATATGAAATCATCAAATAGCACTAAAAATAAAAAAGGGAATTTTATATGGAAGCGCCGTAAAGTGGTTGGGCCCGTCACGTCGTTATCCGATATGAAATACCATTTCGACGATTTAATTTATTAACGGAAGCGCGATCTGGATGAAAATAACGAATTTTGTTTCCTGGCAGCTGTCATGTTGTGTTGCACAGCAGTTTGCTTTTAGTTTCATCAATTATTTGGCCGCCGACTTAAATATTCCGCAGATTGTGGACGAACTGTCATGTGCTCATCCGAATCGGGTTGTAGCATATACCTAGAGCTAATCTAAGGAAATCCTCTGAGTTTTTTTAATTTCAAACGACTGATGTTGTTTTCAAGTTGCCCTTTTCACAACATTTTATTTCCGAGATTAAAATTAATCTCACAAATCGCGAGCATTGTCTTCAGGATATCTCTAATTTCCTCAACGTTGGAAGTTAAAATTAAAACGTTCCGTTCTTGGCGTCGTCTTCCTCGTCGTCCACTGCAATAACAATCATTAAAGTAATTGATGTTGACATTAAAGCGTCCTCTAGCGTCCCTCTCATTTCGTACCCAACCTCATAGTGGCACATTAACTAATTGATGTTATGTCACAATGCCTCTCCACTTGTCCAAAAAGCAGTTGTCATGAACGATTTCACATAAAACTTCGATTATTGTTGTCCGTAAATCAAATGCGCGCAGCATACGTTTAACTTTGTTCAGGAAATTAAGCTGAAAACTTTCATCATAAATTGTAGAAACGGTAATTTCGCAACATTATATCTAATTGTTGCTTTGTTAATAACGCGCGAGTTGTATTTCGTCTTGTTTTTGAAAATTACAGGGATTGCGGGAAGGGACAGCTCGAAAAAATGGGATAAATCCTGAGCTTTCGCTTGATTGGCCGATTTGTTTCGAAGGGGAAAAGTTGCGTCGGTGTATTATTCTTGATTTAGCAATATCCGGGCCGCAATGTTTTTCTTGTATATTATGACTTTTGCCCGAAGTGAAATAGCTTCCCTTACGGGAAGCGACTTTTTAACGATCAGAAGAAGCGGGCGCGGCGTGTGTGCGTTGCCTACAAGCTTTTCTCGCTGTCACGACTTCGGAAAAAGTGTTATTCTTTTGTCGCTCGTTTCCTAAGTGGTTGTTTTTCACGCCGGGAAATTAAATTTTCTGCACAGGATTTTTTTATTAGGCTTTATTCTTAATTCACCATTTCTGCAATTACGTCCTTATCAAATTAGAGTCAGTCTCGGGGGAAATCTTAGGTAGGAAACCAAGACGACCAGGCGAAGTGTGTCGCCCGACAAAAATAAATCTCAATTGTGTCCGTACAAAGCGCAGATGTCTGATGAAATTGCCCATAATTCACCTCATTTCTGTGAACCGCCATTACGTTGTTATAGTGGCGATCTATTTTTTGTTGTGATGGTACACACAGCGCGCAGGTAAGTTTAATTAAATTAATGAATTTCTGCGATCGCCGGTTTTTGGTGGTAATTGTGTGGGGGAAAGCAAATCCTAATTTTATAGAAATAGTTTGGTGTGTTTCTTTGTTATGAGCTGGCGTGCAGGCGTACTCGATTAATACAGCATTAGACGCGCAAACGTTACACGAATGAAAACTACGACATGACACGCGATCTCCAAGTGACATTTCGGCAGGTTTTCTGTCAGCACTCCTCCTGGTCACCGGTTCCATTGGAATTGTTCGTCCTCACGCTTTTATAACTAACTGGACCGACAATTTTGATGTATCGATTGAAAACTGCAGTGCCTTTCGATAAAAAATGCATATCGGCCTATAACATTAACAGAAATTTTCACTTTGAAATCGCATAAAATATTCACTCGGATGTTATCGATTCTCATGGTACTTTAAATTATATAGGAAAGACTGTTGTGTGTGTTATAGGTTCTTTTCATTCTTGATTTTCATGACATGAAAAATATTCCACCGACTTGGACGATAAGAAAACCTGCTAATATTAAACTCTTGTTTTTAGTTCTTTATTAGGATATTCGATAATACCAATAATACACTAAAAAGTATGGATACAGTTAAATATTATGAAAACGGTTTGATGGAATTCGTTGAAATTTGGCACATGGTTAGGAGTATTTCATTCTATCATCTAAGATTTCTTCAATTTTACTTCTTTATTTGTTTTTGAGTTACGAGGACAACTTGTCTTTTTTAACTAGTACGGCAAATAAATTTAATATTTTCAAAAACAAATTTTTTTGCCGAATTTAGTGTTAAATTACACATTCCTATCTTTAATTGTATTAAAACATAATAAAATATTTACAAATAATTTTTGAAAAGAAGTAGAACAAGCTATCTTTGAAAATGCTATCTGTCACTTGCATATTAGCTAAAAATTAAACTTGTGCGTAATAATTAGTATATTTAAGGGCAATTGAACGTCGTCTAGAAATTCTCATGATGGGATGGGATATGACCCAACTAGTACATATTTTGAATGAAATTTATCCTAACCGGGCACAGATGTCGAGGACAACAGTTTCAAAAACTACAGAGATTTTATGAAACTAAGGACCGTGCAAAACCTGAACGACCTCAAATTGTTACCAATGAGAAAATTCTGTGAGCGTAATGTTAATTGTGCTAGAAACTCCAAAAATGCCTGTACAACAGTTGGCTTTGAACCACAATATAAGTAGAGGATCCATTGAAAAAATAATAAAACACTATAAATATCATGCTTACTAAATTCACCTGCTAAAAGAATTGAGTGAAGACGATTTTTACCGCAGAATCAAATTTTGTGAAACTGTAGTGCACTGGCTAAATCAAGATGGTAACTTCATCAATCATTTCCTTTTTCTGATGACTCAACTTTCTGTTTAAATGGGCATTATGTTCATGGCAACTCATTATCCGAAAAATATTTATGTATCTGCAACTTTTACGAGAGATATTGTTCCTCGACTTGGTTTCAATAAGACGGAGATTTTTCATTATTATTAAAATGCATAAGGCTAGTTTCATATACAGAGTCGCGCAAAAGTATGGAATCACCTCGTTATCTCAGAAACACTACGTCTGATCTGAAAATTTGGCACGTATAGTTAGTTAGTATAAGTTATAGTATAGTAGTTTAAAAATTCTTCAGAGCCTATCAGAAGAGATATAAACGGTTGATCACGACAATTGTATCTTCTACATTATGCAGTATTTTAAGGAATAAAAGTACTTCAAATCAGGAAATCTCTCAAGAAATTAAAAAAAAAACATATTGCCAAAGTTTAATTTACTGTTGATATTTCTAAATAAAGAGAATTTGATGATATACAGAGAATACTGGATTGTTATTTATTTATCATACATAAGGTAGGGTTGTAAACAAATGTCATGCTTGACACTGACAACAATAAGACGCCTAACAAAACGTTTACCAGCATAGAATTACAAAGTTGCCAAATTGATCATGCAGTTTTTTGCTAATAACTAAAAAAAATAGGGCGATGGATTGTTTTTATTATTTTCCTACACTCCCTGAAGACTCCCCAACAACGTACTGAACAGGTGGTCCGAGATTTCTGGGACAACCTATATAGGGGCCTACAATGTCTATCATTTGCTTTTGAGAAAAAAACTTATTTAATTTTTTTTAATAGCAACAAGAGCTGAAAATATTTTTTTTGGAAAGAGCTATTTTTTCTTAATTCAACGGTGTGCTATCATACTACTACTTTTTATCTCTTGTCTGTAGCGAGAAAAAAATAATTCTTCAATTCTACCAGCGATTGTAGCGATTATAGGAAAATGACTACACTGAAGGCGAGGAGCAATCGTATGGCCAGCTGGATCTCTTCATTTCTCACCTCCCGATTTTTTCTTGTGGAGTTATGTAAAATATAGAATTTATGCCACAGACCACTTAAGGTGGGAAATTTTTCATTTGTAACGATTCACGGCCGCTAGATGTCGCAAAGATCGATTATTTATCCATCAAAGGCAGGCGGCCAAATTTTAGCATTTTCCCTAGTTTTTTTGCTTCAAAGATTACGATGAATCGTATTATTCGTTGTAGAAAGTAGTTTTGGAAATACATTTTGCCGACATTTCATTTAGGAACGAAAAGTTGATTGGCAGCGACATCTCATTTTCAAGTTGAGAACGTAGGTTTTACATGAAACACGTTAAAAATAATGCTTAATCTCAGTTATTAGGCAATTTAGGGCATTCATCTTTTGGTAAAAGGTTTTGGTAAACTGAGGCATCTTCATTATAATCACCTTCCAAAATAATCTGCTTTGGTGTCATCTTTTTCAGCATTATGTAAGGGTATTATTAAATAACTACTATTACGATGAATCACATATGATGTTAATTTAAATTGCAATGTTCAGTGAACGCAATACCAAAAAATCAGACGATTCTGTTGGAAAATTAGGAAATTAAACCCTCAAAACCCTCCTAATAGAAAAATTTTATGTTTTTTTTTTCTTAAATAACTACTATTAGGATGAATCTCAAATGATGTTAATTTCAAGTGCAATATTCAACGAATGTTATACCAAAAAATCAGACGAATCTATTGGAAAATTAGGAAATTAAACCCTCAAAACTCTCTTACGGAAAATTTGCATGTTTTTTCCCACCTTAATAGTGAGGGTTTAAAGCAACGAATAAGAGAAGATATTGACAGTATTACCCCTAACATGTTACGCAATATGTTAAAGAGCTTCGTTCATAGAATTCATTATTGTGAAGAGATAAATGGTCAACATTTTGAACAATTGTTGTAAAATGCAATTATTAAACTATTACCCATTTTTTCAGGTATTTTTATTATTTAATGTCACACACTGTTACGTTTGGTTTTGATGGCAGATTATCTTACAGCACGAAAAATAACATTTTCAGCAGCGATTTCTATGATATAAAACATTAAATATTAGAATTATTTTTTCTCGCCGCAGACAACAGATAAAAAGTAGCATTAGAGCATATCGTTGAATTCAGAAAATAACATGTTTCCAAAAAAACCCGTTGCTATTGAAAATTTTTTGATTTGATTCCACGTGCCACTAAAAAAATCCAGTTACGCTTATATCTCAAAATAAAATCATAAAATTTTACCGTATACCAATTAAAAAAAAAATTCGATAAATCGTTTTAAAAAAATTCCACTGTAGGAATCCATACTTTTTAGCGACCCTTCATGTGTCTGCTTCATGTAATGGTGAAGAAGTATTTAATTAAAAATGGAAATAAAGTTACTTTTAAAGTAACACTTGTCTCAAGGTGAGCAGACTTTCGGATAATGGAACCCATTTGGTCCTTTTAACGAGGCCACTTGTCGACTGAGTTCAAAGCGGTCTCGGGCCAGCGTTGTTTGATTGGAAACGCGATCCGCGCTCCGAACACCCTTTGCGAAATCGGAGCCATTTTCGGCCAGGTTTCCACTCTGGGAGAGAAACGATTTCATTAGCATCAGAACGTGTGATGGCCCCCAGGTGCGTGTTAAGTCGCTATCGATTGGTCGACGGCAGCGATCACGCTACCAGCCAACCCCGCCAACTGCTAGGGGATTAACCAGAACCCTCCTCGAATATTTACCACAGCCGCTAATCCGGGCCGGTCGTTCTACACCCGAAAACATCAAAGTCGACCAAACATCTGCTTCGGTACGATCATTCTTTATCGATTGTGCTGGAACGATTCTATTCGGTCATCTTACTAAACCAGACCGAGTTTGTTGTAAGAAATACGTCAGTCAGCTGAGTAAGCAAGTCGTAAAATTTTGGCAACATAAAACGCGAATGTCCCTAACTCATTCAGGGGATTATTTAGGAACCGGTAATAGAATTAACTGTAAAATTTACTGGCGAAGTTTCCTCGGGATATTTTGCGCTTTCTATAAAATCTGATATGCATTTTTAATAACGGCGAACCGCAAAAGTTGCGAAACTCCATCACCGCGACCTTCTCCGCTTCTCTTCTCTGAGACATTCGATAACTTCGAAGCGCGATAGGCGTTATCGCTATGACGTAAAATGTACGCCTAAACGAATTCTAATTTTGTGAATGTTTGTCGATTGACAGCGCACTCGGCGACATCGAGTTTATATTTTCATTTATATATAATGCAGAAAATATACGGGACACGAAGACGCACAGGTGGGGCTTGAGTTCTCTATCATCTCGGAAAATGTACTTGGGCCGCCTTCCTAAATGGATTTCTCGCTGTTCAAAAGGTGACGTCGGGACATTCGTTATAGTAACTCGATACTTGCGAACGGGGTACATGTATGCTTTTAACGCATCAATTTATTTCCGGCACAAAAAATTATTCGGCAATTAGTTTAACTCGCCCCGTTTCCGACATAATCAACGCGCGAAATGGCGGATGCGCCGGGTTAAATTATCTCACAGTTCGCTTAAAGAATTGTTGCTATCGAGCGAGTTTTAATTTAAGACCAACGCGAACCGCTAATAATTAAGCTCACATTCACACCGAGGCGGAATTCATTTAGCGTCCGGTTAATTTCACACAGCCCGCAAAAAGTTAATGTGTATATTTAATTCGTCCGAGAGATTAATTATAGTTGGAAACAGGCGACGGCAATAGGGCAAACGAATATGAATAGGTCTCAAAACTAAAGTCGCCGTAACGTAATGAATCAAAAACAAAAACGACTTTCAACATGTTCTCCGGTCACGGTAATAATTAGGAAGCACAGTGCGACGTGAAATTTTCTCTGTGTGTGTGTGTGTGTGTGTGTGTGGAGGGGTGGTGGTAATGTAGCAGAAAATTCTCCCGGAGCACGACAACGTTAGTTTTGTATGACGGGCTCGCATATGCGACTAATTGCATAAATATTTACCTAACCCCGGCACTGGCCAGTGGAACTCTTAACGACGACATATTTCATCTAATTAATAACGCTTCAAATCATAATTAGGCGAGTTATTTTTTAATTACCGCCGCGTTAGCCGAATAAAGTCAACATTATTATCTCAAATTTGCGCACCGAAGAAGACAAAAATTGCATGGCCATTTATTAAAAATTGGAACACGTTCGCAGCGCTGCTTTTTTAAACTGTATTAATTTCATTACGATTGCACACATGGCAAGTTCCGTAATTTTTGTACGACGTCTCCATTGCCAACTTTACGTTATCATTGGGGCTTATCGTCGTAGAAACGGAAGTTACTCTCAGCGTGGGGAAATCAAGAGTGCCCGCAGTAGATGTCGCTCGCTAAATACCGGAATGTGAAACCGGGTCCGGAAATTGGACTGATCAGTCGTGCCACCTCTGCATACCAATCATCTTGGTGTGTATCGCATAAAATGCAGTCCGGATTCTAATCAAGGACCGAGGTCGTAAATTCTCGCTGAAAACTGTTTATGAATGTGGTTTTCATGTAAATTGTTACATGTCACGGAACATGCTTAATAAAAAACCATTAAATTATACGAAAGCTAATCCAAACGGTTTAGGATGCAAGGTGGTTGTGGTGTAGTTACAAACGTGTTGTATTGTTCGTGTAGAAGGCGTATTTTTCGAAAGATTGAATGGCCAAGACCGCCAAAGTAATAAATACGGGTGAGAAAATCTCCGGTTCGATAAAAGATTCCAATGGCTGAGCTCCGGGTTCGGGAGCTGGAAGGATGTGCATTGCAAGTTGACGGTGCATGAAATGAACAGGGATACATCCCTCTTACATGCCCGACGCGGTGAGTTTCAGACATTGTGACGTATGAGTCTTTGCACAGCTCAATAGCCTGAAAAGAGCGACCTTTCCGGCCCGGATTCTTTACCCATGTAAGGGATCTACTAGTGCGCTCCTTAAGAAATAGCGACGTTATGAAAAACAGTCCCGTCGGTCGCCGTTTCTTGCGAATCTAATTACACCCTCCAGCAAATCTAATTAATTCACAATCGATACGCAAATTGGTTTTTGGTGGTGTGGAATAGGGGCGATATAAAAATTACTTTGGGGCACACCTCCGCTTTAAAAGCTTATGCGAAGTGCGTGTTTGTTGTTTTTTTTGCGGCCGGCATTACTTGAAAACGACAAAATCGATCGGCGCCTGTGTTTTGCGTAATCAATTGATTCGTGCAGAATTGGGATTGCGAAGGCGCTCGGCCCATAAGTCATCCTCGTTAATCAATATATAAGTAGGGAGATTCGATTAGCGTTTCTAATTAAATCCATTGGGTGGTGGCGGTTTTGAATGCGACGCACGTATCCGACGACCACCTTTCAAATTCAACTTATGATATATTGCGGTAGCGTCGCTGTAATTATATACCAAAACCTTAGACCGACCGCCGCGAGCCTCACAATGAATATTCATTACGTTTCGAAACACTGCACACACCCATGGGGAGAAACGTATTCGTTAGCGAGATGTATGAATAAGGACCCTCCGATTCGGGGGACAACTACCTACCTACCTACACACGCTCGCTATCACTTCAAAATGGCAAAAACAGTATAGATGCTTCACGCTAATGAATCTTTTATGCGGTACGCATACCTTCCCCCAGAACAGATATCAACATATATTATTCGAGCCCGAAAACGAAAATCGACCCCGCAAGGATCGCGGAGCAAATAACCTACGATGCATGTGTTTTTGTTTTGACGTTTCATTCGGAACAAAAGTGACAAATGATACCTGATTGTAATAGAAAAAGCGACTTGCCTGAGAATTGAGAAATATGGGGCGGATGTAGCTCGAAGAAAGCTCTAAAAATAAAAGGATAAGTCTACGTTCGCTGAATAAACTGGGACATTTTTGATTCATCGCCGGCGCGAGCAATTCAAATGTATTGTTTGATAGTCTCGCCGCCGGTGTAAATAACATAATTGCATACAATACGTGGAATTCACGGTTCTATGTTGGAATCTTTACGGAATCGGATCGATGAGCGTTCTTTCAGGATCAGCACGCAACAAAAAATTACGGTCGCTTTTTATTTTTTAACGGCGCGCACTCCGCGATCTTTAATTTCGTGCGACACGATTTTTTAATATAAGCCGGTTGGGTTTTGCTGTATATACAACCGAAAAGTTGTTCCTGATAACGTTTTTATAATCCAAAGCTTTTATCAAGCAGTCGATATGCAATAAGTTGGGCGATATGAGATCGCTGTCGAATTTCGGTAAAGCACGCACCAGTTTTGCCATAATTTTTCTTCTTCAGTTTTCGACACTTTGGCGAGCCGTCACGAGTCCCGACTTCAACAAATACATTTGTGTAGACATCTAACATCTTTATTTTAAAACGTGAGACAGGTTAGCGTGTCCCCCGACACCCACTATGATGAAAATTGCTGCAGGTGTGGGACTTGAATTCGTTTGAATCTAGTGTCACAAAACGTCAAAGTTTTCTCCTCTCGATCTTTTAAATGGAAATGACTTTGGGAATTTGAAATGTCACCTCATGCTTGGACGATTCCGAGATCCTTGTTCGGTGGTTGCGGTTGCAGCATGTGTTAATTGGAGAAAAACGAGCGGATCGTTACTTTCGAACTGCCAGCACTCATCAAGGAATCTCTTTCACTATAATTTAGTCGAGGCGTATCACAAAATCTTCGCAATATGGTGACCGACGACGACGGATATAAATTTAAATGTAACGTTTTGTTCCCGACAGACGGCAAAAATTGATATAGAATCGAATTTTTCGTCGTCTTCGGCGCGTAAATTGTAATTTACAATAAAACTTTCTCCCCTGCGACAACAACGCCGGTTGAGATTTTAAATTTATTTCGTTTTCTAGGGCAAATCGTGCGCCGCCCTAAATTTTTGTTGTGTAAATTGTAAATTATCGGTTGCCACCAGAAATTTACATTTGAAAAGAAAAACTACCATTAGAAACCTGATAATTTAGCAGAAATTATATGAGAGTTATATAAGAATGGCGGAGTTCGTACGAGACTTCGTCACGCTACGCCGCCATTATCACTTATCTAACTTTCAAACTCTGGCGTGATAGGAAAAAAACAAAAAGCAACGGACGCTACTTTTTCGGATTTTTTTTATCTCAACCATCAAGGTATAAGAAGTAATTTCGAGCAGCGTTCCAATTGCATCTGCTACTCTGCCGAAGTTGTTCTTCTTACTTTTTAATGCGTCGAGTGTCAATTAATCATTAATTTAATCCGTGGACGTCTCGGACAGATAATTGTAAAAAGGCGTCGAAAGGGTCAGAAAGTTGACGATCTAAAAAAGTCATCCGCAAGAGTAACACAAACTGCCATTAATCACGGGCTTATCTGGTGTTAGTGACGTCACTCAGGTCCGAAACCGAACGCACAGCTTTGTTTCCGACGGCGACGTCGACGACGGATGCCGCGCCGGAGCGACAGTTCTAAGCTAATAGCGTAATTGGGTGCGAAAGACGGACGTTTATTCGAAGTATCCTTCGGTAATCTCGCCCGGATCACATTCAAGTGTTCTTTTTCTTTCTGTTTTTCCATATCCGGATCTGATGTTGAAATCGTGACAAATAATGGCCTTTTTACTAATTTACTGAATCTTACGAATGTATGCTGAAGGTGCCAAGTCGAGGAAATTACATTCGGTGTTAGTGGTTGTGATATGACATTCTCAGGAAATGATTAATTTTATGAAACACGCGTTTTTATATGGTTCACTGAGACAAACTTTGATTAGTTTCGCGAACAACTGAAGAAATGCGAACGTTGTTCCTTAATCGAATTGTATGCTTAAAATATATATCGAGGATTGTTTGTCAGGTAATGTTATCAATAGCCGAATGTCAATTTTTTCGATTATTGCCACGGCTGTAAATCAACTAATTTAATTAAAATACGCTCTGTGGCGTTATTATTATAAAACTGTATTTTCAATTGACTTTTATTGCCTCAATATTATGCAATTCAACTCAAAATGCATTAATACAAAATTTATTAAAATAACCTATAATCGACGGTGCCGACAATCAGAAAAACATTACATTTAGTAGCATTGTTTTTTTGTATTAGAGTGTCTATCACTGTTTATATTTAACTATTATTGAACCCTAATTGAACACGATAGATCCAAAACTTTTTTGTCGTTTCGTATCATCTTCAGCTTCTATCACTTTAAAACCAAGGTGAAGTTGTTCTCCCGCTTCGAATTTTCCGAACGTCACTCGCTTTGACAAACACGACTTTAATTCACTAACGTTAATTTAATGGCGGGGAACGTGTCGTAAAAAACCACTGGCGACCCAAATTGTTAGCCCCAGGAGCGACGAAATTCGGATTTGGAAGCCTTTAACGTCCCTAGGGATTAATGAAAACTGGTAGTTCAAGTTCAATTAATTAATTGTGTCGCCAACAACACATTTCTTCTAGTCCTTTCTCTAAAATGACAAATTATGCACTTGGAAGCAGAGCGCTAACTGACGTTTTAGACACGAGTTCAATTTATATAGATTTGTGTTTTCGGTACGATTTAAGTGTCAATACGAATCGTAAACAGACGAAATTTGACATTAATCGGGTTCATCTGCAATCGCGCCTAAAGTGTCGTTTTTGAAACTTGATACAAAATCTACCAAGCAGAATGCTAACTGTAGTTTTAAAAACGCCTTCAGTTTATACAGATTCAGGTGTTTTTGGTGTGGTTTAACTGCCAGTACGAAATTTAAACAGTCAAAATCTGGCGTTAATCGGGTTCAGCTGCACCCATGCCTAAAACGTCGTTTTAGAAACTTGATAGAAAAAATACCATATAGGTGTCGCAAAAATGGCGGATAAGTTGTTTACCACGTTATTAGAGAATGCTCAGGGAGCCAGGAACCAATATTCAAATTTACTTTTATCTTAGGTAATTGTCACTCTTTGCCGATGCCCGATTCATTTTCATGGCATTGTGATCGAACCATTTTTTAACTCATCTGTAAATTAAACTATAACAATAATTTTTTTGTTATTACTTGGGAGAAGAAAGGCACTTCTGTATTTGGAGTACTTTTATTCTTTAAAATACTGCATAATGTGATATAAAAGATAGAAATGTTGTGTTCAACCTTTTATCTCTTCGGATCGAACTTTCTGAAGAGTACCTACACAGTTTTCCGTAATTTTGTTGACAATATGTATTACAGTTATACTAGTTTGCCCCTTATGAATAATTCGTATGAATGTGCTTGGGGAGCGGGAGATATTAGTTAAACAGATTGTCAATAGATGGCGCTATGGCCAAAATACGGTTTTTAATTAAACGGAGTATCAATACTCGTAAATGGCACTATGAGAAAAATTCTGTGTTTAATTAAACATAGCATTAACATTTTGAATTTTTTGTTTATATTGTGTCGTTAGCGGTGACCTACTCTTCAAAATCATCGGTTTTGATAATAATAAGTAATAATGGAGATATGTGGCGTACCGACAAAAATTCACCTTTGAGAAATAATACGTATATTGTGATTTGCCTGTACCATAAAATTAAAGTTCGTTAGTCCAAGATAATAATTGTCACGTGTGCTCATAGAGAATTTCGAGGTGTTTGTATTTCGGGGCGGATTCTGTTCAAAAGAGCTCGGGATCGGCAGGACCATGTCGCCGTTAAAGTCGTGAATAATGTATGGGTGCATCGTCATTAAGCGTTGACATTGACGTGACAGCGCAAGGTCTCCGACTTAGTTTGTAATTAACATTGACAGTTTGGCGCATATCGCATGCAAATGTTGGGGGATATGTGTCTTGGATTTGATCGAACCAAACTGAATTTTTGCAGGCAAACAAAATATTTGTCTGGAACGTCGGAAATTTTTAAATAAATATTGTGTTCGAGCATTCGCGTTGCATCGATTGTGTACAGACACAAGCTTGAATTCAATTGAATTTTAAACGGGGCCTTTCAGAATACTGTGATGTATATGTGTATACATGTAGAGAAAATCCATCTGCAAATACATTACAGAAAACATCTTCAATAATACATCCGGATATTGTGCGCGTTCATCATACAAATAAATCACTTTTGTGTCTGCTTGAGCTTGTTTGTAGTCGGGATTCGATGCATGGGTGTCGTTTTTATGGAACTCAAACAAGTGGTTCGGTTGTAGCTTTTTACGGCGCGATTTACGAAACCATCCCCTAAATTAACGTTGCAGAATTATAGTCGATAAGCTGGGTATTTGCTTGTCGACAGAGCTTCTGATGTTGCGGAATTATGGAGTTCATATTGCGTAGAATTGGAGTTTCAACAAAGTATCAAAACAACTTGAATTACGTGTCCTTTTCGCCACGCACAACGTACAATATCGTGTTGGATTTTCATGTCGGCCGACCTTGTCCTGATCAATCGATAGCTTATAATAAAACGAAAATCTTTCGTTAAGTCACTCCTCCCACTAAACAAAAAAGCACGATTTAGTGTCATTTCCGAGTGAACGGCAATTCGCTGGTGATGGTTAGCGTATTCGATTCCGGGTACTGTGTTTTCCAGTAAATAATGATAAAACTCCAGTCACGAAATATCAAGAATGGGCGTTACCACACGTCCTTCCCGAAACCCATTCAGGAAATCGTACCGTTCCAGATATGCTAGTGGAAACTCTTTCGTCCTGTTTCCGTTCGTTTTATGAATGCGTAAGGTAACGCCGTGTCCCTCTTGATTTAGCATGTCGTTTCGGTTCTGAAACGTTGTAAAACCGCTACGATTTCAGATCAGGCTTGCGGGCTGGGCGTCTTTCGTGCTGAAACACGGTTAGGAACGGTGGTGGTGGGGATTAGTTCCCATTTGCCGGGATGTGTTCGGCACACGAATAGTGGAAATATGCACGACACAATATCTTAACCGTCTCTGGAGAGCCCTCGTTTTTGGTTTCGGGTCTGGAACACTGTGGTGGCCGATAAGGCGAGAAAATTATTTCCAGGACGGCAGGAGTCGCCGCAACAGCAGCTCCCAGACAATGAACCCTTTCGGTGCTTCGGCACAGTTGGAGATATAATTACCTGTTCTTTATTGAACGAATTTGCATGAAATGGCTCCCTTTTGTTCTATTTCAATTAAAATCGGGACCATCGCCACTCTCGTCCCCGAATAAAGGAGATTAATGCGGGGATTAAAATTAGCACAGTGTTTGTTTAACTTTTTTTCACCCCTAGACGTATTTTGTCCCAGTGCAGAGTATTAAGTTTTATGGCAGCGATTGAGGATATGCGCTCGTTTAAAAAAGAAAAATTTTCTGATTTCTAGTGAACACTTAATTCTTTTTTAATATAATGTAATGTTAGGAAAATTTAGTCCACTTCGAAAATCTTTCTCCGACGCTGAATATAGCCAGATTATATTTTCAACAATTTTCATTTGTTAAATCAACAGCGGTAATTATACGAATAATGGCGTTTATTTGACAACGAAAATAATGGAGGCCATAAAATGTTTTTTTTATTTCGTTCCAAATTATTAGAAAACATCTTTTTTAAATAACTACATAATGACTTAATTATGTTTATAATGTGGTTGAACATGTTTTGGTCGCATATGCGATAATTTTGATACATTTAAGAGAAGGTTTGTCAGTCACCCAGATTGCTCTAATTAAGCTTTATACGAAATTCTGATTCGATTAAAATAGAACGCTTTATTCGTTCGTCTGACGTCGTTTTTTGAGGCGTCGTAAATTTCGTTCCTGTGTCACATTCGGTCGAGATGAGGAGTAAGCAGTAAAGCCCGATGTAGAAATAGAAAAGCGATATGAGAGTGAGGCCGTAAAATTTTTCATTACGCTAAAAGTACTTTCGATATATAAGAAAAACGATCGGCCATTATAAGCTTGTCATCCGCGCCAAACTTTATCCATCTACAGCGCCGAAAAGAAGTCGACGGTGCTTTCAAGAAGCGTCACAGTAGAGATGGTTTTAACGTTGCCCCATTGTTAATGTTGCAAGGGTTAATTTTATAGAAACAAACTTGGAGGTCGTATAGATTTTTTTTGTGTCATATGAGACCGTGTGCGGAGCATGTTTCAGGAAAATCCACTTTTTACAGTTTTGTATTTTTGCTGTGGTATTTAATAGTTCTTTCATAACACTTTAATCCGAATCGAGTTTGACTTGGGAAGTTTTCGCGGGTCGCTTTTGTCGTTTATTCTGTCCGTCCGAAGCTTTTCTCGGGTGTCCTAAGACTGTTAAGGGATGATACTAAAACGGATTCGCTTTTGACCACTCTTTCGTGAGGATTCGGAAACGCTGCCGTTGTCTGCTGGCATGTCATTCCAAGTTTCGTTTTTTAACAAGTTTCATGATATTCGCACCAACTGAAACAGGCAAGCACTCGACCGACGTTTACCTTTTCATACACATTAATTTCGGAAGCAGTTAGTCCACCCATTGTTTTTGCAAAATTGAATACGTTGTTTCTGTGTTTGTTTGCTGCAGTATAAATATTTACGAAGTATTAATTAAACAACTAATATTTATTATGCTGCCGGGATGAACTCTTTGTGTACGTGTGTGTTTGTCGAAGTGAACGTGTACCTTGGTTCGATTCGTTGTCTGAACAGCGAACCGAGAAAATGCACCCAGGCACCTGACGGTTTTCCGCATACATCGCCCACATTCAATTTGACGAAACCATTGTGGAGCTTCCGCCCAAATTACTCCTCATTTACTTGGCAACTTCACCAATTTCAGTAACTCGCTTTATATTGCCACCCTCCAAAAAAGCCCTCAGGTACATAATATTATATGAGTTTCACTTTAAACCGTCAAAGCTCCGATTTACATATTTGGCTTTCGCGGGAGGACCGCTGATAACCAACGCCGCCAAATATAAATCAAACCAAAAACGTCCGAAACGTTTTAAATGATTCATTACCTTTCCCGTTTCGGGTTTATTATACAGATTTATCTTGCACTTTTTGGAAAACGAGTCCGATCCAACTTTGATGCTGGCAAATAGAATAACCGTCCAAATTGGAGGATTAAGTAAGCACAGACGAAATTGTGAAAGGACGAAAATAGTCCCTAATACAGAGAAAATTCAGTTCGTGATTTAAGAACAGTTTTAGCGTAGTATTGTAAATTCAATTCATATCATTTCTGCATTTTCCTCAGGTAACTAGTATAACAAATCTGTTATAATCCCGAGCCCGGGATTTCTCCAGGGATTCGAAGGTACATGCGAAAATCGGTACCAGGCAAATTCACATGTGATTATATTTAATTGTTGAACTTATGCTTTGATGAAAATATGCGTAAACCGTTTTTTACAACCGAGTTTGTGGGGAACAAACTCACCGCCGGAGGCTCCATGTAACCGCGAAGTTCGTGTGTAATAAATGGTAATTAAGAGAGTAGCAGAAGTCGTGAAGTTGATAACGTTACTTGCAAGTTTAAAGTTCACCTAGTCACATGTGTAGCAAAATTCTCTGTAGCCGTACGAGGAATTCTGTTCTGGCACTATTTGCGCGTCCACTCCACGAAATAATTTCCAAAGAGTATGTTGTGTTCGTTGTAGTGACACAAATGCTGTTTGTAAAATGCTCCAGGACAGTTTGGAACATAAAATCACGTACACTAAACCAAAAGCAGTGGTTGTAAAAGATAACCTGGATTCTCCTAGCGGAATCTGTAAACGTTCTTTTTTAAAACTTACTTATTGGAATTTGTTGTTTTCTTTTTAGCGCGCCGCGTCAGCTCGGGTGAGTAACAACGCTGTCGCAAAAGAGCATCTACAAGTATTTTCACTTCTGGTCCGTAAGTCTGTATGTGTGTATAATTATTAGTAGTAGCAAAAAGCGCGTTATTATTGCTCTTTTCTCTTCTCTACCTCATGTCGCGATCGTGTTTTTATTATTTGGTCTGGAACAACGGCCATTCCTCTCACGCGAGTCCTGACCTGGAACCGTTCGTCGTTCAATTGTTGGTGTGCGTGTACGGAATACGGCGGACTGAAAATTCTATTAAGGTAATTAGGTGTGTGTTGTGGTCTGTTCGGTTTGAATCGACCGCCGTCTTGTTTGTGATTCGGGTCAACTTGAAACGGCCTTTACAGAAATCTTCTCGACTTAACAATTTAAATATCGTATAATGTTTGGTTGCCCTACAACAACTGGCCTGGGTCCGGTTCAATTATTAATCCTTTTCTAAAGTCGAGTCCACGTCTGTTGCATCTTTCATGCAATCTCATCTGTTGGGGTCCGCTGTCGGTTTGGTTTTGACTCGTGGAGGGTTGTGCGTGAATTGTGATGTGACCGGGTTTTGACAAAACAGGCGGCCGAAGATTAGCATATTATCCTGCAAAGTGTTAAGAGTAAGAAGGAGCAACGAAGCAAGAACAATGTAATTAGTGAAATTCGTCTGGGATGTGTTTTGCATAGTAATTTCAGTTGGGAGGGTATCCTTCGGAAAAAAAAACTTTCGTCGGGGTTTTCGGCTTAGTGTCTTTTTTTAAGCGTTAAGTTTGCAAACTGACCGCTAAGCCGGGTTCCAGCATGGTCTGCGATACTTCTTTCGTATGTACGTTCTTGTACGTCTTGTCGAGCAAAGCCGCAGCGGATTACAGCCGTGCAATAGTGGTGTTTTGGGTTCCGCATTATTTCTCTTACTGCTTTCAGGGGAGTGTTTATTTTCGAATTTCGCCTCGAGCTGCAAGCGCAATGGAGTACAACGCCGCTGCTTTCGGGCGATTTTTCCTCATTGCTTAGTTTTCTCGGCTTTCAGTAGTGAGGCATCTAAAACGAACTCGCGAATAAAACCGCTACTTCGAGACGAGGTGAGGCAACTTCTGAATAAATCATCTTAGAGTCTTTGTCGACTACAACTGTTGCCAATTTGCGAACTCGTTAGGGCGTTCGATGCGTTCCGTAAGCATGTATTCGCACAACTCGCCGTGCGCTATTTGTGCATGATTTTTGGTTTGGATGCGTTAATTAAGCGACGACGCCCCCGATAACGAGCGTGGACTATAAGGAAATGCGACGTCGGGACGCCCGGAGCGCGGAACACGGTTCGGAACAACGGGGCGTGCTGCGTCCGTCTTTCGTGTAATTGCAGCATTCACTCTACACAATACACCGACGGGCGTAAATCAAACTACAACACACGCTCGCATGTAATAACGCTTGTTCTTCCCTCTACAGCGGCCCCGCAGGTTGCCGCCTCCCAGAGATATTAATATCCGTTTTTATGCTTCGATGCTTGACATGCTTCCCCATACGTCTGCGAACCGCACTTAATTCGCTACGTAAACATATTAATTTACGTCTTATTAGCGGCACCGCTTCTCTTAATTAAATTCGGTTACGTGAAAATACAGCCGCCATGTGAACCGACGACGACTACGGCGTCGGAAACAAATCTATTAAATTAATCTCAAAACATTGCGCTGGGGACTTTAATTCAGCTTGTTTTCCGTTGTTAATGCTGGAAGTCTCTTTTTAAAATGGCAGGAGTTGTTGTTTGTCTCGTTGCACCTACTCGCCTGCTTAATTAACGCCCGCGGCTGTCATTCTTTCATGGAGTGTTGTCTATTGCGTTTGCTTCTTATTTCAGACTGCATCGTGGCCTTTTTCTTAGCTTTTGATCACATAATAACTACTCTTAAATTCGTGTTTTAACTACTAGCATTTTTTTGGCACGTATTGTATACGAATTTTTTATACGACTGTACGTTGTGAGCCCGTGAAAACGATTATAATTCATTTATCTGCGAAATGTGGCAGATTTATGGCTTTGCTCCAACAAAAATAATCAGATTGCATTTTAATCATTTGGCAAAACTTATCCACTTCAAAACAATTGCAAAAAGTTATAATTTAAATTTCGTTAAATATATATTTACGATAAATGAAGCTTAATAATAAATACACTGATGGACAATTGAACAGTTCTCACCCCAAATTTGGGGTGTTTTTAAAACAGGTGGAACTTTCTTTGTGCTCATCCGATTGTAAATCTGTGAAGTCCCGTGTTTTTCAAAGATCATCATTGGAATCTCGGAAACGATGAGAGATTTAAAGTCGGTTAGATTAGAGAAAATAATGTCAAGATATCCAGAATACCTTTGGCCGTTTTGAAATATCTCGGAAAAACTGAAAATATCGAAAAAACGGTAGGTCGATTTTTTCCCCACA
Organism: Eledona agricola; assembly: GCA_964023215.1. Lineage (NCBI taxonomy): Eukaryota > Metazoa > Arthropoda > Insecta > Coleoptera > Tenebrionidae > Eledona > Eledona agricola. The sequence goes on along the minus strand of OZ026855.1, from coordinate 18,437,982 downwards.
AAGTTTCTTAATTTTTTTAGGTTATTTTAACAAAAATGCTACAAGTGCTTTATATCCGTAAGGAGAAAAAAAATTTTTGAGTAAATAAATAATATATATTTAGGCGCAGGAAAAAAAGCCGTCAGTCGATCAAGGACCTTCAAACGAATATACCGATTTTCAAATTGATAGCTGTCATGATAAAGAAGTGATTTAGAATTTTTGAATTGGGCAATTTTCAGTTATTTCGGGATATTTCAAAACTATCAAAGATATCCTGGATATCTTGAAATTATATTTGAAATAGCCATAAAATAGCGCAACTTTTCTGTAATTTAACCGACTTTCTATTTGCCACCGTTTCCCGTTGAAAACCGGGACAACCAACCCGTATATCTATCAAAAGATGTAAAACTTGTCATCGTCGTGTAATCCATTGCATACATGTTGAATAAAGTTGTTACCACACGAATTACAACGTGGCGATTTCTCGGCGATGCTACCCTGTTGCATCAATTCTTACACACGTTGTATTTCGTGTGGTGCTAACTTCATTTTGTAAATTTTGAAAATTAAAAAAAAAGATTTTGACATGTATAAAGTCGTTAGTTACTTTTGTTAAGTAACTGTACATGAACCGAAAAAGCAACATTTGCGCGGGATCATCCTAAAAAGCAGTTTTCAAATTTGGAGGAGACATTTCGCCGTACATCTCTATGAAGAGAAGTCTTTGATTGTATACAAATGGCCGATACACGATTTAGTCTTTGATTCGGCAGTAATGTTGCATTTGCTCCGCAAAAAAAAGCGGTTTTTCGTTCACACACATAAATTTTAAACTGTTTACGATCAAAATTATTAAATAATTAAATTAAAGCATTTATTTTTAGAGACTTGATTTTAATCACGGCAACCGAAAATCTATCCTACAATTAAAATTCATAGACCCTCTAAATTTTTGGACTACTTGCTACAACTTTAACTTCTTAATTTCGATTCAATGGCTCCTTCCTCCTGGAAGTTTTCAGATTCACCAACCAACCACAAGAAGGTTACGAAACTTCAAATGGAAAAACAGTCAACGTGGAATCGTTCGTTTTAAAGTCCGCGAAGAAGGAAACGGACAAGAATAGCTCTAAATGTTGTTATGGAGCACATGTTAGAATCATTTATCAAGTCGGAAGGTCCTGTCCTCAGATTGGGAACGGTTCAATGTTCAACACTTTTTCAACATGTATACATTTCACCCTGTATATACTGCTAATTACACGACGATGATAAATTTTACATCCATTGTTAGATATAAAATAGGGCTCTCACCTTTCTATTTGCGGAGATATAAAGCACTTGCATTTTTGTTAAAATAACCTAAAAATCGACCTACCGTTTCTTGGGTATTTTTCAGTTTTACCAGGATATTTCAAAATGATCAAAGATATCCTGTATATCTTGACATTATTTGAAATAGCCATATAATAACGCAACTTTTCTGTAATCTAACTGACTTTGTATCTCTCATCGTTTCCGAGATTTCAATAGTGAGTGTTGAAAAACAGGTATAATGTAGGACTTCACCGTTTTAAAATCGGATGAGCACAAAGAAAGTTACACCTGTTTTAAAAACTCCCAACATTTTGGATGGAATAATTCAATACTCCATCAGTGTACTTACTTTCAAAATTATTACACCACTTGGAAGGAGATAAGCTAGAGGTCTGAAATTTTTAGCGCAAGATTGTTTTACAAAAAGATGTAATTAATTAAATTGTTGCAGTTAAAAAGAAAAACATTTCATAATAGAAAAATTGGATAGAGTTTTACGAAACCATGGTGCAAGTGAAACTTTATTGCCACAACCCTAAATGCTTTTAAACCGAAAGTAGTTTAGAAAGTGTTTACGTGGTTTTGATTTAATCGGTTGATTTTAACAGTCGATAAGAAAGGAAGTAAATGCAGGTACAAATGTTTATTCACATTAAGGAACATGTTTTTAACTACGAGTAACTAAAATCGAAACCACGAACCACCAGCCAAATTGCAAATTATAAACCACAAACTTACAAACGGCGATACGCCATCTGTCAAAACATAACAAATCAAATTCCAATTTTTAACTCATAGTGGCAATATGGCGTCCGGCATTATCCTGATGGAATATGACACAATGAAGAATGAAGGACGGCAAAATGAACTTAAAAATTCTATCCATGTATCGAGCTGCAATTAATGTTCCCGGATCACTAAAAGAGACCGAGTCCCAACTGAAATGGAACCTCTAAACATTACACCTGGAGTTGTTTCTTTAACCTCTTACGACGAGCTTCATATTGAGCTGCTCTTCGCAAAAACCGGTGTAATTTGCAGCAGACCACACTATCCCATTCCTAAGCCCATTTTGCCCGTTTTGGCACAAGTGAAATTTGGCTCAAACGCTCCTATCCTTCGATAAACTATACTCATCCATATCCTTCTTTCAAGAGCTTCCCTCCAATTCTTTCCTAAGGAAGCCGTGGGCTGAAACCTGTCTCTAGTTGCCTTATGACGAAGATGAGGATCTTCACGATCACTGAACATACATGGACGTCTTCGGCGATGTTGTCAGAGACCTACTTCTGACCACACACGCCAAATTATCGAAGTGAAACACCCAAATAAATTCTACCTCTTTGAAAGACAGTAATTTGCCTATAATTATGGTGTCTTCGAACTCGAGGCATTTTGTTAACTGCCAGTGTCAAGATATAGGCAAAATTGTTGCTGGGGCATCTAAGGTTTTTGAGGAAAATTCGATAGTATTTCTTAGCAAAAAGAAAAATGATAACTTCACGAATACTGCAGTGGATGTCTTAACAAATTAATAATGGATATATTGAAGGGCGTTGAGTATGCGAGAGATATCTCAGACCTCTAGCTTATCTCGTTCTAAGTTGTGCAATAATTTTGAAAGTGAGCTACGCACTTGTGTATATTAATTTTGTGTGTGTGTACTTTCGGAGGGCTAATTTTTAATGCAGTTTTGTCGTAATTGCATTTTACGATATTCAGTTAAACGATTTATTTTCACGTGAACTGCCAATAGCGAAAAACAATTGGGTTTTCGAGCGCAATGCAATGCTGTTGTTCCATTATAACGGTGTGTAATTTAATATTTTTTTTGGTGAAAACTGTAGGACTTTTAACCACCCGAGCGACTAAAATCCCCTCGATCATTTCGAAATCATTTTTAATATTATTTCCTTTGTGAAATTATCTTAACTAATCTATGTAGTGTTTCCTGTATAAGATACTGTACACAGGAATGTTATTCTTCAGGTGGCATGCAGCTTTGTTGAGTTAGTTATGCAGCAGTGAGTACGAGGACTCCGGGCGAAGGCGCGCTTGATCGTGCGCTTGATGGATGGCTAGATTAGCTAATTGACTAAATTAATTCTCCCTGTTAACTGAAGTATAACCGGGAGCTGTCCAATTAATGCGAAATTACAATCACCTAATCCGCTGCGATGTTACCATTGTCCCCACATTCCCATGACGGCGTATGTATAACTACCGTGTCACATCTTATTATCTCGGACGATCCATTGCATACCGACATTTTCTCCTTGCCTCTCTCGGAGTCAGTCTCGGAGTCGGAGTCAGTTTCCCCGTAAACGTTTGTTCAGCGTCTGGGTTAGGTCGCTGTTTGTGTTTGAAATTATTTGGTAAATAAAGCGAAGCGCATCGAACGCTGAATGCGGAGCTCCCTGTTCATTATTTAATCTCCGATTCGCCAGATTAATTAAGTCCAGGGAACAAAAGACGTTCCTGTTCTTGGAAGCGACCGTGCGAGTATAGTGTACGGTTATGGTAACGGCCGGAACCCGAACTGAAATCCGCACCCAACGAGGCCATTCTCGATGGAATAGTTCCTTCAAATGGCTGCGCCGCATTGTTTCACTTTATTCCCGGATCAGATAATTCACTATTTCCTTATGCTTGGATAACGGAACGTGTGACGCTGTCATTAAGCAGATTCTATTTCATTTTGGAAAAAATGAGGAAATGCCATTTTGTCGACTCGTGGGGGAGAGATCTTGTGCTTTTTGTAAGGCCAATTTATGCCGGAACGGTAACAGTGTTGTAACATGCAATTAGCCGACCAATTTCAGTACGAAGTGCCTGTATATATTTTTTAATTAACGGGTACATCATTTTTTAGTTGCAAAATGCAGCGTAGCGTTTTAAATATAATTTGCTCATAGTTCTGGTCATGAGTTAAATGCAGTTCTGCTGTTTGGAATAATAAAATAAAACAAATTCCTAGCACTTCTACGGAAACCACCATAATGGAGTTTGCATAATACATAAATAAAACGAATTTCAGTAATTAAATTTAAATCCGAGCGTAACATGTTAACTGAAAATTAAGTAGGTGTTTATGATGATGGTGCATCGGGAATTTTATATTTTCCGGGGGGCATGCTCGCTGCACAAACTTTTAACTTGCTTCACTATATTTGTTTTTAGCAGCGTGCGTGACTGAAAGGTTTATTCGCAGTGTTAGGTTGGCAATCGATAATGATGTATCGTAATGTTGCACTTTTTTGTTATGGTCTTGCACACAGGTCGATTGGAATTTGGGACGCTGCGAGGCGAGAATCGATCTCTGATCTATTTATTATTAAAGGACATTTTCGTGACGGTTAAACGTTTTTGGGTCACATCAATAAAATATGTTTTAATTCAATCATTCAGATGAGAGGAGTACACGTGGTCATTGGAGTTTCACAACTTGCTATCTCTAGATGAATATTTTATTTTGGCATCAACTGACATTGTGCCTTCTATTGTAGGATATTTCACCAATTGCCAAAATATCACTGTAGTAGAAACGGACGAAGGTACGTGCGCATTTCCGCGAATGCCTTTCGACCACTTTTCTATTATATCGATTATTGCATGGTTGCTTTTGCTTTAGGCCGCCTCTTGGTGATGCACCACGCACTGTTGGACTTGATTTTTCGCACCCTGTCATGCAAACGGCGACACCCCCGCACCCTGTTACCACCATTCATGAATTCAATTATGCATGTAACTGGTATACGGTTGCAAGCAAGCATGCCAAACACTACAAACGCCGAGGAGCGTTTTCGCTGGGGAATTATGCGCCACATTTTGCATCAACGACCAAACACCGTAAATAACACGCAATGGCCCCGTGGAAAAGTTCGATGGATTCATTCTGTGTTGTTTTGTCGGAAAGCGATTCCCGTAGATTTGCAAAGCGGGACTAATATTTTACATGCGAGGTCAACGTTCTTAGTTCGCTGCAATTTATCGCCTTATTGGAAGTGTTTGACCTGGAGAAGAATCGATGGGGCACATCTCCGACTCCTCATGTTGGAAATGTTGAGGATCAATAATATGAACGTATTACATTTGCGGCATGGTCGATAGCCAGATGCTTTCCTACGAATATTCTCCTACGAAACAAAAGTAACAAGATGCATACATTGCCTTTTCTATTCTTGTGTAGACAATGCCAGATAAAAGTCGTCGTCGGTCTATTGTGTGTACATTGGGATTGGCTAATTCAAATCGAAAGCTCGTTTTACTGCATCATTCAACTCCAGACAATCGACAATGCAGGAGCAGCTTTGTTAAAAGGTGGAAACCAGTGTTACCTTTTTACGGCGATTTACGTAATATAACACGCTCACACACACGCACAAACACACACACCGACAATGGCGCTTTTGCCGACGCGAGTAATTGGAATTTCATCAATATTCATGTGTTTGCACTCTTTAAAAAACCGTTTCCGTTTTATTCTGTCATTTTTCCACCTCCGGTTCGAGGCCCGAATATCATGCATTTATGAATTACGGAATGTCGAACTAAGCGATTGGTTTTTGAACAGAGGCGGTTAGAATTCAGTTGTATTGCAAATTTGCAGACGCTGTTGGCATCAAACCATAGAGCCTCTCCAACAGAAGCACACACACGTGTTATTTCACTTATGTACCGATGTAATGTACAATGTAATTAAAATATATTGTTTGTTTTATTCCGGGCCAATTGGAAACTTACTTTGGACATTTCAAATGCGTTCCCACGTTTGCAAAGACAAATGTACAACCCCCGTAAATCGTTCCCGAGAATAAGTCGGTAAACTGCCAAGAAACAGATGCCAGGAATTGTTTTTGGGAATTTAACCGAAGCGGAACAATAGACAAGAGTTAATTTCGATGAAATTGCTTTTACGAGGGTCATTTGGAAAGTTCTCGGAATGTATCAGAAAAACCTCTATCGTTGAATAATATTTTATTTTTCAACATAATACATATATTATACTTCATTTTCAACATATTTGGTCCAGTCATGATCGATATCCTCAATAGGTATCGAAAGGCAGTTCTGCAAAATATTGTTCAACTGCATCGTCAGAGCGAAATCTCTGTCCGCCAAGAAATATTTTGGGTTTTGGGAACCTAAATGGTAATCTGGCGAATAAGGCGGATGTGGTGGGAATATGATTTTCTTCTTGGCTAAACCCGGTGTTTTTCTTGCATAATTTTGTCTAACTGATCAAGGTTAGCATAATATTAACTCCGTTATAGTCTACCTCTTTGGAAAGTAATCTATCAGCAGTATCCTTTTGGCATCCCAAAAAAATGGAATGCATCTGCTTTCCTGCAGCTTTTGCTGACAGTGCCTTTTTTGGACGTGGAAAACACGAACTCCATTGCCTCAATTGCAACTTTCATCCAAGTTTGATCAATCGTCGGATAAAATCAGTGCGATTTCCTTTAAAGTGAGCCAAAGAGTCCTGTGACATTTTCACTGGAATCCCTTTTTACTTAGTAGAGACAAAGCGTGGCACCAATCGCGCCGAGAACATTTTCATGTACAATATGATCCTATGTTCTTCAGATACACCAGCACTCTTAGCAATCTCAGAAACTTTTAATCGACGATCTTCCAGAACTAATTTATGGAATTTTTGGATAAATTTTCTAGATGTGGCCCTTTTTGGTCTCCCGGAACGAGGGTCATCCGACCTCATTAAACTCCGTAGTCACTTTCTAAATGGTAGAAAATGAAGATGAAAATCCCCCAATGTATCTTTCATGTCAGCATAAATATTCATTGCCGACCAACTTTTTTGCGAACAATTTTATAACGGCGCCACACTTGATTTGATCCATGTTTAAAAACGACTTTTTTTCGAATGGCCCGAAGAACAAAACTATTTGACGTAAAGACATAATAACACAGTTCAACTTAGATAATCCGGGCAGATATCGTTTTGAGCCTCCGGAATTAGAGGGTATTGTGGATTAGCGAATTTTATACATTTGGGGCCAAGGAAAAATCATGAATCCATCATAATCAGATTCGTTATCACCGTCCTCATGATTATTATTTAAAGTTTGTTGAATTTTTGGTCCATTTGTTACGTCTATGCCCATTCTTATATTTGATTACTTCATACATTGTTAACTGGATATATAATAAGAAGACACTTCTTTATTTCGTTCAGTTCTGCTACTACGGAAGCTAGAAGTTTTCAGTTGAGTTCAGTACAGTTCAGCAAAAAAAGTCTTCGTTTTCAGACACTGATGGCCATAACTGGAGCCAAATTCTGTATAAGCTTTTTTTTCGTGGTTGATGTCCTGGCTCGTTCTAAATGTAAAACCGCATCCTTTAAATTGAAACTTTTGAATATTGTCATCATCATGTGATATGATGTAGTTTAGCACATCTTTTAGGTAAGAAACCTTAATGTTTTAAATTAAGTCTATGCCCATTCTTTTATTTGATTCTTGTTAAATCATTAACTGGATCTACATATATTAAGAAGAGACTCTTTTATTTCGTTCAGGTCTGCTACTGAGGGTGCTAGAAGTTTATGTTGAAGTTCAACTAAAGAAATAGTCTTTGTCTGCAGACACTGATAGCCATGATAGGAGCCAACTTCTCGATATGTTTTTTTGTGCGATTGATATCCAGGCTCGTTCTAAACGAAGAACGGCGTTCTTTAAATTGAACAGAAGTGGCACATCTTAATAATATAAATACTAAACTACTCAAGTTTTGATCCATAAGTTGTAATAGCACCCTGCAATTGGGAGCAAGAAATATTCTGAAATTTTGACCTTCATTGATGTCATCTTCTGGTTGAGGAGACTATCCACTAACATGGCATAATAACTTCTTTTAAAAAGTGTTTTGCGTTTGGAACAAAACTTTGTTTTCCAATCAAAAATAGTCTTTATCGTCCAACCGTTAGTTGTACCCTAAAATTGCTAATTTTAACTTTGGAACGATTTGTCCGGATTATCGAAGTTATACTGTGTTTGAATAACGGCTGATTAGATGAACCAAAAACTTGAATGCCGTAAAAATTTGGAATATAAATGGCCGGCAATCTGTCATTCCTAGAGCTTTTCAAATGACATACAATGTTAGCCAGATTTATATTTTTTATCACTCTATTGCTAACGAAAATATGATTGCGTTTCGCATTCCTGAAAATTTCACGAGCGTCCTATAAATCGCGAAACAATCACTCACGAAAATATTTGATATATATTGATAATGAGATATTGAAGAGATAAAAATGATATAAGAGAATGAATTTGTGAGGTAGCTGGCTGAAACAAGATTAAAGGGGCTTCCGAGCTATTCCCGCAGGAAAAGAAGTAAAATGGGTGTTTGAGTCGATGGAGCGTCATCTGCTGGCGCCCGTCGTCTTTTCCTTGTCGTCGAAGCAGGGACGAGTATCGTCTTTTTATCCGGTCAGGACGTCTTTTTTGTGAGTGGGAAATTCGCCCCGGACCCAGCGGGCAGGTGCAGGTGGTGTGTGTTATTAGTGCATTTCCCTGTATTTATACGACAAACTCGAAATGAAGAGGTCGGTTGTGGACCCCCGGGAGCATTAAGTGTACTTTATTTGGCATGTGGCTGGAGGTTACAGTTTAATATCTGCGGTTCAGCGGTCGTCATTCATTTCACTTACGGACGCGCCGGCACCCTCGTCGTTTTCCTCCCCCGAGCCTATTGCTTGCTTTATTGCCGCTTCCCTCGCTCTATATTACACACTAATTTATTATTTGCCACCCAGATTCGAAGCTGCGAGATCGTCCTTGCTTTCTGCATTTTTCAATACTTGTCTTGACAATAAAGCCTTCCATGTTCGATGTCCGGCTTGTTTTCCAATTAATATCGGTTTTTCTTTAAGCGGCTTAATATGTATTGTCAACATAATGTTCCATCGATTCCTTTCCATGCTAAATAATAGAGGTTCCTCGAAAAGTCTCGTCGGATACCACGTAAAGCTTACCACTGTCACATGGTATGGATTTTTTATAGCGGTGCGTTTGTTCTACGTGACGTTGCGATGTCAAGATGTCCCGAAGCGTTGCGTCATTAATCTTGCAGCATCCAACAGGAGTAACGTTGATCCTGTAATCTGTGTCTCTCAGGATTTATCTTCTTTTGTATGTCTGTCGCTCATGTATCGGTCTGCTTCCAGAAATCCGAAAACACTACAGATTTAGAGGCGTAATCGAAGAGGCGGTTACAAAAGTTTCATTTTAATCCCGTACACCATATGACGTGTATAAATCCTGTCGACCCCAGGCGGCCATAAAAAGCATGCGAGTTTGGAACGTATTTGGGACGCATCATCACGTTTACGTGAGTTACGGTTCCGTGGAATGGATTCGAAAAAAAATCCCGGTCTCTTATCTAGTAGGAATCGATTGGAGGGTCGTCCCTATTTTATAAAGTTTATAGAGTTCTTGTAATCCGTCGCTGAGTGACGTAACGAAGCGGTACTTCTTCGTTTTCCCATTAAATCTTTCCGTTCGAGACTGCTAATAATCGCAGATGGGGACGAAAGGAAATATATTTTTCCTGGCGACGCCCACTCGATCCGGAACGACTTCTTGACTTTTTCCATTGTTAGAAATTGGTGTATTATTCGCCGGTTTGGAGCGGTATTGAAGATCGATCCGGCGAATAAGTTTATTGAAACGGTCCAGATATGCAAAGACGATTCCTAACCTCGCAGCCGGATCGAAATTTCAGCCAGACCGTCCACGTCACGGCCTTCATATCCTGCGGTTGGGGCGCGCGTCCAGAATTTTAACCAGCGCTTTGAGTTAGTTAACGCCATGCCAACCGTTGTTATGTAAGCGGCGTTTGAACATTACGGCTGGCGGCTGCTGCATACACGCTCCTTGGTCCTCGTTTGGTTCATTGTTGTAACCAGTCGTCGACGTACATACATTGTTTTCGCGTTTACCGCAACCCAAAAATTAATAGCGGCATAGTGGAGTACGAAACGGCCAATTACACCATTTGTCCGAATTGCTTTTATCGACTTTCGGACGCAAAAGTGAGAGGAGGGAAAGCAATCAGTTGTGTCGACGCAATTGGACGGCTCGGTATTTTTTTCAGCTTGAAATGAAAACCCAGAAAAAATGTGATTTACATTCCGACGCGGCGCCGGTCCCAAGCGAGAATAAGAGTTACACATTGCTTTAATCAAATAATATCGCTTCTGAACGCTGTCTTTTTATTCGCATCACTTGTGTGTGCGGCTGGCAATTACAGACATGTAATGACCGATAAAGCGGTGATAAATCTCCGGTTTATTTTTATTTCGGAAGCCTCAAAGTACACGGCGCATTATGTCGGGAACAACTTCACCACTTTACATGCAAATGGAAACGTGCAGACTGAAATTAATTAAAATGAAAATAGGATTCGTGAAATAATCACAACGATCGGCGCTAACGTCGTTATTATTATTGCTTCCGAGGGAATTTCTTTTTTACGGCCCAAAATTCCATGTTACTTTACTTAGGGTCGAAACGAGATTTTTCGCTCTGATCAGAGTAATAATACACCGGCGCTCGTTACATAAACCGCGCAATTTTGATTGACGTGTTTTCAATGTTGTCCGCATTCACCTATCGTAATTAATTGCAATTTGATTTCTACAAACTGCATTAATATTCATGTGGAAGTTGCACATATACAATAGATCATTATTTGTTTACGTTCCACCATCGATATTTTAAACTGCGTTTGATTTTAGCGTGGACTGATGTGGTGTCGCATAAAGAAAAAAATTGATGTCTTTCTAGTGTTGATTGCTTAAAATTAAATTTCATAATGTCCTTTTGTAAGGATGACTTTATGAGTAATTTTATGGTCGTTTTCGGTTATCTATGTTCGGGGCGTATCCCTGGAAGATTATTGATAGGGGTTATCGGCGTTTGCGGAGACCTCTTTTCAGGACCATCATTATGATAGGGAGTTTTGGATGTTTCCATTTCGGTTTTATCTCTGCGCTACATTTGGTCCGGTCCTGCAAGCAAATCGACGTCTCAGTATGAAAACGGGGTGATATTTTTCCACTTTGCGAGACGACGGTCGCCCCCGTTGAACCGGAAAATGTACGGTGCATATTAAAAATGGCTGTTTGACAACGACCCCATTAATCTTCCAGTCATCGGGATGAAAATTGACGTGTTTAAACCCGACGAAAAAATGCCCGGAAATCTCCATCATTAATATTCCTTCCTGTAATGATGCGCACCGTCATAGTTTTTCTTTTACTTCTTTTGCGAAATTGCGTTGACGCATTCGTTTTTGATCTTATAAAAACAGTTGTGTTTGTGGAGTTGTTTGGGGCAATTAGGGTTGCTCTGACAAACAAAGAATTTTCTTGGTTTTGTTCCCATTTGTAAAGAACAAGACCGAATGATCATCTTGTGGACTGGACGAAAAAACCGCCTTTATTCCACTTTGTTCAATAAAAATCCATATTACTCTGCTAAATGGATGTTAATTAAGTTTATTAAAAACTCGGTTTCAGATTTTTCATTTAGATTTGCCCGGGGCGAGACTGTCGAATTAGCTGTGTGTGAACGGATCCGGGGCGCCATCTAGCCGACTCTTTCAACGGAAATTAAACTCTGAATTAAAATAATTTTGTATAGGCATTTAATTGCTGTCTGGAGTAATTATCTCGACTTGTTCCTGGATCCAATTCTCATTTGGACCGTTGTTTTTAGAAGCAGAAGGAAAAATTCAATCTGCAGATTTGCCTTTTTTTCCGTAATGGTTTTACGTACAGTAGAAGCTCGATAACCTGAACACAAAAATCCCAAGCTCGTTCACACTAGAGGGGGTGCAGAAATAAAAAGATGTTTTCTAATAAAAAACGTTTATTTTCTCTTTCTGTGTATTTATATAGTACTAGCCTTTGCCCGCGACTTCGTCCGCGTGGAAATTTTGATGTGTATATTTGTGAAATTACGGCCTGATCATAATAAATAAAGTATAGATGACAGCTTGCGACCATCACCGCCATCTAGTGATGGCCTGAAATGCTACCGATACGATCCCTTGCTCTATGAATAACAAAAACATCTATCCCACGGGAACATGTTTCCGGGATAAATAGTAGCTTATGTGCTACTCCAGACTATAATCTATCTCTGTGCCAAATTTAATGCAGATCCGTTCTGGCGTGATTGAGTAACACACATCGAAACTTTCGTATAGATTTATTCCAATACCGTTCTGTATATTCAGCGTGGCTATATTCGCCTCATTTCTGACTGCTCCGACGTTTCGCTCCGCTTGCTCAATTCTTCTAAGCTCTACTTGAGGAGTCGTCCCTCGACTTCTAGCTATCTTCATAGCCCGAGCCTTATTACTCCTCGTTTTACTTTTCGTTTTCCGGGCATTTAAAAAAACTACCAATTAATAACATATTAGATATATTCCAATACCGTTCTGTATATTCAGCGTGTTGTATTCGCCTCATTTATGACTGCTCCGGCGTTTCAGTTGATCTAGAAGCAGTCAGTCGCTCCGCTTGCTCAATTTTTTTTAACCTCTTCTTGAGGAGTCGTCTCTCGACTTCTAGCTACCTTCATAGCCCGAACTTTATTACTCCTCTGCGAAAGATTAGATTTGCATTTTCCGGGCATTTCAAAAACCTCCAAATAATAACAATTCACACAAATTATAACTGACGTAAAAATAATTTATGACAGCTCTGATGACAGCTTGCGACCATCACCGCCATCTAGTGATGGCTTGAAAAGTACTCTATAAAAAACGATAAAATCTATCCCACGGGAACATTTTTCCAGGATAATTAGTAGCCTATGTGCTATTCCAGACTATAATCTATCTCTGTGCCAAATTTCATCCAGATCCGTTCAGCCGTTCTGGCGTGATTGAGCAACAAACATCCAAACATTCACATTTATAATATTAGTATAGATTTATAACAATGTACCGTAAAATACATTTTTATGAAAAATGTGTTTGAGCTCAATTTGTAACTACAGTTTTTTCATAAGCCATTAATGCTTCACGATGACTCACTTTTTGTAGTTCGGATTTATCTACAATTTGACAATCTTTATTATCATCATCCCTGCCATCTTCTAGTGTTTAATTCATTTCATCTTCGATGTTTTAACACATCTAATTTTGGAAAAATATATGTATATTTTAGTTTCACTTTATCATAATGTAATCAGGTTGAATCGTGTTAGTTGTCTTTCCATAATTTTTCAGTTCACTTAATGGAATGTTATCTTCATCAGTAAATTTACAATTTTTGAACGTTTTTTCTTTGAACGCACGTTATTATTCTTCAATATAATATTATGGATTTTCTAAAAACTTGTCTAGTTTTTAGAAAATACAAATTTTTCAATTAATTTTTGACAACCAAGAAAAGAAACATATTCTGGTCAGGATGACGGTTTTTCACTCACTATTTTCAAGGATCGACATTTAATACAATGCAACTTGTAACTGCCGATCACACGCATTAAATTTCTCTTTGTTACATGTTTTGTCCAGTAACTGGTAAATTAAGAAACCATTTATACAATTTCTTCTCCGTTTTTAGGTTTTCAAAGTACTTAAGTTTTAATGTGTGGCCGACGGTAGGTACTAAGAATTTTATCGCTCTTTGATTTTGATAGAACGAATTGGTTTATTTGGCCACACCGTATTTTTTGGAAAAAGCAGTTACCGTCATCTTTTTTCTGTGCTCTTCAATAATTTTGGCGGTTTCATTGAAGAAAAGGGGTAGTTCTTGTTAGCATTTACACTATATTTAATTATTGTTGAATACTCTTCCACAGAACCTGCACAACGAATTCAACTGAACTCTGTAGAACGAAAAATGAAAAGTGTAGTTCATGCTATCAAGTGGTAAAAATTTGGGTGTTCACAGGACGGAGATGTTCATACATTCGAATGTTTACGATAACGAGCTTCCACTCTACAACGATTTGAGTAATTACTTCTCGCCCACGATTCTAGTCCAGTAAATACTGTCGAGTTTATATCGTGTCGGGCAATTGGTTTTACAGCAATTTGTAATTTTCTAAGAGGACCTGGTGGTACTAATAGTATTCTAGGCTCAGTTTAACCAACATTAAATGTGTAAATTATGAATGGTTTGCAGCTTAGGTAGATAACAGTCATACATGGCTCCCGCGCGGCCGATTTTAATTGGATTATACAACCACCCCAATGCCTGCCATACTACACTATCGGCATTACCAACTTCTGCTTGTTGAGCATTGTAATCACTTATTACGATATATTGAATGTCGTTATCGTATTCATTCAGCCGCGCATAAAATCGATGCCGATATTAAATGGACCAATAAATTATTGAAGATTTTTCCATTTTTGGCAAATTCAGTTTCTGCTTCGCCGATAAATTTTTTTCTTCGCATGTAGCATAAATTACTATATTGCCGCCAGGTATTCCGATACTAATAATACTTTATTTGCATTACGGCGGATAGTGCGCATAATAACGATCGCAGTAATTTCGGAGCACGCCATTTCATCGGGAATATGGGCATATTTATTAGCGCCATTCGATGGAATAATGCACTACCTAGAAACACATTAGCATTACCTGCTTCTAATTGATTCGTAGAATTATTGCTCTCTCGACGAACTGCATCGCATTACAGGTCCCATCTATTTAGTTAATGAGGAGTGCACGCAATGCATTACTACATCACGAAAATACCGCTTCCGCATGCTGGGTGTATTGTGCTTTCCTTCCTGACGTCCATCTTCGAGTCAAATCTGCACTTACAGAGGAAGGATTACGCTTGGACGCACACCTACATGCGCTTTCAACGAATGTGACGATTTGCGCCCTTTTGCTAAAGATATTCGCATTTTACGAGCCTTTCTTGTTAGTTTTCTCATTTTATGGCGTACACATTTGGCTCCATAGATTCCATCTTTATAGCTTCATATTCATGCCATATATTGCAGTAAAAACGAACGCCCGTTATCAGCACGGTCGTAATTTATACGTAATTTTTAACACACACACATTTGTACGATCACGTTCAAATTTTTGAGCGGGCACTTCCCTTTCAACTGATTGATTAGTTAATTGAAGTGCGAGGGTTGCGATTAAAAAGCTTCACGGAATTTTGCAAATTATTTCATTACTGTTCCATTTTGAACATATTTGTTGATGAATGTAAAAATTCAGCGTTCCGCAATTGCCGTTTGGAACGGTTCGATGTCGTTTTTGATTAGGACACGCCGAACAAAGAGGAGAAGAAAATCTAGAATAAACTAAATAAAACCTAAATTCATAGACGGTGGTCAATAAAATGTAACAGTTCCTATCAAACTAATAAAATCCCCAGCGAGCCGATTTATCTTGAGTAGCGCTACAATTTCCCGGTAATCGAAAATTTAGTGTATTTGTGGCCGGAAATGCGAGGACTCGATTAGTGGACACGATTCGCCGGCTTTATTGGAGAAAATACTAGATTTTATGGGGCCGACCGTTTCTATGTTCCAAATTTAAGTGAAACACGCTCGACTGAAATAAGGAAATCGTTCAGGCCGCGGTGAATGAATTTGCCTTCTGTGTGCAAATTAAGCTGTCTTTGAGGCGAATATGAAATCTGATAGTGTCAAGTGTTTATTTATATCGTCCGAAAGTAACTAGTTTGCCGAACTGATAATTGCAGAATAACGCTCAGAAATCAACATCAAAGTCGGTTGGAAGGAGAACATGTACACATAAATTAGTTGGCGAAGCAGTTGAACTTGTTTTTCGAAAATAAACTTAAAGGCTGCATATGGAATCTTAACGTGCGAACAAAAATAAAACGAAACTGCGTAGGCCATGGAAGCACTTGAAATTTGTTAGAGCGTAGATTGTTTGACCTTGAGCTGGAAACATTTGAAATGAAATTCTTTGTCAACCGTCTCTTTGTAATGTCTTGTCAATAAAATCCATCTCCAGGTGTAGGTTTGAGCACATTTTTTAATGGCAGCACCTATAATGTCATGATTTGACCGTATCAGATGTCTACACTGTAAAAAATAAAAATTAAGCTAGCTCCACTATTAGCACACACTTTACTACAGTTACGCAATAATACTTAATAATAAATATACCGTGTGGATGAAAAGGTTGGAACTAATTCGTTAACTTTTTGATAAGGAGCGACAGATAAAATCGCTTGGACACGTGAATTTTTAATTTTAAATGCGCTAATTCTGACATAAAAATTTGCTTTGTCATTTCAATTTTTTTTTTAAATGGCAACCCTAATTTTTTGCGTCATTTTAAAGAGCATGGTTTTTTGCATATAAAACAATAAAATTGTAATAGGTTATATAAGTTTGAGAAAAAAATTAAAATTTAAAAATTAGAATTACTCAGGTAATTTTGCTAATCCTCCCACATATTTTAAATAATGTCATAAAATAATTTGAACATCGTCTTAGTCATTGTCAACTTGAAGAAGGTAGGCAGTTTGAACATTTAACCTGATTATTTCGTAAATTTTACATGTTATTTAAATAAACTGCTATTGTTAAAATCATTAAGGGCGGGGTAAGGGTTTTCACTTTCGAAAAATCGAATTTTTTTTTCATCTTATCTTATTGTTTAACATTTCAAGAATATGTCCTTAAAATTTTAAGCCGATATAAGCAATATTCTTAAAGTTATTGTCTTATTAATATCCTGGCCTGGCGTCAGTTTGTCGTTAGTCGTTCGACCGTGCGCTTTTTTATAATTTTCTCAAAACATTTCCTGTACAAAAATGCCGAAAGTAAGCAAAATTTCGAGAGAAGACCGACAAAGTGGAAGGACTTATTTGTCTAGATCAAAAAAAGGTTTAATCCGAATAAAATAATTAAAGATGAGGCTACCACAAAAAGTGCTTCATCGAAGAAAATCAAGCTAAATACCAGTGCAAGTGTACCAGAAGACGTTGAAAAACATTAAAGAATCATCGATTTTTTGCTTGTTTTTTCAACTATCGCAAGTTTAGTGAAATGTGCTCAATGTGATGGTTCAGTTGAGTTCAAAAGCTGCAAAAAAGAAGCTGAGCAGCAGAGTAAAGAAGCCAGAATAAAACAAAGACTTGAGAGAAAAGAGGCTCAAGACATCGACAATGCCGCAGAAAGTCTGTTGTATGGAGCTGGAATCGATGATTCTGTGTAAGTTGGAAAAATAAATTTTTTTCTTCACTTTTTTAGTTCATAAACTTTAGACGCGTTTTTCTCAAAACCACTTTTTCAAAGTCCGTGTTCACTGCCATTTAAAAACTACTTGACCGATTCATTTCAAACTTTGTACACATTTTCGACATATAAAATACCGACCCCCAACGTTTAGTTAATTTATTTTTTTTTACATTAAGGGTGTTTCCCACCCACAAAATTGCGGAATTTTTCGTAGAAAATAACAGTTCACACTTTTGATGGCCGCCAAAAATTTTTAAATGAAAAAAAAAATTATCAGAAAACGTTGGGGGGAAGATTTGATTATAATTTAACTTATTTTTATGGTTTTTTATTTTCAGATAATTTCCGGCCGAGTTATGGTGAACACCGCAAATTGTTTTTTTCCCAAGACGTTCTGGGGGAAGCTCTGTTATCGGCTTATGATTCAATAATTCTGCATGAAAAAATTACACAACATTGTCAAAAGTATGCTCAATAATACACAAAAGGTTCGAATGAAATTGCTCAATCCATTTTTGAGAAAAAAATATCGCAAAAAAGTGTGTTTTTTTACGCTGAAACCCTTACCCCGCCCTTAAATTACTAAATAACAAACAAACAAATTTTTTTTTTCAAAAATATTGTTATGTAACACATTACAAATTTTATTGTTTGATATGCAAAAAACATGCTCTTTAAAATAGCGCAATAATAACTTAGGGTTGCCATTTAACAAAATTTGAAATGACGTCGTGGCCTTGAAAGAGATGACGTAACAAAGCTCCCTATAAAAAAGTTATCGAATTAGTTCCAACCTTTTCATCCACACTGTATGAGCTGGTTAGGTGAATTCATTACAGGTGACAATAAATCGACTATATGATAAAAACGTACAGTGTGAGCTCAGTAAAAAATATAAAAAGATGTTAATGTGGATCGTACAAACAAATCGCTCCAAATTAATTCAAGTCAAGAATTTAATTTTCACCAGGAACTTGCGAAAGGAGATATAAAATAACGTGAATAATTAATGTTTTGATGGATAACGTTTCTTCATGAAGTTAATTTCGAGTCAAAACTGAGCTGAAAATTGTAAAAGTGTTGGTGTCAAAAAACTTTCAAGTCGTAATATCAAACGGGGGCTTATAAACGGCGGTTCGTGTAGGCCCTTCGAGAAAAAAACTTAAAAAGCCGCCCCAAGATGCGATTACATTAGTTGAGCAACAAATCAAATTAAAAACATAACATTTTCTTAAAACAAGCGACTTAGGTCGTGATGAGAAGAAACATCAAAAGGATTCTATTAACGAGCGTAATGAACCAGGAGGCTATTACCCGGAATTCGCCGATGAATTATTAAAGAGTTCGACGGAGTAGTTTCCTTTTTAACGTTGCTCAACAAGCCGTGTACACATCCTCCATGAAATATTCAAGGCTGCTGTACCGCCGCCTCAAACACCAAGATGATGTGACAATTAGTTTCGAACAGAAGCAGACGTTCCTAATTTCAATGAACTTTAATGGGAAAAAAACTGAGAAATGTTTTAAAATTATGGAGGTGTGTTGGGAATAAGAGCAGGCAAACGGGGTAATTGGGTAATTGTTCCTCGCGCAGAGACGAACAAACCCTTACGCAACAATGGTTTCTTCATGTAATTAGCGGCCGACTCGGTCGGCAAGATAGAACCCTTTTGTCTCGAAGCGAGCTTTAGACAAGCGATCCATTTACAAGCGCCCAATTACCTCCTTGCGTTTCGCTGCCGAGACGCGAGCGGCCGAATTAAGGACCAATTCGAAGGAAAATTTGACCCGCAGACCACTGAAAACACGACAAAAATGAACGGGAACCGATAACATTAGCCCCACACAAAGATCTAATTTGGCCCTTTTATCCGCTCGGCCTGACGGCAATACATTCTCTAAAGTAATTTTGTTTGATGGTCAGGTACAAAAAAGTCGGTTTATAACGAAGTGCTGAACGTACTTGGTTTCCAAATTTAAATCCAAATCTGCACCGGGTAATTCGGTACAAGCTCGAGCTTAAAGTTTCAATCTCACATTCCGGAAGCCGCTTCGAGAGCATTAATATTAATAAAAGTCTGCACTAGTTTTAACGGGCGCCAACAAGTTGATATATTTGATATAAAATGGGCGAGCATGTCGCGAGGTGCCCGAATTTAATTTATTCATAATTTATCAAACCTCGGCTCGGCGGGAAGGCCTGAAATTAATGGCACGCTGCATTTTTCTAATTTGGTTTCCAGTAAGCGTTTTAGTAATTAGATTCCGGGCCGGGGCTTTCGGGATATCCTTCTAATCAATCCTAACGATTCATTAACGACAAGTCGGATGCATGCACAAAAATCGACAAGCGCACGATGAAGACAAATGATGTTTTTCCCTGATCAGAGATTATAGGACTAGCTGTCAGGTGGTGGCGGTTACAGAACAACCCTGTTTTAAATCACCGGTAAAGCAGGAGCCACATCTGTCTGCCCTCTGCGTGTACGTCCACCGTGTGCGTCAGGTCCTTTTTTTTTCGACCCTTAATTGATATATGGCACTGCAGGGACGTCGACTGTGTCGCACCGAAGCGCCCTCTTTCCGGGACGACTATTGATCTTAAGTTAACTTGTTTATTCCTTCTCTGACATTCAAGAAGCAATTCGAAACATATTCTACGACGGACGGGCAGAGGACGTTATAAAATAAAATTAAAACATTTCTCGGGCCGAGATGAATGTGTCGCATTTTTTAGCACTCTCTTTGCCTTAAGCTCAATCCACTGTCTGCGCTTTCGTTCTATCAAAGTTATCAGCGAAATTTGGGTAGCACCCGCATATTTTTAAGCCAACATCATAAATCTATCTCCGGGAAGGATCCGCCCGATCTCATTCATCATGCAACCCCGCAAATGATAGGGCAGGTAATAAACGCTTCCTAATAAAACTTGTTTTCTTACGGCGGAGACTGAGTAGGCCATTATGCGACGCGAAATTAAATTCAAACAAGCCCAATATGTTTCCGCGGAAACAGGCCGAGAAAGAAACGGGAAAATCAACGCCGCATCAATCGTAAACCATAAATCAGGCGGGTCGAGTCGAGATAATCGTTTTTTTTAATCTTAAACGAGACAGCTTGACGAGATCGTCAAGCTTTGAGTTATTAGCATTTATGAAATTAGTCGTAGACATATTCTGACAAAGCTGCGTAACTCAAATAATTCAGGAATTTGACTTAGCGATGGGAGTAACTCATGTTTTACGTAATTTATGCAAGACATACGGCAGTAACTCAAAATTATAACATAAATCGTAGGAATCGTTGACTAAAAAAATAACCAGTACGAACAGTAAAAGTGTTAAAAGACTACGTCCAAGTAAAGATGTTCTGGCAAGAGAATGGAAATAGGTATTTAGGAAAAATAATATCCGTGGAAGAGGAACACTGTAAATATTTCTTTTGACCTAGAACGTAACGTAGTGCCTTTGGGAAGCACAATTTGTAAAAAGAGACAATGTTCCGAAAAACGTACGTACGTAGACAGAAATAAATACCTACATTAATGTATCAGAATAGGATAAAAGGGTGGTATATTATTATTATAGAGTGATGTAGTTGTTGAGGATGTTCTGTCGAAGACCGGAACAATGCAAAATGTGAAGACTCAGAATGCAGACAAAAAAATTGTAGTGCCTGTCCAAGATGCCTTGTCATATGGTGGAACCATGAACATCGTATGATAACCGGCACCGAATACATAATTTTAGTAGTAACAGAATCCTTCAGAGTGGAATGTAACAGAAGGGAATACGGTGTTATAACAATAAAAAACCAATAAGACAAAAGATGCAAAAAAACTTGGGCAAAAATCTGGGTGAAAATGCAGTGGTACTTTTTTCAAGAAATTTGGTCCGAATTGTTTCATTGTAACGGGGGGTGTACAAGCGATCTGGAGTTTCCGAGGGAATACATTGCCAGATAGGGTAAGAGAATAGACAAGAAACAGAACCCTGCTGCAAAGCATTTCTAAGTAGAAGACAGAAAACACATTATTACTATCCTTCACGAGGGAGCGAAATTCTGGTTGCACACCATGCTCTTAAGTATTTTGAATTTCTGAATAAATCCTACGCTACGAAAAAAAATAGAAGCTGGCGATATAGTGCGTGGAAAACGAAGGTACAGACATTTCAGGGACAGGTATGAGGAAATTCACACATTGATCTTGCAACATAAGTAATTTAATTAAGCAAGAGATTTCCTCGAATGGAATGACAATACTTCCCTTGGAGGAATCCAGAGAATGAGTTAACTGAATATCCTTGAAAGTCTTTGACAGTTTAAATTTATCTTTCCAATGACTATGCCCATCGCCGAAAACCTGGCATCGGAATACCGGATTAATCAGTTAAAAAAACAGCAGAGTCGCTTGACATTTTGCATGTCCTCCGAAAAGAAGCAAAGTAAAATTTAAAGACCTAAAGGTCTTTGTGAAGGACGATTACCAATTTCTATTCCAAAATAAGTAAATTTTAACAAAATTTACCACATTGTTGTTCTGTACTGTTGTTCCATTTTTTCTCTTGTTTCTTCCGTTCTGTTGTTTTTATTGTTAAATAGTTGATAGTTCGTTTTAAGGTCAATCTCTAATTTGCAATGTACATCAAAAATTTTGATAAAGTCGTGAATTATTCCTCTTGATGTAATTAAATACTTCCCATAGTACGAGTGAGGCGTAAGTGACAATAACATTCGAATAAGGGAAAGACAAACATACTTTTACATTTACATTTTAATTTCTTATCTCATTTCACATTGGTTTTACAAAAAACCATATTATGTCATTATGTAATTTATTTTCGCCAGTGTTAATATAAACTCCAGATATTAGGCTTTCAGACAGTTGATTTTCTTTAAAAACGGTGCTCCGCGTTTGTAATTATTTGAGTTCTCAGCGACGATATGTTTGTCTGGTGGTTCGCGCCTGATATGTAAATAGTCGCGGCTTCATATGAACGGATAAAATTAGTCGTAAAATCACACAATGTAATGATTCATGACGTTAAAATGTAAATTTTCTGCCCGGAATCCACGGAGATATAGGGAGAAGGAAATTGAGTAAGCATCGTAAAAGTCCAGATGGTCGTCCGCATAACGAAATCATGACGGCTACTGGCAATTCTCTATTAAAAATCGTTTTTTAAAAATGCCATTCGGCGAAACTGTTGTAATGCTTTTGCAACTTTATAACCCTTCGGCGTCCGCGGTCCGAACATAAAATTGTTATCCCCCGTACCTTGTCTTCGAGAATAACGATCACACATACAGTGATAAAACACAATGGAACACTCGACGACGGCACTGCAAGAAATTTAATAGAAAAATCTAGGCGGAATAGATGTGTCTGTGCAAATACACCAGGATTGTAAGTAATATTTTGAATGGGAATGTTTCATTCGATATGCTCGCTCGTGGCTTGTAGGTCAAGTCAAAAGCCTCACGTTTAATTAAAGGAGCACGACGTTCAGATAACCTAATTCAAAATTAGCTAATTGTCATTTAATGTCGTTATTGGGGCCTCTTTTCCCCGCTTTTCTTATTAACTTATTATATTGTCTGTTTAATTAAGAAAAAACCGTCAGATTTAAACTGTCTAAAACCGGTTAGTGCAAGAAGGGAATCAGATTGTTGCACTCTGGGATGGGTCATTCTAATTTTAGCGACCTCGTAAAAGCTAGATCCCCAATTACCGCGCCTCATTAAGGGCTATTCAGCACATACACAAGAAACCTTGATTGGATTTGATGTGTTACATCCTCAATGTTTGGTGCTGAAATGCGACAAGTTGAATTTAATCCCGTTTAGCATCGTATAATCTCGTTATGTTTGTGGTGTGTTTGCTTTTTCATCGTCTCCATATTTTCAAATCAAACGGCGTTGCGTATGCGTTACAAAAAATAAATCAACGATTCAATTTTTAATTAGCGCGTATCAATTAATCAGTAGCATCAGCGGTAAGTCATTTGCAGCATAAAGACGGCAGTGAATTCACAGCGAGGATGATGATGAATAGGAGGTCCATTTCGGGAACGCGCCCGATTTATCGCTTCAGTCAGTATCATTACGGACTGAAACGATCTGAAAAATACCGGGTCTCGTCCCGATTCACCCTCGCGGCCCATTCAAAGAGTTCATTTATCAAATATGTTGATATGTGAATGGTTATGTATTTATTATTCAGCTTCGTGAAGGTCGAGACGTTTCCTTCGCCGGCGCAAAAGTGGCGCGATTAACGTGTCAAAACCTCGCCTCGTTTATTATCATCAATAAAATATCTTAAACGCGTCGGAGTGGGATATCGTTTATTTAAAGGCGGAAGAGAGAAGTCGCGAGCTTTGAATAAATATTGAACGCTCCCCTTTTAGATTTGTGATATATATGTCGGGGTTATTTTTCGAGTTTTGTCGCCGGGGCGAGAAATCTCTTTATTTATTGAAGCCGCCAGCAGGAGACGGTCAGGACACGTCTCTCGCCTCTCTTCCTTTCGAACATTAAATTATGGATCACCGTTTCAGTTTTAAAGTCTGCCGGTCTGTTTCTCGTGGGCATTCGGCGACGATCAACCCCTTACTTTAAGTGTCGTTTGAATTTCAGGAAATTATTCCGATTTTCCATACATCCAATATTTAACACGTAAGTTGACGGTGGGTGAAGTCGACGCACCTCCATAAAACACACATTCGACGTAATTGCCGCCTCGACCCCGTTCTTTTTCATTTTATTTAATTTGAATCGACGCCACCGGCGTTTTTGGGGATTTTAATGAATGGATGCCGTCCGCGATTAATCTGCCCAAATGGGAATGCGTGGTTTGCTGTACACCTGAACATGTGTCCCAAATGCGATGCGAGCGAATTTTGCGCTTAATGCAGCTCACATTATATGTTCCATTGCCAATTTTGATACGCAGTGACGGATCGGATGGTTAATTTGCCTTTATAATGCGACCATTAACCACAGAATGGGCACAAGTTGGGCTTTAGCTGAATAAAGCGCATGGTTGGATTTTTTCGCGGCCGCGCGTGTGACAGATGCAGACTCGTATTTTTTATTCAAAACATTGTTACGTATTTTCAATGGACGGTTTGTTCAGTCTCCTGGGCTATTTACGTAATTTAAAAATTAATATTGACCAAGTCTCTCAATTAAACCTGCATAAATATGTACCTGCCGTTCAGAGAAAATAAATGTCACGACTGGATGAATGGCGGGCGAATAAAAAAATCATCAAAACGTCCTTTGTGAAGGACGCATACACGCGCACGCATACATCAACATTCGGCGGGAGAGAGGGAGATGGACAGGACGAAAAAATAAAATAAGCGAGAGGGTCCCGTTATTTGCATCCGCGTTAACTACCAGTATGCCTGTATTGTCGTTTGATGGTAACATCAAAGGTCGAAATGGAGTAGTTGCGCAAACAGCCTGCAATTGACCAAACACTATTACAACACTCGGGGTGCCTTTTTAATGGGCGAGGAGACGGACACGGCCGAAACACGAGAGATCCTTAAATAAACAAAGTTTAATAAGAGCAAGCACAATGAAGCGGATTTTAATAGAGTTTTACAGGTGCATCAAAGCGTTGTTTGCCCCCTAATTGAAATTTCGTTGTTTCCACAAACGACACTAATAATTCGTATTTATTTTCGGCGAAAGCAGCGAAGGTTGCCGTAGCGTTCTGTTTTCGGTTCCTGTTTAGCCGTTCGCTTTGATCACAGGGAATTTGCCGAAGCTAATTTTGGCGCGGTCTGCTGTGTTTGATAGTTCTGTGGTTAATTTGTTCTATGCGGCCAAATTGATTAATAATCGTATTAGCGGCAAATACCACTCTGCTAATTTCATTTGCGCTGATTCACTCTTATGATTAGCTCTGCAAAATCGATGCTCCAGATTTCGTGAACGGGAGAGGGCGTCTCGTCATTTGTCAATATGATATTGTGGACTCTACCGCTCAGCTATTTTGGCGGAGGCGCCGGGAGAACGGTCAAAGATCAAACTGTTTAATTCAGACCTGATTTTAAATTCTTTTGAAGCAGTTTACGTCGCTTGCATAAGTTGCTGCGTCCGGATTTTAAAAATGTACTTTTAATTCCTGCAATATTCATTTATGCAAAGTTGTTTCAACAAATCCATTCATTTACGAGATTCTTGTCCCTTTTAGTTTCGAACTCCTCGAGCTTTAAGTTTGAATTGTCGTTGTTTGTTCGTAATTGTTCGAATAAAATTCACTTCGCAAAAATTGGTTTGTGCAACACAAGATCATCAATCATAGTAAATTGATAATGCGATTTATCTCGAAATTGAAGGTCGGATTTATTTATAATTCAGTGCAGGTGTGGCGTATAAATAAGTAAACGATTATTTGATTTTTGTGTTGCGGATGGCAGCAGTAATCTGTGAATTAATTTGAAGTATGCATTCGTTCAACTCGCGTGATTTAAATAGAGCAAACTTTTTACGTGCAAGAAATAAACACTGGAGATTCCGAAATGGTTGGAAAGAACAATACGGCTGACGTGTCAGATGCAGCCGTCCGATTAAAGCAAGTTTTCACAAAAGAAAAATCGCATGCTATTCTAGAACTGCATTCCCTTGGTATTAAGGATTAATTCCGCAATTATCATTTCTTTATTATCTAACATGAAACTCGATAATTAAAAGTAGAGAGAGGCGTCACGCCACTGTCATTTTCGAGTGGCTGACGTTTTGGGATTCCGCAGGCAGTTCATGCAAATCAAAGCGAAAATGTTTGTACAAAAATAAAACGAGGATGCCATAGCAAAATTTCGACCTTGAGTTGGAGGAATTTGAAATTAGGTTTTTTGTTATCAACCATAAGATACATTTCATGTCGAATTACATCTCCAGGTCTGGGTTTAGACGTTGTTTGAGCAAATTTTTCCGTGTCAAATCTCATAATTTGACGTTTCAAACGTCTACATTGGAAAAAATTAAACAAACTTGATTCAATGGCCTCCCGAGCCACGTTTTTATTTGTACAAACGTTAGTTGGCCTTTCGCGTGGTCTTATCAAATATCATAATTACGCGCATGCAAAAATCGTAAAAACGATAATTTACATTTTTTTATTTGTTCAATTAATATGTCGCCGTTTATGCAATTTTCCAACGTGCCCGATTGTAAACTGCTTCAAGAGTTTCGAATCGCCTGCGGTTCGATAGTTTTGCGTCCCGTCTAATTCCAGCCGAGTTTCGCAAATTCAATTGTCCGTCGGCGAGTCGTCGTCCGCCTAAATATTTTATGAGGGTGAATCGAGCGTCACGGCGCTTTTATCGCCGACGGTCCAATTAAAAATGTCGGGTGGGAGTCGGGGAGGAATTATCGAGGAGACCGAAAAAGTGAGACGACACGACGGCTCGGTATCTCGTTTTGTTTTCGCGTGCGTTGTTCTCCGCATTTCCCGTGTCATTACGTGACATTAATCAAAAGTACAGCGCGACGCTTATTGTGGCGGAGACGTCGACGTCGGGGCGGTCCCGCCTGTGTTCCGAAATTTCAAACAGAACCGTACGAATTGTTCGTTGCGAGGTGTAATTATGTAAAGTAGCGAACGTCTTAATTGCCACTCTTTATTCAAAGTCAGGTGAATAATAATGCGTCGTGTGGGTCGCCCAGAGTTCTGGAAGACGTCGATGACGTCTAGCGTCTTGGATGTGTTTTAATTTGTGGCGCCGCCTAAAATAAATTACCGAATACAATCGTTCGACTTGCAAATGAAGCACTAACGGATCGCTCTACAAGAGTTTCGGTGAATGTTTCTAAATGAGACAACGTTTTCACGGTAATGGTCCAAATTTCATTATAATCTCTCGAAACGAACTTTGTTCGCGAAACTTTCGGTCTTGTCTTTGAATTTATTACGTCGTGGGAATATTTTTATTGCGTTATCGGGCGACGGTCGCGGTTTAAATTCCGATTTCCTGTATTTAGATTTTCAAAGCGTCGATCCATACGAAAACAAGCCGTTCCTCTTTCACCACGCAGACGTAATTAAACGGTCTTATCGCGATCGTATGTACTCTACTCCTAGATACATCCTTCATTAATTCAGATGTAGATAACTTACACCTAATTACGTTCGCGGCACGCAACCAGATCGTTAAACAATTGTAATATTTACCTGCCGCATTGTAATTAATTACATCCACTTTTGATTACACGAAAAAGAGAAACTCCTCCTTCTCGCCTAATCATCTCATCAGGGCAATACTTGAAATTAATAAATCGGGGTCGAGAGCGCCAATTTCTGTCGAAAGGTTTTGCAACAATGCAAAGTTTGAACGTCGATTAGCAACTTATTCGGCAGTTGGGGGTAATGAGATATTTAAGTTTGCCTGAAAAATTTCCCTGCAGCAGTTGGAATCCCACAATCGCGCCGTTAAGCTGTTTGAACGTCTTAAAGCGCTTTATGAAACGACGAGATTACCCCCAGGTGCGAGCTCTTGTCGAGTCTGTCTTAATCCCGGTTTCTGTTTATGTTACAGATCCCCCGGAGATCACCATGAAGCCCCGCAACCTCCAAGTCAAGGCCGGCGGCATCGCGGCTTTTTATTGCGCGGCCAAAGGTGATCCCGCTCCCGTCATCCAGTGGAAGAAAAATGGGAAACGAGTGTCGGGTAAGTTGCGACAATGTTGCATTTTTTCCGTTAAAAGCGGCGCACCGATTGCAGTTTTCCAAGCGCAAAATGGCGAATGCGCCGACATAAATAAGTTATTCCGTTAGAGTCGGATACCTACGGTTATTTTATGCCAAACTTTGACGGCTGTAACTTTAAAACGGGAATTAATATATAGATATATATTATGCTTCGGGAATGATTAGTGATGCTCATCTATTCGGTTTTATCCCAGCTTTTCGGAATTAACCTGTTGGAAGACGACATAATTCCCGAACGCGACGAATAGCGGACGAATCTCAACATTTCCGCGAACTTCACTCACGATAAAAAAGCTGAAGCCTTTTTGCAACAAATTACCGATCAAATAAACATTTAACAATGCAGCAATTTATTGGAAAAACATTCTTCTTGCCTTGCCCTCTAGCTTTTGAAGTCCTGATTCAGTCAATACCATGCTCATTAGCCAACGACAACCGTATTTATTTAAACCGGCTATAATTGCAGTATCGCAAGGCATGATATATATTGAACGGGAAATGAAGATAAGGGGATGTTATTTTTGTATGGTACAGCGAATCTTTTCTTTAGCAGTAACGAGCTGACTAATTAATTGCAAATTGTATCGTATAATTTTAGCCGAAAGCTCCAGTTTCATTCTAGAGCGACTATCGAACTTTTCCGATTACAACACGTAATTGTCGGATTAGAAGGATTCGTGTTTTAAACGGCGAAGTGGTGTCTTTGAAATCAGTGCAAAGATTTTTTCTGCTGAAAGATTTCACCATCAACAACAAGAAATGAGCATACAATTTTTTTATAGAACCTTTAGGTTTCGAGTTATGGATTTTTTACATTTTACTTCAATTACGATACCCGCCTAAGGATTACAAATTACTACCTAATAAACATTGCTAATCGTGGTAACTGTGTCGAAGGAACAAATTAAAATTAATGACGTCTGACAAATATTTACCACAAAGTGAAATTTGTGTGGTTGAGAATAGAAGCAATAAAATTGTAGGTGCATAATCAGGTGCATGTAACATTTCAGCACTTGTTCAAAGTGACCCCTATTGTCAAATACAATGTCCGTATAGTCGTTGTTTGAAAACATTCTGACATTTGGATGACGCTTATCTCAAAAATACCAAGCGCCAAGCCAAGTATTGTTTTTAGAAAATTAAAGTTAATGTTTTTGTGCTTTCAAAAATAAACCTACGCGTCTAATTTATGCAATTTTAACGTTTTCTAAGCAAAAATAGACGCACAATTTAGTAGAAATTGTTTTAGAGCAATTGCATCTTGGTTTTTATGCAAAAATGGCGCTTCGGTCCGTGTTGATAATAACCAAAATATGTATAAGGTTTCCTTACATTTTGTCCATGATGTTTGAATCTCTTTAAATAAAACATAACTCTGCGCTGCCGATGCGCAAAATTTGACACTTGAATCTATTTGGATGAGTAAGCAATTATAATAAAAGTAAAATAAAACAAAAAATTGTCGACTAAATTATATCAATTATTGATTATTAAAACCCAAATTCTTATAGATCAGTAAAGGTATAAGCCATAACAGTAATAACATAATTTTCAAACTCTGTTTCTAAAATTAAGGAAAATTGAAACATATATATATTTTCAAGTCACATTAAACATCAATATTAAAATCAACATTTTCATCAAATGCATCCACATCATCCTCAAAAGCAGCTGGTTTTGTTAGAATGTTTTACATCGTCTAGCGTCATCCTTTTTTTATCTGCCAATATTATTTCCGATATTTCTTTTCCATTAGGATAAAGATGAAAATTTTTAGCGCTAAAATGGGTTTCGTTGGTCTACCATTGATTGTTTTCTCTATATTCATTTCTTGAAATTCAGCGTTCTTAATAACAATCGAAAACGGATTATCGTTCGTAAGCTTTAAAACTTGAGCATTAAGTCAAATATTTTTTCTACCTTAATTTCTGTTTTTTCTTTTAGTTATAGACTTTTTAATTTCAGATGTTCTAAAAAAAAGTATCTTTTGTCATCTCAAATACATTACATTTTTTTCTTTGAACAAAGCTCGACGATGTTTTTAATTTCGATTAAAGTATAAACGCGCAATTGGTGTTTCATTGACCAAAAAACTGACCAGGAACCAGATATTTTAAATAAATAGTTTTTAGTTGTTTTTAAAGAACGATACGATTGCAAAATAGCTTTCAATAGCAACCTCCGCACGAGTCAGTTCATAATATCAATTTTTCTGCTTGTTTTCTCAAATAAACTTAAACATATAGTTTAATCCAAGATCTCCTACCTCTTGTGCTTTACTGCCGGCCGTTCCTTCCTTCCATATAAAAAAATTATAAGTGTTTGTTGATTTGGATCCTTTTAGAGATAATCACAAACATGTTTTTGATGGCGGTTAACTTAGTAACTATAGCAAAAAAGGTTTCATAAACGGTTTGGAACTTTGATCTATTTTAATAAATCATGTTCACCATGGTAAGGATGGATGGCACCTTTACATCTCTTGGGCGATTGGTACATTTTAGATAAGCGCCATCCATTTTAAACACGTGTGATTTATAAATTTAGCATTTATTGTTTCTTGATTAAATTACTGGACAAATCATGAGCAAATAAGTATTAGGGGATGCAAAATAAAGCATTGAATTTCGAAAATTATAAATTATATAAGTTGTTGCATTTCTCGAGTTCTACTAGGCGGTAAATTTTTTAACTTATTACAAATTGTATTTCGGGATTGTGAGGCCAATGAAGTGTCCGATTCATAATCAGATTCTGGCATGCGACTCACGTATAATTCGGGGTTTCCTTTCAGGCACCCAGACGCGCTATCAGGTGAAAGACTTTCCAGACGGCGGATCTTTACTGCGAATTGAGCCCGTTAAGGCCGGCAGAGACGACGCTAACTACGAATGCGTCGCCGAAAACGGGGTGGGAGACGCCGTCAACGCTGATGCCACGTTGGTCGTCTTCGAAGGTGAGTACGGTGCATAATTTTTGTGACATTTTTGCGCGAAACGTGCATGCAACGGAAGGAATTTCAGGCGGTCTCGTTGAAACGCGATGAGTGTAGCTTAGCAGGTACGTGACGTCGTGGGGTGGAATACAACACGTGCCTTCGAACGATTTAGATCTAAATTTGGTGGATGAGGAGCGGGACCGTAGTCGGGTCGTTTGCTTGTACGGTTTAATACCTACCTCCCTACTTTGCGGTCCCATTCGTATTCAGATTGTGAAACCCTCAAGATCACTGACCGCGAACGACCAATTTAATAGTCTAACTTGATTCCTGCACCCCACGCTATTGCCCAGAACTTCTCTGCGATGTTTAAATGCCTGTTTGTGGTGGACGAACAATAGTCCTCGGCCTTTAATAACAACATGCGGCTGATATAATTTCGAAACAAATAACTCGGCTCGAATCCACTCAGAGCTTTCGATTTAATAACGTTATTTTACATTAAATAATCCACACTTGATAGTACTAGTTTTGCGGCCGTTTGTAGTTTTAGTGCTACTATGCGTAATTAGTAGTGGTAATTTATTAGAGCGGCATCTATTTTAATAACGATAATGATCAGGTTTGACGCTTTAAGGGCCATTACAATATTGCCAGACAACCAATTACTTAACCGGCATTTTATTCTCATTGTTGTTTTTTTTTTCTATTTACCAATAAAATTGTTATGGGTGCTCAGACTCGAACAGCATTTAGGACGTTTCATTGTGATGAACAAGTAATAGAAATCAAAATCATGTCGCTGAATATAAATAATTCAACACAACTTCTATCATTGTATCAACTTCAATAAAGTAGTCGTCTTTGCGGTACCCATATGTATAATCAAACCTTTAATTTACTCGAAGATATTAAGGTGTATGTATGTGTTCAG
The DNA here is from genome assembly GCA_964023215.1 of Eledona agricola. Classification (NCBI taxonomy): domain Eukaryota; kingdom Metazoa; phylum Arthropoda; class Insecta; order Coleoptera; family Tenebrionidae; genus Eledona; species Eledona agricola. The sequence continues at coordinate 18,405,846 of OZ026855.1, read as the reverse complement.
CAATGAACAATCTTTTCCTATTTCTTTTTAACCCTTGTCAAAAATATTATTTACCTAGTTTCCAGGTTTTGTTCTTCTTTCTGGGGTTTTTCACTATTACATCCTACCATGTTTTCTTTGATCTACCTCTTTTTATTTTTCCCGTTGTTTTTGTCTGCTCTTGTATTCTTCACCCGTTTTTCATCCTCATCAAGTGTCCAAATTCTTTTATTTGTTATCGTTCTATGAACTTCTATATATGTATATTCTACTTCCAATTAATCTCTTACTGATATTTCATTTCTACTGCCTGCAACTTACTTTTCTGTTGTTTTGTAAGTGTCCATAGCATCCATAGACTAGTATTGGTTTAATATTGTCTTGAATTCTGTCATATTTGTTTTATTTCTTATTTCCTTTTTCTTTATGAACGTATTATTCAGTGAATAGTAGGTATAGTTTTATTCCTATTTATTTATTCTATTATTTCTAAATTTTATTATTCAATTCTAGTTTGTATACAATACATCGCGTCGCTTTGTATTGTTATTCCTAAATATTTAAAACTATTTGTTTGTTCTATATCCTGTATCGTCAAGCTTTGCTACTGGCTGTATTTTTAGATTTTCTGAGTTCATAATTATAAGTTTTGCTGTTCTTTCCCGTTTTTGGCATATAAGAAATCATCGAAAGCATATTCTATTATGTAATTGGTTCAATTTGTATCCTATTTGTGTTTTCCTAGCTTTTTGCTTCACTTCTTTTGATACATCATCTAGTATTACATTGAAGTGTGTTGGGCTTAACACACCACCTTGTGTTTTGTGCCTTGCTTAATGCTTTTCTTGTGTCAAATTCTTCTATTTTCAAATTCTGTTACTTGCTCCTTTTCTTTTCATACTTGTACATCATTAAGGGGATATTTACACTGGTCGAAAACATACCAAAAACACAGCTCGGGAGAAAGACTTTTACAGCGTCATTTATCAATAGATTTTTTTCAAATTTTTGACATGCATTAATTAATGTTCAATTCATGTTTCGTTGGAGCTAGTTTTTTTAAATTTTGAAAAATTTCACCCTTTTTGCTATCAAGAAAAATCACTAACTTTGGATGTATTTCCTAGCTCTACCAGATATAATTTGGAAATTCCGCTCCCACAGAAACATAGATTCATCTTTTGTCTGTAGAAAACAAAAAAAAAATTTGAAATTAGTTGGATAGATTTTCTGTAATCAAGTGGCGGCGAAAGCTCTACAAAGTCGAAAATCTACAAATTCTGGTGCTGATAATTGCGCCCTCTGCGTAATTTTTTGTGAATTATTGGTTGTACCCGCCTTACCACAATCTGTCCCATTTCATTGGTAGAGTGGCTGACAAAGGGCTTTATTGTTTCTACCTGAGAAGAAAGCCCCTGGGCACAAGTGCGGTATGCTGAAATTCTCGAAAATATAGAAAACACCGGCACAATATTACAATGGGATGAACGATAATAATTTTAATAATTTTTTTTAACTTTAAAACTACGCGCGGAAATTAATTGTTTTGGCGTTATGTCATATGTTATTTGGAAGAGGAATTCTTGCTCTATAAGATTGTATGTTTAGTTTATTCGTTTGCCTTAATTTTTGTTGATTTTTAAGTCATTGAAATGGAGTGTCAAGCATTTTTGACACTATCTTTTGTTTGCGTGTAATCGAGGTGACCGCTGAAACTGCTTGAGATATTTGCAGGGGCAGAAATGCCTGAAAGTTCGGAATTTTGATTTGTCTGGTATTTATTATAAACAATTATGGTCATTTCATAACATTAATGTTATCTTTAAGCGATAAAGTTTAATATATATTAAAAAACATACATGTCTACACTTTCTTTAAAAAAAAACATGCCGACATTTCGATTAGTTTTTATTATTCAAAAATAAAAACGGTGATTTTTTATGTGTCACCGTTTTGATCACATTTTATTAATTATAACAATTATTTGTTGACATTGAAAAGCAGATGTTGTATGCAAAATAGAAAATGTGGTTTTATAGAGGAACAAATCAAAAGAGGCTTGAGGGTCGTCTCTGTAAAAAAAATTTGATGACCACATAGGAGATCTCGTAAAGTAATGGACTTAGAAAAATACAAGTGGCGCATTTTCGAGCTTGATTTTTGAGAAACTTATTTTGGTGTAGTTTCTTTAGTTTTCGAGATATAAGCAAAAATTGCTATTTCGTCGAAATTATTAAACATTCCTATCTTTTTTATTAATGGTGTTATTAACTTGAAATACAAACATTATGGAAGCATATTTTTAAGTAAAATGCAACGATCTAGTTAAATGTTATTTTGAGCTGTTTATTTAGCGATAAAAAATCGAACTTGTGTTTTTAAAAATATAAACAACAGAAGACGATTGCATTTTTAAAAACGTCTTTTTTGTTTTTAAAAATATGTAAAAGTACCTACATTTTATATGATATGAAAATTGCAGAAAATAAATAATTTTATTTTGCAATTTCTAATAAATGAGCCATGTAAAATAAACGATTTATTTTGTTTTATTACCAACCAAATGTGCAGTAAATACCCTTTGTTTACGTTTTGTTTGCAAAAGAAAATTTTGAAAGTACGACATATTAGGGTATTACATCGAATCCAACAAAAATGCGGCAAAAACAAAAAGCACCTATTTTGAAATATTTCCTGAAAGACGCCAACCGGGTTTGAAAATATTAGAACGTCCAAAGAGATACGCTAATGAAAAGAGGAAGGAAGAAAGTCCTAGGAAGTGTTGCGGCTTATCCGAATATTTTTTTATATTAATATTGAAGAGAAATGGTCTTGCGATTTTTATTGGATTCGATGTAACACTCTATCATGTCGTACGTATTTTTCAAATTTCTCGTAGCTTTGCATTTTTCGTATGAAAACAAAATAGAAACAAAATATATTTTTGACACTTTAACAATTTTCTGCACATTGGTAAGTAATATAACAAAATAAATCGTTGGTTTTCCATGGCAAACTTAGAAAAAATTGCGAACTAAATTTTAATTATCAAATTTTTTAAAAGTTTTTAGGATTATCGCATAATGTACCTATATATATTAAAAAAAAAGAAAAAAATAACATTTTTAAAAATACAATCGTCTTGTATTGCTTATATTTAAAAAACGCAAGTTTGATTTATTACTGCTAAATAAACAGGCCAAAATATAATTTCACTAAATCGTTGCATTTTACGTAGAAATGTGCATCAATAATGTTTTTATATGAAGTTAATAACATAAATAATAAAAAAGTTAGGAAGGTTTAAAGATTTCGAAAAAAAAACATTACTTTTTGAGATCTCCTACGTAGCCATCAAAAATGTACTCGCAAGCATGCAAAATGTTCAACATTTTCATGACCTTCTTTACCAATAACATGGACTTTTTCTCTACCAAATACATTTTTTTCTATACATTTTTTTGTAATTTTTTGCTGTAATTGTAGATTTGCGTTACAAACTAGAGAGAAATACGCTCGTTTAAAAATCACAATTAATTAGAAAAAACAAAATTGATTGTCACAGTAGTTAAACAAAGAAAGTTAGGATCAAACTACAAACGTCATGTCATGCGCAATAATAAACCTAAGAACTTTTCTATTAAACTTTCATAACTATAATTAAAATATAATTTAAAAGTTACAGCCATTATTTGATACTTTTTCTGCATTCTGTAAATTCATTTCCCAATGCAGATTCTTGTGAAAGAGAAGAAAATACTCAAAATACAAATGTGCCTCTCTACCTGCGACACTGCCTCCGGCTACAATTGCCCACCCTAGTCGATCAGTTGTACTGTGTAAACTATGATATAGAAAGATACATAAACATGATGTTTCAGTTTGAACTGAGCCGCAAGTTATTTGGTACCGCCCCTTCGACACCAAATTTTTACCTCGTCCCAACCCGCGGCGTCCCTCAGAAACTTTGGGAAAGTGTAAACATCCCCTTAAAGCAAGTTGACATATTTCAAAACTATCTGCGATGTTACAATGATTTATAGACAGCCTGTATATGTTGTTGTTGAAGTTCTTTTTTATCATCTGTTTTATTGTGTTCGTGTTCCTATTCCTTTTCTGAAGCCGCTCTGGGATTCTTCGAGATGGCCGTCTGTTGTGATTTTTAATCTACCATCTAATAATCTTTCATACTTTTGGATACCGTACTCAGCAGCGTTATGTCTTTGTAGTTATTGCAGCCTCGATTGTAACCCCCTGTTATGTACGGGTACAATAATTATGCCCCCCAGTCTTTGGGTATACAGTTCTCTTTCCACACTTTATTGATATCGGCTTCTAAAGCATTGTTTTCTAATTTTTGTAGCATTTCTAGAGTTTTCCCGTCATGTACTGCTTGCTGCTTCACCTCTTGTAAACATTACACTGTATCGTTGACTTCTGGTGCTCTTAGTTCAGCCTTTCTATCCCTTGCACTGTATTTTTATTTTATTTAAAAAAAAATTTATATCTTATTTCCAATACGAACGAGGTAAAGTGGTCTCCATTCCAAACTTTTCCAGACGTCAGATCGGAACAAAAGTCTGATAAAAAATCAACTGACTGACTCATAATTGATTCAGGAATCTCGATGGAGAGGCGCCCATTTGTTAAATTTAATGTCCACCACTGCTTTCACTTTCGCAACAATCCACGTCGAGATTGGCCCATCGGTCTTATTTTTAATTTTCTTTATGCTCCACTTGCGTCTCCCATTATTTCAATCTGATTAAATTATTCTCTACCGATAAACTCTGTAATTAACAGAATGATCATTACCCTCCTTCTCAAACTGAGATCAGAGTCAGATATCTGCTCCAAACACATTCTCGGTGTGGATGTAAACTTGCAATTAATCAGTCTCACTGTTTTCCTGACTCGAAAGCAGAAAATCGACCCCTTCCATTTTCCCGGAACGCCTCACTTTGTTGTTCTTCTTGGCTGGCGCTGTTTTCTCGTCGGGCACTTCAATTTAAATTCTTTCATCATTATAAATAAATTTGCGTCTTCACTTCGGTAATTGCTTTGTTTTGGATACGAAACTCTGATTCATTGAAAGAGAAATTGTTATTCACTTAAACGGCAAATATTTTTCCCAGTAATTTTTCAGTCAATTAATAGTACGGGCATCGGTTGTTTTGAGCTTCATTGTACCTCGCATCACTTTCCGGGGTGGATCGGCAACCGAAGTTAAACCGTTCGGAAAATAATTCACGCTGGTAAATCGGATATGGGAAAAGATTAGCGGTAATCCAGGAAAATGGCTTTTGGAAACACTATTTTTCAGGTGGCTCTTAATGCGAAAGCGCTCGAGAGGCGCTTGCGCTTCTTCTTGTCCCATTAACTATTAAAGCCAACAGATATTAACGTACGGTTCGCTAAGTTGAATATTTCATGGGTCTTGCCGCCGTTCATAACTTTGTTTACCGGCTATACATATTGTAGGTGTATCAATCACGGGAATAGATCCTTCGTCGACAACTCAGGCATGCCAGGTAATTGCAGACAAAAAAATACCGTCGATAATTATCGTGGAGACGGCAGCTGAAAAACGCTGTGAGTCTCCGGAGCTCGGAATTCCGACCCTAATAATGATATCACTGGCGGAATGCGGAGGTGCAGACCGAAAACGTCGACGATGGAAAAGTGCTTATTTATGGTCCTCTTGAATAAAGGAACAATTGTTATACTTAGCAGGCGACTGCTGCGTGTCGGTGAGATAAACCGCATCTAACCTCACACCGGAGTAATTTATAGAAAGTGTAATTTATCGTCCTGATTCCGAGTCACAAAGTGTGCCGGAGATAAAATTAATTATTGCCGAGGATTTGGAGAAATATCGCAGTGACACCCTCGCTCACGATTCCGTCGCAGCCGTTATTGTTTAGAGGTGTTTTGATTTGGAAATTCTTTTGTGGACAAATGCAGGGGTCCATCGTGTTGTGGATTAGCTTTCACACCGCTAAAAACAATTAACAGTGCAGAAATTGAAGTGTCAGGCCCAAACAACCTACGAGCTAATTAAATAGAAACGGCGGTCGGGGTGCGATTATGAAACGATTAATCGTATTCAACCTGAGTGCGAGATTTCGATTAGTAATTAAAAGCGTCCCGTTTAGGAGCGGAAGTGGGTTACCGGTCGGTCCACAATCGGGTTTCTTGATTTCTGTTTCTCCGAGGTTCCTCCAGGGAAATAAAGCTTTTCCAAATTGTGATGGAAAAATACAAGGTCTTAACCTTTAAGACAAACTAAGAATAATTGAAGAAGTCTCTAGTTTCGTCGTCGGACGGGCGATTATATTTATTTATATACCCGGAGAGACGCTGCGTTACGATGACGGACAGCCTCCTGGGATTGTCGGAATCTTCCATCAAGAATTTTTCGCAATGCAACATTCGAAACGAACATAAAATTGTTATCCTGCATGAATCAAAGCGTTCAATTTGCAATAAAGTAAGGTATAAATATTTAATGCATGCAGAGTCGACGCGACGGAGGGTAAGATCAATTTTCCCGGATTATAACTTGTATTTATCGAGACAAGATCGAATTAACACGTCATAAATATTTAGAAACTAGGTTTTCTTCAACACTTGTTGCAGTCACGTAAACGCGACAAAATATATAACACAAACGCCTAAAGAGACATTTACATACGTCGACAACTTTGCATCGAACATTCCCTTTGTAACCCAGTTGGCAAGCTTTTCAGCATTTCCTCCCTCTTTGTCTTCTTGAATTTTTTCTTAAAATCTGTTCCGAACCGTCATGATACTTTCGTTGAACTGCCGAAAAATACGGAGCTCAAATGTAAATGCGGAAAGAATGGAATGAAAGATGTTATTTTGAAATGAAGCATGCGGCGCGAATGTCAGATGTAGGTAGCAGATATGAAATAGTGCCGGCACCCTACTTATGAATGTAAAGTAAAACAGTGGGCCCCTGAGCGCAGGGCCGGACGCTGAACCGGTGTTTATTGCATTCTATTTCCATAAATAGAAATAACTTAGTTAGGTGCAGCGCCGCCCTCCCGTTTTCATTTCGAAGCGGACTAATAAACTATTACGAAACATTTGTTGTTTTATTGAAGATAGAAATTAAGTTTTATATATTGTTCTTATTAAACATTCCTGCCTCGTGTTAATTTCGTTGCATTCCCGTTTCATAATTGACGTTTGCAGTGATAGAAATACGAGTCCTGGCCTACCCTTCTGAGGCAAATTTCTTCGGTTCTCAGCCCGTCTGGAATGTGTTTGTTACGTTTGGGTGCGGTGAATAGAATTGACTTTAAAATATGATTCGAGCAGGACCAATATTTCTCCAGAGTCGACACATATTAACTCCCGGACGGCTAGGAAACGTTTCACTCGACTCAAATTCGGAAAAACATGTTGAAAATGTTTCCCTATTTAATTTAGTAAGTTCCGCTTACAAATTGTTATTTGTTCGGTATTGCATTCAAACTACTTGTTTTGTGATTTGTTTAATGCGATCAAAAATTAATCTAATAAATGGTTCGCCGCTGACGCCTGAAAATATGCACATCCGGATATTATATTAAATTTGGGGCCGTCGTGAGGCAGCACCTGCTGCTGAGGCTGCTGAATGGAAGCTCGCCATCTTCATAAAGCCTTTGAAACATCTACGCGAAATGGAGCAACTTGAGAAAATATCGATCTGCTTTTACCCACTTATTCCACTACAGAATTTCCCTTGAATAAGTATCGAGTTACGTGAGCGTCTCTCCGGTAATAATTTCAATACTCAATAAATATTAAATCGGCATCCGACGTTGGGAGCATGACAAATACATTATATACTCTGCAGGGAAGACATCCGAGAACGAGCGTTATATGGTCCGAAAATGAATTGAAATTAGGCTATTTCTATTTCTTCTATCATATGCATTTACGCACGCCCACAAATAAAGTGACACAAAACAAAAACAGTAAATTGCTCAGAAAGAAAAGAAAATTTCACATTATATAAATTAAATTTTTTGTCACAACATTAACTAAAATGCATTTATAAGAAATCTTAATTTGCTTATTCCAAGTTCTTCATGGTACCTTACATATTTTTTATCTTAGTGGTACTCAGAACCCCTAATAACCTCGCCCTGTTTGACTTGTGTCGTTTTTCTTGTTTTAAACAATTAGGTATTTTTCTAGTATAGGCTGAACGCAGATTTATTTTCTGGTCTGCGTTTCTATTACGGCGCTCAAAGTCTACATCTTTGTAGGAGAGCTTATATAACTTAACTTCACTTCAGCGTTTAAAATAAAAAAAATTCGCATGGGACACTTCATTAACATTGTATGGATGACCACTTCTTTTGGCTCTTATTATGGTCGCGTATTGCTGCGAAATAAATTATCAGGACCCAGATTTAACAGTATTTTTTACTTCATTTATTATGCGTATGACCACAGATTAAAATCTTATGGTTAATTGATTTAATTTTAAACGTTCTTACGCCATAGAGAAACTGTGATTATGTATCGATTTGTAATTTGCCCTCAGTAATTGTCTGAATAAAATGTCAATTTCAAGTTACTATCTTTAGTAGAGCTGGACTACAATCAGAAACTTCAAATTAATTTTTTATATCTTTTATTATCTTGTGCTTCAGGCTCGATCTGTTCTGAAGAATGAAAATTTTCGTTACACTGGACATTTTATTTTGAACATCGGAATTATGTAGTTATCAGCAGCTTAAATATTCTCTTAAATACCATCTTGTGTGTCCGAATTCGGCGAATGCAATGTTTTAATAAAATCGGTTGCCTTACCTTGCCTTGAAATGGAAACAAACCATTTTTCACAAGTACAGTTGTGGTCATAGAAGACGGTTCAAGTGTTGAAGCAGTTTTTAAAGTATTTTCTAGTTTTTTAAAACTTGTTTATACCTCTTGGGTGCGAAAAGATCTAAAGTTTTTATTACGACAAAATAAACATCATCATGATTGACATCAACATGATTTTCCTCAAACCATAACCGAACGACTTCTGAATTATGGGCCGTACAGTTGTTTTTAAACATGGAGGAAATTCACGAATTGGAATCGACATAGAATAAAAGGTGGAATGCTAACGATATTTAGTTTATTACATTATTTAATGTACCTTAAATTAATTTAAGAAAAACATTCAACAACCATTATTATTTTTGTAAAATCATAAAGTATACATTGTTGAAGAGCTGGAATTTTATTTAATCCAATGGCATAAAAATTACAAGGAGTTTCAGTTTCAGAAAAATTACGTTCATAATAAGTGAGTTAATTTTTAAATAAAATGTCGATTTTAGGTTTTTTTAGTCTATAACACAAACGAAAATAAATTTTTATAATTTTTTCAGATTCATAATCAGCATGAAGTAATGCAATTTTTTTCTCATTTCACCAACTTTATATTTCTAAAACATTCCGCGATAGCAATTGGTCTTCGAAAATTACACGACCTTATACTTTTATGCTTCCACTCGAGCAGGATTGAAACGTTTTGTTATCAGAAACAATTACGTTTCTCGAAACTTCTTCAATTCTTTCAATTTCAATGAATGTATCTTTTTACCTATAACAAGAATTTCAACACAAATGTTCGAATTTTCCGACAATCAGCAATTATTGCCTAATGACGTAAACACACCCACAATCGCCGAGATGTTTCCAGTTTAAAAGTTCTAATAAAATAGTTCTGTTCAGATATTACGTATTTGCCAACGTCAGAAAGTAAAAGAAAATTTTGCAATGACAGAGGTGTGAGCTCGACTATTATAAAGTTTACACTATTAATTAATAACAGTGACAATAAAAACGAAAAAATTTAGATATATTTTGTTTTTATTTATTTCCACTGGACAATTCGTTTCTAAGGAAAAACATTTTTTTAATATCAATATTTTTTTATTTTAAAAACTATTGGTTTAAGAAAAATGTCGAACAGACTAAAAATGTTTAGTGCGATGCAATTAAGTTGTCATAATTTTCAGAAATTAGTTTTAATATTTAGATTTATGAATCATAAAAATATTCATAACTACCACTAGTGTTTTAAAAGACCGCAGAAAAAAATTAGGTGTACTCGAATAAAGATGTTTTACTCGGTAAGAGCCGTCTGACCCGATACTAAATTTAGTATTGAAACTGCGCGCGCAAATTTAGTTTAAACGTTAGTACAAAATACGAAATTGCTGTATGACGCCGAAAGTAAAAATTAGAATGAAAGAACTCATGCACTTACTTTAATCCTAATTTTTACTTTCCGTGTCATACAGTGTCTTCTGATTTTTCCATGCCCGAATCTGAAAGCTCGTTTAACACAGTAAAATGTTTGGTGATCCGTTTTCTACGGCCATGACTGTACCGTGGCTGAATTGTAAGTATACTTATCTTTTCATAAAATGTTCTGCATTGTATAAATTAATACAATGTAATTATTAGAAATAAGAATTTCACTATCAATGAATACAATCTTTACTACCACTGAGTAATAATTCAAAGTTGTTATATACCTAGTATGTATTTAGCAGTACCATCAGCAGATGTCTCTTTTTTTAACTTATTTAATCTTTGGTATTTGCTTAGTACCGGGTGACTATAAATGATTGAAATTTTTTGTGTTAGGTTGGCAATATTTTTTAACTCTTCCATTAGGTACACTGATTTTCAAATTTGAAATTGTCAAATAAACGTCAAATTTAAAAATTGCCCATACCAGAATTGTTTCCAAATGGTTTTTACAACTGGAAGATCTTTTCGATCACTCGCTGTAACCATTTTCTCCGTTATTTGTCACTTTTCGTTCGCCATTATTCAGTAAGTTACACTTTTGACAACAATATTCTAACCTGAAAAGTTAATAGACACAAATCACGACGACAGTTAATCAGGTACCTATGCCTCACTGTTGCCAATCACCTAACTTTAAATCAATCATTTATAGTCACCCGGTATCTACAACAAACATTACGTAATTACAAAAAAGAACAAATGTAATAAATAATGCCATGCCTAACTGAAACAAAAATTATGCATCTCCAATTATCGAATCCTACCTTGCACAACACTTTCTTCGGAGGCCTTTGGCACAAAAGAACTAATTTTTTTAGTCCAATCAATCCTATGATTTTAATTTAATGTAAAGAATTCATTTTTTTTATCTATAAAAAATAAACGGAAAACAATCACAATTAAGTCTCTCTAAAAAGATTACCACATGAAAACGGACCCAAAACAAAATAATCTTCATATTTAAAACATAAATTTATTATAATTGAGTTTCCTATAACAAGAAAACAGTCACAACGCGAAATGAAACAAATTTTTGCCGCAGTAACTTTTGAAAACTCCATGATCTAAAACAAGAATAAGGGCATAACTGGAAATGTGTCACTTTATCGCAACCGAACTGCAAAATGATAACACCAATACTAATATTCCCGAGTTAATTAGTACATTCCTGCTTTTTTATCTAGGCTCAACTGAAAAGTTACGTTATCGGTCATTTGTGCCGTTTTCCCTGATAATCATGATTGACTAATGATATGGTTGTAATTAGAATTAAATAACAATAAAACGAAAATTTGAAATTTTCTTGCGGCGAAAAATGGTGGATGCGCCGGGCAAATTGGTTAGCTGTTAAGCCGCGGTGATCTTACACCGCTTTCACCAAACTCAAGATACTCTCGAAGGATTCTGCACTTCAATATTACCCACCGCGAGTGGAGCGAGATAATTTTATTATTTAAGATATAAATTTTACGTGTGCTTGCATTTTTAAAGCACAAGCACGTTCAATGTTAGCGAAGTTGAGAGTTTTTCAATTAGAATTTTTCTCTTCCGCGTTGCGTCGTAATTATTTGAATTTGGTGTCGGGACATAACTAATACCTTGGTATCGGCGGTCGGGGCGGATGGGACACCGCCGAGGGTGACATAAATCCACTAATTGACCCCTGGCCACAGATGGTCGAACCGCAAGCATGACACCGGCTGCCGACGTGCGATTCCCGCGTTGCATATCTCACGACCCCGACCGCATTTCCATCAGGATCATGTAGAAAGGTAGAGTTGTGCATGCAGGGAAGCGGCCGCATTGTTCTCCATTGTGCAGCGAGCGGCGCATCGAAATCTCAATCTAGAAAAACTGTACGAAGAGACGAGCGTTCTTTCTTCGTTCCGGTGTCCATTAGTGTAATTGCTGGAACCGGAACCCGTCGGTGCGTCATTAGCATAGCATGTAAGTTTGTCCCGTCTTTCAAAGGAGACGAGCAGTATCTCGGTCTCGTTTTTCCGCCGGATATAAATCTTGAAGCCGGATAATTCATTAAAATATAAGCATTGGTAATTTAGTTGCAAATCTAATCCCGTCTCGTTTTGCCCGCCGGTATTAACTAATTAATAATTGTCTAGATAAATTTGCGAGATACCGGGATGATTTAAGGGGAGCAATAAATACACATGCGGTACAGTTGACGTCGAATAAATCTCCCGGTTATTTACCCAAAAAACGTTCGGAATATCTTATTGGAACACGAGATGCGGCGGCGGCCCGAGGTTTAAGCATCTTATGAATAAAAACGTCCAGTTAAATCCGGATTGCAGGAACCAACAATAAGCACCGTTCACTGAATTTATTAATCGACAGCGGACCATTTTTATTCCCCATACCGAGTAAAGCGGAAAACAACAGAATATTTCACTTCTTTTTAGAATTATGTCTCATTGGTTTTTCTATGCGGTTTCGAAAATAGCTTCCCGGGAAACGCGAGGCCTAAACGGTGTTCGAATTATTCCCACGGATAATGTCCGCGTTATTTGCAAACTTGGATACATAAACTTTATGAATTGTAGGGAAACTTTGCAAAACTGTCATAAATTAATACATCCAATAACACTATTTCAGTTAAAGTATCCCGTCTAAACATTCGTACAACGCCCCACCAGCCCCCACTCCTTTCGGATTTTAGGCATTAGTGATAATGCAGACAGACAACAATTTAATCGATCCCCACAATATTGAACACGTTAAATGTGAAATGTCGTACATTGTGTAGGTACATCCATTCTTAAGTTTGAAGTTCAGCCGAAACGGTGCTAATTGACGTAGATATAATGTTATCTGAACTTATTAATTTTTTATGAACATGTGCCCTATTGTTACACAACAATACTTCAGTTTTCACATTGTGTGGAACAAGCAATTACCATAAATATGGAATGCATCATTTAATAATACGTTTTTGATTCGTGGCTTCGACTCGAAGCTTTACAACTATGGCGCTTTTTGTTCGTAATTATGAGGCTACATCCCAAGTTTCGTCGAAACTATTAATCTATGAATCTTCCAAGATTAAATTGTGCACTCATATTGCTTCCTTAATATACCGCCAAAGTTGTTGACAATAAGCGATTTAAGTTTGGAGCAAAGGTAAAACTTGTGCGGTCATATTAAATTTCCAACGGCTAAAAAGAACTGGAACACACATACCGGGAGTGTTTCTCTAAAAGTTCTTATTGTCGCAAATGTTTCTAATTGTGCCGGCCTTGATTTTTAGCTGTGTTCTGACGTCGAAGCACAGTTTGGAAAGGGCACTGTCAGTTTTGATTAATTTATTCTTTCACATTAGCTGTTGTTCAGTGCATTTATATTTTTATTAATTAATTAGTTGAACATTGCAGATGCATTTGACTTTTAGGTCGTATGTAAATGTTAAATATTAATTCCATTTTGTCAGTGCAGTACTTATACAGAGTGTCCCACTGGGAACTACATCGATCGATACGAGAATAAATAATCAAGAAAAATAATTACAAGTTTTTTCCGAACACAAAAGCAACAGCAACCTGTTATTTTAAATAGAAAATCTTATTTTTTTACATGTTCTGAAGCGCTACTCTATGTAGCCTCTCTATATCTAAATCAAACAGTTTTTGAGATATTTACAATTTTGTACGAACACTTCCGGTCATGAACCAAAAGAGTAATGAATCATGTTTTAAAAGGAGCAATAATTGAAAAATTATTGTAAGTAAGTGTAACAGGTTTATGGTACAACCTCCATTTTGCGTGATTTTCAAGAAAAGCACGGCATTGGCACAAGAACAAAATTTTAACTTTCGGTTTTTCCAGAAATCACACCAAATATTAATTTTTAAATGGAACAGCCCGAATATTATTTTGCATTTGGATTTTAAATGATATTCTGAATCGAACGACACCACAAAAGTGATATGTGAGATGTTAAATTAATTTTTTAAAGCAATTTATATTTACGTACGTTTTAAAATCTAGAGGGGTGCGATTCCTATCAAATTCTAATTTATATCAACCACCTTCAAACTAATCAGGTTCTCGGTCTCCATATCGTTAATTTGGACAATTTCAGCAACATTTCAAATATTGCCCTATTGGTACAAAAATTCCATTCCATGCAAATTATCCATTTTTTATTTTGTCAATGTAACAGAAAATTTGATTTAAATGTGCCAAATCGGCGGCAATTTTTAAAGATTCGTAATGTGTATACACGTATGACACTGTTGTCGCCCATTTGCGAAATAATATACAGGTGTTCCATTTAAAAATTGTTAAGGTATACGTCCATCCTTAAGTTTGAAGTTCAGCCGAAACGGTGTTAATTGTTCCAATTTAAAATTTGTGAAAACCGTAAATTTAAAAAAATTCTTTTTATGCCGAAATGTGACAAGTGACATGCATAATTTTATTGATGTAGTATGTCTGAAAAAGTTATCTTGAAAACTACAGAAGAAAGGGGGTGGGGTGTACAGTGAGAGAGTAAGAAAAAATGGGATTCGCAGCAAGCTATGAAATTGAGCTTTTGTTTAATTTTTTACAATGTTGTTTGAGTTGTGACAGGAAGTGCCAATAAAAAAATTGCTCAAACGACGCATAAACTGGCGCCTGGGGTTGTAATTTGTTAGAAAAGACACAAAATGTCTTATACTAGTATTATGTCGTGTCCGAAACGGTTGTGAACTGAAAATGTAATTTCAAATTTCTTGATTTAATAATCAAATTCGATAGTGATTCCATAGCATACTCTGAATCCTTTTTTTTTGTACGCTTATTATTTGAGCTTATTAGATGAAGCTTGCTAACAGTCAGAGCAGGATATGGAAAGCTGTGGAGGAAATGAGTAATCAGACATCAAATTTTTATCTATTTTACACCCTGTATTGTCGGGCTGCCTGATGTTAATGGCAGTATCATTTTGCAGATATGCATTTTGTGATGTCAATTAAAGAATTTAACAGACCAAAAATAAACCTAAAGCTTTTTCGTGTCCAGCTTGTTTCCAGTATTAACGTAGTCATCTAAAAAATAATCAAAAAGCAATTTTTATTCGTTACAATCAAGTTGGACCGCAAAAAATTGGAATTGACGATTTATGCAATCCCCCGTCGAACGGTCAAGGCTGAGCCGCAATAAATCGGACCCGCTTTGAAATTGAAATGAGGCAGGACCGGACTGGAAATTAACACTTTCCAAGTCGAAGTGACGCCCAGAGTCTGTTAGATTAATTATTCGTTTTTCCTCGCTTTTTGTCGGAAAAACCCTATTTAGCTTAGTCCGATTCCAAACCGCGTGCGGATTATCCTAATGGCGTAACTCGGCTGTCCTTTAGGAGAGTAATGGTCGGACAAAGCACATCTTTATGCAGGATGCAGGGTAAGCGGTGGAAGAAAAACATAAGGGTCGGGGGCAACCCGGAGGCATTAAGATCGCGCGTGGCCGATACAACGAACGTGCGCTAATTAATTACCTTCTGGGGTTGATACACAGGGGTGCGTTGCGTCTTTCTTTGGCGTGATGTAGGGAGGCACCTGAAAAGGTATGGTGAGGTTAACAGACCATCGATAGTTAGCACGCACTTAGGGTCGTTGCGGATTTGTCTTGCGGGGGAAGATTTATGCGTCCCAAAACATTTTCTCCATAATCGGGTTCGAAAAAGAGACGCCCTCGGGCGGCGATTCCTTAACTATCGCCGCAAACGATTTGTTATCGTTAACCTGACGATTAATAAGCGCTGATGAATAGGCGCCCCGCATAATTAAGGCGAGATTTCGGGTCGGCTCTCGGATAATTTGATAACGAAACCAGAGTTGGGTTAAGACGGGAAGTTTGCGGCAGATGATTTGTATCATAAGTCCAGAGCAAATGTTACACGGAGCAAGAGTAGACACAAAGAGACAGTGCCAACAATAGAGCGTGATAAACCCATTGTAACCGCACAATAGTCCATCAACATGACACTGGCAGGCAACCTACGGCCCTGTTGGACTCCGAATAGCAACGTTTGCTCCTTGTTATCCCTCAAAATTAAAGAGACAGCCGACCGACGACTGCATGTGACTTCATTCCGTTTCGATGCCCGAAAAATAGGTAAAAGCGCGCCGCGGTTTACTGCTTTTATTAATGCCATAATCGGTTTTGCGGGTTGGCGTCAAATTAATTTATAAATATTTATTAAAACCGCATATTTAAATAACGGATTTAAATATGTAAATAACTATAATAATTAATTTATGTCGTTATAATCGGGTAATATTTAGCAGGTGGAAATAATTTCAAATATTGGTAATACTTTGATTTCCGCCAACAATGTAATAATTAGTACGGATTAGATAAACATTGTTTTAAAGTAGGTGGTTTTAATATACAGGGTGATTCACGTAGACCGTTCATTAGAAAATATTGAATTTCTCGTCAAGTTAGAAAGTTGAAATTTGGTGCACGATCATTATCGATCATTCTAAATCGAAGTAAAATACTTTCAGGATTGCGCTGGGTTTCCGGTCATACCGGAAATTGACATCATCTTTGTTATTTTAAACGGGAAACCCCTATTTTTAAGCACACATTCATTTGGTCACTCAATTCTGAATAAGATACACCCAGATAATTTTTTTATATTCTTAATTGCATGCCAAAATTTGAAAATAAATTAATCTTTAAAAAATTTGATATCTTTTGAACCATTTGAAGTATAGCAATAATTTTTCTTTCTGTGGAGGTCGTTGCGATTTCCCGAAAATGACTATAAAAAAATGGCAAACACTCAACTTTTTCAAATTGCAACCGTACAATCTAACAAAGGAATTTGATACAAAAATTACTCAACTTTTATAAATGTTTGTTATGCGAATTCTCGATAGTTTTTACGGTATTCCAAATTTTTTTATCAAACAATTGAAATAAGAATGTTATATGAATAATTCTTTCTATCAAATCTATACTATAAATTTATTTTGTAGATTAATAACATTGAAACAGCAAACGATAAAGTAATACAAAACTTTAACTTAAGAAACACTTCTACATCAATTATGAAGGTACAACATTGTAAATAATGAAAATGTTCTACATGTCTACCATATTCATTTTACATACATTGTACGACACGTTTTTCTACAGATTGAATTGCTCTTCTTATTTCAGCTGGATCAAGATTATCAAATGATGTAGATTTTTCTCTTACGATCTTTATTTAAAATAGTTGTGCTGTAGGTACACTATTTGCTTTATTCGGCCCCATAAATAAAAACTAAGAGCAGTCAATATAATTATTATTAATTATTATTTGCCATTCCCCCCCAATAAGTTTAAAATCTCAATTACAGAACACGCGGGACTCAGGTTCAGTATTCAGTCTCCTCCGTGATTTTAGTTGCCGTCTGAGCGTTAATTTCCGACTTCTTAGAGCTAGTTTGTATTTTTTATGAACACCCATTTTCGAATTCGAATTCGAAACCACAAATGGTAATATTATAATCCCAGAATGTTCACTTGTTGTTGTGTAAAGAAACAATGAAATTTTGTTGTCCAGTGCCACTTTTATATAACGTGCGTTCAAAAAAAAAACGAGGCTGCGTTGGCCATGGAATTTATCGGCTTTCCAGTGTAGAAACCACAACTGACAAGAACTGTCAGTCTAAAATTTTACACCATAATAAAACGGACCAATTTTATGTAAATTGTTTATAATAAATGCCAGGTCATGTGTAAATCGCTCTCATAAACATAATGCCACCCTTCTTTGCGTCCATTTATTGAAATTTGTCCCAACATAATAATCATTTACGAAACCATTGTCAACAAAGAACCCAACCTAAAAACTATCTGACAGATTCGAACTGATAGTTCGAAATTTTGCTACACTAAATTGATGCACAAAGTTTTTCCATGGCCAACACAGCCTCGTTTTTTTTTTTGAACGCACGTTATATATGGGATAAAATGTACCATTTCTTCATTTAACCAATCCAGACGTTAGGATTGTCGGTTTTACCACAATCAAAATACCAAGAAAGGACCGTTTAAAAAGATTAGTTATCTACAAATTTCTCGAAACTGGGGTAAACCAGGACTAATCCTAAACTTTGAGGCTTAAATTTTCTGCCGATACGCTAATGATGCTATTAATTAATGTTATTTCAATGAAACATTTCTCATTGACTATGTCAAGGAAAAGAATTATTATTGTACTTGATAACTCGGACCACAAACCCAAGTTCAGACTTTTATGATGTGCGATTACATCCCGCTGTGAAGGATCTACCTTCTGTCATAAATCATTACAAATTTTGCAGCTAGCTTGAATTTGGTGTAAGATGTGTTGACTAGTTTTCATTTCGTTTTTTAACAATAACTAAACAAAATAACAAAATTTGCAAAATCGGCCTCGGTATCGGGCTAGAATTTGCAATTTGAAACATATTGGTGCAAAATTTATGCTTTAATTATCAACCGTGTGGGTATAAAACTTGTTTTAAAATTAGGGCATTTTTTTGTTTTTTAGAGAATTGAGAAAGATTTTCAAAAATCGCCCTCGGTAACGGGCTAGAAAAATAATTTCTGCTACCATTGCAGTCTCGAGCGGTTTTCCAATTCTGTCGGTATCAAAATAAAACTTGTTTAAAATTCTGCTCATTTTACATCGAGTCCAAATCGACTATATGGCAGCCTTAACTGAATCTCAATAATGTGACAGGTATTGATTTTAATTGTTTGCTATTTATTTTTTGATTTTGAATGAAGAGATATATTTTTTTAAATATGTACTTGCATTTTTAAATTTTAGCCTTAAATTGAAAATATTTAAGAAATTATGAGAGGTAGGTGTCGACAATCTGGATGAATCTTATTCAGAATTGAGTGCCCAATTGAATGAGTGCATAAAAATAGGGGGGTTGCCATTTAAAATAACAAAGTTGAAAGTATTTTACTTCGATTGAGAATGGTAGATAATAATGATGCGCCAAATTTCAACTTTCTAGCTTTACGAGAAATTCAAAATTTTCTAATGAACGATCTACGTGAATCACCCTGTATAAGTTCCCGTCCCACCTGGACATCGTCTGCTGGAGCGGAAGGGCCGATAAGCGACGAAGCGACAAAAGGACACGACGAAAGTAATGCGTACCAGTTAATTTTACTTCTCCGTGATACGTTGGCAAACGGAATAGCAATTATTTTACATTAGAGCTCTGCCGGAGAATCGCAATATAAAAGCCCCAAGATATATCGCGAGAATAAGTTTAAATTGCGGTTTAAGCTCATTTTTATTTGAAATGTAAACGCGCAATTTGCTGCTTTTTGTTGTTGACGATATAACGGTGCTCCATGTAAATAGACGCCCGCTAACTTTTCAATGGTCTGTGTTGCGCGTTCGTTTGTCTGACGAGGAGAAGAGAAGGAAGACTGTTGAAAACGAACTGAATGCGATCTTTCTTGCGCCAACAAAAAGCTCGAATGGAGCTTTTGACTATAGTCCTACGTCTATAGGAGGCGGTTGAGGGTTGTCTGCCAAGACCTGATTCGATCTGGAATTTTCCCTCCCTTATTATGTCAGTTCTGTGTGTTGCACAAAATAACGTCTAGACCAAAGGTTGTTTATTCAGCTCGAGCACTCCGCTATACATGCTACAAAAACAAGCGCACTAATTATATTAAATAAATGGAGCTTTTTCAGCGGGTCTGAGCAGCTCTCAAAACCATAACCATCCGTTCCTTAATGACAAACTGTTCGAGGAAACATCGAACCAGCTCCGATGGTGGAAAGCAAACAATGTCGACGAGAAAACAAAACTGTTTCCGGAGGAAATGTCTAATTTAATTCGCCTCCCTTTTACCGAAAGGAATTTTAAATCGCCGTTCGATTTGTAGGTTATAAAATCGGAGCGTGAGCATGTTTAGTATTTTTTGTCGGTAGCGGACCCTCAGCTGAAATAAATTTATCCGCTTTGCAAGTTCCACAGGCCGTAACGAATGGCCTTCCTGACTCGCGAACCAAACTGGACTTATTCTCTCTGATTTATATTGTCTACTGTTAAAGCGCTAGATAGGGCAATCTAAACCCCCAGGAGGTGGAGGAGGCGGTGGAATCGAATCTTATCGAAATTCCCCACGCGCAGCATACACACATACTATAGAATTAAATAAAAAGTTCGAATTTAAACAGCACTTCGTGGCAAAAACCGAGTTATACTTGTTCGAAGGAGTCTTTTCAAACTGTTTCTCGTGCAAATGTGGAAAAAGATTTCTGCCGCTTTTTGCAAGCTGAAAATTGGATCAGGAATGCGTAAGATGTGAGTTATGTGTTTATATTTTATAGATATTTTTATGTGATGAACAATATGAGTCCATTAGGGGGGCTTTTAGCTTTCAGAAAGTTTGAGATATATCTGCGTTACGTTGCCATGCTGAGCGTGGCCTCGTTAATTTAACATTTTATAATTAATTGTGTTTTTTCGTAAATATTAACTAGAACGTTTATAATTTATGCACTCTTCGTCGATTTCCACAAACTAATTTGAATAATTTACCTTTTAAATTTCAATGAAACATGTGATATTTAGTTACAGGCTGTCCCAGCGCTACGGGAAAGTAGGATTAGTCTAAAATGTAGTTTTCGACAGAAGGTATAATGCATTTAGGAGGACACTTTGAAAAATATCTACTTATGTACAGTATGCCCACATACAAAATGACGCATCAAAGTTATATTTAATAATGTAACACCCAGTATATTATGCTATTTTCGAATTCCTCATCAAAAAATAGTTACACTTCGTTTTACCTTCTATAGACTTAACTTCAGTTGTTTTGCTATTATTTGACATTTAAGCAAGTTCAATATCGTCCCTTTTATAGTGATCAATTTCAATTTTGAATTATAGTAATATAATTATATTTATAATTATAGTAATATATAGTAATGGCCCATGAACGCAATTTATTAAGTTAATCGATTTTTTATATGGAACACCGCCTGTGTATTTTGGTATCAATCGATCACATTTTGGATTTACCTACTTTCTAATGACATCATAATGACTCATTATTTTTCAACTTCTTAGTCAACTATTTTCCAAATTCAATTATTTAATCATATCGTCAGAAAGCTTACCAAAAATGTAATCGATTAATACCAAAATAATGTTCCATTTGAAAAAATCGATTAAATTAACAATTTGCTTTCATAAGCCATATTGTAGGCATATTAAATTACAATTCAAAATATGACTTGACCGCTATAAACTATTGAATATTGATACATTTTTGTCAAAATTGACGTTAGTTTGGGTGCAACCATTTTTCAAAATAGAGCCTTTTCTTCGCTTAAATGTCAAATAATAGCAAAGCAACTGAAGTTGGGTCTATATATGCCATGTATAATTATTTTTTGATAAGAAATTCAAAAATGGCGATATATACAGTGTGTTTTATTTAAAAAAATCATGATGATTTGATGCGCCACTTTGTATGTGGATATTTTTTTGCCTCGAATCTTCGCTCGAAAACCGCATACCGAATTTTAGAGTTATCGTACTTCCCCACAGCGTTGAGACACCTTAACAAAATCTAGCTTTTGTTTCATTTTTCACAGTGTAGGTCTTTGACATTAACATATCATGACAAAGTATATTGAAAATTAACACCGTTTTTTAACCTATCTTATTTTCTCACATATTTTTCCGAAATTTCTACAGTAGTCGACGAAGCACTTACTAAATTAAAATATTTCAGTTTTTGTGTTACTTTACGAAACCTGACAGTTGTATCAAATTTTAATGTGTGATGTTAGTGAAGCTCGGTGTCTTCGGTCTACTTTTTACTTGAATCTGATAGCGGCTTATAAATTTACAATAAGTGGTTACAAGAAATATTTAACGGACTTTCTAAGTACATAATTGATATGAAATCAACTCGGCAAAACTGACACTGTACCGAGAGTTTAAATCGATATCAACTTGAAACATACGCCTGTTAGTTAATTACGCGTTTGTTACGTAAAATTGACATTGCACCTGAAGCATCATCCTAGTCAAATTGGGATTGCTTTATCATTATATGTAGTATAAATTGACTGAAATATTTGAAACATCACATGTATTAGTAAATTTCAAAATAACCAACCAGTTTTTGTGGCATTTATTCAGTGTAATGAATATTTGTAATATATTATTAATAAAACTGCGTTTTTGTTGAATTTTTAATCTTGCATGCAACGGTCGAGGGTAGGTAATTAGAAGGCAATTGCATTCGAGCACAATTCTGAAGCAACAAATTGCCGGCCTTAATCCCACGTTCACGGAGATTACGTCGTAAGCCATAAGTAATAAAATAATTTTGCATTATTTTCCGCGGACGAAGCTCGAATTTTGGTTAGAGAGAGCATCGAGGCCGATGGC
Source organism: Eledona agricola (assembly GCA_964023215.1). Classification (NCBI taxonomy): domain Eukaryota; kingdom Metazoa; phylum Arthropoda; class Insecta; order Coleoptera; family Tenebrionidae; genus Eledona; species Eledona agricola. Next base: position 18,383,110 of record OZ026855.1, on the reverse strand, counting down.
TATTATCAGCAACGTCGGAAGATTTAGATCGGTCTCCTTCTATTACATTAGCGTGGTTGTTACGCCCCGACACTTTTTACCACTACAGCGGAAGCCTGCTTCCATTATCAGGAAATGGATGTTAAGACATCGACCGCATCGTTCTCTTGGATTCTGTATGAATAATAGCTCGGCTCGTTAACTCAACCTTTCACATGAACGCTGCTGACTACGCCGTCTTTTCCACGGGAGGTAGGTGATATTGCGACGTTGAATTACGTCTATATTTCACGACGACACCGTCGCCGAGGGTTGCCTTGATGATGACCAACTTGCTAAAGCGGGTGGAGTTAACGGACAGCGCCATATTACTGACTCTTTCATGGAGCTCATTTTTTAATTCTGAAGGGTTAGCTTTTCTATGTTTAAATATGTGTTATCACAGGCTTAATCATATACTGACCTAATCCGAAAGAGAAGTTTCTGGTTATGACCGAAACATACCTTTAAATTCGAGAGTTACCCTAAACATTTTGTTAATATACATACAGGTTGACCCAGAGCTGCGTAAACGGTCCATAACTTTTTTGCTATTCGAGGTATCGACTTGAAATTATTGCTGGATGATAGGTGCGCTTCTGCTGCACGTTTTAAAAATATTTTCTTTTGTATACAGGGTGTCCAAATATTATTTAAAAACCAAAGTTATGTTTTTTTTATATGGAATTACCCCATTTTGATTTTATTTTTGAATTGTATACTAAGTTCTGCGTTAAATTTACTTAGGTCATTTTCACCTATCTATCATACTTTTTGATGTACGTCACTTTATGTTCCAAAATTCCTTGATGTAATGTTCCGTTAAAAAAATCATATCTTCTAAACTATTAAAGAAAACATACCCATTTTTTTTCTGTGAAGTCTCTAGACTTTGGTCAATCTTTGAGCTGTTGCCGAGTGGCGAAGGAATATTCCAAAGCTTACTACGATTTTTTGAAAATGATGAACAACAAATGGCGAAAACTCTATTTTTTCAAATGGAACACCCTGTATATTTTTACAACATTCTTTAGCGTTTTTGATAAGCTTTTCTGTGATATAGGGTTTCTAGGGTTCAATTATGATATTAGAAAAGTTATTGATAAAACCACTGTTTTTACTAGGCTTGTGCCAAAATTAACTGTTACATTTGACATTTCTGTTTCATCGAAACTAAAGACTAAAGTCGAAATGAATTTTACACGCCAAGTACAGAACTTTATGGTGCTGATTTTCTAAATCTAATACATTTTTCGAACAAAATGCTTGAAATTTTGTATGGTTATTGGAATTATTTGAACAATATTTTATTTTTGGATAAAGCTAAATTTTAAAGTAATGGGTCTGTTAATAGGCACGATATGCACTATTATGTGATTGAAAATTAATTGGCTGCGAACCATCGACCACCAAAACAGGTGGTCATTGATGCGTGGGGGTGGAATTATTGGAGGACGCGTTATCGGTCCGTTCTTTTTTGACACGGTCCAAAATGGCGAGAGATACTTGGAATTTCTTCAAACCGATTTCCCGTTACTACTAGAAGACCTAGACTTAACTACAAGAGCGATCATGTGGTTACAACATGACGATACTCCAGTTCATTTTTATGGTATCATTCAGCAGTTTTTGAATCAAAATTACTCCAACCGTTGGATATGAAGAGGAGGAAGTATTACTTGGCCAGCTCGCTCCCCAAACCTGACACCCATTGATTTTTTTCTCTTGGGCAATGTTAAAGAAAAAGTTTATAAGGTTCCATCAACTACAGCTGAGGATATGAAGCAGCGAATAACCGATCCATTTCACTCTATTGACCAAATTCGTCTTTTGTTCGTAGAATGAATGTTTGGTAGAACAGAATAGCCGTATATTTGAACATTTGTTATGATGCGAATAACCAATTTAATACTACGATAATTTATTTTTCTAATTATTGTTGAGCTTGTTATGATTGTTGATTCTTTTATTATTTTATTAAACATTGGCCGTTTGCCTATGGGTTATGTTGGATTGTATTATTTGTACTAACTGTTGGAAGATGTAATACTTGACAATCTCAAACTTGACATTTAATTCTTGCACAAGACTACTAGAAAGTGGTTTCATGGTTTCATCTAAAAAATGCTATTTTCTCGGTAACTTCTCTAATATCATAATTGAACCCTAGAGACCTTATAAAAACGAAACTATTTTTAAAATGTGCAACAGAAGCGCTCCTATCATCCAACAATAATTTCAAGTCGATACCTCGAATAGCAAAAAAGTTATGGAGCGTTTACGGAGCTCTGGGTCATCCTGTATATTTTATATTCTAAGGCAAATAATATAAATAAGTTGGGTCCAAACGATAGTGACGTTGATTGCTCTAAAACGAATCTATTCAGGAAACTTGTTTTGTATACCTATTTTTAAGCGTGCGTTACAATTGCGATTTAGGGAAGTTATTCGGTCGTCTGATTGGAGATCAATAAATGAGTCATATCCGATACTTTCAATATACGAATCCGCCAGACGACCGCTTCCAGCCACTCTTTTTCTCTTCATAACTCAAATTCCCGACTACAAACCGAATTCGTGCCTCGCCACTGCATAACATACTACCGCGACTTTGATGAAGCGGGCGAGTACATAACTCATGTCCTCAGCCAAACGGTTTCTTTTCTGTCGGAAAAGCGAACTCGTCATGAGCGTTAAATTAAGCGTGATGCGTTTCGTTTACGTTCAAAAATTGAAAAAGCGCAAAATGACACTGTGTCGCTGTTAAGTTGACATGGAAGGCATGCGATACCGAGGCACTTACCCACTCCGGAAGCTCCCAAGGCACTTTCGAGTAAACTTAACTGCGAAAATGTATCAGATAGTGTGCATCCAGAGTGTAAGGCCGCCATGAGCTCTTTTCTGCTGCAGTCTCGCATTTCACCTGCATCATCCTCGAATACCTCTCTCCTGAGAGGAATTTTAATTAACATTTATTCGGAGCGTTCATCGCATGCTGAAAAATCTCCCCGGATTTTCTGAGAAAGTACTAAAATGAAAAGACTGCAATGTTTGCGAAGGTCAGGTGTGCACTATGTATGTACTTATGTACAAAACGGACGACGGCGCACAGTGCTTTGACTGTATGGGTAAAATGGACAAAATAAAAACTATTCGAAATGATAGACTTTGTGAGTTAATTCTGAATTTATATTTTAGATATTAGATTAAAAAAATGATCAATAACAGCATTTAATAAATAAGTTGAAAATTGGTAACGTTCAAGCCTTTTTGAACATGGAGAAATGAAAGCAGTTGCTTGCTCGAAAACTTACTTTATTATCATATTTACAAGATTATTTACAACTAAGCTAAACTAAAACCACTCCCTAACTGAGTGGTGGAAAACCCCTCTCCAGGGTGCAGGTCTGAACAACTGCATTTTTACTCAAATTAATAAATACTGGCTAGAAAAGCAATCCTCGTGCACACTATTTACCACTGACCTTTCCTTCCGAACAATTCGCACGCTTTATAATATACAACAAATATTAATTGAGGAAATATCCTGCTAGTTGCAAAGTCCTTTACCTGTCTTTCAAACCACCGTTTATTAAAAGGCATATTAATGTATGATTTTGTCTAAGAAATCGTTAATTAATGCAGGTCATTACATTATAGTAATGAACAATTTTCCAATAATGCATGATTTTTTCAATGGTAACTGTGGTTATTAGCGTGGGTGACACTATTATTTTACGAATTTAAATATTAGAAGCAAATTTTTTCTCGTTAAATAACATTAAAAGAGTTTACTATCAATGGTCGACAATTAAAAATACTCACTCGCTTCCGCTCGTCCGTGCTTTTAAACAATCTCAATTATTAATCGCCACCATTAACATACTTGTTTATTAAATAACTACAGTGTGGAACAAAATGATTATCATTTAGTTACCTTTGGAATCTTTTCACATGTAAATTTTCCTGCGCCGCTCTACTATTTTTAAAGTTCATAGTTCTGTCAATAGATGACATCAATCAAATTGACAATTATTACAATTGAATTGTAATTGTGAATTGAATTAACAAATACTAAAAATGTATACCGTGCAAGAGAACACTTTTATCATTGAGGCGTATTTTCGATCTGGACGCATAGTTTGAAGTTTTAATGTATTGCTTGAGGTTAGGATACCGCCCTCCTCTTTTTGTAGAGCGGCACTTCGTATTTTTACAAGGGTAATTCAAAGATAACTTGATGATAATAATTTTGTTTCACACTGTATTAACGATGCGTTATAGAAACTAGATATCCGTTGTTTTAAATATTTCTCTTCGATATTGTTCACTTCCACTTTCAACAGCAAACATAGTTTATCAAAAACTAGGCATTTGTATGCGCAGGCTCAGAAACGAAATTTTATACTAAATTTCATACGAAATTTAGGACTCGTGTCACACAGCATTTCACATTTTTTCAATAAATTTAGCACATAATTTTCATACCTATTTTAGGACAAGATTTAGTACTAAATTGAGGACCGTGTCACACGGCCTTAATGAAAGAAAATTATTAAGCTATGAAAGTCGCATGCAGAGTACAAAATGTTATTTTATAATTTTTTAAAAGCTTTTTCAAATTTAGAATTTTAACGAAGATTGATCGCTCACATTTTACGGGCATGCAAAATAATCTAATGACCAAAAATTCTTAAATCAAAGATAATATTTTAAGTAGATACATAAAAATTCGACACAAAAACTAAATTGCAAATCGTCGCCTTACAGTGTAAACCTGCTGAATAAATGATACTCGATAAATGAATGTGATCCAGCCAAAAATCAAAATACATTTGGCTGTGATTTGAAATTTTGCTCATTTATAAATCCAAAATAAAACATGGTATATTTTAATTTATACCTAATTATGGAATTTAGCAGGTCAATGACTTTAATATGAGATTATGAACTTATAGTTTGGTTCTATAATATAAACTACTGACTTTTGACATAGGAGCCACCGCCACGACTTGTGAACAGTAATTTTTTTTTTAATTTTGTCTTCTTCTTTTTCTGCTCTTCCTTCTTTCTTCTTTGGTTGATGTTGAAAATATTTTTCTTCTGATAGTGTACCAACATTAAATTTAGCACATTTCTCACACTTATCCTTTTAGGAAAGTATAATCCATAATTTTTAGCGTTAAATACTTCGTAAAAAACGGCGTGCTTCTTTTGATTTCCATTGCAATAAAAAAAATTTATGTGGTTGTTGCTCGTCATAACTGGCAAGAATTCTAATTAATTTATAAGCTCTCGCCGTTCCTCTACACAAGGCTTTGGAACATGTTTTAGTTTAAAATTAGTTCTGGTCTTTATTTTTTTCATTGTTTATTTATTCAATGTAATATATTCCAAACGTATTCACAAACATAGTTCTGCATGCTATTACCTGTTCATCTCGTATTTTAAAATAATATACGAAAGACAGTTTTGTTTTAGATTCATTACATATTTTTTGTCTTTGTTTTTCTCTGGCAGCTCATACTCCAAAAACTCTTATAAATATATTTTCTCTCTTCTTCAGTTATATTTAAGCATCTAAATGGTCCTTGAACTGTTATTTTACATTTACATGTGTTCTTGATTTGGTGTGGTTTCTTTGGAACTTCATAATTATTTAAACTGTCTTCTTTTTTCCTTCCATGGTAGCTTTTTCCACTCTCTCTAAGTTTTCTATTCTTTTCTGCAAACCAATTCGACATTTGCATTTGTGTTCATTTCTTCTGCTTTTTACTTTTTTCTGAATAAGTATAATCAAAGTTTGAGTCAGTACGTATATCTCGCATAGCACTACAAATTTAAATTTAATATTCTGGGCTACAAATTTTTAAGAATTACTTTGCCATTATTTTAATTGTCAGATGTTCAAAATCAAGTAGAAATTATTTTAATCGGGAACTGAATCATTAACAGCAAAAAGTGACAGAAGTTATCCGCCAATTTGAAATCATGTGGGCTTGAATTGAGCGTAGCTATTTTTTTAGATAATGTATATTTTCTTTCTTTTTCGAATGGTACAATAAATGTCCTATTTGACCAGAAATAGATTTAGCAGTTTTTCACTCTGAGCCAACGAAGTGATAAAGAGATTACATCAAAGGAAATTAATTCCTGCATTTTAGCCATTGTTTTTACTTAAAATATATTAACAATGAGATAATCGTATGAATCTGTTGTCTAAAGCTTATCTATAATATAAATACCAATTGGTAGTAAATAACTCGTTAGAGAATGTTTTAATTTTTGACTTTTGTCCATTTGACGATGCACAGTGCGGCGCAAAGTTTCATCGAATTTTTCTACGATTTTTTTGCGTTGATTTTCGACATAAGAGTGCAATTTATTTCCTCGGGATAGCGTAAGAATTAGTGGAAGAAATAAATCTCTTTCGGTCAAAATTAAATATAAAATTTTAGTGCGTTTCTTGGCGGTGGAATCGTGCATTTTTAACGAACAAATTAGTCTCGCTTCGATTTCCTTGCAATTTTAATAAGAGGCGAGCCGATATTCCGTACGGTTGCATTGACCAGTAGTAATTCGTGTAAACACCATTACACGGTCGAAGCGGTAAATTGTTCGATTATGTCGGCATATCGCATAAGGTCCACCGCTACTAAGCCGGCAATAAATTCGCCTGTAAATCTATAATTTACGCTTTGATTTACGCGCATTCGCGATGCCGATGGAAATTTGTTAATAGATTAAACGGATCACATCACCGCTTCATTAGAGCTTAATTCTTCCATCACATATACCTACACACAACGTTTCTTTGTTTCAGTCGACAAATTACCCCCGGGATTCCCCCAGATCACTCAGTCTCCGTCGACGAACAAAGTTGTGGAGATCGGGCACAATACTGTGCTGACATGCGCCGCCACCGGAAACCCTCCGCCCAAAATCACGTGGCTGAAGAACATGTTACCTATAAACACCAGCAACAACCCCCGATACTCCATCAGGGACGAAATGCCAGGTAAACGTTCGTTTTGTCGCTAATTGAGGCAGTAGCCGCTCCTCCGGGAAATCAAATTCGGAATGGATGATTTGCTGGTGGAGGTCGGTTTGGATCGCACGATTTTAATATCGGGTCGTGGGGGTGGAAAACGAAAATCGCATGATTCGCTTGCAAAGTTTGTCGGGGAAAGCTCATCTTTCATGCGCTTTCCACCTCGGATCGGCGCCCTTTTGCCAGCTGCACCCTCCATACGTGCATTATTAAGCCAGATCAACGTTTTCCTGTTTGAAAAACAGATCAGGTTGCCGAATAAAGAAGATGATTTCTCTTTATTGCGCGTTCGGTCCGTAATTTGAATCGCAGCGCGGATAATTGTCGTCTCCGTTTAAAAGTCGCTTCCGTGTGAACTAATGGATGGCCGAATGCTAGAACAAAAAGTGGGCATTCTGATTCGCGATTAACGCTCGCACCTCGAACAATAACGCCTTTCATGAGGCGACGAGTTTTCGTTCGGCAACCCATTCATTCGGTTTAGAGAATTACCCGCGGCAAGAAAATCTCACACATTAGTAACAATAGCTTGGCCGCTGTGAAAAGTGACCGCGGGAAGCTGTAACATTGCCACAATTTTGCCAATGTAGCCGCTTTTTGTTTAAGGCGAAAGTGGGCGAGCGAGAGAGATACGTAGAAAAATACATGGCTAATTTTGAAGAAACAATAAATAAAACTATGGTTTTGAAACTAATAATTGTTTAGGAATATTCGGAAGCTGTGTACACGTGTATGATGTAGATGAGGAAAATTCGTATTGCGTGTAGATTTTTATTTTATTTTTGCAAAGCGCTTCCGGCTTTACGCCATCTTCAGTGCCCGCCTGAGGGATAATGTTGTTACATTTAAAACAATAATTAACAAAAAATAATAATTGTTTAGAATAGCAATAGAAAATACTCAGTCGTCTGATTTCATTATTTCAATATATGTATATTTAACAAAATAGAAAAAATAAATCACAAAATAAACAATTAAATAAAAAACTGTCAGCCAGCGCATATACACCTTTTGCAATTGTAGTTCATAAAGTAACAAATTAATTTCAGAAAATATAAAATGTAGTTCAGATTAGTAAGATGTATTTCAGAATGTGTTAATTGTATTTCAGAAATGTAAAATGTATTTCAGAATATGTTAATTGTATTTCGGAAAAGTCAAATAAATTTCAGAAAAGATGAATTGTATTTCAGAAAATATCATTTGTATATCAGAAAATAATAATTTGACGGATTCGGTCAGTATACAATAGTAAACAATTCGAACAGTACAAATGTCGCGATTGTTGTAATAAAGTGAATTATTAATTTTACTGATAATTGCGGAACTTGTAGTGTCCATGTTAAGAAATATAGTTTTTCTGTTACAATGCAGGCATTTATTTCATGCGAAATGTGTCGCATATTTAAATAACAAAGCCGATATTGTGTGTCCTATTTGCAGAAGTGATGTATATTGGAGACAATAGAAATACTATGTAAAAATGTTTTCCTTAAAATATTACGTATGTACGCGACTTTTTAATAAACTGAGTTATTGTATTATTAATATTATTACTATTTGTTTATTAAGTTCTCTTAAGACAGATTAATTAGACTGTATAAAAGATTTAGCTTTTTGGAATTGAATGAATAAAGTCGAATAGAATGAATCAATTGTATGCTTGACTTGAATGAGAATTCTAATCTTACAACTAAAACCTAACTGTTGCATTAAAAAACGGTGGCTCAGAAGGCTAGCTTTTATTTGTTTTCTTTTTTCAATGTAGACGTTTGTAACAGTCAAATCTGAACTGCTCAAATGACGTCCTAACGGAGACCAGGAGGCGGAATTTGTCAAATAATGCACAAAAGATACCTTATGCATTGTGTCCGAGACGTTTATTAACAAAGAAGTTAATTTCTCCAACTCAAAGTCGAAATTTTGCCACACTCTTTCGAACGTCAAAGTTTTTGAACGCTCTTTACACATGTCCCAAAAGTTACGCAACCCTGAATAGCCCTCAGTACAAGAAAAAATTAACACTTTGGAAAAATAACAGTTGTGCCCGATTCATTAGTTATTTTTTATTAGCTAAATTAGACTCTTCAAGCTGTAAAAAAAATATCAATCGAACCTGCCAAATTATTTTAATAAATTGCTCATTTAGAGTAGTTTTTAAAATGATATAACATTTACTTTGCTTTTTTTTAAGATTTTAAAGTGTTATTTTTTTGAAAATTACCTCATTCTGAAATTATTTCAATAATCTATATAATTAGGAACTCGAATAAAAACATTTATTAAATTATAAGATGATATGTATTTATTTAAAATTAAACGGGACAAGAATAAAAATTAATGAATGTGGCTAAATTGCCTGGCTTGCCAAGCCAAGTCGAATGCAGGCGCAGCAGCTTTCCCTAATTATTGAAATAATTTCACAATGAGCTCCTTTTGCAGTAAAATCTAATATATAAAATTCTCGTGTCACGGTGTTTGTAATTGAACCACTCCGACATGGCTCTACCGATTTTCGTGAAATTTTGTGTCTATATCGGTTAGGTCTGCGAATCAGACAACATCTATTTTTCATCACCCTAAATGTTAAATATATTTTTTTTATTTTTTAGACAAAATTTTTTGTTTTTATTTTTTTATGATACAGCATACAAAAATACATACAACCCTTAATTTTCACCCCTCTACGATCAACCCGATATTACCGGATGACTATAAATGATTGACATTTTTTGTGTTAGGTTGGCAATATATTTTAACTCTTCCATTGGGTACACTGAATTTCAAATTTGAAATTGTCAAATAAACGTCAAATTTAAAAATTGCCCATATCACAATTGTTTTCAAAATGGTTTTTACAACTGGAAGTTCTTTTCGATCACTGTAACCATTTTCTCCGTTATTCATTATTCGGTAAGTTACACTTTTTAACAACAATATTCTAACCTGAAAAGTTAATAGACATAAATCACGACGACGTTAATCAGGTACCAATTCCTCACTGTTGCCAATTATCTAAATTGAAGTCAATCATTTATAGTCACCCGGTAGTATTTTTACTTTCATCCACAGATGCGTTTATACATATGTACGACCGGGCAACGCCGGGTACATTCTGCTAGTAACAATATATATTTTTCTAAAGTAAAACAAAGCAACAATTATACATATATACCACTATAAAAACTACACTGGATGCGAGAGAGGGCTATAATTTGAACATTTAATAACACAATTAATACAATTTGACAATTATAGAAGCACCTACAGTTTTTCGATGTTTTCCTGATTTTCAAATTGAATATTCTCTGTTTTTTTTTTTTTCGATATTTTATTTGAATAAACCCACATTCACCAATCTTTTTTTTTTCACAGATAGAGTTAAGTTTTCTTTTTTTATTTGTAATTAGACATTCATTACTTTCATTAAAATTAAACCGATTAGTTGCTATTAGAAAAATAAATACCATAATATTATGTTATATATTTTAAATATTTCTTACTTAGCAGAGGGCTCTATGTATTTTGTACATTCTAACTATAGACGAATGCACAACAGTAGTTTTGGCTAGATCGACTTTTTCAAACCAAATGTGTGCATTTTTATTATACAAAATTTTTTGAAAATTGGTGTGAAATGTACATTTTTGTTAGAAGAGCAAGCGGCGTTTGAATGGCAATCGTTTTCATCAGAAGAATTTTTTTGGTAGAAAATAATTTGTATTTTTATAAACAATTGAGAATAAATCCTGCACTTACTTATTTTTAAGTAACATCTTATTAAAAAATATTTATCTAAAAAACATATTATAATGAGTAATAGTGCCTATTAACATGTTAATAGTTTATTATTTAATGTTTTTCCATGAAAATGTTAATAGAGTACCCTATATGTTAGAAATATTTATATGTACTTATGGTCTATTACAATAATAAAAAATAGTGCAATGTACTTTTGTAAACCAGAGATGCATACCTTTCTCTAGCAGAAGCCAACATCAGCAAAAACGGTTCCTAATTGCTATTTGCACTTTCTGACTTTTATCAAAATTTAAAGACTTATGTGATCATAAACAAAGCCTCCACTTGCGCTGGCTGGCAGATTTTCATAAAGTGCCCATTTACTTCTAAGTAATTTTGAAAATGCCGAAAATACATAATATCATATCGCAAAATTTAATACAGTTTTTAACAAACTAAACAATAAGTATTCAAAAATTCTTTATAATTAAGGTAAAAACAGCTGAATAAATTCCGCAGCATCTATTGATCCAGAAACATACGAAACAGTCACTACCTTTCGCCTTAAAGCCACTGACCACATTCGCTGGCTTTTTGTTGTAAAAATAACTTTTTGTGCGCCGAAATGGATTTCGATGTACAAGGTTTTCGTGCAAGCGCGTATGCTTTCCATTTATTTTTTTGTACGCCGAGTGCCTGCTCGATGTAAGTGCAGGAGAGCCGTTGGCCGGAAATCTCTTAACGCACGAACCTCCGTTGTCTCCCCGGAGACCATTAGTTCGACCGACAAGAGAGGAATGTCATTTTTCTCTTGTCCACTCGCACACAGTCGGTCATAGAGACCGAGTAAATGTGATTTATATTTCTGGCGTGCAAGCAAGTGCATTCGAATGTCGGTTTCTGATATTTGTTTGTGCATTGACAGGTGCTCTGCAAATAAGAGACAGCGAAGAAAAAGACCACGGCAAGTACGAGTGCGTCGCCGAGAACGCAATCGGCACGGATTACTCAAAATCGAATCTTCTGTACGTTAAAGGTGAGGTGTAATCGGAGCACGAAGCGCAAATTAGCAAGTCACCATTTTCCAGTACGGCGAGTTCCACCGCAGTTTTCCATACCGCCCCAGCCTGTCAACGAAGTGATGTTGGGGGGCAGCCTGAATTTGAGTTGCGTGGCCGTCGGCTCTCCCATGCCGTTCGTCAAGTGGCGAAAAGGTCTCACCCAGGACCTCACTCCCGAAGACAAGCTGCCCATCGGGAAGAACACTTTGGAACTAACTAATATCCAAGAATCTGCTAATTATACGTGCATAGCCGCCAGCGCGTTGGGGGTTATCGAATCCGTTGCTCAGGTTAAAGTACAATGTGAGTAGGCCGTTAAGTTTCGAGTCGGACGGCAGCTGATACATTGTTCGTATAAATTTAGCATTACCGGGACCACCGACGAACATTCGGGTGTCAGAAATCACGGCCACTTCCGTTAGGCTGACTTGGTCGTACAACGCGGCCGAGGATCTTCAGTATTACGTTATTCAATTCAAGCCAAAACATGCCAATCAAGCCTACAGCGAGATATCGGGGATCATTACCATGTATTATACGATTAGAAGTCTAAGTCCGTACACCGAATACGAAATGTTCGTCATAGCCGTCAATAACATCGGAAGGGGACCTCCGAGCACTCTGGCGTACGTTACTACGGGAGAAACAGGTAATTTCCTCCGGATTCATCATCGAATTCGCTCACTGCAACCAACAACAACCACTTGTTCCGCTTCTGTCACTCCGTCTCGATCGGGTTCGGAAGCGGATCGTGGAGTGAGATAAGTTGCTCTATTGTATGTACCAATGTCGAAACAAAGTTTGTTCATCCATCACGCGATTAGCTAGATACTGTATGATAGCTAAGACAGCTTCATTGTTCCATGTTCTCTCATCCTTCTGTTTATCATTTTCATGCAAACTACCCATTTTTCATATGGATTTTGTGACTATGCCTAATGTAAGTTTTTTTGGGATTTTTGTGTGCCTCTTACACGACTAGCGTAGTTGTCAATCACACCTAGCGAGTAGCATCTTGTGAAAATCACGAACGCAACAACGCGAGGGTGAATGCTGTGAATTAATCGAAAGTTTTTCGTTTTAGCTGAATGGTCTTTTGGAGGTGCCAGTAAGTTAAATGTTCGCACAGTAAATCTAATAAATGGCGTCAAGTTTTCGTTTATTGTGCTTATTTTTTCGATGGTGCTTTTTCGATCGAGAAGCGTTTTTTCAAGTTTATTTTGCTAAGAATTAACGACACTGCAGCGCTTCCCTTCTAATGGCCGTCCACTTTCAGAACCCGGATCTTCGCCCAGAAACGTTCAAGTGCGCCCTCTCAGTTCGAGCACGATGGTAATACAGTGGGACGAACCGGAAACGGCGAACGGACAAGTCACGGTAAGTCCGCAATCATATCGTAAGATTTAATATATCTACTAGGGGTCGTTTGAAAAGTTCGCGGAATGACAGATTGACGGCCACTTTTTAAATTTTTATTTCAGTTTATCTAGTCAATTATATGCTCTTAGAGACGCATGAAAAAATTTAAGGTTCGTTTTCAGCATGGATAAAATCGAATGTCGTGCGGTTATCAAATATTTCCCAAAGTTAAGCAAACGTTGTCCCAAGTACTACAAAATATATAAACCTCGCTAATCCGCCAAACCCTCTAGTTCGGCGAGGCTAAAAACGATTAGGATTATAAGTTGTACTGTGGTATGTTTCTCTGTTAAATAGTTTTGTTCTTTGGGCCGTTTGAAAGAAAGTCATAAAGTTTTTTTTGGGCATGGATAAAATCAAGCGTTATAAAATTGCTCGCAAAAAAAAGTTGGTCACACTGAATATTCATGCTGACATGAAGGATTCATCGGGGGATTTTCACGTTTATCTTCCTCCAGTTCGAAATGAACTGCAAAGTTAAAGCAAAGCCGGGAGAGGCTGAATCATGACCCTCTTTCCGGAGGACCAAAAAGTATAACATCTGGAGATTTAATTTAGAAATAAAAACAAAAATTCGTTCTGGAAGATCGTCGATTAAAGGTTTCTGATATTGCCAAGACTGCATGTATATCTGTGGCCACAATAGACGAGAAGCCTAGCTCATCCGCCATTAGGCAGCAAACACCAACGCCAATATTTGATTCTTACATTTTTGAATTAGAAGAATATGTGATTATACATAACAATATCTGACTTGGAGGTGTCCAAATGGAAGAACTACAACTTAAATTGATCATATGGTTTCTATAGAAAAATTAGAAGAAACGTGTATTGCAAAAGTACGAACTTATAGGGACCCCCCCCCCGATTCTGACTCTGACCATTTCATGGTTGGAATGCACATGAAACGTATACCAGAAATAAAAAAAACAGACCTACAAAAAAGAAAGGAAGAAAATATAATCAGAGTAGAAATTACAGCAGAAAAAATAAAATACGAAAACATGAGATCGATAGTAGTATTATTGAAGAAGGTGCAGTAGAATAGAGGTGGTTACATATCCATACCTAAGATAAAATTGAAACGCACTTCCAAGTGGCGAGAGAAATAAAAAATTAAAAAATAAGAGAAAAGAACCAATGTTTTGACACTGAATGGCAAAACATACCTAGAGAATAGAAATAAATTAAGACTGCATTTGCTACAAAAATGCATGAGGCGATTATGAGAAGAAAAACAAAAAGGTTGCTTTGGGAAGAAAAGAGAAGAGAAAGACAGAAGCCAAAGCAGCTTGCTACAAACATAAAGAGAGGTGGATACCCACAGTTGCAGAGATTATTGAGTAGATGGACATAATATTTTGATCAGTTGTTAAATGAACATGATAAAATAGATAAAAATCAAATAAATATAGAACAAAAAATAGTACCAGAGTACCGCTGTAATATCGATAGAAATCGACCAACGCGTCAGTCAGGGAACCATATGGGAGATTTAGAACCTCTGCATTAACACTATTAACACTTTCAGGGTCCAGGCCTCACGAGCTACCACTGATTCAACTTATACTTTATAATACTAAAAAGAAAATTGTAGGAGTGAACAGGCAAAGAAGAGTTTACAAGCCAAATTTGATATTATTTTGAGCAGTTGTTAAATGGAGAAGAGAAAACAGAAGACAATGAGGAAAAAATAAAATAAATATAGAACAACTAAGGGGTGTTATTGAAATGCATACAAATATTTTAAATGGTGGTAGAACTGGTCATTTTGAGCAACTTTACTTAATAGGATTTTTTCAAAATGTAATTTTTTTTATACTTTAATCGCCCCTGATTTTGACGAGTCATTTGATGCATCAAGTGCAAATACGTTCAAAACACTTATGGAAGGAAAAGTCTAGCAAAAATTCTTATCATAGTTTTTTGTACACAAAAAGCATGTTTTGAATTCAGTTTTAACCCACCTTTCGCGCGGTTATCGTTGGTTTATTTTCCGAGTTTAGAGACAGTTTTGTGTGTGCTAAAATGGCGATTTTCAGTAATGCTGAACTAATTGATAGGGTATTGGTTTGTGGTGCAGCTTTCGGCAGTACATCACAAGCGCGACGTTAGTTCAGTGAGCGGTTTGTTGGACGTCGTCTTCCTAATGCTCGTACACTTACTAATGCTGAGATTTTGGCAAATTTAACCCAAATAAACACGATAGCGGTCGTCAAAGATCAGTGGGTGTGATAAAAATAAAGTGAGTCGGTTTTTGGAGTGTTCAGTTCATATAATTTTTCAGATTCATTTTAGTAAAGTAAGTAACAAATATTAAATCTATCTATTTATTATTACTGACCACAATGCGTCGTTAAATTGAATTACCGGTTTTTGCGAGAACGCGTTTTTTTCTAGATAGTTTTTCGGAGTGGTATTTGATAACTCAGTAGCAGGTACGCGTTTTAATGCGAAATTTTTGTTGAATTTTATCTCTCGAACTAAGGAGTTCTCGCAAAATTATTATGAAGAAAATTTGCTTAGAATGGCAAGTTCTATTACCGGCTAAAGTTTTTGTTCATTTTATATAAAACCCTGTATATTACTTCTCAAAACCGTTTTATTGTAGGTACGCCATAACATCTCTCTTAATACTTCATCAAAACCAATGATTGAGCCGTCATTTTGAAGATTAATGATAATGGTTCTTTTTAAATTATTAAAAACCTTGTCCGATTTGCGCCATCTATTGACAACGTATTTAACCCTCAAGTGGTATCGTGTTTTCACGGAGCGTAAATAGTATCGTGGGGTATTTCGACAACCCACCATTTTTCGATCACTAAGAGAAAACTAAGATTGTTTTTTATACTTTATTGTACTTATCAAGTAGCTAACATCTCCCACTCCCATTGCCCATTCTATACGAATTACTCGCACGGGCCATGAAGAGACAAAGCTCAACATTAATTAATTATAACAAAATCGGTTTCCATACGAATAGAATGTAGTGTACCTAGGTAACTAGGTCGCTACAGCCATTTTGGTAATAGCGCCATCTAATGACAATAATTTCCAACTCCCCAAGCTCATTCTATGCGAATTATTCGCAGGGGCCAACTATTAAAATATAATTCATATCACTATACAGGATGTTTCACGACGAGGGCCTATTAGACAGATAGAAAGAACGGAAAAATCGAGAGAACTGAAACTTGTATAGACTTATAATACCTGCTGAAAATATTTTCAGCAGGTTTCCGGTTATACCGGAAGTTGGTATCAAATTTGTTATTTTAAATACAACATACCTACCAATTTTTAATGTACAACCATGGACAGTCAAGAATATCACTTTAGCCGGCGGATGTGATGCAAATACCGACTCAATGACAATATCTCATAGAGTCGGTGTTATTCTTGACTGTCGATGGCTGTACACATTTTCAGATTCTGTGTCATATGATATCAACATTTTTGCACCTTGTTGCATCGTTTTAGAGATTTTTTTTGTAAAAAAAAGCGAAAATCCAGTGCCATAAAAATTTTTATTATTAATAAATTCTAGAAGTCAGGTCGATGAAACTTGGCCAACGGTTGGTCAAAAGGTTTAGCCATCTGTGAAAGTCTAAACATTTTCAGGAATATTCCTGGAGGAGAAGAAAAGTCAACTGCAACTCAATAAACCCAAAAAGTATAATAGTCGATTTTTTAAAATTAAAATTATATAATTTTATTACACCTATCGATAGAACATTATTCTCGATTTGATGATGTATCGTGTTCCTATACTTAAGATGGACCGTTTTTGAGTTATTTAACTTTTTTCTACTATTTTTTACAATTATGAAAAAATTAATGAAGTAGGCTTATTATAATCTTATCGAGTCAGCTGTGAAAATAGTTTTTTTTATTTTTAAATGGAAGCAGTTGTGGGATTTAATTTGTATTTCACTTGTAATGCTACGATTACAAATACCTTACTATTCAAGATAATTTAAATTCCTTGTTCATACACTGCCAGAAAGAACCAAAATTTCTTAGTGATTACAATCTTATTTTTAAATTTATCATATGAAAAACTTTCGTTAAATCAAAAATTATTATCTATTTATATAAATAAATGCTCAAATATTCCTTCATTTTGTTGTAAATACATCTAATTCGAAATATGCATTTACTTTGAAATGATAAATTAAAAAATAAGAGTTATCACTAAGAAAGTTTGTGAAGATTATTTCTGGAAGTGTATTAACAGGGAAATTAAATTATCTTGATTAGGTAATTGTAATAGTGACATTATAAGTGAATTAGAACTCAAATCCCGCAACTGCTTATATTTTAAAATATTAAACCTACTTTTAGAGCTAACTCGATAAGATTTTAATAAGCATACTTCACTTATTTTCTTATAATCGTAATGAAAAGTTGAAAAAAGTCAAATAACCCAAAAACCGTTCATTTTAAGTATAGGAACATAATACATCATCAGATCGAGAATAAATTTTTCTATCGAAAGGTGTAATAAAAACATATGGTTGCAATTTGAAAAAATCGACTTTTGTTATAGTAATTTTCAGTAAATCGCAACGACCACCCGAGGCATTAAAATGTATTAGAAGTACTTTCTAATTATTCTTTAAAGTTATACTAATCGATAGAAAAAAAATTATTGCAATTCTTCAGATATATTATTTCCGTATGCTTATCGAAAAATAATAAAATTACTGTCCTTAATGCAAAATTTTGCAAAATAATTGGCATATCTCCGAAACTATGAAAGACAGACACAACAGATTCACTGTACTCAGATCGAAAACGGGGACTCGAGAATGGAATAAAAACTGGGGTGATCCATTTAAAATATAGAAATTTAAAATAATAAAGATGGCTCCGATTTTCTATACAGGTTGAGTCATTAGTCCGGATCGGTCCATAACTCCTAAACCATGTAAGATAAAAAAAACAATCAAATACAACTACTTATATTTTATTTTACTGTTAGAACCGATTTTGACATAGATTTATGGCGATTTAAGATATTTTACATTTTGGATCACCGTTATCAAATTCCAAATTTTTTTCACATTTTTGTCATTTGCAGAGGTTTACTTAAAAATTTGCTGAGAGGCCATTTTAGCAGCTAGAAGGCTGAAAGTTGGTAGAAATATGAAGAAAGGATTGCTCTTTAAGCCCGATATGCAAAATATCATTTTTACTATACAGGATCTGCAATAATTCGTGTCAAATTATACTATTTTTAAATAAGCCTAACTTTAGTTTATTTAATGGAACCCCCTATATTTTTGTATACCATCGAATGCGCCTGGAGTCTGGCTACGTTTTTTTATTAAGGTTCTTCTATAGCTACAATTCATAATTTACGAGATATTTGATTTTTTGGCTGTGATACACATTAAGCCAGGATAAGGTAGATAGTGTGCCATGGAAATTATTTTTGACTCATAAGCGGAAGTGTCGCCATGTTGAAAGTTATTTATTTCGATTCAGAATGGGCCGCGTTCCAGTTTTCAAGAGATATTAATTTTTAGAAAGATCCTTGCATTTCCACATTTTATCATCAAATTAAAAATATTTTATAAACTATGTGATATAAGATAAGTCAACCTGGGCGCATCTTACTAAGAATTGATTGCCAAAACCAACGAATGCATAAAAATAAGGTGTTGCCCTTTAAAATAACAAAGTTGATACCAACTTCCGGCATAACCGAAAATGGCACAATCATGAATATATTTTCAGCAGGTATACAGGATGTATACCTGTCTTATACCCAGTATTTTACGCTGCAGTCGGAATTTTGTCAAAAAATAATTGTAATTTTTATAACTTACTATGGAGCTTACTTCAGTTGTTTTCCTATTATTTGACATTTAAGCCAACAAAAACCCCTTTATTGAAAAATCGCTGCTCTCAAACCAATGAGAATTTTGGCTT